>CM057453.1:1481402500-1482757500 GCA_016271365.2 Neoceratodus forsteri | reverse complement strand
TATGTGCCTAGTCTAGTAATACTGTGTGGCATTCTTACAGTTCATGGGTACAAGCTGTAGCTTTAACTGCTTTCATTTATATGCCTGATATGAGGTGAAATGAGCTGTTCCACGTGAAGTTTGACCACTTGAGCAATTGTGATGTATATAGCCATATGGATTACTGAGACTATTGAATAGCTCAGTGCTAGGGCCGGTGTTGTTCGATGTCTTCATCAATGACATTGGGGATGGCATTAAGGGAAAAATGTGCCTTTTTGCGGATGACACCATGTTCTGTGGAAGAGTGGACACAGCTGAAGGGATACAGGACCTACAGGATGATCTGGAAAAGCTGGGAAGGTGGTCCAGGATCTGGCAGCTTGGCTTCGATTCCAAGAAATGCAAAGTTATGCATGTTGTAACCAAGAATCCGAAGACAGAGTACTACCTGGTTGGAGTCCAGGTATCTGCATCAGAGGAGCAGAAGGAGTGATGATTGTCATGAACCCACTCCTGGGGGCTGGGTTCACTAAGCTCACAGCTCCCGAGTCCCAACCCTATAGTGCAATCTGTGACCGGGGGGAGCAAAATTCCCCTCCACATGTCTGCCTAGATTGCTTGATGAGTTCACAATTGAACACTCATCATGAGGTCCCAGGGCTTCCTCTCTAATCTGGGTAAGGGGAAAAAATAAAGTCTCAAGTCTGTAGCCAGGTGAGAACCCTCCTTGGTTGCTGTACTGGAGTGAAGACCCAGACAATACAAACTCTTCAAGGTTTGTCCTCATGGTCCCTGATTGGTGTCTTCTCCCATGAATGATACAGCAACCTAGTTCCCCCTTACATACCCCTTCCGAGACCTATGTATCTCTCCAACTTTACGCACCCAGATTCTCTTTCCAGGACCCTAGTCTTTGGTAGTGATGGTGGCTCCTTGCATTTACAGGCTGGTCTCAGATTTTAATAAACCTTACCATCTACACACACAAATCACTCAAAGACAGTTTTAAAAGCAAGCACTTTTACTAATATTTAAATAATCATACAAGACTTACAAAAGGAAAATTTAGAAATTTGGTTCCAGGATTACAAGAAAAAAATTGGACAAATATACATACAAAAAGCACTGTAAAATGTAACTGTCTAATTTCTACCTTTACTGTGGTGAATCAGAAAGTCAAGAACATAAATGAAGTCTGAAGAGTTTCTTTCTTATTGTGGATGCCTGGCAGTTTGGCTCTGTGTAACAGACAAGTTAGTTCCTCTTGTGTCTCTCAGGAAAGAGTGTCAAATGCAGTGCCCCAAGTTACTGTCCTGAGGGCCTTTATATAGGTCTGGTCTTCCAGTCTGTGGTTAGCTGGTGGCCTTGTCTTTTTGGGCCAACAGGGGTCTCTCTTGCTCTTTCCAATATTTTAAGTAACTTAACCTTATTAATTAAGTAGCTGTTCCACAGTCTAAACATCCTTTGATCTTCCCCATCATTCCTGCCACCTAATAAAATGTAAATATACCATGACAGGTCCTGGAACTTAAAGTATGTTTCTCTTGAAGTGTAAAGTTTATTACAGCGAGAATTTCTCCCATCACCTGAAAGTTTATGAAACCTGTTTCCCTGTTATCAGCTTACAAGGAACTTCCATTCTTTTGAAATATAATCTCGGTTTCTTGTAAGTAAGCCTTTCCCAGACTGTGGAATACACATCTTCTGCATGTAACCCTTTAAAAAAAACTTGGGGTATCTTCCTGTCAAACCTTATCCTGGTCTGTTAGGGAATTTTAAATCTAACCAAGACTGCAGAAAATGTAACAAAAATATGTCTACAATCTTACAGCAGAAGCCAACTCGCCACATCGATCACTAGTGACCTGAAGCACTCCACGCAGTGCAAGAAAACAGCAGCAACGGCAAACAAGATGCTGGGATGCATAGCTAGAGGGATCAGTAGTAGGACAGAGGAGGTTATACTGCCATTGTACAGGTCCCTGGTGGGGCCACATCTAGAGTATGGAGTTTGGTACTGGTGCCCACACCTCAAAAAGGACATTAACCTGCTGGAGAAGTTCCAGAGGATGGCTACAAAGATGACAGCAGGTCAGCGGGGTAAGGCATATGAGGAGAAGCTGAGGGCACATACTCCCTGGAGGATGGGAGAGAGAGAGAGAGAGGAGGGACATGATTAGGATCTTCAAGTACTTGAAAGGGATAAATAAGGCGGATAAGGAGGGTCTCTTTAAGCTAAGTGGCAACCATAACATGAGGGGGCACAGTCTTAAGCTAGAGGGGGCAGTTTAGGAGGAAGGTCAGGAAGCACTTCTTCACAGATAGGGTGGTGGACACTTGGAATGTGCTACTGGAAGAGGTGGTCTCACTGATGACAGTGGTGGCTTCAACAGATGCTGGGATAGGCATGTGGGGAAGGTAAGGATCATGGATAGGGAGGATGGGAGGAGGCAGGGACAGTAGCTCAAGCTGTGTACCCTGCAATACTAGCAGATTAGATAGACCAAATTGCTTTTTTCTGCTGGCTTCTTTGTATGTTAATATTCCAGTCCTTGCTGCTCACTTCTCCCACCAAGATAGGTTTTCTGACCTCCAGGGTGAGCATGCTGACCCCAGGATGAGCACTCTGATGCTTGGGTTGGATCTGAGACAATGGTTTGGGAATGTCAGTGGTCACTCCAACTCTAACTCTTGGATGGGAACTCCAGACCTTGGGTGATGCAGAAATTTGTGTTGCCTTATTGGTCCTTGTAACACAAGATCCACACAAATAGATAATTTGATACCTTTTATTGGACCAACAGAGTTGTTAAAAAAAAAAAGGGAGCTGGATGCTGCGGGCATGATTTCCAGTGACCAAAGATTCCCATCAGAGCCAGGGAAAAGGTGGTAATAGCACAATCCCATCAAAAAGAATACTATGATCACATAGAAAAGCCTTTACCACCACTGCACCCTGGTGACTTGGTTAAGATGGAAACACAACTTTTTTGGAAGTCATCATAAGCAAAAGTAAGGTCAGTAAATCTGTTATACAAGCTCTGAGTTGTGAAGTGCTGCACTGAATCCACATATCTGTCTGACTTGTTCCTTAAAAGATCTGTGCTTGTCTTTGAGGTCTATTCACAACCATTTTGGAGAACAAAGGGAAGATGCTAACAAAGGATTTTTACATCCTGCGGGGGAAAATAGACAAGCAAGAGAATCGCTTACACAGATCAAACCTGCGGATAGTGGGGCTGACGGAGGGTCTCGAGGGCCAATCCCTTGCAGATGGCTTGCAACAGTGGCTGGTGCTGAATCTTAAATTACCCCCGGAGGCGGCAAAATTTGAAATTGAACAGGCACATAGAGTGGGCCTCCACCCAAACCAAATGAGTGCCTGAGACATTGCTTGGTCAAATATTTGCAGTTTGCAGACAAGGAGCTAATATTGGCTGTGGCAAAAAAACAGGGTCCCCTGAGATGTGGCTCCTTGAGGGTTGGAATTTATCAGGGCTACAGCCGTGAGTTGCAAACCAGGTGCTAGAAGTTTAACGGGGTGAAGTCCAAACTGCATGACCTGAGATGGCCCTTTGCTCTTCTTTACCCAGCTAAGCTCAGGATCAACCGGCCAGGGGCACCACCCAGGATTTTCTTCAACTACCTGGAGGCTGAAAAATGGGTTGCAGCAGTGACTCAACAAGAAGGGGATAGATCGCCACATAACTGAAAATGCCCACAATAAGTTCCTACAGGATGGTCCAGATTAGTGCTCTAAATGACTTCACTTTATGACTCTGATTTATGGCTCCTGCTGGTGCAATCCAGTTATACTTTCACATCAGTAGCCATGGAATGTGATCTTCTTGGAGGCCCTTTTGGCACGAAAAATGGCCCGACCCTATGTCGTCGTGAAGGCCCCCTTTAAGCTGTGCCATGCTTTCCTCATGCTCGGCTCTAAGGACGCTTGGGGGAAAAATGTTGCATGCAGGCCTAATATTTCAACAGCGAGTGAGACTGGCCCAATTTATGGGGTTACTCAGTCAGCTTGTCTTAACTGTACTCTGCTGGCCACACTGTGACTTCTCTATCCAATGGAATTGCCCTCTCGTCCGTGTGGGGAAAGGTGACCCGAGGCTTCAGACCGTCCCGACCACATCTGGGGATGTGGGTACCAGCGGGTGGTAAGGACGTTGTGGAACTGTGTCAGGGAAGTATCCATACCTGCTTATGCACTCTGAGGGTTCCTGCATGCCGGGGGGGGGACTGCATGTGACAACATCAAACAGTTTTTGAGACTAAAGTCAGATCCTTCCTTGAGACGCTAGAAGGGGATGGGGTAACATGCCACCTGTATTATGCAGAGTTGGGAGTTGATGGGGGGGGTGCCGTAGGGCGCTGGGTAAGTACCTACTGCATGGAAATCACTCCCTACTACTTGCTAAGAGAAGGAGAGTAATTTTGCATGAGTTACTCAGACTCTGAATCTGTACAATGTTAGATCTATGCGGATGCTGCTATTCTCATGGAGGTCTTGGACATCAATACATGTTAAATGAAGTTTTCTATCGGGGTCTAGCGGGAGGGAAGGGGCTAAGGGACAACGCTGGTTACAGCTTGGATTCTTGGTGTTTCACTTTTTTCTTCTAGGGTGGAGGTTGCCTTGCATTCCATCCGTGGAGAGAGAGCTTTCAGAATCTGAGTTGCAGATGACCAGGGTTGCATCTGCACCAAAGGTAGGTAAGTTGGTGTTTTTACTCTTATTCACACACTTTCCTGCCATGGAAGGCTAGTGAGTGTGTCAGCTCCAAACTTTGAGGTCACTGGTCAGCAGGAGGCACTATCTCCCATTTCTATGGATGCTCAGGTAAATTTGGAAACTCACCATCTCTGGAAGAGGGTTTTCTGACAGGGCAGGGTATAGCCCAGTCAAGGGGGGTTTGGGAGCAAAATAATGGTTGTAGCGGTTGCCATGTTGGCTTGTTTGCTACTTAAACTTAAACTGGGGGATGGAATAGTTATAGTTTGGGATAAGTTAAGATTTGTTAAATCTCAAAACACAGTTAAAAGAAAAGCTAGGCAGACATCAAGCAAATTGCTCTTCCATATCAATGCAACATTATCTCGCAATGCACTGGTACATATGGGAGTAAATGGGTAGTTTAGCATAAATTGTTACATGGCATGTCAATGGGTTAAAATCGGTGGTGAAGAGGAAAAGGGTTATGAATGAGATGAAGAGGATGCAGGCTAGCTTAGTTCTACTGCAAGAGACCCACATGTCTGCCCAAGAGGCCTTAAGAATGGAGCGGTACATGGGTGGCTAATGGGTGTCTGCTCACTACTCAACAAGGGCTAGGGGAGTGTCTATATAGATTCTCAGGGGCACGAAGGTCAATATCCATAATGTGGTCAAAGATGGGGGGGTAGGTGTGTGCTGGCTCATATGACCATAGGGGGCAGAGGAGCCATATCAGTTGGCTCGGTGTATGCCCCTAATGTAGAAGACCCAGGGTTCTTTCAAAAACTAGCATTGGAAATGGCTAAACTTCTGGGCCCCTGGGTATTGGGAGGGATTTAATTGTGTCAGAGATACCTCACTTGATAGATCCAATCCCACCCCAATCCCAATCTCGAAAAATGCTATGGCTCTAGGGGGTATAGAAGGGGCATATGCCTTGGTGGATGCTTGGAGATGTCTGAACCCCACCAACAGAGAATATAGCTTTTATTCGCATGCGCAGAGTTCGTACACCTGATTAGACTGGGTGCTGATCAGTGGCCCTCTTATGGGAAGCATAGAGGCATCCCAATACTCCTCTATCTTGGTATCAGACCATGCGTACCTGCAAGTATGCATGGTCAGGGGGGTGAGGGGCCAGGCCGAGGGGCATGGACGCTTAACCCCTTACTGCTAAAAGATAAGGATTTTACTGAATTTATGACTGAGGCTCTGGGGGAATTTTGGACATATAACAAAAAAGGTGGAAACTTCTTGTGCGGCCAGATGGGAGGCCATGAAGGCATATGTCAGGGGTCAGGTAATCTCCTACACGGCCCATAAAAAAAGGGAAGCACAAAAGCAGCTAGAAGATCTTAGACATCGAATTGTTGCCTTTGAAGAGGCACACATGAGAACTCCCATGCAGCCTTTGTATAGAATAGTGCTGAAGTTGAAGTGGAAATTTAACCTTCTAAACACTGCACAAATAAGAAGGGCAATCTTGCTGTCAGGAGCAGCAGCCTATTTTGAGGGGGACAGAGGAGGGAAGTTTCTGGCCTGGCAGCTAAAGAAGAGAGGGGGGGAAGATACATGACTCAAATACAGTCCGGGTCTGGGGCCCTTATGATTACGTCAGAAGTGATTGGGGAAGAATTTAATAGATTCTATCGATCACTGTAATCATCAGAGGTGGTAACCACCCCACATCAAAAGCAAGCATTCTTTGAGAAAGCACCCCTCCAGACGCTGCCTCCTGAGATGGTAATTGATCTGGACAGGCCATTAGAAGTTGCTGAACTACTTAAGGCCATCAGAACGCTGGCAGGGGGGGAAGCACCTGGCCCAGATGGTCTGCCTATTGATTTTTTCAAAGTGTTCAAAGAACAACTAATAGCTCCCCTTTTTGACGTGCTTCAGGAAAGCCTGATTAAAGGGACCCTGCCTCCATTTATGAGAGCCACTACCATCACTGTCCTACCCAATCCCGGGAAGGATCCTTCCCTATGCTCCTCGTATCGCCCGATCTCACTACTCACAGCTGACTATAAAATACTAGCTAAAGTGGTGGCCACCCGCCTGGAGCTGGCCCTCCATAAACTTATACATGTAGATCAAGCAGGATTTGTCAGGGGTAGGGAAGGAAAACATAACATTAGGAGAACCATAAATATTCTGCACTCATGGGGTAAATCTGCGGCTAGGCATGGGGCGGCCATACTGGCATTGAACGCATAGAAGGCCTTTGATAGAGTCGAGTGGGAATATATGTTTGAGGCCTTATTGAGGCAGGGTCCAGGAAAGGAGATCCTGGCCTGGATAAGAACCTTGTATGCCTCACCTAGAGCCCAAATACTGGTGAATGGGATGTTGTCTACCCCCTTCGAATTGGGAAGGGGTACCAGACAAGGCTGCCCCTATCCACTCTCTTGTATGTTCTGGCGCTGGAACCATTAGCAGCAGCCATCAGGAACATGGTGGGATACGGGATTGAGGGTGGTAAAGAACACAAAATTGCATTATTTGCTGATGACATCCTATTATACCTACAGAATCCGGGGGAGGGCCTACCTGCTATTCATAGCCTACTACAGGAGTATGGCACTCTATTGGGACACAAGGTCAATTGGACAAAAAGTGAATTACTCCCCGAAGGATGGCTAAACAGGCATGGACTGGCACGGGTACTGGGGGGCCTGGTGATGGTGAACCAGATAAAATACTTGGGGATCCTCATGTTGGCCAAGATTGGAACATTGTATACCCAGAACTACGGGGCATTAATGAAAAAACTGAGCCAAGATTGTGAGAAATGGCAGAATCTGCCCCTGACTCTGATTGGGAGGGTCAACATGGTAAAAATGATGGTTCTCCCAAGATGTCTGTATCTCTACCAGTCACTTCCTGTCCGAGTACCTCTTAGTCATTTCGAGCAGATTAACTCTCTAGTACGTGGCTTCATTTGGAGGGGGAAGTCTGCCCGCATTAAAATAGCTATATTGCAACTGCCAACTAATAAGGGCGGAGTGGGCCTACCTTACTTTTACCTCTACTACCTAGGATCGCAACTGGCATTTCTTCCTAGGGGGCTGCATCCCCAGTCATTGGACTGGCTGAACTTGGAGGAGGAGCAGTTCGGGGAATCCCTGAGATACAAATGCTTGTCTGGAGGCGAGGGGCTTGGGTTTAAACCTAGCATTAACAACCCCTGCACCTTGGCCACATTGGGGGCCTGGCAGAGCGCACATAGCAGGTTGGGTGCTGGGGAGGGGGTGTTGCAATCTCCCTACTCGGACCTTTCTACAGTAGTACGTCGGAGAGGGATTTATACAGCCCTCCTGCACCAAAGGATAAGGGCCTGGGTCGCTAGAGGTATTAGTCATGTTCTTTAACTTTATGAAGGGGGTAGGATCCTAGAGTTTGCAGAAATTAAAACCAAATTCCCGATAGAGCCCGGGTATTACTTTGCATACCAACTCATTTGCAATCGACTGGGAGATACCATGAGTACAGATACTGGATGGGCTGAACCTACCCCCCTCGAGGAAGGGATGTATGTTCCCCCCCAAACAATGAAGGCCCTTTCCACTTACTACCACACCTTATTGGGTGCAGAGCCAGATCACACTCAACTCACTAGAAGGAAATGGGCAGTTGACCTAGGTACCAGTATTGATCAAGGTGTCTGCCGGAGTGCAATTAAACACCTAGGCATGTGCTCCAGAAATAATAGATTACACCAGATACAGTTTAATTTTATGTACCGAGCCTACCTGACCCCTGCCAGATTCCAGACCATAAGGCCAGAGAATTTACACCACTGCCCCAAGTGTCAGCATGAACAGGCTGACTTCTTACTCATGGTGATGACATGCCCAAAGGTGGCCCCCTTCTGGGTTGAGGTGCACAGAATTATGGAGCTAGTCCTCTCAAGGAATTTACCATGCACCCCCCTAGATTTACTATTAGGAGCAGAGTTACCACGGGGAAATAGGATAGGTGGCCACCCACTGTGGGAAATAGCACTGGTTAATGCAAAGAAAGTTTTGGCCCAGACTTGGTTGGCGCCCAACCCTCCCTCGGTGCAACAATGGGTTAACAACATTAAACTATGCCTCTCCTTTGAAAAAGCCCATCCCTCCACAAATGGTAATCTGGATATATTTAACAGAATATGGGGCCCATTGGTGAGAGCTATTGAAGTTGGCCACATACCAACACAGACTTACTGTAAGGTACAAAGGGCGAGAGGTCTTAGGAGAGGGGGTACGCCTCCTGTCCGGGCATAAAGATAGTAATACCCTTATTTGATTCCATCAGGTATCTTGTTAGTGTACCCTGACATTCCAGCAGCCTTGGTCGCTAAATGCCAGTAACATGCTTACGGCCTTATGTACTTAGCAATAGGACTAGAGGGACACATGTTAAGAAATGTTAAAATAATGATAATGAGCTTTGCAGTGTTCCATTTTACTGCATGTATCCAATGGTTGATGGTAAGACTGGCTCATATGAAATGTTGCCTGTCTGTAAATCTGCTGTATTTTTAGATGTATTGCTGCTTTTCTCAATAAAAAATTTTTACAAAACAAAAAAAAAAAGAATGCAACCTAACTGCATGAGTGGGCCAGGGTATACCGGGCTGAAGGGAAATGGCTTGAAACTTGCTATGATGAATATCTGCATCCTAATTCCAAAGATGCCTCAACTGCACTCATGAGCCACCCTACATAAACCTGATATACTTTGCCTGACTGAGACCTGGCTATCCAGCCGGGTCAGGGATAATGAGATAATGCTCCCAGGTTACAATACTTTTAGATGTGATAGGAATGGGAAAAGAGGTGGTGGCTGTCTCATTTATTTACGGAACACCCTACAAGGCGTTGTGCTCCCCATCACAACCTGCAGTGCTGACAATGAGCTCCTTACAGTTAGAATCATTTTTGGTGAACATAAAAAAATCTTTGGTCATTGCATGAGTCTACCTCCCACCGAAAATGGCCAAAGACGGTCTAATTAAACTACTAGGGTCCTTGGCTGGCATTAACAACTGTGAGCTCATCATGACTGGGGACTTCAACATCAATTGGCTTAGTAATGAATTGACCAACAAGAAGGATACCATAGCCAGTTCCCTTCTCATGCAATTAGTCACGGAGCCTACTAGAATGAACCATAAGACCGTTAAGCACATGCTCCTGGACTGGCTCCTTGTGAGCTCACCTGACAGGATTACCGATGTCTTGGTACTACCGGATTTGCTAAGCGATCACTCCCCTATCACCTGTCTGTGGTCCAATAAATTCAAAAAAGCACCACTTGTCTTTGTGAACAGCAGAATTCTCGGGAAAAGGCAGCTCTCAGCTTTCAAGGAGGCGCCTTCTCAGATTGATTGGTCTCCCCTTAAGGTACTGCATAACCTTGACATAACACTCCAGTACTTTACTGATAACTTTAATAGCGTTTATGACAGATTTGCTCTGTTCAAAAAAAGAAAAACATGCGGTCATTACAATGGGTGGATTACTAGTGACATTCTAGATCACATGAGGGCAAAGGTCAACCTTTGATATCAAGCCAGGGCCTCTGGTAAGCCCAGTGAACTTAAAAGATACAGGGCAGCCAGAAACAAATGCACACATCTCATCAGGGATGCTAAGGCTAATTTCTACAAGGATCAATTGGAAAGAACCTGGGGTGATGAGAAGCAGTTTTGGGACAATAGAAAGGCACTCACAGGGAAGGACAACAAAACACAGCCATCACTGCTAAACATTAATGGCACAAAAACCACGGACCTCCACACCATTGCCAAAGAGTTCAACTCCACCTTCACAGATCTTAGCTCTGTTCTACCGGCTGAATACCTCAACAGCTGATAATAGGCGCCCACCGGACATCAACTCGCACCCTCAATTTTACTTCAAGAGAATCACTGTCAAAGAAGCACTGGGTTATGTTAAAAAGATCCTGGGGAAAACCAGAATGGGGTCTGACAACATTGACATGAAACTGCTGGCGCTGGAAATCAATGAAGTCATTGCTCCCATCACTATGATTTTCAATAAATCCCTCCAGCTCGCCAAATTCCCTTCTCCTTGGAAACAAGCGCTGGTGACCCTGGTGCATAAGGGAGACGATAGGTCACTGACCGCAAACTACAGGCCCATCTCTATCCTCTACCCCCCTCTAAAGCACTGGAAAGGATTGTGACAGACCAGTTTACTGACTATATTCACAAATACCAGCTGCAATGTCCCCAGCAGCACAGCTTTAGGAAACTCAACAGTACAGACACTGCACTGGTGGATTTCACTGAGTATGTCCATAAGCCATTAAATGAGGGAAAACTGGTTGGGTCTATCTTCACTGACCTATCAAAGGCATTCAACACAGTCTGCCACCCACTCCTCTTGTCTCAACTGCATGCAATTGGTGTTTCCCCAAATGCTGCTTTATGGTTCCAGGACTGCCTAACCTCCCGGTCTCAAAGGGTCATGATAGGTCACTCCATATCTACATCCAAGGAAGTCTTGCTAGGGGTCCCTCAAGGGTCCATCCTGGGTCCACTGCTCTTCAGCATGTTCCTGAATGACCTACCCGATGACTGCACTAGCAAACTCATTCTATACGCCGATGATGCTGTCCTTACTTAGCTGTCACTCTTGCACAGAGCACCCACAGGCTGAGCTACAATCATCCTTCCAGCAACTGGAGACCTGGTTCTACTCCCAAAGGTTGCTACCAAACTATTAAAAAAAAACAAGACGATGCTCCTCTCTTGCCCCCAACTAAAATGGAGATGCCCAGAACTAACAATCACAAATCACCTGACTGCCCCAGTGGAACAGGTTTACTCCTTCAGGTACCTGGGTGTCATTGTGGATGATACCCTCTCATATGTTCGGCACATTGACATGGTGGTGAAAGCTGTGAACACTAAATTTAGGATCCTGTTTAGGCACAAGGGAAGCCTAACTGCTGAAGCCCTCCAGCTCTCAGTCTCCAGCTCTGTCCTCTCCCTGGTCGACTACGGACTGGTGGTCTATGGCACTGCCACAGATACGGCCCTCAAAAGGGTTGCCACTGCCCTTAACAAGGCTTGCAGACTACTGCTAAATGCTGACCGCTTCATGCATACTTGTACCCTGTATGGTGTGGCCCACATACTACCACTTCAATCCAGAATCCAATACCAAACTTACCTGTTAGGGAGAAAGGCCATGCTCTCCTTAACCCCTACCTACATTGCACACCTGGTAAAGAAAGCAAGCTCCAAATACAACACACGAAGAACAGTGACAACACAGCTTCATGTCCCATTTCGTAGAACTTCCCTAGGACGAAGATTCTTCATGTACTGAGCTCCACTATGGCTAAACGAAATCCCAGCTGCAGCTCTTAATACAACAAATGTTCGGTCCTTTAAAAGAAAACTGGAGCAATACCTGCTGAACTCAAATGCCTGCAACTGCTTTACCGGATATCTTCAACCTGGACAGCCGTTCTTAAACACCTCAAACTCCCTTACCCGAGTCCATATCCTCAACCTGGAAACCCCCCTCATCTGTCTGAGCTTTCCTACTATTTTACCTACCCTGTACCCCCCAAGCTCCCCACTCCCTCCCCTCCGTACCCACCCAACACCTCCCTTTCTACCCAATCTCCCCCTAAATATTCTCCTTCTCCCAATCCCTTTCGCTCTCTCTCCCTCTCCCTCTCTCTAATCTGCCCCTCATTTGCACTCTCCCCCCTTTCTTTCTCCTACCCTTTCTGACACTCAACCTTGATAGGCCCCACGGGGCAGCTAATTGCTAATTAGGAAACCTCGTTCGCATTCTACCCCATTCTTTCTCCTACACTTTCCGATACTCTACCTTGACAGGCCCCAAGGGGCAGCTATGCTATATGTTGCTAATTGGGAATCTCCTCCTGCTGTTTAATTTCGGTTGTCTAGGTTACTCAAATGTATTATTTACCTATATTCTGTAATACATAGCAATCTTATGTTTTGTGTTAACTGTCAAGTTTTTGTTGTGACTCTGCTGTTTTACATCCTGACGTGGAACCTTTGTAAAAGAGTGTAAAATCAAAGATTGATCCAAATTACTAAATAAATAAAATACTGCCCCTTCCAAACAGAGGGGATTAGTGCTTTGAACACACATCACACAACATTCCCCCCCCCCCATTTCCCTGTGTACACATCCCATCCACACACTGCCCCCTTCCAAACATATCTGTTTACCGTTTCATACATGCATTATGCGACAGGTCCCACCCATCTACCTGTGTATGCATCACCCCCACATACTGCCCCCTTCCACATACATCTGAGTAGTGTGACAGATGTGTCCCCTAACCTCTGAAGGGGCTATACATATAGCCGTCTCCTACACAATAGCAGCCTGAACAGAGACCCTACTCAGTGGCCTACACTAGCTGCAATACTTAAGATTGGTATGGTACAGTTAACAGTAAGGCACATGGTGTGTGACAGGCGCTCATCAAACCTGTACTGTACACATATGTGTTCAATGAGTATGCCTGCCTACACCCTTGCTTCCATGCCTAAACAGGTACATTCACAACCCGGCTCAGGCAGCAGCCCAGATGCCACCTTTCTGAGGTGTCCACTTTTACTGACAGGAAATTCACATCCAGTCCAGTTATGCCCCAGGTGGGGCTTGAGGAACACCTGAGTGCCACTGGAATCACATTTTAATTAACATTAAAAAGCCACCTTGGGTCTTCCTTGCACACTATATATTTATTTCAGACATTTCACCAGGAAAGACATGCTGAGCTGATATTGTCTTGTTTCCAGATGCATGCTCTGGGAGAGGTAATTGGGAAGAGAGAACAATCCTAAGCAATGACAATTACATAAAATTACATGCCAGGAAGAGCAGCAAGTGACCAGTACTAAGCTACAATTACATAAGCAAATTACACAGTTTATACAATATTTGTATAGTGTAACCAGGGACGTGGAGAAGGTTGAACCCAGAGGATATTAAGGAGGAGGAGCAAATACAGTGCAAGGTGCAGTAAGGAGAGATAGCTATCATTAGGAATCAAGAGGTGACAGGGTAGCCCGGATATAGCCGAAGAGCATGGATAAGAGAACAGTTGGGGGGCATAGTGATAGAGAGGATATACATTATACACATGCTATATCTGGCAGTCCTTTTCTCACAGAAGCTTCTCTGCAAATCTCTGGAAATGGGTATTTCTCTTTTTGGAGAGAGGCACCCTCCTTTAAAGGGTCCTGTTCCACAGCCGCCAAGAACAAGCAGATTTATTTCTGACCCTAGACTCTAAGGAAAGATTGAGGACACCGGGAGCTGGCACAGTGTACCAATGGCTCACATCCCACCAACTGACTTGGAACACTCTCTGCTGTCCAACAGAGAACTCTTGACTTCTCCTCTTTGGAATGTAAAGGGTAGTCCAGCTGAGCCAGTCCTCCAGGTGCAGAGAAACTGGCATCAGTGTAGAGGTCAACCAATTTCGTAAAGGAACATACTACTGTAACTCCCAAAAGGGTAGGGTCACCACCTTTGGATGAGGTAAAAAACGGATGCTAAACCACACCCCAAACTCGGCCTCTGGCCCCACCCCATTTTTATGACTGGTGAGTATATTGCTCCTCCTCCAAAGCCATTTGTAATGTTGGAATAGACATTACTAGTGATAGGAAATCATTTTTGTATTGTTATTTATTTGATTTATTTATTCAGTTATTTGTTTTTATTCTTTGACAACCAGGCTAACTCCCATAGGCTCCATAGCCCATTTTACAGGAGTGACCCAGGAGCACAGGAAGGTTAAGTGACTTGCTCAGGGTCTCACAGTATGCAAGTGGAGGCTGTAGGAATCAAACTCAGGTCTGCTGGGTGTGCCAAGCTCATTCACAGCTTATTGCTCAACCCTCTGTTAAACACTTTCCCATTTTCCTTTCCATGTCAGTCGTGAATTCTGATATGCTTTGACCAATGTTTGATAACTTAATTATTGGTGCTTGTGGTACCCTTAATACTGCACTGTGTTCCCCTTTACCTCAGCAGCTACTGTTGTTTCTTTTCATATTTCTAAGACATTCCACAATTTCAGACACACCATTCCATGCTGTTTATCTGAATGACCTGTAAACGTGTAGCTAATATCATGGAATGTTCAGGTAATGCAAAACAATTAGAGCAGCTGTAGCGATAAAGGCAATAAAAGTTAGATTATTAATTTAACAAAAATGGGTCTAAAACATACCAGAATATAGGACAAACAAAAAGAAACATGAGAGCACATAAAGGTGTAAAAGCTGTTTCCTGTCATAGCAGTAAAAGACCATTCTTAAAATTCAGAGTGGAAAAGATTAGGTTAATTTACTGCTAATGATCTTAATGGCCATACTTTACACCTCTCACAGACTTATTTCACAAACAAAGGCGGGTCTGAATGACATCAGAACTTCTTTGGAACTTGGACATGCAATGCAGCCAAAACAGTGACTGATTTGATACAGCAGTTTTAAGAGTATATGAGCACTCAAACAGGCCCAAAAACCGGACTACATTTAATCAAAACCGGATGACCGGACAAGGACCCTAAAAAACGGATTATCCGGTCAAAAACCAGATAGGTGGCAACCCTACAAAGGGGGGTTACATGAGTATGCACCAAAAATGTGTCAGAATGTGATATAAATGATCACAGTGTTTTCTTTCTTTTTTCTTTCTCTCTCTCACTCTTTCTTTCTTTCCCCCTCCTCACAGCAGGGAAGGTGGTTAGTGGGGCTGATGCTCTAGCATCATCCCCAAAGGTGAGAATAGTGTGTGTGTGTGTGTGTGTGTGTGTGTGTGTGTGTGTATGTGTGAGTGTGTGGGGATGGGAAGTGCGATACGCTTGATAGAGACAGGCACCCACCATTAAAAGTTATATGCTGACCTTGGATGGTTTCCACCCTAAGCACATGAACTTATATTCGGGGCTGCTTTATTAATAACATTTTTAGGGATAACCAACACCACCTTTTATCAGGGATTCTCATGCTTAAAGCCCTATTTACACTGCCAACTTTGCAGTGCATCAACCCATGTGTACGGGTTGATTCACTGCAAAGTCGGCAGTGTAAACACTGCCAGGAGTGCCTTAAGTGTCTGTCAGATCATTTTTTTGATCCGATTTAGTTGTGGGATCAGTAGTGCAGCAAGCACATTAACACTGTGAACACTTTGCTGTGCTCCCTCTGCTACAAAGGCTGTTTTTTCATCAGCCTCCAGTGAATTCTCAGCCTTTCCTCGGAGTGATATACAGTGCTGTGGGGGTGGGCTGTGCAAACGCTAATGCAGCTGGTGAATTGGGAAGGGAGTGGAGCACATTCCAAAACACTGCCGCCATGTACTGTAAACACGGCTTAAGAGTAATTATACAGATCTAAGATCTTCCACCAAACTGCCTGCTGCTCACTGAACCCAGCATATGCAGTACCACAGGCCTGAAATGCAATGCAGCCAAAACAGTGACTGATTTGATACAGCAGTTTTAAGAGTATATGAGCACTCAAACAGGCCCAAAAACCGGACTACATTTAATCAAAACCGGATGACCGGACAAGGACCCTAAAAAACGGATTATCCGGTCAAAAACCAGATAGGTGGCAACCCTACAAAGGGGGGTTACATGAGTATGCACCAAAAATGTGTCAGAATGTGATATAAATGATCACAGTGTTTTCTTTCTTTTTTCTTTCTCTCTCTCACTCTTTCTTTCTTTCCCCCTCCTCACAGCAGGGGAAGGTGGTTAGTGGGGCTGATGCTCTAGCATCATCCCCAAAGGTGAGTGAGTGTGTGTGTGTGTGTGTGTGTGTGTGTGTGTGAGTGTGTGGGGATGGGGAGTGCGATACGCTTGATAGAGACAGGCACCCACCATTAAAAGTTATATGCTGACCTTGGATGGTTTCCACCCTAAGCACATGAACTTATATTCGGGGCTGCTTTATTAATAACATTTTTAGGGATAACCAACACCACCTTTTATCAGGGATTCTCATGCTTAAAGCCCTATTTACACTGCCAACTTTGCAGTGCATCAACCCATATGTCTTGGGTTGATTCACTGCAAAGAAATCGGCTTAATCTAACTACTACCAGGATGCCTTAAGTGTCTGTCAGATCATTTTTTGATCCGATTTAGTTGTGGGATCAGTAGTGCAGCAAGCACATTAACACTGTGAACACTTTGCTGTGCTCCTCTGCTACAAGGCTGTTTTTCATCAGCCTCCAGTGAATTCTCAGCCTTTCCTCGGAGTGATATACAGTGCTGTGGGGGTGGGCTGTGCAAACGCTAATGCAGCTGGTGAATTGGGAAGGAAGTGGAGCACATTCCAAAACACTGCCGCCATGTACTGTAAACACGGCTTAAGAGTAATTATACAGATCTAAGATCTTCCACCAAACTGCCTGCTGCTCACTGAACCCAGCATATGCAGTACCACAGGCCTGAAAGCTTTCTTAGTATCTGCTCCTAAACTATGGAATAGTTTTTTTTTCTGCTCCTACTGTGATCATTTTCTGTTCCAACTATGATCTTTGTATGACAACTGCAATAAAGAAGTTTAAAAAAGGAATAGTGTACTCTTCGATCTGACTGGGGGGTGCAGCAGTCTTTCAGACTTGAAACGGAGTCTCAGGATTTACATAATCTCCCACTTTGTGTGCCGCAGCTACCCAACAATATGATTGTGCTTTTTCCTCTTTGTACTCCACCGCCAACTCCATAATATATTATGCATCACTTGATTACTGTGTACACAGATGTACTGCATATTTATTATGTATTGTTGCCCTGTTCACATCTCCAGGTCCCCCTTGAAAATGGACATATAATGCTCTTGGGCACTACCTGGTTAACCAATTACAAACAAATAATATATAGAATAAATATGTAGGGTGGTATGTTTAATGAGATTTTTACACACACCCAAGGTTTTGGATTCTACATAAACCCTGAGATCGAACTTTGAGGAGTTTATTTAAAGAGACTTACCAGCCTCGGCCCCTGCATCTGATATATAGGTGCTGTACCTCGTGGGGCTGCTTCTAATGTACATCTTGCCAAAAATAATCCCGTTAGTAAAAAATGACCATTATTATATATAAAACGATCAAAAAGGTGCCGCCCATATAGTATAATGGAGCACATTTCCACGCTCTCCCTAGCATCACGTCATAAATTTGCAGAGCGCGGGGGTGGAGTGTGGGTGGCAACAGAAACCAGGAAATTCTTGGGACCCAGTGTTCGTCATTATACAAGCACTCTAATTTTTTTACTAACGGGATTATTATTGGCAAGATTTACATTAGAAGCAACCCCATGAGGTACATCACCTATATGTCAGGTGCAAGGGCTGCTTCATTTAACTTGGTAGGTCTCTTTAAGCATCCTACACTGAGAGTGTGTGCAAATTTGAGTTTTACACACCAACCCATGTTTTATTTTATATAATTGCTGGGGAGTGTTTTTTCACCACAACAATTACATAAAATTGAAACATATCCCTATGCCGCCACGGTCCAGTCAGGTTTAAGCACGGTCTATGGCTGGGTTGAAGTGCCTGTTCAAATGAAATGTTTCCTTTTTTTTAATTTTGGAGCTTAATCCTTAAAAGCCAAGTTAATTTTAAAGAAAATGTACTTATCGTTGGAGTTCGAGTGTTGGTGAAGTGTGTGGTGCAACAACAGGAAGACAGCGGCTGGCGCATGCGTGGAGCGAAGGGAAACCCAGAGCGTGTTCACTGATACACCAGCTGGTTATAACAACAGATTTTAAGTGGGTTTCCCCTATGGGAAAAAATGCTTGGGGAAACTGCATGATGAAAATATATTTACTGGTTAGTGGTTATAAACCACTGCCAGCAAGTGCTCAACAGCTCCATAAACCACATATGTGGTTTATGGAGCTCCCTAAACCACGGGCAGAACAGTACCGCAGCATCACCAGAAAAAATGCCAAACAATCTGCCCTCACACTGGATGTTCTTAAGCGCTGCAAAATCGGTCACTCAGCACAAGACAAGCTTGTTGGTGGTAACAGTTACCCTCGCAAAGTGACAAAGACAATTTAAACCAAAACCCACCAAAAACCAGTAAATATAAAAAATAAAACATGGAGAAGTGTGGTTCTCTGGGGATTTTATGCACCTCCTCGGTGTGTGATGCCCATATAAATCCCTCTGGCTTCTCCCTCTAGGTTTACGGGCATCACACACCTCGGGGAGGAGGGTGCATAAAATCCCTATAAACCACACTTCTTCATGCATTATTCTATATTTTATTCACACCCAAGGTGTGGGATGCTACATAAACCCCCAAGAGGGCTTATAAATTGCATGCAGCACCAAGGGTGTGTATAAAATTTGAGTTCTCCAGAATCCCCAAGGCTTTGTTTTAAATTATCTGAAGTCCCTCATGCAACAGCGAAGTGTGCACATGGGCTCTTAGAAAATCCTGTGCTTGAATGCTATTATAACCAGCTAGTTATAACGGCAAATTATAACTGTGTTTCCTTATGGGGAGAAACAGAACCCAGTTATTTATAAAATGAAAATAAAAATCCTAAAATTGGTACCTGCTTACTTATGTTCCCTCTTTATAATTGGTAGTTCTGTCTTTTTATGTATATTTGCTACTTGTCTAGTCCTATATGTCACCCAATGAACTTGCATCTATACCATTTCTGTGCTGAATTGCCACCTACCAGTTTTTGTAAGTTTTGTCTACCTCATGTCTTTGCACTGTCTGTAGTGATGCCCTGCCTGATGGCTCAGGTCATCCCTGAAAACATACTGTTTGCCCATTGCATCTGCCTGGTTACGAAATAAATACATTTAATTTTATTAGGCAAAAATATTTTAGGCAAGAACCTTTTTAAGAACCTATCTTCCAAGGATCCAGAGTCCTACATAAATTATGAAGTGTTACTTATTTTTCGTTCCCTTTGGTAGCCAGGTAAGGCTTACTAGGCACAAGTGCCTGTTTTTCATTGGTGACTCTGGAGCACTGGGGAGGTTAAATGACTTGCTCAGAGCCACACAGTATTCACCTGGAGGTTGTGGGAATCAAATGCAGGTCTGCTGGATGTACCAAGCTCATTACTTTAACCTGTAGGCCATACTGACAGCCTCATAAGAGCAGAACTTACATTAAGACAAAAATGAACATGGGTGCCCATGTGTTTCCAGGCAGTGAAATGGGCAGTAGGAGGGTAGTGAAGCTGACGACAGCAGGAAGAGAAAGCAGGGTGCCTGGTGTACAAGAAGGAGCAGAAAATGGAGAGGAGGGTGCCCAGCACCCTTGGGCTCCTGGGTCTGCCGAGGTCCCAGCCACCAGGATGGTTCGAGCTGCAGCAGTCATTTGTCCCTGGCTAGGAAAAGTCTGTTAATCTGCTGAACAGCTGCTTATTTGAGCTCAGTTATTGGATGGTCCCCGTCTGGCATAAGCAAAATCCAGAAAAGACTGAGATGTTGCTGGTGGACAGAGGTTCTCAGAGGATGGCAGAGAGGGGTGGGGAAATGGCAGAGAGAAGGCTAAAGTCTGCCCCATTCTTGGCTGTAGATAGGGTGAAGAATCTCAGTGTCATTGTGGACTGCGCGCTGACACTGGAACATCGGGTGCCAGTTGTGGTCTTCAGTTGCTTTTTCCATCTGAGGAGCATTAGCTAGATTAAACCCTATCTTGTATCAGAGGACTTGGTAAACACTGGCACGTGTCTTTGTCAAGTCTGGCTTGCACTATTGTAATGCTCTTTACCTTGGGTTATCACAGTGTTCAATGCGTTGCTTGCAGGTAACGCAGAATGCTGCATCCTGGTTGCATGTCAGAACCTCTCATTTTGTACATATCTTCATGGTATTGCTGACATTGCACTGGCTACTAGTGAGGCAATGTGTCAGCTTCAAGACAAAGCCCTACATGATTTGTACCTGTCTCTGTGTACTCCCAACTGTCCTCTAGCCTCTGCAGAGGGAGAGCATGATAACTGTGCCTCACTCAAGACTACAGTATTCTGTGGCAACCCACACCATCAAATGTGCTTGCAGTGGGCCACTGCCAGGAGCCACCTGTGGAGCAGTGTGTGCAATTCCATCCGTCCCGCCCCAGGGAGAGCATCTGAGTAGATGCACCTTCTCTTACCCACCAGTCTTCATGTTAGTTATCCCAGGTACAGCACATGAACCTGGGTTACCAGCATGCCTTGCTCTTCAGCACCATGCAGCCAGCTGCAGTGCTATTTTGTTGTTGCTTTTATAGTACAACTAGTTCTGGACATCCCTGCCATGGTTAAACACATTTTTCTACTATGGTGCGCCTGCATTTTTTGGGGGGATTTTCATACACCACAAACCCTAACCATACTACTGTAACACACTTCAGGGTGAACGGTTGTTCTGGTGTGTGCGGAATACTTGGGTTATTTAAGGCACTTGGGCTCAGAGTGCACCCGAGGTGTTTGTATATCCCAGTATAGGCATACATCCTGTTGTATGTTATCCCTCCCTCTCCCAACTACTTCCATAAGACTGTGATTATGCAAATTTTAGTAGACAGTGTTGGCATTACATAGCTCCTTTGGTTCAGCTAAAACAGAATTTTCCTTTTCGATAATTTTTCTGCTGAAATGTGGCTTTGCATCATCTGTGATTCTTCAGAAATTGCACCACTAGACACACTGAACCATGATGTAATCAACCATGTGGTAATGTTCTCTGCCTTGGCATCTTCGCTTAAAGAGCTACAGACACCTCGGTGAAAAAATAAAAGAATTATAATAGACTTGATTCAACATGTATATGTGGTTAGTGTTTTTTTGAAATCATTCCTTCTTTCTTTATTGCTAGGTGCATGGGAATGATTGTTTCTGCTGAAACTGATGTGCCCCAGTGCCTGTTTCTGCCTCTCAAATCATGTTATTTTTTTAACTCCAATTCAGTTTATTGATAGCAATGAATGGCACATCACATGCATCAGTATACAGTAAAAATAACCATCTGGAGGTTTGTATACATAACTGTTAAGGAGACAGAGTGTCCCATAAATGTCTTTAACCACAGTAAAATGGTGAGTTCTGAAATCCAGTCAGATCGTAATCCTTTGCTTGCAACATCAGTGCCTAGTGATGTTATACAGGCAGAGGATACTGACTGCAGCTGGGGGTGAGCTGGAGAAGCAGAATTCCAATATGAAAAGTGTTTTATGTTGGCCAGCTGTTGCAGTGCCAAGCACAGCTTTACACTGTGATGTGGGAGACCCAGGTTCAATCCTGACTTCGGGACTTCCCACCTGTGGACAGTGGGGCTCAAGCAGTGCCACAGAAGTGGGGTGCTTGGACCTTAGGAGATGGTGGAGACTTCCAGCCATCATGCACTGCAGTCTTGTTCAGTAGCTAGTTGTTACCTGCATTGACATCACGACACGGAGGCCAGGGGTGGCGGTTTGGTGTGTGGTTGGGCATATATCTCAAATTAGTTTTTACTGTTGACACATAAAATTAGCCCTTGTACACATCCACAGTACACAGTGTGCTTTTCTGATAGTATTGCCTTGGGCTACAAGGATGACAGCAGACTTGAAACAGGCAAGCACTAAACAAGATGTCATTGTTCAGTAACTAAAAGCTGATTGGACAGTAGGATTTGTTCACCCTTGACTTAGGGACATGCGTGTCTGCACTTGTAGCCTGGGACAAGGTGCAGCATGGTGCTGTCATAACCCACAGTGCAGGATGGCTAATTTTAGTTTCTTGTTGGTGTCACACAGAATGTTACACCATTTACCTTAGTATACCTTACCGTACATCTCTGTCACTGACTGGACAACAGCTCCTAGCTCCTAACTGGGTAAGTGTAGTGAACTTTTTGTACTGTAAATTTGTCAGGGTGTTTTGCTGTTAGAACAGTAGGAGGATCGTATACAGTATACAGGCAGTAAAAAATAAGTGAACCAAAAATTAACTGGTATAGTGTTTCAAACCAATAAACTGTTCTTTAGGTGGTGGGAAGGGGGTAGAGGAAGGGAAGTCCATGAAAAGTAAGAGCATACAGTATTATAACAGCATGTTATGGTGAAAAAATTAAGATATAATTTTAATTACATTTATTTTAGTGTCCTTTATCTCTTTTTGTAAGAGGCCCCCCTTTTCCAATTTTTAAACTGCCGTAGCATTTTTTTGTTGACAGCTGGAAAGAAGTACTGCTCATTTTACTGTGGCAGTGCTGTTTTTGAACATCTGTTGTTCACCATCACTTTTCTTGACACTAAGGTAAACTAAAGTACAACGTATACTGCTCACCAACCTTATGGGACGATGAGTGCTCAACAACAGAGAGCCATGGTGGAAACCTGGGGAATGCCACAATAAAAAGAGAGCTTCTTGTATTGTTTTGAAAGTTAAATTACTAAAGCAGATGCAAACAACTAGAACGGAGAACAATGGCTCTTTTAGAAAAAAAAGGTATAGGCAAACATTCCTCAGTGTAGCATGCACTGCCTACTGTTTCAAACTTCTGAATCTCTTACTTTACATTTCTATCCCAACACATTCCATTAGGAAGAACTGTGTAATATTGTTATATCCATTATTTTTCTGCATGTTCAAGTTTAGCTGAGCATTATGACTGGCTGAACAGCATCCTCCAGCTGATGATGGACAGGCTGATTTAAAATACACCGAGCCAAGGTGTGTGTCCAGGGTGTGGGTGATTGTGTATTTATGGCCTGTTGATTCTCCTTATGAGGCTGTTACCTGTTTGCCCCAAATATTATTTCTTGCATAGCACAACAACCAAACAGTCTGGCTACTTCTTCTCTTCTAACATGCATTCTGTTATGGGTCCTACATGTTGCTTTCTCTGCAAACTACTTCTCTGGTATGCTCAGAGTGATCTAAATGGACATAAGGTTGAAGATCTCAAATCATGCTTGTTGGCATGGATCCTCTTGGATTACATGGAAAACAAAGAATTTTCTTTTTGGCAGACTTACAAGAATCCTGTGTTTTCTTCACACTTGATCAGAATCCCTGACAGTATGAGCAATTATTCAGCAAACTCGCTATACACCGTGGGTGCTGATGATGGCTGTGATATCATGACAACTCCCCACCTGCCTAGAATAAAGAGAATAAAGTTCTGCTATGGCGCTATTGTACAGACAGACACATACACTCTTAAAAAAAAAAGAAATAAAAAAAATGATCTGCCTCTCACTCCCACACACTGGCTCTCTTTTGGTTTCTTCTCTAATATTATACTCTCATGACGGGTAACCAGTTATGTTGTTGCTTTTCCTCATGTTCATTCATGAATCTAGTAAACATTAAGAGCTCCCATTAAACCCATGGTTGCATAGTTGGGGTTCCCTAAATTTTGCTTCAGACCTATTATCTGAAGAGCAGGGGAATCCAGTGATGCATCTTTCTTTTCAAACCTAATTTTTTAAGTTTCATTTGCTGTCTATTATTACCATTCAAACAAGGGATTTCCCTTGAATGGTGGGACCCTTACATTTTTGTGATAGATCATTGAATATCTGTAGCGGGGGGAGGATCTCGTACTACCCTGAAATTATTTACTAGAAGCTCTGAACACATGTTTGGTGCCACATTAACCAGTCTGGGGTGGAAAAGGGGACTTGGCGTTGAGGATTGGCCTCCGGCAGTATATTTTAATTTGAGGGTGAGTGAGTGAGTGTCTTTGTTCAGTGGTACTGGAGATGGGCTTGTGGTTTCACATTAACTATCGTGAGGGTTGGGTGATATTGGCAGTATTGGGTATGGATTTCTGGTGCCACATTCAGAGCACAAGATGGTTGGATAGGAAACTTGTGGCACTGAGATGGGAGGATGGGGAATGTTGTGTGGTATAGGGGTGGGAGGATGGGGAATAATGTATCACTGGGGTGGGCTCCTAGAGCCACATAAACTGGTTGCAGGGTGGGGGGGGACTTAAGTGGCACAGTGGATAAGCTACCAGAACTATATTCATTATGTGGGGTGGGAGTATAAGAAATGTTGGTTGGCACTGGGGATGAACCCCCGGTGTTATATTTAGTGTGCAGGGTGGGAGGATGGGGAAAGTTGGTTGTACTTGGGATGAGCTTCTGGTGCTATATTTAGTTTGCAGAGTGGACAGATAGGGAATGTTGGTCAGCATTGGGGATGAACGTCCAGTGCTATATTCAGTGTGCAGGGTGGGAGGATGGGGAATGTTGGTCACACTGGGGATGAGTTCTCGGTGCTACATTTAGTGTGCAGGATGGGAGGATGGGGAAAGTTGGTCGCACTGGGTATGAGCTCCCGGTGCTATATTTAGTGTGCAGGGTGGGAGGCTGGAGAATGTTGGTCACACTGGGGATGAGCTCCTGGTGCTACATTTAATGTGCAGGGTGGGAGGATGGGGAAAGTTGGTCGCACTGGGGATGAGCTCCCGGTGCTACATTTAGTGTGCAGGGTGGGAGGATGGGGAACGTTGGTCACACTGGGGGTGAACTTATGGTGCTACATTTAATGTGCAGGGTGGGAGGATGGGGAAAGTTGGTCACACTGGGGATGAGCTCCTGGTGCTACATTTAGTTGCAGGGTGGGAGGATGGGGAAAGTTGGTCGCACTGGGGATGAGCTCCCGGTGCTACATTTAGTGTGCAGGGTGGGAGAACTGGGAAAGCTGGTCGCACTGGGGATGATCTCCTAGTGTTACATTTAGTGTGCAGGGCGGGAGGATGGGGAAAGTTGGTCACACTGGGGATGAGCTCCTGGTGTTACATTTAGTATGCAGGGTGGGAGGATGGAGAAATTTGGTCGCACTGGGGATGAGCTCCCGGTGCTACATTTAGTGTGCAGGGTGGGAGGATGGGGAAAGTTGGTCGCACTGGGGATGAGCTCCTGGTGTTACATTTAGTATGCAGGGTGGGAGGATGGGGAAAGTTGGTCGCACTGGGGATGATCTCCTGGTGTTACATTTAGTATGCAGGGTGGGAGGATGGGGAAAGTTGGTTGCACTGGGGATGAGCTCCTGGTGTTACATTTAGTGTGCAGGGTGGGAGGATGGGGAACGTTGGTCGCACTGGGGGTGAATTCATGGTGCTACATTTAATGTGTAGGATGGGAGGATGGTGAAAGTTGGTCGCACTGGGGATGAGCTCCCGGTGCTATATTTAGTGTGCAGGGTGGGAAGATGGGGAACGTTGGTCACACTGGGGATGAGCTCCTGGTGCTACATTTAATGTGCAGGGTGGGAGGACGGGGAAAGTTGGTTGCACTGGGCATGAGCTCCCGGTGCTACATTTAGTGTGCAGGGTGGGAGGATGGGGAACGTTGGTCGCACTGGGGGTGAGCTCCCGGTGCTACATTTAGTGTGCAGGGTGGGAGGATGGGGAACATTGGTCGCACTGGGGGTGAACTCATGGTGCTACATTTAATGTGCAGGGTGGGAGGATGGGGAAAGTTGGTCGCACTGGGGATGAGCTCCCAGTTGGGAGGATGGGGAAAGTTTGTCGCACTAGGGATGAGCTCCCGGTGCTACATTTAGTGTGCAGGGTGGGAGGACTGGGAAAGTTGGTCGCACTGGGGATGATCTCCTAGTGTTACATTTAGTGTGCAGGGTGGGAGGATGGGGAAAGTTGGTCACACTGGGGATGAGCTCCTGGTGTTACATTTAGTAAGCAGGGTGGGAGGATGGAGAAATTTGGTCGCATTGGGGATGAGCTCCTGGTGCTACATTTAGTGTGCAGGGTGGGAGGATGGGGAACGTTGGTTGCATGGGGGTGAACTCATGGTGCTACATTTAATGTGCAGGGTGGGAGGATGGGGAAAGTTGGTAGCACTGGGGATGAGCTCCCAGTGCTACATTTCATGTGCAGGGTGGGAGGATGGGGAAAGTTGGTCGCACTGGGTATGAGCTCCTGGTGCTACATTTAATGTGCAGGGTGGAAGGATGGGGAAAGTTGGTTGCACTGGGGATGAGCTCCTGGAGCTACATTTAGTGTGCAGGGTGGGAGGATGTGGAAAGTTGGTCACACTGGGGATGAGCTCCTGGTGCTATATGCAGTGTGCAGGGTGGGAGGATGGGGAAAGTTGGTCACACTGAGGATGAGCTCCTGGTACTATATGCAGTGTGCAGGGTGGGAGGATGGGGAAAGTTGGTCGCACTGGGGATGAGCTCCCGGTGCTATATTTAGTGTGCAGGGTGGCTGGATGGTGAATGTTGGTTGGCACTGGGGAAGAACTCCTGGTGCTACATTTAGTGTGCAGGGTGGGAGGATGGGGAAGGTTAGCCGCACTGGGGATAAGCTCCTGGAGCTCAATTTAGTGTGCAGGGTGGCTGGATGGTGAATGTTGGTTGGCACTGGGGATGAGCTCCTGGTGCTATATTTAGTGTGCAGGGTGGCTGGATGGTGAATGTTGGTTGGCACTGGGGAAGAGCTCCTGGTGCTACATCTAGTGTGCAGGGTGGCTGGATGGTGAATGTTGGTTGGCACTGGGGAAGAGCTCCTGGTGCTACATTTAGTGTGTAAGGTGGGAGGATGGGGAATGTTTGTCAGCACTGGGGATGCTGGGGTCGAAAGAAAAAATTACTCACCTTAGTAATGTTGTTTCTTTCTAATGGAGTCTTGCTATATTATGACATATGCAGTGAGTCCCAACCTTCGAACTGCTCCGGAGGTGAGAGAGTTAACTTTCCATGCCAGGCATGGAACGCTGAGCTCGAGCTCGGTTAAAACTCTGTCTGTTGTTCTTCAAACTCAAACCATAAGATCTTTACGAGCTAAACTCACTGAGGTCCTGTATGGAAGCTGTAAACCTACACTAGCCAACTGGCTACTAAACATAAGAACACATTTTTTGGTCCCAAAACAAAGACTCAAGTCAGGAGACCCAAAAAATGAAAACACAACACCAAGTCACCCCAAAGAGGAGGGGTGAAAACAACAAGGTGGGCATCTACTAAGTGCCAACACTGCACTGCCCACCCACATCCCAAAAACAGAGGTTCTGAGAGGGGCAGATGGGGGGTCATAATATAGCAAGACTCCATTAGAAGAAACAACATTACTAAGGTGAGTAATTTTTTCTTCAAACAACATGAAGTCTAGATTATGACATATGCAGACTACACAGCAGTACCTCCATGGAGGAGGGTCAGAACCTACTTAGGAAATAGGCTCTGAAGCACAGCTGTGCCAAGCCGAGCATCCTCCTAGCCTGGATGTCCAGGGAGTAATGCTTGGTAAAAGTGTGAACTGTTTTACAGGTAGCTGCTTGACATATCTCTAAAATAGGGATGTCCCTGGCAGCAGCCAGGGAAGCAGCTGTACCTCTGGTAGAGTGAGCCCTCAGGCCTGAGGGGGGAACCTTACCCAGCTTTTCATAACAGAATTGGCTACAAGAGACCATCCACCTGGCAATGGATCTTTTAGTGGCAGGTTTCCCTTTACCAACCTCACCATAAGTGAGGAACAGTTGGAGGGAGTCAAACCTATGACCCTTGGTACGCTCTATGTAGTAACTAAGGGCTCTCTTCACATCTAAACTGTGAAGCCTCCTCTCGCCAGAGGAGGAATGGTCAGTGGAGTACACTGGAAGGGATATAGATTGATTAAGGTGGAAATCTGAAACCACCTTAGGCAAGAACTTCCTGTTAGTCCTGAGGACCACCTTATCTCTATGAAAGGAAATAAAATCAGGCTCCACTGACAAGGCTTGTAATTCACTTATGCGTCTGGCAGAAGTAATAGCTACCAGAAACACAGTCTTCCAAGTCAAGTACTTAAGCTCTGCTGAAGACAAAGGCTCAAAGGGGGGTTGCATAAGCTGAGCAATGCAAACATTAAGATCCCAGGCAGGGCAGGGTCCCTGAATGGAGGGTTGGTGTGAACTCCTTTAAAAACTTGGAGAATACAGGATGAGCTGAAAGAGAAGAGGGTTACCTGCTGAAATAAAGGCAGACACAGCTGCCAAATGTACTTTAGGGTAGCTGGTCTCAGCCCCAAGGTATTTAAATGGACCATATAATCCAGGACTGTGGGTAAATCAGCAGATTCTGGGAAATATGCTTCCCAGAGCACCATATGGAAAACCTCTTCCATTTGGAATTATAGGTAGCCCTGGTGGAAGGTTTCCTAGAAGCCTTCAATATATCCATTACACCTTGGGAGGGTGTAGATCAGCAAATTCTAACTCTTCAAGAGCCAGGCCTTGAGATTGAAAGATTTGAGGTCCGGTACCAAACCCTCCCTGAGCACAGGTTAACAGGTTGTGATTCCTGGGGAGACACAGGGAAGATGGACTGCTAAGGACAGTAGGAGGGATACCAGGGTTGTCTGGCCCAATCTGGAGCAATCAGGATCATCTTGCAGGATTGAGATCTGATTTTGACTAACACTTTGAACAGGAGAGGGAAGGGGGGAAAAGCATAGAGAAACTTCCCTTCCCAATTGAGAACTAAGGCATCCAGAGGGACTGAGCCCAACACTGGGGGCCTGCAGCAAAAAAGGGGAAGTTGGTGATTGTCTGGGGCTGCAAAAAGATCTATCTGCGGGGTGCCCCATCTGGCAAATATTACCTCTAGGACCAGGGGATCCAGTGACCATTCGTGATGGCCCTGGGAAATCCTGCTGA
This sequence comes from Neoceratodus forsteri, assembly GCA_016271365.2. Lineage (NCBI taxonomy): Eukaryota > Metazoa > Chordata > Ceratodontiformes > Ceratodontidae > Neoceratodus > Neoceratodus forsteri. The sequence continues at coordinate 1,482,728,142 of CM057453.1, read as the reverse complement.
GAGCATCTGCCAGGACATTGTCCTTGCCTGGGAGGTGAACTGCCATAAGGGAGGTGTTCAGGGAGTAAGCCAGAGACCACAACTTCATTGCTTCGGTGCACAAGGCCGTAGACCGAGTGCCTCCTTGCTTGTTGATGTACCACATTGTGGTGGTGTTGTCTGTTCTGACCTGTACAACTTTGTTCTGAACAGATTTGGAAAAAACTTGAAGTGCTAGAAAAACTGCTCTGAGTTCCAACAGATTGATGTGGAGCAGAGATTCCTGAGGGGACCACAATCCCTGGGTAGTGAGGTCACCCATGTGAGCTCCCCAACCCAAGAGGGATGCATCTGTAGTAAGGATTAAGGAGTGAAACTGAGTGACAAAGGGAACCACTTGTCTCAGATTGCTCTGATCCTGCCACCACTGTAGGGCTTGGATCAGGGTTCGAGTTACTGGGATCAATTTGGTTAGAGGGTCTTTCCTTTGAGACCAAAAGGCTCTCAAATGGAACTGGATGTCCCTCATTTGAAATCTTGCTCCCTGCACTACTGCTGTAGAAGCAGCCATGTGCCCCAGGAGCTGTAGAAAATGCCTTGCTGGTCGAGAGACCTGCAGGGTGAATGAGGAGGCCAGAGAGACCAGGGTCCTTGCCCTGTCCAAAGGAAGGAAGGCTCTGGCTTTCTCTGTGTCCAGCTCTGCGCCTATGAAGGTGAGGAGCTGGACAGGCTCTAGAACTGACTTTGAAAGGTTCAGAAGGAAACCTAGAGAGGTGAGCAGTTGCTGAGTTATCTGTAGATGTAACTTGACTTGGTCTGGAGACTGGCCTACTAAGAGCCAGTTGTCCAGGTAAGGGAAGATGGCAATTTTTTGCCTTTCTTAGGGAAGCAACTGCTACTACCAGGCATTTTGTGAATACCCTTGGAGCAGAGGTGAGGCCAAAGGGCATTGCTCTGAACTGGTAATGGCCTGAAGGCAGCTCGAACCCGAGGTACTTTCGATGGGAGCTTCTGATGAGAATATGGAAGTAGGCATCCTTGAGGTCCAGGGACGCTAGCCAGTCCCTGGCCTTAGAGAGGGTAGAATAATTCCCAGAGTCACCATTTTGAATTTTGGTTTTAAAAGGTGCTTGTTTAAATATCTGAGATCCAGGATGGGCCGCCATTCTCCTGTCTTTTTTGGGGTAAGGAAGTACCTGGAGTACAATCCTTTGCCCTGGTGTAGGGGTGGAACCCCTTCCACAGCTCTGAGAGCCAGGAGGGAAGAGACCTCTGCCTCTAGGGCAAGTGCCTCTGATGGATTTGCAGGTGGAAAGGATCTGGTTCTCATCTTTGGAAATTTTTGAAGCTGAGAACCAGTCCCTGGCTTACTACTTCCAGGACCCACTTGTCTGATGTCAGAGACTTCCAGTCCTGGACAAAGTAAGCCAGCCTGCTCCCTACAGGTAGTTGAGAATCGGCCCTGGCAACCCCATCAGGGTGCCTGCTTGGCAGGGGCTTTAGGCTGAGGGGTGGAAGCAGGCCTGCTTGTACTCCGTCTGCCTCTCCCTCTAAAGAACCCCCTCTGGGCTTAAGCAGAAGAGGAGGCCTGGGCTTGGTAAAAAGGCCTATGAAAGGCCTGCCCTGCCCCTGGGAAGCTGCCTTTGAGGAGTGGCCTGCCTTTCCTTGGCCTGTGCACTCCTATAGGTGGTCCTATACTCATCCATTTTCTTCATGTAATTCTCTGTCTGCTCCCCAAACAGAGAATTACCCACAACAGAAAATCCATGGCCTTAGTCTGGGTATCCTGTGACAGGCTAGTACATCTGAGCCAAGCCATTCTGCGAAGTGCCACAGATGTAGCCATGACTCTTGATGACACATCATTAGAGTCCACTGCAGCATGGAATTGCACCTTGGATGCCTCAATACCATCAGCAGCCACCTGCTCCAGCTCCTTGGCAAGCTGGCTGGAGACCTGTTTTGCTAGAGTCATAACAGTATCCCATCTGGATTTCTGATATCTAGCAACATAAGCCATATAATTTGCCTGTCTGAGTCCCAAGGATGCTGCCATGTACTGTTTCTTTGCCATGGCATCAATCCTCTTGGAGTCCTTGTCAGGGGGGTGTGAAGCCAAGGGAATATTTGCCTTGTCACAGGCTGCAGCCTGCACTACCCCAACATGGCTGCATTGTTGTGTAAGGAACAGGGGTGTAGCCAGGAATTTCTGAGCTGCACACCAAGTGGACATACTGCTACCCACCCACCCCCAATTAGGGTGAGTTACCCCTTCCCCACTGTCCATGCCATCTCAGATGCTAGCGTCATTTTCTGTGCTTTATGCCAGCACACCACCATCCCACCACCAACAGGTGTCAGACTAACAGACTGGCTTTTGATTACAATATTGCATTGTGACAAGTCTCTGCACCTCATCAAGTTGGCCAGTCTCACAGAGGTCCATTCACACCACACACCCACCCACCCACACCACACCATGTTCAGTAGAAGGTAGTGGCCTGAACAAGGGGCAGGGAACAGTGCCGAAATAGACAAGTCCATTGAATGAGAGAGTCCGAAGGAACTGGAAGGAATAAGTTCATAAAGCAATGCAGTCAGCTAGATAAATGCACCCAGGGTTCTATCTAAGAACTAAGCGGAGAACTACAGATCAGCCAGCATCACCTCAGTAGTGGGAAGATCATGGAAGCACTACCAGAGATTGGTTCAACATCTGGTTGGCAACTGACTACAGGACCCAAGGCAGCACAGTTTCACCAGGGGATGTCATGTCAAACCATCCTCATTTGAACTTTCTACTGGGTGAAAAGGGAAGTAACTCAGGGGATGGCAGTGGACGTGGCCTATCTGGACTTCAGCAAGGCCTTTCAACGCTGCCACATAGGCCATTAAACAAACTGTGAATGGACCTCTGTGGGACTGGCTACCTTGATGAGGTACCGAGCCTTGTCACAATGCAATACTGTAACCAAAAGCCAGACTGAGTCTGCCATCTGTTGGTGTGGTGGCATGCATAGTGTGGAGTGTGTGAAGAGACCTCTGTGGGACTGGGGAATATGGGAGTAGACAGGACAGTTGTGTGGTGGGTAAGAAACTGGAAAGGTGGCAGGACAGAGGGTGGTGGTAAATGGCAGTTGCTCCACTGAGGAAAGAGTGAGCAGTGGGGCACGTGAGGGATCAGTGCTGGGACTGGTCCCATTCTACAGGACCTAGAAGGACAAATTTACTGGTTCGCTGATGACAAAGCTGTGTAACAGAGTTGACACACCAGAGGGTGTAGACTAGTGCAGAAACTTGAATGGTCAGGAGTTTGGCAGTTAATGCAAAGCAAAGTGCAAGATAATGCATATGATGCACAAAAACCCAGGAACATATTGGGGGTGGTGAGGATATAGCATACATGAAGCAGGAAAGGGATGACCTCAAGGTAGGGGAAACAGTGGAACAAGGCAGCAGGTAAAGCAAACAGGATGCTGGGATGCATAAGCAGGGGCAGCAACAGCTGGCAAAGGGAGGTCATAATTCCACTACAGAAGACACTAGTTAGGGCCGACCTGGAATACAGTGTACAATTCTGGAGAACATACCTACGTAAGGACACAGGGTAGAGAAGGTTCAGAGGAGAACAAAGATAGATGGACAGGTGGTAGGACTTATGCACTTCTGGAGGAGAAGAGGGAGACAGATGGGATATGATAGAGACATACAAGTATCTTACAGGGAGAGCAGGGTGCAGGAACACACTATTTACAGCGCAAGAGCAGGTCCAGGACTAGAGGGCATGGTATGAATCTGGAGGAAGGCGATTCAAAGGAAATGCAAGGAAGATTTTCTTCACAGAGAAGTGGTGGACAAGTGGAACACCCTACCAGAGAAAGTAGTGAGGCTGAAACAATCACAGGATTTAGGAATGCATGGGATAGACAAGGGAATTCATGAGGTCAGGGGCAAGGAGTAACAGACTGCTAGGGAAACAACCCAATGGCAACACAACTATTCACTTGCAGCAATCACACAGGAGTGCTGTGTGCATATTTATGTAACTTATTCAAACAGAGGAGTGAGAAAGTGCCTCAGCTGGGACTTGAACCCACAGTAGAAGGGTTCAACTCCTACAAGCTGTACCTGCATGCTAACTGCCTCTGACTGAGCCACATAATAACCATTGCCTCCTCACAATCACTGTAGACATATCAGCCCTCATCCTGTTCCTAGAACAGGGAAAAAAGTAGCATGTAAAAGCAACTAAGTAATTTGGTTAAAAAAAAAAAAAAGGCAGCAAAGTAAACTGTACCCCAAAGATAGTGTGCCGTTTAAAATCTACAGTAACTGGCCAAATATACAGACTGCACACTACAGAGCAACAACAAATAAATACAGAAAGCCTGAATCCCCATTTGAATCCACAAGTGAAAATGATCACACCACACATAGCCAAGTCGTCACGGTAAAGCAGTATGACATCCAAAGTATTTAACACAGAAATACCCTGGAATGCCCAAAAGGTGGCACCTTTGTCTCAATTAACAAAGCGCAAGCAACTGAAAGAATACTTTGACTGCCCCAAAAGTCAATATTGCATTTCATGTGAATCTCACCTGAATTAGACATACCATAAATATTGTGAAGTTGGAGCAGAAAAAATACATGTGTAAATAAAAAAAGAATGCCAAACGACCCAAGCCACCCATTAAAATAAACTGATACCAAGCATACATTTTTGTTTTTACCACAGCTCAGTCAAACCAACAAGCACAGTTTAAGGTCCCCAAAAAACAGCATGACTACTATACAGTATAAAAGAAACACTGCATGTTTGCAGCCAAGATCCCAGTCCCAGTGTCCCACTCGTTTACTGCCCTCAGTCAGTCCTCACCTGCTGCAGTGCTCACTCAACTGCTGCCTACCTCGCCTCACTCAGCTAGTCTCCTCCCCTCTGTAGACCCACAGTTAGTTTCCCACTTCTGGGCTGGTGACTGGCGTGCAGGGGCAGGTGCAGCAAAGTTCCCTCGGCTAACTGCACAAGCAGACTTGAGCTGCACTGCGGACGAGTCGGTGCCTAGTCTGGCAGTGTGGCACTCAGCAGTGGGCCGTGGCACAGATTCTATTCTTTCATTGCCACCTTCAACTTCAAAAACTGCACCAACCGCAGCCGTGAGCTGCACAGACAATTCCTTTTAGCCAGCTCTCAAGTCAGCGTCCTCTACACAGCCTCAGAATGGGAGAACCGGCACAGAGGACTGAGGAGTGATTTACAGGCAGCTCTTTTACTCTTCCCCACAGACCGAACCAGCTTTCTCCCCAACTTCCTCAGCCTTTTAAGTCTCGTCGTCCCGGTCCAAGTTTACCGACTGCTGTACGCCTACCTGCTACAACGACCAACGAACCCGAACTGTTCAACCAACAACAAGTGAATGTCCTCCGTTCAGACTCCCGAGCGCTCACTGCATAGTCAGTCAAGCTGCCACCAAGTTAGTTCCCTCCGTCTTCTGGCTCGGCTATGTGTTTAACTTCCAAACTCCAAACCGTAAATGGACTTATGGACAAAGTTCCTTCCAGCCCAGGGACCACCAGGAAAAGAACAGACCAAATGTTAGTTTCAGGGCATTTGAAGAACCCATGTGATCCTCCCCATATGAGGCACGCCTCCTTTGTTTCTTGAAGCGGACCTGATTGAGACAGGGCAAACTATATCTCAATCCGGTCTGATGGGGCACGTCAGAGGTTTAGACCCAACCCCCATCCCAAAAAAAAAGTTGAAACCGACTGAGGGACTAAAAGCGTGCAAAAATAAAACCCACCCAAACAAAGGAATGCTGGCACGCCAGCCGGCTTCTGCTACCCACCCACTGATGTTTAACACGCCATGGCATGTCTGGCATATCGGTAGCTACGCCCTTGGTAAGGAACTCCGCATCAGAGCCTGACAATGTGTACCTCTTGTCCATTCTCTTATCCACAGGAGGTATAGTCTGAGGAGTTTTTAGAATTTTTACTGTCTGTTTCCCAAAAGATTTATGCAAAGGAATAGGCAGTCTCCTTGACTCTGGGATATCCATCATTTCCACATAGTCAGGCTCCTCTTGATCATCCACAGCTTCCTCCATAGGGAGCTAGAGGGTTTCAGCCATTTTTATATAAAACATAAAATGAGGAAGGGGACTCAGAAAGCCTAGGAGGAGACACTCCTGAAGGTCTGTCTGGGGAGATGTCCGGGTCAATGGGTACATCCAGACTTTCAAATCCACATTCACTCTCCTCATCTCCTCTTCCCCTCGGTTCATAATATCCCTCTAAATCATACTCTTGAACCCGGTGGAACACGGCTGAACGATACACTTACCTGATGGTGCGGTTCTGTCGGACAGGAAAGCGACTGGACAATTTTAATCGCTTTGGCTATTTCTTCAGCGGTTGGAGAGGAAAGTTTGGCTCCACACCAGCTGATTTCCTAGTCCTTTTGCTGGAACTGACTCCTCCAAGTCGGCTCTCCTTTGCCGAGGAAGTCGCCCTGGTCAGAGGGCACTCCCTCGTTCGGTTGGAACCAACCGGGCTGGCCATCTGGTTCAGCTGACTTTTGGCCTCCCTTTCCTGAGCCTACCAACTCTCTTTTCCAGGGTAGCTGCAGGAAAATTTTACAAATCTGGCAGTCTGCATTGAGGTGGTCAAACCCCAGACAATAAACACAGGTGGTGTGGGGGTCAGCCTTGGCAAAGACTTCCCCACAGACACTGCAGTGTTGAAACCCAGTGGGCCCAGTTTTCTTTGGGTTTCTAGGACATAATGCCAGCCTAACCAAACTTACCCATTTATGGCTATCCAGGTAAGACCCTCTTATCGGTTCCCAACCGTATCACGAATTAAGGTGGAAAAAAACGTAATAAAATCCGTTTTTTAGAACCGATAGAACGGTAACCACTACTCTAAAAGACAGATTAATATATTTTAAACAACCTGATTGGTTCAAACCGAACCGATAAACCGTTTACAAGTTCCACACAGAATAGAAATCAATGTAAAACCTATCTAGTACTCACAATACCACAGACAGAGTCTGAACCGACCGGTTGCGGTTTAATTTCGGTCGAAAACCGAGAAAAACAATACTTTAACCGACAAAATGAACCGAGCAGAAGGAGAAATCTCCGGAGCGACTGTTCAGTGAGGCGGAGTAAAGAATCTGACGGTTTGAGTTTGAAGAACAACAGACAGAGTTTTAACCGAGCTCAAGCTCAGCGTTCCATGCCTGGCATGGAAAGTTAACTCTTTCACCTCCGGAGCAGTTCGAAGGTTGGGACTCACTGCATATGTCATAATATAGCAAGACTTCATGTTGTTTGAATTAAGTTTTGCAGCCACTAGCCAGCAGTGTTAGTGACTTGGAAAATCCACTAGCCTCGCAGACTTTTCCACTAGCTCAGCTGATGTACTTATTGAAATGTTACCTTCTCCATTACAAGCCTGCAGGGCTAGTTAAAGGAAAATCTTACTAGCCTGGCACAAAATCTACCAGAATTTGGCTAGCAGGCTGGTGCCAAGTTCAACCCCTGGGGATGAGTTCCTGGGGTCACATTCAGTATACGTGGTGGGAGGATGGGAAATGTTGGCTGGCAGTTGGAATGAGCTCCCGATGCTATATTCATTGTCATGCATGGTGGTGGGGGAGATGGGGAATGTTGGTCAGCACTGTGGATTAGCTCCTGCTGTGACATTCAGCGTGCAGGGTGGGAGGATGCGAAATGTTGTGCGGCGCTGGTGTTGCTTCCCTGTAAACTGTAGTATGCAAGTAGCTTTTTTTCAGCTTATTAAAGCTTTTTTTTCTGCTAGTAAATCTACCTCATTTTGTGCAGCTTTTTGTGTGTCCTGTATATTGGTTTAAAGGGCTGCTGCCATTTATTTGTCTAAAACTGCTTGTTTTGTATTGCTCCAGTGCTGTCCTGTATAGAAACATAGAATTTGATGGCAGATAAGGACCGCTTGGCCCACCCAGTTTGCCCATTTCCCTACCTAATGGATAAGCTGCAGATCCTAGTTAACCAACAGCCTACCTCCTCCTACCCCCCACTACAATTGTTTTATGTTTGTCCATTGCATTCATGAATTCCCTCACTGTTTTTGACTCCACAACCTCCTGAAGAAGGCTGTTCCATGTATCCACAACCCTCTCCATGAAAAAATACTTCCTCACATTACCTCTGAGCCGTTCCCCCTCTATCTTCAAATTGTGCCCCCTTGTTCTTGCACATCTCTTTTTCTGAAAGATGCTACCCTCTTGGACTTTGCTGATTCCCTTGAGGTACTTGAAAGTTTCTATCATGTCCTCCCTCTCCCTCCTTTCTTCGAGGGTGTACATATCAAGCTCCTTTAGTCTTTCTTCATATGTCTGCTGGTGCAGACCCTGCACCATTTTGGTTGCCCTCCTCTGGACAGCCTCCACCCTGTCTATGTCTTTGCAGAGATGGGGTCGCCAGAACTGTACACAGTACTCCAGATGTAGTCTTACCAACTGTCTGTACAGAAGGCCAACAACTTCCTGTTTTCTACTGGTGGTGCCTCCCCCTATGCATCCCAGTATCCCCCAGCCTTCCTTACTGCCTTCTCACATTGTTTGCCCACTTTTAGGTCATCTGATATAACTACTTCCAGGTCCCTTTCCATTTTTGTTGTTGTCAATATCTTGCCCCCCCCCCAACTGTGTACACTTCCCCTTGGTTTTTGTTTCCCAGGTGCATTACTTTGCACTTCTTTGCATTGAATCTAAGCTGCCATACATTTGACTATTCCTCCAACCTTGCCAAGTCCCTTCTCATCCTTTCCACCCCACCTTGTGTATCAACCCTGTTGCAGATATTTGTGTCGTCTGCAAACAGATGTACCTTTCCTTCCAGTCCCCCTGCAATGTCCCTTATAAAAACATTAAAAAGGACAGGACCAAGTACTGAACCCTGTGGCACCCCACCAGTAACTCCCCTTTCTTCACTGTGGACTCCATTTACTATTACTCTCCGCATCCTGTTGTCCAGCCAATGTTTTACCCAGGCTACCACCCTGGGACCCACTCCCAGGCTGGCTAATTTGTTTGGTAATCTTTTGTGAGGGACTGTGTCAAATGCCTTGCTGAAGTCTAGGTAGGCAGTATCTGCAGCCCCACCCTGGTCTACTACTTTGGTCATCCAGTCAAAGAAATCTATTAGATTAATCTGACATGACCTTCCCGCTGTGAATCCATGCTGCCTTGGGTCCTGTGCCCCACTGGCCTCTAGGTACTCAAACATTCTTTCCTTCAGAAGTGATTCCATCATTTTCCCTACCAATGAGGTCAAACTTACAGGTCTGTGGTTTCCTGCCTCTGTCTTGCTCCCATTTTTGTGAAGGGGAATCACATCCGTCCTCCTCCAGTTCTCAGGTACCACCCTATCCTCCCATGATTTGTTAAAAAGGGTAGTCAGTGGTGTCACTAGTTCTCCCCTTAGTTCTTTTAGAATTCTAGGGTGAATCCCATCAGGCCCCATTGCTTCGTCCACCTTCAGTTTATGGAGTTCTTTCAGAACCCTTTCTTCTGTGAAAGGACTGATATCGACCCCCTATCCATTGTGCTTCTAACGACTGGTTTAGGTACCTCCCCCCCTCCTCTTCCTTTGTGTATACTGAGCAGAAGTATGTAATGTTGGGGGAGAATGAAGGGAGAAACATAAAGCCCCAAATCAATACGAGAAGCACAAGGGGCTGCCTGTCATTGTGTAAATCCTGCTTGACATATACTGCTTTACTGTCTAAACAGTAGCATGCTTCCTTTGCTCCCCCATGTAAGTTCTGCACCTCTACCCTTTGGAGCACTCATCCTCTCACTCCCCTCACTCGCCTGATTTTAAAAATGAAGATGCCCCTTTTTCACCCTGCCGTCTGTTGTTGTAGCCTTGTTCTTAGAAGGTGACCAGCACAGTTCCTCCATCCACCACCAGTAGGCTCAGCTGGGTCAATAAACATTTTTTTTTTTTTGTTAAGACTGAGGCTCGCTATTACAGTAGTGAGTAAGGCAGTCTGGTCCGCTTGCCGTCTTAGGGTAGAGGAGGAGGGGGAACTAAAGAGGGTAGGGGAAGAGGGTATAACTAATGTTGTTATGCGTGTGAAGTGGTGGTGGAAGGGAGGGTGCTTCTAGAAGAGGATGAAGGGAAACTTTAATTTTATTTGGGTGAGGTTGAAATTTGGAGAAAGGGCATTGCAGAGGGTAGAGAACTGAAAATGTTAATAGTTACATCAGTTGGAACGTGACAGTTAAAAGCCAACTTAATTACAATTCCTCAGCACCATTCTTTAGCTCCCAGTTCCCCAAGAATACCTTATTTTCTAGCTCTGTGGACCTCTACTTTCTAGCTCCGTTCCTGTGGAAGGGGAGCCTGAAAATGCTGGGGGGCTTATTTTGGGGAGGGGAATCTTCAATTACATAGCAAGACCAGCTATTCCAGTGCTTACATAAGGTATATTTTTATTTTATTTTTTCCAGTTAGTAGTTTGTTTCATCTGATCTGCCCATCTGGACAGTCTCCCCCTGGCCCCATCACTTGGCATATCTGGGTTTTAGCTCTGGTCTGTCCTTTGCCACAGGATGTTAGAAGGTGTCCAGCAGCCATTGTAGGGTCTGTGGGGGACCAGGCCATTGTCCAGCTACGGTCTGGTGTTTTTCTGCTGTTTTCTCCCCCAAGTGCCACAGGGCATGCAACGGCTTATTTTATTTATTGTTTGAAATGTTTCACCAGGAAGGCACACTGAATGAGTTACTCATCTCCCGGTGCGACCTGGTTGGGGGGGAGGGTACAATTGGATGAAGAATTAGACATACAGTTTAACATTTATCATATCCGAGAAATTAAGCATTCTATTACATTTGTGTTACAAGACATACAGTAAAAATATAAATAATCATACAGTCGCATTTGTCAATGTAACATACAATTAAATATATCATACCTGTGGAATATGCATTTAATTACAAGTGTCATATCTGAGGAACAAGTACAGAAATTTAAAATGTAGCCTTGGAGCCAATTCCTTGCAGGAATGGATCATGGTTAAGAGGCAGATTATTTAGTAATTATTGAATAAACGAGATCCAGTAGGGGGACATCAAGGAGCTCCAAGCATCAAAGGATGTGGTTCCAATACTGGAAGTAGAAATCCCTTCAGGATGCAAAGAACCCTGCCAGGGGATAGCAGGGGTCGAAATTATGTTTTACAGCCACTAGCCAGAAGGGCTAGTGACTGTGAAAATCCACTAGCCCCACAGACTTTTCCACTGGCCCACCTGTTGTACTCATTGAACTTTTACCTTCTCCAGTAGAAGACCGCCAAGCTAGTTAAAGAAAAATCTTCCTAGCCTGACACAAAATCTACCAGCATTGGGCTAGTGGGCCGGTGCAAATTTCGACCCCTGGGATAGAATTAGGTGAGGACAAGTTGGGCAGAGGGAATGGGGGGATAGAAGAGGAAAGAAAAAAGGAGCGAGGGAGGGAGGGAAGAAAACTCCCCTCTGAGCAGACATCACCAGGGTGCTAAGAATCCCGACAGAGGGCAAATTTAGGCAAGGACAAGTTGGGTAGAAAGGAGAGAGGAGGGAGGGAAACGAGAAGGCTTGCCCAGTGCTAGACCCCTCCAGGATGTTGAGAACTCTGCCAGAGGTTAAAACTAAGCAGGGGTAAGTTGGTAATGGGGGCGAGAAAAGTTAGGGGTGTGATTAAGGGGGTAAGCAGAGAAGGGAGAGGAGAGCATGCTGAGAATCAGGCTCTGGGGCTAGAAAGGATTAATAGGGGATGTGAGTCATGGAGAGGAGCAGAGGCACAGGGGGTCAGTTAAGGAGGGTTAAAACAGGAGCAGTTAGATGAGATAAAGTTGTGTAAGGCAGAGGCAAGGGAATAAGCAAAGGAGGAGTACTGTATTTGGGGGGAGGGAGACGATTTTCAGATTAGTGGGAAACGATTGGTAAAGCCTGATTGACTGATGAGAGTGGTACGATGGGGGGCCAACAAAGTGCAAGTGTCAGAGGATCTGAGGGAGGAGGGAGGGGGGAAGGGAGTGAACATGAGAGGTAGGAGGGAAGTTATCCTAACCAAAATTTAGAAGTGAGTTTGGCACATTGAGTGAGGCGCCTGTTGGCAAGTGGGGGAAGGGAGAGGGCGTGGTAGTGGGTCACACTGATGAATGCATGACGGAGCATCAAGGGCAAATCGACAGAAGGAGTTAAAGAGAGTGTACAATCTGGCTAGTAAGGATTTGGGAGTGGCACCATAGACTACATCACAGTAGTTGAAAATGGGGAGGATCATCTTCTGGACTAGTTCACACTGCGCCGTAGGAGGGATGCAACTATGGTTCCTGAATAGGGCACCAAACTTGGGGCGCAATGTTTTCAGGATAATGTCAATGAGACCAGAGAAGTTGAGGTGTTGGTCCAACCAAACCGCAAAGTATCTGAATGATAAATTGTTCTCTGGGATTGTCCCATCAGGGGTATGGAAAGACGATAAACGGTGGAGCCTAGAGACTCTCTGCTTGAAGCCAAAGGTCATGGAGATAGTCTTTTTCGCATCTAGGAACAGCAGATGTGAGGCAAATCATAGCTGAACCTGGTGGAAGTCATGCTGAAGGGTGGTTGCTACATCGGTGGGGCATTTGCCAGAGGAGAACAGGATGGTGTTGTTAGCATATATATGGATAGAAGAGGAGGAGGAGCACACTTAGGGCAAGTCATTTAGGAAAATGGAGACGAGAATGGGTTCAAGCACCGAGCCCTGTGGGGACTCCTGTGGCAATGGGGGGGGGGGGATTGTACCCTGGATCTTGACTGATTGTGTTCTGCCTGAGAGATAAGCTCTAAACCAGTTTTGGGCAGAAGTTGACAGCCCAGCAGCCGTAAGGGAGTCAAGAAGTAGGGCATGGGAGACTGCATCGAAAGCCTTGGTGAGGTCGACAAAAATGGCAGAGGTAATGAGGTCATTATCCATCCCAGTGAGGATGGAGTCGGTGAGCCATAAGTAGGGAGGTGGTAGTGGAGTGGTTCTTCCGAAAACCAGATTGGAATGGGGTAAAGAAGGAAGAGTCATCGAGGAAGGAGGTTAGTTGAGAGAGGACCAGATGTTCTTAAAGTTTAGCAAGGGCAGGTAGGAGGAAGACTGGGTGAAAATTTGCTGGGGAGGAGGGGTCACCACCCTTTGGGAGAGGGAGGACCACTGCACGTTTCCAGGATAAATGGACAGATGCAGATGAGAAGGAAAGATTTAGGATTAAGGAGCGAGGGTAAGCTATAGCAGAAGCTGAAAGGTAGAGGAGTTTAGGGTCGAGCTCATCCAACAGTGAGCCTTGGGAAGGATTGAGAGAGAAGGGCTGTTATTGTTTCCTCTGGGGTGACAGCAGAAAAGGAGAAGGAAGGGTGGGCATGGAGGGGTTGAGTGCTGGCTGTGGGAGGATGAGGTGGGGGGAGGTTAGTGGTGAGTGACTTTAGAAGTGCTGAGGTACAGGAGGTATAATAGGAGTTAAACTCTTGAGCCACTGTGTACCATTTGGAGACCAGTGAGTTGTTTATTTTAAGCACAGGGGGAGGTGGATGTGAAGGGGGGAGGAGAATAGGGCATGGACCACTTTCCAGAATTTGGAGGGGGAACTGATGTTTTTGAGAAAAAATTATTTAAAATATTCAGACTTGGCAAGTCAGGTAGCTTTTGTGCAGGCATTTCTTAACATGCGATAGCTGGCATAGTCTGGGGGAATCTGAGAGGCCTTATGTTTCCTCCAATCTTTGTCTCACTCCCTGAGATAGGTCAGTAACTCAGGAGAGACCCAGGGATGATGGTTGCCATAAACACTAGTGCATTTAAATGGAGCATAGGAATTCCATATAGTTAGAAATTTATCTTTAAAATAAGCGAGGGCTTGGTCAATGGAAGGGGCAAAGGCAATAGGGGACCAATCAGAACTGGCCAGTTCATTAGGAAGGCTTATGGTGTGCGTGTGCTGCCTCCATGGAGATGTCCCCTGGAATCTGTGAGTTTGATCCCTTTCTCTTACATCATGCTGTTCTGACACCCAGAATCCTCTAGTCGGCAGCTGCTGAGCAGGACATGTGTACCCCATCCCTGCGGAAGGAGAGCGGTCCTTGAGACGCTCAATCCTCCCTCACCCGGCCAGCTCCTGAGTGACCCACATTCATTCCTGAATCCGGGTGGCAGGTGTGGTGAATGGTGTGGTTCTCACTGCCTCAGCTCACCACACTGCTGGGCTGGCCCTGCTAGATCAGGTTTTTAGTTGTTCCCTCCCCATATATATTTTCTCTTGGCTGGCAGCTCATCTTATGACTGGGACAGACTGTTCACAAGATATTCCCTGATGAGGCCGACGAGTCCCCTGCCATCATATGGACAGCTACCAGGGTTTTCTCCCCCTTTTCCTCTGATGTGGGCAATGGCTCTGTCCACTTCATATATACAGCTTCGCTATGCGGTGGGAACAGGCTCCCTGGTCCATCCATAGGTGTCGCTGTAGGGGTGGAACCTGCTGCCAACCCTCCCTGACTGAGACACACTGCCGGGCAGCAGCCATCTTGGTCTGCCTTCCATGAGATGCCTTGAGTTCACTCCCGTAGCCAGGTAATCTGCTTTTAATTTGTCTTTACTTGCAGCCATGGTCAATGATTACTGTAGTACACCTGCTATTGCATTTATTACTGTATTTAATGACTTTACTGTCATCTTCTTGACTGTATTTGTATTGTACTCCTATGACGTGGAGCCTTTGTAAACGAGTCTCTCACTTGAAGGATTGCAGTTCCGATACTGTTCAATAAATAAATAAAAATAAATAAAACAAAAATACCACTAGTCAAGTTGTCATTCAGGTAGTTAAGATATCTGGGTCTCTTTGATGCAGCTCAAGTCATAAAACTGTGAGAAAAATGTTCCAAGATTAAGTTTTAGTCACTTAACAGTTGTGGCTAGATGCTACTGCAGAATTTTTTTCCTGCCATTTTAGGGACTGAGGAGTAAAGCAAGTTGCCCCTGTGGTAATCTCCCTATATTTCCACTGGTCAAAATTAAGTCCAGGTTGCTATATCGATCAAGAGGGTTACCATATAATGCACTGAGTCACTCTGTTGGGTGCTTAAAGTGATTTTGTCACCTTTGGGGAAAACCGTGACACACTTACTATTTAGACGTAATTCAGTGTATAATGTAAAGGATTTAAGCATGAGGTATATTCACTGGCAAGGGAATGTGGGCATCCCTGGACATACTAGTGCATCTGGGTACAAATGACATAAATGGGAATAGTGAATTAGAGATACAGGCAAGGTTTCGGGAGCTGGCCAGGGTTTGCCATTTCATAGGATGTTCAATCTCCTTCTCGGAAATCCTGCCGGTGCCGAGGGCTAGTGGGGAGAACAAGCAGAAGATTAGGGAGACAAATCAGTGGTTCAGGGAGTTGTGTGAAGCAGGGAGGTATGGCCTTGTGGGGGAATGGAGGGGCAACCTGGGAGAATAAGGTGCTGTATGCTAGGGACAGGCTCTACCTTAATTTGGAGGGAAGGGAAATCCTAAAGCTGAAACTAGCTGGGTTCATCAGTGAAAGTTGGGGTGTAAACTTGTGAAAGGGGAGGGATCATGGAAGGGGCTGTTCAAGGGGGTATGATAAAAGAGAGACACAGTCTCCACTCCCCTAAGGGGCTGGAGGGATATGTAAAAAGGACATCAGGTAAGGTGCAGGTGAGGGGGGCATGCAGCCAAATGGGAGCACTGGGGGGAAATGAGAGGAGGGGAAAGGGATGGAGGATGGTCCTGATAAATGCCAGGAGCTTAGGAAATAAGATGCCTGAGCTCCAGGCGATGCTAGTCAAGGGGGCAGTAGATATGGCAGTAGTCACTGAGACCTGGGCCACCCAAGGGCATGAATGGGACCTAAACCTGGAGGGCTACACTATGTTCAGAAAGGATGGGGGGAAGGAAGGGTGGGGGCAGCACTGTTAGTCAGAAATGGCATAGGTATTGGAAGGGTGAAGGAGGCAGGGGAAGGAGCATAGAAGCGATTTGGAGTCACCCTGCTGATGCAAGGGTTAAAAAAGTAAAGGTTGGGGTGGTATACAGATCCCCCTGCACTGGCAGAGGCTCTGGAAGAGAGTTTGGTGGCAAATGTGGGTCATTGTAGATTGGGGAAGGGAAGGGAAGGGTAGTGGTGATGGGGGACCTAAACATGCCAGGAACAGACTGGGGGACTATGACGTCTCCAGTGGCCAAGGAGCAGCGGTTGCTGGATGTCTTCCAGGATGCATTCCTTACCCAGCAGGTGGGGGAACCAACTAGGAAGGCCAGGACACTGGATGTAGGTCTGGCAGACAGTGACAAGATTAGGGGCCTGGAGATGAGGGACCCATTGGCAGGGAGTGATCATGTCACTCTCTGTTTTTTCCTGGACCTGGGGGGGGGGAGGAAAGCCACACAAAGATGGTGCTAACTTACTTCAGGGGGATGGGAAGGATCCTTAAGCGTCATTTGGACGGGATAAGGCCAGACATGGATGCTCACAGTACGTGGGAAATCATTAGTAGGGGAGTACAGAAGGCTACCAGGTCCTGTACAAGACAGAGGCACAAATCCAGTAAGGCCAGAAAACCCTGTTGGTGGACTCAGGAGGTTCAAGAGGTGGTGAGGGATTAGAAGGCGGCCTTATAGGCACTTCAAGCGCTCAAGGAGCAAAAGGGATCAGGGGGTATAAACTGATGGCCAGGAGAGTCATCAGGGTGGTGAGAGCGGCTAAGGCGAGGAAGGAGCAGAACTTGACTTGGGAGATCAGGAGGGGGGACAAGGGGTTCTTTAGATACATAGGGGAAAAAAGGAAAGTGAGGGGGCAGATCAGCAGGACAAGGATGGGGGAATGGGCACAGGATGCGGGGGAGCAGGCTGAGGTTCTAAACGCGTACTTTGCCTCAGGTTTTACCAGGGAGGATGGGGGGCTACATCTTGTGGGGAGAGAGGGGATAAACTGGAGGAAGGGGGGTGGGACCCTTAGAGACTGGGAGCCCTGACGTGTCTGGGGAGAGGGAGGAACCAACATCATCAGGTGGGAGATTGGCAGTACAGGGAGCAAAGGAGGAGGACATGGAGGTTGAAATCCTGGTAAAGAAGCCCTTAGGTCCCTTCAGATGGAGAAAGCATCAGGGCCAGATGAAATACATCCCAGGGTGCTGAGGGAACTGGTGGATGTCCTGGAGGCCCCCCTGGGGGAGCTTTTCAACATCTCTCTGAAGACGGGGTGGGTACCCCCAAGACTGGAGGGTGGCCCATATTGTGCCTATCCACAAGGGGGGGATCAAGAGAGGAGACTGGAAACTACAGGCCCTTAGCCTGACATCGGTGGTGGGCAAGGTGATGGAGGGTATTGGCAAGGAAAGGCTAGGGGGGTAGTGGAGCGAATGAGGTATCTGGACTATAGGCAGCATGGCTTTGTCCTAGGAAGATCATGTCAGACAAACCTTGTGGATTTCTATGACTAGGTGATAAGTGCCCTTGACCAGGGTAGGCTGGTGGATTTCCTTTTTCTAGACTTCAGCAAGGTGTTTGAGTCAGTACCCCACAATGGCCTGCTCACTGGCTAAGCTGGCAATGCAGATGATAAGATGGATAGGTAATTGGCTCAAGGAGCATACTCAGAATGTGGTGATTGTGGGGTTAGTCTCATCTCCAAGGAGGGTCATTAGTGAAGTTCCCCAGGGGTCAGTGCTAGGGCCACTCCTGTTTAACGTCTATGCCTCAGACATAAGGAAGTGTATCAGGAGTGAAATTAGTCTCTTTGCAGATGACTCGAAGCTGGGTGCGGTGGTGGATGAGGAGGAGGAGACTAGAGAGTGGCCCTGCAAGAGGATCTGGAGGCTCTGGAAAGGTGGTCGGGAAAGTGGAAACTAACGTTCAATGCAGGGAAATGCAGGGTTCTGCACCTGGAGGCCAGAAATCCAAGCCAAGGGTATACCCTGAAGGAGATGCTCTACAAGTCTCAAAAGGTGAGAGGGACATGGGGGTAGTGGTAGATATCCTAATGAACAACTTGAAGACCTGTAGAAGGGCAGTGGCAAAAGCAAATAGGATGCTAGGATGCATTGCTAGGGGGGATAACCTCCAGAATGGGGATGTGATCCTCCCCCTGTACAACTGCTTGGTTAAGCCACACCTTGAGTACTGTGTGCAGTTTTGGAGACCGTACTTAAAAAGGGATATTGCACTCCTGGAGAGGGTGCAATGGAGTGCAACCAGAATGATCTGGGGCTTGGGGGAACAGGACCTATGGGGAGAGGCTTGAGGAGTTCAACGTGTACACCCTGGAGAAGAGGAGGGACAGGGGAGGACATGATAGAGGTCTTCAAGTACATAAAGGGGATAAGTAAGGGAGGCTGCCGGTGTGTTCCAAAGGACGGGGGGGGCAACTAGAGGACATAGGTGCAAGCTGGAGGGGGGTAGACTCAGAGGAGAGAGTAAGAGATGTTACTTCACTGAGAGGGTGGTGGAACCATGGAATGAGCTGCCCTAGGGACTGGTGGAGGCAGAGACGATGGAGTGGTTTAAGAAGGGCTGGGACAGGTACAGGGGAAGGGGGAGGCTGACCGAGTTCAACACAAAGAGAACATCTTGGGCTAGGGACAGAGAAACCCAGGGGAATGGGGGGGACAGCAAAGTTGATGCCCAGTATGGGGGCTGACTACCAAGCAGACACGAAAGACCACTGGGCCTCATCTGCTGGCTTTTTAGTATGTTAGTACTTGTCATCTGAGCAGACAGGGCTTTTCCGAATATAAAAATGATAACTGAATTTAGACTCTGCATGTACATGACTTCTGACATCTTCTGAATCAGGAAAAGTGGACATCTTGTGCGTTTATTAACAGTTGTGCACTGGATTAACATGAACATTTTCAGTGTTTCATAAAAACAAACACATTCCTTTTGATCTATTAGACTGCTTATTGACTAGATAGTTGTCAAAAATAGTCAAGAAATGCAGTTG
The DNA here is from genome assembly GCA_016271365.2 of Neoceratodus forsteri. NCBI lineage: Eukaryota > Metazoa > Chordata > Ceratodontiformes > Ceratodontidae > Neoceratodus > Neoceratodus forsteri. The sequence goes on along the minus strand of CM057453.1, from coordinate 1,482,709,125 downwards.
CAAAACTCCCTCTTAGCAGTCTTACAGTTTACATAATCATATTTTATCTTTCAATAGCTATCAAATTATTGTCTTGTTCTGTGTCAGTAAGGGTATAGTACAAACCATGCAAAGGTACAAAAGAAATTATATGTATCCAAAGTACAGTGTCACATAACGGAAGAGTTCCACAGGACCTGTTAAAGAAATTACATAGTACAAACTACATTTGCCCAGACAGCATTATGCCAGTGTAAATGCTGGCACTATGGGGATGATGCCACTCCTCAGTGTGAAATGTATACTAATGCAGTTAGTGTTAACTTCATGAAATATTGCGAAATCTGCCTATTAAAGACTCTATATATTGGACATTATAGGATATTAAGGATATTTTGTGTAGTCCTAACTGCAATGTCTTATGTAGTCCGTCGCCTGCATATTCAAGACAAATTTATATAAAATTATATAAAATTTAATTGGAAGCAGACTGCGGATTTCAGAGTTTAAGCAAGACGAACCTGCCACAGTGAAACGACCGCCGAAACCGACACTGCGAGACCTTCCCTCCAAAGCCCTTTGCTCCCGTGGACGTCTTTGTCCTGTTTCCTGGGTCCCAGGTCCCACTTGGCACCTTTTTTCCTGCTGGATAATCGCAAGAGACGCTAGAGCCATTGGCAGAGAAGGGGAGTGACGTGGACTGCAGCCAGCTGAAATAGGCTGCTTCCCCCCTCTCAGCACATCCCATTGACCACAGGACTGTTTGCAGCGACGGACCCCCCCCCCCACTGCTCTGCCCAGGGAGAGAGAAGCTGGAAACCACAGGGTTGAGGCGCTGACAGCTTAATCTGTTCGGCGGACCTCCCCCGTTGTAAAATTGGAAGCAGACTGTGGATTTCAACGTTTGCCGCCCACCTGCCCGTCTCCTGTTGTGATTATGTAGGGGTAGCACCATCACTAGAGCTCCCACACCAATAGGAAGCGCAGGAGGAGAAGCATCGCCCTGGGCTAATTTACCTCAGCCTGTATCAATTACAGGCAAGCCCAACAGAACGGGGGACCTACTGTATAACTCCGACTACCTATTGTAGAATGTTAATGGTCTAAATGAACATCAAAGGACTACTTGGTTTTTAATGCTGAATTTATACTAAACTATAAGTACCCTATAGTGTGCTAAAACTGAAACGTGCGCTCATAATGTTACCAGCTAACCCTACCCTATTATGCAATAACTAGTCAATAACACTGCCACTGGGTTAAGTCTAGCTGCTTTTTTTTTTTTTTTTAATCTCTATCTGAACTGTTGCTACACTAGCTCTGTCTTATTGGTGATAGTAACCCATGTAACCAAGAATCCTATTGCTTACTGAACTTAAGGGTTAGAAAATTAGCCAAGTAAAAGTTATTGTAAAGACACAACCCTAAGAAGCGCAATACTGCTGAGCGTCCCAGTACCCTTCGGCACCCAGTCTGTTGCCCCTAAATCACCCTTGTTCTGTTACTACTAGGCCAAGCTCTTGCAGCCTAACAACGCCACATAAGGTTGAAAAATGCCAGTCAACAGGCCACTGAATGCTTGTACCTTGGGCCAGCTCAGGTCAAATAAGGCTCTCCTCCTCACTGCCTTGTACATCGCCACAATACTCTGGGTGGATTGGCTAGCTAGTAGACAAGCCCCCGCTGCGCAGCCTCCAAATGGACCAGCACCACACCAGGCCTGGCACTCTCATAGCCCACCCCTGGCTGACAACCTGGCCCTCCTAATAGCCGCCAAACTCAGTAGGAGCAGGATTTGCTACAGGGCTATCCTTTTGCTGACATACAAACCTAAAAAAACTAGGTTCCCTTCCCTGACCCATATTCTCCGCCTCCTGCTAAGGACCTTGCTACTGCGGGCAGGGGACATTCAACCTAACCTTGGCCCATGTGTCGATAATACCTCTATCTCGACCCCCCAGGACCTAACCTGGACTGCAGCAAGGGGCTTGAGGCTAGCACACAGGAACATTTGTAGTCTTAGGCCTACAACTCATGAAGTACAAGCATGGCTAGCCCTCTACAACCCTGATGTGCTTGCAGTTTCCAAGACCTGGTTAAAACCATCGATCTAAGATCACGAATTTGCCACCCCAGGGTATGTCTGTTACCGAGAGGATAGAACCCAGAAAAAAGGGGGTGGGGTTCTCATATACATGAAGGCTACCCTGATCTCTGCTCATATTAACCTTAACGTAACAATGTCCCCCGAAATTGAAACTATCTTTGTACGCACCACCCTCGGCGGTGCTAAACACCGTAACGTAGGGTGTGTATATAGTCCACCAAAGGGGGCCCTCCGATCCCTCGATTCCCTCACAAAAAACCTAACAGTTGAGTTCGCTTCTGAGCTCATCATTCTCGGTGACTTCAACCTGAACTGGGCCAAAGAGGCCAGGTCCTCAATAATAGGCATGCTTCAGGAGGCTAACCTCTCCCAGATAATCACCCTACCCACAAGGTTAAACTATAAAACGGGCAGCCACTCGATCATAAGACTGGGTACTGGTGTCTAACCCCAAAAATGTTCAGCTGGCTGGCACCATGGCGGATGTCCTCAGCAACCACTCGCCCACCTTCTGTGTTTGGAGGAACAGGACGGTAAAGGTCCCTCCCAGAATACTCACTTCCAGGGACTACTCAAAGTTCTCCCCGGAGCACTATAATACTCTTCTGGGCAACCTGGACTGGAGCCCTATTAGAAGTCTCCCTATTTTGGATGGGGCAGTTGACTTCTTAAATAGGTCAATCACGTGGGCCGCGGAGCTCCTGGCCCCATATAAAACCTACCGGGTAAAGGGCCACTGTTATAAGTGGATTACCCCTCCCTTAAAGGCCTTGATGATCAGCCGAGACAAAGCTTAGAAAAAGTCCAAGGACACAGCTCTTCAAGCAGACCGGGTTCTCTACAGGACCCTCCGAAACCAATGTAAACAGTCCACCAAACTAGCGAAAAAGGAGTATTTCAACCACCTCCAAAAAGCCAACCTCGGCAACCCTAGGACTTTCTGGTCCCACATCAATGAACTGATGAAGGGGAAAAAAAAGTTTACCATGGGCCCCATCACAGCCAATGGAAAGGTACTACATGATATGGCACAAACCGCTGAGACCCTTAATACGTACTTCACTAACCCTGATAAACATCAGGCAGGGTCATCGGTACCTAAAAACCTGCTCGCTCCACCGGTTCCTCAATCTCCTGACTGCCCACCCTTTCACTTGAGGCTGGCTAAGGTAAAAGAGGTCCTGGCAATCCTAAAAACCCTGAAAACGACAGGTTCAGGAGGCCCGGACGGACTCAAAGCTAGATTGCTAAAAGACGGTGCCACGGCGCTCGCGCAGCCACTCACCTGGCTGATCAATAGGTCCTTACTTGAGGGATATGTCCCGGAGCTGTGGAAGCAGGCGCATGTGGTCCCGATCCATAAGGGGGGGCCTGCAGAACCAATTGAAAACTATAGGCCAATCTCCCTGCTCTGTACCCTGGCAAAAATACAGGAGAAAATTGTATATGCCCAGCTTAAGGAGTATCTGGAAGCCCACATGCTGCTGTCCCCATCGCAGCATGGCTTTAGAGCCAATCATCGGACAGACACTGCCCTAACCAAATTCTCTTCGGATGTACTCAAAGACTTAGATGCTGGATCCAACACAGGGGCAGTTTTTATAGACCTCTCCAAGGCCTTCGACTGGGTGGATCACAGACTACTCCTCCAAAAACTCCTCCATATAGGCCTAGATGCCCACGCCCTCAAATGGATAGAAAGCTACCTCACGGGTTGCACTCAGAGAGTCAGGTGGCAGGACAAACTCTCCAAACCTCAGTCCCTCATGGATGGAGTACCCCAAGGGTCCATACTCGGGCCTCTTATGTTCTTGTTGTTTGTAAACGAACTGCACAATCACTGTGGAAGCAGCAATATAATCCAATATGCGGATGATGCTGTTATTTACACGTCCTCTTACAACCTGGATGACCTATGCATTTCTCTCCAAAAGGACATTCACATCATGGAGAGGTGGCTCATCAATAACAAAATGGTCCTTAACACCAATAAAACCAAAGTTATGCTGTTCGGACCAAGAGCCCTAGGACAAGATAGATCACAACTTCTCCAGCTCTCATCTCTGGAGGGCAACAAGCTAGAAGTTGTTCCCTCTACAAAATACCTCGGCCTCACCATTGACCAGGGTCTCACGTTCAAACAACACATGGACCAAGTCACTAAGGTAATCCATTCCAAACTCGGATTACTATATCGGCTTAAGGAACTGTTAACCCTTGAAGCTAGGACTGCTATAGCAGCGAGTGTCCTACTTCCAACACTAATATTTGCTGCCCCGGTCATTCAGGGTATTTAAAAGCTGGAGTATGGTAAACTACAGGTTCTATACAACAAGGTGACCCGCTTTGCCACCTTATCCCACTCTAGGAGCCACCACTGTGAGGCGTTAGCAAAGCTTAACTGGCCATCCTTCGAAGCACGCCTCAGCTACCCCGTGCTCTGCCTGGTGAAAAAGATAATCAGCCCCTCGCCTCTCCCTAGCCTCGGGGGACTCCTCACAGTAAAAAGAAACCAGCGCAGCCTTAGGTCCTCGGGCCAAACATTGCTAGAGGTTCCCAAGGCTGGGACTAAGGCAGGCCAGAAATCCTTCTCGTATGCTGCCCCTTCCTTGCGGAACAACCTCCTGTTGGAGGTGCGAGAAACCCCATCGGTGCCGTGCTTCCGCACCAGACTCAAAACCCATCTCCTATCAAAAAGCGTATGCCAGTGCCACTACACCTGACACTACCTAAACGACCACAACTAACTAAAATTTCTACCCCCCTAACAATGTAGCACTAACTTTTCTCCTCACTGAACCATCCTAATGCTCTTGAACTATGTCACCCAAAGAATCCACAGTGCTGTCTCACTAACATGTAGAATAAATGTTTGAATGCAATGAACTACAAGTTACCAACATGATACATATAACTCTTATAACTACTGCTATGTGTAAACAGCTGAATACTGTATACCCATGACTTCCTGTATATGTAAATGTACAAAAGTTCATAATGTCTGTACTGTTATTCCTGGGTCGCCCCTGAAAAAGGGACCTTCGGGGCCCAGTGTGCCTACCCAGTCATCAAAATTCAATAAATAAAATAAAATAAATATAAAACACAGAGTCTTTAGTCCTGAAGGGGTCATTAGACAAGTTTCACTTGACTGCATTGGCTGATGCATGTCAGTCTTTCCATCATCTAACTGAAATACATTTGAAAGCGGCACACTACAGTTTACTCACATTGAACTGGGTGCACTGTTATTATTAATTCTAACCAATAAATTGGGCATAGTCATCAAGGAATAGATAAATTGAAATAATATAAATATCAATTGCTAGTTACATCTTTTCAGTTGCCCCAAACAAAGGAAAACAGTCAAATTGTGTATATACATAAATATACAGTATTCTTGAAATTTAGAATTATAATACTTATTTAAATATATAAAGTTTTTAATGATATCATACATTGTGTTTCCGGATATAACACTGTACAAAAATGCAGATACTTTTAATGACCCCCCACACTCAAAGAAATGTAGAAACATACATTGTCTATGGCACGTAACAGGACTGTATGCCTCCTCAGGTATACAAGCAGAAAAAGTACATGGTCTTCAGACTTGTATCTTAGTGTCAAACCATTGAGTATTGACCCTGGAAAGATGAAATGGTGATTTTTATATTCAATGTGGGTGCCCTCTGCAGTAGTACCATATAATTCCAGTTCACAGGTAGCAATTAAATTGTTTTTATACATTAGTTTATCTAAGGGTAATCTAAATCATTGGGCAGTGAGATGCTTTGGCATCCTGTGTCCTCCTCCTTTCTACCTTCCAGTCCCCAGCAAACTGAACTTGCTCTGTTTCTGTCTAGAGTTCCCTTTTCTAGGGGGCAAAATGTGGATATATATTGCATAACATATAGAATTGTTTTCCCCATCTAGACATGAACTGTTTGGTCCTGTCATTTAAGTTCAAATTATTTCCATTGTCTATATGTTATTATCGTGTCCCACCAGTGTTGGAGAATTGGTGCCTGTCGCATGAGCCATCGCCTGGTAATGCATTTCACTGCAGCCATGTGCAAAATGCCTAAAAGATATTTTGCATGGTGCCCCTCAAACGGTCTATGGAGTATTGAAACAACAGGCAGATCTTAGGGCCTAATCTGATGCCAGTTCCTATAACTTCCCATGACCTCTGAGATAGCTGTCAAAAGGTCGCTAAGAGAGGGCATGCCCAAAACACATGGGTATGGATCACACTGGCTTCTCCACAGTCTCGCCAACAGGTTGTGGTAGAACCATGTCCAAGTTTGTCTGTAAGTACTGGGGTCCTAAAATATTTCACTAAAAGCTTCCAACCATATTCTCTCCAAACGCGGGAAGAAGTGACTGTACTGGCCTCTGTACAGCCTCTGTTCTATACTTCAAGGTCAAACTCCTGCCCCATCTAGCAGCACTGTAAAGCATGGGGTACTCTTATGTACCCTGTATGGGTTGATACAAAAGGGAAATAACCTGTGATGTAGGCTGGGCCACCAGAAGGGAAACCAGGGGCGATAGTGTCATATAATCTCTGAAGCCAAGGGGCTGAGATTCCAGGTAATAGCAGACCTGCTAGTAGGGAACAAAAATCCCTCTGCTAAAGGCCATATTAAGCCTGCATCTCTAGGAAAGACTTTTTTCACTGACCATTACAGAACTTTGTCACATAAATCAAGTTCTCTCTCTACTACTGTCGAAAGGTGGGGTCCTGTGTAGCTGGGGCAAAGCCCTCCAAATAAGTGATGGGGCAAATCCAAACAAGTACAGGAGAGAGGTTCAATGCAGTCACCATTTCTCTGCATACCCATCTTACTTCCATCATCCACAGGTTCGAGGGCTGTAACTAGGCATCCCTCTGATAGGTCTCAAAAGGAATCAGGCCTTGTCCTAAAAGGGCAGTGCCTTCCATTACCATTGTTTGTTAATAGAGCTGGGCAGAATGCTGAATTTCCGACAGAATGGAATTCTGCACAGTTTTAGAAAATTCCCCTGATTTCCATCATTTGCAGAATTTTTACAATCAGCATGCAAAAAGGTTTCTGTGGAATAATAATCCGAAATTCACGTAAACCTCGGATTCTTTTTTCACAATCTGCGGACAGTTCTGCAGTTTGCATGATCTGTGGAAAATTATTCCACAGTTTGCCCAGAAATGCTTTTCAAAATTCCACAGAATTTAAAAAGAAATTCCACAAAGAATTTCATTAGCAGAATTGCCATTCCACAGCAATTTTGGTGGTGGAAATTCACAACCCACACAGCCCTCATTTTTGTGTTTGCTTACAGGCATGCACAAGAAACATTATGTGGCAGCTTAGGAGAGAATTGAGTTTTGGAGATGCAGCAGAGTGGCGGCCAGTGCCACCACTGCATGATCGGGCTTGGCTCTCATTTCCCAATGCGGTGGTACGTTGCTGCTGACACTAGTTCAGCCAGTGTGCCACCATCTTGAAGCAGATTAGCGCTGCAATGAGGGTGACCCATCATTGCAGGGGCTGTACTCCGCCTGGTGTAACCATTTCAAAGAACATAGCCGCGCTGTCGCCATCTGCTCACAGCCCCCATAAAAGCCGGGGGTGCCAAATCCCCCTGTCAGCATGCCCCTGTCCCAGTTAATTTGCTGACGGGGGAGCCCAATCCCTGTCAGCATAGTGTCCCCCCCATTTGCTGGGTACCAAGGGGGGTGCCCAATCCTCCTCGTCATCATGACCCCCCAAAACAGGCTTTCTTTGCCAACGGGGGGGGCACAATCCCTGTTGGCTTAAGTCCCCCCTCCCCAAAAATGCAGGTGGAACACTGGGTGCCCACCCCAGTGTGCAAACAGCAAACTTGCAAAAGAAAAAAACCTTCCCGCAATGTCTTTTTTTTCCCCCCCTGAAACAAAAGAACGGTTCCTTGCAGTTGGGTCCCCTCCCCAACCCACAATCACCCTCTACGCACCCCACCTCCCCACACCCCCCACCCCATACCTACCTCCGAGCCCAGCACGCGATCTTCAGTGGACTAGGAACACATCTGCACTCTTCAAAGCTGACCACGAACTGAAGAAATGCCGGTAGGCTGTATAATAGCATAAATGGTTTTTTTTCAACTTATGTGGATATCTCGGCCATTTTTTTGACTTTTGACACAACATTTTGCACATGGGGTTCTTGGGACCCCTCCTCATGAATTCAGTCACTGCCATGGCGTTATTCAATCCCAAAAGTTGATTTCGCGGTCACTGCACGGAATCATCTTTCGGGACCAAGTAACGAAACAACAGTGCCACTGTTCATGAGGTGGGCTCCCAAAAAGCATATGTTACAAATTTGGTGAAAAAATTCCAAAAAATGACTGTGTTATGAGTGTGCATTGCGCAGTTTCCATGCATGCTCATAACTTTGAGAATTTTTAATATTTTCTCTCCAGATTTTCAACATTGCCATTTTTACATACCTCCTTATGAACAGTACAGCTGTCATTGTTCACATCCTGCCCAAAATGTGGTTTTGCACAATGGCGCGGTCGCTGTGGGAAATCAACGTCCAGGACAGATTAAGAAAATCACAGTGACACTGTTTATGAGCAGAGGTCCCAAAATGCCTATGTTGAAAATTTGGTGAAATTATTCAAAAAAAATTGACTGTGCTACGAGCGTGCATTGCACCGTTTTCATGCACGCTCGTAACTTTGAGAATTTTTAATATTTTCACTCCAGATTTCCAACATTACTATCTCTTCACACCTCCATATGAATGGTACTGCTGTTATTTTTCACATCCTGCCCGAACAGTGATTTCACACATCTGGTGCAGAATGTCACGGTCACTGTGGGAAATCATCATTTGGGACAGATTAAGAAAATCACAGTGACACTGTTCATGAGCAGAGGTCCCAAATGCTTTCATCAGGTGGGGGTCTCAAAAAGGCCATGTTGAAAATTTGTAGTGCAAATACCAACAAACACCCAGCGCGTTGGGGTTTCTAACCATAACGTCCCACCTTGTTCAGACTGACAGACATCAGGGGTGTGCCTTTGATTGCTGGCTGTAATGCTCATGCTATTTCACCCCCACCCTGCAGCCAGTGACAGGCATCAAGGTCTGCCCTGGACTCTTAGTCCCCAGAGTTCACCCCATTCTCCTATACTGCACCCATTTCAGTGTATGTCCTCATGGAATGGGGTGACTGTAAAGCCGAACACCCCAAGGCACACCTCAACACTTGTCGGTGTCTACAGGATAAGAAACATAGAATTTGACGGCAGATAAGGACCGCTTGGGCCACCTAGTCTGCCCATTTCCCTACCTAACATATAAGCTGCAGATCCTGGTTAACCAACAGCCTACTTCCTCCTACCCTCCTCTAGAATTGCCTTATGCCTGTCCCATACATTCTTGAAGTCCCCCACTGTTTTTGACTCTATGACCTCCTCAGGAAGGCTGTTTCTGTGAAGAAATACTTCCTCACATTACCTCTGAGCCGTCCCCCCTCTATCTTCAAATTGTGTCCCCTTGTTCTTGCACATCTCTTTTTCTGAAAGATGCTACCCTCTTGGACTTTGTTAATTCCCTTGAGGTATTTGAAAGTTTCTATCATGTCCCCGCGCTCCCTCCTTTCCTCAAGGCTATACATCTTAAGCTCATTTAGTCTTTCTTCATATGTCTTCTGGTGCAGACCCTGCACAATTTTGGTTGCCCTCCTCTGGACAGCCTCCACCCTGTCTATGTCTTTGCAGAGATGGGGTCTCCAGAACTGTACACAGTACTCCAGATGTGGTCTTACCAACTGTCTGTACAGAGGGCTAACAACTTCCTGTTTTCTACTGGTGATGCCTCTCCCTATACATCCCAGTATCCCCCCAGCCCTCCTTACTGCTTTCTCACATTGCTGGCCCACCTTTAGGTCATCTGATATGACTACCCCCAGGTCCCTTTCCATTTTTTTCATTGTCAGTATCTCATCCCCTATTGTGTACTCTTGCCCGGGGTTTCTGTTTCCCAGGTGCATTACTTTGCAATTCTTTGCATTGAATCTAAGCTGCCACACATTTGACCATTCCTCCAACCTTGTCAAGCCCCATTTCATCCTTTTCACCCCACCTTGAGTATCAATCCTGTTGCAGATCTTTGTGTCATTGCAAAGAGACATACTTTCCCTTCCGGTCCCTCTGCAATGTCACTTATAAAGACATTAAAAAGGTTCGGCCACAGTACTGAACCCTGCGGTACCCCACTAGTAACCTTCCTTTCTTCACTGTGGACTCCATTTACTACTACCCACTGCGTCCTGTTGTCCAGCCAGTGTTTTACCTAAGCTACCACCCAGGGACCCACTCCCAGGCTGGCTAATTTGTTTATTAATCTGTTGTGCGGGACTGTGTCAAATGCCTTGCTAAAGTCTAGGTAGGCCATGTCCACAGCCCCTCCCTGGTCTACTGCTTTGGTCACCCAGTCAAAAAAATCAATTAGATTTGTCTGACAAGACCTTCCCGCTGTGAATCCATGCTGCCTTGGGTCCTGTGCCCCACTGGCCTCTAGGTACTCAACAATTCTTTCCTTCAGAAGTGATTCCATCATTTTCCCTACCACTGAGGTCAAACTGACAGGTCTGTAGTTTCCTGCCTCTGTCTTGCTCCCACTTTTGTGAAGGGGGATCACATCCGCTCTTCTCCAGTCCTCAGGTACCACACCACCCTCCCATGATTTATTAAAAAGGGTAGTCAGTGATGTTACTAGTTCTTCCCTTAGTTCTTTTAGAATTCTGGGGTGAATTCCATCAGGCCCCATTGCTTAATCCACCTTCAGTTTTAAGAGTTCTTTCAGAACCCTTTCTTCTATGAAAGGACTAATATCAATCCCCCTATCCAGAGTGCTTCTATTGACTGGATTAGGTATCTTCCCCTGCTTTTCCATTGTAAATACTGAGCAGAAATATTCGTTCAGTATCCCTGCTTTTTCACTGTCGCTGTCTGCCCAACCACCTTCCTCTTTATTCAGCCTCAGTATCCCTGCCTTCATCTTTCTTTGCTCCCTAATGTACCTATAAAAGGGTATATCCCCCTTCTTAACCAAGTTGGCTATCTTTTCCTCTGTTTGGGCCTTTGCTATTCTTATTGCCTTTTCCTCTTCCTTCTGCTTTAACTGGTACAGTTCCCTGTCCTGCTCCTTCTGTGTTTCCTTATACTTCCTGAATGCTATCTTTTTCTCCCTTACCTTCCCCGCTACTTCTTTTGAGAACCATAGTGTTTTTTTCTTTCATTTTGATTTGTTTATTTGCTTCACACAAAGGCTTGTTGCCTCTGTGATGGCAGTTTTGATGTTTCCCCATTGTTGCTCCACCCCACCTTCTTGCCTGTTTGCTAGTGCCTTTCTGAGGCACTCTCCCATTTTGACAAAATCAGCCCTCCTGAAGTCCACTACCTTCACTTTTGTGTGGCTTGACTCTGCAGTTAAGTTTATTGTGAACCACATTGTTTGGTGGTTGCTTGTTCCTAGATGGCTACCCACTTCAAGATCAGAGATCCTTTCTCCGTCCCCATTGGAGAATACCAGGTCTAAGATTGCTCCCTCCTGAGTGCATTCCAAAACTAGCTGTCTGAGGCATGCACCCTGTAGGGCATTGCAAATGGCCCTGCTCTTGGATGTGGTTGCAGCAAAGGTGCACCAGTTAACATCTGGCATATTCAGCTCCCCCATCAGTAATATCTCCCCTTTCTCTGCCATCCCAAGAATGCCTTCTGTCATTTCCTTGTCCATTTCCTCCCCCTGAGATGGGGGTCTGTATACAACCCCTGTGCGGATTGTGGAGCCATTTCCGGTCTCCAGGGTGACCCACAGTGCCTCCTCTCCTCCCTGTTTACCCTTTAGTTCTGTTGCTTTGATCCCTTCCCTTGCATAGAGAGCTACTTCTCTTCTCTTCCTCTTCTTCCCTCCCTGTCCCTTCTGTAGATTGTGTACCCTGGTATGTTGACATCCCAGTCATTGTTCTCTGTGTACCATGTTTCTGTGACTGCCACAATATCCAGGCATCCCTCTTCCATCAAGGCCACCATTCGGGGAGCTTTTTACCTAGACTATGTGCATTGGTACTCATTACCCTCTATTTTTTTATGGCTTTATTTCTTTTTGCCCCATCCTTGTCCTTACTGCCTTTGTCTTTTTCTCCCTTTACCCCTGCCCTTATCCCTATCGACTGCTCTATCTTGGTGTTTACCTCACTAACTACCCTGATTTTTTTGGGGGGGGCTAGGATTTCCCTTCTTCTTCTCCCTTTCAGTGCCTCACCCCCCTGGCTAGTCTAAATGCTTGCCAATGAAGCATTTAAACCTATCACCTAGGATCCTGGTTCCACTCCTGGATAGATGCAGACCATTGCACCTGTATAGGCCTGCATCCCTCCAGGTGGAGTACCAGTCCCCAATGAAGCCAAATCCCTGAGCTCTGTACCAGTTTTTCAACCAGTCATTGAATCCCATGGTGCGGAGTACCTTAGCCTCATCCATGCCATAGACAGGTAGCACTTCCGAAAAAGTTACCGTGTGTGCTACTTGTATAAGGCCCTTCCCCAACTCCACAAACTCCTGCTGCACTGCTCTGATCCCATTCTCAACCAGGTCATTCGTCCCTAGGTGGATAATGACATCCAGCTCACTCCCCCTTGCAGCTGCTCCCATGGTCCTGAGGATTTGTTTCCTGTCCCTTCAAGCCATGGCGCCGGGCAGGCACCTTACGTTCCTTCCCCCCCCCTCATTGTACCCCCCTAACAACTGAGTCCCCCACCAGGAGTTGTTTCCTTCCCCTGTGGGGTCTTGTGCCACCCTCCTGTGGGTCTCCATTGTGGAGGTTCCCAGCATCTTCCTTGGTCTCCATAGAGGAACCACGCTCTGCCAGAGTGGCGAATGAATTGTGGAGAGGCACTACTGAAGGGATGCGCCTCTGTTCTACCACCCTCACCCTCCCTGAGCCCACTGTGGTCAAACCACTCCTCTTTCTTGCCAACCTCTGAGGTAGTGGTGGTGGCCTGGGTGGTCCCTGGGTGGGGGAGCAGGTTTCCAGAATCATTGCCAGGTCAGCATGGAGACGAGCAACCTCCTCCCTCAGACCAGAGAGGTGCCTGCAAATAGGGCAGCAACGCAGTTTCCAGAATGTCTCCTGGAAGACTGCTGCTCCACAGCCAGTGCATTGCACCACTCCCCACATGTCTGTGTCCCTTCCTGTTACAGATGCTTTTCTTTTGTTGTTTTTTTTTTGTTCTTGTTTTAGTGTGTGCAAGCTTGAGGCTGGAACTTGGGTGAGGTGAAATGGCGTGAATGTTATGGGCGACGACCAAAAGGCATACCCCAATGCCTGTCCATCTCTGCAGGGTGGACGTGGTGTTGGTGTGAAGTTCAGTAATTCACTGCCATTCCTACTCTGCATCTGTCTAACTCCTGCACTTCCAATGCTAATATCAGCAAGCAAACATTCGGCATTGACAAATGCTTGTTTAATTTGTGTGCCAAACATTTACTTCAGCTACTTACACTGTGCATTGAATTATCACATGATGTCCCTGCTTCTGTCTTGTTGTGCACTTGTTATAGTCTGTATTTTGTTACTTTTACTTACTTGTTATCCCTGCTGTTTGTTTTCCGAATGTTATTACTTGTCAGGTATGATGCAAGTCTGAAATATTTGTCCTTGATTGCTACTGTAACTCTTGCAGGCCATTGCCTGAAATCTGGCGTATTAATGCCTACTGTATCTTACCTGTTAACAGAAAGACATAAGTACCCATCTCTAATCCCCAACCCCCACCACCCAAGTTCCAGCCTCAAACTCTCCCTAGTTTGAAAAACTTACAATTACTCACCTTCTGCAGAATTTCCTGCTGGAGCTGGTTTATCAGCTTACTTTTTCTTAAAGTGAAAAAGTGTCTGCCCACTATATTGGTGTCGCCACACAAAAACTGTTTACACTGCTTGATAAACTCCTACTGCATCTCCCTGACCCTTGGAAACACACCAACACAGATGACACAGTGGTAGAAGACTGTTGCATCATGGGCAATTTTTGGGAGGTGTTTATAAAATTGAGGAACTGTGTACTAAGAAGTGAACAAGAACTCTAAACAAATTAAGTTCAGGTATTATTATACTAGTAAATAGTCTATTTTTAATATAAGGAAGGATAGCCTATCAACACATTCTACAGCAGGAGAGTAGTCCTAAAATGCTTATCTTAACTAGCAATAACATATGCTAAAATGAGTTGATAGTATAACTATACTGTATTAATAGAAGTCAGTTATGCCCACCCGGGGGCACTGAAGGCTGAGGTGCTGATGAGTGCCTTACCTCACGCCACACTAGCAACCTGAGTTAAAGAGCGAGATCAGGCTGACGGGGGTGGGTGGGTTGGGAGTGAATGTAGCAGCTACCAGGCAGCTTTAATCTCCTGGATTGGGGAGGCTTGCTGGCACAGCTACTGGCTTCTACCAGGTAGAGGTCTAGTGGCAGCGCTGAGTGCCCAAGCAGCAGATGCAAGCATCGCAGGGTGGGGTGAGAGGCTCAGATTCTGGGGTGCATGTGCAAACCATGTAGCCTCTGCTCACACAGGGCAGAAAACTGAAAAGGAACAGAGGCTTGGCTGGCACACCTCATGCCTCCCTGAACCTGCACCATCACCTGGGCACCTCGGTGCATTCTGGATGTGTAGCAAAGGTTGGAGGGGTGAGGAACACATAAGGGTAGGTGGGGGTGCACACAGAGGGGAGAAATGTGAGGTGCACATAGAGGGGAGAAATGTGATGAGAACAATAGAAGGAAGGGAAGGGAGGTCAGATTCTAGGTGGAGGGTGGTGTCTCTGAACTCGTGGAGTCTTGGAAACAAGATAGACAACCTGCAAGCACTATTAGCAGATAGGAGGGTGGACATAGTGGCAGTAACAGAGACTTGGGCAACACCATACCATGACTGGGACCTTGCGATCCCTGGATATAAATTATACAGGGGGGGGTGACGGTTTACATCACGGAGGGAATGACTTGCACGAGGGAGAAGTTGGAGGACGGCAAGGTGGAGGCATTAGGAGTTCAGTTACAGTCCGATCGTGGGAGAAAGGTGAGTTTGGGGGTGGTTTATAGATCACCCAACCAAATGAGAAGAGGGACAGGGAACTGAGCTTGCAAATACTGGAAGCTGTGGGGAAAAGAGAGGTGATAATTGTAGGGGACTTCAACCTGCCCAAGGTGGACTGGAGTATATCATCCACAACATGTGCTAGGAGTCTGTGATCCTGGAAGGACTGCAAAGTGGGTTCCTAATTCAGAGCATCACAGAACCAATAACAGTGGAGGCGATTCTTGATCTGGTGCTCACAAATGGGGAGCATGTACAGGAAATAATGGTCAGGGAGCCCCTGGGTGGGAGTAACCATTGCAGTGTGATTTTAGTTGGATATGGGCAGGGAAAGCATCCCAACTAAGACCAAAGTCTTGGATTTTAGGATGGCGAACTTCAGGAAGATGGATAAAATGCTAAGGAGCCACCTGGCAGGCATCAGACCAGACATGGGGGTAGACCAAAAGTGGTTCATCATTAAGGAAGGAATACTGGTTGCCACAGAGGAGTGGGTTTCGGTTAGGCTTGGGGGAAGAACACAAGGGCCAAAGCACCCAGCTGGTTTTGTTCTGGGGTCACACAGGCAGTAAGGGAAAAGAGGTTAGCCTGTAGAAAATTCAGGAAGACCAAGAGAAAGGTGGACAGGGAAAATTACCTAAGGTTGGCTTGTGAGGCAAGTAAAGAAGTCATGTGAGCTAAGGCACAGAAGCTGAAGGAATTAAGAAAGGGGAGAAGGTCTTCTTTTGCTATATAAGTGAAAAAAGGGACAAGAAGGATGGGATTGTTAGGCATAATAAAGGGGAGGAGTGGGTGGAGGATAACGGGTGAAAAGCAGAGATACTAAATGAATACTTCTGTTTGTTCTGTCTTCACCAGGGAGAAGGATGAACCAGTGCCTTCAGGAGGGAAAAGAGGAGCAAGGGGAGTTGGGGAAGTCAGATGTAGTGATAGAGGAGGAGGATAGAGTGAGGTGCTCCTAGCACTGAAGGCGGACAAATCACCAGGCCTGGACACAATACATCCAGGGGTACTAAGGGAACTGGCTGAGGAGCTGGTAGGGCCACTGGCAGGCCTATTTAATAGTTCACCGGAGTCAGGCCTGGTACCGCAGAACTGGAGAACAGCCTATGTGGTGCCCCTCTACAAAAGCGGTTCCAAGGGTGACCAAGGAAATTACAGACCAGTCAGTCTGATCTCAATCATGTGCAAGCTCATGGAGACTACTTAAGGAAAGGTTGGTAGAATATCTAGAGGAGCATGGTCTCCAGGATGCAAGGCAGCATGGGTTAATGGGAGGCGTGTTAAACAAATTTGATTGACTTCTTTGACTGGGTCACTAAGAGAGTAGATGGGCCAAGTGGTAGACATCCTCTATCTGGATTTCAGCAAGGCATCTGACTCTGTGCCCCACAGAAGGTTGATTAGGACGTTGGGGATAAGATGTCTAGATGGGTGGAAAACTGGCTGAATGGCAGAATCCAGAGAGTGGTTGTAGGGGAGAGTTATCTGGCACCAGAGAGGTCACCAGTGGAATCCCGCAGGGCTCGGTGCTGGGGATAGTGTTGTTCAGTGTCTTCGTCAATGACATTGGGGATGGCATTAGGGGCAAAATGTACCTATTCACAGACAACACTAAGCTTTGTGGGAAAGTGAACACAGCTGAAGTGATACAGCACCTTCAGGATGATCCGGAAAAGCTGGGGAGGTTGTCTGGGATTTGGCAGCTTGACTTCAGTGCTAAGAAGTGCAAAGTTATGCACACTGGAACCAAGAATCCCAGGGCAGAGTACTGCCTGGGTGGAGTCCAGGTATCTGCATCAGAGGAGGAGAAGGACCTGGGAGTAATGATTTTTAGTGACCAGAAGCAGTCCTCACGGTGCAAGAAAGCAGCAGCAAGGGCAAAAAAGGTGCAGGGATGCATAGCTAGGGGGATAAGTAGTAGTAGAGTGGAGGTTATACTGCCCTTGTACAGGTCACTGATGAGGCCATATCTAGAGTGCAGAGTTCAGTACCGGTGCACACATCTTAAAAATACATTAACTGCTGGAGAAGGGCAGAGAAGGGCTACAAAGATGATGGTGGTTAAGCAGGCTATGGCATATGAGGAGAGGTTGAGGGCATTGAATATGTACTCCCTGGAGGACCTGAGAGAGAGAGAGGGGGACATGATTGGGACATTCAGATACTTGAAAGGAATAAATAAGGTTGATAAAGGAGGGTATTTTTAAGCTGAGTGGCAACCATAACATGAGGGAGCACAGTCTTAAGGTTGGGGAGGTTATGAGGGAGGTCAGAAAGCACTTCTTCATGGAGAGTGTGGTGGACACTTGGAATGCACAGCCAGAAGAGGTGGTCTTGTTGAAGACAGTAAGCAGCTTCAAGAGAGGCTGGAATAGACGTAGGGGGAAGGATTGTGGGTAGGGAGGATGGGAGGAGTGGGGAAGGGTGGCAAGGGGCAGTAGCTCAAGCTGTGGATCCTGTATTACGAGCAGACCAGATAGACCAAATGGTGTTCTTCTGCTGGCTTCTTTATATGTTCATATGGGGGATCTGGGCAGAAATGAGTCCAGAGGAGGAGGCAGCGGTCTGGGGAGCTGTGTGATGGAGTGGCCAGCAACCTGAGGGGTAAAACGTTTATATGGAAAAAAAATTAGAAGTTGGTTCATTAGGTTAGGCAACATACCACACTACATCATCCCAGGATAATAAATTAAGTGTTGGAAACAGCAACTCCTTTATAATACATTACTGTTAAAATGTTACTGTTTATAGTGTATTGCAGACAGGTTTTGAACGTAGTTGTCTGGGCCCTAATAATTCATTTTAACTTGTTACTATTTAAGAATCTAGTAATCTTTATTTATAGAGCACCTTACAAAATTTCAAAGTACTTTCTAGCAGAGACTTAAGAACAATAAAAAAAAAATCAAAGCACATTATAACTTAAGCAGTTTAGGAACTGTAAAACCTATTTTTTTTAAATGCCAGTATCCACACAAAGTTGCAGTGCTTTATTATTTATAATACACATTTTTTGGGGCTGTAATGTCTGTAATGCTTAGTTGATAAAACACACTGACACATGAAGTCATGAGAAAGATATGACTGAAACATGTCCTTGTCACGGAATGCCCAGCTTATTCAGGTGGTGTTTGCTGCAGCAGTTCAGCAAGAAACTGTATTATTGGAAAATTTGGAAATAAAAACGCTGTGTGTATATTACTGATACCAGAACTAAACAGAGGAACTTCCCTGGTGTCCTGGCCAAATTTCCATCCAATCACTAACCTACCAGCAGATTAACCTGATTTAGTATCGGCAGTGTTTCCTATTATTCCCCTCCACCCACAATGAGGCTGAAAATGGAAAATATGTCCTAATCTTCCTTTCCCAGTCAAAAAAAAAACAAGTGAATCATGTTATAGGTAAGTGCTGGCTTTTTTTTTTTAACTGATTGGACCTGTTTTCCTGGGCCATGGATCACAATATTTAGCCAAGACTTTAACCCCCCCCCCCCCATTTGCAGTATTTATCCTTTTACCATCACCACGGGTGGGACTGCCTTCTGCCCACACTAAGTTGCCCAGTGTACTTGGCTGCGGAGCTTCATCTGGTTGCTACATGTTCTCACTTGGCCAAGCTAATTGCCAAAATCCTGGACCTCCCCACCCCCCGAGTTACTGTTCCCCCCGAGGGTGTGGTCCTGCCATCAGAGCCAGCCTTATATTTTTTGGGGACTCCAGCAGGTTAGTTATTGGAAGCCCTCAGCTGTACCCTAGCAAGTATTCTTTTGGCATTATGGTGATGGTTTAAAGGTTCCACCCAGCCTACTGATGTCCCTTGTGTGATATTTCAGTAGTACACAAGGAATGAAATTTCAAAGACTGAGCTGCACAGCTTCTGTCTGGGGTCCTCTTTAAGTAGGGGGCTGCCAGCAATTGCTGGGGCTGAGGGTGCTTAAGGCCAGACCTGCTGGCCATTTCAGCACCTCTGCAGGCATTGTTACCATCTGGACAGAAGCCATGGGAAGACAGAAGTTCAAAGTTCTGGAGATGGGGGAGCAGGACCCACATCAGCATTGGAGAAAGGGAAGTGACGTCATCCTCCCTGCCAGAGTTACCCGCTTTTCCCTTTTTCAGTCCCACCTGAGAGAGTACATATGTTATCGGAAGATGCTGGTATTACTGACACATTAACATCCTCATGGTCTACCCTCCACAAATGCACATGCATGTACTCCTGATGTACCACAGCTTGTGGGCATCTAGGTGGTGGTGCAGCAGTGTTAAGCCCGAACCTCCCTTTCTGCAGGAGGAGAGGGTCTTTCTTGTAAGACACTTATTCCTCTCCCCCGGCCGGCCTCCAAACACTCATGAACCCGGGTTGCTGATGTCACATGTGGCAGCCCTTTTGGCTGCCTTTTAACTGTTCCTCTTTCTAGGAAGTGTTTTCTGTATTGACTGTTGTGCATTAGCTCAACTATATGGCAGTTAGCAGAGGTACTTATTTTTAAACATAAATGTTAAATTCTGTGCCAGACTTAACTATACAGCTTTAAATTATACAGTATACTAGCTAACATCAATTAGCTAAATTCTACCCCACTAGAAGTGTACACTATTAGAAATATAGTATTAAAAGCAAATCAAAGGCTCTAGCAAGTACAGTTCTATAACAGCATACAGTATTTTTTTCATTGAAATGTGTTAGCCAGGTAAACCCACTGAGATGTAATGTTCCTTTTTCAGGGGCCACCCGGAGATAATTACATTCAAATAAAACATAACTATATGAGACATATTGATAATCACAGACAGAGTAACAATCGCAAATTATGACTTGAAACAAAATGTTTCCAGTCATACCTCTCAACCTTTCTTCCTTGAAATGTGTGACAAATGAGCAAAACGTGTGACATATCAAATTTGCCACTGCAAGTTCAGATTCAGAACACTATCACTGTCAGTGCACTAATGTTAATAATGTTTGCTGATAACAGAGCATAATAGATAATTATGAATTTCTGCTTTAACGTCTCAGTGCGAAATGTGGAATATCCCCTTCTTCATGTGGGGCGGAGGATTTCTGAGGGGTAAAATGAGTAACCTACCTCGTAATGTGTAACAGTTGAGAGGTTTGTCCACAGTTTATATATTGAGAGAAAGAAGTAAATGTAAGAGGGGCGCCAACTTAAGAGGTGGTAAACAATAGCAGGTCTAAAGTAAACAGTATTGCACTTATATGCTGTATTCCAATAAAAAGGCGCTTTGATTTCTTAAAATCCTGACATTAAATAGGTATAAAACCTTTTCAAAACTCGCCCTCAGGCAAGCCAAGAGGGGGCGTGCACACAGCCTTCGTTTAGTGACATCACAAAAGGGGGCGGGCGGCGCGTGGGGGCGTGGTCCTAGGATGTGATTTTCACTCAGCGGGTTAGGGAATAAATTTACGAAGGATGTAACTTTTTTAAATGAAAGTCCACGAAGGAAAGACTGTTGGAAAACGAATCCTGCCAAGGTTAGTTGTGGTATATGTGTCAGTGGGGGGCTAGTTATACACCCAGAAGCTTGCTCTGTGCCCATGACTAGACTAACTTATAACTAACAACGTAGGCCAAGAGGTGGTGTGAAATGCTGTGAGGTGCGACGGAGATATCGGCAGCAGCTGTACTTACTAACCACTGGCAGGTGGGATTTCGAGGTACCCTGCAAGGGTTAACGCACGGCAGCGCGTGGGTCTATCAGGTATTTAGGTATGGCGGGGTTCCAACCACACCCCCCAGCCATACATTAAATTATACGCAAGTAACAAAACCGGAAATGTACCAGGGTAACAAAATGCTGTTCCAGCCACCTATTACAGTGTGTAACATGGGAAAGAAAAGATTCTCGACAGAGAGACGAGCCCTTTTCTCTTGCCCATGTTACAACTGAATGAACCCACTCCAGAGCATAGGTCTATCGGGTAGCGGAGATCAGTACATGCAAGATTTAGATTGTTTTTTTTCTGCATGAGCAATATACGGTTTCTTACCGAACGTTTCTTTGTCTGCTGGAATGCTGTGCTCGCTCCATTTGCACTTCGAAACGTGGTCTAGAATGAAAGTCTATTTCTTTTTTTAAGTACATGATCCCGGGTACACTAAAAGAGATGTAGACTGGGGATAATTTTAATTTTAACGATTGGTGTTTATATTCGTGCTCTAAATAATATATTACATATATGGTGCTAGTAGCGTGAGTGTACCACATCGTAGGTGTCTGGGGTCCATTCTGCTGGCTGGGAGGATCTACAAACATACACACGTAGGAAATAGATGGATTGGTGGCGCTTCTACGCGACGCAAAGGAAGAAAATGTGTTTGCTACTGCTGAAAAGTTACGATTGCTGGCTTTGTTTAGTGCGGCTATACTTGACTCTCCTGTATCTGTGGAGCAGCTGTCTTACAGTCTGCACTAAGTAAACAGACACGGCCGTGTACATACCTCTCAAGTGAGGGACATCCCTAATTTTGCCCGTTAAAATTGCTGGGTCCCTTATCTGTCCCTCGTGGAAAAGATGCTGCCCACACAGAGAATGTGCTGTAAATTCAAACTTTAAAGCAGAAACTCTTAATATTCTAAAATACTATATCCCAAATAAACTTTGTACAAGTAAACACTACGGTTCTCAGTGTTCTGAGCTTGTACCTCCATGTTTGAGGATGTGTCCCTCATTCTGAGGGTGTGTGTCCCTCATTTTGAGTGTCCAGAAATGTCCATGTCCCTCATTTCAGTGACAAAGGGTTAACAGGTATGTCCATGTAGTGGTCATGCCATTGCTAAGTAAGACACAACACAAACTATATAGCCTCCTCCTGCCCATACCTCGCAACTGTCCCTGATTTAGCCTCAACATTTTCCTCTGTCCCTCGTAAAATTTGTGTTTTCATAACAGAGTGGATTAACAACACAAAATAATGTCAGACATTAAAGTTACAGAGTTGTTGTTCTTCAGAAAATGCATCTTAACTCAAATTCCTTTATTCTATCAGCTTTCTGAGTGAATAGTACGCGTTTTTTAAGACATGTCCCTGATTTGAGGCTGTTGTCCCCGATTCATGTGGCAAGAAGTTGAGAGGTATGGTCCTGCCGTGGGTATACTAGCATGCCTCAGGGGCATTGTGAGACACCAGGGTGCAGCCAAAGTGCCTTCCACCCACCCGAGCCGAAGCATGCATTATTTTATTTCGTTTTGGATGACCGGGTAGGTGCACTAGCCATAGCAATGGCTATTTTCAGGCACGACCCATTAATGCCTAGCATACCCACGGCAGGACGTGGGTTATTGCACTTATAAAACGGGGCTCTACAAACCTAAAAAAAAAAAACGTTGTAAAGTCTTATAAAACGCTTTTTTTGGGTGGATTTGTACCCGGCTCCCTGCGAGCAGCCAAATAGTTCCACATCCGGAAGTGTTGGTAAATCACAAAGTGGAACCGGAAATATTCACTCTTCTTATACTGCGATCGGTAGGGGGTTGGTTTTTTCACAGCACTAAAGGAAATAACTCTTAGTTTCTCCTCGGTCACTGCGTTTTTGTTTCTCGCTAGTTTAAAGGCAGAGTATCAGCGAGTGAAGAGATTGTGCGATGTGGTGAATTACCGACACTAAATGAGTGCTGTGAGTTACCTAATTATGTGTACTCGTGGTGACTGAGGGTTGGAAAATGTAGTGGGAGATGTGATTTTTGCCGCGATCTTTATGTTTCTGCTTCTCGCTGGTTTAAAGGGAAAGCATTAGTGAGTCAACAGCGAGGGCATAATACATGTGCTCAAATGTAGCTGTGGCAGTTTCTGCGTAGGTCAGGCAACTGCAAAATTCACGTTGTGTCACATGCAGCCCCAATATTTCTTGCTTCCCCTGATGTTCAAGAATCTAGAGGGACTGGTTGTGCAGACTAGATATATAGGATCTGTGTCTGTGCATCACAGTCTAGAATCACCAGAGGTGGTACTTGTGGCTGTGCCCAGAGAGTTGTCATTTTTCCGTCCAGGTGCCTTTTGCATTAACCTCCGCACCTGTTGTATTTACCAGCAGCTTTTTGGTGGCATAAGTAGCTCTGCAGCAAGTTGTTAAATGTTTTCCTTTATCTGGGCGATTTGCTCCTGTGGTGGTTATACTGTGAAGCAGCTGTTGCTCCAGTTGAGGGTCCCAGACACTGCGCTGGTAAACTTTGAAGGGGATGTATGGGACATATCCCAGGCAAAAGCTTCCTTGCCAGTGGCTTGGGCTGCTACTTTGAAAGTTCGAAGAATTATTTTAAAAATTAAACACATATACAAAGAGCAACTGCCATGACAGTCCCAGCGTTTCATGGCACACTGGCACTTCCATTGGGGGCACTACATTTTCTAGAGTAGCCCTTATATGTACTGTTTAAAGGAACATTGCTCAAACACGTTCTTGCTCATGAGCCACATCATGTTAACAACATTCTACAATAAATGGGCAAGATACAGAAAGGCAAGAGGAGCCTCTCTATGAGCCATAAATTTGGAAAGAGTAAGAAAGAATATGCATAAGTAGAACTGCAAAGAGAAAAACGGTAAAGTGCTGCTGTAAATGATCTAGACATAAACTGTTACAGGGTTTTAAATAATTGATTAGCAGTTTTTATTCTTGGGACAATACTAACTGTACAGAAAGCATTTATATAGGTTTTCTAGAAGTGGTATGTTTGTTAAATACGGTGAAGCAAGTGCTATGCATTTTCATAATGTTTTAGAACTTTTATGAGGAAAACGCTAATCAATTTTTAGAGTTAAATAAAACCCTGTGTTAAAAGCAGTAGGTTGAAAAGAGTCTGGTAATCCGAGAGTCAGTAACTATAGACCAACGAGATGGCATCAGTTAGACACTTGTGTGTCTAGTGTTTAAATTGTTCGCATGGTGGTTATGAAGGTCTGTTTAGCAGATCAGATTGCCACTATCAATTTTTTGTCTGTACATCCTCGTTTCTCTAGTTAAATTGTCCTTGGTTTTCTGCCTGTGTATAATGTGATTCTGGCGAGCTACATTTGGCGCCATTTTTAGCGCCGTCATTTGACAGTCAGCAAGAGAAAGCTATCAGCAGTGAAGCAAGAACGTCTAGGATGTACTTTGCATTAATTTCTGTGAGTCGCCCAGAAAGAGGAACGGCAGGCTTAGCGTTGGTTTCCTAGGCATTAATCAATGCCCACGCAAGCCTAGCCATCCAAAGGAAGGCATGTTTGTAGAGCCCCGTTTTATAAATGGGGTTTAGATCCACTGACCTAGCTTCCCTCTACATTCCAAGATGTAAGACCACTGTGGGTACGCTGGCCTTCTCGTGTGCAGCACCTAAGTATTGGAACTCCCTTCCCCAAGACATTCGTTTTGCTCTGACCCATGCCTGTTTTAAGAAGCTACACCACAGTCATCTACTTGTCTCAACCTTCTGTACATGCATTTGCCCACCTTAGACCCTCCAGCCACTAATTCCTGGCTGCCATTTCTCTACCTACTGCTGCCCTTCTCTCCACTCAACCTGGCCTCCTGCCTTCTTTCTTTCTAGCCTTGCCCTTTCCTAGGCTCCCACCCTCTCCCACCTCTCCTCCTCCTCTCTCTTAATTTCCTACTTCTCCCTTTTCTATATCCTTACTTTTCTGGTCGACAGTGTAGCATATATACCCTGATCTCAATCATGGATCTTTTCTCTAAACTAGCACACTTGTACTTCTTTTTTCTTTCTTTCTATTTTTGGCACCGCCCACCACCGGACTTCAGCCAGGTCATAGACCCTTGGCTGTGGCTCCCGCATTCGCCACCCTCATGGTACCCCCTGGCTTGCCCCCAGGGTGGGGTCGCGGCACCCGGCCCCTCTGGAGGGTGCCATGAATGACTGGATAGGGCAGGAGTCGGCCTGGGAGCTGATAGCAGACGTGGGTTGGGCGTCATGGAGACGGTGGAAAGGCTTAACTTTCCCCCTATAGGTGGGGGCGGGAATGTGTAAGGACACCAGCGTCCGTCCTGCCTCCCGAAGCCTTGCTGGTGCCGGTCACTGTGGTACCCCTGCCTCCGCCAGGGGTTGCTCGAGTGCCGGTCACACACAGCACCCTCCCCTCTGGAGAAGGAGAGCAGTCTGTGGGACGCTCGATCCTTCTTCCCGGCTGGCCCTCTGACAACCCAGGTCCATTCTCGAACCTAGGTTGCTGGCGTTGCAAGCAGAAATCCAACCACTTAGCCGACGGGCCGGTGTATACTTGTACTTCTTAGGACCTTTAGTCCAGTGGTTGCTCACAGTTTGACTCTGTTGTATTCCTACTTAAGGCAATGCTTAAATGCACTTTTACTGTATTTAGTAAAATGTTTGTAATGATATTTCTCATATTTTGTATCCTGAATATTGTTAAACTCACACTTGCAGCTCTCTTGCTTTTGTCCCAACTGTATTTCTATCTCACTGGTAATTGTATTTGTATCTGTACCCTCTGTATTACCAACTGTTGTACTGCTTCAGACTGTTTATTTGGGTATGCATCCCCCGCAGCAAAACCTCTACAGCGACATATGTCGCTACCGACAACGGTGACACATCGCTGTAGGAGTTGTGCCCAGGACCCGGCAACACTTTCCCCGTCCTGCACCCCTCCCCAAACCAACTCCGACTTGGGTTGGTATCCTTAAATGCGAGAGTGCGATGCAAACCCCGCCCCAGAAGAAAAAACAGACCATACTGTGTGGCCCTGTGTCGACTGCAGATCGCACTTGGCAGGGAGCCTGGCGCTGTGATGCCGGTCAACGAGTTTGTTGTCGACTCTGCATCATAAAGCCTGTTATTTGTATCCTCCGGGGTCATGTCTGAAAATAGGCATTGCTATTCCTTGTGCACTTACCTGGTTAACGTACTAATATACTAAAATGCCGGCAGAATAGTCCTAACGGTCTTTCGTGTCTGCTCATTTGGTCAGCCCCTAACTTGGGAGCTGACCTTGCTGCCCCCCGCTCCCTCTCCCTCTCTGGCTTCTTCCTTCCCAGTCCCGGATAATCTCGCTGCACTGGATGTTGCTTCCAAAACCCTTCCCCTGTATCTGTCCCAGCCCCTCTTGAACCCCTCCACCGTCTCTGCCTCCACCAGCCCCTGGGCATCACATTCCATGGCTCCATCACCCTCTCAGTGAAGTAGCACCTCCTCCTTTCTCCCCTGATTCTCCCCTCCTCCAGCTTCCACCCATGCCCTCTAGTTGCTCTCCCCCCCCCCTTCCTTTGGAGCACCCTGACTGCTCCTCCCCTATTTACCCCCTTTATGTAGCTGAAGACCTCTGTCATGTTCCCTCAGTTCCTTCTCTCTTCCAATGTGTACATATTTAGCTCTTCAAGCCTTTCCCCATAGGTCCTATCCCCCAAGCCCCAAATCATTTTGGTTGCCCTCCTCTGGACCCTCTCCAGGAGTTCAGTGTCCCTTTTTAAATGTGGCCTTCAAAACTGCACGCAGTACTTGAGGTGTGGCCTCACCAAGCAGTTATGCAGTGGGAGTATCACTTCCCTCCTTCTGGAGGTGGTTCCCCTAGCGATGCATCCAAGCATCCTGCTGGTCTTGGCCAGTGCCTTCCTACAAGTCTCTGAGTTGTTCATCTTGACATCCACCACCACCACCCCCAGGTCCCTCTCAGCCATCGAGACTTGTAGCACCCCCCCCCAAGGGGTACACTTGGACTGGGTTTCTGGCTCCCAGGTGCAGTACCTTGCATTTCCCTGCATTGAACCTCAGCTTCCACTTTCTAGACCACCTTTCCAGAGCCTCCAGGTCCCCCTGTAGGGCCACCCTCCCGTCCTTCCCATCCACCACCGCCCCCAGTTTTGAGTCATCTGCAAAGAGACTCATTTCACTCCTGATACCCTTCCTTAAGTCAGAGACGTAGGTGTTGAACAGGAGGGGCCCAAGGACTGATCCTGGGGACCACTAAGCGCCCTCCTTGGGGATGAGACTATCCTGCCAACCACAACTCTCTGGGTACGGTCCTGGAGCCAGTTGCCTATCCACCTGATCATCTGGTTCCCCACCCCATTTCTCCCAGCTTATCCAACAGGCCCCCACGAGGAACAGAGTCAAACGCCTTGCTGAAGTCAAGAAAGAGGACATCCGCTGGTCTACACAGGTCCAAGGCACTCGTCATCCAGTCACAGAACTCCACAAGGTTTGTCTGACACAAATTCCCCGGAACAAATCCATGCCGTCTATTGTCCAGGCACCCCAACTTTTCCAGGTCCCCCCAGTCTCTCCTTGACAGTGTCCTCCATCACCTTGCCCACCACTGATGTCAGGCTGACGGGCCTGTAGTTCCCTGCCACCTCCCTTGACCCCCCTTGTGGATAGGCACTATATGCACCACCTTCCAGTCCTGGGGCACCCACCCTGTCCTCCGAGAGATGCTGAAGAGCTTGGCCAGGGGTTTCGCCAGGACATCCGCCAGTTCCTTCAGCACTCTGGGATGTAATTTATCTGGCCCGGTGCTTTCTCCGTCTTAAGGGACCTGAGGGCTTCCCTCACTCTCTCTGCCATGATTTCCACCTCCGCTACCTCATCCCCTGCTTTGCCTTCCCCCACCTGCCAGTGATGGCCCCTCCCAGACCCACCGATCGGTAAGGGTCCCCCCTAGTCAGTTTCACCATCTCCTCCCATGTATGATGCAGCCCCCCCATTTTCTTTGGTGAAAACTGAGGCGAAGTACTCATTTAGTACCTCAGCCTGCTCCCCCGGGTCTTGTGCCCATCCCGTCCCTGTTTTAATCCTGCTAATCTGCCCCTTCACCCTTCGTTTTTCCCCAGTTTATCTAAACAACCCCTTGTTCCCTCTCCTAATTTCCCCGGCCAGGTTCTGCTCCTTCCTTGCCTTAGCCACCCTCACCACCCTAGTGGCCCTTCAGGCCATCAGCTCGTACTCCCTTCAATCCCTTTCACTCCTTGAGCACTGGAATTGCCTATAGGCCGCCTTCTCTCCCCCCCCCCACCACCTCCTGAACCTCCCTGGTCCACCAGCAGGGTTTTTGGGCCCTACCGCATTTTCGTTTTCCTCTTGCACAGGTGCTGGTAGCATCCTGCACCCCCCTCCTGATGATTTCCTACCTACTGTCAGCGTCCATGTCTGGCCCAATCCCATCCAAGTGCTCCTTAAGGATTATTCCCATTTCCTTGAAATCCGCCCCCCTGAAGTCAGTTACCTCCGTCTTTGTGCAGCCTTCTACCCCTCCTAGGTTCAGGCAGAACCAGACTGTGGCATGGTCACTCCCCGTCAACAGGTCCCTTACATCTAGGCCCCCAGTCTGGTCACACTCTGCCAGGACCACATCCAGTATCCGTGTCTCCCTGGTCGGTTCCGCCACCTGCTGAGTTAGGAACACGTCTTGAAAGACATCCCACAACCTCTGTTCCCTGGCCTCTGAGGATGTCATAGTCTCCCAGTCTGTTCCTGGCTGGGTGACAAGTGCCTTGGACCTGGGTAGACCAGTGGATGTCCTCTTTCTAGACTTCAGCAAGGCATTTGACTCTGTTCCTCACGTGGGCCTGTTGGATAAGCTGGGAGAAATGGGGTTGGGAAACCAGATGATCAGATGGATAGGCAATTGGCTCCAGGACCGGACCCAGAGGGTCGTAGTTGGTGGGATAGTCTCTTCCCCAAGGAGGGTCATTAGTGGGGTCCCACAGGATCAGTCCTTGGGCCCCTTCTGTTCACGCCCTCAGTATCTGACATAAGGACAGGAATCAGGAGTGAGATGAGTCTCTTGCAGATGACTCGAAACTGGGGGCGGTGGTGGATGGGGAGGAGGGAAGGGTGGCCCTGCAGGGGGACCTGGAGGCTCTGGAAAGATGGTCTAGAAAGTGGAAGCTGAGGTTCAATGCAGGGAAATGCAAGGTACTCCACCTGGGGGCCAGAAACCCAGGCCAAGTGTACACCCTGGGGGGAATGCTACAAGTCTCAATGGCTGAGAGGGACCTGGGGGTGGTGGTGGATGTCAAGATGAACAACTCTGAGACTTGTAGGAGGGCAGCAGCCAAGGCCAGCAGGATGCTGGGATGCATCGCTAGGGGGATCACCTCCAGAAGGAGAGAAGTGATACTCCCTCTGTATACCTGCTTGGTGAGGCTGCACCTGGAGTACTGCGTGCAGTTTTGGAGGCCACACTTAAAGAGGGACATTAACCTCCTGGAGAGGGTCCAGATGAGGGCAACCAAAATTATTTGGGGCTTGGGGGACAGGACCTGTGAGGAGAGGCTCGAAGAGCTAAATATGTACACATTGGGAGAGAGAAGGGGGACATGATAGAGGTCTTCAGGTACATGAAGAGGGTAAATAGGGGAGGAACAGTCAGGGTGCTTTGAAGGAAGGGGCCACTAGAGGACATGTGTGGAAGCTGGAGGGGGGAAGATTCAGGGGACAAAGGAAGAGGTGCTACTTCACTGAGAGGGTGGTGGAGCCATGGAATGCACTACCTAGGGGGCTGGTGGAGGCAGAGACAGTGGAGGGGTTCAAGAGGGGTGGGACAGGTACAGGGAAGGGTTCTGGAAGCAAAATCCAATGCAGCAAGAATATCCGGAACTGGGAAGGGAGAAGCCAGAGAAGGCGAGGGGGACAGCAAGGTCAGCACCCAGGGTGGGGGCTGACCAAACGAGCAGACACGAAAGACCGTTAGGCCTATTCTGCTGGCATTTTAGTATGTTAGTATGTTTAAGTCTCCCCACACCACCCTTCCCCTGCCCAGTCTGCAGTATCTCACAGCATCTGCCACCAGACTCTTCTCCAGCTCCTCCTCCAGCGCAAGGGGTCTATACACCACTCCTATTTTTACTCTCTTGCCCCCCCCTTGTTATCAAGGTGACCCAAATTGCCTCCACAGTTCCCTTCGCCTCCTCCATTCCTCCTATGGCAATGCAGTTTTTGACTATTATTGCTACCCCTCCTCCCCCCTCCCGTCCTTCCTGAACATGGTGTAACCCTCCAGGTTCAGGTCCCAGTCGTGCCCTGTGGTGGCCCAGGTCTCAGTGACCGCTGCCATATCCACCTCTCCCTCAGTTAGCATCACCTGGAGCTCAGGCATTTTATTGCCCAAGCTCCTGGCATTTAGCAGGACTACCTTCCACCCTTTCCCTATACTTCCATTTCCCTTGCTCACGTTCCCGTGGGGATTCTGTCGTCCCCTGGTCCGCACCTTACCAGTCGGCTTTTTCCTGCATTCCTCCAGCTCCCCAGGGGGGCGGAGACAGAGTCCCTCCTTTATCGAACCCCCCCAACAGCCTTTTCTCCATCCCTCCCCCTCCACAAGTTTAAACCCCACCTTTCACCAGTGAACCCCTCTATTTTCAACTTAAGGATTTCTTTTCCCATCCAAATTGAGATGGAGCCTATCTCTAGCATACAGCCCCTTATTCAAAGGCAAATAAATAAATACACTTTGAATGCATTTAAGATAGTACAGGTTGACACTTTTGGCGGCAAGCTGTTCCAGAGGAGAGGAGCAGAGGTAGCGAATGACCTATCACCAACACAAGATCTAGACCTTGGGACACAGTGACCGTATGAGAGGGGTTTAAAATATGGGTCGAATTGGACCCACTAGTGTAAAAAAATGTGAGTCCAAAGAGGAGCGTACAGAATCAAAACATAGTAAGTGGCAGGTTTTGAACATTTCATGTTTCCTTTCTGTATATATTGTTGTGGAGTTGGTACATCAATTTGGATCCACTGGCAAAGAAAAGAGGGGTCAGTTTTCGGCAGGATTCAACTTTTGGTGCATGTTGGTGCTGTCTCTGCTTGGGACCTTCAAGACAGAACTAGTAGATGATCTAAGTTTCTGCTTGTGAGTTGTGTACTGAAGTAGCCCCTTTAGGGGGGTGGGTGTGTGTGTGTGTGTGTGTGTGTATGCGCGCGGCATTCGTTTTGATCATTTTAAAGGCAAGGCAGAGGGTGGGGTAGGCTAATGTCAGTTGAGTGCAGGCCAGTTTAGTGAGGTGGGTATGCTACAGTGATTATCTCAGAGGTGTGCCACAGCTATGACGCGGGCAACTTTGTGGTAGAGCACTCTTGAGTTTAGCTAGTTGTTCTGCTCAGAGAGGTTGTAGGAAGGGTGCACTATATAGTATCTCTGGAAGTAGGTTCCTGTGATGATGGCCAAACGAGCTTTGCTACTGAGATATCCATCTAGTCTATATAGGAGCCCGGTTATTTATTTATTTTTTTGGTGGAGGGACTTCGTAATTGCCACTACATTAGATTTTATTGTAAGCACGTAGTCGAGAAGTATGCCATGATACTTTATGGAGGCACAGAATTCATCCCAGTACCATTAGTTGAGGATAGATGGAGAAGATAGTTCCTCTTGGTTCCCAAAAGTTTGGGCCCAAATACTGTGGCGTTGGTTTTCTTTAGGTTAAGGATTAATGTGCTACCTGCGGGCCATTGTTTGTGAGTTCTGAAGTCTGCATAGGTCCTGATTTATCTGGTTAATATTGATTGAGCTCCTGTAAATAATAGCATCATCTGCATAGATGTTTATGCATGTTGTTTATAAATATAGAGAACAACAGAGACCCAAGAATGGACCCTTGTGGGGCACCTTGATTAACATGTTTCAGGTTGGACGTAGTACCCTTCCATTTTACCAGTTGTTTCCTCTCCCGTATGTAGTGTGGGTGTGCAGTCCAAGATGGCCAAGTTTAGTAAGAAGGAGATCATGGTTCACCAGGTCGAATGCTTTTGTTTACAAGCATTTGTCGGTGCCAGATATTTGCCTCCCTGTATTTGCTGTATAGATTTATTTATTTTATTTTATTTAGTTTTTGTTGACCGGGTAAGTGCACTAGACAAATCCTGCCTATTTTCAGGCACGACCCGGGGATGGGGGATACAGATGAATGCCAACTGACCTTGAACCAGATTAAGCTGTTGGTGGTATTTTTAGTGATGTTTGGCATTGATACTGCTAAGATCATCATGAACAAATGAATAACAAATTCTAATAGTAACGTTGTCATGATTGGCAAATGAAAAGGTTCACACATAAATACTGTAGTTTTCTTAGACTGTGACCTTGAATCTTCAGAATACTGATTTTATTTTTGGTTTTTTCCCAGCATATGAATGTGGCAACTGTCTTTTTTTTTTTTTTAATATATATGAAATGGAGCCCGAAAACATTGTTTTGTGGAACAAGTGCAAAAACAGGTTTTGGAGGGGGATTTGATAATGGCACTTGCCGTGTTCCTTTGATTGGGTGGGGGAGGAAGTGTGTTGAAAATGTGGGTTAAAAGGTAAAAATATTGTAAAGTTATGAGTAAACTGAAAAATGTCAACTTTTTTACCTCAGATGTTCAGCATAGTCTTTCTTATTACAACACCTTCATAAACATAATGGGGTCTTACTTGTGAAATACTATCTAGAATGTCATTTTGCGACACGAGTGTGAAAAGATTTTTTGGGCAGGATTTGAAAATGATGCGTCATGTTTATGTTGGGGCATAAAAATGGCTGTGTTGGAAATGTGGGTTCACAGTCTGGTAAAATAGCAACATTAGGCATAAACATTGAAGAATTCAGCATTGTATTATCTAACTTTGTTTATATGTTTGACCATGAATTTTCAACATAGTCTTTTTATTACCCCACCTTATGATCAAGACAAGTGGACATTTTTAAAATCCTGTCTGATAGGTGATTTCGCAGAGCGACTTCAAAATCATGGCGGGGTGGATTCGAAAAATGACACCCGACTTATTCGTGAGATGCTGTAAAAAAAAAAAAAAAAAAAAAGTCTTTGTTGTAAATTTGAGTCCAAATGTTGAAAAATAATAATGTAATGAATATACGTTGAAGAATTTTCAGTGTTGCTTCATAACTTTGTTGCTTTTTGATATTTTGACCCCAGATGTTTATGATAGTCTTTGTTTTACCCCACCTTGTGGTCAAGAGAGGTGACATTTTTTAAATACTGTCTGAAACCTGATTTTGCAGAGCGACTGCAAAAACACTTTTTTTTTTTTTTTTTTTTTTGGGGGTTGGAAATATTTTACCTACCTAGTTCATGAGGTGGGGTTAAAAAAATGGCATGTTAAAAGTATGGGGTAAAAATACTAAGAAATTGCAACGTTATAAGTAAATGTTCAAAATGTATTCAAAAAACCATTAACTGTATCTACCTTGGATTTCGTCACTTCCCGGTGGAGCTCAGAAAGACGTTCGAAAAGGAGTAGCACTGAGCTGGATAGATAAATATGGGGTGTAGAGGGGTAAGGGGTGGTAGTGCTGAGAGGGACGTTGCGTTGGGGACATGGGGCAGAAGTCGTTGGACTGTGTTCTTGTTTTACAGGTTAATGGACAGTGCACAGGCGAAGGATCAGTAGGTGGGCAGGATACTTGGCAGTGGGAGGGTATTTTACTTTCATGGACAGGACAAGGGAAAGGATTGGGAGGTGTGCAGGATACTTGGCAGTGGGAGGGAGTTGTTTCTGCACATCTTTCTCTCTGCATAGCAGCAGGGGGGAGCTTGGATCTGATCATGATGCCATTCAGTTGCTTGCTGGGCCATGTCATGCAGATGAAATTATCAAGCTACTCGGTGATAGGAATGGCTTGCTTCTTTCAACAACTCAAAAAGTTTCTGCCCTGCAAGCCAAGACTACTGTCATGATCAGCCTCGCTGATTATTGGGCTGCAACTGGTGAGCCCTCTGCAGCCTGAGCTGAATTGGATGCAACAGTGACATTGGGCTGTCACTGGCGAACCCCCTGCAACCTGAGTGGCATTTTACCCAACAGTGACACACCTCCTGAACCCGTTATTGTAACTGTGTGCTTGCTTTGTGCATGCGCAAGCAAACGTAAAAAGCTGGTGTCACTCAGTCTAACTAATGGTTACTGTTTTATTGTGATTGTCATCCTAACTCAATGATCTATGTTATTATTTTCTTTTTAATTCATTTATAATATTTGCTCATGACATTTTCCTGACCTGTTGTGCACTTGAAACTCTTGGAGTAAGTACATCTTAAAATGGAGGAAGAGATTACTAGCACAATAGTGTAGTGTCATGCTACGTACCACGATGGTGTCCTGGGTTTTCAATCCAAACTGATCATTGCTGTCGGCCAGCCGGAGGTTAGGGTGTATCTGCCTGGACATCCCTAACCTCCTGGGAGGGAGAGAAGCTAGGACTGTGTTATGCTTCTGACAACACAGGGAGAGAACTCCCCAGGATTCCCTTTTTTTTTTTTTTTTTGAGGGGTGGACAGCTCTATGTTGCTTATGTGTGCATATGCCGGTAGTCTCTGCTGTATATATGGGGGAAGGGATGGCTTGAAAACCAGAAGGAAAAATGCTGACTGCAACATGATGGCACCAGTACTCTTTAGCCTCTTGCTTCTTATTAGGAAACCCTGTTCTAGATTATGTGTGTGTGTGTGTGTGTGTGTGTGAGAGAGACCTAGAAGACCGCATCATGGGGAGCACGCAAAAGATAACAGCAGAGGATGATCAGATAGGAGTTTTTGTGTTGGGAGGTCGCAGGGATAGTCCCGAGACAAGGCAGCAAGCAGGTAGGAACAAACATACTAACGTACTAAAATGCCAGCAGTGTAGGCCTATCGAGGTCCCTCAGACTACCAAGGCAAAATTCCCTATGAAATGGGACAATAACACCACAAAAAAATTGGGAATTTGGTTGGAGAAAAGAGCCTCAGTGTTGTATAGTGCAAATTATTCACTCTTAATTAAACAAACAAGGGCAGACCTACAGATGTGGGATACTTTGCCCTTCCCCTTTTACTCGAGGCTACAGATAATAAAATTAATGTACTACCAAAGCTCCTATATCTTTTCCAGCATATCCCCTGTACAGTACCATAAAGGGAGATGGACAATTGGCAAAAATGGGTGATGTCCTTTTTATGGGCTAACAACCGCCCTAGGGTATCGAAGAAAATACTTTTTCTTCTTAAACAAGAGGGAGGCAGAGCTTGTCCAAACTTAATGAACTACTGGATTGCGGCACAGATGAAATTAGCCCTGCTCTGGTCCCATCCAACATATCAAGCACAATGGCAACAGATTGAGCTAAGCTAAAACAACAACCAGGTGCTGCAGGCCAAGATTTTCAACCCTAATGTGCGGCTCACTGATATGACAAGCACTCTGACATCTGTAGGGGTGGATAAAGGGAATTAGAAAGCGGTTCACACAGCGACAGCAATGGAGGTATACATGGTGGTGTGGGGATGATGACTTTGCCCTGGCCGGTATCTCCCCATGGTATAAGAAACAAGCCAGTAAGGGCTGCTGTGCTGCTTGGCAAGTTCTCCAGGGAAATACCCTAATTCCTTATAGCACAGCCTGGGAGAAATTGGGTTGGTCGGAGGGAGATCCTGTCTATTACTGCCAAATAAGAGACTATATAAACAGCAAACTACACAGGGTGAAACTTGAGGAGGATCTCAGGCCCTACCCAGTGGCTTTCGAACAAACATGGAGCTCGTCACATAGTAAAGGTGCAATCACCATATTATACTGGAATTTAATAGCGGATGATGCACATAATACACAGATGACACAAAGGAGGTGAGAACAGGAATTGAACATAAGACTAAGTACACGTAAATGGAAATTAATATATAGAAATAGCTGTAAACAACATCCTCACCAACCTGGCAGGAGTTTAGTTGGAAAATTAAAAGCAGTTTTTTCTCTTACCCCAGTGGACAAGTCAGAATGGGACACCAGCTGCTGGAGGGGATGCGGGAATGAGGAGGCTGAGTTTTCTGGTTCTGCCCACTTCTCGGAATATATTGATCACAGATACTGAAATATATGACGGATTTGTTTGGATTAAATAATACAGTAGGACCGGAAAATTTTATGCTGGGCCTCTTTCCAACTGAAATTAAGGGGAAGGAGGGCCAATATTTGTGGGCAGTTTTACAAATAGCAGCTTTGAAAGCTATAACAAAGAAATGGCTACAATATATCCCCCTGAACTACAGGAATGGGTGAGGATTGTAGATCAAATTCAAGCTGTGGAAAGAATAGCTTTTACATTAAACCATAGACAGGAGTCTTTTAATAACAGATGGAATCGTTGTGAATTGTATAAAGATAATATAAAGTGACACCCCAACCACCACTTTGTATAAGGTAGTTTGTAATACCCTCCTGAGCGGCACAAACAATTTTTTAATTTTTTTTTTTAAATAGAGTTATATGTTCAAAGGCTGTATAATAAGTTATAAGTGCAGGGTTTTAAATAATTGATTAGCATTTTTTTCTTGGGACGATACTAACTGTACAGAAAGTATTTATATAGATTTTCTAGAAGTGCTGTGTTTGTTAAACACAGTGAGATAAGGGCTATGCATTTTCACAAAGATTTAGCACTTTTATGAGCAAAACACGAATCAATTTTTAGAGTTAAATAAAACCCTGTAAATGTGTTTTGATACAGTTTGTTTGACACAGTACACACACTGAACATGTATAAAGGACAATTGTAAAGCTGGAGATATATGTAAGTGTGATAAACTCTTAATAAAACAGGTATAAACAACAAAACAAAAGTAGGCCTATCGGTCTTTTGTGTCTGCTCGTTTGGTCAGTCCCACCTAGGGCTGACCTTGCTATCCCAAGTTCTCAGTTTCCAGACTGGGATATTCCCCTTACATGGGACTTTGCCTCCACAACCCTTCCCCTATACCTGTCTCAACCCCTCCACAGTCTCTGCCTCCATTAGTCCTCCGGGCAGCGCATTCCATGTTTTCCCCCACCCTCTCAGTGAAGTAGCACCTCCTTTCCCCCCTGATTTAAAAAAAGAAAAGTGAAGTTGGTGAATCACGACCCCCTCCCCCCAGCCACATTAAGAGCAAGATTTGGGGAAGTCTTAACCATAGTGTCTTCATACTGGTGTGGTGGCCAAATGCCTTGTCTTGACCTCACAAAATCTCATATTCAGTATAATTAGAGTATGAATGGACCACTGTAGTTATACAGTGCTTAACATTAAGGGGGGTTGCTAGGGGGCTGCAAATAAAACTGAAATCTCAGGTAGCCAAAGTATCTGGGTCTGTCTGATGGCTTCAGCTGAAGTCCTGAAATTGCAGAAGAGTGCTCATTAATTCAGCACTTGGAACAGGATTTTTAGAAGGCTTTCTGGGGTCTTGTGTCATGATTCCGATGTACGTTAGACCACCTAAATTAACACAGATTATTGTCCAAATGTGTTGCATTTCAAATAATGGCATGTGGAAAATGATGTATGCGTCATTTGTTGCTGTAAGCAATGGAAACTGTTGCAAACCTATCTAGACCTCAAACAGTAGCATTTAGAGGTGTGGATGCTGTTGGCAAGATGCAGGCTGCACTGGGATTTGGATGTTATAGGGGCAAGGGGAAATTGTTTAACCAGGAAAAGCACAGTAAGCTGAAACTTTTTTCAGGTGCGACCTGGGAGCACAAGGAAGTTACGTGACTTGCTCAGGGTCACACAGTATACAAGTGGGGGCTGTGGGATTCAAACCCAGGTCTCCAGCTTAGTTCCCTAAACCACTGCACTATACTGCCTCCTGGATGTTATGCTTTTATCATGCCTACTGAAAATCCTGCCCTTTTCAAAGTTCCCAAATTACTGGAACATTTTTCTATGACTGCACAGCAAAATTTCCCTGCAGAGTGGGGACTTGGATTCAACAGCAGAAATTAGGGGACTTTGAAAAAAAGTGAGTTGCCTCTGTAGCGATCTGACATTATCACCCATATCCCAATTGCCATGTAGAGCCCTACTGTGGTAACTTTGAAACAAACTGGAAATGATAAAGCTGTCCTTCAACTGGACACAGATTGAATATTTACATTTGTGGGTCTAGATTCTTCAGACAGACAGTGCCATTTGCCATATATCTTGTCAAGATTATTTTCAAATTCAGTTATTAATAACTCTTTGAACACTGCATACTGTGTTGCATGTGGCAGTACAAGTTTTTCTGTATAATTTTGCTCTTCTGGTTAAGTATTGTGCCTACAGCTGGAGCACAAGGAGGAAGAACAGTGGTCTTGAAATGTCATAAATGCAGGGAAAGTTTAATTTTAGGTGAACTGACCTCCGAAACTAGATGTTTTTAGAAACTGGCTTTTTGTTCAGGGATTAACAGCTCGGCACTCTTGATTTGAACTTGAGATCTTTGTTAGACAGTACAAATTGAGGGCTCTGTTCAAGAAACTGTGCTTTCATTTTATGCCCAATGGCAAAACACTTTTCTGAATAACGCCCTTATTTAATAGCTTTGATAGCATGTCTTGTACTACAGAATTACCCTGACCAAAAATGAATGAAACATTACCAAAGAGAAGTCCCGTTTGTTAGAGTTTACAGCATGAAGACCTTTAGAAAATACCACAACAGAACAACCACAGTTGTTAGCAGCACAACTGAAGAAGGGATGTGCTGTAGTGATGAGCACAGTGAGGCTGAATCAAAAGACTAATTCCATAGAGGTCCTGTACATTAAATCTAGAAGGGTCATCATGTGACCCCTTCAGTCATTTGCAGAATGACTTCACAGAAATCATGTAGGTCAGTTGCATGTGGGAGTAGCAGCCCCCATTTTGTCGCATGGTTACTTCTCTAGTTTTCAGTACATATGAACTGGCTACAAATAGCTATGGCTTTCGCAGCCCTGTTCGTATTTGCATATATTGATTGCTTATTTATATGTATTGTGAGGCACTGGTTCTAAGATTTGTAATTACCTGTCAAGCTGCTTGATAAAAACAGGTTTCATTTGTCACTGCACATGTGTGCTGTGGTTTTAAAAGGAGGTTTCCCTAAGAGACCGAGAGAGATTTTGGCAAAGTGTAGTAGTACACAAGAAATAATATGATTGCCTTTATGAGCTTGTTTGACCCCAGGGTGGTATTATTTCACGAGAATGCCAGACTTTGCCATCTTTTATTTTAAATAATGTATTAGGCTGGATACTTTTTGCTGTATCCTGTTGTGACGGCTAGACAATTTTTGCTAGTAGTTTTATTATTTATTAAATTTTGATGACCAGGTAGGCCCACTGAGCCCCGAAGGTCCCCTTTTCAGGGGCGACCCGAAGAAACGTTACATTTATTATTTTTATTACATGGAGAGATACAGGCAGTGAAACGGTAACAGAGTACAAACAGTTTCAATAGTTACAGTTTTTGTCACAGTTTAAATAATGTTTGTCAGAGTAACTTCTGATCTTCTTTGGGGGTATTTCAGTCATCCGGTTACATTGTAGGAACCTTCGCCGTCAGTGAAGGGGAATCCACACGGAAGATTTTCAGCAGTACAACTGGGGCTGCCGACATCTATCAATGTCGGTAACCCTGTAAAGGCGAGGGCGGCCTCGCTCCCTCCTCTGTTATTTCTCGCCATCGACATGCAAGCACAGTCTCCGCAGAAGCTCTGTCACACTTTTTACGCCTTTTTTGGCCTACGGCTGCATTTCTTTTTTTTTTTTTTGTTTATGTCAAGAGTTAGTTCTTCATCTTCTCTTTTCCGCAGCTGCCGCCGCAGAAAGAATATTGCCTCTATAGATTAACACTCTGTTTTTGTCTGCTGTCTTGGGCCTGACCATGACGTCTCAGACTGTGAGCTCTGCCAGAAGTTTAATCCCCCTACAACTTCAATACCACTTCCAAATGGCTTTTACTGAAGCAGAGTTCAAACAACATGAAGTCTTGCTGTATTCT
The DNA here is from genome assembly GCA_016271365.2 of Neoceratodus forsteri. Taxonomy (NCBI): domain Eukaryota; kingdom Metazoa; phylum Chordata; order Ceratodontiformes; family Ceratodontidae; genus Neoceratodus; species Neoceratodus forsteri. Next base: position 1,482,669,162 of record CM057453.1, on the reverse strand, counting down.
GACAGTAGAGGGTTCCCAACCTTCGAACTGCCCCGGAGATGAAAGAGTTAACTTTCCATGCCAGGCATGGAATGCTGAGCTCGAGCTCAGTTGAGACTCTGTCTGTTGCTGTTTAAACTCAAACCGTCAGATTCTTTACTCCGCCTCACTGAACAGTCGCTCTGGAGATTTCTCCATCTGCTCAGTTCAATTTGTCGGTTAAAGTACCGTTTTCTCGGTTTTCGACCGAATTTAAACTGCAACCTGTCGGTTCAGTCTCTGTCTGTGGTATTCGTGAGTACTGGATAGGTTATATATTAATTCTATTCTGTGTGGAACTTGTAAATGGTTTATCGGTTCGGTTTGAACCGATCAAGCGTTCAAAAAATCTTAAATTGTACTTTTAGAGTGTGGTTACTGGTTCTTATCGGTTCTAAAAAAAAACGGATTTTATTACGTTTTTTTCCACGACCCGTGACACTGTCAGGAATCGATAAGAGGGTCTTGCCTGGCGGATTGCCATTAAAAAGGTAAGTTTGGTTAGGACTGGCACAATGTCTGAGAAACCCAAAAGAAAAAACGGGCCCACTGGGTTTCAACACTGTAGTGTGTGTGGGGAAGTCTTTGCTAAGGCTGACCCCCACACCACCTGTGTTTTATTGTCTGGGGTTTGACCACCTCAATGCAGACTGCCAGATTTGTAAACATTTTCCTGCAGCTACCCTAGAAGAGAGTTGGTAGGCTCAGGGAAAGGGAGCCCAAAAAGTCCGCTGAACCGGATGGCCAGCCCGGTACGGTTCAAACCGAACCAGAAGGAGTGCCCTCTGACCAGGGCGAGACTTCTTCGGGCAAAAGGAGATCCGATTCTGAGGAGTCGGTTCCAGCAAACAGAACTAGAAAAGAAAAATCAGCTGGTGTGGAGCCAAAACTTTCCTCTCCAACCGCTGAAGAAATAGCCAAAGTGATCAAAATTGTCTAGTCGCTTTCTCTGGTTCCGACCGAACCGGCACCATCAGGGAGACGCTCGGTTTGGTCGATTCCACCGGTTCAAGATTATGATTTAGAGGAGTATTATGAACTGGAGGAGGAGGAAGAGGAGAATGAGTGAATGTGGATTTGAAAGTCTGGATGTGCCCATTGACCCGGATATCTCCCCAGACCGACCTTCAGGAGTGTCTCCTCCTAGGGTGTCTGAGTCCCTCTCTCATTTCATGTTTTATAAAAAAGTGGCTGAAACCCTCCAGCTTCCTATGGAAGAAGCTGTGGATGACCAAGAGGAGCCTGACTTTGTGGAAATGATGGATATCCCAGAGTCTAGGAGACTTGTCTATTCCCTTGAACAAATCTTTTGGGAAACAGACATTTAAAATTTTAAAGACTCCTAATACTATACCTCCTGTGGATAAGAGAATGGACAAGAGGTATGCATTGTCAGGCTCAGATACGGAGTTCCTTACACAACAATGCAGCCATATTGGGGTAGTGCAAGCTGCAGCCTGTGACAAGGCAAACATTCCCTTGGCTTCACACCCCCCCCAGACAAGGACTCCAGGAGGATTGATGCCATGGCAAAGAAACAGTACATGACAGCATCCTTGGGACTCAGACAGGCCAATTATATGGCTTATGTTGCTAGGTATCAGAAATCTAGATGGGACACTGTCACGGCTTTAGCAAAATGGGTCCCTGGCCAGCTTGCCAAGGAGCTGGAGCAGGTGGCTGCTAATGGTATTGAGGCATCTAAGGTGCAATTCCATGCTGCAGTGGACTCAAATGATGTGTCATCAAGAGTCATGGCTACATCTGTGGCACTTCGCAGAATGCCTTGGCTCAGATGTACTAGCCTGTCACAGGACACCCAGACTAAGGCCATAGATTTTCCTGTTGTTGGTAATTCTTTGTTTTGGGGAGCAAACGGAGAATTGCATGAAGAAAATGGATGAGTATAGGACCACCTACAGGAGTGCCCAGGCCAAGGAAAGGCAGGCCACTCCTCAAAGGCAGCATCCCAGGGGCAGGGGCAGACCTTTTCATAGGCCTTTCTACCAAGCCCAGGCCTCCTCTTCTGCCTATGCATAGAGGGGGTTCTTTAGAGGGAGAGGCAGAAGGGGTAGCAGCAGACCTGCTTCCACCCCTCAGCCAAAACCCCCTGCCAAACAGGCACCCTGATGGGTTTGCCAGGGCCGATTCTCCACCACCTGTAGGGGGCAGGCTGGCTTACTTTGTCCAGGATTGGAAGTCTTTAACATCAGACAAGTGGGTCCTGGAAGTAGTAAGCCAGGGACTGGTTCTCAGCTTCAAAAGATTTCCAAAGCTGAGAACCAGATCCTTTCCACCTGCAAACCCCTCAGAAGCACTTGCCCTAGAGGCAGAGGTCTCTTCCCTCCTAGCTCTCCGAGCCGTGGAAAGAGTTCCACCCCTACACCAGGGCAAAGGATTGTACTCCAGGTACTTCCTTACCCCAAAAAAGACAGGAGAATGGCAGCCCATCCTGGATCTCAGATACTTAAACAAGCACCTGTTAAAACCAAAATTCAAAATGGTGACTCTGGGAATAATTCTACCCTCTCTAAGGCCAGGGGACTGGCTAGTGTCCCTGGACCTGAAGGATGCCTACTTCCATATTCTCATCAGAAGCTCCCCATCGAGATACCTCAGGTTCGAGCTGCCCTCAGGCCATTACCCGCTCAGAGCAATGCCCTTTGGTTTGACCTCTGCTCCAAGGGTATTCACAGAATGCCTGGCAGTAGTAGTTGCTTCTCTAAGAAGGCAAAGGATTGCCATCTTCCTTACCTGGACGACTCAGCTTATAGTAGGCCAGTCCCAGACCAAGTCAAGTTACACTTACAGATAACTCAGCAACTGCTCACCTCTAAGGTTTCCTCCTGAATCTTTCAAAGTCCGTCGAGAGTCTGTCCCAAGAGAGCTAGACACAGAAAAAGGCCAGAGCTTTCCTTCCCTAGACAGGGCAAAGACCTTATCTCTCTGGCCTCCTCATTCACCCTGCAGGTGTCTCGACCAGCAAGGCATTTTCTGCAGCCCTGGGCACATGGCTGCTTCCACAGCAGTGGTGCAGGAGCAAGATTTCAGATGAGGGACATTCAGTTCCATTTGAGAGCCTTTTGGTCTCAAAGGAAGGACCCTCTGACCAAATTGATCCCAGTGACTCGAACCCTGATCCAGGCCCCACAGTGGTGGCAGGATCAGAACAATCTGAGACAAGGAGTCCCTATGTCACTCCAGTCTCACTCTTTAATCCTTACTACAGATGCCTCCCTCTTGGGGTGGGGTCTCACTTGGCGACCTGACCACCCAGGGTTTGTGGTCCCTCAGGAATCTCTGCTTCACATCAATCTGTTGGAACTCAGAGCAGTGTTTCTAGCACTTCAAGCTTTTTCCAAATCTGTTCAGAACAAAGTTATCCAGGTCAGAACAGACAATACCACCACAATGTGATACATCAACAAACAAGGAGGCACTCGGTCTACGGCCTTGTGCACAGAAGCAATGAAGTTGTTGTCTCTGGCTTATTCCCTGAACACCTCCCTCACAGTAGTTCACCTTCCAGGCAAGGACAATGTCCTGGCAGATGCTCTCAGCAGGATATCCAAGGGCCATCACGAATGGTCACTGGATCCCCTGGTCTTGGAGGTGATATTTTCCAGATGGGGCACCCCACAGATAGATCTTTTTGCAGCCCCAGACAATCACCAACTTCCCCTTTTTTGCTGCAGGCTCCCAGTGTTGGGCTCAGTCCCCCTGGATGCCTTAGTTCTCAGTTGGGAAGGGAAGTTCCTGTATGGCGCCCCGCTCAAAGTGCTAGTCAAACTCAGATCTCAACCCTGCAAGATGATCCTGATTGCTCCAGACTGGGCCAGACAGCCTTGGTATCCACTCCTACTGTCCTTAGCAGTCCATCTTCCCCTGTGTCTTCCCAGGAATCACAACCTGTTAACCTGTGCTCAGGGGAGGGTTTGGTACCCGAATCTCAAATCTCTCAATCTCAAGGCCTGGCTCTTGAAGAGTTAGAGTTTGCTGATTTACACCTCTCCCAAGGCGTAATGGACATTCTGAAGGCTTCTAGGAAACCTTCCACCAGGGCTATTTATAATTCCAAGTGGAAAAGATTTTCCATATGGTGCTCTGGACAACATACTTCCCCAGATTCTGCTGATCTGCCCACAGTCCTTGATTATATGGTCCATTTAAATAGTTTAGGGCTTAGACCAACTACACTGAAGGTGCATCTGGCAGCTGTTTCTGCTTTTATCTCAGCAGGTAAGCCCTCTTCTCTTTCAGCTCGCCCTGTATTCTCCAAGTTTTACAAGGGATTGCTTCACACCAACCCTCCTTTCAGGGACCCTGCCCCTGCTTGGGACCTTAATGTTTGCATTGCTCAGCTTATGCAACCCCCTTTTGAGCCTTTGTCTTCAGCAGAGCTTAAGTACTTGACTTGGAAAACTGTGTTTCTGGTAGCCATCACCTCTGCCAGGCGCATAAGTGAGTTACAACCTTTGTCAGTGGAGCCTGATTTTTATCTCCTTTCATAGAGATAAGGTGGTCCTCGGGACTAACAAAGTTTTTGCCTAAGGTGGTTTCAGATTTCCACCTTAATCAATCTATGTCTTTTCCTGTGTACTTCACTGACCATTCCTCCTCTGGCGAGAGGAGGCTCCACAGTTTAGATGTGAAAAGAGCCCTTCAGACAACATGAAGTCTTGCTATATTATGACAAGTTGCAGTTTGTCCCACTACTAGAACTGCTCTGGAGGTGAAATAGTTAATAAATCCATTCCATGAATGGAACTTTGAGCAGAGCTGTAAGATAGAAGCTCTGTCTGTGTAGTTTCAAACCTGAACTGTCAGATTCTTTACTCCGCCTCACTGAACAGTCGCTCCGGAGATTTCTCCTACTGCTCGGTTCATTTCTCGGTTTAAACAGTGTTTTCTCGGTTCGATTCAGCCGAGAATAGTTTTATTTTAACTGCAAAACTGTTCGGTTCAAGCGCCGTCTGTGTATCGTAAGTAATTTAAAATTGTATTTTCTGTGTGGAACTTGTAAGTTTATCGGTTCGGTTTTGAACCGATCAGCTGGGTTAAAGCTTAAAATTTTAAAGCTTGTCATTTTAGAGTGCGCTTTTCGTTCTTATCGGCTTCTAAAAAAACTGATTTATTTACTTGCTTCATATACCCGTGACACGTTAGGGAACCGGATATGGGTGTCTTGCCTGGCACTGCCGCTCAAAGGGCAAGTTTTTCTGGTTAGCTGGCATTATGTCTGAGAAACCCAAAAGAAAAACCGGGCCCACTGGGTTTCAACACTGTGATGTCTGTGGGGAAGTCTTTGCCAAGGCTGACCCACACACCACATGTGTTTATTGTCTGGGGTTTGACCACCTCCAGTCAGACTGCCAGATTTGTAAGAATTTCCCTGCAGCCACCCTGGAAAAGAGATTGGGCAGGCTCAGGGAACGAGAGGCCAAAAAGTCCGCTGACCCGGATGGCCAGCCCGGTTCGGTGCCAACCGAATCGGAGGGAGTGCCCTCTGACCAGGGCGAGACTTCCTCGGGCAAAAGAAAAGCTGGTTTGGAGGAACCAGTTCCAGTAAAGAGAACAAGGAAGTCAGCAGGTTTGGAGTCCAAAATCCCTTCTCCAACTGCTGCAGAGATAGCAAGAGCTATTCAAATTGTCCAGTCACTGTCTCCGGTCCCGTCCGAACCGCCACTATCTGGTAAAAGGTCGGTTCATCCAGTTCCATCGGTTCAAGAATATGAGGTTGAGGAGTTTTATGAACCAGAGGAGGGGGAGGATGATTATGAACAGTATGAATGTGGCTGGGAGGGTCTGGGTGTGCCCATTGAACCGGACATTTCCCCAGACAGACCTTTAGAATCTCCCCCTATGCTTTCTGAGTCCCCCTCTCATTTTATGTTTTACAAGAAAGTTGTTGAACCCTCCAGCTTCCTTTGGAAGAAGCTGTGGATGAGCAAGAGGAGCCTGATTTTGTAGAAATGATGGATATTCCAGAGTCTAGGAGATTGTCTATTCCTTTGCATAAGTCTTTAGGAAACAAACAATAAAAATCTTAAAACTCCTAATTCTGTGCCTCCTGTAGATAAAAAGATGGACAGAAGGTACACATTGTCAGGTCCTGATAGAATTCTTTCTCAGCAATGCAGTCATGTTAGTAGTTCAGGCTGCAGCCTGTGATAAAGTTAATATTCCCTGGCTTCACATCCTCCTGACAAGGATTCCAGGAAGATTGATGCCATGGCAAAAACAGTACATGGCAGCGCCCTGGGACCTCAGTGCAAGCAAATTATATGGCTTATGTAGCAAGGTATCGAAATCTAGATGGGATACTGTTATGGAATTAGCCAAACAAGCCCATGGCCAGCTTGGTAGTGAGCTGGAACAGGTGGCTGCCGGTCGGCATTGAGGCTTCTAAGGTGCAGTTTCATGCTGCTGTGGATGTTAATGATGTCTCCTCTAGAGTCATGGCCACATCTGTAGCTTTTCGAGGTTGGCCTGGCTCAGGTGTACTAGCCTCACAGGATACCCAGACTAAGGCTATGGATTTTCCTGTGGTGGAAATTCTCTGTTTGGGGAGCAGACAGAGAATTATATGAAAAAGATGGATGAATATAGGACTACTTACAAAGTGCTCAAGCTAAGGAGCTGCAAGCCACTCCCCAGAGGCACACCCCAGGGTAGGGGTAGGCCTTTCCACAGGCCTTTCTACCAAACTCAGGCCTCCTCTGCTTATACTCAGAGGGGGTTCGTCAGAGGCAGACGGGGTGTGGGCAGGCCTGCCCCACCCCTCAGCCTAAAGCTCTTGTTAAGCAGGCACCCTGATGGGGTGCCCACGGCCGATTCTCCTTTACCAGTAGGGGGCAGGTTGGCTTACTTTAGTCAGAACTGGGTGTCTTTAAACTCAGACAAGTGGGTTCTGGAAGTAGTGCTAGGGTCTGGTTCTCAGCTTCAAAAGTTCCCAAGATGAGAGCCAGGCCTTTTCTACCTGCAAGTTCTTTAGAGACCCTTGCTCTAGAAGCAGAGGTCTCAACCCTGTTGGCTCTCAGAGCAGTAGAAAGGGTTCCTCCCCTACACCAGGGCAGGGGTCTGTATTCCAGATACTTCCTTACCCCAAAAAGACAGGAGAATGGTGGCCCATCTTAGACCCTCAGATATCTGAACAAGCATCTTTTGAAACCAAAGTTCAGAATGGTAACTCTGGCAATGATTTTACCTTCTAAGGCCAGGGACTGGCTAGCTTCCTGGACCTCAAGGATGCCGATTTTCACGCCCCAATCAGAAGCTCCCACCGAAAGTACCTCAGATTCGAACTGCCCTCAGGTCATTACCAGTTCAGAGCAATGCCCTTCGGCTTGACCTCTGCCCCAAGGGTATTCACAAAATGTCTGGCAGTAGCAGTGGCTCACTTAAGGAGGCAAAGGATTGCTGTTTTTCCCTATCTAGACGACTGGCTCATTGTAGGCCAGTCCCCAGCACAGGTAAATCACCTGCAAGTCACCCAGCAGTTCTCACCTCCCTGGGCTTCCTGCTAAATCTACCAAAGTCGGTTCTGGAACCAGTCCAGGTACTCACCTTTATAGGTGCAGAATTGGACACAAACTGGGCCAGAGCTTTTCTTCCCTTAGAAAGGGTAAGGAACTTGGTGGCTCTGGTCTCCTCCTTCACTCTGCGGGTCTCTCGACCAGCAAGACACTTCTTGCAGCTCCTGGGTCACATGGCTGCATCCACAGCTGTAGTGCAGGGAGCAAGATTTCAGATGAGAGACATTCAGTTTCACTTGAGAACCTATTGGTCTCAGAGAAGAGACCCTTCCAAGTTGGTCCCAGTGACTCAAACCTTGATCCAGGCCTCCAGTGGTGGCAGGATCAGAGCAATTTAAGATTGGGGTCCTCATTCCCCTGCTCACACGCTGACTCTCACTACAGATGCTTCCCCTGGGGTGGGAGCCCACATGGCGACCTCCACTCAGGGAGTGTGGTCTCCCAGGAATCTCTGTTCCACATCAATTTGCTGGAACTCAGAGCTGTCTTTTAGCACTTCAAGTGTTTTCTGCATCTGTTCAGAACAAAGTGGTACAAGTCAGAACAGACAACACCACAACAATGTGGTACATCAACAAGCAGGGGCACTGTCTTCGGCCTTGTGCACCGAGGCAATGAAGTTGTGGTCTCTGGCCTATTCCCTGAACACTTCCCTCATAGCAGTTCACCTTCCAGGAAAGGACAATGTTCTAGCAGATGCTCAGCAGGATTTCTCAGGCCGCCACGAATGGTCCCTGGATCCTCAAGTACTGGGGATAGTCTTTGCCAGATGGGCACCCTCAGATAGATCTTTTGCAGCCCCAGACAATCACCAACTTCCACTGTTCTGCTGCAGGCTCCAGTGTTGGGCCAGTCCCGACCCCTCCTTCTGGATTGGGAAGGGAAGTTTCTTTATGCTTTTCCCCTCCTCTCCTCTATTCAAAGTGTTAGTCAAAATCAGATCCCAGCCTTGCAGGGTGATTCTGATTGCCCTGGATTGGGCCAGGCAGCCCTGGTACCCACTCCTTCTGTCCCTGACAGTCAGTCTTCCTGTGTCTCCCCAGGAATCACAACCTATTATCCTGTGCCCAGGGGAGAGTTTGGTATCCGAACTTCAAATCCCTCAACCTCAAGGCCTGGATCTTGAGGAGTTAGAATTTGCTGACTTACACCTCTCTCGGGGTGTTCTTGAAATTCTAAAGGCTTCTAGGAAGCCTTCCACTAGGGCTACTTATAATTCTAAATGGAAAAGGTTTTCCATTTGGTGTTCTGGGAAGCATATTTCCAGAATCTGCTGATTTGCCCATTGTGTTAGATTACATGGTCCATCTTAATTCCTTGGGCCTCAGACCAGCTACCTCCTGAGAGTTCATTTGGCAGCTGTCTCTGCTTTTGTTTCAGCAGGAAAGTCATCCCTCTTCCGCACCCTGTGTTTTCCAAGTTTTTAAGGGATTACCCATACTAATCCACCTTTTCGGGATCCAGCCCCTGCCTGGGACCTTAATGTTTGTATTGCCCAGTTAATGCAACCCCTTTGAACCTCTGTTTTCTGCAGAGCTGAAGTATCTAACTTGGAAAACTGTTTTCCTAGTGGCTATCACTTCTGCTAGACGATAAGTGAGTTGCAAGCCTTGTCAGTAGAAACTATTTCTTTCCACAGGATAAGGTAGTCCTCAGGACTAACAGGAAGTTTTGCTAAGGTGGTTTCAGATTTCCATCTTAACCAATCTATCTCCCTTCCAGTATTCTTCACTGAACACCCTCTTCTGGTGAGAGGAGATTGCACAGTTTGGATGTTAAGAGGGCCCTTAGTTACTATTTAGAACGTACCAAGGGTCACAGGTTCGAATCCCTCCAACTTTTCCTCACTTATGGTGAGGTTGGGAAAGGGAAACCTGCCACTAAGAAATCAATTGCCAGGTGGAATGTCTCTTGTATCCAATTTTGTTATCAGAAACTGGGCAGAGATCCCCCCTCTGGCTTGAGGGCTCATTCTACCAGAGGTACAGCTGCGTCTCTAGCTGCTGCCAGAGACATCCCTATATTGGAGATATGCCAGGCTGCTACTTGGAAAACGGTACACACTTTCACCTTGCATTACTCCCTGGATGTCCAGGCTAGGAGAGATGCTCGGTTTGGCACAGCTGTGCTTCAGAGCCTATTCCCTAAGTAGGTTCTGTCCCTCCTCCATGGAGGTACTGCTGTGTAAGTCTGTAACTTGTCCATAATAGAAAGACTTCATGTTGTTTGAAGAAAAATTACTCACCTTTGTAATGTTGTTTCTTCTAATGGAGTCTTGCTATTAAGACCTCCCCCAGCCTGCCCTCTCAGAACTTCTACTTGGTATGGTGTGGCAACCTAGTGTGGGCACTATTTTATGCCCTTTTAGGCGCTTTCACCCCTTTGGGGTTTGGGGTGGTGTTTTATTATTCTCTTGTGTTATTTCTCATATTGTTAAATTATATTATTAATTCTGGTCCCCTGACTTGAGTCTTTGGTGTTGGGACCAGCAATGGGTGTTATTATTTAGGTAGCCAGTTGGCTAGTGTAGGTTACAGCTTCCACACAGACCTTAGTGAGTTTTTGCTCGTAAAGATCTGACAGTTCAGGTTTGAAACTACACAGACGGAGCTTCTATCTTAGAGCTCGTGCTCAAAGTTCCATTCATGGAATGGATTTAACTATTTCACCTCCGGAGCAGTTCTAGTGGTGGGACAAACTGCAACTTGTCATAATATAGCAAGACTCCATTAGAAGAAACAACATTACTAAGGTGAGTAATTTTTTCTTAGCTACTACATAGAACGTACCAAGGGTCACAGGTTTGACTCCCTCCAACTGTTCCTCCCTTATGGTGAGGTTGATAAAGGGAAACCTGCCACTAAAAGATCCATTGCCAGGTGGATTGTCTCTTGTATCCAATTTTGTTATGGAAAACTGGGTAAGGTTCCACCGTCAGGCCTGAGGGCTCACTCTACCAGAGGTACAGCTGCTTCCCTGGCTGCTGCCAGGATATTCCTATCTTAGAGATATGTCAAGCAGCTACCTGAAAACAGTTCACACTTTTGCAAGCATTACTCCTTGGATATCCAGCCTAGGAGTGATGCTCGGTTTGGCACAGCTGTGCTTCAGAGCCTATTTCCTAAGTAGGTTCTTTCCCTCCTCCATGGAGGTACTGCTTGGTAGTCTGCTACTGTCAGAATACAGCAAGACTTCATGTTGTTTGAAGGAAAAATTACTCGCCTTAGTAATGTTGTTTCTTCTAATGGAGTCTTGCTGTATTCTGACCTCCTCCCCTGCCTGCCCCTCTCAGAACCTCTGTTTTTGGGATGCGGGCAGTGGCAGTGTTGGCACTCAGTAGATGCCCACCTTGTTGTTTTCACCCCCTTTCTTGGGTGAATTGGTATTGTTTTTCATTTTCTGGGTCTCCTGACTTGAGTCTTTGTTTTGGGACCAAAAAATGCGTTTTTATGTTTAGTAGCCAGTTGGCTAGTGTAGGTTTACAGCTTCCACACAGGGCCTTAGTGAGTTTGCTCGTAAAAATCTGACAGTTTGAGTTTAAACAGCAACAGACAGAGTCTCAACCGAGCTCGAGCTCAGCGTTCCATGCCTGGCATGGAAAGTTAACTCTTTCATCTCCGGGGCAGTTCGAAGGTTGGGACTCACTGCTACTGTCAGAATACAGCAAGACTCCATTAGAAGAAACAACATTACTAAGGTGAGTAATTTTTTCTTCTGGTTCACTGAGCACCGCCTCGTCCTAAATTGTAAAAAAAACAAAACAAAAGAAAAAAAAAAAAAACCTAAAATGATGCTTTTTGCCAACCTCCAGAATCTACATAAAGGCCACACACTCAGCATCTACAACTCCAAGTCACAACCTCTCGATCAAGCTACATCCTTCAAGTATCTAGGCATTCACCTAGACCTTGCTCTCAACTTCCACTCCCACGTTCATCACCTGTGCACTGCTGTAAACACTAGGATCTGCCTACTTCACCGAATTAAGCACTGCCTTACCCCTGCAGCCCTCCGTCTTGCCATCTCCTCCTCGGTCCACGCCCTCATGGATTATGGGATCCTAATCTACGGTGCAGCTGATACCACATCCCTCCAGTGTGTCAGAGTTACCCTTAATAAGGCCTGTCGCCTCTTACTTAACTGTGACCGCTATACCCACACCTGCTCCCTCTACCAGCAATCCAGTTGGCTCAACTTCAACAACAGGCTCAAGTATCACCCCTGCCTCGTGTCCAAAAAGGTAACCACTGGGCTATCCCCACCCAGTCTTGTGCCCCTACTGACACCTGCTCACCAAACAAGAACCACGTGCAACTCTGTCAAAGCCCCATTTCTTGTCCCCGGCCTCTGCACATCTCTTAGTCAGCATACCTTTGCCTGCGGAGCCCCACTCTGGGTGAATGCCACCCCACACCCCGTCACATCTGAACCCAAACTTGGCCTGTTCAAAACACTTCTCAAAGGCCACCTCCAGGACACTAATGGCTGTGACTGTCCTTAACCCCTCTATTCACTAATTTCTGACTACTCAACAGCTACCTCGTATACCACTGCTATTTACACAGAATTAGGGCAATCCCGATCGCACAGTTCTTGCTAAACTTGACGCTGCCTGGCCCAAGTCCTGGCTATGACCCTCCACTATCTCATTGCTACTGCCTGCTCCCAGGCTGTACTTACTGCATAACAATTGTACCTAAATGTTGTATGTTTGCAGGGTTTTATTTAACTCTGATTAGTGTTTTGCTCATAAAAGTGCTAACATTTTGTGAAAATGCATAGCTCTTGCCTCACTGTGTTTAACAAACACAACACTTCTGGAAAATCTATATAAATACTTTTAAATACTTTCATTACAGTTAGTATCATCCCAAGAAAAAAACTGCTATTCAGTTATTTAAAATCCTGTATGTTTGGTGTATTTTGCTGTGCTAGACTCCGTCAGGCCTGTATCCTGACCTCAATTGTGTCTTGCCCTAATGAGTTACTGTTGTAAAATATTTGTGCCCAAATTTTAAATGTTGTATTATTCTGTTGTTTACCATGTACTGACGTGGTGCCTTTAAAAATGAGTCTCTGACTCAAAGGTTGTAATCTCGAAATGTTTAATAAATAAAAAAAATAATCTGACAACCCTCAGGTGATGCAAGAAGGCTTTCAGAAACTTCCTGATGGAACAGCAGGTAGCCAACTCTGGGCAGAGGTCCTTCGGGTCCTGGATGCTCAGTCGCCCATCGGATTGGCAAGCTCCCAGGCATTCAAGGTCCGAGACAAGTCCCAGAGGAAAAGCCACTAAAAGACCGAGATCGTGATCGCTCCCCCTGGTGGTCATCCTGCTCCCCTTCGGCCTCTCCTTTGGGGGGCTCTTCATAGATGGTGGCTAAAGAGGCCAGCTGTCCAGGTCTCTGTTTCTACCAGGCCCATGCTGACATCTTCTCTGCCCGACTGTCTACGTCTGGGTTGTCGGTCCCTCCTCCATTGATGACAGGCTTATCATCGATGGTTGCGCTGTTGAGACCTGCCCCTTCCTCTCCGAGAGCTACAGGCTCGTCGAACCCTCCTCTATTGATGAGGGCTATGGATCTGAACTAAGTACTTGTCAAGTTTACTAACATACTCGTTCAGCAGTTTAGTGCCTTCAATAGGCCTTCATCGCAGGCACCGTTGATGGTAGCATCGTCATCAACACCTGTTCGTTAAACATGGGAGACTCCCCATGTGCCGATGACCACTGTGACTCCAGATCCAGATGAGAAGGTCGAGGAGGAGTACCATCCAGATCTCATCCTCCCTGATGACTGACATACAGCACAAAGAGGAGAAGAAAGAAATCCTGATCTCTGATAAGTCCACTGACTCTTCAGTCAGTGAGGACTCAGTCAAGCGTACTCCAAGGTCCAGGCTGAGGAGGAGGATGCCACCAGAAAAGACCTGGTGGACTTCTTTGGAGGTTTCTGAATCACCCCTAAGATGATTCTTCTTATACTGCCAGCCCTAAAAAATGCCACCACAGCAGCCTGGCACAGGCCAGACATGGTGCCAGCTATGCCAGATAGGGCAGAGAAGCTTTACAGTGCCCCTCAGGGCTGTCCTTATTTTGCTGCCCAGGCAGAAACTGATTCTGCGATCAGGGCAGCCCATGACCGGTCTAAGGCACCAAAGCATCTTAGTTCTCACAGGGTTGACCTCTGGGGTAAGAGGGTTTATGCCGCCACTACTTAGGGCCTAAGGATCATAAACCTATCTGTCACACATGGTTAAGTTCCAGAATGCCAACTGGAGGAAAGATAAAGCAACTGCAAAGGCACTTCCCGATGGCACCTCAAAGCACGAATTGCTCCAGTACCTGAAAACTGCTGAGGATTTAAGTAATCATCTTCTCAGGGCCCTGTATGATATGGCTGACACAGTGGCCAGGGTAGCTGCTACTGACATATGCCTTTGTAGGCACTCATGGCTGAGGGTCTCTGGCTTTGCAATGATGTGCAGAGCAAGGTGCTTAATGCCGCTTTCAGTGGCACCACGCTCTTCAGCTGTGATGTCCAGGACCTTATTAATGATCTGCAGGCCTCTGGCACAGCCCTTAAGTCTGTTCACTCTCTCTACCACACTCTACCTCGTGGTAGAGGGCGCCCTACTTTTCGAAGCCAGGCCAATAGACAGGGCTCAGGCCCCTGCACTCTGGGCAAGTGTAGGTCTCTGTCATCTCTCTTCAAGATAGAGCTCTTGCAGCAGGTAATGCCATTAGGACTATGCTGCCAGGCACTAGGATCCCACGGAAAAACTCTAGCTAGCAGTCTCAGGCAGAGGACCACCCCACCCCCGACGTCGTCTCCACTGCCGACGTCACCAACAGTATAAAGGGGCGGTCCCTCAGCACCACATCATTTTTATTCCCTGTCGCCAATCCATACATATTGGTTCCATAGATGCCGCCTGCTTCCAGTCCGCCGTTTTCGCACAGTTAATGTTTTTACTTCATAATAGGAATTCGTCATGTTGTCTATCCAGACATCTTCCTCAACAATGTGGTAGAAATCAAAGTGCACGTGTGGCAAGCAGATTCCGGCAGTGGATGACCATTCAGTGTGCCTGCTTTGTCTAGGCCTCGACCACAAGCTGGATGACTGCTCGCACTGCCTCAGCTTTAACAAGAGGACTTGAATCCACCACCGGAAGACCTTGAAAGCATACCTCCTAGAACAGCAAGTGGCCGCCATGTAGAAGACCCAGTCTGGGTGCAGCTTATCTTCCTCCTCTGTTAAGGATTCCTCCCCCAGAGAGAAGAAGTCGCTCGGGAAGCACAATCATCGGGGACAAGGACAGGTCCAGGTCAGAACCCCATCCTAGGTCTGCACACAAGACTTCCAAATCTTCTGCTTCGAGTGCAAGGTCAGACTTGGCCCCTTTGGTCTCCCTGGCTCTCCCGGGAATGCCGTTGAGGAAGCCCCCCCGCCTCCTCTCAGGTGTATGACGGGGAGTCTTCTGGGCTAGGGCTTTCTTAAGCCCCTGTGTCCCTGGCTATCCAGCCTCCAAGCTTGCACTAGGGTCTTAGCCAGCAGGACTGACTCATTCTTCGGGTGGCAGGTTGGAATCTGCTGTCCGCAAGGCCATGGCCTCTCGGTTATCGAACAGGATGACCGTTGAACGACACCAGGAGACATCAGGAACACGAGCACCATAAGAAACCATGCATGCTTTCCAAACTGTTGGTCGAGGTTTCAGACCGATGTCAGGTCTTAACACCCTCTGACTAAACTACGGAGCAGACACCACCCTCTAAGCCACCATCTGATCTGCAGGGCCCAAACAAGAGTCTGACTACAGACCCGACATCACGGGACCTGACGCTTGTCTCCGGGGTTACCACGGATCAGGCGTCGGTCTCTCTGCTTCTGCCTCCCCCTTGGTAGCCCAACGATGATGTGGGCACCTAACATCAGGGGACACCTTCCCACCAGAACTGACATCCGATAAAAAGGTGCCGTCGGACCCGACATCAGAGGGGACCATGCCGCAGAGTCCAACGCCAGGCCCCCCCCAGCACCCCTACCCTAATGCTAGCACCCCAGCGGGGCCCTGTGGTCCCTTTGGCTGAGGTTGGGGCTCTTTTCAATAGCTGGTGGAACACCAAAGGGGGGGACCTTTTGCCTAGATCGCTGGAGCCGATCCCCAATCCTACGGGGACCTCGGTCCCACCTAGACATCTGACGTCTCTGCAGTCTCGTTTGCCACCCCAAATGCTGGCTTGCTCGAATCCAGGGGACGATGGGCAAGTATCACCCTAATGACGGCGACCCAGTCGCCACCCGTCATACAAATCCTCCTCTAGGGGACGTCTGTATATGTCGTCAGAAGAATTCTCCAGTGGCTCCTCCTATGATTCTTCAGAAGATGAATTGTCTCTTCTATCGCTGGACACATGGAGGGATTCCCCAAGGTCTCCTCCAGATGACTCCTCCTTCCTGGATGTGATGAGGCACTTTCAATTCCTTAATCAGTGGGAAATGGAAGAGGTAGACCCCAAGAGATGCCACCTGACTAAATTCCTAGGGGCCACTGACCCAAAACCCTTAGTCATCCCACCATTAGTGGAACCCTTCCAGGACATTACAGAAGTAGCCTGGAAACATCCTTCCAGGACCTTGGCAGTTCCTAAAAAGGCTGACTGCTTGTATAGGACCCCAAGGGGGGAACTATACTTGAGCAAGCAGCCCAAGGTGAACTCTCTGATCCTCACTGCAGCTCATGGGAGAACCCAACAGCCAAAGCATATGAGCTCACAACCACCAGATAAGGAGTACAAGAAACTGGATCATCTTGGCCAAAAGGTGTACTCCTCGGCCACCTGTGTGGTTCGGTCACTTAATTTTCTGGCACACTTGGTGATATATCAGAAATGACTCTGGAATTATGCCGGGGACCGAGCTCAGTCACAACCTGCCTCTGCTAACAAGTCAGAACCTTTAGCAGTTCTCCAATCCAGTGCTGACATCAGTAAGCATGTACATAGGTGCTTGTACGATTGGGCAGACACTGAAGCTAGAGCAGTGGCTACATGGATATGCCTATGGCGCTACTCCTGGCTGAGGGTATCGGGCTTCCACCAGGATTTGCAGGATGCCATCCTGGACGCCCTTTGCCATGGTCCAGTTCTTTTCGGCCAGGGAGCCGAAAAGTTAATCACTGGCTTGCAGGACTCTGGAAAGGCAGATTCTGAAGTCCACAAAATGTATACATCTGAGCCAGCCATGACCAGGTGTCGCTCCTTTTGCAGGCATCAGGGCCAGCAGGGTAGGCAACAACAGCAAAGAGGGGGTTACAAAAGAAAAGGTACCCCCCCATCTTCAGGAGCACAGGGACCTAAGAACTCCAGAGCTCCCATGCCCACTCCAATAACCTCAGCATGACTCCCTGCCTGCCCCCCTTCCTCCAGCAGAGCTGCAAGGGGAGGCAGTAGGAGGGATATTCTCCCTTTACCTCAGAGGTGGGTCCAGTATCACCACAGATCAGTGGGTTCTTCAGATTATAGAAAGGGGCTACGCACTGGAGTTCACTGAAATGCCTCCAGACAACCCCCGATCCCTAACCATTGCTCCCCACCCCACAAAAGCCTCATCTGGGCAGAAATCCAAGCCCTACTGAGCAAGAAGTCGATCCAGGCAGTCCCATCAAGTCAGAGGAAGGGGATACTACTCCCATTTCTTCCTAGTCCTCAGAAAGACGGGACCTTTGCCCCATCCTGGATGTCCGTCGACTGAACACTTTCATCAAATACAAAAGGTTCAGGATGATGACACTACCGGGATTGCTGCCCATGCTTTGCCAAAGGGGACTGGCTATGCTCCCTGGACATGCAGGATGCCTACATGCATATCAGAATCCTGCTGTCCCACAGAAAAAAACTCCACTTTACCTCCCAGGGAGAGCACTGCCGTTCAGCCTTTCCTCAGCACACAGGGTATTCACCAAGTGCCTGGTAGTAGCTCGCAGGAGGCAGGGACATTACATCTACTCCTACCTCAACGACTGGCTCCTGACAGCTACCACAAGAGGCCAGCTGTGTCGCTCACTGGAAGACACCTGCCAACTATTCCAAGATTGGGGGGTTACCTTGATTCTTCCCAAGTCATCCCCCTGGCCCATGCAGAGGTTACAGTACGTAGAGGCCGTCTTGGACACTGTCCAGGGGAGAGCCTTTCTTCCCTCAGACATGGTAGATCAACAGAGGATGCTGGCTCGGAGGGTCATTTCCACAAACCAGACTCTAGCCAGAATGGTACCACGACTGCTAGGTCACGTGGCAGCTACCATTGCGGCAGTACCCTTAGCTCGTCTGCACATGAGGGTTCTCCAGTGGGACCTCAAGGGTCAATGGGACCAGAATTTGGATGATCTCGACTAGCCAGTCTGGATCTCCAAAGCAGGGCGCCAGACTCTGGAATGGTGGCGCAACCCTTCCAGGCTAAAATCTGGGTCTCCCTTACAAAATCCTAGTCTTCAGCAGGTCCTGACAACAGATGCTTCGGGACTAGGGTGGGTTGAACATTTCAGAGACCATCAGACAAGAGGGACATGGAACCCAATCTCCACATCAACATGCTGGAGGTGAGAGCCGGCGTTTCACACAGTTCGTCTCTTCCAGGGCCCCTGCTGATACAGTCAGACAACATGCTGGTGGTCTACATCAACAAGCTAGGGGGCACGCACACTTTTACCCCCTTTGCAGAGAAGCCATGACAGTCTGGTTCTGGACAGTGGAGCACAACCAGGAACTCACAGCGGTTCACGTTCTAGGAGTTTAATACTCCCTAGCTGACAGCCTCAGCCGCTCCTGGTCTCAGGCTCACAAGGAGGAGCTACTGCAGGACGTAGTAGATGACCTCTTTTGAAAAGTTGCAAATTCCTTAACTGGATTACTTTCCATCCCCAGTCAATGCCACTCGATGCCAAACTGCCCAATTTCTGCTCACTAGACCTAGGGTCTGGTGTTTTCTGGTGAGACATGTTGTCCCTCTCTTGGGCAGGGAGGTTCATTTGTGCTTTCCCTCCTTCCCTTCCCACTCATTGCTTCAGAGAGTACTGCTCAAGCTACAAGCGGAACAAGCTATCATGATTCTTATAGTGCCATTTTGGCCTTGACAGATTTGGTTCCCATTGCTCCAGTAATTGGAATCAGAATCTCCAGTTCCTGTATGCTGTCTCCTCACTTTCTCTGCCAAGAGCAGGGCACACTAGTACATCTGAATCTTTAGTCTCTGCACCTGCATGCATGGCTCCCGTAGACTTAGGAACAGGTATGGGGTGTCTACAGGGTAGCGGAGGCAGGCGTGTGCAAATCCCATTGCCCCCTGTCCAGGGCAAGTAAAATTTCCTTGAAGGGCAAGTACAAAAAGAGAGCTAATATCATTGTAATGAATAGGGGGATGAGTGAGAATTTAACTAAAGTCATGCCTGGGCGAGTCCTAAAAATTTTGATTTGAACACTCCTGAGCAGAGGTCCTGTTGGCCAGGAGGAAACCCTCAACCAGGGCCACGTACGCCATGAAATGGAAACATTTCTGCCTGTGGGCTTCATCCCACCTCCTGGATCCATCCATTCAATCCTGGAGTACCTTCTTTCCCTGTTTGATGCGGGCCATAGCTATTTCTCTCTCCTAAGCTGGTCTCCGGGCTTCCTTACTCCTTGGCTGTACCTCCTGATGCTGATCCACAGGCAGGAAACAGACCTCTGCAGCAGGAGACATCCAGCCCTCCACTACCCGTTCTCCTTAGTTTACTTCCTGCCTTCAGTCTGGCAGGTACTCTGCAAGCAGACCTCTGCCATGTGGCCGAGCTGAAGACAGCAGTTTGTAAGTTAAGCAATTTTGTTTCAGTGAGGATCAGAAATCACTGCTGTATGTTGGAATCCCAGGGTGGGTGCCAGTCTCGGCATTGCAAGCTGCACAGTCTGGCCCCATTTTCACTAGGTTGTTTTTCCCCTGCACATCCTGAACTAGGCCTGAAATGCTACTTTGTGCAGTGGAAAATGTTCCTCAGGGAATCGAAACAGGCACCAGACTGATTTGATTTTCGGGGAATCGCAACGGGCCTGGAGTGCTCAGTAACCTGCAACATCTATTTTTAGGGGGGTCAGAACAGGATGGGCCCCATCTCTTCGTGCAGCTGTTTTCCCTGTGCTTTCTAGGGTGTAAACAGTATGAGGAGTTACGGAAAATACATCTCCCCTCAGCTTTTGGGCAGAAACTGCATGTGTGTTGTTTGTCCCGCACTTACTATCTGCGAAGGATCGCCCAAGGGAATAAACGGCACAAGGACTTAGGGAGACTACGTCTTCCTTCAGCTGGCAGCCCCGTATCTTTTCCCCGTACTTTTTCTTATAATGTATGGTAAGTGCCTATTAACCACCATAATCAGCAGTTACACAGCTTTGTTATGCACTGTTTAGAATTTTAAAAGTTGTTAACCACACTCCGGAACTTCCAAACAGTGGCAAAACAAAAACAAATGCACCAGAGTTCCGTAATTCTCACACATAGAATGCAAACAGTGTTTTTTTGACCATACACTATAAAAGATGATGGCTGGGGATCAGGTGACAACCACGCTGAAATCACCTCGCGTGGTTGCTAGGTTACAGTAAACCTCTCTCGAGCTGCGTCTTGAGGTTTACCATGCTGCCCTAGCAACCACCGAGGTGATTACAGCATGGTTATCACCTGATCCCCAGCCATTATCCTCTATATAATGTATGGTAAGTGCCTATTAACCACCATAATCAGCAGTCACACAGCTTTGTTATGCACTGTTTAGAATTTTAAAAGTTGTTAACCACACTTCAGAACTTCCAAACAGTGGCTTAACAAAAAAGAATGCACCATAATTCTCACACATAGAATGCAAACAGTGTTTTTTGACCATACACTATAAAAGATGATGGTTGAGATGGGTGAAAACGCTGGAAATCATCTTCGTGGTTGCTGGGGTGCAGTAAACCTCTCGAGCTGTGCTCTCGAGGTTTACCATGTTGCCCTAGCAACTACTCGAGGTGATTACAGCGTGGTTATCACCCAATCCCCAGTCATTATCCTCTGTGTTATCAATAAATGTGCACCTTTCTGCACTGTCGGCTTCTCATGTACCAATGGATGGCAGGACCCTGCTACACATGGATTTGTCCCAGACCTTTTTGCGTGGCATTATGCACATTAAGCTACTCAGGCGGGACCCTATTTCCCCCATGGGATCTCTTATTCATGTTAGAAAAACTTATGTTGCCTCCCTGTGAGCCAGCTGCAAATTGCGAGCTACGCGTCTTATTCTGGAAAGCGTTTTTAGTTGCCATTACTTCAGCCCGGAGGATTTCTGAGCTTCAGGCTCTGATGTATAAAGAACCTTATTTGATTTTTTTCATAGAGACATGGTATCCCTGTGTACTAATCCTAAGTTTGTTCCGAAGGTGGTGTCCGAGCTCACTCTTAATCAGGGCTTTCAACTTCCAGTTTATTACCCAGAGTACTCAAATAAAGGGGTTGCCTTGGTGCCCAATCCCCCTCGGCATCATGCACCCCCCCAACACAGACCCATTTTCTGTGCAGACAGGGGCCCAATCCCTGTTGGCTTCAGTCCCCCTTCTCAAAAAATACAGGTGACACACTAGGAGCCAACCCCAGTGTACCAAAAACAAACCTGTGAAGGAAAAACCTTTCCGCAGTGTGTGTTTTTTTTTTTTTTAACCTGTTAAAGGGAAAAAAAAGGTCCCTTGTTGTGTCCAGTGCCCCTCCCCAGCCCACACCCACCCTCTGCGCACCTGACCTTCCCACACCCCTCACCCCATACTTGCCTCTGGAGCCCGGCGCAGCAATCTTTGTGGTTGGCTTTGAAGAGTGCAGACGTGTTCCCGCTCCACCAAACTGAAGAAATGCCGATAAACTGAATAATAACATGTTGTTGTTGTGTGTGTGTTTTTTTTTTTTTCCTTAACTTCGGTGGATATCTCTGTCATTTTTGTGAATTTTGGCACCAAATTTTCAACATGGGGTTCTTCGGACCCCACCTGAATTCAGTTACTGTCATCTGGCTTATTGGTCTCGAAAGGTGATTTCGTGGTCACAGTGCGGAATCACCTTTCGGGACTGATTAATGAAACAACAGTGTCACTGTTCATGAGGAGGGCTCCCAAAAAGTGTATGTTGCAAATTTGGTGAAAAAATTCCCCAAAATTACTGTTACAAGTGTGCGTTGCGCAGTTTCCATGCACACTAGTAACTTCGCAAATTTGTAATATTTTCTCTCAAGATTTTCAACACTGTCATTTTTACGCACCTCCTTATGAATGATACAGCTGTCATTTTTCACATTCTGCCCGAAATTTGTTTTCGCACATCTGGTGCACAATGGTGCGGTCGCTGTGGGAAATCAATGTTCGGGACAGCTTAAAAAATCACAGTGACACTGTTCATAAGCAGAGGTCACAAAATGCTTATGTTAATAATTTGCTGAAATAATTCCACTGAATGACTGTTATGAGCGTGCATTGCGCAGTTCCACATACGCTTGTAAGTTAGAGCAGTTTTCATATTTTCACTCCAGATTTTCAACATTACCATATCTTCACACCTCCCTAGGAATGGTACCGCTGTTATTTTTCACATCCTGCCTGAACTGCGTTTTCGCACATCTGGTGCAAAATGGCGCGGTCGCTGTGGGAAATCAACGTTCGGGACAGATTCACAAAATCACAGTGCCATTGTTCATGAGCAGAGGTCCTAAATGCTTTCATGAGGTAGGGTCACAAAAAGGCCATGTGGAAAATTTGTAGTGCAAATACCAACAAACTCCTGGGCGTTAGGATTTCTAACCATAATGTCCCACCCTGTACAGACTGACATGCATCAGTGGGTGTGCCTTTGTATTGCTGGCTGTAATGCTCACACCATTCCACCCCCACCCTGAAGCCATTGATGGGTATCGAGGTGTGCCTAGGACTCTTCAGCCACAGAGTTCACTCCATTGTCCTATACTGACCCATTTCAGCATATCAATCAATTAAAATCTTTATTTTACCAGGCGAACATCATTGAACAACGCTCATTTTCAAGATGGACCTGGGCAGAACATATAGTCATAAATTACATTGAATAGAAGCAAAGGGTTAAATAGCATAGAATTCCAGAGGCTAAATGATACAATCAGCAGGACTAGACAAGATATTTACAGCGTATAAGCATTTCATTGGTCAATGCCAGACTGAATGGTGCAATCAGCAGGAGTAGACAATATATTTACAGTATATAAACATTACTTTGGTCAGTGCTAGACTAAATGATACACACAGCAGGACTAGACATAATATTTACGGTATATAAACATTACACTGGTCAATGCTAGACTAAATGATACACACAGCAGGACTAGACATGATATTTACAGTGCATAGACATTTCAGAGTCAGTGTGCTGGTTGAGATAACTGCGCTCAAGTATAAGTATAGAAATATTCATAGAAACATAGAATTTGATGGTAGATAAGAACTGCTTGGCCCACCTAGTCTGCCCATTTCCCTACCTAATGCATAGGCTGCAGATCCTAGTTAACCAACGGCCTTCTTCCTCCTACTCCCCACTAGAATTGCCTTAGTCTGTCCCATGCATTCTTGAATTCCCCCACTGTTTTTGAGTCCACCTCTGGGCAGCCTCCATCCTGTCTATGTCCTTGTGGAGATGGGATCTCCAGAACTGGATGCAGAGCTCCAGATGGGGTCTCACCAACTGTCTGTAATGAGGGATAACAACTTCCTGTTATCTACTGGTGATGCCTCTCCCTATGCATCCCAGTATCCCACAGCCCTTCTTACTGCCTTCTCACATTGTTTGCCCACCTTTAAAGGGGCACTGTCAGATTTTCACTCGCGTTTTTCCGTAATTCCAAACCGTGTACTTGTTGGCACACACCAATGAAATGTGCACCTTAGAATGCCCCCATAGAACTAAAAAGTATGCAGCCCTACCTGTTTTTGTAATATGTAATGAAATTCCCTTTTTGAGCGTCCCGGCTGTAATTGACCCACCACCGGAAGCATACAGAGGTTGAGAACGTACATCATGAACGAGCACAGACCTGAAGTGCGGTTTAAAGCATGTGTACTGTAAAATACATTGCTTCTGTAATTTGTACTAAGAACTGCTGCGGTGCTTCTGAATGCAAACCGAGCACCACAAGGCTTACATTTTACAGTTTTAAACCGTGGCAGAAATCCCCGGCGCGTGTAAAAGTAACTCGACGAAGATCGCGCATGCACAAGAGTATCCTGCCCTTGCGCGAAAGCGGATTTCGCTCATGTGTTTAAAACTGTAAATGTAAGCCTTGTGGTGCTCAGTTTGCATTCGTAAGCACCGGGAGCAGTTCCTTTTAGTACAAATAATACAAAAATAGGGCAGAAAAAGGTATGGAGAGGAGGTGCTAGAATTGAGGAGGTATAGAATCCTAGAAACAATTCTGGGGCACTAGGGCAGTTTTTTACAGCATGAGCTAGGAAGGGGTAAACTGAGGGAGAGGAAGTTGAGAAGTCTAAAGTGCTGGTTCAGAAGAGCAGGTTTTTCGAGCATATACATGATAGGTAACCGGGGGTGAGGGACAGGTAGTACTATGGTCTTGGAGAAAGATTCGGTGCTAAGCACATAAGCCATGTCTTCCCGCTCTCTCTGTCTAAGAAGAAGGACTCGAAGGGTAAGTCCCATCGTTGGCGTTCGTGGGAGCGAGAGAGGTCCCCTTCACCGGACAGTCGACACTCTACTTCGGTCGAGGTTGCGGCTAAGGCCACTAGCTTCATAGTGTCCCCGTCAGGTCAGCCAGCCGAGACACCTGTCGATGCGGTCGAGATTTTTCTTGAACCATCGGATGGGCTGTCGACTGGAGAAGCTGACAACCCTTCTTTACCAGTTCCCCCGATGGAAACTGAGGACTTGCCTGCGCCTCCTGTGCCAGAGTCCCCGGTTAAGGCTCCCGAGCCGAGGGAGGAACGGGTTTCCCCTGCTCCCTCCCAGAGCCACCCTCAGAAACACCAACGGTCTCGGTCTTCCTCTCAGTCTAGCCGATCTCGACGACACTGGCAGTCTCGGACTTGGCACCGAGAAAAGCGGCAGCGCCTCTCGTCCTTGTCTTCTTCCTTCTCGGAGGAAAGGCTTCGGCGCAAGTTGTGTCAATGCTACGAGGACTTAATGTGGCAGCAGCTCCTTCTGACTGGGAACAAGCCGACCCCATCGCCTTCCCTGGCCATTAAGTGGCTGTCACCTGAAAGGCCGAAATAACCCCTCGTGGTTGTCAAGGAGTCTAAACCGGTGCCGGTTGTTCGGCCGAAACCAGCTGCCCCACCTATTGTGGTGGAACCCCCGCCTCCACAACCTAAATCTGGGGCTCCAACCAAGGATTCTCGGTCTGGTCAGGGGTTGCCCCATTGGTTGTCTGTCACCCTCACTCCCGACCGTCCTCGGCAGGTGGAGGGTGGCTCAGGCCCTAGGCAGCTATTCGCAGACTCCTCTGAGTCTGATGACGAGACTTCCCTGTTCTCCAGGCCCCTTGAGCTGGAGTCCACTGGGGGACAGTCGGTGGACGAGAGCCCATCTTCGTTCATGGGTCTGCTTTGGCTCATCACAGAGTCTACTGGAATGCAGCTCGAACCTGTATCCAAGCGGGCCAAGTATCACCTCACGGAGACACTGGGCCAAAGGGTTTCTCCTATGGAGGCCTTTCCGGTGGCTGAAGCCATTGTTGGCCCAGCCTTGGAGTTATGGCAGCGGCCAGCTTCTTGTCCTGCTCCTTCGGCCAGGATGGCCAGGAAGTACACGGTCCCCACTGGTTCACTGTCCGGTTTTTCGGAGCACCCCTCTGCGGACGGGCTTGTTACCGATAGTGTTTTCCGGCGTTCCGGGAACACCAGGGACATGGACAAGCCTCCCAACAAAGAGTTCAAAAAGCTGGACTATGCCAGGCATAAGGTGTACGCTGTGTCCTCCCTAGGCCTCCGTCAGGCCAGTTCAGCTGTACTGATGGCGCACTTCTCCCATGTCCTTATGGCCTCCCTGGATGAGGTGATCCCTCATCTCCCGACTGACCTCCAGACCACGGTCAAGCAGCTGCGGGATCAGGGAAGGGCGGTGGCGAAGCAGCAGCTCCAAACTGCTCTGGATATTGGAGACTGTTGTGCCCGGTCAGTAGCGGCCACAGTGGCCATGTGCCGCAGAGCTTGGCTGTGGCTCTCCACCTTCACGGCGGATACCCAGCACAAGCTGGCAGATGTCCCCTTCCTGGGTACCGACTTGTTCGGGCCTGGGGTGGAAGGCTATCTCCAGAGGATCGAGAAGTGCAGTGCCACCTTGGACTCAGTCACGTCTGCCCAGAAGGACAAAGGCCACCAGCAGCAGTGTAAGTCGTTTCACCCTTCTGCCCCTGCGGCACGTCCGGCCCAGCAACACCAGCATCAGGGCGAGCAGGCTCGCACTTGGCACCCCAAAGCCAAGCCTGCAGCTTTCTGCAGCAGGAAGCTGGGAGGAAAAGGCCCGGGAGGCCCCTCGTCTGTTCACTCCTCCAAGCCCGCCCAGTGACTGGTTGAGGGGTGTCGCCCCCACTTTGTCGCTACCCCCTGGGTCCCCCTCGTGGGGGGACGGCTCCGCCACTTTCTTTCCGCCTGGTCCGCTATCACCACGGACCGCTGGGTGTTGGAGGTGGTAGGAAAGGGTCTGCCCCTGGAGTTCGAGCAGGCCCCGCCCTTCCGAGCTGTCGCCTCACGGGGGGCTATGGGGTCCGCAGCCTCTCTGTCGGCCCGTCGAGCCGACATTGCCCTGCTTCTCCAGAAGGAGGTGATCAGGGAGGTGGCGGATCCTCCACCAGACCCAGGGTTTGTGTCCAGGTATTTCCTGGTCCAGAAACAGACGGGGGCTAGTGCCCCATTCTAGACCTGCATGACCTGAACAGGTTCCTAAGGTCTCGAACCTTCAGAATGGTCACTGTGGCTTAGATCATTCCATCCTTGGAACGAGGCATGTGGTTCTGTTCTCTGGACCACCAGGACGTGTTCGTTCATGTCCCAATCCGTCCGTCCCACCAGTGATTCCTCCGTTTCAGAGCAGAGGGGTCCCTTTACGAGTTCCGGGCCATGCCCTTCGGCCTCTCTCCAGCTCCCAGGTTCTTCACCAAATGCATGGCAGTGGTGACAGCATTCCTGCGGTGCCGAAGGGTCCGGGGTGTACCCTTACCTGGACGACTGGCTGATTGCGGCCTCCTCCAGACCGGAGGTGGAGCGGTCCAGGGATTTGGCCCTCCAGGTTTGCTCTCAGATTGGCCTCCTCATCAACGAGGTCAGGTCGGAACTCGTGCCAAACCAGGTGATCCAATTCATCGGGGCAGAGTTTGACTCTCTTCTAGCCAGAGCACGGCTCGCGGCAGACAGGGCCGAGGTTCTTTCCTCCTTTGCCCAGTCATTTCAGGTTGGGCAATTGCGCCCTGCCCGGGACTTCCTGCACCTCCTGGGCCTCCTGGCAGCCTGCACCAGCATGGTCCGTTGGGCCCATTGGCACATGCGTCCCCTACAATGGGGACTGGCCAGCCAATGGTCACAGCGCTCCGGTCCCTTGGACCAGCCAGTGGCAGTGACCCAGGAGATGTGGAATGCTCTCAAGTGGTGGATCGTTCCAGCTCATCTGCAGGAGGACATCCCATTTGTCTGCCCCGAGCCAACGGTCTCTCTATCGACCGACTCCTCTCTGATGGGTTGGGGTGCCCATCTGGGGGAGCACATTGCGCATGGCCTCTGGTCCCCTCGGGAGTCCCGATGCCCCATCAACTTGCTGGAGCTTCGAGCGGTCCATCTAGCCCTCACCGCCTTCACACCGTTTGTACGGGGTCAAGTGATCCAGGTCCAGACGGACAATGCCATGACCATGTACTACCTAAACCGCCAGGGCGGGACGCGTTCCATGCCCCTGTGCAAGGAAGCTCTCCGCACTTGGTCCCTCATGCTCAGCCTGGAGGCGGATCTCCTAGCCATCCCTGTGGCAGGAGCCTCCAACACTCTGGCCGATTGCCCTAAGCTGGATAGGGGCTGCGTCTCACGAGTGGTCTCTCCTGCCGGAGGTAGTACAAGATCTATTCTCCCACTGGGGCACGCCTCAGTGTACCTGTTTGCCTCCAGGGAGAATGCGAAGCTGAGGCTGTTTCTTGCCCGCCCCCCTCAGCAGGGCTTGCTGCAGGGGGATGCCTTCTCGAGGCTGTGAACCTCTGGTCTCTTCTACGCCTTTCCCCCATTTCCCTTGATCCACAAGGTGCGTCTCAAGGCGAGAAGGGACAAGGTGCAGGTGATTTCTGGTAGCCCCAGACTGGCCCTGCCAGTTCTGGTATCCAGATCTCCTCAGCCTCGGCTCCAGGCTCCCGAGGCAGCTCCCAGCCCGCCCGCACCTGATCTCAGTCAACCATGGGAAGGTTCTCCACCTGGACCTTCAATCCCTGCACCTGACGGCCTGGTTCCTGAGCGGCTAGAGTTCCGGGCCTTGGGTCTTTCCGACGAGGCCCTCAACGTTGTTGAGGCATCCTGTAAGGAGTTGACCAGGAAATACTATGCCTTCAAATGGAAGAGATTTTCCATTTGGTGTTAGGGCAAGGGGTTGGACCCTTCCTCCTGTTCCTTGGCAAGCATTCTGGACTACCTGTGGTCCCTTTCTCAGCTAGGGCTTTGGTCGACCCTTAAGGTGCACCTGGCAGCCATCTCTGCTTACTGGGCGCGGGCCGGGAAGCAGTCGGTGGCGCAGGAGATGGTGGTCGGGCACTTTTTCAAAGGCCTTGCTCACATATCCCCTCCGGTGCGAGAACCTCCACCTCCATGGGATCTACTGCTGGTACTGGCTAAGCTCATGGGCAAGCCATTCGAACCAGTGCACAGGTGTGACATCTCTCACCTTTCGTGGAAGACCGCCTTCTTGGTGGCTATCATGTCAGCCAGAAGGATGGGAGAGCTCCAGGCGCTTTTCATGGAGTCTTCTTATCTGGTCTTCCACAGGGACAAGGTTGTCCTGTGCCCCCACCCGAAATTCCTTCCGAAGGTGATGTCGGAGTTTCACCTTAACCAGGTGTTGACTCTGCCGGTGTTCTACCCCAATAACACCTCGGAGGCCGAATATAGGCTCCATACTCTGGACCCTAGAAGAGCGCTGTCTTATTATAAGAAGCGGATGGCTGAAGTTCGGGGAGAGGTTCGCCAGCTGTTTGTCACCTACGCTAAAGCCGCACCTGGCAGACCTGTAGCCAAATGGACGATAGGCAGTTGAGTCACCTCCTGCATAGATCTCTGCTATAGGTTGGCAGGCATGGAGCCTCCCAAAGGGATAAGAGCTCATTATACCCGCCATACCGCTGCATCGATGGCTGCTTCCAGGGACGTCCCTATCCAGGAAATCTGCAGGGCTGCTACCTGGAAGTCGGCACACACCTTCATTACCCATTACCACATCGACCTTGAGTCACACCGGGATGCTGGTTTTGGGACCTCGGTTCACCAGTCCTTGCTCCTTAAGTAGGAGGTGTGTGCCTTGCCTCCCTCCCTCCTTCCGGAGAACTGCTAGGAGTCTGTCATGAAGTGTGGATTGAACAACATATCCATGTCCCTAGAAATACAGGTTACTCACCTGTAACAGGAGTTCTAGGAATGGTATACGTTGTTCATCCAAACAACCAACCCGGCCTTCCCAGCTTTGACGCACAGCCTGGCTTCCAGCGGGCTAGATCAGGCGTCATGGGGTGCAGCCAAGAGTTTTACCACCCGGGTGGGTGGGAGGAGCCAGCTTGAAGACCTTCCGGCAGGATTTAAAGCGGCAAGGAACCTGCCATGAAGTGTGAATGAACAACATATACTATTCCTAGAACTCCTGTTACAGGTGAGTCTTTTGTAACCATGTTGTTGGTTTTTTATTTTCGTAATGGCTGTGAACAAGTTTATCCTATAGAGTAGGTGCCTTTTTAAATAAGATATACAGAGTTTAATGGCTGCTATTTCTTTTAGTGCTGGTTCACATGCTAAAACCACCCAGTGCTTGTTAACAATTTTGCTAACATTTGCAGCGTGACAAATATAGGTTGTAAGAAAATGAAGTTTCTCCACCCGAGTATGTTTCTCTACTTTGTCTTCCAAAAGACTATTTCTATCCTTGTTTGCAACAAAAGCTTTAGCAGAAGCAATGTTTTGTTTACTGTAGCATCTCTCTAGTAATCTCCCTAACAGCACTTTCTGTTCTTCTTTCTGGATCTCAGGAACGAGGGAGAGAGCTCTCTGACCATCATACCTATGTTTTACCGTAGGGTTATGGGGTAGTAGAGCTACTGTATATGTGTACATAGTGCTTGCTAGATATAAAGGTGTTAGTAGCTAATTGGCTACCATCATATATGGGGAAATGAAGCTTTTTGGGTATTTGTGTGTGTTTTTCTGTATATGTGTATAATATATACAGTGGTCCCTCGTTGTAACATATTGCCCTGGAGCCAGTGAAACTGTACGTTATAACATACTAACATACTAAAATGCCAGCAGAATAGGCCTAACGGTCTTTCGTGTCTGCTCGTTTGGTCAGCCCCCACCCTGGGTGCTGACCTTGCTGTCCCCCTCGCCTTCTCTGGCTTCTCCCTTCCCAGTTCCGGATATTCTTGCTGCATTGGATTTTGCTTCCTGAACCCTTCCCCTGTACCTGTCCCACCCCCTCTTGAACCCCTCCACTGTCTCTGCCTCCACCAGCCCCCTAGGTAGTGCATTCCATGGCTCCACCACCCTCTCCGTGAAGTAGCACCTCCTCCTTTCTCCCCTGAATCTTCCCCCCTCCAGCTTCCACCCATGCCCTCTAGTGGCCTTCCTCCTTCCTTCGAAGCACCCTGACTGTTCCTCCCCTATTTACCCTCTTCATGTACCTGAAGACCTCTATCATGTCCCCGGTCCCCTCTCTCTTCCAGTGTGTACATATTTAGCTCTTGAGCCTCTCCTCATAGGTCCTGTCCCCAAGCCCCAAATCATTTGGTTGCCTCCTCTGGACCCTCTCCAGGAGGTTAATGTCCTCTTTAAGTGTGGCCTCCAAAACTGCAGCAGTACTCCAGGTGCGGCCTCACCAAGCAGTTATACAGAGGGAGTATCACTTCCCTCCTTCTGGAGGTGATCCCCCTAGTGATGCATCCCAGCATCCTGTTGGCCTTGGCTGCTGCCCTCCTACAAGTCTCAGAGTTGTTCATCTTGACATCCACCACCACCCCAGGTCCCTCTCAGCCATTGAGACTTGTAGTATTTGTAGTATATAAGGAGTGTGCTTTATAACATAAATGAAGTAGAAACACAGTCAAAAAGTTCAGTTTCAGCTACAAATAGGTCAAATTTATTTAAATGCATACACCAGTGTGCACGGACCCAAATACAATAGACAGTTACGTTTATAGTTAAAATCAGTAGTGCAGTGCAGTTCATGCCTTAAAATTTCTGCCAAAATGAGTCTAAAGTTGAATGAATCATGTTGCTTTTCTTTTGCTCTGACAGCTTGTGAGATCATTTTGTTTAAGTTGTAGAAGCTGAAGTGACGATGTAGAGGGCTGCCTCTCCAAAACTTTCAGACGGTCTTCCACTCCAGCAGTACCTTCATCGGGTTGGATCTGCTGTTCTTTAGGCGGCCCAGGATCTCAGTTTTTTTATCCCGATCCAGCGCTTTTCTTTTGTGGTACTCCACCATCAGGTTAAGTACTGTAACTTCAGCAGAAGCAATTACGGCCGGGGGGGGGGCTCTGCTCTTCAAGAAACTGTGGCAGCAGTGTATTCGTGCCGCCTGTGCTGTGCTTTTTTGGAGATCGGGGGCAATTGTTAAACAGGTAAGCTGTCATTTGTATCATTTAGTGCACCTGTCAAGATACACTGCCGTCAGTTGGTGTGAACGTCTGACTGGGCCTACTGTTTATTTAGCAATGGAGAATTTACTGATTGCCTTGCCATAGTCACGAAACAGTTCTGGTTGAAGTTTGTACATACTGAGCATTAGGGATGCCACGATAACATGATATGACGATATATCACGATAATTACCACCAACGATAACTTATCATTGTAAAAAAACATTATCGCGGTTATCATGCAGCATGATATACTGCGATATACAGTGGTAAATCACCGCAGCTTGCTTTACCAGCAGCGCATCCCATTCCAGGTGCAACCACGATTCCTGATTCCCCACCATCCTCCTATCAGATTTTTAGTATTTTTTCCTTAAAATAAGAAATGCAGTGCTGGCCATGTGGCATGGAGTTTTGAGGGCCTGAGCACCTCACCTGTCGCCATGCTGGCAAACCAGGTTCAAGAACAGACCTGGGTTGCTCAAGGGCTGATTGCATGGAGGACTGACCATATATTGACTGCTCTCCTTTTTCATTCAGATTTTTTTTATCCCTCCAGGGAGCCCCTGGCAGAAGCTGCGGCCTCCCCTCATGAGGAGAGTCACCTCTCCGGCTCCTGACGTCCTCACTCGCTGGCCCTGGCGGTCCCCTGGGATTGCCCCACAGTGGGGCCAGGAGTGAGGGGACCGCAGTCGCCCCCGCCTGAGACCCAATCCAGATCGCCGGGGCCAAGCCCCACATACGCCAGGAGCCATCATTGAGCCAGCCAGGGCTCTGTTTTTCCTGTTTTCTCCTGTTCTCCTGTACCTCCAACGTCATGACATTGGCGTGTGCCTTCCGACCCATACTGCCCTCTAGCCATCGCCAGAGGGCAGTTGATGAGTGGGATGACATGTCCTCCCTCCCCTGGAAGAGGACAGCAGTCCTCGGGATGCTCAATCCTCCCTTGCCACTGCTGACCCCCAGCGACCTGAGCTCGTTCCCGAACCCAGGTCACTGGTGTGGCATCCAGTGCCTCAACCCTCAGCACCACCGGACTGGCAGTGGCTCTCCTTCTCTGAGGAGAGGGGACAGAGCAAGCCACTGCTTGATTGCAGTCTAGGGGAGGCTGGATAAAGCAGCAGTAACAACCTTTTGACTGGGTTCAGGGGCTGAGTACGTATGTCACATACTTGCACTATCGCATGTGTGCCAGCCTAAGGGATGGGAAAAAGAAATGGGGGGTGTGGGCAACAGTCGACATTACATGAAACTGGCAGATAAGGACTGCTTGGCCCATTAAGTCTGCCCATTTTCCCTACCTTATGTGATATCAGAGACCCTACTTGATCTCTGCCTTTACCCTTCCTTTCCTAACCAGAAAGGTTCCCTCATGCCTGTCCTATGCGTTCTTGAATCCTGTTAGTGTTTGCCCCAACCACCTCCACTGGGAGGCTTTTCCAGGTATTCACCACTTTCTGTGAAGAAGTACTTTCTCACATTTCCCCTGAATCTATCCTTTCCAGCATCAGAGCATGACCCCTTTTTCTTGAGCACCTTTTTTTCTGAAAAATGCTTCCCTCGTGTACCCTATTTATATATGTGAGGCATTTGAAAGTCTCTCTCATATCCCCCCCCCTTTCTCCAGGGTTGTACGTATTGAGGTCCTTTGGCCTCCCATAGGGCTTTTGATGCAGGCCCATCATTTTAGTTGCCCTCCTCTTGACTGCCTTTATTCTGTGTCCTTTGGAGATGTGGTCTCCAGAACTGGACACAGTACTCCAGGTGAGGTCTCACCAATGATCTATACTGTGGTGTTACCACCTCCCTCTTTCTACTGGTGGTATCCCTCCCTGTGCACCCTAGCATCCCACTAACTCTCCCCACTGCCTTGTCATACTGTTTGGCCACCTTTAGGTTGTCACATATGATTACCCCAGGATTTCTTTCCTGCTTGGTGGTCATCAGTACCACTACCCCCCCAATCTTATATCCTGCCCTTGGTTTCTTTGCCCCAAGTGCATGATTTTGCACTTCTTGGCATAGAATCTAGTTCCTACTTCTGACCATTCCTCAAGCTTTCTTTGATCTGTTCATTTTCCTTTTCCCCCACACACACACACACACCACCTACCTGCCCAGAGTGTCTACCCTACTGCAGATCTTTGTTATCTGCAAAAAGGCTAGCCCCTCTGCAGTGTTGCTAATAAGACATTAAAAAGAGGACCAGTCCCAGTACTGATCTTGTTGCACCATGCTGGTCACTCTCTCTTCCTTGGAGTGAGCTCCGTTTACCACCACTCCCTGTCATCTATCCCCCAACCAATTTCTTACCCAGTTTACTACCTTTGGACCCACTCCCAGGCTGCCCAACTTGTTTGAGTCTCCTATGTGAAATGGTGTTGGAGGCCTTACTGAAATCTAGGCAGGATACATCCAGGGCTCCACCCTGATGTAACAAAAATAACAAGGCTTGTGTTACTTAACACCGACTCCGATTTGTACTACAAGTTGGGTTAACATCGTAAAAATAATTTTTAAAATGCCACCCTGTAGACTTGCATGGCACATGCGCATCCCCGCACTAAGCATATAATGACCTCACAAAACAAGGAAGTGCGGGGAGGGCATTGGTGATCAGGAAATGGAAGGGATCGAGCAGCTAACCCCCCGAGGGAGCAAATACGATCCCTTCCCTTCTTTAGGGGGCTATGGAGAAAAATGTTCAACTACTACAAAGGAACTCCCAGTCAGGTAAGGGAGTATCCTGATGATTTTGGAGGCAAGGAGAAAAATCCGGGAAAGGCGCTCTTTAAACAAACAAGTAAAAAATATTTGTTCATTCACATTTTAAAATGTATTATTCTGTATGGGCTAGATATTCAAAGGGGTTGTGCGGCGGAACCCCATATGTCTTGGGAAATATTCAAAAGGAGACTTGTGCAGCGCCAAGTCCCTATCGCTTGGGCACAATGTTAATGTATGCAGCGCATCTGAAGGGGCGTGCCCATGCATATACCACACATCCCGATATTCAGCCCACGATGTGCGGCGCATCTGCTGGCACAACACCTAGATGCACCGCATACTGGGGCACAAAGTTGAGCCTGAAAAAAATGACCCAAATGCTGGCCACCCACAAGCGGGCTGCTGTACTGCTTGGCGCAACACAGCAGCCGCCAGCCATGGGTGGCTACCTGCCCACCCACAATACCATCCACAAGCATCCAGATGTTCCCTGGTAGTCTAGTGGTACCCCCCTCCCTCCCTGTAGCCACGATCACTGGTAGAAAGTAAAGATAGAAATCCCTGGTAGTCTAGTGGTACCCCCCTCCCGTAGCCACGATCATTGATAGAACATAAAGTAGTAAATCCATGGTAGTCTAGTGGGGCCCCCCCCCATCATCGGGCAGCTGCAACCTGCCTGCATACCGCCCAGCTACCCACCGAATGACTGCTTACAGTATGAGCTGTGAGCCCATTGATCCGCACTGTGGACCAGTGGACTTGCAGGGCATATACTGTACTAGACAGTCAGGACCAATGGGCTTACAGCTCATACTGTAAAATATCATTCAGCAGGCAGCCAGGCAGTTTGCAGCTGTCCGCCGATTTTGGGGGGGGGCGGAATCTGGGTGGGCAGGGGGTCGTGGGGTGCCACTAGACTACCATGGATTTATTACTTTATTTTCTACCGACGATCACGGCTACAGGGAGGGAGGGGGTACCACTAGACTACCAGGGATTTATTTCATAATTGTCTACTGGCGACTATGGCTACAGGGTGGGGGTGGGTGCACCAGGACCCCTCTGTCCGCACCACATGCTGTGCAGGGCACCAGGTGCATTTCGCTGGGCTGCCCTGCTCAACTCATGCAGATAGGGACATAATGACATACAAATGGCCCCATTAGCGCCTTGCATACATTATGGCCCCATTTGCATGTCCAGGTCTCAATATCTTGGAAATACACCCAGCGCACCTACAGTTGCGCAGGAGCATTCCCAGTCCTACCTGTCTGGAGGATGCGCCGGCACATTATATATGCGCCTTGTGCATTCTGTGCTATATATACAAGTGTTAAGCGTCATGGCACATCTCCTTTGAATATCCCCCTGTCTGGCTATGACACACCTCAGTTGTGCTGCGCCTCCACTTGTGCCATTGCAGGCGCAGTCTGAATAACTAGCCCTATGTGTTTAACACATGTATTGATTGTGTGTCTGAATTTTTATGTACAAAAAAATGCAAGCAATTTTATAGGAACATAGACTCTGACGGCAGATAAGGGCCGCTTGGCCAACCCAGTCTGCCCATTTCTCTAGCTATTGGATAAGCTGCAGAGCCTAGTTAACCAACAGCTTACTTCCTCCTGCCCCCCACCAGAATTGCCTTATGTCTGTCCCATGCATTCTTGAATTCCGCCACTGTTTTTGACCCCACGACCTCCTCAGGAAGGTCGTTCCATGTGTCCACCACCCTCTCCATATAAAGTTCAGAGATTTTATTATGAAAAAATAAAATATATATTTTTTTTTAATATTTTACTCTTTGCATTATTTTACAGCAAAGACTTCAAAATAATGTGTATAAATGCATAGCATTGCTTGAAAAAGAGTACTATGTAAAATATGTAAAAAAATAGAATTTAAATAGTTTTGCCAACATTGTTGCACAAGTGGCAAAATTATCACAATAACAAGGTTATCGTGATAATTTCATCATGGTTATTGTATCGTCGACATTTTATTATCGTGACACCCCTACTGAGCATACCTGTACTGCTCCACTTAGAGCTAGTTTAATGCAGCAAGACAAGGTGCAACCAAGAGCGGGAACTGCTAATCATGTGTGAATGAAGAAGATAGCAAAACAAAGGGATCCAAGCTAGTGGGATGCTATAACCAATATTCATTATAACGAGGGACGCTATAACAAGGGACCACTGTCTGTGTGTGTGTGTGTGTGTGTGTGTGTGTATATTCTTTGCGAAAACTTCGTTAATACATCAGGGTTGTTTCCACACTAACAAAAGTGTGGAAATTCCATGTTAGGGTTAACACCATTACCACCCTCCACACACCAACAGGCATCGAGGTGTGCGTTGGTGTCGTCAGCCTAACTCGCACCCCATTCCATGTGTAAAGAAGCTATGGTGGTGCAGTATAGGAGAATGGGGGGACTAAGAATTTTTGCAACGAAAAGTCTATATGTCAAACTATTTGGGCCCCGAAAGGCATGAGGGGCACCACTATGTTATCCTATGAGAAAATTTCTGAAATTAAGAAAGTTGTAACTATGTTCATTGTTTCCGTAACAAACCACCAAAAAGCATAGCAGTGGGGCTTTCTTCCCTGAGAGGTTCAGGTCAATAGCACAGTGCACGTTGGCACAGTGAAGTGACAAAAAAACGCCATAGCAATGTTATTCTATTGGAAAATTTCTGAACTTCGCAATGCTGTAACTATGGCCCTGTTCAATGTTTTCATACCAAACCATGAAAAGGCACATGTGTGGCACAAGGGCTTGCCACCGTGAGAATTTCTGGCCAATAGCATAATCCATGTAGCCACAATGAAAACGACTGCCGCAGTGTTATCTTGTGGGAAAATTCAGAACTCCGGAATGCTGTAACTATGGGCCGGTTTAATGTTTTTGAACCAAATCACTGAATGGCACATCTGTGGTACTAGGGCTTGTCACCTTGACAATTTCAGGCCAATATCACAATCCAGTTTTCCACAATCAAGTGACAAAGAAAACAGCATTTAGGAAAATTTGGTCGTGCAGTGTTAGCGCAATCACATTCATGTTTGCGTGATTGTCTTATCTCTATAATGGGGATGGTATCGCGGTTAAAAAAAATTATGGCTGTTACTTTTTTGAATGAGCACAGATGTTTGTGCGATCAGAAAAATGTTGTCATAGTTAAAAAAAAAAAAAGTATATAGACCAGCTGGTGAAAAACTAATGCCAGGGGCATGTGTATCGGGGCCCAGTTAGGTAAACCCAATGGTTGGTGTGTTGAAAAGTGCAGTATTTTTTGAGTTGTATTGTTTGTTTCTCTCTCACTAACTGGAAATAAGATGGCAGCATGACACCATTTTAGGGCAAGCTCAATCAAAAAAATGTGATCATGATTGTTTTCGCAGTGCACATATAAATTTTACCGTAGGCTATGTAAGCAATAATACCCAACAGGGTGGGCGGTATTGTGCTATACCGGACCGCCCAGGGGCAATGAGGCCCGAGCGTGAGGTGAGGCCTTATAGCTCTGAAGGTCCGGTATAGCACAATACCGCCCACCCTGAGTGGTATTATTGCGCTTTAGAAAATGGGCAGTCAAAAAAATAAGTTTAATAAGAAAAATGTTGAAGAAAAATGTATTTAAAGTAAGATTTTTAATAAAATAGTTCCTCCGCCTGCATTCTTGGGAGGTGGTTGCTATGATTACACA
This sequence comes from Neoceratodus forsteri, assembly GCA_016271365.2. Taxonomy (NCBI): domain Eukaryota; kingdom Metazoa; phylum Chordata; order Ceratodontiformes; family Ceratodontidae; genus Neoceratodus; species Neoceratodus forsteri. The sequence continues at coordinate 1,482,631,268 of CM057453.1, read as the reverse complement.
CACACACTCACACACACACACACACACACACACACACTGGGCACTTAGTTAAAAATAAAAAATAAATAACGAATTACTGCAAACCACTTTAAAGTGATTTTCTTGGTAACATAGTCTCCCGATTAGTAGGACTATGCATTAACCATTAAGCTATACTACCTCCTGATTTCTCTACTAAGCAAGTGACACCACTTGTGATTGCTCTGGCTGTAATACAGCATATCTGCTGTGCTCCTACATACCATGTTAAGGCCAAATTATTTTTAACCCCCTCTGTTTTTCCCCCCTCCCAGCTGTCCTTCAGGGATATACCCTGTCCAGTGACATGGGCCATGCCTGCATTGGCTTCAGTATCACAGCATCGCTACGGCAAGAGCTAAACTGTAAAGTTTAAAAACTAAATGCATCAGGGAACTCAAGAGAGGAGAAGAGTGGCGGGCGGGCCGCCACACTGGAGCAGCTGAGTATGGACAGAAGGTCCATGTTTTTTTTTCCCAAAGTGTCGCTTTGTGAGGTGGGAGGAAAAGTAAAACAAAGCCTGCAATTAAAAATGAAGTTTTTTTGATACGGCGTGGCAGGGCATGAGGGAGAGGGTCTATCCGACAACCGAGAAGACACAAACGAAGGTACAGAGCTTTGGATCGAGGTAGTTGATCGAGCATGGATGAGGAAGGAAGGAAAAAATAATATTTGGACAGAGGTACATTTCTGTGATTTCCATGGGTTTTGATGTGATAGCAGCTGGGGTTCAGTTTGGTAAAGGACAGGTGCTCAACTGAATAGTCCTTTCCTGGTTTGTGATGTTGGATGACGGGCTGTACAGGTGAATGCGTGTGAGTCGCGTGAGAGACACACAAAGCGGCAAGTAAAAATGGAGAAAAAAAGACGGAAAAAAGGTACATTGGTTTGTTTTGGGCAGTTACTGAGTGGTGATGTCTGTGCTAATTAGTAAATACTGGGCGACTGTACTGTAAGTAAACTAGGATTCAGGGGCCAGTGTCTCGCTAAGCAAGACTAGAAAATGGCGGCGATTTGAAATGGAAATGAGGAGAGTTTAGCCAATTAGAGAGCAGGTTGGGCAACAGGATTTTGGTGATGGGGTTGGCTGGGCTGGTACTTTTAATAGCTGGGCATCTGTTGTCTGATAGATGCCCAGCTAGAGAAGTGCCTCAGCCAATCAGAAGGCTGAAATACTTTGACCCATTTTCTAAAATGGGACAGAAAAAATGCTATAACTTTTGAACGGAGCAATATTTTTTCACCAAATCTTCAAAAGGCACCACTGCTAGCCAGGACCCATGCAAACAACTGAATTTGAACCCACTCAAATGCATTCTTCAATGCATTATGGGTGGACAAAAAAATTGCAGCATTGGGGATTTTTCACTTTTTGAGCACACTACGATTTTGCAATCATGCATCCGACTGACATGAAAATTTCCAGATCCGGAGAGCTATAATAAATCTTTATACATTGCACATTTCCGGCAAATCGGACAACCGGTTCAGAAGTTATTAAAGTGCAAAATTTGAGGTTTAAAATAGAAATGCCTACGCAATCCTAACTATAGTGGCATTTCCATGTCACTATAATGTATAGATACGGTAGTGGCACTATAGTTATTTTTAATTTTTTTTGACCGTCTTTCCTCCAGTCTCCAGCCCCTGGGAACTCCCTTGACATAGCCCCCTGCAGCTTGTCCCGCCCGAGACCCCCAGACCAAGGTCCCCTTCCCCCCAGAACTACAGCCTCCACTCTCTATCTGCTTGACCCCCAGCTTGTACACCACGAGGTGGGGCCGCCAACCACCTACCTTTTTGGTGCTCCTTGAAATCCAGTCTGCAGGCAGAGTACGGTCAGAGGATAGCTGGGACCTAGTTGGTAGGATCCAGCGGTGGGCATGGGGCTGCCGAGACTCGTCATCATCCTCCTAGGCACAGGGGCATTTCTCTTGTTCTGCCTGATCCCGGGGACGCGGAAGTGCAGTGATGTACAGGGCGGGCACGCTCCCACACCCTTCCCCGCGGACGTCCGCCTTTGCCCCCACCCCTACCTTGATGGGTCCCCGACTGTAGCACCCCTAGCATCTGCTGAGAGTCGCTGATGCCAGGGGACACAGAACCCACCCTCCCCAGGAGAGGAGAGCTGTCCTCTAGATGCTCTCTCCTCTCCTCCATGGCCGACCGAGCTTGCTCCCGAGCCCGGGTCGCCAGCGTGGTGTGAGGTGTGGCATCCGGCACTTCAACCCTCGTGCCACCAGGTCCTATATTTAGTGTTGAGTAGGCAGTTTCATGTTATACCTCAAATTATACACTTTATTAACTTTGCAACTGTTAGTCAGATTTACCTGAAATTTCACGTGCAGAGTCTGGTACTATAGATCTCTGGATCTGGCAGATTTTGATCTTACTTTGAGAGGGTTCCTGCAGTAGGTCTTCTCATATATAGGACTGCACAGCAATTTTTTGTCTAGCAATCTAAAGTGGGGAACCGCCCCCGGCGTCACATGACAGGACGTCAGCATGACCGTATATAGGGGCGGTTCCTACGCCCGCCCTCCAGTTCTTTCCTAATATCAACCTGAATTTGTCGGACCTCACAGTGAACTTGGGTTCAGTAGACCACCATTTATATAAGTATTTACACGTTTTTTCTGTCCATTTTCTTAAATTTTGTTGCATGTCCTTTGCGCAAAATTAAAAAGACGTGCTCACAGTGCGGCACTCTGATCCCGCACATGGACGATCACTACCGCTGCGTCCTCTGACTAGGCCCCAAACACCAGCTGGCTGATTGGAAGATCTGCCAGTCTTTTAACCAGGCCACACGCTTCCTGTGTCAGAAGGCCCTCGATGCCCATCTCCTAAAGCAATGCCTTGCATCGATGGAAAAGGAACTTCAGGAGCTGCAGGAATGTACCTCTTCACCCATCCCAGAGAAAAAGAAAAAGAAGAAGCACCGGGAACCGTCTCCCTGTACTCGGCATCGTGAGACCGCTGATGCCACTTCAGCTGGGGCCTCCACATGGGTGAGTACTCCTCCTCCAAGGTCTCCATCTGCCCCGGTGGATCGGATGCCTTCTCCCCTGCCTTGGCCAGTGGGCAGCAAGGGGATTCCTCTCCAGAGGACTTGTCTTTGGGACCTGTCGACAGCTTGGCTAAGTCTCCCTCCGACTCCTCCACTGGGTGCACGGCCCTGGTCGATAAACTGGACTCATGCTCCTTGGCTGTTGTCCGCTCGACCACAACCTATAAGTCGGACGTCGGCTCCTCTGATGACCGCCTGGTCGAAACCGATCAGTCTTATCGCCGGCTTGTCTGATTACTGCTCAGCTGAAGCTGTTCCATCTGATCTTTCCTTGGTCTCTGACATCATGCAGAGCCAGCTTCCAGATTCCCCTGCATCCCACAAGGGTTCTCCCTCCTGGGCCTCACTGACTTAGCCCAACCTCTCGTTTTTCCCTGGACTTCTGGGACTCGAGTTCTGCTGTCAAGAAGACTTCTCCTGCGTTGGGCCTTCATACTGAGATTTCTGCTTCCCCAGCAGACTTGTTGATGGGGGTATCAATTCCCTTACCCCCCTCACCCTTCTCGGATCAGACATTTGCGGACGCTGGGCCAGTCTCCCGTTCAAATCCCCACCAATTTGGGGATGGATTTGAGGCTCTATGCTCCGATGCTGTAACCCCCTCCTGGCCTGTCGGGGATCCCTATGGAGACCCCAGGCTGGCCAACGGACCCGCATGCTCCCAGTGGTCCCTCTGCACCGCCTCCTTCTGGGCCTTCAGCCGCTACTGGGCCTTTAGCTCCTCTGCTGCCGGGCACCTCTGGCAACTGTCCTGGCTACGTGCCGCCACAGTTCCCTTGCTACCAGTCACAGGTGCCGATGCCAGGGTGCCCAACGCTGGGCCACATGTACCAAGGGGACCATCCTTACACCTATTGGTATCAGACATCTGGCAACCCGCCTTACTCTACTGTGGGGTTCCCAGGCTACCAGCCTCCACCTCCTCCTCCTCAGCTGGAACCGCAAGGGACTATTCCGGCCTGGTGGAAGGATGCTAAATCCCAACTCCTGCAGGAGCTGGGACAACCCCATTTGATTTTGTGGCTTCCACCTTGACCCTCAGGGCAGTGACAAGGAGCCCATCCCTAATCGACCACTGGTCTTCAGGACAGGGTCTCGGGTAGCCACCCAACCAGGATTTTCCCTGGAGCCAAGCCTGCAGAGCCGATACCAGATGTGACCTCTCTACTAGCAGACTGGAGTCTTCCGACTCTGACTTGGACTCCGACTTGGTCATTCAAGCCTCATTCCCCTATAGAACCACAACGGAAGAAGTGTCCAAAGTCTCCTCAGGAGGACCTGTCTTTTGCGGAGCTTCTCATATCCATCCAACAGGTCTGTGGTTGGGCATCTCGGGAGATGGACCCCAAAAGGAAGAGGCTCGCAGAACATCTCGACCTAACTAGTGCAGACCCCCTCCACATCCCACCATGGACGGGGCTGCACGAGGACTTAAAGTCGACAATATGGCAACAACTGTCCTCCATTCCTGAAGTTTTGAAGAAAGCCAACAGGACCTATCACCCCCCCCCGCCGGCAGGGGCATGCCATTTAACTAGTCATCCTAAGGCCCGACTCTGTTACTACTGCGGCCCATGATAGGTCGGCTCAGCAGAAGCACCTGAGTGCCTCCACACTGGATAAAGAGTCCAAACTGATGGACCAGTATGGCCGCAAGGTATACGCTTCCTCCACTTGCGCCATTCGTTGTCTAAATTATGTAGCCTACATGATGTCCTTCCATAAATTGGCTTTATCCGACTTGGAAAAGGATCGACTTGCTGTTCCAGATGAGGGCTTCAGAAATAAGCTTCTGGTAAAAGTAAGACTCGACAAGTTTTCTTGCCATCATGCTTTATGGGCCGCCTACGATTCAGTTGATTTGGTGGTCCGGTGCACTGCTACAGGCGTTTGTTTGAGGTGTCTGGCTTAGTTCTGGCTTGCGGGACTGGCACAAGATCTCCAAAGCACTCTTCTGGATGCCCCTTCAGGACTCGGTCCTTTTGGGCGCGCTAAAAGCGTTATAGCGAGCTACAGGAGAGTGGCAGGTCACTTAGGACATACTCATGTATCAGCTGGGCCAAAAACCCAAGCAGCCTTTTCATTGCCCCCAGAAGAGGTGGAATAAGCAGAACCAGGGCAGGCGGCAAAGCGACCCTCCTCTCTGCGTCTTGACTCGAGGGGACCCCCTCCACCTCCTCACGTTTTTCAAAAGGAACCCATGGGGAGAAGGCGGTAACTGCAGACGCTTGAGTACTCCAGCTCATCGCAAGAGGGCACTCAGTCAAGTTCCTGGACAGACCCCCACCCCAGCCAGTCCTCCAGGCAGGTGTCATTACCTGTCAGGCTATCGAAGCCTCATTCAGCAGGAAATCCAAGCTCTGTTGGAGAAATCTGCTATAGAGCTGGATCCTCCCGGGCAGATAGAAAGGGGATATTACTGCTCTTTCCTAGTGCCCAAAAAGACTGGAGATCTGAGACCCATTCTAGATCTCAGTGTGCTCAGCCTCTTTGTGGAATACAGGAGGTTTTGCATGCTAACTCTCCAGGGACTTTTACTCCTGCTCCAACAGAACCAATGACTGTGCTCGCTGGGCATGCAGGATGCTTACCTGCACATCCCTATCCTCCAGGCCCACCACCGTTTCCTAAGATTCTGTTTTCAGGAGAACCATTAACAGTTCAAAGCCCTCCTTTTTGGCCTCTTCTCTGCACTTCAGGTGTTTACCAAGTGCCTGGTGGTGGTAGCTGTGGCATTGCGCCGCAAAGGTATTTATACGTTCCCTTATCTGGACAACTGGCTGTCAGCTCTGCCTCAGGGCAGTCTGATGAATTCTCTTTTCACCATCCTGGATCTCTTTTCCAGACTTGGCATCACTGTGAATTATCCCAAGTCTCAGTTCTCACCCTCTCAGTGCCTCCAGTTTATTGAAGGGGTGCCGGATACAGTCCAGGGCAGGGCATTTCTGCCAACTGACAAGGCGGAAACTCTGATTCATCATGTTGTGTTGGTGTCCAACTCCCGTTGGACCACAGCATGATCGGTCCTCCGACTGTTGAGTCTCATGCAGATCGCCATCCCCACAGTTCCTCTGGCCAGACTGCACATGAGAGTCACCCAGTGGACCCTCAGGGTCCAATGGGACCAGCAATTGAATGACATGGACCACAGGGTCTTAGTCTCCAGTAGCTTGAAGAGGGATCTCCTCTGGTTGTGAAACCTTTCCAACCTCTCCCTGGGGATCTCCTTTCATCCCTTGTCACCTTCCCTGACCTTCATGTTGGATGCCTCTGGTCAAGGCTGGGGAGCCCACCTGGGAGACCATCGAACTCGAGGGAGATGGTCTCTGCAAGAGGAGCATCTGCATGTAAATATTCTGGACGTGAGAGCTGTGGTCTACACTCTCCAAGCTTTCCAGTCCTTCTTACTTCCGGAAACACTCCGAATCCAGACCGACAACACGGCCATGGTCTGGTACATCAACAAACAGTGAGGCACCCAATCGTACCCCCTCTGCAGGGAGGCGAGGTAGGTGTGGTACTGGGCAGTCCAGCACGGCCTGTCTCTAATAGCAGTCCATGTTCCAGGAGTTCATAACGTCCTGGCGGACAGTCTCAGCTGCACTGTCGCGCGGGCTCACGAGTGGGAGCTAAAGCAGTAAGCAGTGGAAGATCTCTTCAATCAGTGGGGTTGGCCAGAGATGGACCTCTTCACCTCTCCATCCAACGCATAACTACCCAGCTTTACTCGCTTGTTCCTGGGCACAGTGTATTTTGGTAAGATGTGCTGTCTCTATCCTGCACGGGGTGATTTCTGTACACTTTCCCTCCCTTTCAAATTCTTCAGAAGGTTCTGTGGAAGCTTCTGGCAGAGGGGACTCGCATGATTTTTATAGCCCCTCTTTGGCCTCGGCAGATTTGGTTCCCTCTGCTGCAGTAGCTGACATTGGAACCTCCGTTACCACTTCCTCTCTCCCACGACCTTCTGTCTCAGGAGCAGGACAGCCTGGTGCATCTGAGCCTCAAGTCTCTACCTGCATGTGTGGCACCTTTGGACATAGCAGTCTCATTTTGTCGTCTCTTCTCGAGTTGGCCAGGTTCTAGTGGAGGTGAGGAAGCTCAACTAGATCGACAAATGCTATGAAGTGGAAGAGATTCTCTATCTGGGCCATGGCCAAGGGCCTAGACCCATTCTCTTGCTCGGCCCCCCCAAGTCCTCAAGTACCTCTTGCACCTCTCTGATATGGACCTCAGGTATTCCTCTCTGAAGGTCCACCTTTCTTCGGTTTCTACCTACCACCTTCTGGTGGGGGACAATACCCTTGTTCAGTTGGAGGTCTCCAAACCTTTCTTAAAACTCACTCAGCTCCGGAACTCACATGCGAGTCAAAATGTTGTATGATTAACCTTACTCAAAATGGCCACCTATGGCTGAGTGAGGAAGGGATCCTCCACGTTAAGCAGTCCGTAATCCAATTTCTCTCTGGGATTTAACATTTTTATTTTAGAGAAACATCTTCAGAAACAGGTCCCTATTCCCTATTGAGATTAGAACTAGGCTTTTTCAGGCTACATTCCTGCCTTTACTCGATTATGGTGGCATAATATACAATTTTACTTCAGTCTTAAACCTGAACAAATTGGACGTCCTCTACCATCGTGCATTATGGTTCATTACTAACTCCCCTTTTCGAACCCGCCATTGTGATTTGTATGCAGCTGTCAGCTGGACATTGTTTACTAACAGACGTTTGATTCATTCTGTCACTTGGACTCTCAGAATTCTCCTGAACAAACTACTGAGCTACATAACATCCCTTATTCGCATCGCCCACTGTTCGTATTCCCTTAGGAAGTCTGACTTTATCCTTCTAGACGTGCCTAGGACTCGTTCCTCCTTTGGTAAACGTGCCATCTCATGCACTCTTCCAACTATCTGGAAAAAACTTCAGTCTATACTGAAACTCTCTAACATTGTTTCTGTCAATCTCTTTAAAACCTTTGCTACGACCAAATAAAAAATGCCTGTGGCTGTTTCTAGTCTTTACTTGACCATTGACTGTTATATCAACAACTCATTTCCCCTCCCTAATTCTTCTGCTTTTCTAATTCTACTTACCTCTCCTTTTCCTTCCCTGCCCTCCCTTTACTCTTTATTTTAGTCATCCTTACTTTCAGTATTCCTCTGCACTTTTCCTCCTTCCCTTCCCCCTCCCCCTCCTCCCTTACAAAATTCCCTCTCTCTTCTCCCTCTCCACTCCCCTTTGCATCTGTCTTATACTTGCTCTTCACCTTATGCATCCTGTTACTCTTGTTCCAACTTTCTTGGCTGTAGTTTCTCTACTTTTAATGATTTCTCCAGGTTATGTTTATAAATATTACCTTTTTATGTCTTATTTTGAGCATTATGTACCATGTGTACCATACTCTTATGTACCAAGATTTTATGTATCTAATTTCCTTAGTCTATCTATGTTCCTCAGGACCTCCTTGTGAATGAGCTTGCTCAGAGTTTTCGTGCAATAAACTTGAACTTGAAACTTACTTTGCCCTCTTCTGAGCTAGCAGCAAGTTGGGACATGCGCTATTTATCTTGGAAAGTGCTCTTTTTAGTCGCCATTACTTCAGCTCGAAGGGTTTCAGAGCTTCAGGCCCTCGTTTGTAAGGAGCTGTATTTGATTTTCCACACAGACCGGGTGGCTCTGTGGACTAACCCTTTCTTTCTTCTGAAAGTAGTCTCGGAATTTACTTTGAACCAAGATGTTCAATTGTCTGTTTATTACCCAGAGTATTCCAGTAGGGGGAAATACCTCTTGCACATGTTGGATGTGCACAGGATTCCGAGATGCTATATCTCTAGGACCATGGAGGCAGGTAAATCTGATCAGTTGTTTGTGGCTTTTGCAGCCAGACATCAGGGTATGGCCATTTCGAAATAAGGTTTGTCTAAATGATTGGTTAACTGCATCTTGTACATCTACCAGAAGTATCAGAAGCCCCTTCCGGAGGAAGTGAGAGGCCACTCTACACGTGGTATGGCTGCCTCGATGGCCTTCCAGCGGACTGCGCACACTGCGGATTTTCGTGCTGCGGCCACTTGGTCTTAGCTCCATACTTTCACCAAGCATTACAGTCTGGACATGGCCTCTAAGTGTAGGGCTGGTTTTGACCTTGCTGTCCTGCAAAGCCTCCTGTCATAATCTGCTTTCTAGTTGACAGACATTTCTTCCTTCCGGAACTTAGCCTCCGACTTCTTTTTGTTGATTGCTTGGTATTCAGTCCTATAGGTGAAGACCTACTGCAGGAACCCTCTCGAAGTAAGATATTATGCTACGTTTCTACATAACTGTAACAGTAGATCTTTGAGAGAAGTTCCTGCAGTTGGTCTCATTTTCCCTTCCACCTTCCCCGAGCTCCTACATTTTCCTCTCCTCTCCTCTCCTTTTCCAGGGCTTTGTTTTTCAGTAGCTCCAGAAGTTGTACTTCTTTCTTCCATTTTCCTCTTCTTGGGGTCTTCCAGTGGGAGAACTGGAGGGCGGGCGTGGGGACCCCTATATTCAGTCACACCGACGTCTCATCATGTGATGCCGGGGCGGTTCTCCTGCTATAGATTGCTAGCTAGAAGTTTTGCTGTGTGGTCCTGAAGCTGGGGGCACAGTCCTATATGTGAAGACCTACTGCAGGAACCTCGCTCTAAGATCTACTGTTATGGTAAGTTCTTGCGTAACGGTAATTTCTGGTCCGGTGTGCTGTTGCGGAGCGTCAAGTGCGAAAAATCCTCTCTTTCTGGCAAATTCTTTGTTCATCTCCACAGGCCGTACGGTTTGAGGTTATGGTCTGAAATTGTTGGGGTGTATGGGGACTGGGTCACTGAAGTGCCTTTTGAAGGTTTGGTGAAAAAATATTAATATTAATCCATTCAAAAGTGATTAAACTTTTACGTTTCCTATTATAGCCTATGGGAAGAAATTTATGCCAAGCTTGAAAAAGTTCGCGAAATAACTTTATACTGCTGAAGATTGGTTTTTCACTTTCATGCTGCCGCCATCTTGTTTTCAGTTAGCAGCACCAAACAATGTAATTCAAAAAATACTGCCCCTGGTCAACAGTCCAACAGTTGTGTTTACCTAATCAGAGCCCGGGAAACAAGCTCCCAGCATTAGTTTTCAAAATAATGCCTGCAAATGTTTTTTTTCACGTTTTCCACCATTTTTGAATTTTACTAAAAGTTATGTGGAATTTCGCGAACATTTTCGCAAAACCTTACATAATTTGCCAATATACCCCCCCACCAAGAAACTGTTGTTTGCTACTTCATTAAATAAAACGACAGGACCTCTTTAGGGCCTATTCTTGCAGAGCGAGGCTTGCACCACAGATGTGCCTTTGCTGGTTTGCAGAAAAAAAAAAAAAAAAAATAAATATATAATGCAGGTAGAATTTAAGGAAAAAGAGGTATACCTGGTGGAATACCAGAATCAGAATTTTGGTATTCCGCTTGAAAATTTGGTATTCTGCCCAATCCCCATATAATTTTAAAGCAGACAGCCAGGGCTAGAAATAATTTTTTGAGGATGGCTGTCCAAGGGACAGGTGGTATGCAAATTTTACCTGTCCCACAGAAAAAGTACCTGTCCTGTAAATTTTTAAGTAATTTTAAATATCCGTTTCTGAATAGGGCTTTCAAACTGGTGCCTGCTGGAATGGAAACATGTGCCTTAAATAGGGCTAAGTACTGTAACTGGCATCTGATGACTGGACAGATTTGTGCCCTAAACCACTGATTGTAACTAGCACCCTCAGAGTACACAGACCAGTGCCCTCAGTTTTTTAACTGATCCCCTCCCCACACCCATTCTGCCTAGCAGACTGCTAACTTAAGTGTTGTCTGAGACCCCCACCCCTGTTTGCTCAGTCAGCTCAGAAATGGTTAATTCCTTCTCCTCCATTTTAGCCTTGACAAAGGCTTTTATATTGACCTTTTGTTTAGATTACATTTCTGAATATCTTGTCTGCTGCTAGTTGTTGTGTTGACAACCCTGAATTTTGCTTTTAATTTGCTTTTCCTTTTCATCGATTCTCTGAAGAGACACTGTCAGCTGTCAGCTTCTGACTCGAATGTTATGGTGTCAGCACTCAAATACATCTAGAGGAAGCACTGTCAGTATTCAGAGCAGTGGTGGCATTATATTTTAGAATTACATCGAGAATATGCGTTATTCTTCCTAATCTAAGAGTGGTCCGATTAAAATCCATGCAGCGTGTGTCCATGAGCAGGAATGACGCCAAGCTGCGGGTACACTTGTTCATGAACGAGTTTGTCATTTAGTGTCATGTATCAGTAAAATGTTGCAGTGCCTACCTTGTATAACACTGATCAAGTGGAAGTAATTCTCCTGGTAAAACAAGCAGCCTAACACATTTGATTTTATTTATGAAAATTGAGGCCGGGACTCCAGGCATGCCTGTTAGAGCTGACACTAATGCTCATGCCCGGAATCCCGACTTCAGCGTTCATAAATAAAATTGAATGTGTTAGGGTGTTCGTTTATGAGAATTACTTCCACTGGTTCAGTGTTATACAAGGTAGGCACTGCAATATTTTACTGATACTGATGGCACTAAATGACAAACTTGTTCATGGATGAGTGTACCTGCGGCTCGGCACCATTCCTGCTTTTCGGTGCATACTCCTTAGCCCAGATAGCGACTTTCTTGATTTTCTTCTGTGTTTTTTTTTTTCATGCTGCTTTTGGTTAGCCCTGAAAATGTTTTTAAATAACTGCTCCCCAAACCCGTTAGTGAAAAAAGTGTGTTCTCTTCTTGCTCACCTCCTGTTGTTGCCTTTCCTCGGACTGACGGTTTCAACTAGAAATGCAGTGGAGGCAAGCAAGGACTGGCTACTGTGCATGCGCGATGGTGAGATCTACATATGCAGCTGTAGATTTGTCCACCAAAATGCAAACTAAGTGCAGAACTGGAGCAGATCAGGTGGGGTTGTGTTGGACAGGGATGGTATGCACAATGTGACACTTGCATGGTGCTTCCGTTACCGTGTATTCTCACGGACGGTGAGAGGCAGGCTGACTGCTAATGCGTTCCAGGGTCCTAGTGCCCATAACGTACAGTAATGCTTACTGCCTGTCCCAGGGACAGGCAATGGGAACAAAATGCCTGTCCTCTGTGAAAACTGGCCGTCTGGGACAGGTGGACAGCCAGTTATTTCGAGCCCTGCAGACAGCTATAATATTTGAAATACACCTCCATGTTCTCAGACACAGCTAATATTCTTCAACTGAAACTACTGTACCTCTGCCTGGAAGATGCAATACTGAACATAGGATTTGCAAGAAAGCGAGTTGTGCTCACAACAGAGGAAGGTGAACCTTACAATTGGTTTGTAGCAGATATTCTGCAGGTGGAGGCTACTTCTAACTGAAAGGTGAAATAAGGAACTTAGAATTATCAGGAAAAGACAGTCTTTCAAGCAACAGAGGGAGGTGGATCTAGCTTTACGTTTGTTACAATTCTTAAGATTTTCAGTGCAGGAAAAGTTTAAAACACAGCTGACTTATTTTGGGGCTGACTGCTTTCAGAGCACAAACCACCAGGCTGTTTTGGGGCTGGGGAGGTTTACCTGTGTCTGACTTGGATGTCTGGATTTTTCTCTGTCTGATTAGCAGGATATTTTTTCTGTCAAATTGTTGTGTAGGGCATCTTACTGATAGGAAGGCACTCATCGCAGCGGTGGGTCAGAGCTCTTGGCTGATTGTTCTGTGAGGGCACAGTTTAGGTCCAACCCTTTCCCACCTCACCCCACCCACCCCTGAAATAGTTCCTTTATACCTGGGGTTCTGACATCATTTCCTCAAGAGTGCAAGGTGCATATCACTGTCATATCCTCTAGCACACTGCACTGACAATATAAGCATACACATTGTATAATATATATATTTTATATAACAAACCAATCACACAACACACACACACAAAAAAAAGTAGATAAACATGTGGGAGTATTGCAATGTAATGGCTGTGAGGCAGCAGTCTTCCGGGAGTCTTTCTGGAGGCTGAGATGCTGCCCTATTTGCAGACAACTCTCTGCCCTGAGGGAGGAAGTTGCCTGTCTTCAGGCCACACTGGACAGTAGTAAGGGAACCTTCCCCCAGGCCACACTGGACGGTAGGAAGGGAACCTCCCCCATCCAGGGAGCACCAGAGCCACCACCACTACCTCAGAGGTTGCAAAGAAAGCACAGCAGTTGGACTACAGTGGGCTCAGAGAGGGTGAGGATGGTGGAACAGAGGCACACCCAGTCAGTTGTTCCATTCCACAATCCATACACCATTCTGGGGGAGCATAGCTCCTCTATGGATGCACCCACAGAGGAGACTAAGGAGGCTGAGGACAGCTGTCACAAGGGAGGCCCACAGGAAGGAGGCAGAGGACACCACAAGGAAAGGAAGCAGCTCCTGGTGGGGGACTCAATTATTAGGGAGATAGAACTGGGGGGAGCAGGGAAAACTGAAGTAAGGTGCCTGCCTGGTGCCATGGCTTGGAGGGACAGGAAGTGCATCCTCCGGATCACGAGAACAGCTGCATAGGAGTCTGAGCTGGACGTCATTGTCCACCTAGGGACAAATGACTTGGCTGTACATGAGATTAGAGCAGTGCAGAAGGACTTTGTAGAATTGGGAAGGTTCCTAAGACAAGTAGCACACACAGTATCCTTCTCAGAGGTGCTGCCTGTCAATGGCATGAGTGAGGCGAGGGTACTTTGCACCATGCAGTTTAATAAATGGTTGAAAAAATGGTGTGGAGCACAGGGGTTTGGCTTCATTGGACTGGGGTTCCACCTGAGGGACACCAGCCTATACTGGCAGGATGGTCTGCATCTGTCCAGGAAGGAACAAGTCTTTTGAGCAGTCGGTTTAAATGCTTCATTGGCAAGCTTTTAAACTAGTCAAGGGGGAGGCACTGATAAGCAGCAGGAAAATCCCAGCCTCTCCCTACAAAACAGGGTACTAAATGAGAAAAAGACCGAGGTAGAAAGGTCAGTTGGGGGATGCTGCAACAGAAGGTAAAGCCATCAAAAAATGGAGAGCAATGAGTACCAATGCCCGTAGTCTGAGTAACAAGCTTCCTGAATTAGTGGAAATGATGGAGGAGGAACATCTGGATATCGTGGCAGTCACAGAAACATGGTACACACAAAACCATGACTGGGATGTAAACATACCAGGATACACCATCTACAGGAGGGACAGGGAGGGTAAAAGAGGAGGAGGAGCTCTTTACATAAGGGAAGGAATCAAAGCAACAGAACAAAAGGGAAAACAGGGAGGAGAAGAAGCACTGTGGCTAAATTTGGAGACCGGCAATGGCACCACGATCTGCACAGGGGGTTGTATACAGACCCCCTTCTCAGGGGAAGGAAATGATAGGAAGTATACTTAGAATGGCAGAAAAAGGGGAGATATTGCTGATGGGTGTTCTGAATATGCCAGATGTTAACTGGAGTGCAGTTGCAGCAGCCACTTTGAAGAGTGGGGTTATTCTAGATGCCCTACAGGGGGCATGCCTTAGACAACTAGTATTGGAGCCCAGTCGAGAGGGAGCAATCTTGACCTGGTTCTCTCAAATGGAGATGAAGAGAGGATCACAGATGTAGAAGTGGGTAGCCATCTGGGGAACCAGCCACCATTGAACAGTATGGTTCACAATAAACACAGCAATAGAGTCAAGCCATACAAAGGCAAAAGTACTGGACTTTAGGAGGCTGACTTTGCAAAATGGGTGAGTGCCTAAGGAATGCACTAGCAAATGGGCAGGAAGGAGGGTGGAAGAACAATGGGAATAATAAAACTGCCATCACAGAGGTAACAAGCCTTTGTGTGAAGCAAATAAACAAAACAAAACGATGTAAGAAACCACTATGGTTCTCAAAGGAAGGCAGTGAAGGTTCAAGAGAAAAGAAAGCATTCAGGAAGTACAAGGAATCACAGAAGGAGCAGGACAGAGAACTGTATCAGTTAAAGCAAAAGGAAGCTGGGAAGGCAGTCAGAACAGCAAATGCCCAAACGGAGGAAAAGATAGCCAACTCAGTTAAGAAGGGGATAAAACCTTTATAGGTACATCAGGAGTGAAGGAAGACCAAGGAGGGATAGTGAGGCTTAATAAAGGGAGGGAGGGTGGGCAGAGGGTGACTGTGAAAAGGCAGAGATACTAAACAAATATTTTTGCTCAGTATTTACAAAGGAAGAGGGGGAGGTACCTAAAACAAACAGTAGAAACAATCTGGATACAGAAGTTGATACCAGCCCATTTACAGAAGAAAGTGTTCTGAAAGAACTCTTAAAACTGAAGGTGGACAAAGCAGTGGGGCCTGATGGGATTCATCCCAGAATTCTAAAAGAACTAAGGGTAGAACTAGTGACACCACTGACTACCCTCTTTAACAAATCATGGGAGGATGGAGTGGTACCCGAGGACTGGAGGAGGGCAGATGTAATTCCTCTTCACAAACGTGGGAGCAAGGCAGAAGCAGGAAACTACAGACCTGTTAGTTTAACCTCAGTGGTAGGGAAAATGATGGAATCACTTCTGAAGGAAAGAATTGTCGAGTATCTAGAGGCCAGAGGGGCACAGGACCCAAGGTAGCATGGATTCTCAGCGGGAAGGTCATGCCAGACAAATATGATGGATTTCTTTGACTGGGTGACCAAAGTAGTAGATCAGGAAGGGGCTGTAGACATGGCCTACCTAGACTTTAGCAAGGCATTTGACACAGTCCCACACAAAGATTAATATACAAGTTAGCCAGCCTGGGAGTGGGTCCCAAGATGACAGCCTGGGTAAAGAATTGGCTGGAGAATAGGACACAGAGAGTAATAGTAAATGGAGTCCACTCTGAAGAAAGGGGGTTACTAGTGGGGTACCAAGAGGGTTCAGTATTAGACTGGTCCTCTTCAATGTCTTTATGTTTACATTGCAGAGGGACTGGAAGAAAAGTATGTCTCTTTGCAGATGACACAAAGATCTGCAACAGAGTTGATGCACAAGGTGGGTGTAAAGGATGAGAAGGACTTGGCATGGTTAGAGGAATGGTCAAATGTATGGCAGCTTGGATTCAGTGCTAAGAAGTGCAAGGTAATGCACCTGGGAAACAAAAACCCAGGAAAGAGTACACAATGGGGGTGAGATACTAACAACAACAAAATGGAAAGGGACCTGGGGTAGTCAATCAGATGACTTAAAGGTGGGCAAGCAACGTGAGAGGGCAGCAAGGAGGGCTGGGGGGATACTGGGATGCATAGGGAGAGGCATCACCAGTAGAAAACAGGAAGTTAGTATCCCTCTGTACAGACAGCTGGTGAGACCCCATCTGGAGTACTGCGTGCAGTTCTGGAGGCCCAATCTCTGCAAAGACATAGACAGGATGGAAGCTGTCCAGAGGAGGGCAACTAAAATGGTGCGGTGTCTGCACCAGAAGACATATGAAGAGAGACTTAAGGAGCTTAATATGTATAGCCTCGAGGAAAGGAGGGAGAGGGGGGACATGATAAAAACTTTCAAGGTACCTCAAGGGAATCAAAGTCCAAGAGGGTAGCATCTTTCAAAAAAAGTGGTGTGCAAGAACAAGGAGGCACAATTTGAAGATAGAGGGTGGACGGCTCAGAGGTAATTTAAGGAAGTATTTTTTCACAGAGAGGGTTGTGGATGCATGGAACGGCCTTCCAGAGGAGGCTGTGGAGTCAAAAACAGTGGTGGAATTCAAGCATGCATGGGACAGTCATAAGGCAATTCTAGGGGTTGGGGGTAGGAAGAAGTAGGCTGCTGGTTAACTAGGATCTGCAGCTTATCCATTAGGTAGGGAAATGGGCAGACTGGGTGGGCCAAGCGGTCCTTATCTGCCGTCAAATTCTATGTTTCTACATTTCTGACACTCCAACTCTCACCACCTCGACAAGACCTTTCTTATGTACTTTTTTTTTCCTGTTAAGAGTACTTCAGAGCCCCCCCCAAAAAACTTACGTCGGTACTTGTACACCATTTAGAGTGTAGTCCAACCACACACGCCCACGGTGTCCTCTATTCTTTAATGCCAAAATTGTCTTATTTCTATTTGGCCATCCGAATGACTTGGCTACGTTGCAGTTCAGGCAGCTGACATGTTTTATATTTTTTTAAGTGGAAATTGCACATAGCTGTGGCTAAAAACTGTCAGCTTTTGTGCTGAATTAGAGCTGAACTGTAGTGTTTGTCTGCTTGATTAATTTCTGCCAGGGCAGATGCCAGCAGCAATTACATGGCTGCCTCACATCACATGCACAATCGTTTCACCTTAAATTGTGTTATGCACTTGCAGCAAAGTTTAATATGTCCCTTAGTTCCTCCCCTGCTCAGTCTTATTTCTTTTCTTCTTTAGCTAACACATTTCTGCCCTGGTCACCTTATTCCTTATTTGAGAGACTAGTGCCCTGTACCTTGGCCAGGCCTTGGCCCTCTATTTGAGCTTCCTTCACCCTCGCTTGACTCTGTACCTCCCCCTGCTCTCCTTTTCTCACAAACTGTCTCTGTCACCCACTTTTCCTTTTTGATGTTTTTTTTTTTCCTCCACACTGTCCATCTCTAAGTCTCTGCTACTGACTCTCAGATTAAACCCCTTCCCTCCCGCTCCTAACACTCACTCTTCCCAGGCACTCTTTTCCTTTTTTTAAATTGTTTTCAATTTCAAGTCTGCTGGCTTCGCTGATTTTTGTGTTTACACCCTGTCCCTGTGTTTGACCCTGACAAGTCTGACGATCAACTCTGCCTGCACCAAAATAATGTGTTTTGAAATATGTATTCTCTGGCTGAATGTGACTATCCATGGCCAAACTCAACTGCTAACTGCACGGAATATGCATGTGCCACTCTGTCTTCTGGTTCTTCCCCTCCCTCCTGAGCCTTTTGCTGGTTCCCGTTATGGCTAATTAGCACTGCAACTGGCTGCAATCCGGCCTGTCAATCAACAGCGATGGTGGTGGCATTTACTTTAACTGTCTCAATCTTGCTGAATGCCCTGCCCCACGAACAGACTCCTCCTCGCTAGCGGTCCAGCTCTCTGCTAGTGTCCATGACTATGGTTCAGAAGATCGCATCACATGATGCAACACTGCTAACCACGGAACCTGTGCTGTTTCTCCTCTCCAGCTCTGGCTCCAGCTGACATCCATCATCCCTCTACTGGCAAGACAGTGAACTGCATGCAAAAAAAAAAAAAAACTACTGGTAAAAATCTGGTATTTTAAGCAGGATATCAAGGCTCGGATTCTTGTATTCTAACATGAAAGTTGGTACCCAAAATGTACCAGGATACTGCTAAAGTCTAGACCTGCAACGGTTACATAGTTATAACATTCCAAAGCTTTGAAATTTCCCATAGGATAACATTGTGGTATCCACGCCACCTTTTGGGGGCTATATCTCGAAAACTGTTCAAGATGCAGATTTTTTGCTAAGCACTTAGTACCCCTGGCTGCTGGGATCGTTACTGTTATTTACCATGTACAGTAGAGTGTACTGTACATGGTAAATGACAGTAATGACAACAAAGTACACAAACACCGGTAATTTTACAGATAGTGCATAAGGCTCCATAGGGAATAAACACTGGGGGGACTACTGGACTTGCTAACATGACATCATCACGCTGCACATTCCCAGCAGCCTTAGGCTTTGATCATCGTGGTCTTGGAAAAACGTTTCCTGGTTTCTGCATTTTTAAAAAAATTGCTGAAAAGGTATTCAATTACAGAGTTTAAGGTAATGCCTCCTATTATTCAGAACCTCTCCCTGTCTGCTCTGCTTCCATGGGATAGGTTTTTGGAGCAGAGTACCCCTTTGGATTGTGTTTAGGTAGCCTTTAATACATCAGTTAGGGTTGTCATTACAGCAATACAGGCCTATGGCACATTCATTAGGTAGAAAAAATGGGCAGATTGGATGGGCCTTACGGTCCTTATCTGCCGTCAACGTCTGTGTTTCTATGTTTCAACAAAAGTTTGCAAATTCGATGTTAGGGTTACCAACCCTACCACCCAACCCCCACTCTCCATACACGAACAGGCATCAGGGTGTGCCTTGGGGTCATCAGCCCTAACTCTCGCCCCATTCTCCTGTACTGTACCATCTCCACTTACTTACAGATGGAATGGGGTGAGAGACCCAACGACCCCAAGGCACACCCAGACACCTGTTGGTGTGTGGAAGGTAGGGGTGGGGTGGTAGGGTTGGTAGCCCTAACATCGAATTTCCAAACTTTTGTCACTGTAATGGCAACCCTAACTGATCCATTAATGGAGTCTTTTGCAGTGATATATAGGGGCGCGATCGCGCTCCTATAGTTATGGTTGAGAAGGCACTTCAATGTTAAACTCAACATTTTGCACCTTAATAACTGCAGCCATTCAATGGATTTGCATGAAATTTGGTATGCACTGTCCTATGGGTAAATCTCCTGATGTGTCAAGTTAAATTCTGGTCAGATTTGTGGTCTCCGACTTACAGAGAGTTGGAAAAAAAAAATATGTTTTCGCCCATTGACTTTGCTGGGATTTTACTTTGAACTTGCCTACAGCCTGGATGGGTTGGTTTTTTGGTCTGACATTTTCAGGGCAGAAAGGGGCTACCTCACAGATGTGCCTTTTGCTAGTCTGGTGAAAAAAAATAAGCAGCAGATTTTAAGTTATTGCAACTTAAAAATTAAAAAAAAAAATAATTTGAGCATGCTCAGTAAGCACTACAACATAGCTGTATAAAACGAAGAAGAAATTACTTCTTCATATGGCCATCTTGTTTTCAGTTTTGCCTGAAAATTCAAATTTGGAAACCTCCCAAAATGATATTCTAGGGAGGAACCAACACATGTAGCTTGCTTATTGGGACCCCTTGAGTGCATTCTGCATTTTACTGCTTGAAAATTTCCCTTTAAATGTAGTTCATTTAACATTTAAATTTTTTGTTTGTATCAGCAACATATGAAGTAAGTACAAAATCATACATGCCCCCACAATGCAAAGCATCATGGGCTGTATATGCAAATCACCACAGAATATTATGCTGGTCTAACTTTAAGCAGAATTGCATGGTGCCGAAAGGCCTCTCACACAGTTTGCAAAGGGTGCTAACAGAAGACATAGACACGTGTTTCGTCCTACCAGGACTCATCAGTATGCCTCGTCTGTTTGACCCTTGCAAACTGTGTGAGAGGCCTTTGGCACCATGCAATTCTGCTTAAAGTTGACCAGCATAATATTCTGTGGTGATTTGCATATGTAGCCCATGATGCTTTGCATTGTGGGGCATGTGATTTTGTATTTTCTTCGAAACTTGGCTTCCCAGCCAAATGCCCTTTGGGGTAACCCTTGCCTCAGTGTTTATGCACAGAGGTTCTTTGTTTTTTAAATAGTTTATTATTTTAATGGGTTCACTACAATATATCCCAGGCACACTGCCTTAGGGGGTAGCTGGTCCATTCCACTGGGGTGTCAAACAGACGAGGCATACTGATGAGTCCTGGTAGGATGAAACTTGTGTCTATGTCTTCTGTTAGCACCCTTTGTAAACTGTGTGAGAGGCCTTTCGGCACCATGCAATTCTGCTTAAAGTTGGACCAGCATAATATTCTGTGGTGATTTGCATATGCAGCCCATGATGCTTTGCATTGTGGGGGCATGTGTGATTTTGTATTTTCTTGAAACTTGGCTTCCCAGCCAAATACCCTTTGGGGTAACCCTTGCCTCAGTGTTTATGCACAGAGGTTCTTTGTCTTTTAAATAGTTTTTGTTTTAATGGGTTCACCACAATATATCCCAGGCACACCACTGCCTTAGGGGTAGCTGGTCCATTCCACTGGGGTGTCAAACAGACGAGGCATACTGATGAGTCCTGGTAGGACGAAACACGTGTCTATGTCTTCTGTTAGCACCCTTTGCAAACTGTGTGAGAGGCCTTTCGGCACCATGCAATTCTGCTTAAAGTTGGACCAGCATAATATTCTGTGGTGATTTGCATATGCAGCCCATGATGCTTTGCATTGTGGGGGCATGTGTGATTTTGTATTTTCTTGAAACTTGGCTTCCCAGCCAAATGCCCTTTGGGGTAACCCTTGCCTCAGTGTTTATGCACAGAGGTTCTTTGTCTTTTAAATAGGAAGTAAGTGCCTAGTTTGTATGACAAGATGCAAACTAGTATACGAACATACGAAATTTTCCAGTAGATAAAGGCCTAGCGGTCTATCAAGTCTGCTCGAATGTGCAGCTAGCACCCCTTATTCTGCAGCTGCCCCTCCCTTCCACCCTTCCCCTTCATTCATTTGAAGCAGTCCACTGTTCTACTGCACTACCACTTCAGCAGGTAACCATTCCACCCAGCCACCACTTCTGTAAAAAAAAAAAAAAAAAAGGTCTCTCATCTCCCTCCTGAACCTTCCTCACTCCAGTCTCAGATCATGGCCCCTGGTGGCCCTCCCTTCCCTTACTTTGAACAGCCCCTCTGTACCCATCTTGTTTATTCCTTTCATGTATTTAAAGGTTTCAATCATGTCACCCCTGTCTCTCCTCTCCTCCAGTGAGTATATGTTCAACTCCTTCAGCCTCCACTTGTATGATAAATCCCCCAGCCCCTTGATCATCTTTGTCGCTCTGTGCTGCACCCCCTCCAGTAACTTAATGTCCCTCTTCAGATACGGACGCCAGTACTGCACGCAGTACTCCAGGTGTGGTCTAACTAATGACCTATACAGTGGCAGAATCACCTCCTCCCTCCTCGAGGATATACCCCTTGCAGTACAACCCAGCATTTTGTTGGCCTTGCAGCTGCCTTCCTACATTATGCCGAGTTGTTCATTGACCCTGTAATGAGCACACCCAGATCCTTCTCCTCCTCTGTCTGGGCTAGCTGCACCCCCTAGCTGGTAACTCCTCCTTGGGTTCTTTATCCCAAAATGCAGCACCTTGCACTTTTTGGCATTAAAGCCCAGTTGCCAGGTGTCTGACCAAGTTTCAAGCTTTGCCAGATCATCCTGCAACCCCTGCCATCCCCCTTGGTCATCCACCACCGCGCCTACCTTGGTATCATCAGCAAATAGACGGATCTTGCTCTTGGTGTCCCATGATATGTCTGCAATGAATATCCCAAACAACACTGAGCCCTGTGGAACACTGCTCGTCACTGCCCTTGGGTGTGAGAGCTTCCCACCCACCACCACCCTCTGTTGCCTTCCCTGCAGCCAGTTTCCTACCCATCTCACCAGCTTTGCACCCGCCCCTGTGCCTACTAACTTCCTTCCCAGCCTCCATGTGGCACTGGAGTCGAATGCCTTACTGAAGTCCAGATACAGGACATCCACTGCATGGCCCCTGTCCAGTTGCCTAGTTACCCAGTCATAGAACTCGACCAGGTTGGTTTGGCAGGATCTGCCACATATGAAGCCATGCTGTCTGCTGTCCTGTAGTCCTTTGGCCTCTAGGAGGGCCACCAGCCTCTCCTTCAGGATAGTCTCCATTAGCTTACCCATGATGGATGTGAGGCTCACTGGTCTGTAGTTTCCTGGTTCATCCTTGGGGCCACTCTTGTGGAGGGGCACCACATGAGCCATCCTTCAGTTCTGAGGTACACACCCCGAATGTAGTGAGGCATTAAATAGGTCTGCCAAAGGTCCTGCAAGGACCTCTGCCAGCTCCTTCAGTACCTTGGGGTGGATGCTATCTGGGCCTGGCGCCTTGTCCACTCTCAGTGCCTTCAAACCCTCTCGAACTCTGCTTTCCATGATTTCCCCATCTGTCACCACTTCCCCTCCCCGCTTCTGCCATTTCTCCCACCTTGGGTGTCGCCCCCCTCTTCTGTTTAGTAAATACTGAGCAGAAGTACTCATTTAGTACTTCCGCCTTATCGCACCCTGCTTCCACCCAACCCCCCTCCTTCCTAATCCTTACTATGTGGTCCTTACAGCTCCTTTTCTCCCTGATGTACTTAAAGAAGTCCTTCTCCCCCTTCTTAATGCCTTGTACCAGCCTGAGTTCTGTAGATGCTTTGGCTCCCCTTACTGCCCTTGTCACCTCCTTCGATTCTGTCAAGTACTCCTCCCTGTCCTCCCCCCTCCCTGTTTTCTTGTACTTCCTAAAGGCAGCTCTTTCCTCCTTACCTTTCCATGACCTCCTTGCTCAACCAGATCGGTTTCTTAGCCCTAGCCTTCTTGCTCTGGGCTTTGCAGCAGGTTTTGTTGCCTCCACTATCCCCAGCTTTATGAGCTCCCACCTCTGGTTAGTGTCCATACTAGATTGAATTCTGGCCAGGTACCCTTTACCACTTCCCCATCCTCCCAAAGTCGGCCCTCCTGAAGTCCAACAATATTGTGCCAGATTCCACCTTCCTTGCCCATATCCAATGTGAGCCATACTGACGGTGGTCCTCCCTGACAGCGTTCCTCCACTGAGTTCTCTCACAAAGTCCCCATTTGCCAGCAAGGTCAAGGGTATTTCCTAACCTGGTTGGTTCACTGACCATTTGCAGCAGGACGCTGTCCTGGAAGGCATCCAGCAATACCTGCTCCCTTCTGTTCCTGGTTGTTGGGGTGCTCCAGTCCACTCCTGGCATGTTGAAGTCCCCCACAATCACCACACTACCCTTCTTGCAGGTCCTCTTGATCTGTCCCGCTAGTTTCCTGTCTAACTCCTCCGTCTGAGATGGTGGCCTGTACACCACTCCCATTCTAAGAATCCTATTCTTGGAATCCTGGATTTGCATCCAAAGTGACTCTGTACTACCCTCCTCCCCTTCTTCCAATACACACTTCAGTCCTTCCTTCACATATAGTTTATATAGTATCCTACTTTGTGAGCCGAAACTCCCGGAATATTTTATTTTTAAAGAAAAGAAAAAAATGTTTCTGCCGACATCTGGTTGCCCAGTCCACATGTCAGCAGTAGGCACCCCCGCAAGGTGGGACACTGGGGAGTCCACTTCCAGAGTCCCCAGTGAGTCGAAACTCCTGTAATATTTATTTATTTATTTTTAAAATTATTCTTGTTTATTCTCCTGGGGTCTGCTGACATTGGAGTGCCCAGTCCCTGTGTTGGCATTAGATGCCACCGTCCCAAACTGAATAAAACTTCCCCATATCACTGGCATTTCCCAATCCCTGTGTTGGCAGTACCCCCCCCTCCCAATGAGGGACACTGGGGAGCCCACTCCCAGTGTCCCAAAATATTTGTTTTTATATACCTGAAAAAACAGAACAGTCCCCTGATGTCTTTTTTTTTTTTTTTACTCTGTAAAGAAAACTATCCCTTGTAGTCTCCCAGTCATCTCTTCCCCCATCCTAACCCTCCCCTTGCCCTATACTTACCACCAGAGCTACTCTTTTGTCATCTTCTGTGGACTGGGACATTCAAAGTTGAATTGCAATCTGAAGAATCAAGGTATTTGCCGTATAATGGCTGTCAGTGGCATTTTGAACTTCTGCTGATATCTTGGCCTTTTTTCATTATTTTTGCACCAAATTTTCAACATGTGCTTTTGGGGAACTCCACTTCATGAACACTGGCACTGTCATTTCGTTACTCAGTCCTGAAAGGTGACTTCACGGTAACTGCGCAGCATCGCCTTTTGGGACCAGTTAACAAAATGACGATGCCAGTATTCATGAGGTAGGGTCCCAAAAAGTCCATGTTGAAAATTTGGTGCAAAAATGCCAAAAAATGCCCAGGTTACATGTGGTCATTGCAAGGTTTCTATGTGCGCTCATAACTTTGGCAATTTTTGATATTCTCATTCCAAATTTTCAACATTGCCATTTTTCCACACCACCTCATGAACAGTACAGCTGTCATTTTTCGCATCCTGCCCAAAATGTGTTTTTGTGACTGTGGCGCAGAATGGCGCATATGCTGTGCGAAATCACCTTTCAGGAATGATTAACGAAATGACAGTGCCAGTGTTCATGAAGTGAGGTCCCCAAAAGACTATGTTGAAAATTTGGTGAAACAATTTCTAAAAATCTGTTAAATTAATTCTATGCATGCACATACTTTTGGACGTTTTCAATCTTTTGGCGCCAAATTTTCAATATTGCCATTTTTTCACAACACCTAATGAACAGTATAGCTGCCATTTTTCATATCCTGTCTGAAATGTGTTTTCGCACCTGTGGCACAGAATGGCATTGCAGTTGCACATATTACGTTTTGCCTTGCATTTCTTTGTACCTGGGTATATGAAGTGGGGTAGTAAGATGGCTATGCTGACAATTTGGTCACTGCTGTTTGACACTGGAAGTACAGGGCCCAGAGACGTATGCACATTTATGGTGGGATTGCTCCCACAGTAAAATAAGGATACTTTTATGTTATCTCAGAAAGAAGGGAAATTCATTGCAAAATACTTCGCTAATGCATCAGTGTTGGTTTATATTACAGCGACAAAAGTCTGGCAATTTGGTGTTAAGGTTACCAACCCTACCACCCTACTTACCCACCGTCCACCCACTAACATGCGGGGTGTGCTTTGCAGTCATCGAGCCTAACTCTCTTCAGTTCCATGTGTAAACCAGCTGAGGTAGTGCAGTACAGGAGAATGGGGTGAAAGTTGGGCCTGACAACTCCAAGGCACGCCCCGACGCCTGTTGGTGTGTGGAAGGTAGGGAGTAGGGGTGGGTTGGTAGGGTTGGTAACTTTAACACCAAATTTCTAGACTTTTGTCGCTGTAATATAAACACTAACTGATAAATTAACAACTTTTTTTGCAATGAAGATACATTATAGGGGCACGGTTGCGCCCCTATATTTAGGGTTGAGTAGGAACTTTAATGTTAAATCTCAAATTTGACATGTTAATAACTTTGCAACCGTTCAACGAATTTGCATGAAATTTGGAATGCACGGTCTGGTATGGTAGATCTATTGATTTTACCAAGTTGCATTTCGGTCGGACATAATTGCGGAGCGAAGCACCCAAAAATGCAGTTTTTGCCACTTTTGTGCGTTTTTTTCCGTGGTGCTGTGCGGCCACCATGTGATCTATTGGTCAGAAACTTGGGACGTAGAAAGCGCCTGGGTTAAGGAACATGCTGCTTTTTGTTTGGTGAAAAAATATTAATCCATTCAAAAGTTATTAAAGGTTGAAGTTTCCATTATATTCTATGGGAAAATTTTATATGTATAATTTGCAAAAGAAGAATGGGGTTCTTGCCATCAGGTCTTCCCTCATGGTTAAAGAATTTGCAGGCTCGCGGCTGAAAAATCTTAGGCCGCCAGAAATTTTTCTGCCGCAAGATCTGCCATTTTGTTTTTACTTTGCAGTTGGGGAAAAAAAAGTTATATTTCACTCCACGGTGACTTCTGAGGCAAATGGGGCATGTGTTTAGCGCAGGGGGACTCCCTCTGTTGAACCATGCCTTTGGTTTGCTTCGGTTGTGTCAAAAAAAGAGTTTTAAAGTTTTAAATTCTTTGTTCGCGGCTCGCCAACGATCTTTGTTTGCGAGCCTGCAAAGTCTTTGACTGTGAGACCATTTTCAGCCGTGAGACTTCCTCCGCCACTGTACAACCAGATAGCTGGATTTGTAGGACCAGATTGTGGAAGTCCAGATGGCCAGAATTT
The DNA here is from genome assembly GCA_016271365.2 of Neoceratodus forsteri. Classification (NCBI taxonomy): domain Eukaryota; kingdom Metazoa; phylum Chordata; order Ceratodontiformes; family Ceratodontidae; genus Neoceratodus; species Neoceratodus forsteri. The sequence continues at coordinate 1,482,604,561 of CM057453.1, read as the reverse complement.
GGAAGACCAGATGTCCACTCGCAGCTGAAGAGTTATCTTAGGTCGCGGCTTATTATTTTGCTGTCTCGGCGGCTGATATGCAATTTTAAAGTTTTTACAACTTTAAAAATGTATCTCATTAACGGTTTGGTCTTTTTACTTGAAATTTCCAGGGTTTTGAGGGGATGCCTTACAGATGTGAATTATGCTGTTTAGGTGCTGGGGAATTAATTGGTTGCTGAGATATTCCATGACAAATTTGACGTTTTCCCCATAGGATTACATCGCGGTCTCTGTCATGCCTTCTGGCACCGTTATCTTGCAAACGAAGTGAGATGCACACTTTTCTCTACTGGCAGCTTAGTTCACCTTTAGGTGATCTATGCTGCTGAAACAAGATTTTAAACCACACAGTAAGCCTGCAGTTGAATTTTTCTCATAGGTTGCATGGTTCACGAGATATTGTTACTTTTTGGTTGCAAGGGTTCTTTGCCGTATAGGGATGTTGTATAGTTATACATATTGGCAACTTGGTTTGGGCCCCGCGCTCCCACCAATACATGTTTTTTTGTAGTTATAATAAGCTTTTTCAAAAGGTAAGGAAATTCATTGCAAAAAACTGTGTTTAATGCATCATTTAGAGTTAAAGCGGAAAAAGTCAGGAAATTAGAACATTAGGGTTGGCCCCTAACCCCCCCACACACTCCGCACCCCCCCATCCTCCATAGACTGACAGACGCTGGGGTGTGCCCTTGGGGTTGTGAGGCCTAAATTCACATTTTCCTTTACTGTAGCATGTCAACCTGCTTACACATGGAACAGGGTGAGATTTGGGCCTCACAACCCCAATGGCACACCCCGGCATTGTCAGTCTGTGGAGAATAGGGTGTGGGGGTTGAGGTCAACCTAATGGTCCAATTTCCTGCCTTTTTTCCGCTTTAACCCTAAATGATGCATTGAATGTAGTTTTTTGCAATGAATACATATATATGTATGTGTACATGTAAAATACATGGTCCCCATTGGAGCCAGTTATCGTGTAGTTCCTAGTATACCAGACCAATTAAAGCTGATTACCACCATGGGGGAAAAACCTGGAAACACTATTACCAATAACAGTAAACAATATACTAAACCATTTACCTATCAACACCTTGCTAACACCCCAATAACGATCAACTAAACCAGCAGATTCGAACCCTTACACAGACCCTGTACTAATTACCACCGTGATACCAACTGATTCACTAACTACTCACACTTGTAAATAAATACGATTTCACTGCACTGCCGTCTCTGACCTCATTATTTCACAACACCATGTATTATATAAAACAAATCATAGGTCAGTGTGATGTATAGGGATATAATTCCATCTAGGGGAGCTAATGAGGTCATAATGCAACTTGCCCTTCGGGCTCGTGGATTATTGACCTCATTAGCACCCCTCAGTGGAAATATATCCCTATACACCTCACTGACCCATCATTTACTATATAATGTGTTTTCTTGGCATTGACGTGGAACCTTTGTAAAAGAGCCTCTGGCTCAAAGGTAGTAATTCCTAGAACAATAAACTAAACTAAATTAATGTATCAGGGTTTCACCGACAAACGTTTGGATATGTGGTATTAGGGTTTCCAACCCTAACACCTTACCCCCACCCTACATACAGCAGCATGCATGGAGGGATGTGCCTTGGGGTTATCAGCTCCAACGTTCACCCCATTCTCTTATAATCTACCCATTTCTGCTTATTTACCCATGGAATGGGGTGAGCATTAGGGCAGACAACCCCAAAGCACACCCCCATGCCTGTTGCTGCATTGGAAACCCTAACACCACATTTCCAAACTATTTTTGTCTCTGGAACCCTAACTGATGTATTGACAAAGTTTTTTTGCCAAGAATTTCCTTACTTTTTGAGATAGTATAATCATAGACTTATTTCCTTGTGGGAGTGCAGGGCCCTCTGTGTCTCGCGCTCCTATCCATCCATAATTTTTGAGAGATTGTATCCTATTGTATTATTATATATTGTAATTGTATTCTTATTCTATTGTATTATTATATATTGTAATTGTATTCTTATTTCCCTGTGCTCCCACCTGTTCATAATTGTATCCGTATTTTCATGATGCTTCTATCCAGCCATAATTCTTGAGATCGTATAGTGGTATCCTTGTGCCCTGCGCTCCCATCCCGTAGTGTGCAGTGCCAAAAAACACCTCACATTGCAATGTTATTAGACACCAAATTAATATATTTTCATGAAACATGCAGAAGGCACATTGGTGGTGCAGGGCCTTTGTATCCTGAAAATTTCAAAGCAAAATTGAAAAGATTTTTTTTTTTTACAGTGTAGTGATAAAGAAACAACTGTTTAAACCTCACATTACAATGTTATCCTATGGGAAACTAATCAAAACCAATCAAAATTTAAAGCGGCAGAACTCCACAGTAAAGTAATATGTTTTCACCAAACCAGCAAAAGGCACATCTGTGGGGTAAGCCCTTTGTATCCTGAAAATTTCAGACCAAAATCAACAATTTGTGAACTGTTGAGTGACACAACAGCTGTCTTTCGCAAACTGTGAAAAATAATAATTTTCTCTGGTCCCTATTTTGCAATTTGCGATAAAAGAAAATCCAGTTTTGCAAATTGTGAAAAAGGTTTTCTGTTTCACGACTTTTTTCCCTGCAGTTTGCAAAAAAGGATTTCTGCATGTTAAAAAAACATAACCCCAGAATCGGATTGTACAGATCCGATTAGGTAACGACAACTGTTGTCTTCTAAACCCGTGTATTTTATAAGTTGTTTAATTTTGTTGTCTAACTGAAAACAAGATGGCGGTAGCATGGAAAAAGATTCTGTATTTGCGGCAAAGGATTTCGTGTTTGCAAAAGGAATTCCACATTTGCGATAAAGAACATCTAACGGGTCACATATAAAATGGGGAAACTTTAACATTTGATAACTTTGGAGTGGATTAATATTTTTTCACCAAACCTTCAAAACGCAGATCTGCGACCCAAGACCTATATATTCAGTAAAAATTTCAGACTAAAATTCCATACAGTTTTTGCACAGTGGTGTGACCAAGAATTTCACAAAAAACTGTAATTTTCTCATTTTTAGACAATCTGTATCTCCTCTCCCACACATTCAGCCGGAACAAAACTTGCTACATTAAGATATGTTTAGTCCCTGATTGTGCATGCAAAATTTCATGTGAATCACTTGAACGGCTGCAAAGTTATTAAAGTGCATAATTCTGAGTTTAACATAGAAGTGAAGCCTGAACCCTAACTTTAGTGTGTGTGTGTGTCTCTGTCTCTGACATATAGGTATGTGTGTGTAGTTCTGTACTTCCATTATTGAAAATGACCTTTAGCTCAATGGTTAGGTCATCTTTCTTGTTAATAAACATTGAGTGATTGATTCCGGTGGAGAAGAGCTGTCCTGTTCCATGGCTGATCCCATTGTAAATAACAGTTCCAGGCTTTCAATGCTTCCACTCCAGAACTGGAGTTAACATTTTGGGAGGCTATGCTTAATCCCATTTTTTTACCTACCGGATCATAATGTTGCACTCTTAATAGCGTACGACATTATGGCTAACTCGGTATAGCGCCGTACCTGTGAGTGAATGGTGCAATACTATGTATACTGCTGTACACGGTATTGCACCACTCACTCAATCCCAGGCAGAGGATAAGACTTCTGCTGGGATGGAGTTCCGCTGAGCAGCTGCCGTGGCTCAATGGACTGAGCCACTGCAGCGAGGAACCCATACGCTGTGTCTGGGACCGGGTTTGATTCCTGGTGCCAGACAATGTCTTTTTTTTTTTTACCATCTGTGTGCTCCCCAAGTTAAACTCTTACCCCAAGGTTTAAGTCTTTATTGAGGAGGGTAGGCGCGGAAGCTCCCACAAAAGTTAACATACTACGTGGCAGAAATCGGCGCAGTAATTGCAGCGCGATTTTGCTTATGTGGCATAATGTCTTGCGACATTATGACCTCGTGTCATTTTTTTAAAGGGACACTGTCAACCTTTTTAGCATCATATGATTTATTTTTTACCTAGCTTTTTTGGTCCTTGTCGCAACCTCCTGCCAACTGGCGATGGTGACATGCATGCATTTTTCAGATTGTTCTCCCCTGACCCCCCCCAAGGCCACGGCACATGGCTCTGTGAGTGTGTGGAGGCACGCTTCGCACCCCGTGATGCCAGCTCAGCCCCTTCCACTACCCGGTACTTTGCCACCCCTCTCTGCCTACGCTACCCACCGGACCGCCACCTGGTGAGATTGGAACTGAGGGGGTCACCAACCCACCCTCACCACCCTCTGTGGAGGACAGCTGCCCACTGGTATGCTCAATCCTGCTCCGCCCCCCCCCCCAACGCCGGCACCCCAATGACCCAAGATAATTCCCGAACCGGTTCGCCGGCGTAGCATGAGATAAGGCGCTCAGTGCTTAACCCTCGTGCCTGAACATAAGAAATACCCTCAAACAGTGCAGCAACTTATGATCCAGTAGTATCCTTTATTCCCACTGCATAATCAGTGACTAGATTGTGTTGTGGGTGTTCCCGAGTCCAGTAAAGATGCAGTTGGAGCTGGTCAAGAAATGTAAACAGACATGTTTTGGTGTGGTAACACCAATATGGTGAGCTGTCAGTTTTTCACTTTTTAAAAGAAAAAGGGATCTGATTTAAACTACTGGCTGCATCAGCAGTTTCTATTGAATGTTAGTAATTATAGAATATATTTTTTAAACTAGGGACAGTTTGAGGCGGGGGAGGGGGTTGATGGTGTCCCTTTTAATAGTGAAAACCGAAAAAGGGGGATGTTCAATGATGTGTCCAAGCTCAAACAGTAAGTCAGTGGCTGTGGCAGGAACGAAACCTGAAACTGCCCATTGCAGGTTTCCAATTCTCTTATCTACACCATAGAGTGCTGCCAGATTAAGGCAGCGCTGTGGGGAGGGGTGTCTGCTGCTGTATGACATTTGTTTGAGAGAATCAGTAGACCCATTGTTTTCTGATTCTCTGTGTCTTCCCAGCTGACTCATTTGTGTAATTTCTGTAGTGTCTAGCTTGTGTCTTTAGCATTTAAGGCAAAGAAATGGTTGCTTCCTTGACTAATTAGTTATTATGTTTCCTGATGGGACTGTCTAGATCAGTCTCTTTTTGAAGTCCTGAAATACGCATCAGGTCAACTGCTGAAATTGCTGTTAGGGGTTGTCATGAGCATTCTTAAAATAATCTAAATGAACTCCAATCCATTATACTTTGGGTCACCTCCTAGCCCGTGCATTAAGTCTTGGGGAGCACTAGGATCCTGGAGGGTCATTATGTCCTAGGGCTAATTGGTGGCCTGGACCAGACTGGGATGTACCATGTTTTGTTTTCCTGCTGTCTTTATCTGTGCTTCTATGTAACTGTGCATGCTGATTTAAGGGGACAGTGCTTTCAAAACCGTTAACACAGGTAATGCTGAAAAGCTATTATGAAGCCAAGATGCCCTAAATTGCTAGTGACCGAAGAAGAAAAATTGGTGCATTGCAGACCCCATGATTCAGAACAGTATGTTTTTAATATTTATTTGTTTCAGTGATAAAATACAAAGAATTACATCAGGAAAAACAACTTGGGTAAAAAAAAAAGGTAGACTAACATTTAATTATAAGTTTCATTCTTTTTGTTTAGTTATTTAACATGAGCATTATCGGAACAGTACATTTTAAATGTCTCTAGTTAAATTCACCGTTGCCATTGAAACAGGTAAGGCCTCTCTATTGTGCTTGAGTATAATACCAGCCCTTCTTTTATCAGCATTGCTTCAACTGGTGAGAGGGAGTCTTAAATGTATGCCAACTTCTGCTAAATAGTTCCTTCCTTCCCTTCCGAAGGTATGTGAGAGACGCTTTAGTGCCTGGGACTGGATAGCCAAGGTTTTCCACTGTGTCAGGGTGGGTATGATGCAGAAGACCCAAGTTATTTTGTATGCACTGGCTAACTGAAGCAAGCTGTACCAGCACCCACTGTAGGTATGGTTCCCAGCGTCTGCTCCAACCCATGAGTAATGAGAGGGGTGTGTTTCCCATCGGTTGGCCCCACATGGTTGTTAGGCCCTGGGAGATTGTCAGACAGAATGGTTTCAGTGTGGAACAGTCCCAGAAGTAGTGCATATAAGTACCTATTGCCACCTGGTATCAAACACGCATTGGAGAGATGGCAGAATTACATTTGTGCACCACACTAGGTGGACAGTAAAGGTGGCGCAAGAACTTGTATTGGGATTCCGTATGTTTATTGCAAAAGAACAACCGCCTATGCAGTCTTAGGTTAGCTTTCCTGTTCTCTGCCAGCGGGCTTTAAAAGATACCTAAACAAGCCTTTTTTTTTTTTATTTATTCATTTAATTTAAAATCTGGCTTCATAGAGGTAAAGGAAAGGCTGTTGTTTACATTGATGCTAAAACTGCATTTAGAACTTCAAGATGAATGCAGTTTTGTAACATTTTAAAAACATGTAAACAGCCTTCCCATTGTAAAACCTGCCTGGTTAGCTGTACTGAGTAATAACAGGCAGTCATCAGACGTAATGACGTAATTGGGGCAAGTTGCAGAGCCGCATAGCACTTTACATTCCTAACTGGTTCCTTTCGTTATGAACATTTTATCATTCTTTCAACAAAATAATCAAAATCATGACTTAACATGTATATTGTTAGAAAAACGCATGTAATGCCATAATTTGTTTTTGTTTGTTGTGTAAGCAGCTGACTTAAATATGGAGTATCAGTCTTTTTAAATGTAATTGGGGTTTCTGTTTATGTATTGATTATAACCCACATTGATGGTGTTTAATTATTTATCAAATGTTATTTAATGAAGTTTTTAATTATATGTATGTGATTGTACGATGCCCAGAGCCTCTGGGATTGGGCGCCAGAAAAATAAAATGTGCATTGCCTTGGTCTTTTTTGTCAGCCAAACAAAACAGTAGCATAAGACAGCAAATACTGGTACCTGGTGGTCTTGTGGTTAAGTCCTCCAGAAGTGCAGCATGTCGATGACAGTCCAAATGTTTCAAAGCTTCCTTGCTTAAACTTAAAAACACACTGAATTTTGTATAAAAACACATGCCTCTATAATAGATAAATATAATAAATGACGTAAAGTACCAAATTGGTATAACAAAATCAAGAGATATATAAAAACAAGAAAACCTATAAAAAATGAAAAAAAAAATTCCAAGTCCAATTACATGGGTGAAATACAAGTATAAGGCAAGCAAATGCAAAAAGTAAATACAATTGGTAAAAAGGAATGAGGAAATCAAATGAACTCCTACAGCTGAAGACAGGAACAAGGCTTTTTTTCAACTATGTCGTAAATCTGAAAGGTAGTAACAAAGTATTGGCCCTTTAAAAACAGGTTCAACACTGGTTGAAGGAGAAACAGAAATGGCATCATTAGACTCCTGTGGTGCCATCTCTTGGATGAGACGTTAAACCAAGTTTCCAGCTGCCTGTTCTGGTGGTAGTTCAGGTGGATGTTAAAGATCCCATGGCACTTCTCGAAAAGAGCAGGGGACATTTTTATTGTGCAGCAAAAACAAGTACAGAAAAAGTGGAGGTTCAGTACAGAAGAATATAATACTGTAAAAACAAAGGAAGAAAATAAAAAACAATCACTAAGAACTGCAAAAAGCGACAGTGTTGAAAAGCTAATACAATACATAATCTGTATGAAATACCCCAACAGAAAAAGCAATACTCCATATTGTTTAAACCCCTACAAAGCAAGAAGACCATAAAGAAAACAAAATAACACATAACAGATCTGCATAACTGCCCAGAATTCACAAGAATCATTAACCAACCCATCCCACCCCTTTCCAAAAACGCCTGCACACTACTTTCCCCCATAGTACGAACTTCATAATGATAAACTTTATCTAATTCTATCTGTACTTGGCACAACATGTCCCACACAGTGACTACTTTTTGTTGTAAAACCCTGAGGCCTCTAGTTTGCCAGATCACCCATTTTAAACAGGCAAAAATTGCCCAAACTGTACCCTTCTGCCATGTTCTCCATCCCACCCCTAGTTGTCCTAAGATCAAAATGTAATGGGTCATTTGTTCAAATAAAGCTTCACCCCATAAGGCAGCCAAAGAAGCCCCAAAACCATGTGAACAGAAACATTCAAAAAACAATTGCTGCATTGTTTCAGTTTGACCATTACATGTTCCCGCTGAACAAACCCTGTCATCATGCATCTTATGTTTCTGGTTTCCTTTAACATTTAACTTTTGATGCCCACACAACCAGACCACATCCTGCATGTTCAATGGAATCCTCAGCTCAATACTATCTAGTAACAGCTGACAATCAAAGTGAGAAGGAATGTGAAACACAGGCTCCTCTAGATAACTGTGTGCAAGAATAGCCCTATAAAATTTCTTCCATTCAGTATCCATAAACCAGTGTAGCACAATTTTCCATAATCTGACATATTTCAGTACTGTCTGTGTACATAGAGAGGCAAGCATTTGTCAGAAGCATGCCATTTACCTCTTCCCCCATGCTTCCAAAAATTGAGGTTCCCAGCGTTTCATACTATCAATACCACAACCCGTACCCCCTAGCATCAGTGGACGAATATTACTATAAAAGAAATTACTAAACAAATATACCAATGGCTGAACCATATCAAGCCCACCTTCCTTTCGAGTTCTGTATGTATGCACCCATTTTACTGGATTCAGGCGACTGCCCCAGAGCAATAAAAAGAATAGTCCCATCAACTCAGCATGCATACTAAATGGTACAGGATAAATATGCGATACATATAAAAAAACAGGCAAAATATAAGCCTTCAATAAATAAACCCTTTTCTTTCTTGTCATTTTCCAAGACTTCCAAGACATAATTTTTCTTTGTGCAGTATCATCTACCATGTCTCAATTCATGTGCTCCGCCTTCCTGGTACCAAATAATAACACTAGTATTTTAAGCTCCTCATGTTCAGCCGTAATTGAAAATTCCAAAGGCACAGTCGCAGTACCTAAACTAAGCAGTTTACATTTAGAAAGATTCAGGGTAATCCCTGTAAGCTCATGCAAATCTGCCAAAACATCAAGAACACACTGCACTGATTCCAGATCTCTTACTAGAACTGTACAATCATCCGCATAAGCAGACACTTTTGGATACGCAGTACCAATTCTGTCACAAATAGGTCTTGCCTCAGAGTTATGTTCTATAAGCCATAATAGTGAGTCAATCGTAAAAACCTATAACAGTGGATTTAACGGACAACCCTGCAGAACACCATTCTGAAGTTGTACTGGAGTCCCTACGTGTCCATTGAGTAATGGAATCATTATTGCTGTTTCATACAAATGCTGGAGCACACAAACAAATTGATGTGGAATCCCATACAACAGGAGAGTATCCCATAGACGACCATGCTGTACAGCATCAAAAGCTGTTTCCTGATCCAAAGACATTAAGTATCCATCCAACTGCTTATTTAGACCTTGTTCAACAACTTCCCTGATAAAAATTTAATTCTGTTGAATACACCTACCAGAGATGGCTCACGTCTGATGAGGCAATATTACATACTTCGCTACCCTAGTCAAGCGTGATGTTAAAGTTTTGGTAAATATCTTATAGTCAGAGTTCAAGAGACTCTGAGGTCTCCAATTCTTAATATGCTGTGGGTCTTCCCTTTTCGTATAAAAATATCATTACCCCTTCTTGCATACTGGAGGTCAAATTCCCACCATTCAGAATCTCCTGTTACACTTCTCGCAGAACAGCAACCAAAGCAGGTTTAAAGCTTTTATAAAATTGGTGCTACTTTTTATAAAAGAGGTGCTACTTCACTGAGAGGGTGGTGGAGCCATGGAATGCGCTGCCTAGGGGGCTGGTGGAGGCAGAGACAGTGGAGGGGTTCAAGAGGGGGTGGGACAGGTACAGGGGAAGGGTTCTGGAAGCAAAATCCAATGCAGCAAGAATATCCAGAACTGGGGAGGGAGGAGCCAGACAAGGCGAGGGGGCAGCAAGGTCAGCACCCAGGGTGGGGGCTGACCAAATGAGCAGACACGAAAGACCGTTAGGCCTATTCTGCTGGCATTTTAGTATGTTAGTAAAATTCATTAGAGATGCCATCCAACCCTGGGGCTGTATGAGCTGATAAATGCTCTACAGCTACACCAGTTTCTTCCTCAGTAGCAGGACTCATCAATGTTTCCAGTTCGTAGTCAGGAATCTCTGACAGTGGCCCAGTACTCATAAAAGTAGTCTGCGTCTCACTCACAGTTTCCTGATACGTACTGCACAAATGATCTGTAACTACCTTTTGGAGACCAGAATGTGTATCATACAGTAAGTAACCCATCCTGCCCAACCAAAGCCTTCATTGTCAATTTCTGCACTCTCTGTAGTTCAACCTCATAGGAGTTAACCAACTCTTTTCTCCCCAGCGTAACAAATTGCTGATATTTTTGCAGTCTCCCCCTCCCTCCTTTTATGATATTCACATATTTGCGTTTTAAGCATCTGTAATAGTACTTGATTCTCTTCACCAGACTCCCACGCTTCTGTTAAGAGCTTTAAATACCGTGCTCTGAGATGTAAGTACTCCAAATACTTTGAACTAGCTAAAGACCCTGACTCCCGTTTCGAAAAATCCCTAACATCCTTTTTTGTATCCTTCACCACTCTCCCCAAGAGTCATATCTAACATCCTGTCTTACAATCAGTAAGCCACGTTCCCCCTTCTGTAATGCCTCCTGCTGTAAAATGGATGAATTCAATTTCCAAAATCCACTTAGTCTCCCTGATTTCACCCTCCTCCTTTCCCTTCCCCAAAGTTTCACCTTATTGTTCTTTTTTTCATGTACAAGACTGTGTTTTTTTTTTTTTTTTTTTTTTAATTTTATAAACTGTTATCTTTGCTTATGATTGTCTCAATTGTACCAATGACGTGGAACCTTTGTAAAAGAGCCTCGGCTCAAAGGTATTTGTAATCCTAGAACAAATAAATAAATAAGTAGCCCCTACTGAAAGAAATTTTATGTACCAAACCTATCCTGGCCTGAACCTGCACATGATCCGAGGTTTCCAAAGGTACTATACTAACTGTTGAAATTAGCGAACGAGGAGAAACAAACCAGAAGTCAATATGGGTTGACAGTCTACCTTTATAGAAAGTATGTTCTGGTACCTTACCCACAAGATCATACATATCACATAAGCCAGCAGTAACCAAAATGTTTGTCAATGCATTGGCATCGCTATACACTTTTGAGTCTATGACCCCAATCCTAGGTGTCAAACCACAATTAAAATTTCCCTCCCACAGAATTAATTTTTAGTGGAGGAAAGGTTCGATAAGGCAAATAAAGTCACTCTATCAGCCTTAGGCTGTTGAGCATACACATTAATCAAGCGATATGCTAAACCACCAAGAATTGTATCCGCAAGCAATACCCTGCCAGGAGCGAGATCTAGGACTTTCAAGATTTGGGCAGACAAATCAGAAAACAAAATCCCAACATCAGAACAAGGCACTTCCCCCACTGACCACAAGGATGGTTCCCACCTCCAATCCCGCTTAGCCTGCTCTATCTCAAAAATAGTGTGTAATCTAGTGTCCTGTATAAAAATGATCTGGCCTTGAGTATTATGCAAACTAGCAAAAGTGATATTACGCTTTTGACAATTGTGAACACTGTTCACATTAACGGAAATAAGAAAAGAAGTCAGCATGGTGGAAAGAAAAAATCGAAATATTCAAACAGTAATGCCACATTATTTCCTTTGTTTTCTGTTTTTCGGCTTAGGCTTTTCAACTTTTCCAACCCCAACTGAAGTCTTAAGTTGTGATGAGGCCACTGATTAGCCATCAGACTCATCACCATCTGGTACATCCATAAGGACTTCAAAAGGATTCTGAACCACTAGGTCTTCCACAATAGGAGTTCCCTTTTGTGCTGTTTTTAGACTTCGTGACCCTCCGAAAAGGTACGTCCTCCCCCTTTCCAGGTGGGGGCATTACATCCTCCTCCTCCTCCTCGTCCTGAACCACAGCAGAGTCGGGCCCAGTAGTGTCATCTTGCAAAACCGGTATATCCTGGTCATGGTCTGTCAGTTCCTGTACTGGAACCTGAGGGAGTTCCAAATCCACTGGATCCTGTGAATCATCCTGTGAGGGCACAGAAGGAGCATGGGTGTTGCCATAAACTTCAACCAGTACTATAACGGGATCAGAAGGTGGCTTTGAAACTGTGTCAGCAGCTGAGACCTGCTCCCCGTCAGTCAAGCAATCCATTAAATCACTAATTCAGTTTCTCCTTTTGTGCTGTAGCAACACAGACCTCATGTTCAGCACGGACAGATTGATCAACACCATTATGAGATGCTCAGGAACAATTCCTAAAGTTATGGCCCCTCTCCTCACACAAATTGCATTTCTGAGGTTGTCTGCAGTGTGCACCAGTGTGTCCAAAGTCACCACAAACTCCACATTTCTGTTTTTTTGCACACATTACTCAAGTGACCAAGAGCACCACATTTGTAGCAGGCTCTGGGTTGTCCTGGATAGAATAACACTCCCCTATTACAACCCAAAAAGAAACAATTAGGCAAATATTGTATCATCCCTTGCTCCTGTTTTAGTGTAACCTTAAACTTCCAGCCCTTCCTCCCCTGTCCACAGATGTTCCTCATCCAAAATTGGGTCAGGGTAGCCAGTTACCTGACAGCGCTGCTTCAACCAATAAGTGATGACCGCCACATTTACTCCTTCATTACGAAAGAGAATAGTAATTGTTTTAGACATGGGTTTAGTCAGAGGTATAGCAAGAAAAGGCTGCCATACTGGACCATTCTTAAGTAAATTATACTTTTTCCAAAACCATTCCAGGCTATTAGGATGCTTAAAACTGACATATATAATATCCCCAGGCATATGAATCTGCATACATTTCATATGCATAAAATTTCATAGTATTCTTAAGCAAAGCCCTTCCCACAAATAATCTATCAGGCGCATCAGAGGTTGCACCCCTGAACTTTAACCGTACTGCATTATGTCTTATTACTGGCTCAGAAGCAGTGTGCAGACGGGAAGCAAAATAGCTTTTCCCGCACCCTTTCATGCCAAACAGGAGGTTTCGCTGTCTGCAAACCAGTATTAGCAGCAGTTGGAACAGGGCCCTCGGAGACTGACAATCCAGTTTGTTCTTTCTGTATCTCAGCTGCAGGGAGACCAGCTGTGGATCTGAAGGGACAGGGAAGGGGGGGCAGACCACAAAACAGGTACCTTATTCAAACAACATGAAGTCTTGCTATATTATGACTATTGCAGTTTGTCCCAGCCTTAGAACTGCTCCGGGTGAAAGAGTTAACTTCCATGCATAGCATGGAGCTTAGCTTTGAGCTCGTCTAGAAGCTCTGTTAGGTTGGTTTCAAACCTAAACCGGCCAGATTCTTTACTCGGCCACTGAACAGTCGCTCCGGAGATTCCTCCTGTTGCTCGGTTCATTTCTTGGTTTAAAGCGCTATTTCTCGGTTTAATTTAACATGATTTAATTATTTTAACACGAAAACCGATCGGTTCAAGCTCTGTCTATGGTAATCGTAAGATATAGGGTTTTTTCTGTGTGGAACTTGTAAAGTGTTATCTGTTCGGTTGAACCGATCGATTGTATTAAAATTTAAGTTTAAAGCCTTTTAAGGCTTCTTAGAGTGCAGGTTCCGGTTCTTATCGGTTCTATAAAAAGCGGATTTCATTACGTTTTTCACGACCGTGACCACGGTTTGGAACGATAAGGGTGTCTTGCCTGGCACTGCCATTAAAGGGCAAGTTTGTTGGTTAGGCTGGCATCATGTCTGAGAAACCCAAAAGAAAACCGGGCCACTGGGTTTCAACACTGTAGTGTCTGTGGGAAGCCTTTGCCAAGGCTGACCCACACACTACATGTGTCTATTGTCTGGGGTTTGACCACCTCAATTCAGACTGCCAGATTTGTAAAATTTCCTGCAGCCACCCTGGACAAGAGAGTGGGCAGGCTCAGGAACCAGAGGCCAAAAGTCCACTGACCCGGATGGCCAGCTCGGTTTGGTGCCAACGGAGGAGTGCCCTCTGACCAGGGTGAGACTTCCTCGGGCAAGCGAGAGCTGGCTCTGAGGGCCAGTTCCAGCAAAAACTAAAAATCAGCAGGTTTGGGTCCAAAATTCCTTCTCCAACTGCTGCAGAGATAACCAGGGCAATACAGATTGTCCAGTCCCTGTCCCTGGTTCCTTCGAACCGCCACTGTCTGGCAAAGGTCGGTTCGGTCGGTTCCAATGGTTCAGGATTATGATATAGAAGAGTTCTATGAACCAGAGGAGGGATGAGGATTATGATCAGTGTGAATGTGACTTTGAAAGTCTGGATGTGCCCATTGAACGGACATCTCCCCAGATAGACCTTCAGGTGAGTCTCCCCTAGGCTTTCTGAGTCCTCTTCTCATTTTTGTTTTATAAAAAGTTGCTGAGACCCTCCAGCTTCCCTTAGAGGAGGCTTTGGATGAGCAAGAGGAGCCTGACTATGTGGAGATGATGGATATCCCAGAGTCCAGGAGGTTGTCCATCCCTTTACATAAATCTTTTAGAAAACAAACAATACAAATTTTAAAAGCTCCTAATTCTGTGCCTCCTGTGGATAAAAAGATGGACAGGAGGTACACTTTGTCAGGTCCTGATACAGATTTTCTTTCACAGCAATGCAGTCATGTTGGGGTAGTTCAGGCTGCAGCCTGTGATAAAGCTAATATTCCACTGGCTTCACATCCTCCTGACAAGGATTCCAGGAAGATTGATGCCATGGCCAAAAAACAGTACATGGCAGCATCCTTGGGACTCAGACAAGCAAACTATATGGCTTATGTTGCGAGATACCAGAAATCTAGATGGGATACTGTCATGGCCTTAGTCAAACAGGTCCCTGGCCAGCTTGCAAAGGAGCTGGAACAGGTGGCTCTTGATGGTATTGAGGCATCTAAGGTGCAATTCCATGCTACAGTGGATTTTAACGATGTATCCTCTAGAGTCATGGCTACATCTGTGGCTTTTCGGAGATTGGCCTGGCTCAGGTGTACTACTTTTGTCACAGGATACCCAGTCTAAGGCAATGGATTTTCCTGTGGTGGGAAATTCTCTGTTTGGGGAGCAGACAGAGGATTATATGAAGAAAATGGATGAATATAGAACCACTTACAGGAGTGCACAAGCCAAGGAACGGCAAGCCATTCCTCAGAGGCAGCCCCCCAGGGGTAGGGGTAGGCCTTTTCACAGGCCTTTTACCAGACCCAGGCCTCCTCCTCTTCAGCCTATGTACAGAGGGGGTTTGAGCAGGCCTGCTCCCACCCCTCAGCCTAAAGCCCCTGCCAAACAGGCACCCTGATGGGATGCCCAGGGTCAGCTCTCCACTACCTGTAGTGGGCAGGTTAGCTCACTGCGTCCAGGACTGGCAGTCTTTAACTTCAGACAGGTGGGTCCTGGAAGTAGGAACCAGGGTCTGAATTCTCAGCTTCAAGAAATTTCCAAAGATGAGGCCAGATCTTTTCCACCTACAAACCCTTTAGAGGCTCTTGCTTTGAAACAGAAGTCTCAACCCTCTTGGCTCTCGGAGCTGTAGAAGGGTTTCTCCCTTCACCAAGGCAAGGCTCTGTACTCAGGTACTTCCTTACCCCAAAAAGACAGGAGAGTGGCGGCCTATCCTGGATCTAAGATATCTAAACAAGCACCTTTTAAAGCCAAAGTTCAAAATGGTGACACTGGGAATGATTTTACCCTCCCTAAGGCCAGGGGACTGGCTAGCCTCCCTGGACCTCAAGGATGCCTACTTCATGTTCTTATCAGAAGCTCCCATCGAAAGTACCTCAGATTGAACTGCCCTCAGGCCATTATCAGTTCAAGCAATGCCCTTCGGCCTCACTTCTGCCCCAAGGGTGTTCACAAAATGTCTGGCAGTAGCAGTCGCTCATCTAAGAAGGCAAAAGATTGCCATTTTTCCCTACCTGGATGACTGGCTCATTGTGGGTCAGTCTCAGACCAGTCAAATCACACCTGCTAGTTACCCAGCAGTGCTTACCTCTGGGATTTCTTCTCAATCTTCCAAAGTCAGGTTTGGAACCTGTCCAGGTACTCACCTTTATAGGCACAGAACTGGACACAAAGCAGACCAGAGCCTTCCTTCCCTTGGAAAGGGTAGGACCTTAGTGGCCCTGGCCGCCTCCCAGCTGCAGGTCTCTCGACCAGCAAGGCATTTCTTGCAGCTCCTAGGGCACATGGCTGCCTCCACAGCTGTGGTGCAAGGAGCAAGATTTCAGATGAGGGACATTCAGTTCCATTTGAGACTTTCTGGTCTCAAAGAGATCCTCTATCAAGTTAATCCCAGTGACTGAACTCTGATCCAGGCCCTTCAGTGGTGGCAGGATCAGAGCAATCTGAACAGGGGTGCCTTTCATCCCTCTGTCCCATTCCTTGACCCTTACTACAGATGCATCCCTCTTGGGATGGGGAGCTCACATGGGCGACCTCTCCACCCAGGGTTATGGTCCCTCAGGAATCTCTGCTCCCACATCAATCTGTTGGAACTCAGAGCTGTTTTTCTAGCACTTCAGGTTTTCTCTGCATCTGTTCAGAACAAGGTGGTACAGGTCAGAACAGACAACACCACTACAATGTGGTACATCAACAAACAAGGGGCACTCGGTCTTGACCTTGTGCACGAGGCGATAAGTTGTGGTCTCTGGCTTATTCCTAGACACTTCCCTCATAGCAGTTCACCTCCCAGGCAAGGACAATGTTCTGGCAGATGCTCTCAGCAGGATTTCCCAGGCCATCACGAATGGTCACTGGATCCCCTAGTACTGGGGATAGTGTTTGCCAGATGGGGCACTCCTCAGATAGATCTTTCACAGCCCCAGACAATCATCAACTTCCACTGTTTTGTTGCAGGCCCCCAGTGTTGGGCTCAGTTCCCTGGATGCCTTTCTCTCGATTTGGGAAGGGAAGTTTCTTTATGCCTTTCCCCCTTCCCTCTCTGTTCAAAGTACTAGTCAAAATCAGGTCTCAGCCCTGCAAAATGATCCTGATTGCTCCAGACTGGGCCAGGCAGCCCTGGTACCCACTCCTTCTGTCCTTAGCAGTCCATCTTCCCTGTGTCTCCCAGGAACCACAATCTGTTAACCTGTGCTCAGGGGAGAGTTTGGTATCCGAATCTCAAATCCCTCAACCTCAAGGCTTGGCTCTTGAGCAGTTAGAGTTTGCTGATTTACAACTTTCTCAGTGTTCTCGAAATCCTGAAGGCTGCTAGGAAGCCTTCCACCAGAAGCTGCCTATAACTCCAAGTGGAAAGGTTTTCCATATGGTGTTCTGGGAAGCATGTTTCCCGGAATCTGCTGATCTACCCACTGTATTGGACTACATGGTCCATCTTAATTCTTTGGGACTGAGACCAGCTACCCTGAAAGTGCACTTGGCTGCTGTCTCTGCCTTCATTTCAACAGAGAGCCCTCTTCTCTTTCTGCTCATCCTGTATTTTCCAAGTTTTTTAAAGGTGCTTCACACCAATCCTCCATTCAGGGACCCTGCCCGGCTTGAGATCTTAATGTATGCATTGCTCAGCTAATGCAACCCCTTGAGCCTCTGTCTTGGCAGAGCTTAAGTATTTGACTTGGAAAACTGTATTTCTGGTAGCCATCACTTCTGCCAGGCGTATAAGTGAGTTACAGGCTTTATCAGTAGAGACTGACTTTATTTCCTTTCACAGGGATAAGTAGTCCTCAGGACTAACAGGAAGTTTTTGCCTAAGGTGGTTTCAGATTTCCACCTTAACCAATCTATTCACTTCCAGTGTTCTTCACTGACCATTCCTCCTCCTCCGGTGAGAGGCTGCTGCACAGATGTTAAGGGCCTAAGTTACTACATAGGCGTACCAAGGGTCACAGGTTTGACTCCCTCCAACTGTTTCTCACGTATGGTGAGGTTGGGAAAGGGAGACCTGCCACTAAGTGATCCATTGCCAGGTGGATCGTTTCTTGTATCCAATTTTGCTATCAAAAGCTGGGTAAGGTTCCCCCCCTCAGGCCTGAGGGCTCACTCTACCAGAGGTACAGCTGCATCTCTAGCTGCTGCTAGAGACATCCCTATCTTGGAGATATGTCAGGCAGCTACTTGGAAGACAGTACACACTTTCACCAAGCATTACTCCGTGGATATTCAGGCCAGGAGGGATGCTCGGTTTAACACAGCCGTGCTTCAGAGCCTATTCCCTAAGTAGGTTCTGTCCCTCCTCCATGGAGGTACTGCTGTGTAGTCTGCAATAGTCATAATATAGCAAGACTTCATGTTGTTTGAAGAAAAATTACTCACCTTAGTAATGTTGTTTCTTCTAATGGAGTCTTGCTATATTATGACCTCCCCCCCAGCCTGCCCCTCTCAGAACTCCTACTTTGGGTATGGGTGGGTAGTCCTCTGTTGGCATTTATTGATGCCCTCTTTCGTGTTTGGGTGTTGTGTTTATTTAGTTATTTTATCTTATTTTTCTGGTCCACTGACTTGAGTCTTTGTGTTGGGACCAGGAAAATGTGTTAATATATTAGTGGCCAGTTGGCTAGTGTAGGTTACAGCTTCTACACAGAACCTTAGTGAGTTTTTGCTGGTAAAGATCTGACGGTTTCGGTTTGAAACCAACCTAACAGAGCTTCTGAACTGAGCTCGCGCTCTAAGCTCCATGCTCTGCATGGAAGTTAACTCTTTCACCTCCGGAGCAGTTCTAAGGCTGGGACAAACTGCAATAGTCATAATATAGCAAGACTCCATTAGAAGAAACATTACTAAGGTGAGTAATTTTTTCTTATCACCCTCTAATTCAGTAATAGTTAACAGGAGATCCCCTCTCCCAGATATTACAGGGGTCTCACAATTGACCACAGCTTGACCAGGCATAAGCTGAGAAGGGGGAAGCCTGAGAGTCAGACCCAGGACTAGGTTCAAGAAGTGGGGGGACCACATCAGTATGTCCCAAGTCAGGAACATTTGCATCCCAACCAGAACCATCCAATTTTTTAACCCATCCTGCAGCCTCCAGTGAACGAGAAACCCAATCATCCCGAGGGGTGAGGGGTGGGACTGAACTAACAAGCCCCTCAGTTGCAGCAGCACCAGCAGTTTTACAAGAGGCAGAAATACCCTCCCCACCAAATCGACAGTTCTGCCCTGGCAGGTGTTTTCCATTTGGGGAGCTTTTCCCAGGGGACCTACGATCCAGAATCTCAGCAGGCAAACCAGTCGCAAAAGCAGTATGACAGTCAGCAAACGAACCAGGGCCAGGCATACTTTGGTTTATTTGAACCCCAACATCAGGCATTACATTAGTGGCATCTACGCATGGTAGACCTTCCAAACCCACTGTCCCATCCAAATCGCGCTTACTGACTGCCCTTACCGGTACCTGTTGAGAGGTAGAGCAGGTCAAAGCATCCACCGGAGCCTCCGAAAACGCTTCTGCGACTGCCGTAACATCCACTTCTATGTGTGTTACCGGGATTCCAACTTGGGTGCATTCGTCCATCACCGCACCAGTCCTGGCACGTTCCAGCAACAACAACTCCAGTTCCTTCTTCCTAGCATGGAACCAGCGTTCCTTGGCAGCAAGCAGCTCACGAATCTGACTCAACTGCTACCACATTAGCCAACGACATATCGTCTTGCAGCAGTCCTTGTCCAGGTAGGGAAGCCACATCCTCTAAAACCACCGAACTACTTATAGCAGGATCGGCCTTACAAACTCCCAAGACCGGGGAATGGACCCGTTCCCCGGCCCCCTTCACATCCGAACTCCATGATGTCTTGGGCAGACTGGCTATAGCAGCACCAGTCACAGTGCCATCTCCCATAGAGTAGGGGAAATTCTCCAGTGCCCTGGCCAAACCTCCCCATTCACTATAAATACCACCAGCAGCTTAATCTGGTTCAAAGGTCAGTTGGTATTCATCTGTATCTCCTCCTGGTCGTGCCTGAAAATAGGCAAAATTTGTCTAGTGCACTTACCTGGTCAATAAATAAATAATGTAACAGTTATTTCATTAGTATCTTCCAGAACAAAACAGGAAGAGTTTTTTAAAATAGATGTGGGCAATAACCAGACATTGGCACTGCCAGTAACAGAAAATACAGTAAGGGGAAATTACGTAATAAAAAAATAAAAAAACACAGTAAATCCCCTGGGCCTGATATGATTCACCTGAGATTTTTAAAAAGAGCTGGCAGATGAACTAGCAGGACCGATTTCAAGCCTGCTTAATGCATCCCTTAATGAGTGTAGTATTACCAGAATGGGAAATGGCTAACATTACACCAAATATATTTATTTTAATTAATTTTATTTATTTGTTTTTACCAGGAGACGCACACTAAGTTGAAATCTTGTTTACAGGTGCGACCTGGGAGCACAAGGAAGTTGACTTGCTCAGGGTCACTATTATGCAAGTGGGGGCTGTGGGATTCAAACCCAGTTCTCCAGGTTTGTATCTATGATCCTTAAACCACTGCGCCATACTACCTCCTTAAAAAATAAGGCTCTTTTTTTTAAAAAAGGTTCCAAATATGAAATAACCAATTAGTCAAACCTCATTCCTGGGCAAGATTATGGAAGACTATATAAAAGAGCTAATTGATAAACATCTTATTGAAAGCAATCAGAAAGACATGGTTTTAGACCAAATAGATCTTGTCTTACTAAACTGATGCATTTTTTTGAAACAGTAAGTTGTGCTCTTGGCAGTAGACTTCCAGTTGATGTGATCTGTTTGGATTCTGAAAAGCCTTTTGAGTTGGTCCCACATGACGAGCTACTAAAACGGATGGTAGACATGAAATTTCATCCAAATACTATAAGCTGGACAAATGAATTGCTCTCAAACAGGATACAAAGAGTGTCAAGTCACCATGGTGTCCTGCAATGATCAGTTCTTGGTCCCACACTGTTTGATATATTTATTTCATCTGTGCAAACATCATCAAATTCTTGGCCATGTAAATTTGTAGAAGATGGCAAATTAGGGGTAATTGTTAAAAACTACTGCAACAAGACTTGTATTCACTTGAAAATGGGGCAATATCTCATAAACTCAGGTTCAACATAAATAAATGAAAAGCGCATTTTGGACAAAAAAAAATATCCAGGTTAAATATATGTTGAACAACAAAACAATTTATAGCAACAGAAGCGGAAAGATTTGGGAATCATTGTGACCAATAAGTTAATGGAGTTATATGGGCAGAAGTGAAGCTCTGACCACTGCACAGATCAGGGCTTCATCTCTCTGACCCCCCGGAGGCACCATGTCATATTAATAGTTTTATTACCTGACTATTGGTAAAAATAGCCTGAACCTCCATAGGACTTGGCATTTTAACTGTGGCGCTCCTCAACCCCCTGGGATATAGCTGATAACATTGCAAGAAAATGACGCTACACTGCCTGTCCCTTAATAGTGCCTTCATGTATGGAACTTTTACAATGTCTGTGCCTCTGATGACCAACGCTATTTTGACAGAAGTTGCCTAAATCCCATGGGTATGCCGTCTTAAGGGACGGGCAGTACAACACCATTTTCTTGCAACGTTAGCGGTGAGATCCTGGGGAGTTGAGGAGTGCCATTGTTAAAATTCCATGTCCTACAGAGGTTCAGGCTATTTTTACCAGTAGTCGGGTAATAAAACTATTAATTTGATATGGTGCCTCCAGGGAAGATCGGAGAGGTGAAGCCCTGATCTGTGCAGTGGTTGGGCGCCACCTCTGCTGGTAGTTCTCCTTTAAATTCTGATAGCCAAACCAGATAAATAGTAAAAAATGTACTAAATTTACTAGGTGCATATTTAAACATATTAAAAGCACAGATGCAAGTGTCGTAATGCCCCTCCATTCAGCCATGGTTAGGCATTACCTCGAATATTGCAGTCCTTTCTGGCACCGCAAAATATACTATTAAACAAATTGAAAGGGTGCAGAGAAAGGTTACTGAAAAGGTCTTTAGTCTAAAACATTGTACCTATGATAAACAACTGGAAAGATTGGGTCTCATTACTTTAGAATATAGATGCATGAGAGGTAGCCTATGTGTAGTCAGTATAAAGCATTCCAGGATAGCGAACTCTTGGAAAAGACTGGATTAACTAAGAAAAACACACTGACACAAAGAAACACTAGGTCCCGTGACATGCAACTGGGTGGTGAGATAACAAAAACGCGAAAGAGAACTGGCTGGATAAACCAAATAGTGATAACACTTTGGAATGCTCTTTCTGCCACCATTGTCGGTAGTGACGCAATGTACAACTTTAAAAAAAAAAAAAAAAAGAGATTCTTATTTAGGTAGTGATTTCGCTAGAAAATACCATTGATACACGGCCAGTCATACTTGGCCTTAGCTAACTGACTCTTTTATTATCTATCTGTGACATCTGTAGAAACATAGAAATTGTCAGCAGATAAGGACTGATAGGCACATCCAGTCTGCCTGTAGGCACTATACACTGTATGTGGTCACTGACCCTTTGTGATCAATGGCTTTTCATCACTCCCTCCCCTACTGTGACTTAAGTATTAGTGTTAATTCTAAAACTTTAGTTTCCCTGATGTCAGACACTCCCCCACCCCTTCCTTCACAGCCATCCCGCCTGCCAGGACGTAGTTGCACAGTCCATTAAATTACCTTTCTCTGAGTCCTGGTCCTTTGTATACAACTATCTGTACCTGAGCCCACTATGAAGGACACCTGCTTGCTTGCAATTCTGTAGCAGTAGTCCGAGTGCACGCCTACTAGGTACCATTCTATGTCTTGGTTGACATAAGTAAAGGACGTGTCATTTATTAGTGCCAGCGGGGAAGGAAGGAAGAATAGGGGTTGTTAGGTATGTGTTCAGGCTACTACTACAGGCTTACAAGCAAGCAAGTGTGCTTTGTAGATCTCCTGTCCTGTAACTTACACATTATCCCTGGTATCCAGTGGCATCCCCCACCCCCCGATCTCCTGGCCTGTAACTGACACCTTATCCCTTGCGTCCAGTGACACCCTGCACCTCCCCAATCTTCAGTCAAATAAAATTACACCTCGCTCCGATGTCCACTGGCAAGCCCCATCCCCCATCTCCCTTCCATAAATTACACTTTATCCTTGGTGTGCAGTGGCACAATCTTTTGTCCTATACTTTACATGTGCTCACTGTCGACTGATATAGCGACCAGCCAAAGGTAGGAAGGCTGTACTGGTCACCAGCATGGGATTCCACACATGTCCCTGACTAGCTAGTCAAAAGGGAGGGGGTTGGATAGTTTTATTTATTTATTTTTTGGTATGGGTAGGGCAGGTGGGAGGCCTTTTGACTGCTGGTGTTCGGTCCTTTTGTCGACCAGCATTGGGGTGGTGGGGCGGGGGCACCTCAGGTCACCAGGGATACTATAGGTAACATGGGCTGGGAAGTTGGAGGGGGTGGTATGGGGCACCACTGGACACTAGGGACAGTTGTCTCAGAACTGGAATGGGTGATTGGATGTTGGAAAGGTGCCACGAGACACCAGGGACAGCGTTATAAGAACCGTGATGGGTATTAAGAGGATGGGGGGGCGTGCTTTTGGACACCTGGGGCAATTTTCTAAGACTTAACGAATTGTCACGGAGGTGGGGGTGCCACTAGACACCAGGGTAACCGCAATAGTAACTGGGATGAGTGATCAGAGGGTGGGGGGGCCATTGGACACCAGGGATCAATGTTCTGCGGATCTGGATGGGTAATTGGAGGATGGGGGGCACCACTGAACACTAGGGAGATGGTAACATAACCAGGACAAGTGATCGGAGGGTGGGGGATGCTACTCGACACCAGGGGCAGGGTTCTGCTGTACAGTCGGGTAATCTGAGTGTGGGGGTGCCACTAGACACAAGGGTACAGAGTTTTAAATAGCTGGTATCTCATCACAATCTGCGATATGAATCAGCTGCTCGGGCGAGCCATTCTGATTTTTACATTGCAAAAAACTGCGATGCATTCCGTGTCCCTCCCCCCGCCCATCTCAGCTCCACCACCCTCCCACATGTCCGCAGACACTCACCCATAAGGCAATTCAGAGTGCCTCCCAGTCTCATCGCCTCGAGCCTCGAAATAAATCCAGACAATCGCTCCTGTAGTTCTGTGCATCGTAATCCTGAGTTGCTTAAATGCCCATGGTATCCTCAGTCTCACTGCATGAGCCCAAATGCGGCAGTCACTCCCAGTAGTGCTTTGCACAGAGGCACTACTGGGAGTGATTGCCGCGATGGCTTGAGTGAGACTGAGGACTCATGTGGCCTAGTCAACAACTCAGATTACTGCTGTACAGAACTACTGAATCGATTGTCTGGATTATTCGAGGCAGGAGATACTAGGAGGCACTCTGGTACCTTATGTGGAGTGATGTCGATGGTTTGGGAGTGGTGATGGGGCTGAGATGGTGAGGGAGGATTCTGCATGGTGGGATTGGGCTACTCATACCTGTCAACTGACCCCAGTTATGAAGGATGTCCCTCACTTCACCCCTCAAAATTATTCTGTTCCTCCTCTGTCCTTCACAGAAAAGAAGCTGGTAACACAGAGAACGGTGCTGTAAATTTAGACTTGGAAGCAGAAATAAAAACTCTGTATAAGTATAGGCAATGGTTGCAACAGTGTCGTGAGCCTAAAGATAAAAGCAGCAGTCTATTTGTTAGTTGGCAGTAAATGTCATAATGGTTGAGGCGCATGGTGGGGGAGGGTTGTGGCAGGGAGATCAGCTCAGGCTTTAGTTTGTGGCAAAGCAGTCCTGTCTGGGGAGGCTGAGATGGGTGGGTTTTTTGGTTTGCATGTAGCTTATGGGTGGGGTGAGGTGGGTTGTTGGCCACTGAGATTGTTGGGAGGAGGGTTTTGTAGTTCTGGCAAAGGGACAAGGGTGGGAGGTTGTGATACTGAGGTAGGTGTGTGTGTGTGTGTGTGTGTGTGTGTGTTTTTTTTGTTTTGTTTTTGGGGGGTACTCAAACAGTTGAAACCAAGACAGAATTGATTTTAATGAAACATTTTATTTAGGTTACAATATTTAAGCATTTTTAATTCTGCTAATCAAATCGAGGCATATGCTATTCATTTTCACATTGGATTAGCACTTTCACGTGCAAAACTGCTAATCAATTTTCCGAGCTTATTTAAAACCCTGGGGTAGCATTGACAGTAACCAGGACAGGTAAGTGGAGGGTGGGGGAGATGCCACTAGACACCAGAAACAGTGTTCTAAGGACCAAGATGGGTAATCAGAGGGCGGGGACACCACTGGACACCAGAACAATGTTCTAAGACCGTGATGGTTATACAGAGAGTGGGGGGGTGCCACTTGACACCAGAGTAACATCGATAGTACCTAGGATGGGTGTTTGGCGGGTGGGGTGGGGGCCTCTAGACACCAGGGATAATGTTCTAAGGACCTGGATGGGTAATCGCTTGATTGGGGGCACCAGTGGGCACCAGAGAAAGAGTAACATAAATGGGATATGTAATTGGGGGAGATGCCACTGGACACCAGGGATAGGGTTCCACTCTACAGGACATGTGATCAGAGAGTGAGGGTGCCACTGGACACCCGGGTATCGAACATACTAACTGGGATGGGTAATCGGATGGTGCAGGTGCCAATGGACACCAGAGAAATGGTAACATAACCAGGACAGGTGATCGGAGGGTGGGAGGATTCTGAGACATCAGGGAATCCCTTACCATATATGGGATGGGTGATCAGGAGGCTGGGGAGTGCCACTAGACAGCAGGGATGATGTGGCAGGCATCAACAGGATGGGTATAAAAGCACCACTGCTTCCCTTGCAAATTAGCCTATTATGGGCATGCAAATGGCCCTTTAGCGCCTTGCATGCCCAAAGAGCTAATTTGCATGGTGCAGCTGAATATTGTGCCATGGCTTCTGTTGCTATCCAGTCCTGGGGCGCAATTTCCTGTGGCCTGGATATAGGCCATGTCCATGTCAGGGCAGTCAGATTGACTTAGTGCTGCACTGACATGCCAGTATTCAGTCGGATAGTGCTGATCTACTGTCTGACTGAATATGGCAGCCTCTGGGTCGGGTGCAGGTGCTGAGCTAACCTTTGTGCCTTACTTGCTCCAATTCTTGAATATCTGGCCCTTGGTGTAGGAAGAGCTTCTGCTCTTCAAATAAAATCTCTTTCATGTTCTTGTACGTTGTCAATATGGCCTGGTGGTCCCCACAGTGGTGCAGGTGAAATATAATTTGCCAAAGGGGGTTAGTCTTGTGACTGCAACGGCATTAAGCCTCTATGTGCTAGTGATTGTGAAGAGAGTCGGACCAGCCGAGGAGCTATGCTTACTGTGTAACTCACTGTCTGCATAACTGACACAGATCATACGTTATGTGAAAGATGCAAAGGAAGCAGAGCTCGAAGAAGGGGAGGGAGGGTGCGGGGCACAACCCCCAGTGCTTTCGTTCATTGATTAAGTGTGCTATTGTGTGTGTGATGCTGAACCTCACGTTTTTAGCGAAGGCGGCGCATGCATTCTCGTGAGCTCACGCCACGCAATCTGGCTGGTCCGACTCTCTTCACAATCGCCATGTGCCTGCTTGATCTTCTGCCTTTGCCTTTTACACTTATCCTTAGCAGCTTCGGTAGCACTGTGCACACAAGTCTAAGGCACTGTCTCCCTCTTGGCTCTATGGGAGCCCTCGCAGGTGGAGATTGCTGCACCTGTTGTAGTTCTCCTGACTAATGGTCTAGTTCCTCACGGAGGTCTTCCAGGTCCCACTACATTTTTGCCATCTTATCTGGGATCGAGCCAGTTGCATCTTTTAGGCCCAATGCCCTCTGCTCCACTTTGGTTGTCCTCTTGGCTTACGTGGCATATTGAGCTGAGATTTCCTCCAACCTGCTGTCCAGCTTGTCCAATTTAGGTCCAAGAGCCTTAAGAACTTGCTCAGTTACAGTCTGGCTCAGTGTGCACATTTCAGCAGCTGACAGTGAGATTGGGGTTGGGCCGACAGACTGAGAGGTCATCATCCCTTTCTTGTTGACTTTAGCTGCAGCCTGTGACTGTTTGGCAGGTGGGATCACTAAACATTCTTCCATCACTGTTTGGTCCATGCTTCTATGTGGTTTGAACTCCGAAAATACTACTTTAGCTAATGAAAAAAGGGTTTTAAATCCCTGAAGAGACAGAGCTTGAGGGAATCGCGTCTTGCCAGCTAGCTGCTCATTAGCACCCCCACGGCATATTTTTAATACATCCAGCATTCTCTATAAACAAGGGCATCCACAGATAACTTGCTAAGTTCCTGTTCCTGTCCATACTGTATGTGTTAAACCATTTTGACTCTGTTAAAATGATTTAAAGGTTTGTGTCCAGATTGTACCATGGTAAAACCATGCTGCTTTAGTCTGTGTTTTTAAAATTGTGTTCTAAGCCTAGTGGGGTTAGGTTAGAACAAGGTTTTAGAACACTTTGGGTTAACTAAGGTACATGCAAACCTTGTAAGTGAATTTTGAGAGTACACAACCCCAGACTAGCAGCAAATCTAAGCTTGTAGAGACCCAGTAAATCTTACAGCCCTATTTTCTGCCCTATTTGGTTCTTTTTGTTTTCTGTCTTGTGTTTCTTGTCTGGTCACTGCCACTGACCCCATCTGTATCTGTTCCCCAGGCCCCATCACTTTTCATCTCTGAGACTTACTGGTCTCCGCTGTCCTCTTTCCACAGAACCTGGCCGGAGGTGCCCTGTCATCAGTGCAGGGCCTGTGAGGGGCTGAGCCCTCACCGCGATGTGGTTTGAGGGATTTTCCTCCATTTTCGTCCTTGGGGCCTGCAGTGAAGTGATGTCGTGCTCTCCCCCTGGAGATGATCCCAGTATTTGGTTCTGATCCTGGTTATGAGTATCCAAAGCGGCATCCACAGTGTCTTGCACCAGTAATGCAGTGGTGCCTGGGCACTGGATTGGGACAGCACGGGGTGGGAGCACAGTGTGGACGCTACAAACACCAAACCTAAATCTGGTTGGTGGATTATTTCTGTAGTGTGTACAGAGCCTTAAACAAAGGATGTGTCTCCAGCCAATATGAAGCTGAAACTGAGTAGAAATAAGTGTCTCATGTAATTGACTTCATGTATTTCTCAATGGGTCTACTTACTACATTTTCCCAGGCTAGACATTATTTTGGTAAATATGGCGTTTCAGATAAAATGCCAAAATTCTAATTTTGGCTTGCTGTCCAAAAAAAAAATAATTAAAATATGGTATTGAACATGAAGTACCAACAGTCAGAAATTGATATTCAGCTATCAATTCATGGGGCTCAGAATACCAAATGGCTGTCCGTTTATTTGTTTGGAACGCTTAACCAGGAAAGAGACACTGAGCTGTGATAGCTAATTTCCAGATGTATCCTGGGGTGGGTGGGTTACGTGGACCCGTTACATTGACAGGGTGAATATTGCCATAACACCAGGGAACTCCCCTAACATTCGAGTGCTGATTCTTGAAAATAGGGAAAACACACACACACACACACGTGCCACTCATGATCACAGAGAGAGGAAACTACTGCGTCATGAGCAGTTGGTCTGTTTTTTATGCAACCATAAAGTTAAATAAATTAAATTTAAAAAAAAAAAAAAATACACAGTGAAAACTAACCAATTACTGTGAGTAAAAATTTGGCATGAATACACCACTAGCCTAATTTGCAGTGTTAATGAGAAAAAAAGGAAGCATTTATGCACAGTCAATTACATCAGCGAATCTTACACAAGAGGAGCCATCATGAAATGTGTTTTTTAAAACAAGAATCAAACTGAGGCCAGTTTGGTTGATAGTGTGCCTTTAAAGATTGCCTGTGACATATATGGGGAAACTTAAAAACAAACAAACCCAAAAACAAACATATACACAATTCTGTTTCACATATTCTCTGTATTTATCTTCCACACTTTATTACTAAGGACAGCTGCTTTTAAATAGGATCCCTAGCCATCAGACTTTATCTGCTCCTCCTCCTGTGTGCCTCAGTAGGTGGCATGCTTATCTCTGGGGCCAACTGATCAGAAACCTGTGGGTTCTAGCACCATACCAGGTACCTCAGGTAATATACCCATAGCTGACACTGTAGTGCATTATGAGGAGGGTGCTGCAGTGTTGCGGTTCCATCCTTCAGATGTCAGACTGTGGTCCCTTCCACCCAGCTCTGGTTACGGTCCTGGTGGAAGTTAAAGATCATCATGGCTGTTATTGAAGAGGACTAGGGACGGTTCCCCAGTGTCCTGGCCAACATTTTCCCATCAGCGAAACAGGCCCATATAACTCCCCACCTGGAAACAACTTATCACAGCTTAGTGCATCTTTCCTGGTCAAAAACTACAAACAAACTAAATAAATAAATACATAAATGTCATAATCTTCTGTTTACAAATCCCAGTTGTTTGCCAGGAAAATGCTGCCATATGCAGTTGATGTCATGTGTAGACAAACAGGAAAAGATGGAAGTCCAAAGGACTGGGATCCTGTTCCAATACAAATTTTCTTAGCAACAGAGAAGAAAGGAATGATAAAAACAGGAAGTATAGGAGATACAGCTGTAATTATGTGTAATCTCAAATGTTTTCCAAGAAATGCAACATGCCTTTCAGTAGCTCCAGTAGAAGTCTGAACCATCGATTGCTTAAGCTTGCTGCAAAGTGTCATAAATGGGCAGACTGGGTTATCTGCCATCACATTCTGCGTTTCTATGTCCATCTAGGTGAAACTGAGACAGACTGTCTCTGATG
This sequence comes from Neoceratodus forsteri, assembly GCA_016271365.2. Classification (NCBI taxonomy): domain Eukaryota; kingdom Metazoa; phylum Chordata; order Ceratodontiformes; family Ceratodontidae; genus Neoceratodus; species Neoceratodus forsteri. The sequence goes on along the minus strand of CM057453.1, from coordinate 1,482,574,656 downwards.
GTAGCACGTCAATAGGGCAACTTATCGGCGACTCCTAGGTGCTAACCTACCTCAGTGTCAAGAAGCACCCCGGACTAAGAATCTTAGAGGTAGTGGTGAGTTTGGGTGGGGGAGCAGAGCCCCACACCTGTATAAAGAGATCAAAAGGTGCACCAGTAATCACAATACGAAAACTGCTCACCAGTCAGGGTAGTCCTATACTCCTCCAGATGAATGAGCTCCTGACCATAGCTGGAAGCACAGGGCAAACCCTCTCAATCCTCTGCACTTGCTGCACAGTACTCCTCAGCAGCAGTAACCTAGAAGACACCCTGCATATATCCATACCTCTGCAATGGTTATAGGAAAAAGTCACCTTTTCAAACCGCTGCCGTATATTATATGCGCTGTATTTGGAGTCTCCTTTTAGGATTCACCATTTTGACATTTGCTGTTGAAAACTCACCGTTATCATGGAGCCATATCTCCTGGCTGCTGCAGCTGTTCGTAGCTTGCAGAAGTGCAGTGAGATGTAGCATGTGTGATAGACCAAATTCCTTTCTCTCCCTACTTCTACATCGGACACTGCTTTAATCAAAGAAGCTGATCATCTGTAGCTTTCCAAAGGTGGTGTCAGCTGAGTACGGCACTGACGGGACAACACTGTAGAGGACACTGTAGAGGTGTTTCTGTTTGTTAGATAGCAATCTTTTCAGGCTTGCTGCAGACACTGCTGCATATGTTTCCATTGTAATTTGTTGAACCATGCAGGGAAGGACAGTCCGCAGTAAGTATAACAAGGCCTTGGTTCAAGTAATCGTACAGATGGCAGATCAGGGAAACCGGCACCCACCACTCAAATGAACAGCACAAAAAAATGGGGTCCATGAAGGTGCAGACAAGACATCCTTTATTTTCATGCTTGAAATGTGCAGATTTTGCTTCGAGAGGGTTCCTTCAGTAGGTCATTACATGTAGGACTAGTGCCACTTGGCGTCTGGACTGCACAGCAGATGACATAAACAGGTGGTAGGATAAGCAACCTGTTTCGCATGTATGCGGTTTTACAGAACTGCAGAGACTTTGAGGCTCAACTAACCTCTGATACTTTTTAGCTTTGAAGATGTTTGAATTCTGAGGAGAGAAAATGCGTATTTTTTGTTATATTCTGAAAACATTTCTTATGAAATCATTTATTAAAGAAAACTGCTGTTTCCACAATTACATGCGAGCCAGCTAAGGTCAAGGTAAGTCAGCTGAGCAGCCGAGGTTGTGCAACACACTGGAACAATGTGTACTAAGTGATGGTGCTTTTTAAAATAAATATTTCAACAAGAAGATTTTTTTTTTTTTTAAATAAAAAAAGTAATTTTTCTATTTTTTGGGATTCAAAGACCATATCACGTCACGAAAGTCCTTGACAGAAATCTCAGTCACAACAGGATACAGGTAAGCTGCTGTTCTCCGGTGTTCCATACAAAATCTTCACATTGGTGACAGTAAGTAAGTTGGCTCAGGGTAAGGTTTGCAGTCATCTAAAAGGAAAAGTCATCACACAGAGTGCAGTTTAAGGTCAGGATGTTGGGCTATTGGCAGTGTAATGTGAATAGGAAACCCAGAGAGGTTAACTTTGTGCTGATGGAATGAGACTCTGTGGTTCTTGTGGTTTCTAAGCAATAATATGGGATCAAGGTTTGTTGACCTGTTAATCACTTCCCTGGCATGATGAACAGCAGGAGGCAAAGCCCAGAACTGTTGTCCCTGGAGGGTAATAATTTGAAGTAATTTGACCCCTGTCATGGCTTATCACTTATGAGGCAAAAAGTTTAAATTTGGTTTTTGTCCCCCCCCCCCCCACACTGTGCTGGTCATAGGGCATTAGGACTATTGGATCTTCCCTCTTTGGCTTCGTAGAGGCAGGAAGTTGACTTGCAGCACACAAGACATAAGAACTGCCTCCAGTTGATAGCTGCAGTCTTGTTCTTACCTTCACGAAAGCAGGCAGCTTGCAGCACAGATCTGTTATGTGGTGATGGACGCAGGATTTCTAGTCGATTGAGTTTTAGTTTCCTCTCCTCATTGCTTGAGACACTATACATTGTAGATGCTTAGAAGTCTTTGCCTTGATCGGCTCTACCCTACACTACTGCTGGCTCCTCTTCCTTCAGCCGAGGCTCGCCAGACACGGGCTGTGTAGCAGTCTGGCACTCCCTCACCTGCCTCTGAGGCACTTCTCCAGTGCACTTTCCAGCACCTTGCAGCAGTTTCCACGGACTCCTCTCCAAGGATTCTCTAGCACTCAGCAGTTTTCAGCCAGCAGCAGTTTTCAGCACAGACACTCGGGACCACACACAAGGAGACTCGCACCTACAGAGGTGGTGTTGTAGTTGCACATGGAAACCGCCCTGAAGACAGCACTTAATGGCTCTCGTGCGCTTACCACTAATTTTCGGACCTCAGTGAGTACTGGTTTTGGGAGGGTTCAGCAGCCCTTAATGAGAGCACTGCTATCATTTTAAGTTTAAAATTAGTTTTAGTTGTAACACAAAAAAACACAAACTGTTAAGTGTATGCCACCAAGCATGTCCTACTTAAGTGGTTTCACTAAAGTTAGCATAACCTTTTAGAATGTGGTTGTTTTTTACTGAGTTTTTTTTTCTCCCTTGCCTCTTTCCTTTCTGCTGGCCCTCATCTGGATGTCTCTCACCAGTTCAATCACCCTTCAGCTCTGTGGCATACCACATTTTCCTGTGACTTGCCCCTCATGGCAGGGTTGGAGGGACTTGCCATTGCCTCTGCCCCCCGCCCCAAACCAGGATCTAGGCCCATGGGAGGGATGTACATCGTTCTGCTTTGGCGGGATATTTTTTTCTCTCCATTTTTTTGTCTTGCCCCAGCGATGTCGACATGCAGTGATATGAAGCATCTGTTGACATCCATCTCCCTTCTGGGCCTCCCATCTGCCATGATACCTAGCTTCCCCTAGGTGTCAGGCACACTGTGGAAGGTGCAATCCCCACCCCGGGGGAAGAGAACAGTCCAGTGGATAGGTGATCTCTCCCTCATAGTCAGTCCCTGGCAACATGAGTTTGCTCTTGAACCCGGGTACCATCATGCCACAAGGTTGGCCTTGAGTTTTAGGAAAAAAGAAAACAATTATGTTTTCTGTATCTCCTGCTATCGTTAAGTTCCCCTTCAGGTCCCAACTGGCAACCTCCCAGCTGCAAGCTCTGCATTTGTGGCACATAGTTCAAGAGTGGCTGTGGTCATTAAAGAAATAGTAGTGGCAATTTTACACCCTGTTGTCGGCCTTACTCCCTCATTGTGTCAAGCTTGCAGTGGCCCCTGTGGAGGATGCACAGACTGACTCCTTGGCCTGCCACAGTGGGTGCTGCAGGAATGGGGAGCAGTGCACACCCTCCCAGGCTGAGAGATGTTGCCACAAGCACAGCAGCTGACCATTGGGCCACACGATCATGGAGAGCTAGCACTGAGCCCAAAGCCGGACCCTCTGTGAGGAGTGTGCGCACTATGGCTGGGCCATGAGGTGCCCTCTGTTCATTGGGGTTTGAACTGAGATGTTACCAAGATACAGGGTCACATTCCAGTGAGGTCCTGGAGATGCAAAGGAAAAACAAACATGGAGCTGGCAGATATTACACACAGTAAATAATCAGTGAATAAGCTAAGAGAGAGTAAAGAAAAAGCATGAGGACAGTGGTTGCATTTTAATTGAAATAAGAATTGTTGAGTGTTGGATTGCTGACTGCTGTTTTTATTATCGAGCAATAATGCCCTTACAGGCAGGAATTTGCTAGGGCTTAGCACTTGGCTCTTGGTGTCAGTGGCCTTTTGCTGTGTAGAGGATCATCAACTCCAGCAAAGATGTTCATCCCAAGGAAATGCCTGGCTGTAAGGTCATTATTGAGATTAGAAATCTAATCATGTTAGTAAAACAAAAAACTAAAAGAAGATAACATACATGTGCGCCACTCTTGAGTTATACAGGCATTTCTAAGGAATTGACACGACACAGCAACCAATCAGAGTACACATTGTCATCATCAATAATTAGTTAGACTTATAATGTGGATTAATGTATTTATATCCATGAAAGAAAGCCAACCAGTAATAAGCACTAAAACAGTTACATGAATAACTTTAGTAAGTAACTAAAATGTAAGTGATGGTGGCCCAAAGAAAGTGTGTGTGTGTGTGTGTGTGTGTGTGTGTGTGTGGGGGGTTCCTTTGCTCTGTTTCCACTCAAGAGGCACAGTTGTAGTTAAAGTTGGCTTTATGTGCACCATATTTTGCACAAATAACTTTATCTGCACACTACAGACTTCAGTCTCTATTGCAGTAATTGTGAGTGTATTTATGTGGAGCAGTAGAGCGATCAGAAATGCTGAGTGTTTGCTGTAGTACCCTGACTTTTGTTCCATTTAAGGGCAGCTTTTTTCACCTGTGTCAGTCTGCTTTAATATTTCATTTTTTATTTGAAATAATTAATGCTAAACATCACGAATGTGACTGCCTCAAAGTCTTCATCAGCATTCTCCGCTAGGTTTGAACACACATCCTTAAACATTACTTTTCTTGTGATTAAGGTGAACTAGCATGCAACAAGCACTGCTTTCTGACCTTATGGGACACTGGGAATATGCAGGCAAACTCAAGGCCTTAACAAACCTCAACATTAAATGAAACACAGCACCATATAAAAGGATTTGAAATAAAAACAGCAGGGATAAATAATAGAGGGTTGGGAGGAGTGTACAGTGAAGTGTATACAAGATATATATTTTTATACAGGAACTGCTGCTTTACACCCGTATCAGTAATTAAATGTTGATTGAGGACGGATTGATAAACTTTGATGCAGCTACCAAAATTACATTTGGAAACCCAGGAGGCCCAGATTATTGTGTTCTGACGTTCCATATCTTGATGTTTGGACTTCAAAATCAAACTTCAGTAAAATGTAAAGATAAATAACATTTCACTATTAAAATAGAGAGTTGGTTTCTCTGCTATGCATATAGAAAGTTTAATAGAAACAGGGACTGTAATGGCAGACCAATGGTCCATCCATTCTGCCCGTAACACCCTGTCATACCATGAGACCTTTTGTACCTGTGGGGTCATTGCACTATCACCCCTTGCTCCCTGTTTTATAACTACCGAGTAACAGCTAAGCTCTTAACTTTGTCGACTGTGTTTGAAACCATAAATGGTTCTTACATCCACCACCTCTGCTGGGAGGCTGTTCCATGGCTCAAACACTCTATAAAAGTAAAACTTTCTCATGTTCTTCCAGCCCCCACGATTGCACACTGACCTCATTTTCACAATTTTCAACTCTTGTTTATTTATTTTAAACTCTAGGATTACAAGTACCTTTGAGCAAGAACTGCTCATTTACAAAGGTTCCACGTCAAAGGATGTAGTGTAACATACATACAAAGATGACAATGGTTATAGTCTTAAAACACAGAAGCGACTAAGCTTTAAATATACAGCTATTAATGGAAGAGACAACATAAGCCAGTTTCTGACAAGTTTCAGGGTGAACAGTATATAGTTAGTATAGGGTAGGAAGGAGTCGAGGTATGGGTAGGCAGGCTAAAGGGCTATTGTCTGAGGGTAGGGTGGGGACAAAGTGAGAGGTGGATGGGACTGGAGGGCCCCATATCTGAAAGTGCAGTTAGAGAGGGAAGGGTTGGTGAGGCAGGGGGGTGGAGTGGGGTTCCGGGGTGAGAGTGGGGGAAGCTGGTGGCAAAAGTGTAGAGCTCTAAGGGAGGTTACAGGTCACCTTCAATTAGGGTAAAATTAGTAGGCAGTTCTTTAGGAGAGGCAGTCACGTTGAGTGGTAGAGGCAAGGAATAGTCAAAGTTGCCTTTTACAGGGACCAAGCATTGCAGTTGTAAGTGTTCCTTTGTTAAGGGTATTGTACCACTGAGGATCCCTGTGCGTGAACGACCTCTGACCCATTGTGGTCTGGCATCTGGGGACCTGGAAGGTTTGATGTTGAGCACTGTGTGTAAGCTGGGTACTGCTGTGGGCAGTAAGGAGCTTTGCAACACCTGATGGCATGAGCCCGAGGAGAACTTTTCTGGTTAAAAAGGAGGTCTGGTATTGTATTCTGCTAAGGAGTGGAAGCTGTCTGGCCTGGGCGTACAGATCACAGGTGTGTGTTAGGTGGGCAGCATCCGTTAGAAGTCTACAGGCCTTGTTGAGCGTCACCGATATCCTCTGGAGGGTGGTAGTGGAAGCAGAGCCATAGATGGCTAGACCGTAGTCGATGATGGAGGTGACAGAGGTGTAGATGGCCAGTCTAAGGGCACCAGTGGTCATGCAGTGTTTGTGCTTGTGGAACGGGCCGATCCGTATGTTGGCGGCTTTAGCTACATTGCGAATGTGCTGGGTGTAAGAAAGGGAACTGTCCAAGGTGATGCCAAGATATTTAAACTCAGGAACATGTTCAAGTGAAGTCCTTGCGTGGTTCTTGATGGTGAGGGACAGAGGTTTATACTTGCTCCGTGCATTGCAGAATGTCATTACCTTAGTTTTGCTATAGTTCAGGATGAGTTTGTGTGAGCTAAACCATTCTTCAACATGCCTGAAATCACACTGCAACTGACTCTCAAGTTGTTTAGAGTCTTGGTTGCTAGTAAAAAGTACTGCATTGTCCACATAGAGTAATATTTTCTGTTGGCAGACTCTAGGGAGACTGCTCAGGAAGAGAGAAAATAATAATGGCCCCAGTATAGACCCCTGAAGGACACCTGAGAGGACTGTTTTTTCATCAGAGGTGACTCCAGCAATCCTAACACATTGGACCCTTCCCCAGAGGTAGCTAGCAAACCAGGGCAGTGCATCTTTGGAGAGCCCTAGAATGGTAAGGTGCCTGAGTAGGAGTGAATGCTTAACAGTATCAAAGGCCTTTGTTAGGTCAGTGATTACTGCCGCCCCACAGATTCCTTGGTCGAGGGTGTCATGGATGAATCTGGTAAATTCCAACAGTACAGTGGTGGTACTATGCCATTTTCAGAAGCCATGCTGTTCTGGGCATTGAATTTCATATTTGTCCAGGAATTCGACAAGCTGGTCCAAGACTATTCGTTCCAGGGCTTTAGATTTGGGGGATGGAGATGGGCCTGTAGTTGGTGTGCAGTGACCTGTCTCCACTTTTGTGTACAAGTGTAATATCGCCTGTTTCCAGAGTGATGGGAATTGACCCAATCTTAGGGAAAGGTTGAAGATCTTTGTCAGGGGTTCAAGGATTTCATCTAGGACTAGTGCAAGCAACTTCAGATCAGTGAGTCACCACTGTAGCCAGTTTTTGCAGATGGCCTATGATATAGGTTCTGGCTAAGTGCATTGGGATCTCTTTGAAGAAGAATCTGGAGCTGTGTGTACTTGGATACAGTGCAAAGGGGAATTGGTGGTGGGGGTGTTGAAAAATCAGGTGGTAGGACACTGCCCAGGTTGGAGAACGATTGTTGAACGTGTTGGAGATTGTACCAAGGTCTAGCGAGGGTGTTCCATTAATGTTGAGCATGGTGACTGGTGCCTTAGGATCCTTACCTGTAAGGTCCTTTAAGTTATTCCAGAATTTTTCCCAACCCCAGGAGTTGGAGAGTGCCTCCCTAAAATATTTGCTTTTAGCCTCCGTATAACTTGGGTACAGCCATTTCTTGCAGATTTGTATTTTGTGTTTCCCTTGTGCTGATGTGGCTCGAGCACAGTGCCAGAGGTGGTCCCTTTGTTTGAGCCGTGCTACAAGCTCGGAGTTTATCCATGGGTTAGACCTGTCTTTAACCTTCATCTTTTTAAGTGGTGCGTGGATTCACAGGCCACGTAAAGCGGCTGATGAACAGTTCCAAGACTTTGTTTGTAATATTGAATGAGCCAATTGTTGTCCAGTCCAGCCTGCTTAGATGAGATTTTAGCAGCTGAAGGTGCCCTGCTTGAGTACCCTGGTGTGTATTATTTTAGGAGGGGGCTTGGTGAATTTGTTAGCCCAAGAGCAGATAACAGGTGAGTAGTCACTTAAAGTATCAGGGAGTACTGCTACCTTAGAGATTCTTTCTGGGCGGTTTGTCTTAAGCTGGAGGGTGGGAGGTTTAGGAGGGATGTCAGGAAGCACTTCACAGAAAGGGTGGTGGACACTTGGAATGCGCTGCTGGAAGAGGTCAACTCGTTAAAGACAGTGAGCAGCTGTAAGAGAGGCTGGGATAGGCATAGGGGGAAGATAAGACTCATGGGTAGGGAGGATGGGAGGAGTAGGGAGGGAGGGCAGGGACATTAACTCAAGCTGTGGACCCTGCAGTCTGAGCAGACTTGATAGACCAAATGGCCTTCTTCTGCTGGCTTGTTTGTATGTTTGTTTGACAGTATCCAATCAAGTAGGGTGTAGGTCCCTGTCCTGTAGTTGCACCCTAGTGGGGTGGGGACAAACTGTGAGAGGTGTTGTGCCGTGACAGCATCTTTGTAGAGTGCAGGCCTCCGGTGAAAGTCAGTTTGTTAAATCACCCAAAATTTATGGTCTCTGAGTTATGGTGTAAGCCCATACGGTATTCCATGATGCTGTAGAAGCCACTGGCCTGGTCCTTTGAGGGTATGTATACAGAAGCTAGAGTAAGATTTTTATTATGGGCCCTAGGAGAACTTTGATGGTGAGGATCTGAGATGGGGATCCGGGTTAGAAAATGGGATGACATGTCCATGAGGGTATCCCTACGGTAGATGGCACAGCCACCACCTCGCTTTTGAAATCCTGTCCTGCCTGAAGATGGAGTATCTGGGAATTGTGACCACAGTGTCAGGAATCTTAGGGATCAAGTTTGCTGAGAGCTACAGACATTGACTGATGCCAGTGGGAGGACCACTCCCTCCTTGGGGTGTGTGCGGTGGCCCAACTGGTCCTGGGTTGGGGTGTACGTTTCCGGAGTAAAAGCAGCATTAAAAGAATACTCAGGAGAGAGGCTTTAAGCATTTTGAAAACTTGCATGTTTGTTAGGCATCTGTGCACTTTGGTACTAAGTGCAGGGGTTGTCCTGTTGCAGAGAACTGCTGATACTTGTAGGTTCCCAGAAGGTAACCAAGGTGCCAGATAGGGTGCAGTGGGCCGTGGTATCATTGTGTTGGATCCCTGTGGTCATACCCTGTGCATAATGCAGGGCAGAATGTGGCGTTAGCTGGTAGGTAGATTGAGAAGAGGTGACCTCAGGAGAAATGGGGTAGTGCAGCACTATCATCACCACTACTAGCAATTTGGGATGCAGGTTTAAACCAGCCATGATTTGGTTACAGGAAGGAAACACAGTTTGACTGAGAGTGGGCACTGTTAAAAGCTAAAAAATAGCAGCAGGTTAATAGTTCCTTACGGTTCACCTTGTTCATAGCTTGCAGGAACTTGATGTTCTCTGTTGTAGCCCCACTCTCTTTTCTGGCCTTGAGCGAGTGCATGTTCAGTGCCTTAAGCCGTTTACAAGTGTCATGTCCGACAGCACCATCAGAGAGGGTACAGAGTCGGGAACAGCTATATTTCAAGTTACTGTGGAATGTCAGACTGCTTCAACTCCTAGTAAATACTGCAGATCACAAAAATAACTTGGAATGTCAAAATGTTTCTACTTTTCATATTTGAATGGAAAAGGGGCAGAAGGATAAAATGTAAGATTTGGGGACAAGATGGAAAACTAGAAGAGTGCTGTATGTCATTTTAACATAAAGGGATTCCATAGTTTAACCACAAGAAACTAAATTTAAGATGACAACATAGAAAGGGTAGTACATCACAGCAGGGAGGATGTTGCAGTGCAGAGGGACATAGACATAGACATGGATGTGGATGGTGGTGATGGGGGAGATGGTCAGAAACATACAGATGAAATTCACTGTTGAAAATGTAATGTAATGTATCTAGGTCAGAAAAATATGAAAGCAGAGTATGACCTGAACAACAGAGAGACTGAAGCTCAACAGGAGCAGTGACCCTGTGGTAATGATCAGCAACAGCTTTAATTGGGGCACGACAGTGTGGGGTTGTAGCTATCCAAGCAAATAAAATCATGGTGTTCACCAAGTGAAACTTTATAAGCAGATTTGCTAGATATTATGCCCTGTGCACATCACTGGTCAGACCCCATCATGAGTACAGTCTACAGTTCTGGTCACGTTGTGTGAATGTCCTGGACGTCACAGTTAACATCACGTCACGATGGCAAGATGGCGGCTGTGTTGAGCCTGCTGCTGCCGTTGTGTTTCTAGCGCTTCAAGTATTTAAATGTTGTTTTATTGTCTGCCTAAAACTTTACTCTCCTTGAAAGTGGTTTTTAGTTAGATAGGGTCGAAGGAGTGAGGAAGTTAGAACTCTGCGATTCCGAGTATACAAGTGTATGAGTAACGTTCCTTCCGTGGAAGTTTTCGCTCTCCGGATTTTGTTCTCGTTTTACCTGTTATCTGTTTTATTGGAATTCACCTAAAGTTATCAAGTTTGTTCGGAGCTAAATTTGATCGTTTTGTGGCCATATGGAAATCTCACGTAAGAGTTTAAATCCACGCTGTGAATAAGATTGGTCTGTGGATTTAAAAATGTGTGGAGTCGTTTGGTTAATCCATTGAAGTAACTGTCTGCTTTAAGAGGATCTATAAGGAGGACTTGCAAGGAAGAATTATTCAACTGCATACGTCTTGTTGCTGAAGCATTTGCCTGCCTTGCTTTAAGAGAACTTGTAAGGAAAGTTTTCCAACAGAGTACTGTTATTCCAGCTGCTATATAAAGATTTTGGTTGTCCTGTTAGTGATGTTAAGGACTCTGGTGGACTCTGGTGGATCTATATGTGAAATTGCTGTTGAGAAGTGTTAGCTGCCTCTCGGTTTCCGACCGGGCAGGAGTTGCCAGCTTGCTCCCTGGGAAGCTGGGGACCTAAGCTTCTCAGACCGCCCCTGGGATTTGGCTGTTTGGGCTGACTCATGGGACGCTTGTAGCCGCGGTCGCTAGCTGGTAAGGTTGCTATAGAAGCAGTGGTTGCCTCTTGGGCTCCGACCGGGCAGGAGTTGCCCATTTACCCCTAGGAAGCTGGGGGACTAGGCTTCTTCTAGACCTTCCCAGGATTTGACCGTTTGGGCTGACTCGTGGATGGTTATAGCCAGTCGTTGACCGGTAAGGCTGCTATTACTGCTGTTTCAGGTATCACATTGATCTACGGTTTCCTGGTAAATTGACTGTTTGGAGCGTGGTCCTTGAAGTACAAGCTGCTGCTGGATTTGTGGACTCCTTCAGATCTCTTCGTTAAGTTTTGATTCAGATCCCTACCACTGGATTTTTGTGTGCAATATTATTTATTTGGACTTATTTGATTTCTATTTGCTCTGAACACTCTGAAAAGCGTCCCTGCTATGTGAGAGGTAGTTTTGGAAGACCTCATAATATCTATTGCACTATTGCACGTGAGAGGTGCTTTAGTGTTTAAAAATACAAAACTATTCTAAGTTTTATATTTAATGGTATTTTATTGTTTGGGGTTAGTTTTGAGTTGGGATTTATTTTAATTTTATGTATATTTTTGCCTCCTCTTTGTGAGAGAAAGAGGAGCTTATTTGTTAGGTGTGTTTATTTGAATTAATTTATTAGATAATTGTTATTAAAGATGTGTTTGGGGTTTACATGGTCACGCACTACTCTCCCACTCTGCTCCGGGACCTTCGCCCCTTTGTATGTCTCGGTTGTCCAATGATGTTCTTAATAACTGCCGCATAAGCGAGTATATTGAGAAGGTGCTTAAGGGATGGGTGGGCCAGACAGAGTGGGAGATTGGAGGGGTGGGCAGATAGGGATAGTTGGGTCAAGTAGACACCCTGGCGAAATGGGATCAGAAGAGGGTCCTCCTTGCCTGATTCCCATACCCAAGGCTCCACAGATTGTGGGCAGGTGGCGTTCCTCTCCAAAACCCATCTAACTGGGCGGTGCTATGTAATGCCAGGTCATGGGAACAAGACTGCTATTATCGCAGATCTTGTTACAACATCTGACCTGGCATGTATCACCGAGACCTGGCTGGATGAGAATGCAGGTCCTATTTTAGACTCTGCTGCTCCGCTGGGTTCTCGGTGATGCACCGTCCGAGATTGGATCAGAGGGGCGGGGTGGCCATCTTTTTAGATCAGATCCGAGTCTTGTGGAGGTGCCAGTTGTAACGCAAGTCTTTTGAGTGTATCCTGGCAGCAGGTGCAGAGTTGGATTCTCCTCATCTACCGTCCACCCGGCGATGGTGGAGAATTCCTGAGGAATCGCGGACTTCATCGTGGACATGGCATTGGAGTCACCCAGATGGTTAATACTGGGTGACTTCAATGCCTGGGTCAACGATGAACTCTCGCATTTTGTAAAGAATTTCCTCCAACTCATGTCTATGTTGGGCCTGTCACAGGTAGTTGCCTCTGCTACCCAAATAGGGGGACACTCTTTAGATCTGGTGTTCACACTGGATTTGGATGTTACGCATCTGGGGGTGGAACCAAATGTGTGGACAGACCATCACACCATAAGATTCAGTTTTGGGCACCCCTAATAGGCCTGTCTCACGCTGATGGTCCCATATCGCCTCTTTAAGGGGAGTAAACCCAGAGGGCCTATTAGCGGTACTGGACCTATCGGGTGTTTTGGGTGAGAGCATGAGTCCAGGAGACCTTGTTCTTGCCTATAATAAGGCAGTGAGCAGGGCCTTGGACCAAATTGTTCCTATTCGTGTTTCCACTCACCCAGTGTCCAAAGACTCCATGGTTTGATGCAAGGGTGCCGGAAGATGGTAAAAGCTGAGGGGGCTGAGAATCAAAAGGGTACTTATAATGGAACAAAGGGCACTTTTTCTACTAGTTTTTGCCATACAGAAATAAAAAGTGGAGGGGCTACCACCCCTTCCGCCCCACCGGTTCCGGCACCTATGGGATGAGTCTTTGAAAGAACTGAGGAGAGTAGGGCGAAGGCTAGAGAGGGCCTGGCGGAAATCTTGCCTGGATGCTGACAAACTTAGATTGATCGATCATTACGTTATCTATCAATCGGCAATAACCCGTAAGAAGGCAGAATTCCTGTCCAGGGAGATTGCTGCTGCGTGGAACCGACCAGCTCAGCTCTTTCAGACTGTTGACAGACTGTGCAGTCCACTCTGTCTACAGTCTGGAAGAGATTTTTCACAAATAAAGTGTGATGAGCTTGCTTGGTTTTTCGCTGATAAGATTGCCAGCATTAGGTTGGATATCGGCCAGGTTCATTCTTCAAGGGCTTGCAGTGATCGGCAGGGAGAACAAACACCTGTGTTGCCTGGTTTGACTTTGGTAGGCTGGAGTTCATGGATATTGTGAGGATTGTCCAGATTGTACGTCCAACCAGCTGTAGTTTGGATCCGGGCCCTACGCCTTTATTATTAAGTTGCGTAGATACTGTCTGTCCGACCATTGCTGAAATTGTTTGGAAATCTCTGGAGCAGGGGATCTTCTCTGATCCCTAAGGAAGGCGATCGTAATCACTCCTAAAAACCTTCATTGAACCCGAACTGTCCAGCTAACTACAGACCTGTCTCTAACCTACCCTTTTGGGTAAGGTTATTGAAAAGGTGGTTGCACTGCAACTGGACGACCATATCACAAATCACAATGTCTATGATACTCTCCAGTCGGGATTTAGAAAAGACATAGTACTGAGACTGCCCTTGTCCGGTTCTAAATGATCTCCTGATAGCAGAGATCGAAGGCGTTGCTATTTTAGTCCTTCTTGATCTCTCTGCAGCATTCGACACTGTGGACCATGGTGTGCTTTTGGGCGCCTGCGGTTCTACTGCGGACTGTCTGGTACAGTTCTGCAGTGGTTTCAATCTTTTCTCACGGGCGGAGACAGAGGTTATCACCGGAATTTATTCCTCTGATACCTTCTCTTGCCCTGTGGGGTTCCGTGAGGCTCCATTTTAGCGCCTATGTTGTTCGCCAGTTCATATGCTGCCATTGGGAGACATTATTAGCAATACAGCTTGGTTTTCACTGCTATGCAGATGATACCCAGCTGTATTTGTCTTTAGTCCCGGACAGGAAGATGCAGTCTCTATACTTAACAGCTGTCTATCCGAGATCAAGGATTGGATGAGTGCCAGCTGGCTAAGGTTAAACCCGGATAAGACTGAGGTGTTGGTAGTGGACCCAGGTCGCCTTGAGGCGGGTTGTAGGGCTGGGCTTCCTTCGGGCATATGGATCGATGGTGCCAGCTCTCAACTCTCAGACGAGTGTAACCTGGGCGTTATTATTGACGATGGTTTGGCCCTGAAGTTTCAGGTGTCATCTTGTCAAATCTTCCTTTATCATCTTAGAATATTGCTCGGGTGAAACACCTGGTTCCTCTGGCTGACCTTCCGGTATTGGTCCATGCCTTTGTTACTTCGCCTCGACATTGCAATGCCCTGTGCCTAGGGCTACCAGGGTTGATATCCGCCGCTTGCAGCTAGTGCAGAACGCGAGCAGCCAGGCTTTTGACTGGGACATCTATGCGAGAAGTCAGGATACGCTTGTGTTGCGAACTGCAATTGGCTGCCGTTCAGTGGCGGATCACCTTAAGGTCGGGTTACTGACCTATAAAGCCGTATACCTAACAGGGACCACGGTATCTTCAAGATCTTATTGTTCCCTACTGTCCCTCTCGCTTGCTCTGCTCCACCGACGAGGGATTACTAGAGGTTCCCAGGGTCCGTTTAAAAACCTCTGGAGCTCGTGCATTTTCTTATGCTGCCCCTACCCTGTGGAATTCTCTACCTCGTCGGATACGAGGCTGCCTGACCGTTGAGAGTTTTAAGTTAGAATTGAAAACTTATTTATTTAAACAGGCATATGGAGAGTGATTTTATTGTAATCATATTGTTATTTTGCTATATGTTATATGTATGTATTTTAATTGTTTTATTTGTACAGCATTTGGCTTTGAAAAGCACTTAAAAAATAAATTTTACTTACTACTACTTACACGTTATCCGAGGAAGAGTGTTGACAGGATTGGAAAGGTGCAGAACAGACTGACCAGGGTAGTTGAGAGCCTGGAAAACATGGGCTATGAAAACCAACTGGCAGAACACTTTTGGGTAAACCGTATAGGAATGTTGTTTTGTCATTTGTATATATTTATTTGCCCAGGTCTATCCTGTAAAAGAAACTAGTTTCCAGCAAGTTTAACTCTATTATCAAATAAATGAATTGAATGGATATAATTGATACTGCCCTTCCTGGGAAAGAGGAGGCTCAGGGGTGACATGACTACAGATATAAAATATCTGAAAGGGATGACAACGTCAGAACAGATACAGCTCTTGATGTACAAGGGCAAGAGCAAAGGGTGCACTACGTCTTTGAAAGGAGTGAGAGTTAAGGAAAACATCAGGAAGACCTGCTTCACACAATGAGCGGTGAAATACTAGGAATAGGCTTTTAGTACAAGTGGTGTTAGTCGATACTGCATCTACCTTCAAGCTCAGATGAGATATGTACATAGAAGAAAAGGGGGTGAGGGGCTTCTCCCACTGTGTTGGTGGGGGTGGGGGGTTTGTCCCACTGTGCTGGTGTGGGAAAGAACTTGATGGACTAGTTTCTTTCTTATGTGTCTATGATACTAAGGGGGAAAAAAGGCAGCAACAATTAAATGAGGCACACTGCAGCAGAAATGCAAAATGAAGAACAAAGGAAAACAGAAATGGAAGAGGGACAAAATGTTGAAAATAAACGTTCGACCAGTTTGTCGGCTGCCTACAGGAGAATCCTCATCAGCTCACCTGCCTATAGGTCTGTATTACCACTTCCGACATGAGATAAGTTCCTTTCTGACATTTAGAGGTGCAACAGTGTCTGTCACTGCCGCTGCAGCAGTCTGTTAGTAAAAACAATTGTTCATTTTGTTTGAATATTTTACTAATGGTGTTGCGCTGAATATTTTTAGTGTGGTCAGCTGACCGTGGAATACTGCATGTTGGATTTACGCTCTAAACGTTTGGATGCAAACGTGGGATCACCAGACAGTCCAAATTAACAGCTCCCCTCCCCTAAATTACACCAGAGCGCAAGTAAGCTCTTGACCTGCTAGAGGCCCAGGTAGCACCAAAACCTTTCATCTGAGTCTAACTGTGGCTCTCAAGTAGCAGAATATCAGCAACTCCTCTATGTTGCAGACATGATTAAATCGGCATTTCTTTTGATGGTTACATTTTACAGTGGTGTGTTGTAGCAACCTCTGTATCTGTTTGAGCTGTGCCTATTCATGATGTACTGTATTAAGCCTTGGTTGCTGCATTTTTTTTTATTGAAATCATAGAAACCTTTCAAGGTGAAGGGCATTCTTAGTTGTTCCTACCAGCCCTGGGATTTCTCATCATTATTAAAGTGGTTTACTGTAGCAATGCTAGATATGTTGGATTTTCATCTGTTGACTGTATACTCAGTTGTCCACTTTATGCTTCTAGGTAACTAAGACCATGCAAAATATTGATGGCCCAGGGCACCCCTCTGCCTTCCTCCAGTCTCAGAATGGGATAAGTCATCTGCCGACAAGATATGTTCCTGGGAAGATTGTTCCAGTGCGTCCACCTCCTCCACCAAAGTCCCTGGATTCTGCAAATTGTTCTTCTAGAAAACCAGAACGTGGTGCAACATTCACTTTCTCCCCAGTGGAGCAGCGCCGGCAAGCTGAGGCTGCAAGAAGACGACACAGAAACACTTTGATATGTTTTGCCTTCTCTAGCCTCATATTCTTTATTGTATTGGCAGTTATTTTGGGAACAACCTCAAGACCTGCTTTTGATGGTAAGCAGTTGCGGTATTAAAAAAGCTTTTTGCATGGCACAGTTTATCTTTAAAATTATTTTATTTAGAATTGTTGGCCAGGAAATGCAAAACGAGTGGAAGCTCGTTGTCCACTGCAGCCTGGGAGTGGAGGTTACGTGACTTACTCCGGGTCACACAGTATGCGTGTAGCAGTTATGAAATTCATACTCAGGTCTGCGCTGGGGGTCTCAACTCTCCACTTCGACTTCTAGGCTGTACTGCCCCAGTTGAGTTGTACAGTTTTTCCATTGATGCAGGTCTTTTTCTGTTTAGATTCTGTTCTTCTCTCTGGTCATCCCTACCCTCAACAGTCTCAGCTGATGGGTGTATTTTGGAAGGTCCCGTTCGCAGTGGCTAACAATATATTGGGTCTCTTTGGTGAAGTCTGGAGCCTGATAAGCTTTTTGGCCCTGTATGCCCTCCGCCCCCACGTACGTTAAGTAAGAGATAACACACCATCGGGCTGTGTGGTTATGCTGTATTATACTACTGGTGCCTATTGTAAACCAATCAGAACACATTCCACAATCCCACAAACTACAACAACCACATTTTAGACGCACTCTCTCAGTAGGTTATCCGCATTTTAGATATGCTGACAGTATGCTATCCACATTTCAGACATGTACACAGTTGGTTATATTTCAGACACGCCAACAGTAGTTTAACTGTTTTGTCCACAGAAAAGAGGGGGGGAAAAGGCACATTCCTCTTTAAAGGGACTCTGTTTATTTATTTAGTTTCTGTTTGTCAACCCTTGTAGGCTTCAAATTGTTAATAGGTTAAAAAATGCATGTAATGATTGCTCACATTCTGTAGAATTTGCTAATGTGATTTGTAGTTTCATTCTGATTTCTTTTAAAAGTAAAAGACAGACTGTCCACCATACTGGTGTTACCTCACAAAAAATTGTTTCTTTACATTTCTTTTATCAACTTTCATCGCATCTTACCTGGACTTGGGAATGCCACTAACACAGTTATTCACTCATGATCTGCTGCTGAAGGAGGCAGCAGAGGGTGGTGGTTAATGGGGTTAAATCGGAGGAAAAGGAGGTTAGGAGTGGAGTTCCACAGGATCTGTCCTGGATCTGGTCCTCTTGACATCTTCATTAGTGACATTAATGATGGAACCCAGGGCAGGCTGTGTCTCTTTGCAGATGATACAAAACTGTGGGAGTGTGGAGAGTGATGAGGGAATAAGAGAGACGCAGAGAGACCTACAAAAACTAGAGGGGTGGGCAAAGATCTGGCAACTAAAATTGTGTGCCAAAAAGTGCAAGGTAATGTACCTAGGGAAAAAGAACCCCAAGACAGAATACAGGATGGGTGGGATGAGACTATAGCTCTGTTCACACCACCGGCTTTGCAGCACATCAACACATGCGCTCTGGTTGATGCGCTACAGGGTTGGCTTTGTGGACACACACTGCATTGCCGTAGGTGTTCCACAGCTCCAGCTTTTAATCCAGTGAAAATGTGGGGATATGTACTGGATCGAATGCATTACCCCGCAGTGTGAATGACCGATGTGCTTGATCTGCTGCGATCCCCTATGTCCAGGCTGAGGATGTCAGAACCCTGCTCACATGTCTAACAACACTCCTTTCGGTGCGATCTGTGGCACGTCAGGCTTGGGAGCGTAAACGAAAAATTTCAAGAGCAGATCTCAGCGCAGCGGGAAGGCAGTGGAGTAAAAGTGAAGCGCTGCTGCTTTGTAAACAGGGCTTTTGTCACTAGAGAAGAGGAGTGGTATCTAGGAGTTTATAATCAGTTACTCGTGCAACAGGGCCTATAGCAAGGCTAACAGGATGCTGCAGAGTATTGGGAAGCGGTATTGATAGCAGAAGAAAAGAGGTAATACTTCCTCTATACAGATCCGTGGTGAGACCTCACCTGGACTACAGTGTTCAGTTCTGGAGCTCTCACCTCAGAAGGGACTTTGATAGGCTGGAAATGGTGCAGCGCAGAGTAACATACAAAATTTGCCAGCAGATAAAGGCCTAGAGGTCTATCAAGTCTGCTCGAATGTGCAGCTAGCACCCCTTATTCTGCAGCTGCCCCTCCCTTCCACCCTTCCCCTCCATTGACCCTGCCCCTTGTCCTGTCCCATCCCCTTTTGAAGCAGTCCACTGTTCTACTGGATACCACTTCTGCAGGTAACACATTCCACCCAGCTACCACCCTCTCTGTAAAAAAGTGTCTCCTCATCTCCCTCCTGAACCTTCCTTCCTCTAGTCTCATATCATGGCCCCTGGTGTCCCTCCCCTCCCTTACTTTGAACAGCCTCTCTGTACCTGTCTTGTTTATTCCTTTCATGTACTTAAAGGTTTCAGTCATGTCCCCCCGTCCGTCCTCTCCTCCAGCGAGTACATGTTCAGCTCCCTCAGACTCCTCTCGTATGATAAGTCCTCCAGCCCCTTGATCATCTTTGTTGCCCTGTGCTGTACCCCCTCCAGTAACTTAATGTCCCTCTTCAGATACGGGCGCCAGTACTGCACGCAGTACTCCAGATGCGGTCTAACTAATGACCTATACAGCGGCAGAATCGCCTCCTCCCTCCTCGAGGATATACCCCTTGCAATGCAACCCAGCATTTTGTTGGCCTTTGCAGCTGCCTTCCTACATTGTGCAGAGTTGTGCATTGTCCCTGTAATGAGCACCCCCAGATCCTTCTCCTCCTCTGTCTGGGCTAGCTGCATTCCCCCCAGCTGGTAACTCCTCCTTGGGTTCTTCACCCCAAAATGCAGCACCTTGCACTTTTTGGCATTAAACCCCAGTTGCCAGGTGTCTGACCAGGTTTCAAGCTTTAAAGGGGGCAGGAAATCTGTGCTTATTGGCAGCAGTTAGTAATATTCATAGTAAGATAAATGCTAAACTTGTTCCAAATGAACCATATTTACCTGTACCTTAATAAATAATGATGTGAAAAACTTTGTTTTCAATTGTTTTCTTTTATGAACAACATTCTGAACAATTCTCTTCATGGAACCAGTAATTTGGAGTGTTTACTATGCCATGGTTTGAGTACAGAATGCTAAACGTGAGCTGTTGTCCTATCAGAACCATGCTTAGAGTTCTTTGCTCAAACCGTGACATAGTTAAAACTCCAGATCACTGGTTCTGTGAAGAGAAGTGTAACAGAATGCTGTCCATAAAAACAAAACAATGCAAAATACTGTTTTTCATATCACTTTTTACTCAGGTACAGTTACACATGGATCATTTAGGCTTATGGATATAATTTCTGTTAAAGGGAATATTATAAACAACTGCCAATTAGTAATCATTTCCTGTCCCCTTTAAATGATTCAGGGCCAGCAAGGCAGATCCTCTAAGGAGCGCCTCAAGGCACTAAGTATGTACTCACTGGAGACCAGAAGGGAGAGGGGGAATATATGATAGAGACTTTCGGGTTCCTTAAAGTAAATAACAAGGCAAATAGCAGGGACTTACTTACCCTGAATACCAGCACGAGGTCACAGGTGAAAAGTAACAGGAAGGAGGTTCAGGAGGGACGTGAGGAAATACTGTTTTACGGAAGGGGGGGTGGAACCTTGGAACAGTGTCTCGGCCAAGGTGGTGGGTGCAAACACAGCCTGGAGATTCAAGCAGGCATGGGATAGAATGAAGGGAATAGTGGTTCCCTGAGGCAACAAGACGAGGAGAGTGTGGATAGGATGGGGAAGGTTAGTACCCTGGAGGAATGAAACATTCCATAGAAGTTTTAGGGATTATATGGAGTATGGGCAGACTGGCTGGATCTCTGGTCTTTTTCTGCCGTCATTGTCTTGGTTTCTGTGATGCAGTAGGAGGAGAGGAGACTGTTTCATGAGTGTCCACTGTTTGGGAGTATTCTAGAAGTTCAGGAAGTATGCAGTAAGAATAGATCAAGGATTTAAAACTAAGCAAGGTTGGGTATATTAAGTTTACTATTACCTTGCATTTCAGTTCTACTAAGAAAGGAGGTAGACTAAACAATACGCATCTTCAGTGAAGCTTAGCAAAGGTAATCAATCGGACCTAAAATGTGAGTTTTCAACTAGAAATAATATAATGCAGAAAGGGTTGACAGTGGCCCTAAAACTACCAGAGAACTTTAAAATCCTGGGTTCAGAATTAGTAATCGTGTCATTTTAGTTATTTATTTATTTGTTTTGGTAACCGGGTAAGTGCACTAGACATGTCAAAGAACAGGGAATACATTATGTACAATAAAAGTTCAATAACTTTACAGAGTTGCAAGTTACATAGCACAATAGTAATAACATTCAGTTAACCAGAGCATACTGAGAGTAACTAGCTTCTGTGGTTGATTAAATGCCTTGTCTTTTTACCTTGGTTTTAAACCACTGACATCAGCAGGTTGTTCCTTGGTATACTCCGGCTGACTGAATGTTATCACTTAAACAACTACACGCCCTGGTTGCCTGGTGAGGCCATAGGTTGAGTGCCTTACACCACC
This sequence comes from Neoceratodus forsteri, assembly GCA_016271365.2. Lineage (NCBI taxonomy): Eukaryota > Metazoa > Chordata > Ceratodontiformes > Ceratodontidae > Neoceratodus > Neoceratodus forsteri. Next base: position 1,482,553,356 of record CM057453.1, on the reverse strand, counting down.
CGGGACGTGTAGTTATTGCAGAATAACTAGATACACTAGAATGTTTTATTATGCTTATAAATAGTTTATAGCTTAATTTAATATCATTTGTATTGTGAAAAGAATGTGTTTTTGTTTTTAGCCTTTTAACAGTTGTTAAAATTAGCAAATTCTTCTAAAAAAAAAATAGTCCCTGACTTTTTAAGGGTAAGTTGTGTTGTTCTGCATTTGTTTATGCCACTGTCCTCCAGGAAGTTGCCATTGAGTAGTAAATATATGGTAAGTGACTATATGGAAGGAGGCTAGAACCACAGTCTGGCAGGAGTCTGTTCCTGTGACCGCCCCCCAGCACATGCATAACTCTTATTGCCCTCTTCATAATTAGAGATTCAGCAGTTGTTGCGTTGATTCTTACCATAACTACCCAGCTGCGCAAATTCTTACTGCGTTTTCTGTTTATGTGCTTTACATGCATTTTATGTGCAGTAGCAGACCTTGCCCTATGGAAGTCTCTTTCTAACGATGTCCGTGAGACTACACAGTTCAGTGTTGTGCCAGTTACGTATTTAAGCTGAAGAAGTATTTTGTGCAGGCCTGTTCTGTACGTGCATAATACTAACATACTAAAATGCCAGCAGAATAGGCCTATTGGTGTTTTGCGTCTGCTCGTTTGGTCAGCCCCCACCCTGGGAACTGACCTTGCTGCCCCCCTCGCCCTCTCAGGCTTCTACCTTCCCAGCCCCGGATATTCAAACAACATGAAGTCTTGCTATATTATGACATATGCAGTGAGTCCCAACCTTCGAACTGCTCCGGAGGTGAAAGAGTTAACTTTCCATGCCAGGCATGGAACGCTGAGCTTGAGCTTGGTTGAAACTCTGTCTGTTGTTCTTCAAACTCAAACCGTCAGATTCTTTACTCCGCCTCACTGAACAGTCGCTCCGGAGATTCCTCCTTCTGCTCGGTTCATTTTGTCGGTTAAAGTATTGTTTTTCTCGATTCTCGACCAATTTAAACCTCAACGGTCGGTTCAGACTCTGTCTGTGGTATTTGTGAGTACTAGATAGGTTTTACATTAATTTCTATTCTGTGTGGAACTTGTAAGCGGTTTATTGGTTCGGTTTGAACCGATCAGGTTATTTAAAATATCTTAATCTGTCATTAGGTGTGGTTACGGTTCTTATCAGTTCTAAAAAGCAGTTTTATTACGGTTTTTCACGACCGTGACACGTTGGGAACCGATAAGAGGGTCTTACCTGGTGGATTGCCATAAGCGGTAAGTTTGGTTAGGACTGGCACTATGTCTGAGAAACCCAAAGAAAACCGGGCCCACTGGGTTTCAACGCTGCAGAGTGTGTGAGAAGTCTTTGCCAAGGCTGACCCCCACACCACCTGTGTTTATTGTCTGGGTTTGACCACCTCAGTGCAGACTGCCAGATTTGTAAAAATGTTCCTGCAGCTACTCTGGAAAAGAGAGTTGGTAGGCTCAGGGAAAGGGAGGCCAAAAAGTCAGCTGAACCGGATGGCCAGCCCGGTTTGGTTCCAACCGAACCGGAGGGAGTGCCCCTGACCAGGGCGAGACTTCCTCGGGCAAAGGGAGAGCCCGACCTGAGGAGTCGGGTTCCAGCAAAAGGACTAGGAAATCAGCTGGTGTGAGCCAAAACTTTCCTCTCCAACCACTGAAGAAATAATAAAGCGATTAAAATTGTCAGTCGCTTTCCCGGTTCCGACCGAACCCACCGCTCGGGTAAGCCTAGTTCACGGTTCCACCGGTTCAAGAGTATGATTTAGAGGAGTATTATGAACCAGAGGAGGGGGAAGAGAATATGAGGAGAGTGAATGTGGATTTGAAAGTCTGGATGTGCCCATTGACCCGGACATCTCCCCAGACAGACCTTCAGGAGTGTCTCCTCCTAGGCTTTCTAAGTCCCCTTCTCATTTTATGTTTTATAAAAAAGTGGCTGAAACCCTCCAGCTCCCTATGGAGGAAGCTGTGGATGATCAAGAGGAGCCTGACTATGTGGAAATGATGGATATCCCGAGTCTAGGAGACTGTCTATTCCCTTGCATAAATCTTTTGGGAAACAGACTTTATAAATTTTAAAAGCTCTCACACTATACCTCCTGTGGATAAGAGAATGGACAAGAGGTACACATTGTCAGGCTCTGATACGGAGTTCCTTACACAACAATGCAGCCATGTTGGGGTAGTGCAGGCTGTAGCCTGTGACAAGGCAAATATTCCCTTGGCTTCACACCCCCCCGGACAAGGACTCCAGGAGAATTGATGCTATGGCAAAGAAACAGTACATGGCAGCATCCTTGGGACTCAGACAGGCAAATTATATGGCTTATGTTGCTAGATATCAGAAATCCAGATGGGTTACTGTTATGGCTCTTGCAAAACAGGTCCCCGGCCAGCTTGCCAAGGAGTTGGAGCAGGTGGCTGCAGATGGTATCGAGGCATCCAAGGTGCAATTCCATGCTGCAGTGGACTCAAATGATGTGTCATCAAGAGTCATGGCTACATCTGTGCTCTTGCGAGAATGGCTTGGCTCAGATGTACTAGCCTGTCACAGGATACCCAGACTAAGGCCATGGATTTTCCTGTTGTGGGTAATTCTCTGTTTGGGGCAGACAGAGAATTACATGAAGAAAATGGATGAGTATAGGACTACCTATAGGAGTGCACAGGCCAAGGAAAGGCAGGCCACTCCTCAAAGGCAGCTTCCCTGGGGCAGGGGCAGGCCTTTTCATAGGCCTTTTTACCAAGCCCAGGCCTCCTCTTCTGCTTATGCCCAGAGGGGGTTCTTTAGAGGGAGAGGCAAACGGGGTACAAGCAGGCCTGCTTCCACCCCTCAGCCCAAAGCCCCTGCCAAGCAGGCACCCTGATGGGGTTGCCAGGGACGATTCTCAGCTACCTGTAGGGGGCAGGCTGGCTTACTTTGTCCAGGACAGGGAGTCTCTGACATCAGACAAGTGGGTCCTGGAAGTAGTAAGCCAGGACTGGTTCTCAGCGTCAAAAAGTTTCCAAAGATGAGAACCAGATCCTTTCCACCTGCAAATTCACCAGAGGCACTTGCCCTAGAGGCAGAGGTCTCTTCCTCCTGGCTCTCAGAGCTGTGGAAAGGGTTCCACCACTACACCAGGGCAAAGGGTTTTACTCCAGGTACTTCCTTACCCCAAAAAAGACAGGAGAATGGCAGCCCATCCTGGATCTCAGATATTTAAACAAGCACGTTTTAAAACCAAAATTCAAAATGGTGACTCTGGGAATTATTCTACCCTCACTAAGGCCAGGGGACTGGCTAGCGTTCCTGGACCTCAAGGATGCCTACTTCCATATTCTCATCAGGCGCTCCCACCAGAAAGTACCTCAGGTTCGAGCTGCCTCAGGCCATTACCAGTTCAGAGCAATGCCCTTTGGCCTCACCTCTGCTCCAAGGGTATTCACAAAATGCCTGGCAGTAGCATTGCTTCCCTAAGAAGGCAAAAATTGCCATCTCCCTTACCTATATTTGGCTCATAGTAGGCCAGTCTCCAGACCAATCAAGTTACATCTACAGATAACTCAGCAACTGCTCACCTCTCTAGGTTTCCTTTGAATCTTTCAAAGTCAGTTCTAGAGCCTGTCCAGCTCCTCACCTTCATAGGCGCAGAGCTGAACACAGAGAAGGCCAGAGCCTTCCTTCCTTTGGGCAGGGCAAGGACCCTGGTCTCTCTGGCCTCCTCATTCACCCTGCAGGTCTCTCGACCAGCAAGGCATTTTCTACAGCTCCTGGGGTACATGGCTGCTCCTATAGCAGTAGTGCAGGGAGCAAGATTTCAGATGAGGGACATCCAATTCCATTTGAGAGCCTTTTGTTCTCAAAGGAAAGACCCTCTAACCAAATTGATCCCAGTGACTCGAACCCTGATCCAGGCCCTACAGTGGTGGCAGGATCAGAGCAATCTGAGACAAGGGGTTCCTTTTGTCCCTCAGTCTCACTCCTTACTACAGATGCATCCCTCTTGGGGTGGGGAGCTCACATGGGCGACCTCACTACCCAGGGATTGTGGTCCCCTCAGGAATCTCTGCTCCACATCAATCTGTTGGAACTCAGAGCAGTTTCTCTAGCACTTCAAGCTTTTTCCAAATCTGTTCAGAACAAAGTTATACAGGTCAGAACAGACAACACCACCACAATGTGGTACATCAACAAGCAAGGGGGCACTTGGTCTACGGCCTTGTGCACCGAAGCAATGAAGTTGTGGTCTCTGGCTTACTCCCTGAACACCTCCCTTATGGCAGTTCATCTCCCAGGCAAGGACAATGTCCTGGCAGATGCTCTCAGCAGGATTTCCCAGGGCCATCACGAATGGTCACTGGACCCCCTGGTCTTGGAGGTGGTATTTGCCAGATGGGGCACCCCGCAGATAGATCTTTTTGCAGCCCCAGACAATCGCCAACTTCCCCTTTTTTGCTGCAGGCCCCCAGTGTTGGGCTCAGTCCCTCTGGATGCCTTACTTCTCAGTTGGGAAGGGAAGTTTCTCTATGCCTTTCCCCCCTTCCCTCTTCTGTTCAAAGTGCTAGTCAAAATCAGATCTCAACCCTGCAAGATGATCCTAATTGCTCCAGACTGGGCCAGACAGCCTTGGTATCCACTCCTACTGTCCTTAGCAGTCAATCTTCCCCTGTGTCTTCCCAGGAATCCGAACCTGTTAACCTGTGCTCAGGGAAGGGTTTGGTACCCGAACCTCAAATCTCTCAATCTCAAGGCCTGGCTCTTGAAGAGTTAGAGTTTTCTGATCTACACCTATCCCAAGGTGTAATGGATATCCTGAAGGCTTCTAGGAAACCTTCCACCAGGGCTACTTATAATTCCAATTGGAAGAGGTTTTCCATATGGTGCTCTGGGAAGCATGTTTCCCCAGAATCTGCTGATTTACCCACAGTCTTGGATTATATGGTCCACTTAAATACCTTGGGACTGAGACCAGCTACCCTAAAAGTGCATCTGGCAGCTGTGTCTGCTTTTCTTTCAGCAGGTAAACCCTCTTCTCTTTCAGCTCATCCTGTATTCTCCAAGTTTTTAAAGGATTGCTTCACACCAACCCTCCATTCAGGACCCTGCCCTGCCTGGGATCTTAATGTTTGCATTGCCCAGCTTATACAACCCCCCTTTGAGCCCTTGTCTTCAGCAGAGCTTAAGTACTTGACTTGGAAGACTGTGTTTCTGGTAGCCATCACTTCTGCCAGACGCTTAAGTGAGTTACAAGCTCTGTCAGTGCAGCCTGATTTTATCTCCTTTCATAGAGATAAGGTGGTCCTCAGGACCAACAGGAAGTTCTTGCCTAAGGTGGTTTCAGATTTCTAGCTTAATCAATCTATATCTCTTCCAGTGTACTTTACTGACCATTCCTCCTCTGGTGAGAGGAGGCTGCACAGCTTAGATGTGAAGAGGGCCCTTAGTTACTACATAGAGCGTACCAAGGGTCACAGGTTTGACTCCCTCCAACTGTTCCTCACTTATGGTGAGGTTGGTAAAGGGAAATCTGCCACTAAAAGATCCATTGCCAGGTGGATTGTCTCTTGTATCCAGTTTTGTTATGAAAAACTGGGTAGGTTCCTCCCTCAGTCCTGAGGGCTCACTCTACCAGGGTACAGCTGCTTCCGGCTACCACCAGGGACATCTCTATTTTAGAGATATGTCAAGCAGCTACCTGGAAAACAGTTCACACTTTTACCAAGCATTACTCCCTGGACATCCAGGCTAGAAGTGATGCTCGGTTTGGCACAGCTGTGCTTCAGAGCCTATTTCCTAAGTAGGTTCTGTCCCTCCTCCATGGAGGTACTGCTTTGTAGTCTGCATATGTCATAATATAGCAAGACTTCATGTTGTTTGAAGAAAAAATTACTCACCTTAGTAATGTTGTTTCTTCTAATGGAGTCTTGCTATATTATGACCTCCCCCCACCTGCCCCTCTCAGAACCTTTGTTTTGGGATGTGGGTGGGCAGTGCAGTGTTAGCGCTAGTGGTGCCACCTTGTTGTTTTCACTCCTCCTTTCTGGGGTGACTGGGTGTTGTGTTTTCATTTTTGGTTCTCCTGACTTGAGTCTTTGTTTTGGGACCAAAATGTGTTCTTATATTTAGTAGCTAGTTGGCTAGGGTAGGTTTACAGCTTCCACACAGGACCTCAGTGAGTTTGCTCGTAAAGATCTGGCGGTTTGAGTTTGAAGAACAACAGACTGAGTTTCAACTGAGCTCAAGCTCAGCGTTCCATGCCTGGCATGGAAAGTTAACTCTTTCATCTCCGGAGCAGTTCGAAGGTTGGGACTCACTGCATATGTCGTAATATAGCAAGACTCCATTAGAAGAAGCAACATTACTAAGGTGAGTAATTTTTTCTTCTTGCTGCACAGGACTTTGCTTCCAGAACCCTTCCCCTGTACCTGTCTTCCAAAAACAAACTCCTCCACTGTCTCTGCCTCCATCAGCTCCCTGGGCAGTGCATTTCATGGCTCCAACACCCTCTTAGTGAAGTAGCACCTCCTCCTTTTCCCTAAGTCTCCCCCCTCCCGGCTTCCACCCATGCCCTCTAGTTGCCCCCCCTACGCCCGGAGCACCCCGACTTCACCTCCCTGTTCACCCCTTCATGTACCTGGAGACCTCTATCATGTTCCCCGGTCACTTCTCTCTTCCAGTGTGTACATATTTAGCTCCTCAGGCCTCTCCCATAGGTCCTGTTCTCCAAGCCCCAGATCATTTTGGTTGCCGTCCTCTGGACCCTCTCCAGAGGTTCAGTGTCCCTCATAGTATGGCCTCCAGGGACTGTACAGTACTCTAGAGTGCGGCCTCACCAGGCAGTTGTATAGAGGTAGTATCACCTCCCTCCTTCTGGAGGTGATCCCAGCGATGCATCCCAGCATCCTGTTGGCCTTGGCATGGCCCTCCTCAAGTCTCCAAGTTGTCCGTCTTGACATCCACCACCACCCCCAAGTTGCTCTCAGCCATCGAGACTTGTAGCATTCCCCCCTTCAGGGTGTACACTTGGCCCAGGTTTCTGGCTCCCAGGTGCAGTACCTTGCATTTCCCTGCATTGAACCTCAGATTCCACTTTCTAGACCGCCCTTCCAGAGTCTCCAGGTCACCCTGAAGGGCTTCCCTTCACTTCTCCCCATCCACCACACTTCCAGCTTTTAGTCATCCATAAAGACTCATCTCACTCCTGATACCCTTCCTTATGTCAGAGATGAAGGCGTTGAACAGGAGGTGCCCAAGGACCGATCCCTGAGGGACCCCACTAATGACCCTCTTTGGGGATGAGACTGTCCCACCAACCACGACCCTCTGGATCTGGTCCTGGAGCCAGTTCCTTATCCATCTGATCATCTTGTTTCCCACCCCCATTTCCCCCAGCTTATCCAACAGGTCCCCATGGGGAACAGAGTCAATACGTTGCTCTGCATTGTGAGAATGTATCTTTGTCTGCATCATTTTGCTTATAATGGTGTCCATTATTGTATTAGTTAAGGTGCTATATAAAACAAACCTACTACTACTTGTAATACAATATGTGCTAATAGGGAGCTGCATGCTTGGACATGTTCTGCTTTGAGTTGGCAGGACACGGAGACGAGCATGCGACTAGTAATGCTCACATGTGCATCTTTGTGACCTGCCAGCCAATAATAAACCCTGTTTCATCTCCAGCAGTTTGTCCTTTTTGTGTATATGATGAAGTGAAATATATTTATGTGCACAACTTGGGCGAATGTACTGTATCTGTTGCAGGGTATGTCTCCTGTGAGGTTTATGTATGCCCTTTTTCTGTTGGTAAACCCTGTTGAAGTTGGTCACTCCCTATTAGCGCATCTTAGCACATGAAGAGATGCAGGAGGGACACAGAGGATTTTGGTAGCTGGGTGGTAGGGGTAGGAATATAAATATCACTTGCTAGAGATTTTTTAATTATTGAGAGGACAGTAAGATGCACAGAGTTGCCGGGGGTCTGAACAGGTACTGACTAACAGGTAGTATTTTGGCAGCTGGATGGTCAGGGTAGGGATGATTTTTAAACTACATTTTGCTCTGATCACATTTTCTTAAATTGTATTATGGTGAGAAAGAAAGCCTGCTGAGTTACATTTTTTTTACTTGTCTGGATGTGGTGACATATCTGTTGTTGGGGTGATGAATAGCTATTGTAATGAGTCAGACCAAACCCCAAAAATTCCCAACAGTGTGATCCTGCCAGAATAATTGCACCCCTTGTGACTGCTCTGAGCCAGTAATATTAAAGGATTTTCCAACCCATTTTATAAGCAGGAAATGCTACACTCAGTCTTTGACATTCCGAGTGTCTGGCATGCAGTGTCATCATGCTGCTGTAGAAAGCTGCTGCAGGGGAAGGAGCAGAGGGAACACTAATGTAGTTTGGGGGGTCTTGCCTACCTTCCTTACCACTCAAGAATGCAGTTTCCTCCGCGCATCCTGCACTTCACTGGCCTGAGGAAGGGTGTAAGGATCAAACCTATAACTCCAGCTTGGCAGCACAACACAGTCCATATCCACAGCTAGCATAGTCCATTGATGTATGTTTTGGTAATAATTACATTACGTTGCTCAAGATCGCTTTTTTTTTTCAAAATCAAAGGGATGACCTGGCTGCTGGTGGTAATGGAGGAACAGTGGGTGAAGTTAAAAGAGCATAGTAGAAGCAACAAATGTCTGCGTCAAACAAATGAGCAAAAAGCTACAGGAAAAAGAGACCACTGTGGTTCTCGAAGAGGGCTGAAAAGGTAAAGGCTAAAGGTAGCATTCAGAAGGTATAAGGAGATGCAGAGGAGGAGGATGGGAGGTGTATCAGGGTCACAGCGAAGCAGGAAAGCAGTAAGGAGGGCAAAGGTGCAAACTGAAGAGGTATAGCCCAGGAGGTAATGAAAGGAGCAAGACATTTATTTAAAGTTGGTGACCGGGAGAGGCACACTGAGCAGAGTCTGTTTCAAGTGCGACCAGGAAGGAGGCGAAGGCGGACAGAAATACAGCAACAACAAAAAGTTGGCTGGATGCAATACAGCAATACAATGTAGGCTGTAAACACATAATTGAAGTGTACAAAGAATACAACATGTGGTGCACATTAGAGCACAGATAATACAAGTCTTTTCAGTACAGTGCAAAAGGACGCAGCATTAAGCAAAGCTAAATTATAGGCATGGACATCAGGAGAAGGCAGGGAAGGGGGACTAGCAGGGGCGGAGGGCAGTATCAGGAAAAGTGGCTATAGAGGAGGGTAGGAAGTACAGGAGGGTGGAGGGCAATTGGAGAGTGCATGCTTGAAGGAGAGAAAGGAGAGAGATAGACGAAGTGAGGAGGGGAGAAAGTTACAAATATGAAGAATGCAGTAAAAGAACATCGTCTGACCGGCAGTGTGGGGAAGGTTGAAAGTACAAGCATCTCTGGAGTGGAGATGGTAAGAAGAGAGGATGGAGGGGGAGAGAGAGGAGAGGTAAGGGGCGAGAGGGAGAAGGAGGAGAGAGGAGAGGTAAGAGGTCAGAGGAAGGAGGAGAAGAGAGGAGAGGTAAGGCGTGAGGGTCCCAAACCAGTATTTGAGAGGGAGGAATAAAGGTCACAGTGAGATGTGTGTGTGTGTGTGTGTGTGTGTGTGTGTGCATTTGTGGCAAAATGGCAGAAGGCATTGAAAAGCGAGTCCATCCTAGAGAGGGATGTGGAGGAGACAGACCAATAGACGATGTCTGCATTGTCGGAAATAGGGAAGATTGTTTTAGTCACCAGTTCACTGCGGAGTTGAAGAGAAAGGGCATCCTTGTTCCTGTACATGGCACCAAGCCTCAGGCGGAGCTTGGAGCAGATATAATGGATGTGGGTTGAGTAGTCAAGTCGATTGTCCAGCCAGACACCTAGGTACTTATAGGCAGAGACTGTGTCCAGGGTGGTGCCATCAAGGGTGGAAAAGGAGGGAAGGGGAAAAAGCTTAGAGAGTTTTTGAGAGGTTCGAAGGTCATTGACACAGTTTTTTTTTTTTTGTTTGTGTTGACTTTGAGTTGGTTGGCTTGGAACCACTGTAAGACATGGGTGAAGTTGTTGCTGTGCAGTTGTGGTGCCACCAAAGAGGCAGAAGGGCCTGAAGTGTAGAGAACGTGTAATCGCGAGAGGTGGATGTGTGAAGAGGTACAGACAGAGTGTAGTTCATTAAGGAACATTTTTATTTATTTATTGAAATGTTTCACCAGGAAGGTCACACTGAGCAACAAGAGAATAGGGCCAAGGATAGAACCTTGGGGGAACGCCAGCCAGAATTGGGGGGTAGGCATCCCCCAGCTAAGACACGGGTGCTACAGGACAGATATGGTATGACAGGCAACACTACCTCTCTCTTTCTACTGGTGATACCCCTCTCTGTGTACCCCAGGAAAAAGAAGATGATCAAGGATAGGATTGTAAGGTTAAAAAGTGAAGGGGGATTGTGCAGAGGGGGACTAGGAAAAGGCATACATCCTGAACAAATATTTTTGCTCAGTGTTTGCAGAGGAAGAGCCACAAAAAACTAACAGAAGCTTTGGAGGAAGGGAGGTGGACACTAATCCTGTTTTGGAGGAGAGCGTCTTGAAGGGACTCGCTAGTCTGAAGGTGGATAAGGCAATGGGGCCAGACTGGGTGCATTCAAGGGTTTTAAGGAGATAAGGGAGGTACTGGCTGTACCTCTGACAGTCCTGTTTAATAGCTCACGGAAATAGGAGTGGTTCTGGAGGACTGGAAGAAGGTGGATGTAGTCCCATTACACAAAAGTGGTAGCAGGGAGGAGGCTGGCGGTTACAGTCTAATCAGCCTGACTAAGGTGGTTGGTGCAGACACAGTCATGGGATTCTCAACAGGCATGGAATAGAATAAAGAAAAGGGAGTGCCAGGGCAACAAGACCAGGGAGGAGAATGGTGATAGGAAGGTGAGGGTTAGTACACTGGAGGAATGAAACGTTCCATGGAAGTTTCTAGGCATTATAGTGAGTATGGGCAGGCTGGATGGACTGCTGGTCTTTTTCTGCCGTCATTGTCTATGTTTCTGTCAGTGGTAAAGTTAATCACTGCTGAAGGAAAGGATTGTGGAATATCTTGAGTTCAGTGGGTTGCAGGACCCAAGACAGCATGGGTTCGCAGGGGGAGGTCATACCAAACAGATCTGATAGTCTTCTTTGACTATGTGACAAAGGAATGAGATCAGGGTGGAATGTCTTACCTACATTTTCAGTAAGGCTTTAAAATTAATTCCACCTAGGAAACTAGTAAGCAAGCTGGGTAGCTTAGGACTGGGTGCAGAGGTGGTAACCTGTATAAGAAATTGGTTAGGGGACATGCAACAGAGGGTGGTGGTAAAAGGAGTTCACTCTGAGGAAGGGAAGGTGAGTGGCAGGGTGCCTCAGGGTTCAGTGCTGGGACTGGTCCTCTTTAATGTCTTTAGATGTGACATTGCAGAGGAGCTGGAAGGAAGGCTGTCTCTTTGCCAGTGATAATAAAATCTGCAGTAGATTGGGCACTTTGAGAGTGTGGGTGTGTGTGAGGGTGTGCAGAGGTGCGTGCGTGGGTGGGTGTGTGGGTGTGTGTGAGGTGTGTGTTGGTGCGTGTGAGTGTGTGTGGGTGCGTGTGTGAGAAAAGGATAATCAGAGACCCAGAAAACTAGAGGTGGTCAAGGGTATGGCAGCTGCGTTTCAGTTTGAAAAAATGCAATATAATGCACTTAGGGCACTGAAACCCTGGGGTGGAGTACAAAATGGGTGGAATGATGTTTACAGCTACCAAGCAGGAAAGAGATTTGGGGGTAATAATAACTGATCACTTAAAGGTACCCAGGCAGTGCAGCTAGGCTGTTAGTAGGGCTAGTGGACTCTGGGGTACACAGGGGTATCACCAGCAGAAAGAGGGAGGTAGTGTTGCCTGCCTTTAGATCGCTGGTAAGACCCCACCTACAGTACTGTGTCCAGTTCTGGAGACCACATCTCCGCAAGTACATTGACAGAGTGGAGGCAGTTCAGAGGAGAGCAACTAAAATGGTGCAGGGTCTGCATAAAATGCCCTATGAGGAAAGGATAAAGGACTTCAGTATGTACACCCTGGGAGAGAAGAGGGAGGGGGGTATGGGAGAGACCTTTAAATACCTCACAGGGGTAAATTAGGTACAGAAAGGAAGCATTTTTTTTTTTTTTTTTTTTTTTTTTTTTTTTTTTTAGAAAAGCTGCTGTAGAACAAGGGGATATGCTATGAAGCTGGAGGGAGGTAGATTTAGGACAGATGTGAGGAAGTACATCTTCACAGAAACGGTGATGGATTCCTGGGGCAGCCTTCCAGGCGGAGGTGGTGAGGCGAAACAAAGGTGGGATTCGAGAATGCATGGGATAGGCACAAGGGAATCGTAGTGGAAAGGAAAGGGGAAGCTGTAGATCAAGGGCAGTCTGTGGTAATAATGTAGGTAGGGAAGATGAGCAGACTGGGTGGGCCAAGCAATCCTTATCTGCTGTTGAATTATATTTTTCTGTGTTATTCTCAGTATTCAGTAGATCTGAGGAAACTCTTTCTTTTTTTTTTAAATGGGTATAATCTAAAATGACCCTGCACTTCTGTTTCACCAGATTAGTCCCAACTCCACAAGCAGTCTGATTCACTTACTGTAGGTACTGTAGTTTGGCATTCGGCACCCAAGTGTGAAGTGAAGATTGAAGCTCCAGCCCTTCCAGACCTCCTCATTCATGGTGTGAATTTGACAAGGTTCCTCTGCATCAGTCCTCCCTGTTGCAAAACTGAGTTGAAACAATTCCCAAGGAAAATGAGATGTATAGTAACATCCCAGGTGGGCTATCCTGGCCAAATAAAGTGTGATTTATAGCTACCCAATATGGCCCACCTACCTTGTGAAGATAAAGAATGACTGTAATTTCCCCAGAGTATAGCTCAAAAGAAAGTTGTGGTTTTATGAAACACATGGAGGCTCAGGATTACGGACATAAGACCTTTTCTTTAATGCCAGCAACAAAGAAGAATATCATTATATTTTGTAAACTTTGAAACTTGTAAACCTTGCTGTAAAAAGTCATAATAGTCTGAAAATAGTCCAGCAAACAGTTCTGGAGCTACTATTCCCATAATGCTCTGCTCCTCCCAGGCACCCTTGTGGCTTCCCATAAGACCGTAATGGCAATGTCCTGCTGCTTCTTTGCTAGCAGTTCAGTGATAAACAGAAAATATGGCTTGAATTTTAAATTGGAGAGCAATGAAGCTTGATCATCCTGCCATCCAACCTTCACCACTACTGAGTTTTGGAAAGAAACAAACATAGGGAGAGAGAGGAGGCACGGTAATCCTGTGCCTCAGTGTGTTTCATAAAACCATATCTTTCTTTCAAGCTGTGCTCTGGGAAAATCACAGTTTTACCTCAATGCACGGAGGCTTGGCTTACAGGCGTGTTCAAAGGCTCAGCCAACAGTACCCTGGCTTTGGTCTACAGTCTTAAAACTATCCTCCAGGTGAATATCGAATTGGAGATCCTGGCTCGTCTCGGCTTCCCTGACGGAATGAGCACCAAACAGGGGAGGTATCAATCCCTACATGGCTGGCTGAATGTTTTGCGATGTTGAAAATGCAGCTCCACCGGAGTGCGAACCAACCTAGACACATCCAGTGCTCTAATGTTAGACACCCTCTTGAGCAGCACCAGAGAAGAGTGGTTAGCTTCATCGATAGCTGCTTCAGGTCTTAAGATTTATTACAATCCCAAGTCCTGATGAGAAGTAACACCTTATTCAAATGTCGTGAAGTCTTGTTGTATTCTGACTATTTGCAGTTAGCTCCAGCACTTGAACTGCCCCGGAGAGTAAAGGGTTAACTCTATGCAAAGGCATAGAACATTGAGCTCGGTTTTCAAGCCTCTGTCTGTGGTACTCTGAAGTGTAACCATCAGATTTCTTACTCTGCCTAACTGTGAAGTTGCTCCGGCGATCCCTCTTGCACTTCGGTTCGGTAAAAGTTCGAATCACTTGGTTCTTTCAACCTGCTTAGTTAGAAAATCTATATTCAAACAACATGAAGTCTTGCTATATTATGACAGTAGCAGTTTGATCCAGCTCTAGAACTGCTCCGGAGGTGAAATGGTTAATACCATTCCAAAATAGAACTTTGAGTACGAGCTCTAAGAAGCAGCTCTATCTGTGTAATTTCAAACCTGAACTGTCAGATTCTTTACTCCGCCTCAGTGAACAGTGCTCTGGAGATTTCTCCTACTGCTCGGTTCATTTCTCGGTTTAAACAGTGTTTTCTCGGTCCGATTCAACCGAGAATAGTTTTATTTTAACCACAAAACCGTTCGGTTCAAGCTCTGTCTGTGGTAATCGTAAGTAATTAAAAGGTTTTGTCTGTGTGGAACTTGTAAGTTTATCGGTTCGGTTTTGAACCGATCAGCTGGGTTTAAAACTCATTAATTTTAAAGTTTAACATTTTGGAGTGCGGTTCCCGGTTCTTATCGGTTCTAAAAAACCGGATTTTATTACGTTTTTTTCAATACCCGTGACACGGTTAGGAACCGATAAGGGTGTCTTGCCTGGCACTGCCGTTTAAAGGGCAAGTTTTTCTGGTTAGGCTGGCATTATGTCTGAGAAACCCAAAAGAAAAACCGGGCCCACTGGGTTTCAACACTGTGATGTCTGTGGGGAAGCCTTTGCCAAGGCTGACCCACACACATGTCTATTGTCTGGGTTTGACCACCTCCAGTCAGACTGCCAGATATGTAAGAATTTCCTGCAGCCACCCTGGAAAAGAGATTGGGCAGGCTCAGGGCGAGAGGCAAAAGTCCACTGACCGGATGGCCAGCCCGGTTCGGTGCCAACCGAACGGAGGATGCCCTCTGACCAGGCGAGACTTCCTCGGGCAAAGAAAAGCTGGTTCTGAGGAATCAGTTCCAGTAAAGAAAACAAGAAAGTCAACAGGTTTGGAGTCAAATCCCTTCTCCAACTGCTGCAGAGATAGCAAAGCCATACAAATTGTCCAGTCACTGTCTCAGGTTCCGTCCGAACCGCCACTATCTGGCAAAGGTCAGTTCGTCCGGTTCCAGTGGTTCAGGAATATGATGTTGAGGAGTTTTATGAACCAGAGGAGGAGGATGATTATGAACAGTATGAATGTGGCTGGGAAGGTCTGGGTGTGCCCATTGAACGGACATTTCCTCAGACAGACCTTTAGAATCTCCCCCTATGCTATCTGAGTCCCATCTCATTTTATGTTTTACAAAAAAGTTGCGAAACCCTCCAGCTTCCCTTGGAAGAAGCTGTGGATGAGCAAGAGGAGCCTGATTTTGTAGAAATGATGGATATTCCAGAGTCTAGGAGATTGTCTATTCCTTTGCATAAGTCTTTTAGGAAGCAAACAATAAAAATTTTAAAAGCTCCTAATTCTGTGCCTCCTGTAGATAAAAAGATGGACAGAAGGTACACATTGTCAGGTCCTGATACAGAATTCCTTTCTCAGCAATGCAGTCATGTTGGGGTAGTTCAGGCTGCAGCCTGTGATAAAGCTAATATTCCCCTGGCTTCACATCCTCCTGACAAGGATTCCAGGAAGATTGATGCCATAGCGAAAAAACAGTATATGGCAGCCTCTCTGGGACTCGGGCAAGCAAATTATATGGCTTATGTAGCTAGGTATCAGAAATCTAGATGGGATACTGTTATGGAATTAGCCAAGCAAGCCCATGGCCAGCTGGCTAGCGAACTAGAACAGGTGGCTGCTGATGGCATTGAGGCTTCTAAGGTACAGTTTCATGCTGCTATGGATGTTAATGATGTTTCCTCTAGGGTCATGGCCACATCTGTAGCTTTTCGTAGGTTGGCCTGGCTCAGGTGATCTTCCCTTGTCAATCTTTACCATTTATTACTTCCTGGGTGTAAGCCAGAGGCGCGCACCCGCCACGGGAGCTTTTTTTTTTTTTTTAAAGTCTAGCTAACGGCACCGCCCTCGAGTGGCGTCATGCGTCATCGCGAGGCGGCCGTTAGTAGCGACCGACTCCTCCAACTCAGTTCTGTTTCTCCGCCGTCGAGGCAGCACCTGTTCGCGGTAGCTAGAGTTAGTGCGTAGTTAGGCCGACTCCATTTTTCTACACTCGACGCCTACGGTAAGACTGTTCTTTTTTCTTTTGTACGGCGCCGGGTGTATTTCCGACTGTGTTTAACCTTGTTTATTTCACATTATGTCCGGTTCTGGAGCGAAACGTTCTTCTAAGACGGGCCGTGCCCCTATGCGTCGGTGCTCCTGCGGCCGGCATTTCTCCGTCTCGGACCGGCATGACGTTTGCCTTCGTTGCCTGGGACCCAACCATGACATGGATTAGTGCGACGCCTGTTTCTCCATGGACCGCCGTGTCCTAGAAGTCCGCGCGTTCAAGCTCGGCAAGACCCCGCCGACCTTGGGGGACGACGTCGCTCAAGGGGCGCCCAGGTAAGGTCTCTTGGCCCTTCCCGGGTCCCCTCCGGGCCTATCACGGTCCGAGGAGGAGGGTCTCCGTCTTTTCTTGCCGAGAGAGGCCCCTTCCAGCGGTGTCGGAGGCGTCGTGGTCCCTCCTGGGATAGCGGCGCCGATACACTCTCGGCAGTCACCTCGCCGGTGCAGGCTCCCCGTGTCGAGGCCCTCGGCTTTGGGCCTGGCTCGGGTGGACCCTCGGCGTCGCCTTCGGCGCCCGTTTGGATCCTGGCACCATTGCGGTGCTGGTGATGATCTTGGCGCCGTTCCGGCACTATCTCGGATCGGCGCCGTTCACGAGCCGGTGATCGGGCGGTGCTGTTAGCGATGCCGTTTTGGCCTTAAGCGCCCGTTCGCGGTGCCGATGGACATGGCGGTGCCGCAGCTTCGATACCGCTGGCCCCTCCCGGGCGGTGCGGGCCTGCGGGCCGCGGGGGGTGTGAGGTAGGCCTTCCTGCTGCCGGCGTGGGGGCGGCGGCGTCGCCCCGAGTACCCGGGCCGTTCGTGGCCTCGGGGACCCCTAAGGGTGGCCAGCATCGAGTCTGCTGGTCTCGTCCTCCTCGGAGGACGATGACTCAGATATGGACCCATCTTGGCACCCCATTCGGATTTTGGGTCCTCGGTGGCTAGAGTGCCAGGCGCAGCGAGCCCCTCCCTCTGTCCCCTTGCGTCTCCTGGGGTTCCTCGGCTGGGGGTGGCCGAGGTCCCGGGGGCAGGCGTGGGGGTGACGGAGGGCTCCCTCTGGAGGCCGGTGACAGCTACCCCCAGGGTGCTGTTGCCTCCTCTAGGGACAGGTTGGGCGTTGCAGTCGAGAGGAGGCCCTCTCGAATCCGAGGGTTGAGGGCAGGCGGCCTGCTTCCGGTCTTCTTTGCCACCTCGGGGGTGGCCAGAAGCCGTAGTCGGAGCCCCCCCTCCCCAGGGTTCTAGGGTGTCCTCTGGCGGCGTGTGTGCGGACTGCCCTTCTGGATCCATGCAGTCCCGGCGTCGTCACAGGGGAGTTTCTCCCCCAGGGCTCTTCCAGGCTCCGCTTCCCCAGAGTTCCGTTCTGCGGCCTGGTTTGATATCCGGAATCCCTCCTACTAGGGCTCCTTTCCCCGGATTCCAGAGCCCTCGCAGAGAGCAGTTGCCTCCTCGGAGGTGCCCCTCTCCCATCTCTCTGCCTTCACCACCCCCGCTCCCGGGCCATGTCGGTCCTACGGGTCCGTTATCCTGGGAGCAGTTCAAGGTTCTGCGGCCTTCCCTCATATGTTAGATACATGCATGGCGGGTCTTCGACTCTCCCACAGCCGCAGGAATCCTCTGGACATTCAGTTCCCCATCATCCTCGTCTCCCTCCTCTGAGGGAGGAACCCTGCTCATCTGTCCTCCGATGCTGATTTCACAGAATATCAGCGTTTCCTCTCGAGGATGGTGAGGGATCTCCGGATTTCCTACATTCGGAGAGAAAATACCGAACGGGTGACGCGTGAATTCCTTGGTGAATTCAGTGTCCAGCATCTGGTGGTACCTTCCTAGCCTATCCCCTTCCAGGAGGCGTCTATCCGGTCCTGGCAGTTCCCTGCCGTTTCTTCCCCAGCCCCGGCGGACTGCCAGCGTAGGTATTGTGCCCCTCTGAGTCTCTAGGTTCCCTTCCAACCCGTCCTCAGGTTTGGTATACCTGGATAGTCCTTCTGGGCGCGTTGCCTGGCCACGACCACCACGGTTCGGACTCTCTCAGTTCGACCGTTGGGGCGAAAGTGTTCTCTTCTTCTCGATGCAGTGCATGTATTGCATCCATCAGGCTCACCACGCTGCCTATAACCGGCATCTGTGGTCGATGATGTCCCAGCTGCTGGCATCTATGCCTGACAGAACAAACCAGACAAGCCGTTGCCCTCTCCGCGGTGGGCCTGGAGCTGGCAAGACACCAAGCAAGGGCATCTTATGACGCCAATGAGGTGGCTTCCAGGCTTGCGGGGACAGCGATCTGCATCAGGCGGACGGCATGGCTTCGTCTTTCCAGGTTGTCACCCCTGGCCCGGCGTAGGGTGATGCGCTCCGCCTTCCGGGGGACCCGTCTTTTCTCATCCAGAGCTAGGAGACTTTTACAGGGGCTCCATCCGTCTCCTCGTCCTCGGGAGGCACCTCCTAGCTCTTCTCCCACTTAGGCTTTCTGAATAAGCCAGGGTCTTCTCCTTCTGTTTCTCACCAACAGAAGGCTGGGGGTCTTGTTCCCTCAGGGTATGGCCTCTTCCCCCTCCAGGGGAAGAGGAGCTTGGTACTCACCCAGGAAGTAATGAATGGTGAAGATTGACAAGGGAAGATAGGAAAATTACGTACCTACCGTAATTCTTGATCTTCTCTTGTATCTTCACCATTCTTACCCTCCCGCCACCATCCCTCAGTGGCCTCTTCCTGTGGCTTCTCCACCTCACGTCTCCTTCTCTCTCTGCATTAAAAAAAAAAAAACTTTTCTTAAAATATAGGAAAAGTTTTTAATTTTTCCAAAAAAATAAAATCTTTCTTTGGGGGTTCTAATTTTCAGAAAATTACTTACTCTAAGATTGGTGGGCCATCTAAATGGATTGCATTGGCGATCAGACTGCACAACTATCTCTTGCCTTTCTTCTGGCAAAGATACCTCTGGGGTTTTGCCTGGCTCAGGCTATTCAGTTTGATCCTGCAATTCCGTGTTCCAGATAGTTGCCCTGAAATCAAAATCCCCCTCTATTCTTGCCTTGCAGAGCAGAGAGCAGGCATGTCTATTCCTTTTTCTTTTACAAAAAAAAATATATATATATAAATAAATGCTGAGGGAACTCTCTTAGACTGTTATAGGCATCTTGGTATCGGGTCATGCATCTAGTCTACAAAATTTTATCTGAAAAAAAAAAAAGAAAAATAAACAAGAAGGCAATGAGAAGGTAGGCTATCCTTCTCAGCTAGTTTATATTGGTTTCTCCTTTTAAGTGTCCTCCTGGACAATTTTGCAGAAAGAGCAGTGCTGACCATATCCGATACCAGCCAACCTAAGCTTGGCCTGTCAGTCTGAGTCCCATTTCTATCTTAAGGCGCCTGAAGGCTTACATTTCCATTTCTAAACCCTGAGCAGTGCTCTCATGCTGCCTGGGTTTTATTCTTCCCTCCTCGGGTGTCCTCCAGTTAAAGGCCTTCCGCAGCCAGGAGCCGAGGTGGGTATCGAAACAATGGCATGTTGAAGATGAGGACTATGCCCTCCTGAGTCTGTCTAGCGGGTTGGTGAACCTTCTCTTCAGCTCTATCTCCGGGATTCTTGCTTCCCCTTTGGTGAGTCTTCAGCTGTAAGCTAACTATGCTCGTTGGGCATTCTGGTCCCTTCAACATCCCATCTCTCTCTTCTCTTCTTCTTCTTCTTCTATTTTCTCATTTCCTTACTTATCTCTCTCCCAGAGTCGCCCAGGTAAGGAGGCCCTGCAGTCCCTAGGCTAGGATACTCTTATCTCCTCTGTCCTTCCTCCATCGGTATTCCTTTTCAGTTCATTCTTCCTTGCTTTGCTATCCCTCGGCTATCTTGCCTCGCTATCTATATTCTCTGCTTTTCTTTTGCCTCTCCGGCTCACAGAACTGAGTTGGAGGAGGAGTAGTCGCTACTAGCGCCCTGCGCATGGCCTTGTGCGTCACTCTCCAAAGGCGGTGCCGTTGCTAGACTTAAAAAAAAAAAAAAAAAAAAAAAAAAAAGCTCCGTGGGATGCGCGCCCGGCTTACAGTAAGTAATGAATGGTGAAGATACAAAGAGAAGATCAAGAATTACGGTGAGGTACGTAATTTTCTTACCAGCGTGTCACAGGATACCCAGACTAAGGCTATGGATTTTCCTGTGGTGGGAAATTCTCTGTTTGGGAGCAGACAGAGAATTACATGAAAAGATGGATGAATATAGGACTACTTACAAAGTGCCCAAGCTAAGGGCGGCAAGCCACTCCCCAGAGGCATACCCCAGGGTAGGGTAGGCCTTTTCATAGAGCCTTTTATCAGACTCAGGCCTCCTCTGCCTATGCTCAGAGGGCTTCTTCAGAGGCAGAGGCAGGCGAGGGGTGGGCAGGCCTGCTCCCACCCCTCAGCCTAAAGCACCTGCTAAGCAGGCACCCTCATGGGGTGCCCAGGGCCGATCTCCTTTACGGTAGGGGCAGGCTGGCTTACTTCAGTCAGAACTGGGCTTTAACCTCAGACAAGTGGGTTCTGGAAGTAGTAAGCCAGGGTCTGGTTCTCAGCTTCAAAAGTTTCCAAGTTGAGAACCAGATTTTTCTACCAAGTGCTTCAGAGACCCTTGCTCTAGAAGCAGAGGTCTCAACCTGTTGGCTCTCAGAGCAGTGGAAGGGTTCCTCCCCTGCACCAGGGCAGGGGTCTGTATTCAGATACTTCCTTACCCCAAAAGACAGGAGAATGGCAGCCATATTAGACCTCAGATATCTGAACAAGCATCTTTTGAAACCAAAGTTCAAAATGGTAACTCTGGCAATGATTTTACCCTCCCTAAGGCCAGGGACTGGTTAGCCTCCTGGACCTCAAGGATGCCTATTTCCACGTCTAATCAGAAGCTCCCCGCAAAGTATCTCAGATTCGAGACTACCCTCAGGTCATTACCAGTTCAGAGCAATGCCCTTGGCCTCACCTCTGCCCCAAGGGTATTCACAAAGTGTCTGGCAGTGGCAGTGGCCCACTTTATGAGGCAAAGGATTGCTGTTTTTCCTATCTAGACGATTGGCTCATTGTAGGCCAGTCCCCAGAACAGGTAAAATCTCACCTGCAAGTCACCCAGCAGCTTCTCACCTCCTGGGCTTTCTGCTAAATCTGCAAAGTCGGTTCTGGAACCAGTCAGGTACTACGCCTTTATAGGGGCAGAGTTGGACATAAAGCTAGCCAGGCTTTTCTTCCCTTAGAAAGGGTGACAATTTAGTGGCTCTGGCCTCCTCCTTCACTCTGCAGGTCTCGACCAGCAAGACACTTTCTGCAGCTCCTGGGACACATGGCTGCATCCACAGCTGTTGTGCAGGGAGCAAGATTTCAGATGAGAGACATTCAGTTTCACTTGAGAACCTATTGGTCTCAGAGGAGAGACCCCCTTTCCAAGTGGTCCCAGTGACTCGAACCTTGATCCAGGCCCTCCAGTGGTGGCAGGATCAGAGCAATTTAAGATTGGGGTTCCCCTTCATTTCCCCTGCTCACAATTTGACTCTCACTACAGATGATTCCCTTCTGGGTTGGGGAGCCCACATGGGCGACCTTTCCACTCAAGGAGTGTGGTCCCCCCAGGAATCTCTGCTCCACATCAATTTGCTGGAACTCAGAGCTGTCTTTTTAGCTGTTCAAGCTTTTTCTCCATCTGTCCACAACAAGGTGATACAAGTCAGAACAGACAACACCACAACAATGTGGTACATCAACAAACAGGGGCAATTCGGTCTTCGGCCTTGTGCACCGAGGCAATGAAGTTGTGGTCTCTGGCCTATTCCTGAACACTTCCCTCATAGCAGTTCATCTTCCAGGGAAGGACAACGTCCTAGCGGATGCTTTCAGCAGGATTTCCCAGGGCCATCACGAATGGTCCCTGGATCCTCAAGTGCTGGGGATAGTCTTTGCCAGATGGGGCACCCCTCAGATAGATCTTTTTGCAGCCCCAGACAATCACCAACTTCCTCTGTTCTGTTGCAGGCCTCCAGTGCTGGGCTCCAGTCCCCTGGATGCCCTTCTCCTGGATTAGGCGGGGAAGTTTCTTTTGCTTTCCCCTTCCCTCTCCTATTCAGAGTATTAGTCAAAATCAGATCTCAGCCTTGCAGGGTGATTCTGATTGCCCGGATTAGGCCAAGCAGCCTGGTACCCACTCCTTCTGTCACTGACAATCCATCTTCCCTTGCCTCCCAGAATCACAACCTATTAACTTGTGCCCAGGAAGGTTTGGTATCCGGACCTCAATCCCTCAACCTCAAGGCCTGGCTCTTGAGGAGTTAGAGTTGCTGATTTACACCTCTCTCAGGGTGTTCTTGAAATCCTAAAGGCTTCCAGAAAGCCTTCCACTAGGGCTACTTATAGTTCTAAATGGAAAAGGTTTTCCATTTGGTGTGCTGGGAAAAATATTTCCCCAGAATCTGCTGATTTGCCCATTGTATTAGATTACATGGTCCATCTTAATTCCTTGGGTCTCAGACCAGCTATCCTGAGAGTCCATTTGGCAGCTGTATCTGCTTTTGTTTCAGCAGGAAAGTCATCCCTCTTTCCACTCACCCTGTGTTTTCCAAGTTTTTAGGGATTACTCATACTAATCCACCCTTTCGGGAACCGGCCCCTGCCTGGACCTTAATGTTCAGATTGCCCAGTTAATGCACCCCTTTTGAACCTCTGTTTTCTGCAGAGCTTAAGTATCTAACTTGGAAAACTGTTTTCTGGTGGCTATCACTTCTGCTAGCGCATAAGTGAGTTGCAAGCCTTGTCAGTAGAAACTGACTTTATTTCTTTCCACAGGGATAAGGTAGTCCTTAGGACTAATAGGAAGTTTTACCTAAGGTGGTTTCAGATTTCCATCTTAACCAATCTATCTCCCTTCAGTATTTTCACTGATCACTCCTCTTCTGGTGAGAGGAGGTTGCACAACCTGGATGTTAAGAGAGCTCTTAGTTACTATATAAAGCACCAAAGGTCACAGGTTCGAATCCTCCAACTTTTCCTTACCTATGGTGAAGTTGGAAAGGCAAACCTGCCACTAAGAGATCAGTTGCCAGGTGGATTGTCTCTTGTATCCAATTTGTTATCAGAAACTGGGCAGAAATCCCCCTCTGGCTTGAGGGCTCACTCTACCAGGGTACAGCTGCGTCTCTGCTGCTGCCAGAGACATCCCTATATTAGAGATATGCCAGGCTGCTACTTGAAAAGCACATCGCTTTCACCAAGCATTACTCCCTGGATGTCCAGGCCAGGAGAGGTTCTGCTTGGCACAGCTGTTCTTCAGAGCCTATTCCTAAGTAGGTTCTGCCCCTCCTCCATGGAGGTACTGCTGTGTAGTCTGCTGCTGTCATAATATAGCAAGACTTCATGTTGTTTGAAGAAAAATTACTCACCTTAGTAATGTTGTTTCTTCTAATGAGTCTTGCTATATTATGACCTCCCCAGCCTGCCCTCTCAGAACTTCTACTTGGGTGGGGTGCGGCAACCCAGTGTGGGCACTATTTGTGCCCTTTAGCTTTCTCCCCTTTGGGGGTTTGGGGTGTGTTTTATTATACTGTTGTTTTATTCTCATGTTGTTAGAATTGTATTAGTAGTTCTGGTCCCTGACTTGAGTCTTGGGTGTTGGGACCAGCAATGGTTATGTATTTAGGTAGCCATTTGGCTAGTGTGAGTTACAGCTTCCACACAGACCTTAGTGAGTTTTTGCTCGTAGAAATCTGACAATTCAGGTTTGAAATTACACAGATAGAGCTGCTTCTTAGAGCTCGTGCTCAAAGTTCTATTTTGGAATGGTATTAACCATTTCACCTCCGGAGCAGTTCTAGAGCTGGATCAAACTGCTACTGTCATAATATAGCAAGACTCCATTAGAAGAAACAACATTACTAAGGTGAGTAATTTTCTCTTCTTACGCCTCTCTCAGTACCAGTAAGTGGTAGTGGTAGTTTTTCTTAAAACATTTTTATTTTTCGGTTCTTTGCGGTTGGTCGGTTTAGAACCGAAACCTATTCTTTATATATTTTGTTGTTTGACTGTGTTTTTTTTTTCCGGTGCTTATTGGTTCTAAAAAAAAAAAAAAAAAATCAGTTTAGGATTTTAACCGACCCGTGGCGGTTGGAACCAATAAGTTTGCAGTGCCTGGCTTAACCACTGTTTGGGGTGACTTTATATTGCATACATGTGATATCGCCCTCTTTTTGCAGGAGACTCCTGTTTTTTTGACTGAACTCCCTCCCTCCTGGGAAACAAAATCTCCTGCTCAAGTAAAATTCTGTCCAAAATATCCATTCTTTTTTTTTTGGCTGATAAAGGCACATAAAAAGTAAATTAGTGATGAACAATGTAAGTGATAACTTTGTATAACTAGTTGTTGATTCTTTTTAGTGCTTATTCTTGACAAAATGAAATATATATGTTTTTAAATGCCTTTTTTTTTTCTTGTTTTTTAACGCCCTTTAAGGATGTTACAGCATCTCCCTACTAGTAGGTCAATCTCCCTACTAATTTGACTCAAATCTCCCTCTTAAGCAAGTTGTCATATCACATGTATGATATTGGAAGGCATGTCTGAGAAGCCCAAAAAGAAAACCGGACCCACTGGGTGTCAGCACTGTACTGAGTGTAAGGAGGCCTTTGCTAAAGCCGACCCTCACCTCATATGTGTGTATTGTCTGGGGTTTGACCACCTCAAGGAAGACTGCCAAATATGTAAGAACTTTTCCAAAGCCACTCTGGAAAAATGTTTGAGTAGGCTAAGGGAGAGGGAGGCCGAGAAGTCTGCTGACCTGGATGGCCAGCCCGTTTCGGTTGTGGCCGAACCTGAGGAGTTGCCCACTGACCTGGATGATACCTCTTCGGGCACTGGAGAGCCGATTCTATGAACGGGTTCCGAGGTAAAAGAAAAGAAATCAGCCGTTCTGATCCGGCTTTCCATGGTCTGACTGCTGATGAAACAGCTAAAGTGATTTCACTTGTTCAATCGCTTTGTCAGTTCCTGACCAAACCGGTGTCTGTTCAGGCGATCGGTTCGGTCGAGGTACCTGCTTCAGAATTGGATTCTGAGGCATATTATGAGGGTGATTGGGAGGAGGATGAAGATTATGAAGAGGAACAATGTGAAGGCCTAGATGAGCCAGTAGAGCCTGACATCTCCTAGACAGACCTTCTCAGGCTTCTCCTACCAGGCTTTGAGTCCTTTCCCATTTCTTGTTTTACAAGAAAGTGGCTGAGACTCTTCAGCTTCCTATGGAAGAGGCTGAACAGGATCAGGAAGAACCTGACTATCTGGAAATGATGGATGTCCCAGAGTCAAAGAGGTGTCTGTCCCTTTACACAAATCCTTGGGAGGCAGACACAAAAAATCTAATTTCTACATCCATTCTTCCTGTGGAAAAAAATGGACAGGAGGTATGCTTTGTCAGGTCCTGGGGTGGAATTCTTCATCTCATAGCAGCCATGTTGGGGTAGTACAAGCTGCAGCCTGTGACCAGGCTAATATTCCTTGGCATCTCACCCCAGATTAGGATTCCAGGAAAGTGGATGCCATGGCAAAAACAGTACTTGGCATCCTCTTGGGACTCAGGCAATCTAATTACATGGCATACACTGCCAGGAACCAGAAATCTATGTGGGATACGGTTCTGTAACTGGCTAAGGATGCCCCTTCCCAGCTAGCCAAGGAGCTGGAGCAGGTGGCTGCAAATGGTATAGAGGCATCTAGGTGCAATTCCACGCTGCTGTTGATTCCAGTGATGTTCATTCCAGGGTCATGGCTACATCTGTCTCCATGAGGAGATTTGCTTGGCTTAGTGTACCAACCTCTCTCAGGATACAGGCTAAGGCCATGCACTTTTCTGTAACTAGTAATTCTCTGTGTGGGGAGCAAACAGAGAACTACATGAAGAAAATGGACGAGTACATGGCCACCTATAGGAGTGCTGTAGCCAAAGAGAAGCAGATCACTCCTCAGAGGCAGCAGTTTAGGGCAGGGCATGTCTTTTACCAAGCTCAGGCCTCCTCCTCTTCTTTCCAGCAGAGGGGTTCTTTAAGGAAGAGGTAGACGTGGGGTGACCAGGACCCCATTAGCTACTCAGTCCAAGCCCCCTGCCAAGCAGACACCCTGAGGTGTCAGTCAGGGTCGCCTCCCTAATCCCAGTAGGGCGTAGGCTGGCTCACTACTCCCAGGCCTGGGAATCTATTACTTCAGACAAATGGATCCTGGAATAGTGAGCCAGGGACTTGCTCTCAGTTTCAAAAGGTTCCCAAAAATGAGAGCAAAGTCTTTCAGTCCTCCCTCTCCCTTGGAGACAAGGGCCCTAGAGGCTGAAGTCTCCTCTCTTCTGCAAGTAGTAGAGAAGTTACCTCTTTGTCACAGGGGAAAAGGACTGTATTCAAGATACTTCCTTACCCCCAAAAAGACAGGGGAGCGGTGACCCATATTGGATTTAAGGTACCTGAACAAACATTTGACAAAACCAAAGTTCAAAATGGTGACTCTGGGAATAATTCTTCCTCTCTCAGACCAGGAGACTGGTTAGCTTCCCTGGATCTCAAAGATGCCTACTTCCACATACCTGTCAGACATTCCCACAGAAAGTACTTCAGGTTTGAGTTGCCCTCACGCCATTACCAATTCAGGGCCATGCCCTTCAGCCTAACAGCTGCTCCAAGGGTGTTCACCAAGTGTCTTGCAGTGGTGGTGGCATTCCTCAGGAGGCAGGGCATCCTTCTGTTCCCATATCTGAATGACTGGCTTCTAGTGGGCCAGACCTCAGACCAAATCAAGTCAGCTTTAGAAGTCACCCAAAGACTTATAGAATCCTTGGGCTTCATTCTGAATTTAGAGAAGTCTGTTCTAGAGTCAGCCCAGCTTCTCACCTTCATAAGAGTGGAAATAGATACAGTTCAAGGAAGAGCATTTCTTCCTCTCTCAAGGGTTCAGTCTGCGGTCACTCTGGCCTCCTCTTTTCGTCCTCTGGTGTTTCGTCCAGCCAGACACTTTCTGCAGCTGCTGGGACACATGGCAGCTTTGACAGCAGTAGTTCAGGGAGCAAGATTTCAAATGAGAGAGATTCAGTTTCATCTCAGATCTTTCTGGTCTCAGAAAAAGGACCCTCTTTCCAGATTGGTTCCAGTCTCCAAAACCCTGGTCCAGGCCCTTCAGTAGTGGTCGGACGAGGATAATCTTCAACAAGGGGTCCCCTTCATAAGTCAGGTTTCTTCTGTGATTCTCCCTACAGACGCCTCTCTTGGGGTGGGGTGCCCACCTAGATCATCTCACAGCTCAGGGAACTTGGTCACACCAGGAGTCCCTTCTGCAGATAATTCTTCTTGAATTAAGAGCTGTCTTTCTGGCACTTCAGACATTTTCAACAGTTGTTCAAGGGAAAGTGGTGCAGATCAGAACAGACAATACCGCAACAATGTGGTACATCAACAAACAGGGAGGCACTCGGTCATTGACCTTGTGCACAGAAGCCATGAAATTTGGTCTCTAGCTTATTCCTACAAGCTTCCTTGATGGCTGTGCACCTCCCAGGAAGGACAACATTCTAGCAGATGCTCTCTGCAGAATTTCTCAGGGTCACCACGAATGGACCCTGAATCCTGTCATCCTTCAAGTCATTTTCAGGAAATGGGGCACCCCAGAGATAGATCTCTTTGTAGCCCCAGGCAATCATCAGCTCCCTCTGTATTGCTGCAAACCACCCCTTCGGGGTTCTGTTCCCCAGGATGCTCTTTTACTAGATTGGACAAACAAGTTTCTGTACGCATTTCCTTCTTTTCCTCTGATATTCAGGGTCCTGTTTAAAGATCAGGTCCCGGCCTTGCAGGGTGATTCTGGTGGCTCCAGACTGGGCCAGACAGCCTTGGTATCCTCTTCTGTTGTCACTGTCCGTAACACTGCCCTTGTGTCTTCCCAGGCAGTACAAGCTCCTCACCTCCTCTCAGGGGAGGATTCTGTACCCCAGTCTTCAGACTCTCTCTCTCTCAGGTTCAAAGCCTGGCTCTTGAAGAGCTAGAATATGCAGGTTTGCATCTGTCCCAATCAGTCTTGGATATTTTAAAAGTTAGCAGGAAACCTGCCACTAGGAAGACATACAACTCCAAATGGAAGAGGTTTGGTTTCTGGTGTTCCAGTAGGCATATTAAGCCAGAGCTGGCTGACATTGCCACTGTTTTGGACTATTGGTACATCTTAACAGTTTAGGCCTCCAGCCTACAACTCTTGAAGTACACTTGGCAGCTGTGTCTGCTTTTTCTTCGACTAGTAAGGCCTGTTCCTAACCTCTCATCCAATTTTCAAGAAGTTCTTCAAAAGCTTGGTCCATGTCAATCCTCCTTCAGGATCCTGCTCCTTCTTGGGATCTGAACATCTGTATTGCACAGGTTATACAGCCCACTTTTGAACCTTTATCTTCAGCTGAGCTGAAATATTTGACTTAGAGCTGTATTTCTGGTAGCCATTACCTCAGCTAGGAGGATCAGTGAACTACCGGCCTTATCAGTGGAACCGGATTTCATTTCCTTTCATAGGGATAAGATGGTCCTTTGTACCAATAGAAAGTTCCTTCCCAAGCTAGTGTCAAACTTTCATCTGAACCAGTCTATGTCCCTACCTGTCTTTTTCACTGATCATTCTTCCTCTGGAGAGAGGAAGCTACACAGTCTAGATGTGAAAAGGGCTCTCGGTTACTATATTGAGCATACTAAAGCCCATAGGAAGGATTGTTCTCAATTATTTCTCACTTATGGTGAGGTGGGAAAGGGCAAGCCTGCTACCAAGAGATCTGTTGCCAGGTGGATTGTCTGTTGCATTCAATTCTGCTACTCTAAACTTGGGAAGGAGCCTCCTCAGGCCTGAGGGCTCACTCTACCAGAGGTACAGCTGCTTCTATCGCTGCAGCTAGAGATATACCGTTAGTGGAGATATGTAAAGCAGCTACCGGAAATCTGTTCACACCCTGTCACAAGTGATGCTAGGTTTGCACGGCTGTGCTGCAGATCCTGTTCCCAAAATAGGTTCTCTAACTCCCTCCTCCAAGGGGGTGCTGCTTGGTAGTCTGCATGTAGTCAGAATACAGCAAGACTCCATGTTTGAAGAAAAAATTACCACGGTAATGTTGTTTCTTCTAATGGAGTCTTGCTGTATTCAGACCTACCTACCTGCCTCCCTTCCTGGAACCTAGTAGTTTTGGGATATGTGGTGGGGCAGGCAAGTGCTGCACCCCAGAGGTGTACTGGTCATGCGTCCATCTCTTGGGGATTTCTTTTGGTTTGTTATTTAAGCATTTTTGGTAAACCACTACCTGTGTTCTTTTTGGGTGTTCTCGACTTGAGTCTTCTGACCCTAAAGCTTTGTTTTGCCATATGGAAACAATTTCTTCCTTTGAGTTACTGTAGTTTAGTTTAGTGCTCATAAGAATCTGACGGTTACACTTCAGAGTACCACAGACAGAGGTTTGAAAACCGAGCTCGAACTCAAGGTAATATGCCTTTGCATAGAGTTAATCCTTTACTCTCCAGGGCAGATCAAGTGCTGGGGCTAACTGCATATAGTCAGAATACAGCAAGACTCCATTAGAAGAAACAACATTACTATGGTGGTAGTTTTTTCTTCACGTTTTAAGAACACCCATACTTGGGGTGGGAAAGTCTAGGCCACTTGTTGGCTTTCATGAACTTTCAGATTAGTGCATTCTGACCTACACATTTCACTGTCCACAGGGATATGTCCTGCTGAAATGTCAGATCTTAACATGTTAATAGATCTGTAGGACTTAACTGCTTGTTACGAATGGAACAAGAATTCCACAGTCTGGTTTACAGGGCTGTGAAAGGGATCCACATCCCTAGCCAAACTCCAGGTAGCCCACAAGCTCCAAGCGGACATGTTGGCTTTCCTGGTGCCTTTTGCCCAGGATGTCCAGAAAAGTTTAGCAGCTCCCTTTGAAAGCCAAGAAGCTGACCAGGAACCCAGAAGGTGTCCATGCTGCCAGACAGAGTGGTTCTTTCAGGACTAGCGGGTACGGGAACTCCCTCTGTGTTCATCAGCAGATCTGGGTCTGTCAGAAGAAGGAGGGGACCTCCACGAGCAGTTTCAAAGTGCGGATACCAGGCTTGAGCCAGCTTCATCAGTATCACCATCATTACCTCTGCCTGTTTACTGGATTACTGGATTAAGTAGGACAAAAGAAGGTTCAAGACCCATCATGATTGTACCCCACATATGTGGGTCATTAACTGATGTTGCCTCCTGATTGGAGCTAGTGTTCGGCAGGTCATGGAGAATAGGGAAAGGCATAACCCTGGTTATCTTTACAGTTCTGGAGGAAAGCATTCATTGTCTCTTCCTTTGGGTCCGGATGCCAACTGTAGAAACGAGGTAGTAGACTGGAGAGTCTTGGGGCAAACAGATCCACTAATGGTGGGCCCCATCTCCTGTGAATCGCCTAGAAGATGTTCCTCCTGAGAATAGGTACACTCGACTTCAACATGTAGCTCGAGTTCCAGTCCACCTTGACATTGACCAGCCCTGGATATGCTGAGCCTGAACCCTAAGGTTGTTATGAAAGCAGGTGTTCCAAAACTGCTTTACCACCTGAATCTGCTCTGGGGACCTTCTGCCTCTCTCAGAAAATATGCGTAATGGACTGCCATCACATTGTCTGTATGAAGGAGGATGGACAGATCCCCTCCTCTCCTTCACAAAACAGTGAGCCACAAAGGAATCTGCCTGCAGTTTGAGTACACTGATATGTGACTGTACTTTGAGGGAGAACCACCTCCCCCCACACCGACCAAGATGCTCCCCAACCTAGCAGGCTGCCATCTGAGTCTGTAACCAGCTCTGGTTGGGGCCCAGAAATGGCTTTGCCATTCCAAGAGTCCAGCTGAGAGAGCCAACAGATCAGCTCTGCTTTCACTTGCAGAGACAGAACCACTTGGATGTTGAACAAACCCTGTTCATGAAGGGCCTGGATCTTGAACAGTTGTAGTTGGGAGGGGGCAGGAGAGATAGCTTGAACTGAAGCTGAAAGGAGACCTATCATCCTCACTAGGTCTCTGACAGGACAGACTCTGTCCTGAGAAGACTCCTGAGTTGCTTCTTGATCTCCTTTAGCTTGGGGACAGGAAATGCCAGGGTTGTGCCCTTCGAGTTCAGCATGAACCCGAGAAAGGTCAGCGACTGGCAAGGGATTAGAAGCAATTTTTTCAGTTTTCGACAAACTCCAGGTTCTTCAGCAGAGTCATGGTTACCACCAGATCCTCTGCCAGTTTCTCTGGCGAATGCACTGTTAGGAGAATGTTGTCTAAAATATCAGATGGATTCCAGCAACCCTCAGCCAGGCTGCTACCGGAGGGAGAAGCTTCAGAAAGCGTCTTGGGGCTGATGCTAAACTGAAGGGAAGGCAGGCATTCCCAAACCTCTGTTCACCAATGGAACTGCAGCCATTTGTGTCCTATAGATGTACTGGGACAGAAAGAAAGCATCCATGAGGTCTAATCTGGTCATTCACTGCCATTGTAGTGGAGTATCCCTAAAAGATGGACCTCTTACATTTTGAAATATTTGTGGCCCATCGTGGACTGGAGACACCTGAATTTCTACACTCAATACGGTAAACCTGCAAGGCCTGGATATGCTCCTAGACATACTAACATACTAAAATGCCAGCAGAATAGGCCCACGGTCTTCGTGTTACTGCTTGGTCAGCCTCACCCTGGGAGCTGACCTTGCTGCCTCGCCTTCTCTGGCTTCTCCCTTCCCAGTTCGGATATTCTTGCTGCACTGGATTTTGCTTCCAGAACCCTTCCCTGTACCTGTCCCACCCCTCTTGAACCCTCCACCATCTCTGCATCCACCAGCCCCTGGGCAGTGTATTCCATGGCTCCACCACCCTCTCAGTGAAGTAGCACCTCCTCCTTTCTCCTCTGAATCTTCCCCCTCCAGCTTCCACACATGCCTCTAGTTGCCCTCCTCCTTCCTTCAAGCACCCTGACTGCTCCTCCCTATTTACCCCTTCATGTACCTGAAGACCTCTGTCATGTCCCCGGTCCCTTTTTCTTCAATGTGTACATATTTAGCTCTTCGAGCCTCTCCCCATAGGTCCTGTCCCCCAAGCCCCAAATCATTTTGGTTTGTCTCCTCTGGACCCTCTCCAGGAGTTTAATGTCCCTCTTTAAGTGTGGCCTCCAAAACTGCACGCAGTACTCGAGGTGTGGCCTCACCAAGCAGTTATACAGAGGGAGTATCACTTCCCTTCTTCTTGAGGTGATCCCCCTAGCGATGCGTCCCAGCATCTGTTGGCCTTGGCTGCTGCCTTCCTACAAGTCTCCGAGTTGTTCATCTTGACATCCACCACCACCCCCAGGTCCCTCTCAGCCATCGAGACTTGTAGCACCCCCCCCCCCCAGGGTGTACACTTGGCCCGGGGTTCTGGCCCCCAGGTGTAGTACCTTGCATTTCCCCTGCATTGAACCTCAGCTTCCACTTTCTAGACCATCTTTCCAGAGCCTCCAGATCCCCCTGTAGGCCACCTTCCCCTCCTCCCCATCCACCACCGCCCCCAGTTTTGAGTCATCCGCAAAGAGACTCATCTCACTCCTGATACCTGTCCTTATGTCAGAGACATAGGTGTTGAACAGGAGGGGCCCAAGGACTGATCCCTGTGGGACCCCACTAATGACCCTCCTTGGGGATGAGACTATCCCGCCAACTACGACCCTCTGGGTCCGGTCCTGGAGCCAATTGTCTATCCATCTGATCATCTGGTTCCCCACCCCCATTTCTCTCAGCTTATCCAACAGGCCTTCATGAGGAACAGAGTCAAATGCCTTGCTGAAGTCTAGAAAGAGGACGTCCACTGGTCTACCCAGGTCCAAGGCACTAGCCACCCAGTCATAGAACTCCACAAGGTATGTCTGACACGATTTCCCTGGGACGAATCCGTGCTGTCTATCGTCCAGGCACCCTGTCTTTCCAGGTCCCCCAGCCTCTCCTTGACACTGCCCTCCATCATCTTGCCCACCACCGATGTCGGGCTGACAGGCTTGTAGTTCCCTGCCACCTCCCTTGATCCGCCCTTATGGATAGGTACTATATGTGCCACCTTCCAGTCCTGGGGCACCCACCCTGTCCTCAGAGAGATGGTGAAAAGCTCCGCCAGGGGTTTCACCAGGACATCCGCAAGTTCCTTCAGCACTCTGGGATGTAATTTATCCGGCCCCAGTGCTTTCTCCGTCTTAAGGGACCTGAGGGCTTCCCTCACTCTCTGTGCTGTGATTTCCACCTCCGCTACCTCTTCACCCTGCTTAGCCTCCCCTCTCCTGCCAGTGATGCCTCCCCCTCTCCCCAGACCTGCTGATCGGTAAGGGTCCCCCCCTCCTCAGTATCACTGTCTCCTCCCATGTATGATGCAGCATCCCCATTTTCCTTGGTGAAAACTGGGTGAAGTACTCATTTAGTACCTCAGCCTGCTCCCCTGGGTCTTGTGCCCATCTCTCCCTGTTTTAATCTTGCTAATCTGCCCTTCACCCTTTGTTTTCCCCAATGTATCTGAAGAACCCCTTGTTCCCTCTCCTAATTTCCTGGCCAGGTTCTGTTCCTTCCTTGCCTTAGCCGCCCTCACCACCTAGTGGCCCTTCTAGCCATCAGTTCGTACTCCCCTCGATCCCTTTCACTCCTTGAGCACTTGGATTGCCTGTAGGCTGCCTTCTTTCCCCGCACCACCTCCTGGACCTCCCTGGTCCACCAGCAGGGTTTTCGGGCCCTACCGAATTTTCGTCTTACTCTGGCTCAGGTGCGGGTAGCATCCTGCACCCCTCTCCTGATTATTTCCCACCTACTGTCAGCGTCCATGTCTGACCCAATCACATCCAAATGCTCCTTAAGGATCCTTCCCATTTCCTTAAAATCCACCCCCCTGAAGTCAGTTACCTCCGTCTTTGTGCAGCCTTCTACCTCTCCTTGGTCCAGGCAAAACCAGACCATGGCATGGTCACTCCCCGTCAACGGGTCCCTTACCTCCGGGCCCCAATCTGGTCATTGTCTGCCAGGACCACATCCAGTACCACGCCTCCTGGTCGGATCCCCACCTGCTGAGTTAGGAACGTGTCTTGAAAGACATCCAACAACCTCTGTTCTCTGGCCACCGAGGATGTCATAGTCTCCCAGTCTGTTCCTGGCATGTTTAAGGCCCCAACACCACCACCTTCCCCTGCCCAATCTGCAGTGTCTCCCAACATCTGCGCAGACTCTCCTCTGCCAGTGCAGGGCTCTATACACACTCCTGTTCTTACCACCGTGTCCCCTTGTTATCACGGTGACCAAATACGCCTCCACGGTTCCCTCCGCCTCCTCCTACTCCCTCATGCCAATGCAGTTTTGACTGTGTGCTACCCCTCCTCCCTTCCTTCCCCGTCCTTCCCTGAACATAGTGTAACCTCAGGGTCAGGTCCCAGTCGTGTCCTGTGGGTGGCCCAGGTCTCAGTGACCGCTGCCACATCCACCGCTTCCTAAGTTAGCATCGCCTGGAGCTCAGGCATTTTATTGCCCAAGCTCCTGGCATTTAGCAGGACTACCTTCCACCCTTCCCTATACTTCCATTTCCCTGCTCGTGTTCCCATGGGGATTCTGTTTCCCCTAGTCTGCACTTTACCAGTTGACCTTTCCGCCTCCTCCAGCTCCCTAGGGGGGAGACAGAGTCCTTCTTTATCGGACACCCCTTGACAGCCTTTTCTCCCATCCCTCCCCCTTCACAAGTTTAGACCCATTTTTCACCAATGAACCCCTCTATTTTCAACTTAAGGATTCCCCTCCCATCCAAATTGAGATGGAGCCTATCTCTAGCATACAGCCCCTTATCCTTCCAGGTCTCCCTCCAATCCCCCATCAACCCATACCCTCTGGCCTCACACCACTCCCTGAGCCACTGGTTTGTCTCCCTAATCTTCCTTTTGTGTTCTCCACTAGCCCTTGGCACCGGCAGGATTTCCGAGAAGGAAATCATGCACCCTATGTCATGACGGACCCTGGCAAGCTCCCTGAACCTTGTCTGTATCTCTAGCTCGCTATTTCCCTCAATGTCATTTGTACCCAGATGGACCAGTATGTCCGGGGAACCCCGGACATGCAGGATACATTCCTGCACATAAGGTTTGTACCCCCAGAAGAAGTACCTCAGGTTCCTGTTTCAGGGGGCACTACCAATTCAGAGTATTGCTGTTGGCTTGTCTTCTGCGCCACGAGTCTTTACCAAATGCTAAGTGGTGGTGGCAGCAGCCCTCAGGAGGGATGGGCTTTACAGTTTCCCCTACCTGGACGATTTGTTTCTCAAAGCTCAGTCCAGTGGGCAACTGTACCTCACCCTAGCATGCACCAGGGAGCTGTTCCTTGCACTGGGGAATTACGGTCAATCTGCCGAAGTCGTTCTTGACCACTTGCCAGCATCTTCAGTACATAGGAGCTATAATGAACACTGCTCAAGGAGCGGCCTACCTGCCGCAAGACCGGGCAGAGTGCCTGATTGCACAGGCCCAGCTACTTTACAGCAACCGGTATGTGATGGCCAGGATCTTTTGCGACTGCTGGGGCTGATGGCTGCCACCGTTGTTACGGTTCCCCTAGCAAGGCTGCACATGGACTTTATGGGATCAGTGCACAAGTGATCTAGAACAGAAGGTTCTAGTAACCTCGCCAGCAAAGAAGGTGCTTCAGTGGTGAATGGAAGCCACCAACATGCTGAAAGGGGTTCCCTTCCTGATCCCTTTCCCTCATCAGATCCTCACCACGGATGCTTCGGGGCTGGGTTTGGGGGTGCATCTGGGGGCCTCACCAGACCCAAGGCACATGGACTGTTGTGGAGTGTTCCCTCCAGATAAATGTCCTGAAGATACGGGCTGTTCTGCATGGCCTTCAAGTCTTTCAGACTTGCCTGTCCCCAGGGCCTCTACTGGTGCAGATGGACAACATTGATATAGTGTACTACATAAACAGTGAGGGGATTCATTCATATCCCTGTGCAGGAAGCGGACGAGGATCTGGCATTGGGCACTGGAAAACAGTCTAGAACCGTCAGCAGTTGAGGTCCCAGGTGCCCAAGACGTCTTGGCAGACAGTCTAAGCCACTGCCGACCTCAGTGGTGGAAGGCCTGTTCGACAGGTGTGACCGTCCAGAGTTGAACCTCTTTGCATCCCCACTCAGCACAAAACTGCTGCTTTTCTGCTCGCTTGCTCCTGGGCCTGGAGTTTTCTGGTGAGATGTGTTGTCCCGCTGCTGGAGGGGGTTCTGTATGCCTTACCTCTAATTCAGAGGGTGCTGATCAAGCTCCAGATGGAAGGGACGACTTTGATACTTGTCACCTACTTCTGGCCTCGAATTATCTGGTTCCCCTTACTGCAGCAGCTAGTAGTGGATGCTCGGTATCCCCACCTCTGTGCAGAGGCTTACTGTCACAGGAGCAGGACACTCTGGTCCATCCAGACCTCAGATCACTCCATCTGCATGCATGGCTCCTGAAGACATAGTCATTGCTAGATATGGGTGTCCCAATGGTGGCTGATGTCCTGGTGTCCACTAGAAACCCTCCACCAGGGTTCACTTATTCCATGAAGTGAAAGTGCTTTACTCTGTGGGCTGCTTCCCATCATTTGGATCCCTTCAGTTGTCTAGTGAGTCAGATTCTGGAGTACTTGCTGTCCTTGTCAGATGCTGGAATGCAATCCGCTTCCACTTAGGTGCACCTGGCTGCCATTTCGGTTTTCCGTCTGCCCATTGATGGCTGTATGGTAGCACAACTGGAGGTGTCCCATGTGTTTTTGAGAGGCATTCTTCATCTGAAGCCTCCCATCAGTAATCCAGTCCCACGTTTGAATTTAAATTTTGTTAGAGAAACTTACTTTGACTCCCTTTGAGCCAGCCATGAGTTGTGAGATAACTTTCTGTCGTGTAAAGCGTTATTTTTAGTTGCTACTACTTCTGCTCGAAGAATTTCCAAGCTTCGGGCTCTGATGTGTCTCCTTATTTGATTTTCTATAAAGACAGGGTGTCTTTGCATACCAACCCTAAGTTTCTTCCTAAAGTGGTGTCTGAGTTTACCCTGAATCAAACCATCCTCCTGCTTGTTTATTTTTCAGAGTATGCCAATCCAGGGGAAGCATTGCTCCATACCTTGGATGTTTCTGTTGCCCCTGGAAAAGAGGGTGTACAAGTCCAAATGGGCGGCCAACTATATTGTTTTCTGTTATAGGAAGTACAGTAAGGAACTTCTGTGGTTGTGTATGGCCACTCTGCCAGAGTTATGGCAGCTTCTGTTGCCTGTTTCAGGAATGTGTGAGCCATTGAACTCTGTGCCGCTGCCATTTGGAGAACTGTTCACACCTTCACCAAACATTACAATCTGGACATTGAATCTTGGAGAAGGTCAGACGTTGACCTGGTTGTGCTTTATGGCCTCCTGTCTTGGGCCTATAGCCCCAGCCACCCAGACTCTCTGTGTCTGTACTGTTTGGTACTTGTTCTGTAGGTGTGGCCTGATGGAAGATATCCCCTTGCTGAAGATGATACAATTACATAAGAATTTACCGTAACAGTAGATCTTCGAGAGAATCTCTTGCATCAGACCATGCCATCCAACCCTCCGTCCCCCTTAGCCTTTTCCCTGGTTCTCCTCTCTAGGATGATGACCTTTCAGCTCCTCATGCTCCTTCTGGGAGGGCCTTCCCTTGGAGGCTTCTTTGTTCCTGTCTCCTCCTCTCCAGGATGGTATACCTTCAGTTTCATTTTGCTTAGTGGTGGGAACCTCTTGCCCCCCCCCCGAGTTCCCCAGTAGGAGATCCTTTGCTGATGATCTCCGGTTGGGGAACTAAGGAGGGTGCGCGACTACGCATATTTATGTAAGGAGGATTTTGCCATCTGACGTCGTCGTGGGAGGCCCCTAGTAGACTTCCAGCTAAAATGTTTCTGTGTGTTCCTAGTGCCTGGTGGCTATAGTTCCATAACTGTGACCTGATGCAAGAGATCATCTTGAACATCTAACGTTACAGTAAGTTCTTATTTAATTATACTTTTTCCCCTCCTAGTCTGGATATGTTTCTATCTCCCCAACAAAAATAAACTAGCTTAAAGGATACCTAAACAGTGCTTTTACTCGTCACATTGTCCTTGAAACCCTCCCGCAGAACTGTAGTGCAATGTGAGTACTGCTGAATAATAAAATTAATTACCTTAAAATCTGATGTTCAATACTATTTCAGCAAATTTGAATCGTGTTGGGAACACGTAAGGCGATAATGTTGTCTAAGTGAGAGATCTTGTCGGTAATACTAAATCTAGCTTTATGTAATCGTCTAAGATTAACGTTATGTGCACTTTATTATCTTTTTTGATATTTAACTTGTACATTACTTTGTAATATACAGTTAAATATTGATGAGGTGAACCTGTCTGTGAGCCACTCATGTGCCTGCAGTGCCCCTTCTTGTATTCCTACAGTATTGCATCCATAGTTTTATATGCTTGCTAAAGTATGGCGTCGCCTTGTGTAGCCACAGCCACAAAGAAACGCAGATGTGAAAATGAGAGATGATTTTTGGCGGTTCTGGGCTTCCTTTTTGCTTGCCCAATTATAGCTATCCTTTTTTTGCATTTTAACAGCAATGTCAAACCTACAGGCAAAGTAGGTGATTTGATACCTTTTATTGGACCAACAAAATCATTAAGTACTGGGAATCCTGTTTTATGTAATCAGTTCTGTTGAGATGCCATATGTATTGTGCCGTAAATAGTTGCTTGCTATGTAAAGCTCGTTTATCATTTTAGGCATTATGACATGTGCAACAGATCTAAATGGTTCAGATTTGGACTTTAACATGATAGACATTTATATATACATATGTGTGTGTGTATATGTATATGTGTGTGTATATATGTATATGTATATGTTCATACAGAGCAAAAAGTACTCTTACTCCGCCAGCTCGGATTGCACTTGCCAGAGGGGTGCTCCTACCCTCGCTCTGCTATGGGCTCCTCTTGTTTGCCCGCTCATCCAAAATCCACCTCACTAGGTGGTCCACTGCCTACAATAATGTCTGCCGCTTCGCGCTGGCTGCCTCCTGTCTCACTCACCATTGCGACCCCTATAGCAGGCTAAATTGGCTCTCACCCGCTAACCACATAGACTTCGTCTTAGGGTGCTTCACCGGAAAGGTCCATGGCACTGGCACCCCTCCAGGGCTTGCGAAATTTCTTCTCCCATCCGTCTCCTCCTCCTCCTACTCCCTCATGACCCAGGGACAGGCCCTCCTCAAGACACCGGCTACACAGACTCAAATGGGTGGGCGGGACTTTCTTCAGTCGCTCCCAGACTGTGAACTCCTTCCTGCCCAGGTTCGTGCCGCACTCACAGATGTGTCGTTCCTCCCTATGGAACCATCTCAAACTTACCTCAGCCTGTAGCTGCCCCAAACCCCGTGAATTGATCCATCACAGCACTCCACTGCTCTGGAGCTTCTCCTGGACAAAAGACCAGATTCCAAGAGGTTGCTAAGCTGTATATAGTGTCACATCTGAAGGATTTCGATACTGTGCTCCTGGAACTGCTCTTGGCTTCCATAAGGTGTTTATGTTGTTATGTTAATACTGTATAATCTATGCCTTACCACGCTCGTACGCTGTGTTGAATCTGTAACATTACTGCTCTTATCTCCCACAAGGTGTTTATTTTTGTTATGTTAATACTGTATAATCTATGCCTTACCATGTTTCGTATGCTGTGTTGAATCTGTATCCTCACATGAACTGTAACATGTCTGATTTGTACAATGTCATTGTATGTACCTAAATCTGTTACTCCTGTACTCTCTCGGGTTGTACCTGAAAATAGGCAATTGTCTTGTCTAGTGTACCTACCTGGTTAACAAAAGATAAATAAATAAATAAATGTGGGGCTTTATGCTCCTATTTTAGCCCTTGATGCTCTCATTTGTTGTCCTCTGGGGCTTGCCTTTTCCCCTGAGGGCTGAGGAGTGGCTGCCTTCCCTTCCATTGGAGGTTTGTGGTTGGCTGATTCTAGGTGCTGGTGTGAGAGAGGGCCCACAGCCTTTCCCTAGAACCAGAATGCCCTGCCTCTACCATGCATGTAGCACTCATTCAGATGCTTCTCATATGGCGAACAAAGCAGCAACAGTTCATGTTACTGTATACTTTTGGTTTTTTTGTGCTTAAGCATTCTTATTTAAATTTATAGTAAATAAAGGGGAGCACCTCTAAACATGGAGATGCAGGTTTTCATCAGTAATCCAAGCTGCATTTGAAAGGCCATTGTTTAACATCACAAGTGAGTTATTGTTGCACATTCCAATTAGAAAACAGTCACCTTTTAAATATGCAAAAAAGGTTTTAATAAACATGATAATCACAATAGTAATTGCAATTATCGTGTTTATTAAAACCTTTTTAGCATATTTTAATGATGACTGTGTTTTCTAATTGGGGTGTGCAACAATAATGTGTTGATGGTATTCAGGTGGCAGGCAGCCCTGTATGCACCCCCTTCCCCGGAGCTTCAGTGAGCACTGGTTCTTTGGATTTTTTCTCATTGTTTAACATCACCCTTCTTGTAACTTAAGATGAGCTAACACACAGCTGCACTCTCACTGTGCGAGACACTAGGGAAGCCGGCATTAGCTCCAGTTCACTATATGTAAGCTCCGCCTTAGCAGACGTAAACTGCAGAAATTAAGAAGCATGAACGATCCCTGTGAAAGGACTTTGTATTGGCTATCCTAGTGTTATGATGAGTAGTCCATATTGTGAATACTGTGCTGATGCCTTTCAGAAAACTGTCCTGACCAGAACCCTGCTGTCAAGAACTGGAATCCTGGGCATGATACACAGAAGAAGGTGGTCATTGGCAATGGGGAACGGTTCTCTTTGGATGCATCTGCCACTGTGTATTCGATCACCATACAGAAGGGAGGTATGTAATGCACAAAACAAACCAGCAATTTATTTATTTCAAATGTTTTACTAGGAAAGACATACTGAGCTGGTAACAGCTCGTTTCCAGATGTGTCCTGAGAGGGAGCATCTAAAAACAAAACAGTGAGATACAAATAATGTAAGTAAATATAATTAAAAAAATTGTGCAAAGGGAAAAATTCTGTTAAGTACATGCACAACAGTGCACAAGTGCTGAGGAGGACAGTTGGCAGCTGTGCAATAGGCAGCATAGGGAAACACCTTGGCCATTATTGCAAAAATGCACCAAATTTTTTTAGCCACATGTGAAATGGATTAGCCACTATATCGAGTTAACTGAACAGTAAAAATGCATAATGCGTAAGTGCCCTAGCCAAAGTGGCCACTGGGAACATAAAAAGTTAGCCAAATTTCAGTTTACTGAAGCCGTGTGCGATGGTGGTTATCCTTAGTGCACACACAGAGTAGTGATTGAATTGGGGTAGGTTGTAGGAGGGAGCTATACTAATGTGAGTGCAGGGGAAGGAGGGAGCAGAGATAGTAATATGGCAGACAGCAGCCCAGGCCCAATATTGGATGGCAGCTGCAGGATAACAGTGAAGTCAAGGAGTGATTTGAGAGAGTGAAGAGAGGGTGGGGGGTAGACTGGATAGTAAGTTGGGGGACCCAAACTATAGGAAAGCTTAATCTGGTCTAGTTTATCAGTTGGCATCTGATCCCATCCCCAAGAGGAGGTTAAAATACACAGAATTGCCTAGCCATGCTTTCCCCAGTAAATAAAAACTACATAGCTAACTAACTACATACATACAAAAATACATAAATCAATCAGTAAATAAACAAATGTAATCAGAAATTACTCTCTAGTAGGATGCAGTCCTTTAGTATGAAATGTGAGGTGCTGGACCTCCGTTGGCATGTCCAAGTACTGAAGTGCTGCTGCTGATCTTTATTTAACTAACCCCAACTCTTCTGTTAGTGGTTAGGCTCAGAGCACATTAATACTTTCTATTG
This sequence comes from Neoceratodus forsteri, assembly GCA_016271365.2. Taxonomy (NCBI): domain Eukaryota; kingdom Metazoa; phylum Chordata; order Ceratodontiformes; family Ceratodontidae; genus Neoceratodus; species Neoceratodus forsteri. The sequence continues at coordinate 1,482,511,205 of CM057453.1, read as the reverse complement.
AGTCATATAATATATGATGCATAAAAAAGGAACTTATAGATCTTACTTTGAGCTACAGCTGTTGCAGCAGGTTACACCATTAGGACTGAAGCTGTCAGGCACCAGGACCCCACGGAAATTTTCTAGCTAGTAGTCTTCAGCGGGGACCGCCTCCGACGTCGGTCCCGCCCCCAACGTCAGGCGTAGTACATAAGGAGGCGGTCCCCCCCACAATCCTCCAGTTCTTTTCCCACCGTCGACATCACAAGCATTGGCCTCTCGGTCACTTTCTAGTGTGTGACGACTTGGAACTACGACGTTCTCTCTTTCTTATACGAACTTGGATTCATCTGATGTCCTCTTCAAACACCTCTCTGGAAGGTCATCCATCGAAGTGTGCCTGCGGCAAACAGATCCCCTTCAAGGATCCTCACTCAGCCTGCGTTTGTTGTCTAGGCCCGGAACACGACACCAAGGCCTGCTCCTTCTGCCAGGGCTTCAACAGTCACACCAGGATCCGCTGCCAGAAGGCTCAATCTCAGCCTCCCCCAGTTCAGGTCAGATCCTCCAGTGGCTCTTCCTCCCTGCAGCCTCTCAAGACTTCCAGGCTGTTGGCTTCATCCACTCCTTCTAAGTCTTCGTCCAAGTCTGGGGAGCGCCACAATTCTTCCTCCTGCCGTCGGGACTCCGACGCCAGGTCGGTGTCCCAGCCTCCGCGTGGGTCGGACCCGGTTCCGCGTAAGACTAAGGACTTGACGTCCCTAAAACGGACGCCGGACCAGACGTCGGCCAAGCATCACAGTCACTCCCAGGAGCCGGTGACAGCAAGACACCCGTCGCCGGCCAGGCGTTCACCTCCCAGGGTGTCAGCCAGGGGACCGACGTTGGCTACCCCAGAGAGCAGGACCGCACCACCGTCGCCGGCTGACGTCGGTCGGAAGGAATCATCGGAGGAGGACACCACTCAGCCCGAGGACCAGGCGGGCGACACTGGAGTCGTCGGGCTCCCACTGGAACCCTCCCCGGAGCGGGAGGGCCCCGGGGATCCGACGCCCGACCCCGGCGACAGGCCACCGGCGCCTGGCCCATCGTCGTGCCTGAATTTGGCAGAGGTGAAGGAGCTCTTTACCTTCTGGTGGGACACCATCAGGAAGGATGTCACCACGCACCCACCTCCAACTCCACCTCCACTCACTCCTTCAACGCCTATGCCCCCTCCTCCACCCAAGGGGCCCGTAGGACGGTCACCAACCCCCAAGGAGCCAACACCTCCTCCTCCTCCTATGGGCAGATCCTCAGATAGGAGAAGACCTCCCTCAAGATCCACTTCAAGGTCACCTAGCCCTAAGAGACCCAGACGACGTCAGTACACCACGTCTGCGGAGGACTCTAGATCCGACACCTCAGGGTGCTCCAGATTTCCTTCTCCCATCAGCATTCCCTCCCCAGACCCACACGACCTACCCAGGTCTCCTCTGGATGATCCCGCTTTCACAGAGATCGTGAGGCACATTCAGGAGAATATGGGGTGGGATGCTGAAGAGCTAGACCCCGAGAGACTGCGCCTTGCCCGCTACCTTCAGCAGAAAGACCCATAGCCTGTGGTAGTGCCACCCTTGGTGGACACCTTTGTGGACATCACCAAGGCTGCGTGGAAGCATCCGCATTCGACTCCGGCAGTGCCGAAGAAGGCTGACCGCCTATACAGGGTCCCGAGGGAGGACCAGTATCTGGCGAACTATCCTCTGGCCGATTCCCTGGTCACCACTGCCTCGCATGACCGGTCTCGGAGACCTCAGCACTTGAACACACAGCCACCAGACCCGGAATCCAAGCAATTGGATATCCTGGGTAGGCGCACGTACGCGGCTGCGACTTGCGCCATCAGGTCTCTAAATTACCTCACCCACATGGTACAATTCCAGAACGCACTGTGGGGACAGGACCTGATTGAGAAGATGCCCGATAGTGGTCAAAAGGAGGAGCTTTTAAATCTCCGTACGGGTTTGGACGTGGGGACCCAGGTGCTCAGAGCCGCATACGACTCTGCGGACTCTTCGGCCAGAGCTGCAGCCTCAGGCGTGTGTCTCTGGAGACGCACTTGGCTCTGCATCTCCGGTTTTACCTCGGACATCCAGAAGAACATCCTAGACGTCCCTTACAACGGGGAAGTCCTTTTTGGTGAAGCTTCTGAAAAGATGATCACCAAACTTCAGGATGCAGGTAAGGCAGTTAGATCTGTCCAGGCCATGTACAGATCCCGACCTAGTTCCTTTCGTAGGAACCAGAGTCGCTTTGTGGCTGGACGCAAAGGCAACAACCATGTTCTGGCCAACAGCAGAGGGGCTCCTTTATCCGAAAAGTCCAGGCCAAGTCATCCCTAGGCAGAGGCCAACGAGTCGGAAAGTCGGCCCGGCCTGCGGGATCTAACACTGGCACGATATGACTCCTTCCGGGCCCCCGCCCCTCCTCAGGATCAACGGGAAATGAAGGTTCGGGTCGCATCACACGTCACCTGCCAGGGTGGCGGTCAGTCACCACCAACAGGTGGGTGCTGCAACTGGTCGAAAAAGACCACTATATAGAATTTGTAGGCAGCCCACCTACAAGACCTCCCCTGCTTTCCCGCAACTCGGGTCAGCACGCCCTGCTTATACAGCAGGAAGTGCTCACGCTTCTGGACAAGGAAGCCTTAGAGCACGTTCCAGAGAACCAGAGAGGGCTAGGGTATTATTCGCACTTCTTCCTGGTTCCAAAGAAAACAGGGGACCTCTGTCCAATTCTGGACCTCAGCAACCTCAAACTGTCGGTCGTTTACAAACGATTGCGCATGGTGACCCTTCCGGGCCTAATTCCCATGCTGAAGCGGGACGCTTTCCTGGCGTCTTTGGATATGCAGGATGCCTACCTGCACATTCCAATTGCTCAAGCGCGCAGGAGGCTCCTGCGCTTCAAGTTTCACAGCCACCATTATCAGTTTCCAGCGCTCCCTTTCGGGCTGTCAGCGGTACCTCGCGTTTTTACGAAGTGCATGGTGGTCGTAGTGGTGTCTCTGGGAGGCGAGGCCACTACGTGTTTCCATACCTGGACGACTGGCTTCTCATGGCTCCCTCCAGAGAGGTACTGATGACGGCCATTCATCGCACCCAGTCCCTTTTCAATCACTGGGTATCCTCATCAATTATGAGAAGTCTTTCCTGGTGCCGTCCCAGAAGCTGCAGTTCATAGGAGCAGTTCTGGACACCGTCGGAGGGAAAGCCTTTCTTCCCTCTGACAGAGCGGAACACATCGGATCCCGCATCAGGGACCTGTTGGTGAGGAAGACCATCCCGGCAAGACTGGTCCTTCGCCTTCTTGGACACATGGCTGCGGCCATTGCAACAGTCCCGATGGCTCGGCTCCACATGCGGGTAACCCAGTGGATGCTAAGGGTGCAATGGGACCAAAGTCAAGACCATCTGCAGCAACCATTTTGATTCACGAATGCCGCGATTCGGGATTGGCAGTGGTGGCTACATCCGGAGAATCTCTCCGTAGGGGTTCCCTTAATAGCGCCGTCTCCGACTGTTACTCTCTCCACAGATGCCTCAGGTCTCGGATGAGGGGCACACCTAGACGGTGTATGATCTCAGGGCATATGGACAGCTCAGGAATCCCATCTCCACATCAACATTTTGGAGATGAGGGCAGTACTTTACGCTCTGCAGGCCTTCCAGTCAGAGATTCCACCGGGTACTCTCCGGTTACAAACAGACAATACCGCGATGATGTATTACCTCAACAAACAAGGAGGCAGTCACTCCTACCTGCTTTGCAGGGAGGCCATGAGAGTGTGGGAGTGGGTAGTGCAACACGGCGCAAACCTAATTGCAGTACCTGTCCCGGGAGTGGACATCACCATCGCAGACGGTCTGAGTCGCTCTCAGACCAGAGTCCACGAGTGGGAACTTCTACAGGAGGTGGCAGAGGATCTGTTTCACTGATGGGGCACTCCAGAGTTAGACCTTTTCGTGTCCCCATCCAACGCAAAACTGCCCAATTGTTGCTTGCTAGATCCAGGGCCTGGTGTTTTCTGGCGAGGCGCGTTGTCCCTTTCCTGGGCGGGCAGATTCCTCTATGCCTTCCCTCCTTTCCCGTTGATCCAGAGAGTTCTCTTAAAACTTTGCAGGGAGCAGGCGATGCTCATTTTGATAGCGCCTTTCTGGCCCAGACAAATTTCGTTCCCTCTTCTGCATCAGCTATCCCGGGAACCTCCACTTCCTTTGCCAATCAGCTCCCATCTGCTGTCTCAGGAAGAGGTTCATTATTCCATCCAGACTTACGTTCTTTGAGCGTGCAGCAACAGCTCCTAGAATATAGCCATGTTGCGTCTGGGTCTAAGAAAGTGGCGAATGTACTTTCTGCCGCTAGAAAACCAGCAACCCACGCAACGTACGCCATGAAATGGCGCAGATTTTGCTTGTGGGCTCAAGTGCGCGGTTTTTCGCTGTTAGAATGTCCCGAAAAGCTGGTTCTGGATTACCTGCTTTCCCTTTTTCAGTCCGGACTGGCTTATTCCTCGATTAAGTTGCACCTTTGTGCAATTTTGGCTTACCATGCCCCCATAGGCCATCGGATGGTGGCACAATTGGACACTACTTGTGCCTTTTTAAGGGGAGTCCTCCACCTTAGGCCGCCTATCAAGGATCCGATTCCTCCTTGGGACTTGCCCTTTGTCCTGGAGCAGCTTACGCTGCCACCTTTTGAACCAGCCACGGATTGCAAGCTACATTTTCTGTCGTGGAAAACATTATTTTTAGTTGCGGTTACTTCGGCAAGAAGGATTTCCGAATTGCATGCACTAATGTGCAAAGAGCCTTATTTAGTTTTCCATCAGGATAGGGTATCCCTGAGGACAAACCCAAATTTTCTGCCTAAGGTGGTCTCAGCCCTCATCTTTAATCAGGATATCGACTAACCAGTGTATTTCCCAAGGTACACCAACCGAGGAGAAGCCCTTCTGTACACCCTTGATGTACACAGGTGCCTCAGATATTATCTGACCAGAACCAAACAGTTTCGAAAGATGGATCAACTGTTTGTCTACTTCGCTGTTAGAATGAAAGGAGCGTCGGTCTCTAAACAGTCTCTCTTGAGGTGGCTCATCCAGTGCATCACTTTCTGTTATGATAAGCGCAATAAACCCTTACCGGGTGCAGTTAAGGGTCATTCCACGAGAGGGGGGCCACTTCCTTTGCGGCGTTAAGTAACGTCTCCACTTCAGCTATTTACGCTGCAGCCACTTGGAGCTCTGTGCATACCTTTATCAGGCATTACAGCCTGGACATTGCTTCAAGGTGAAGAGCAGGGTTTGGCCTAGCCGTCCTTCAGGGACTTCTGTCCTAGGCTCAAGTTGCGTTGAAACTTCTGCCTTTCCTCCTCCCTGTGGCGTAAGATTGCCACTATTGCTTGGAAATCAGTCCTAATGGTGTAACCTGCTGCAAGAGCTGTATCTCGAAGTAAGATAGTACAGTTACGTTAGAACTTACCGTAACAGTAGATCTTCGAGAACAGCTCTTGCAGCAGGTACCTTCCCACCACCATCCCCCTTCTTGTGGAGGTAGGTCGTAGCCAAACATCCATCTTACGAGATGGGGACGTTCTGTTTTAGTCTTGGCCATCTGGTGGCGGATCCTCAGTCTCCTCTTCTGATGTCATCCAGCGGCTGGAGTCTCCGGCGGAGAACTGAGGATTGTGGGGGGGACCGCCTCTTTATGTACTATGCCTGACGTCGGGGGCGGGACCGACGTCGGAGGTGGTTCCCGCTGAAGACTGCTAGCTAGAAAATTTCCGTGGGGTCCTGGCGCCTGACGGCTTCAGTCCTAATGGTGTAACCTGCTGCAAGAGCTGTTCTCGAAGATCTACTGTTACGGTAAGTTCTTACGTAACTGTACTGTTCTCTATTTAGAAACATAGACTTTGATGGCAGATAAGGACCGCTTAGCCCATCTAGTCTGCCCATTTCCCTACCTACAGGATAGGCCGCAGATCCTAGTTAACCAACAGCCTGTTTCTTCCTACCCCCCACAAGAATTGCCTTATGTCTTTCCCATGCATTCTTGAATTCTCCCACAGTTTTAGACCCCACAACCTCCTCAGGAAGGCTGTTCCATGCATCCACTACCCTCTCTGTGAAATAATACTTCCTCACATTGCCCCTGAACCGCCCTCCTTCTATCTTTAAATTGTGTCCCCTTGTTCTTGCAGTCTCTTTTTCTGAAAGATGCTACCCTCTTGGACTTTGTTGATTCCACTGAGGTACTTAGAAACTTTTATCATGTCCCCCCTCTCCCTTCTTTCCTCAAGGGTATACATATTAAGCTCCTTTAGTCTCTCCTCATACGGCTTCTCTTGCAGACCCTGCACCATTTTAGTTGCCCTCCTCTGGACTACCTCTATCCTGTCTATGTCTTTGCGGAGATGGGGTCTCCAGAACTGGACACAGTATTCAGATGGGGGTCTCACCAACTGTCTGTACAGAGGGATAACAACTTCCTGTTTTCTGCTGCTGATGCCTCTCCCTATACATCCCAGTATACCCCCAGCCCTCCCTACTGCCTTCTCACATTGCTTGCTAACCTTAAGGTCATCTGATATGATTACCCCAGGTCCCTTTCCTTTTTTGTTGTCGTTACTACCTCCCCACCCATTGTGTATTCTTCCCCTGGGTTCTTGTTTCCCAGGTGCATTATTTTGCACTTCTTTGCATTGAATCCTAGCTGCCATACTTCTGGCCATTCCTCCAACCTTGCCAAGTCCCTTTTCATCCTTTCCACGCCTCCTTGTGTATCAACCCTGTTGCAGATCTTTGTGTCATCTCCAAAAAGGCATACTTTTCCTTCCAGTCCCTCTGCAGTGTCACTGATGAAGGCATTAAAAAGGACTGGACCCAATACCGAACCCTGCGGTACCCCGCTAGTAACCCCTCTTTCTTCAGAGTGGACTCCATTTACAATTACCTTCTGTGTCCTGTTGTGCAGCCAATATTTTACCCAGGCTGCCACCCTGGGACCCACACCCAGGCTGGTTAATTTGACTATTAATCTTTTGTGTGGGACTGTGTCAAATGCCTTCCTAAAGTCTAGGTAGGCCATGTCCACAGCCCCTCCCTGGTCTACTACTTTGGTCACCCAGTCAAAGAAATCTATTAGAGTCGTCTGACATGACCTTCCCGCTGTGACCCCATGCTGCCTTGGGTCCTGTGCTCCACTGGCCTCTAAGTACTCAACAGTTCTTTTCTTCAGAAGTGACTTCATCACTTTCCCTACCACAGAGGTCAGACTGACAGGTCTGTAGTTTCCTGCCTCTGTCTTGGTTCCACTTTTGTGAAGGGGAATCACATCCCCCTTCCTCCAGTCCTTGGGTACCACACCATCCTCCCATGATTTATTAAAAAGAGTAGCCAGTGGTTTCACTAGTTCCTCCCTTAATTCTTTTAGAATTTTGGGGTGAATTCCATCAGGACCCATTGCTTTGTCCACCTTCAGTTTTAGGAGTTCTTGCAGAACCCTTTCTTCTGTGAAAGGACTGGGATCGACCCCCCCCCCCCCCATCAAGAGTGCATCTGCTAATTGGATTAGGCACTTCCCCTCCTCTTTGTGAATACTGAGCAGAAATATTTGTTCAGTATCCCTGCTTTTCACTGTCCCCTCTGCCCACCCACTGTTCATTCTATTCAGCCTCACTATCCTCCTTTGTCTTTCACGCTCGCTGATGTACCTATAAAAGGTTTTATCCCCTTCTTAACTGAGTTGGCTATCTTTTCCTCAGTTTGGGCCTTTGCTATTCTGACTTCCCTCCTGCTTCCTTCTGCCTTAACTGGTACAGCCTCTGTCCTGCTCCTTCTGTGTTTCCTTATACTCGGAATGCTATCTTTTTCTTCCTGACTTTCACAGCCACCTCTTTTGAGAACCATAGTGTTTTTTCCTTTCGTTTTGATTTGTTTATTTGTTTCACACAAAGGCTTGTTGCCTCTGTGATGGCAGTTTTGATGATTCCCCATTGTTGCTCCACACCTCCTTCCAGCCTGTTTGCTAGTGCTTTTCTGAGGCACTCTCCCATCTCGCCAAAGTCAGCCGTCCTAAAGTCCAGTACCCTCACTTTTGTATGGCTTGACTCTGTAGCTGAATTTAACGTGAACCACACTGTTTGATGGTCACTTGTCCCTAGATGGCAACCCACTTCTAGATCTGAGATCCTCTCACTGCCCCCGTTTGAGAGTACGAGGTATTTTGGCGTTTTCCAACACTAGTAAATGGAAATGATGGGGACATTTGTCGAGTAGCATAGGTATGAAATGCACTTTCCCTGTCTTGGTTCTTTTATCTTTCATCCTTTTACTATTATTTTTTTCTCAGAGTCCTCATACTATTTTTCTTCAACCAACACATTTTTAATTTTCTCTCTGTCTCCTTTCCTTTTCTACACTGCAGTCTCCCAAATACTGTAACTTTAGCAATATTGGTGACCTGGATCCAGATTTAAATGGTATGGTGGGAAACATGGGGGTGTTATAAACACAAATGCTTAAATTATTTGGGGGAAATATTGTACTTAAAGGTGAGTGTCAGCCCACCATAGGCCTCAGATAGTTTGAATAACACATTTTATAATGCACGGGAAGCGCTTATTACTGTTTGCAAGTGATCGCTTTACAACTTTATAATCCCATCGCTCTGACGTCGGGCTCCTGTAAACCCTGCCATCTCATAGCAGTGGGATTACAGCATTGGTGCCTCTGTGCGTGCCCGTCTCTCATTCTTTCCTCAAAATGCTGTTGATGACAGAATGGGGGAGCCGCCCTGAGGTATGATCCTAAACTGTAGTCGAGCTGAAAGTTTCTCTCGATGGGGCGGAAATAACTTATTTTTAAAAAAATACACTGTCAGCAAGACAGCTGCTTGTGGCTTGATATGGGGGGGGGGGGTGACATAAGGCAAGTCTGACCACTGAAGCAAGAAAAGAAAAGCTATCTTTAGTGGAATTAGCTTTTACAGTGAATGGAGCTCATACACTATAAAAGTTAATGGATGACCATCAGACAGTAACGCACTGCAGTCAGTTCTCAAGGTTTCCATGACGACAGTAAACCTCTTGAGGTACACTCTCGAGGTTTACCATGTTCTCATGGAAACCTTTCGAGGTGGTTACAGCGTGGTTATTGTCCGATGGCCATCCATTAACCTCTATATGATAGCTTGCTGCTATATAATGTTGATTTGATCTTCCTGGACCCAAGTCTCAACCGTTCATTCACACTAGTGAGATAGTGCCGGGGGCGCTAGGACCAAGTGGGAGCCAAATATTTTCAGAAGGGTCGATGCCGAGACAGGGCCACGCATGTGCGGCACTGCGAGACTAGCTTGCACCTGTGAAGGCTGTCTCGGTGTCACCCCTCCAATCACCTCAGTTCCTTTTCTCCCGCCGTCGAGTGCGCTTGGATGTCAATGTCGGTCATCTGCCGGAGTCAAAGTTTTCGTCTGTACGACAGCAGCTTTTAGCCATTTAGTGTTTGTTTCATTTATCATTTTTAGTAGTATTTCCTTGTTCTATGAGGAGGAAGGAGAAGGAGGAGATGATGATGATGATTCCCACCTGCCAGCACCAGAGTCATCCTTAGACGGTAGTGGTGACATTAGGAAGACTTCGTTTGAAAGTTGTTGTGGCAGAGGGGCTGTGTCCGGTCTGCTGCCTTTTGCTAAAGGGAGGATCTGACTACGGACAGTCCTGTGCTCAGGGGAAGGGACAGGCCACCGAAGCATAAATCTGGAGGCTCCGGCTCCGCTTAACCTCAAGCTCTTCCCCCTCGTTGGGGGAAGAAGAAATGGTGCTGCCCGAGGTTGCCCTCTGGTATGTCTGCATGGAGATTGTCGGTCGGGAGGGGCGATAGGCTTGAACCAACTTTGATGGGTTCCCCTTGGTCCCACTCTTAACGGCCACGTTCTTTGACTCTGGACTCTATCTCTGTCCTCGATGGAGTTCCGGTGAGCAGTTTCACCTCTGGGCCGCTCCTGTGGAGCAGTGGGTTCAAATTCTGTCCAGTTTTCCTGGCCATTGTTCCCAATTTTGGGGCCTCGGAGCCGCTGGCCTGGGGCCAGGTTGATTTGGATCAGGATGTGCGTGGTGCCCTCCTGGTGCCTTCACCATTGCGTCGACCCCTTGTGCCTACCCCCCTTCCTCTTTCCATGCAGGGGCCAGCACGGGCACTTCTTTTTCCTTTCTCCTCAGGATTTTCTCCATTAGCATTCTCCAGGGTGCTGTTGGTCCTAGCACAGCGGCTGATGCCATGGGTGCTGCCACAGGTCTGGTGCCATGGAGCGACTCCATGGCACTGCTGGAATTGGCATTGGTGCCATAGGTGGCACCACTGGTGTTGGTGCCATGGATGGCACCATTACAGCCCTATAGCACTGTTGCTGTTGGTGCCGTGTGGCACTGCAGGTGCAGTTGGTGCCACAGGTTCCCGTAGGTGGTGCCTGCGGGTGCCACGGCAGGTTCTCTTGGGTGCCGGGTGGTGCCTGCAGGTTCCCTCGGGTGTCGCCCAGGATGGCATAAGCACTGCTTGGTGCCATCCTGTGCCACGAGTGATGTTGGTGCCACAGGGAGTGCCAGTTGGTGCTGTCCGGCAGAACTAGTGCTGGATTTTTCCTTCTGCAGACCTCTTCTTCTGCGGAGCTTGTGGCGAGATGTTTTCTGCAGAATGAAGTCTTGTTCTGAGGATTATTTTTCCACAGATCTTAGTGAGTGTCGGTCTGCGTGGGGTCTTGTGACATCCAGCGGTTTTCTGCTGATGGAACTTTTCTGTGCTGTTCTGCCAGCAGAATCTCTCATTCCGCTCAGCACTTTCTCGTCCCATCACGTTGTGCCAAGCTCTTCAACACCCTTCCTAGTGGCAGAGTCTCTAGTGGTTCTGATCCAGACCTCCCTTTAGGGGTCCTTCTGGGGTAGAAGTGCATCTGGGTGAGTCTCTCCCTGTCCTACTTGTCGGTGATACAGCGGATGACTCATTTTATAGACTGGAGGGCAAGCCTTCTCTATCATCAGAGTCCATGATAGAAGATCTTTTCAGTTGTTCCTCAGTGATGGGGTCCACTATAGTATTTCAGACTGCGTTTGTGGATTGAACGCTTCTGTGTCTAGACTCTTTGCAGTCGTCAGGACAATTATACTCTCTGGAACATTCTAATTCAGTGGTCGGGAGCCATACAGGCTCTTCCGCTCCTTTGATAGGGGTATATAGCCCCCTTGTGATACTACCCCTTCGGTGGCCTCATCGGCAACAGGTGGTTAACATCTCTTCAGCTGTGATTTTTCATCCACTCACGATTTTAGTTATGGACGCTTAGGCTCCTCCTGCCCCTTAGATGGACGACAGCCTCGTAATTTTTGTTATCAGGCAGTCCTTGCGAGATAGCAGCCTGAAAGCCTTGTCAGGCTCAGACTACTGGTAAAAAAAAAAAAAGAAAAATCATCACAGCACAGGGCCTAGCCCGAAATTACCCAATACCATTCTTTTTGATCTGGCCAGGTTCTGCCTCAGCTCCTGAGGTGGTCGTCTCTAAACTACAGTGAAGAGAACCTGACTTCTTCTAACACTAGGGGGAGTCCAATCCAGCAGAGGTGTGGGTCATCTCTTTTCTCCAAGGGAGATTTCTCTTATTCAGAGATATTCCCTAGGCCTAGGTAGCTGCCCAGTCTGTTTGTTTTCCCCTTTTTTTTTTTTTTTTAATCGGGCTTTCCTCTCTTGATCAGAACCTCACAGCAACAGAAGTGACTCTCCAGCGAGTCGGAACCCAGGTTCCTAATTCCTTGCTTGCTTCAGGTTAACAGACTGCATGCTCCTTTCTTGACCATAGGTCAGGTAGGTCTTTTTTCAGAGATGGCGTCTCGATATTCACACCTTCGGTTCCTGCGTACTGGTTCCGTGCCAGTCGCTCACAAAGTTACCCACTCCGAGTGGGTGATGAAACTGTGATGTTTGTTTTTCATCAGCAAGCAAACTAGAGTCCTTTCCTACTCCCTTTCAGGAAGGCCAGAGTGAGTGGTGCCTCATCGCATTGAGTCACTTCTGCCGCTATTCAGTCACTTTCAATGAATGGGTTAGCCCAAACTTCGTCCTGCTGCGTCCCCACCCCCCCTGACGCACATCTGCCTCTATTTGCCTTAGAAATCCAGACCCTGTTTTTTTTTCTGTTGGAATGTTTTTCCGCAGTGGACACATCGTCCTGTACACTTTCCCTCTCTTCCCTTAGTTCAGAAACTGCTACTACAGTTGTAGGCACACAGGGACAGAATGATTCCTTTTGGAATATGTAGTGGATCGGAACTGGTTCTGCTAGACCACCACAAGAGGCTTCTAAGTGTTGCTTGGCCTTCCATCAGGAAGGCTTCAGTGAGTAAGTGGAAACCATTCTCCTTGATGGGTTAACCCCACCTGGACCCCCTTTGCTTACCAGATAAGGGGTTCAAGTGCTCCTGGACCTATTGTTTACAGGTCAGCCATACTTGGTAGTGGGGATTTCCATCTACGCATTCCAGTCTACCCTGAACCAGTAGACTTTATCTCCGACTCTTTCAGTTCCTGAGGTCCCTTTATGTTAGATTAGTACATGTCTTTGGCGCCATTCATTTTTGTCCTAGACCAAATTGTGGGGCTGGGTTCTCGCCGATCTCATAGAGCAGTTGCGGCCTCCTGGCAGAGTTTCATTTTGTGTCCATTGCAGTTTTCTGCACAGTGGTGAGTTAGAACTCAAGTGCTTATCTTTTTAGCACCGTGTTCTAGATGATCTTTCCAAGACAACTCTTTTTATTAGCAGGACAGTCCTTGACTGTCCTTTCTGAGTGAGCCCTGTCTCCTACCACCCTGCTCAGGGTTGTTGGTTTTATCTTGGTACTCTCCCACTAGTGTGAATGAGTGGTGGAGACTTGGGTCCAGGAAGATATGGAAATTACGTACTAACCGTAATTGTTGATCTTCTTGGACACAGTCTCCATCAGTCATTCACACGCTCACCTTCCATCCCCTGGGCTCAATCATTTTCTTTCCTGATTTTCACGGTCCTATTGTTCAGGCTGTGAAGACATTGTTCTTTGACCCTTCTTGCAAGGGCCATCCGGGCCCTCTCAGGCCCAGAAAGTCAGGATAAGTTACTTTCATTAGTTATGCTGCACCTCCTCTGTCGAAAAGTACTGAGGCGGTTGGAGGGTCGATACTGAGATAGCCTATACAGGTGTGAGCTAGTCTTGCGGTGCCGCGCATGCGTGGCCCTGTCTCGGCGTTGACCCTTCTGAAAATGTTTGGCTCCCGCTTGGTCCTAGCACCTCTGGCGCTATCCCACTAGTGTGAATGAGTGATGGAGACTGTGTCCAAGAAGATCAACAGTTACGGTAAGTACGTAATTTCCATTTTCTGCCTGTGGAAAATTGACTATTCACCATATTGGTGTTACCACACTAAAACATGATATTTAGATCTTCGGGGATGTCTCTTTCATCAGGTTACATCTATGGAACTTCTAGTCGTTAGGCACTAGGATCACACAAAAACGTTTTCTAGCAGTCTAATGGGGGCTGCTGACATCATACCTTGATGTCTCTGCATATATAAGCGTGGGTGGCCCTGCTTCCTTCTCAGTTCTTTCCTGCCGTCGACCATACTCAGATGAACTCCACAGAGGCTTCGTTGTACAGTCGATCGCCAACATTTCTGCCTTTTATTTTCCTTTGTTTAGAGTTGAATCACGTTATTTTTAAAGTGATTTGTTTTTTGTTTTGTATGTCGAGAACAAAGGATTCTGTTAATCTTTTCTGATGCTGCCATTGCGGAAAGAAGATTTATTCCAAAGATCAACATGATGTTTACATTTTTGCTGCCTTGGGCCTAGCGCAGACATCTTTGCTTGTGAGCTCTGCCTGAAGTTCAGCCTTGCCACCTGGCGGTGCCACCGGAAAGCGCTTCGGTCCTTTCTTCTGAAGGGACAAGTAGCCAGGATGGAACAAACCTGCTGAGTCATCAGTTCATTTTTCAGGCTCTCAGGTTACCAAGGCCTGAGAAAAGTCTTCAGGGAAATATTGTCATAGGGACATGAAATGTAGCAAAGCCTGTTCTGTCCCCCACCCCACCCAGGGCGCTCCTGGTCCCCGCTGATTTGACTTCTTCCTCTGGGATAGTGCTGTCGACAGCTTTGGTGTCAACCTCTCCTGCCACCCATGCCTTTGCTTCCTCCAGGCCATCCCCAGCAGTGAGTTCCACAGCCTCCTTTGGGCAGTGAAGGGCTGTTGACCTTGGATTTGTGCAGGTCATCGATGCCAGCTCCACTGTTGTCCCCTCTGCTACTGCATGGTCCACCAGTGCCGGAGTCTCTGGCCCCCCACCAATCGCTGATGGTGTCTCCTCTTCTACCATTGACCTAAACACTGTATTCTCCTCCATTACATCTGTAATTATTCCATGGCCTGTGCCTTCATCTCTGTCACCATGGGGGTGCTGCCTCTGTCTCAACGTTGGTTCAGCCCCAGCGCTGTGCACACTCCAGGCTGTCGTTGGTGTCCTTGACGTTGGTCTCTGCTTCAGACTAGGTCAGGTCGAGGAGGAGTACCACCCAGATCCTATCCTCCCTGATGATGAGAATGAGGAGGAGAATCTTGGGGCTGATTCCTCGGACCGGTCCATTATCTCATCTGGGAGTGAGGACTCTACTAAGCATACTCTGAGGTACTTCCCTGAGGACCCTTCCTTCTTCTCCCTCATGAATCAGCTTCAGTCTACCTTTGGGAGGGTCTCAGGTTGAAAAAGAGGATATCACCAGGAGAAACCTGGTGGATTTCTTGGAGATTACTGAGTCCTCACCTAAGGTCATCCTTCCTTTGCTACCAGCCCTTGAGGATGCTGCCACTACAGCCTGGCACAGGCCTAACATGGTCAATGCCATGTCTAGGAAGGCCGACTGACTTTATCAGGCCCCTTTGGGGAAGCCTATCAATGCCTTTCAGCCAGATACTGACTCAGTGGCGACCAAGGTGGTACATTATAGGTCCAAGGTACCCAAGCACCTTAGTTCCCTCCTCCCGACAAGGAATCTATGAGGATTGACCTTTGGGGCAGGAGGACCTTTGCTTCAGCCATTTTGGGCCTCAGGATTGCCAGTTACCCATCTCACACATGGTATAATACCAAATCACCTTCTGGAAGAAGGGCAAAGCTGCAGCACAGGCCCTTCCTGAGGGTCCTCAGAAACAGGAACTTCTTAAGGCTCTTCAGGTTGCAACTGATGTTAGTAAGCATCACCAGCCATTTATGATATGTCGAATGCTATGGCCAGGGCTGCGGTCACTGGCATTTGTCTTAGGAGGCACTCCTGGCTGAGGGTCTCTCTGGTTTAGCCTCTGATGTTCAGCAGAACATTTTAAATGCTCGCTTCGGCAGCTTTCAGCTCTTTGGTCCTGATTTACAGGGCATCATCAACGACTTGCAGGCTTCTGGCAGGGCTGTTAAGTCTGTCCATTCCCTCTATCATACTCAACCTAGGAGCAGGCCAAGGCCTTCCTTTCATAAGGTCTCTCATAAGGCCGGTTCAGAGGCCAGATCCCAGAGCAAGCGTAGGGCTGGATCTGCCTTGCCTACCCTCTCCTGCACCACTGGTGCCTCTGCCAAAAGCCTCTGAGGAGGTGGTGGAGCATCTCCAGTTGCTGGTTCTGCTTCAGCATGACCTGTTGCCCGGACCCCCCTCCTCCTGTTCCAAGCCAGGAGGTGGTAGTAGGGATTTTTTTCCTTCCTCCATTTGAACCAGTGGAGGGCCTTACTACCAATGCTTGGGTCCTCCAGCTAATTGAACAGGGCCATGCTGTAGAACAGCCTCCAGATTTTCTGCTTGTTCTTTCCACTTACCCACCAGACCAAGTTCTGGTATACCAGGAGGAAGTATTCTTCTTGCTGCTCAAGCGGGCAATAGAGCTGGCACCCAGGCAGCAAAAGAACAAAGGCTTTTACTCCTGGTTCTTCCTCGTCCCCAAGCAAACAGGAGACTTGAGGCCCATTCTAGACTTCAAGGAATAGAACTTCTGCATCCAGTACATGACATTCTGGATGGTCACCCTGCAGGCCTGCTGCCTCTGCTCTAGCAGGGAGACTTGTTATGCTCCCTGGACATGCAGGATACTTATCTGCATATACAAGGTGTGCTCCGCCCACAGGCAGTACCTCATAGATTCCTGTTTCAAGGGGAACATTACCAAGTCAGGGTATTGCCCTGTGGCTTATCCTCTGAGTCAAAGGTCTTTATCAAATGCTTAGCACCAGTGGCGGTGGCTCTTAGGTGCGAAGGCCTGTATGTTTTCCCTTATCTGGATGACTGGTTGCTGAAGGCCCAGTCCAGGGAACTTCTGCTGCTGACTCTAGAAGGCACCAGGCAGATGTTCCATGCCTTGGGGATTACTGTCAATTTGCCCTGGCTGCAGTACATAGGGGTGGTTGTGGACTCAGCCCAGGGCAGGGCGTTCCTCCCTCAGGACAGGGTGGAATGCCACATAGCCCTTGCCCAATTTGTTGCCCAAAGCCTGTATGTTACAGCCAGTGCATTCCTGTGGTTGTTGGGCCTGATGGTCACAACCATTTTCACTGTGCCCATGGCCAGGCTGCACATGCGGATTCCCCAATGGACTCTCAGGGTTCAGAGGGATCAGCATTCAGACAGTCTAGACGGTTCTTGTTTCCTCTGCTGTCTGCAGAGTGCTTCAGTGGTGATTGGACCCCCACAATCTTTTGAGAGTGGTGCTCTTCCTCATACCTTCTCAACGGATCCTTACTACAGATGTTTTGGGTCTGGGTTGTTTTTGAACCCAGGGAGCCTGGTCCCTGACGGAGGCTCTCCTCCACATAAATGTTTCAGAAATGAGGGCAGTTCTGTATGCCTTCCAGGCCTTCCAGAACCACCTCTCCTCTGGTCCTCTGCTGCAGTCGGACAACATCAGTGTTGTTTATTACATCAGCAAGGGACTCATTCTTACCCACGTGCAGGGAGATGATGAGATTTCTGTGATCTAGAACATAGTCTAGAACCATCGTTCCTTCAAGTTCCCAGTGACCAAAACACCTTGGTGGACAGCCTTAGCTGGTCACAGTCCGGGATCCATGAGTGGAAGCTGCTGCTGTCAGTCTTAGATGGCCTGCTCAACAGGTGGATTGTCCAGAGTTGGACCTTTTGCATCCTCACTCAGTGCAAAACTGCAGTGTTTCTGCTTGCTAGATCCAGGGCCTGGAGTTTTCTGGTGAGATGTGTTGTCCCTTTCTTGGAAAGGGAAGTTCCTCTATACCTTTCCTCTGATCCAGAGAGTCCTCCTAAAGCTCCAAATGGAGAGAGCCACATTAATTCTGGTGTTGCCATTTTGGCCTTGTAAGATCTGGTTTCCATTGCTGCAGCAACTGGCCGTGGAACCCCCAGTTCCCCTTCCCCTTTACCGGGACCTGCTGACACAGGCACAGGGGACCTTGGTCTTGCTGGACCTCTGGTCCCTTCATCTCCATGCATGGCTACTGAAGACATAATCATTGCTCAGTTCAGAGTGTCTCAGAAAGTGGTGAATGTCCTGGTGGCTGTAAGGAAACCCTTCACCAGGGCCACTTAGTCCATGAAGTGGAAGCTCTTTGCTATTTGGGCTGCTTCCCATCACCTGGACCCTTTCACTTGTCCAGTAAACCAGGTTCTGGAGTACTTTCTGTCCTTGTCTGATGCTGGCTTCCAATACTCCTCTATTAAAGTGCACTTGTCTATATTGGTTTGTCATGTGCCCATTGATGGCTATACTGTGGCCCAGTTGGATGTGGCCCGTACGTTTCTGCAGGGGATTCCCCACTTGAAGTGTCCTATCCATAATCTGGTCCTAGCTTCGGACCCGAATTTTGTTCTAGAAAAGCTGACCCTGCCTCCTTTTGAGCAAGCCGCATCTTGCGAACTACGCTTTCTGTCGTGAAAGTGTAATTTTTAGTTGCTATTACTTTTGCTTGAAGAATTTCAGAGTTACAGGCTGTCCTGTGTGAGCAGCCTTATTTGATTTTCCATAAAGACTGGGTGTCTTTGCACACTAATCCTAAGTTTCTTACCAAGGTGGTATCTGAGTTTACTTTAAATCAGTCTATCTACCTACCTACCTGTTTATTACCCAGAGCATGCCTGGCTGCTAGTCCAGGGGAAACATTGCTCGATGCTTTAGATGTGCATAAGATTTTGCATGCTATATACACCGTACCAATGACTGCAGAAAGTCCTCTCAGTTGCTCATTTCCTTTGTCCCTGGGAAGGAGGGCGCTTCAGTTTCTAAACAGTATTTGTCCAAATGGTTGGCCAAATATATCACCTTTTGTTACAGGAAGTACAGTAAGGGACTTCCTGGTATCATTCATGGCCATTCCACCAGGGGCATGGCCACTTCTGTTGCCTGTTTCAGGAATGTTTCAGCTGCAGATGTCTATGCTGCTGCAACTTGGAATCCTGTCCACACTTTCACAAAGCACTACAGTCTGGACATTGCCTCTAGAAGAAGGGCAGGATTTGACCTATCTGTGCTACAAGGCCTTCTTTCTTAGGCCTTGTCCTCCTGTCACCCAGACTGTCTTGCTGTCAGAACTGCTTGGGACTCATTCCATAAGTGTGTCCCGATTAGAGATATCCCTGAGGAAGACAGAACAGTTACGTAAGCACTTACCATAACAGTGGATCTTCGAGGGAATCTCTCATCAGGGCATACTGACTCATGTTCCTTTACCCTGTTTTCTGTCTCTAAACTGGCTGTCTTCTGCTTTTGCCTTTCTTCTAGCTGGGCACCTCTTCTCTCTCCTTGGTTCCTAGAGGGAGGCTTAGCTAGTATAGTCTCCTGGCGAGGAACTGAGGGAATGCCCATGCATGTATATGTAAAGATGCAGGCGTATGATGGCGTGGATGGCCACTATTAAACTACTAGAAAAAAATTTCTGTGTGGCCCTAGTGCCTTACAGCTATAAATTCCATAGGTGTGACCTGATGAAAGAGATCCCCTTGAAGATCTGCCTTTACAGTAAGTTCTTACTTAACTGTTCTTTTTTGATCCCCTCCTGCCTCCTCCCTGAAACTCTAGGCTTTTCCTAAACCCCAGTTGTCGCATGTCTCAAGGTTAAAGATCCTTTGCATTCAGAGCTCCACAGTGGTTCAGCTCCCTCTGCGATAATATTTCCAGTCTTCCCACACTTAGTACCTTCAAAGTGAACCTTAAGCAGCAGTTGGTGCTTGGTTCCCATTGTGATTGCCATTGCTAGTACTCTGCCGGCCGTCCATGACTACCTCCCCCACTTCCCCTCTTCTCCACCCTTCCCTCTTCTTTCTCCTCCCTCCCTTCCACCTCCTGGTGCCCCTTCCTCTGTACCTCACATGTCCCCTCTCCTGCTCCACCACCCTTGCCGCGCCCTCTCTCACTCCCCTTCCCCCTCACCAACAAGGCCTCATTAGCTGCTCGACCCCTCTGTATACCTGGTGCTGTCGGGGCGCTGCCCCCTGTTAGTACTTGCTGTAGTTTCCTAGGTTGGCACTACACTTACCTGACTTCCTCCCTGCATATTGTTTTTGCCCTTCATATCTGTAATTACTGATACAACCTAAATTACACTGTGTATCTGTGCCTTCGTGTAACATTGTCTTGCCTTTGTTGTTTGTTTTGTACTTCACATGATGTTGAACTTATGTAAAGAGCTTCAAGCTCAAAGGTACTAATCCGAGAATGTAATAAATAAATGAATAAACTTGCCAACACCCCCAACAAGGTCCAGCCACTCAAGATGCAGTGGAAGGAGGCTACAACATCATGAGTGGCTGGACAGTGTATGGGTGTACCTGAAGTTAAGGAAGGATGTAGGGCTACACTATTAACATATTAAGTTTGATTCAATATGAAAAAGCAGATTAAAAAAAAAAAACAGCCAGCAACATCAACAAATTATAGAAAAGGTAAGCAGTCAAAAAATGTCTTTGTTTTTCTGTTTTTTTTTTTATATGTACTTTATCCAACTCCCACCTCTGGCTGCCCCCTTCTGACTGACCCCCACCCCTGCCCTGTTACCCCGATATCACCGGGACTTACCCATGCCCAGTCACCTGGTGCGGAGCCTGCGGGACGTCTGTCATAATCTGCAGCCAGAGGTGTTTTTCCTCATTTTCTCCCTTCCCCATTGCTGGGGCGCACATGCAGGACGTGCATACGTAGAGGCGTGCATGCATCCGTAGAAGTCCCGCAGCACCCTCTCTTCGTCTGGCCCTTATGACCCGCACTACCCTTCAGCTTCCACCTGGGGGTAGTCATTCAGCGGGAGTGCCAGTCCTCCCTCCCTCCCTCCCTGGGAGAGGAGAGCTGTCCTCCGGACGCTCGATCCTCCCCTTCCCCTACAGACAGCCTATGCTCATTCCTGAACACAGGTCGCCGGTGTGGTGCAAGGTGTAGCATCCAGTGCCTCAGCGCCACCGGGCCAGATATGTCTTTGTTTTTCAACTTGGCAAAATAGGATACCAAAAAGTTTGATTGTGTTCCTTTAAAATGTAATTCAAAACAAAGTACTGTATGTATAAGATTTCTAAACATTACTAGACAAACTTGTTGCAAGAATTACACAGTTCATATTTTGTATGGGTTGCCTGCATATCTGTGCATCCTCACATGCTGATTTATCTTCCTTTAATGTGTTATTTTTTATTTATTCGGTCCTGGTTGGCAACCTCAGCTTCATGACCGTTTTTTGCCATACCTACTGGCAACTATATGTCTAAACTCTCTAGCCCTTTGACCTGAGCACCTTCCAGACCTCTGCATGCCCTGTGACCTTCACTCCCTAGGGTGGTGCATGGACTAGCTTCCAGTAGACTGGAGGGTATAAATGTTCTTTTGGGTGCAAGTCCGGGCTGGTCTGTCCTGTAAGATGAATGTTTTGAGTTGGCTTTTATTCATGGCTACCAGGGCGTTTTTTTGTCTTTTGAGCATGGAAATCTCACCTACCTGCCCTGCTGAATCTGGGGTGTGTGTGTGTGTGTGTGTGTGTGTGTGTGTTTGCTTGTAAGGGGGAAATGGCCATGTTGTTAGGTCTTCAAAAAAAATGTCTTGTCTACTTGCCTGTCCACAAGAGGTGCTCAAACAGTGGGATAGGCATTAGCACCCCCCCCCCCCAAACTGAGACTGAACATGCTGTCTTCATATCTTGCTTTAGACTTTTCTGACTTGATGTGGGGCTGTCTGGAGTGTGGTGTAAACGCGAGTCTCCTGCTGGGACTGTGGTGCTCTCCCTGGTGTCGCTGACAGAAGCCTTGCTGATTTTATTTTAACAGTTAAGAATGTGTTTGAAAGGGATTTGCTACAAGATCCTGACTTACGTTTGACTGACAGACACTTACCTGACTCCGTAATCCTGACATTCACTATACTGACAGGTTCAAAATCCTGACAAACCAACTGCCAGACAAGTGAAACACCTAAATTCCTTCAAGAATTCCACAACACCACAGACACCTACCTCATATATAAACACACACAGACACATCCCACATCCAAATCAAATACACGGACAACTAAAACCAAATGAAATGACAAATAGAAAAGACGAAGAACAAGCAAACAAAAACCCAGAATTGGCAGAAACATGCCAAACTCAGAAGCCACTCCTGAAATATCTCAGAGGGATAGCTCATAATGCCATGCTATAGAAAGAAGTCATGTAAATAACTGATAAAATTGTTCTTTAAAATAAATACACATGCCTTTTCTCACCTCACTCCCACATAATGCACAAATCCACACCTCACCCGCAGCATCACTATTAAGCCACTCACACATTAGTACATCAGCACATTCATAGAATCGAACCCCTGACTACACATACTCACTGCATCAGGGACGAACGCACATCCACTGAACCATGATGGCACACAGCCACTGCAGCAGCAACTCTTACCTTATCACAACTATGCTACTCTTCTGTATACTAGGATGCACACTACATGCAGGGGGGAAGCTATGCCCCCATTAACCCCACTTAATATTTTTTTAACTCCAGGTCACAGATAATGACTGTCAGGCAAATCCATGTCAGGGTTATACAACTGTCGGGCAACAGTATGAATCATAGAAACAGAGAAACTTAGAATTTGATGGTCGATAAGGACCGCTTGGCCCACCAGGTCTGCCCATTTTCCTACCTAACAGATAAGCCGCAGATCCTAGTTAACCAACAGCTTACTTCCTCCTACCCCCCACTAGGACTGCCTTATGTTTGTCCCATGCATTCTTAAATTTCCCCACTGTTCTTGACTCCACGACCTCCTCAGGGAGGCTGTTCCATGCATCCACAACCCTCTCCATGAAAAAATACTTCCTCATATTACCTCTGAGCCGTCCCTCTCTATCTTCAGATTGTGACCCCTTGTTCTTGCACATCTCTTTTTCTGAAAGATGCTACCCTCTTGGACTTCGTTGATTCCCTTGAGGTACTTGAAAGTTTCTATCATGTCCCCTCTTTTCCTTCTTTCCTCAAGCGTATACATATTAAGCTCCTTTAGTCTTTCTTTGTACGTCTTCTGGTGCAGACCCTGCACCATTTTGGTTGCTGTCCTCTGGACAGCCTCCACTCTGTCTATGTCTTTGCGGAGATGGGGTCTCCAGAACTGCACACAGTACTCCAGGTGGGGTCTCACCAACTGTCTGTACAGAGGGATAACAACTTCCTGTTTTCTACTATTGATGCCTCTCCCTATGCATCCCAGTATCCCCCCAGCCTTCCTTACTGCTTTCTCACATTGCTTGCCCACTTTTAGGTCATCTGATATAATTACCTCCAGGTCCCTTTCCATTTTTTAGTGTTGTCAGTATTTCACCCCATTGTGTACTCTTCCCCTGAGTATTTGTTTCCCAGGTGCATTACCTTGCACTTCTTTGCATTGAATCTAAGCAGCCATACATTTGACCATTCCTCAAACCTTGCCAAGTCCCTTCTCATCCTTTCCACTCCATCTTGTGTATCAACCCTGTTGCAGATTTTTGTGTCATCTGCACAGTGGGACAGTGAGAAAGGGAAAGATGGAGGGAGTCCCCGTGGGTCTTCCCACAGAATGCACTGACAATTCCCCACCCTTTAAAAAGCATACAATGGAGCAACAGATTCATGCCATGTCATGTGAGGAGCCCATGGTGTACCCCACTGAGAACCCTGGGGAGTTCAATCCAAGGACCCTACTCACTGCCCTCCTAAGTTGGGTGCTGTGTGACTTTTAGAGAAGGAAACAAAGGGCCCTGAGGAATCAGAGGGACTCTGCCCCCAATTGGCCTCGAAGAGGGGGAGAGCAAGCAGGGTGCCGGCAAACCCAGAAGCTGAGGCCCAAAAGGGGAAGGTGGGCGGGAATCAGTAATGAATGGTGAAGATACAAGAGAAGATCAAGAATTACAGTAGGTGCTGGCAGGGTGGCGCTGAGGGTTGAGGTGCTGGACGCCACACCTCGCACCACACCAGAGACCTGGGTTCGGGAACGAGCCAGGGTTGCCGGGGATTGGCAGTGGAGGGGAGGGAAGAGATCAAGAATCCGGAGGACAGCTCTCCCTTCCCTGAGGAGGGCTTCAGGGATGCACCACTCTGTAGTAGCACCTGGCAGCAGTCGGGTGCAGCACAGACAAGTGAAACACACATAGCGATGGAGGAGCCTGGCAGGAGGCAGCACATAGTGCCTAGACACCATTGCATGCCCAAGGCCTTGGGGCCAAAACACACAGATGGAAAAAAGCCCTCTGCAGAGCCGTGGAGATGAGACTCCAGGGGTAGGTCCATGTCATGATTATGCACCTGTCAGGCAAGTGGTGTCCGTCTGTTGCCTGCCTGTGAGAACAGCAAGAGGGAGGACATGCTGTGAGAACTATACTTCTCTACTGGGGCTAAAGAACTAGGTCTCTGCTACTGGGACCTTCAATTTGGGGTAAAAACAAACAAAACAAGTGTAAGCCCCTTGTTACCCAGGGTTACTAGAATCCCAGTAAGACCTAGTGGTAGGCAGGGAAGGCAGCTTGTGAAACTCCAGTTAAATGGATTTCACACTGTCTCACTCTGTTCTCAGTCTCAAATGAGCCTGATGGATGACATCACCATAGAACTATAGCAGCTGCATGAGCCACAATGGAATCTGCAGCAGGGAGTTGGAGTAGAATGTTGGGAGGTTTGAACAGTAGTCTGTAAGTCAGTTGGAGTTTGGAGCTTGCTGTGAAAGGAGCACAACAGCTCTGTGTTAGGCTCTTGGAGCCTCAGCCCTGACATAGGGCTACATTTAGGAATAAGGTGTGTGTTTCCACCTAAAGAGAGACACAGAAGCTAGTTTTAAAGTGGTGGAGACCGCTGTTTCGGGTCTCAGTAGCCCATCCCTCAGGGGATGGAGCAGGAAGGTTTTCCTGCATATTCCAGGGGCAACCCCCTGGCTACTGCTAGTGAAGAAGCTGCCTTATTTGGTCCAAGAGTTTTGGGAAACAAGAAGATTTTGTGATTCGCCTGTGGGGCACCTGCAACTGGAGGGTGAGTTTCTGCTCTTTCTAAAGGGCCTATGTTTTCACCCAGGGACTTGGGTGATAATGGGAATTGGACTACTGAAATAGTGGGAGGCCTAGAGTAATAGGCTTAGCCAAAAGTAAAAGTATGTTCAAGTCAAGCACATAAGGGACGTCAAGACATGTAGAGGAGATGTGATATACGCCTACCCAGTAATCTACATTGCCAAGCTTTCAGAAAAGAGTTGTTTAGTTTCCAGAGAAATGGCCGGGTATGGATTGTGGGAGCTGGAGGTGGGAGACCCCCATCTTTAGTGACCAGGTCCACCTCTACGGATTTGCTCTGTGGATTTCTACTTTGCCTCATGCACTTGGCCAGTGATGAGGGAAGTACCCAGACGTGGGATTGGAAGGAAAATTCCCTCTAGGAGTTGAAGGCTCTGAGGTGGTTTGGGGAGCCACCAATTGGATAACTGGTTCATTTCCCAAAATGGACCGCGGATCAAGTGGCTGGCGGGGGAGCCGGGCCAGTGGGAAAAACCCAAGTAGTGTACAAGTCGGGCTGTGTACCCAAAGCTGCATGCAAGTCCAGGCTGTGTGCCTGGTGGGTTTAGAGCCTGAGGGCTGGAAATATGAAGAAGTGTTCTGTTGTCTCTAATCTGCATTACCAGGAATGTAGCCCCGTGGGGGTCCGTCTATGCTTTGTTTGTTCAGCTTGGATGTGAATAAAAGCCACACTGTAGAATCCCATTCCTGGTTCTGGACATTACAGTTATTGCTTCCTGTGTTCAGATTTACTTGGGTGCCCCTGTGCAGAGTAGCCAAACCTAGGCCCCCAGTGCCGAGTAACCGAATCCTCCCTGAACCCAGTCCCCACCAGGTACTGGTGTCAGCTTCAACAGCATGCCACCTGTCATTTTGCAAAAAGGCAGGGGTCCAGGGGTTACACAAAAAAGTGTGTTTGTCTGAGTTGGGTGAAGTGAATTGTTATCTGAGCAGTTAGCAGCTAGCCAGTGAAGAAGGAATCTGTAAATTAGGGGGAGTGGCTTAAGCAGAAGGAAGCCTGGTGTTTAAAAACTGCCCTAGTTAGCTTCTGGCAGAGAACAGCAAGAGGGAGGAGGTGCTGTGAGAACTATACTTCTCTTCTGGGACTATATTGCCCTCTGGCCCCCACCCCGTTCTACTTTTATAGGCACCAGATTTAACTGACAACAGGAACTTCCTGTGTGGAGCAGGAAACATAGACTTTGGGCAGATAAGGACCGCTAGGCCCATCTAGTCTGCCCATTTCCCTACCTACAGGATAGGCCGCAGATCCTAGTTAACCAACAGCCTATTTCTTCCTACCCCCCACAAGAATTGCCTTATGTCTGTCCCATGCATTCTTGAATTCTCCCACAGTTTTAGACCCCACAACCTCCTCAGGAAGGCTGTTCCATGCATCCACTACCCTCTCTGTGAAATAATACTTCCTCACATTGCCCCTGAACCACCCTCCTCCTATCTTTAAATTGTGTCCCCTTGTTCTTGCAAGTCTCTTTTTCTGAAAGATGCTACCCTCTTGGACTTTGTTGATTCCACTGAGGTACTTAAAAGTTTCTATCATGTCCCCCCTCTCCCTTCTTTCCTCAAGGGTATACATATTAAGCTCATTTAGTCTTTCCTCATACGGCTTCTCTTGCAGACCCTGCACCATTTTAGTTGCCCTCCTCTGGACTACCTCTATCCTGTCTATGTCTTTGCAGAGATGGGGTCTCCAGAACTGGACACAGTACTCCAGATGGGGTCTCACCAACTGTCTGTACAGAGGGATAACAACTTCCTGTTTTCTGCTGCTGATTCGTCTCCCTAGACATCCCAGTATACCCCCAGCCCTCCCTACTGCCATCTCACATTGCTTGCTAACCTTAAGGTCATCTGATATGATTACCCCCAGGTCCCTTTCCTTTTTTGTTGTTGTTACTACCTCCCCACCCATTGTGTATTCTTCCCCTGGGTTCTTGTTTCCCAGGTGCATTATTTTGCACTTCTTTGCATTGAATCCTAGCTGCCATACTTCTGACCATTCCTCCAACCTTGCCAAGTCCCTTTTCATCCTTTCCACGCCTCCTTGTATATCAACCCTGTTGCAGATCTTTGTGTCATCTGCAAAAAGGCATACTTTTCCTTCCAGTCCCTCTGCAGTGTCACTGATGAAGACATTAAAAAG
This sequence comes from Neoceratodus forsteri, assembly GCA_016271365.2. Classification (NCBI taxonomy): domain Eukaryota; kingdom Metazoa; phylum Chordata; order Ceratodontiformes; family Ceratodontidae; genus Neoceratodus; species Neoceratodus forsteri. Next base: position 1,482,484,453 of record CM057453.1, on the reverse strand, counting down.
GACTGGACCCAATACTGAACCCTGCGGTACCCACTTTCTTCAGAGTGGACTCCATTTACAATTACCTTCTGTGTCCTGTTGTGCAGCCAATGTTTTACCCAGGCTACCACCCTGGGACCCACTCCCAGGCTGGTTAATTTGACTATTAATCTTTTGTGTGGTACTGTGTCAAATGCCTTCCTAAAGTCTAGGTAGGCCATGTCCACAGCCCCTCCCTGGTCTACTACTTTGGTCACCCAGTCAAGGAAATCTATTAGATTCGTCTGACATGACTGTCCCGCTGGGAACCCATGCTGCCTAGGGTCCTGTGCTCCACTGGCCTCTAGGTACTCAACTATTCTTTCCTTCAGAAGTGACTCCATCACTTTCCCTACCACAGAGGTCAGACTGACAGGTCTGTAGTTTCCTGCCTCTGTCTTGGTCCCACTTTTGTGAAGGGGAATCACATCCACCTTTCTCCAGTCCTCGAGTACCACACCATCCTCCCATGATTTATTAAAAAGAGTAGCCAGTGGTTTCACTAGTTCCTCCCTCAATTCTTTAGAATTCTGGGGTGAATTCCATCAGGACCCATTGCTTTGTCCACCTTCAGTTTTAGAAGTTCTTGCAGAACCCTTTCTTCTGTGAAAGGACTGGGATCGACCCCCCTATCAAGAGTGCTTCTGTTAATTGGATTAGGCACTTCCCCCTCCTCTTTTGTGAATACTGAGCAGAAATATTTGTTCAGTATCCCTGCTTTTTCACGGTCCCGTCTGCCCACCCACCGTTCATTCTATTCAGCCTCACTATCCCTCCCTTTGTCTTTCTACGCTCGCTGATGTACCTATAAAAGGTTTTATCCCCCTTCTTAACTGAGTTGGCTATCTTTTCCTCAGTTTGGGCCTTTGCTATTCTGACTTCCCTCCCTGCTTCCTTCTCCTTAACTGGTACAGCTCTCTGTCCTGCTCCTTCTGTGTTTCCTTATACTTCCGGAATGCTATCTTTTCTTCCTGACTTTCACAGCCACCTCTTTTGAGAACCATAGTGGCTTTTTCTTTCATTTTGATTTGTTTATTTGCTTCACACAAAGGCTTGTTGCCTCTGTGATGGCAGTTTGATGATTCCCCATTGTTGCTCCACACCTCCTTCCAGCCTGTTTGCTAGTGCTTTTCTGAGGCACTCTCCATCTTGCCAAAGTCAGCCCTCCTAAAGTCCAGTACCCTCACTTTTGTATGGCTTGACTCTGTAGCTGAGTTTAATGTGAACCACACTGTTTGATGGTCACTTGTCCCCAGATGGCAACCCACTTCTAGATCTGAGATCCTCTCACTGCCCCGTTTGAGATGCGAGGTCTAAGATTGCTCTGTCACAGTGGGTTCAGAAACTAGCTGTCTAATGCCTGCCACCTGTAGGGCATCAAGAATGGCCCTGCTCTTGGATGTGGCTGCAGCAAATGTGCTCCAGTTAACATCTGGCATATTCAGGTCTCCCATCAACAGTATCTCCCCTTTCTCTGCCATTCTAAGAATGCCTTCCATCATATCCTTGTCCATTCCCTCCCCTTGACATGGGGTCTGTACACACCCCTGTGTGGATTGTGGTGCCCTTTCCAGTCTCCAAGTTGACCCACAGTGCCTCCTCTCCTCCCTGTTTACTCTTTTGTTCAGTTGCTGTTATCCCTTCCTTTACATAGAGAGCTACTCCTACCCTCTTCTCCCTGCCTGTCTCTCCTGTAGGTTATGTACCCTGGTATGTTAACATCCAGTCATGGTTCTCTGTGCACCATGTTTCTGTGACTGCCACGATATCCAGGCATCCCTCCTCCATCAAGGCCACCAGCTCAGGGAGCTTGTTGCCCAGACTGCGGCATTGGTACTCATTACCCTCCATTTCCTGATGGCCTTACTCCCTTTGCCCCATCCCTGTCCTTCTTGCCCTTGTCACTTTCTCCATTTACCCCTGCCCTTCCCCCTATCAACACCTCTATGTTGGTGTCTGCCGCACTTACTACCGTGATTATTTGGGGGGGGCTAGAATTTCCCTGCTCCTTTCCAGTGCCTCCTCCCTTGGCTAGTTTAAAAGCTTGCCAATGAAGCATTTAAACCTATCACCTAGGATCCTGGTTCCCCTCCCGGACAGATGCAGCCCATCATGCCAGTATAGGCTTGCATCACTCCAGGTGGACCCCCAGTCCCCAGTGAAGCCAAATCCCTGAGCTCCACACCAGTTTTTCAACCACTGATTGAATCCCATGGTGCAGGAACACCCTAGCCTCTCCTATGCCATAGATGGGCAGCACCTCCGAGAAGGTTACCGTGCGTGCTACTTGACTAAGGCCCCTCCCCAATTCCACAGACTCTTCCTGCACTTCTCTAATCCCTTTCTTAGCCAGGTCATTTGTCCCTAGGTGGACAATGACATCCAGCTCCCTCCCCTGTGCAGCTGCTCCGGCAATCCTGAGGATTCGCTCCCTGTCCCTCCAAGCCATGGCGCCAGGCAGGCACCTTACCTCCCTCTCCCCTTCCTCCCCCAGTTCTACCTTCCTAACAATGGAGTCCCCCACTAGGAGTTGTTTCCTTCCCCTGCAGGGTCCCCTGCCACCCTCCTGTGGGTCTCCTTTGTGGAGGTTCCCAGCATCCTCCTTGGTCTCCACTGCGGGTGCCTCCATAGAGGAACCACACTTTGCCAGAATGGCATAGGGATTGTGGAAAGGTACAACTGGAGGGATGCGCCTCTGTTCCACCACCCTCACCCTCCCTGAGCCCACTGTGGTCCAACCACTCTTCTTTCTTGGCAACCTCTGCGGCAACGGCAGTGGCACTGGTGGTCTCTGGTTGTAAGAGGAGGTCCCACAAATCCTGGCCAACTCAGCCTGGAGATGAGCAACCTCCTCCCTCAGCCCAGAGAGGTGCCTGCAGATGGGACAACACCACATCCTCCAGAGCGTCTCCGGAAGCTGCTGCTCCACAGCCACTGCACTGCACCACTCCAATCATGTCTTATTTCTGGCCCCTTAACTGTTTGCAATCCTTACTCTGTCCTCTGTTTTTTTTTCTCTCTCTCCTTACTTTCTGCCTGAGTGCCCTGTTCTCAGACAAGAATATCCTATATTTCTCAGTAGACCACTTACTTGCTCAGAGGCAGACCTCCAGCAGCTAGAGGGGGCCAGAGAGCTACTCTTGCCCTTCTAGGAAGGGCATGATCATAGAGACACAAAAGACTCACCATCCTAGAAGGAAAGGAGTAGCTCTCCATCCCCCCAGCTGCTGGAGGTCTGACTCTGAGCAAGTAAGAATTAGATTACTGAGGAAAATAGGAACTTCCTGTCACAGAACAGGAAGATTAGGAGCTTTAAGGGCACAGAGGCAGTAGGAAAGTAAGGAGAAAAACTAAAATTTATGTAAAAATTTAAAGAAAAACATAAAAATAAACAGAGAGCGGAAAGAGGAAGTATAGAAAACTACAGTTAAGGGGCCACAAATAAGATCTGATTGGAGTGATGCAGTGCAGTGACTGTGAAGCAGCAGTCTTCAGGGAGACATTCTGGAGGATGTGGTGGTGTCCCATCTGCAGGCACCTCTCTGGGTTGAGGGAGGAGGTTGCTCATCTCCAGGCTGAGTTGGCCAGGATTCGGGGGCCTTCTTTCCAACCCAGGGACCACCAGGGCCACCGCCGCTGCCTCAGAGGTTGCCAAGAAAGAGAAGTGGTTGGACCACAGTGGGCTCGAGGAAGGTGAGGGTGGTGGAACAGAGTTGCATCCTTCCAGTTGTTCCTCTCCACATTTCATACACTGTTCTGGTGGACAGTGATTCCTTTATGGAGGCACCTGCAGTGGAGACCAAGCAGGCTGCTGGGAAACTCCACAAATGAGACCCACAGGAGGGTGGCATGACACCCCACAGGGGAAGGAAACCGCTCCTGGTGGGGGACTCAGTCGTTAGGGGAGTAGAACTGGTGGAGGGAGGTAAGGTGCCTGCCTGGCACCATGGCTTGGAGGGACAGGGAGCGAATCCTCAGGATTGCGGGAGCAGCTACAAGAGGGAAGGAGCTGGATGTCATTGTCCACCTAGGGACAAATGACCTGGCTAGGAATGAGATCAGAGCAGTCCAAAAGGAGTTTGAAGAGTTGGGGAGGGGCCTTAGACAAGTAGCACATACAGGAAACGTCTTGGAGGTGCTGCCTGTCTATGGCAAGGGTGATGCTAGTGTACTCCACACCGTGGGATTTAATGAATGGTTGAAAAACTGGTGCAGAGCTCAGGGTTTTGGCTTCATTTGGGACTGGAGTCCACCTGGAGGGATGCAGGCCTATACTGGCATGATGGTCTGCATCTGTCTGGGAGGGGAACCAGGATCCTAGGTGATAGGTTTAAATGCTTCATTGTCAAGCATTTAAACTAGCCAAGGGGGAAGGCACTGAAAAGGAGCAGGGAAAACCCAGCCTCCCCCCAACAAAACACAGTAGTTAGAGAGGCAAACACCGAGGTAAAGAAGTCAGTAGGGAGCAGGACAGGGGTAAATGCAGAAAAAGGCAGTAAGGATGGGGGTGGGGCTGAAAGGGATAAGGTCATCTGAATATGGAGGGTGATGAGTACTGATGCCCGTAGTCTGCGTAACAAGCTTCCTGAACTAGTGGCCTTGATTTATGTATTAATTAATTAATTAATGTATTTATTTATCTAAGAGTTTTACCAGGAAGGCATACTGAGCAGAGTACTGCTCGATTCCAGATGCATCTTGGTGGAAGGGGGCAAAGGGGTAATACAGAATAGAATAAATATGCAATTGTACCTGATATACAGATATTAAAAATTACATAAAACCAGTATATACAGATACAAATGCACCCATAATTGCGAGCAAAATGGGTATACTAAACATGAGCAACTGCAGGTGGGAGTAATAAAGACATGCGTGGCAGGATATCATGACATGTGCAGTTGGAATATACATTTTACATGATTAAGCACATTAGATTACATACCAATACACAAAATTGTTACAGAAATTGGTGGAGATGGATGAGAAACACCTGGATATCGTGACAGTCACAGAAACATGGTGAACAGGGAACCATGACTGGAATGTCAACATACCAGGGTACACAAGCTACAGAAGGGACAGGCAGGGTAAAAGATGAGGAGGAGCAGCTGTCTATGTAAAGGAAGGGATCAAAGCAACAGAATTAAAGGATAAGCAGGGAGTAAAGGAGGCACTGTGGGTCACCCTGGAGACAGGAAATGGCACCACAATCCGCATAGGGGTTGTATACAGACCCCCATCTCTGGGAGAGGCAATGGACAAGGAAATGATAGAAGGCATCCTTAAAATGGCAGAAAAGGGGGAGATATTGTTAATGGGAGACCTGAATATGCCAGATGTTAACTGGAGCACCTTTGCTGCAGCCACATCCAAGAGCCGGGTTTTTCTTGATGCCCTTCAGGGGGCATGCCTCAGACAGTTAGTGTTGGAACCCACTCGGGAGGAACAATCATAGACCTGGTACTGTCAAACGGGGACGGAGAAAGGATCTTGGATTTAGAAGTGTGTAGCCATCTTGGGACAAGCGACCACCAAACAGTGTAGTTCACGATAAACACAGCCATAGAGTCAAGCCATACAAAAGCAAGAGTATTGGACTTTAGGAGGGCTGACTTTGGGAAGATGGGAGAGTGCCTTAGAAGAGCACTAACAAATGGGCAAGAAGGAAGGGTGGAAGAACAATGGGGAAAAATCAAAACAGCCATCACAGAGGCAACAAACCTTTGTGTGAAGCAAATCAACAAAACAAAGGAAAAAAATACTATGGTTCTCAAAAGAGGTGGAGGGGAAAGTTAAGGAGAAAAAGGTAGCATTCGGGAAGTATAAGGAAACACAGAAGGAGCAGGACAGAGAACTGTACCAGTTAAAGCAGAAGGAAGCAGGGAAGGCAGTCAGAATAGCAAAGGTCCAAACTGAGGAAAAGATAGCAAACTCAGTTAAGAAAGGGGGATAAAACCATTTATAGGTACATTAGAGAGCAAAGAAAGATTAAGGGAGGGATAGTGAGGCTTAAGAAGGGGAAGAGAGAGTGGGCTGAGGGTGACAGTGAAAAAGCAGTGATACTGAACAGATACTTCTGCTCAGTATTTACAAAAGAAGAGGAGGAGGTACCTAATTCAAAGAATAGAAGCACTCTGGATAGGGAGGTCGATACCAGTCCATTCATAGAAGAAAGGGTTCTGAAAGAGCTCCTAAAACTAAAGGGGAACAAAGCAATGGGGCCTGATGGGATTCACCCAAGACTTCGGAAAGAACTAAGGGTAGAACTCATGACACCACTGACTACCTTTTTTAACAAATCATAGGAGGATGATGTGGTACCTAAGGACTAAAGGAGGGTGGATGTGGTTTCCCTTCACAAAAGTGGGAGCACGACAGAGGCGGAAAACTACAGACCTGTTAGTTTGACCTCAGTGGTAGGGAAAATGATGGAATCACTTCTGAAGGAAAGAATTGTTGAGTTCTTAGAGGCTAGTACAGGACCCAAGGCAGCATTGATTAACAGCAGGAAGGTCGTGTCAGACGAATCTAATAGATTTCTTTGACTGGGTGACCAAAGTAGTAGACCAGGGAGAGGCTGTCTGCATTGCTTATGTAGACTTTAGCAAGGCATTTGACACAGTCCCACACTAAAGATTAATATACAAGTTGGCCAGCCTTGGAGTGGGCCCCAAGGTGGTAGTCTGGGTAAAATATTGGCTGGAAAACAGGATGCAGAAGGTAATAGTAACCGGAGTCCACTCTGAAGAAAGGGGGTTACTAGCGGGGTATTGCAGGGTTCAGTATTAGGACTGGTTCTCTTTAATGTCTTTATAAGTGACATTGCAGATGGACTGGAAGGAAAAGTATGTCTCTTTGCAGATGACACAAAGATCTGCAACAGGATCAATACAGAAGGTGGGGTGGAAAGGATGCAAAGAGACTTGGCAGGGCTGGAAGAATGGTCAAGTGTATGGCAGCTTAGACTCAGTGCAAAGGAGTGCAAAATAATGCATCTGGGAAACAAAAACTCAGGGGAAGAGTACACAGTGGGGGGTGGATCCTAACAACAACAAAAATGGAAAGGGACCTTGGGGTAGTCATATCAGATGACCTTAAGGTGGGCAAGCAGTGTGAGAAGGCAGTAAGAAGGGCTGGCCGGATACTGGGATGCATAGGGAGAGGCATCACCAGCAGAAAACAGGAAGTTGTCATCCCTGTGTACAAACAGTTGGTGAGACCCCATCTGGAGTACTGTGTGCAGTTCTGGAGACCCCATCTCCTCAAAGACATAGACAGGATGGAGGCTGTCCAGAGGAGGGCAACTAAAATGCTGCAGGGACTACAGCAGAAGATATATGAAGAGAGATTAATTGAGCTTAATATGTATACCCTTTTGGAAAGGAGGGAGAGGGGGGACATGATAGAAACTTTCAAGTACCTTAGGGAAATCAACAAAGTCCAAGAGGTAGTATCTTTCAGAAAAAGAGATGTGCAAGAACAAGGGGACACAATTTGAAGATGGGGAGGGACAGATCAGAAGTAATGTGAGGAAGTATTTTTTCATGGAGAGGGTTGTGGATACACGGAACAGCCTTCCTGAGGAGGTAGTGGAGTCAAAAACAGTGGGGGAATTTAAGAATGCATGGGATAGACATAAGGCAATCCTAGTTGGGGGTTAGGAAGAAATAGGCTGTTGGTTAACTAAGATCTGCAACTTATCCATTAGGTAGGGAAATGGGCAGACTAGGTGGGCCAAGCGGTCCTTATCTGTCATCACATTCTATGTTTCTGTGTCAGTCAAGTGTAAGTCAGGCAGCTTTAGTACTCCCGTTCGGGATCTTGATATTTAAATCACTGTTGCCATTCCACTTGTGTTATGCATTACTGGTTGGGAACTCCAGCCACAGAACTTTTCCCTTCACTCTTCCACATTACATCATCAGTACACACCTCACAACTCTCGTGAACGTTTGCTTGACTGTTGTCTGCCTGTTGGTGGGCAGTCGACGTGATGAACAACATATCGTGGATAGAACGCTTGGATGACTGAAGAATAAGGTAGTCATTTCATCAATAAACTGGAGTGGAGAATAGCTCCGAGTGCCTTTGGCCCCCTAGCTTCATGTGATAAAATAATCGCTGAGTTCTGAATGTGCTAAACTAACCCCCGAATTCTGAACGTGATAAATTAACCACTGAGTTCTGGACTCCGGCATCCATGCATTATAATATTATTACATGTTTTTAGTTTTTCAGCTCCCTTTGTTTTATTAAATACCTATAAAGTTGATGTCGCATGTAATTCAACCCCCCTTACCTTGTCAATTTTAGCAAAATTACAGACATTGTTTTGCTGCCCAAATTGTAAGGAAAATCAGTTTTGATACCATCATCAGGCAGATAATCTGTCTTTATGGGCAGAACTGGACACAGAATTAGGTTATTCAGTTGCAAAAATGGTTTACCATTGTAAACTCCACAAATTAAAATAATGTTCCCCTTGTTGGTGGCCTGTTTTTAGCATCAGGAACTAGATTTGTACGCGAGTATATGCACTGGGTTATTTGTAACAGATTTTTCTGCACCTCCTCCCTCTAGCTGCTGATTATTTTTGGGGGGGCTTTTAAGGGAGGTGTAAAGGGCTGCATATTTGTTAATGGAGGAAGCTGCCTATCACTTCAAACGAGATGCACTGGCAGTGCATCACAGCTATGTCAGACGCTCTACCTGTTGTGGACATAACTCATCATAAAACCAGAAATGCCAAAACGGCACCACTGGCTGTGACAGCTTAGTGGCACACTGCTCCTGCATCCTAATGTGGTTCCTGGAACAGTACTAGGTTTGGGGTTTGGTTCTGGCTGCCACACCCATAACATTTTACACTTTTAGCCCATTGGGTGTCTCATTACTTTCTGTGGTGATCTAGTGCAGTGTGGCAAGAGTAGTAAATAAGAGCGAGACTGGAGGTCCAAGACAAAAAGGACATCAGGATTTCAACATACTTCACAGCTGACCAGTCACTATAGTAAATAACATAGTACAGGCAGAATGGCTACTTAATCCCAACATTCAGCTCAGTATTTAGTGATATTTATGCTGTAAGCTCGGTAGCCACAAGTTAATACAAAAGCACAAAAATTAAACAGTAAAAGCAAGTTGACACAAAATATTGAGTTTCCTGTTGAGTCTCTAATATAGTCCATACTAGAAATACTTATTTTTCATTATTTAAAAGTAATTTTGTTTGGTGATTTTGATTTTGGGCCAAGTGTGCACATCCTCCCATCTTTTTTTTTTTTTTTAATGTGGGCTTTATGGGATACATACATGGTAATACCTTTGGGCCGATATGTGTGCATAACTTTTTTTGTTAATGTGTGAACATATAAAAATAGCAGGCCAAAGAAGGCCTTGTGGTCTATTTAGTGGGCTTTTTGGTATACATGATAGTACCTCTGGGCTAATATGTGTGCATAACTTTTTTATGTATAAACGTACAAAAATAGCTGGCCAAAGAAGGCCTTGTGGTCTGTCTAATCCACTCCGTTTGTGGAGCCCCTGGTCCAGCAGCTATTGTTGGCTCGCCCCTCCCCCCCATGTAGCTTCCTGTATGACTTGCAGAAGGACCTGTAATTTGTACTTGTTCCTGTAGGACTGGAAGATGGTCTTCCTGTAGCTTACACTTTTTCCTGTAAGACTTTGGGAAGTGTGCGTTGTGATGACCGTACGAAAGAGATAATGAGATCACATTTTCTTGTAGTACTTTGTCTGGGACTGTGGAACTACATAAGCACCACTATATGTTCTGTAATCCTTACTTGGTGACGTTCCTGTTGTTCAGATTTCTCTATGCAATGTATTTGTTTCTTTACTCCTACTAAATTTTATTTGCCACTCTTAATACTGTCACCCGTAAATTAATTGTTTATTATATTCTACTGGATTGTTATAAAGACTGTCATTGTTCACACTGTTGCTGTTTGTGTATTTTAATACTGTCATTGTATATTTTACTGCGTGTATCATTACTGTTTCCCAGTCCCCTCTCCCCCCAGGATGCATCTGAAAACAAGAAGTCTCTGTTCAGTATACCTTTCCTGGTGAAACATTTAAATAAATATGTTTTTTGTTTTGTACAACTAGCAAACATTCTTATATGTATATTACTTTTCTAAACTTCCTCACTGTTATTTGTACTTGATGTTACTGTATCTTTTGTAACATAGCTGTCATTTTGTCTCCTACAGTAGTCTTAGTATGTGTGCTTCCTGACCGTTGCCAGATAATATATTTGATCTAAACTGCAGCATACTAGCATGGAAATTTCAACCACTGTAGTACCGAACAAACTGTGATCTTTCCGTGTGATGAAATACTTTTTTCTTCTCTACTTCTTTTTTTTTATTTTTTCTTCATGGTGTTCTGTATCAGCTGCCTTTTTGCAGCTGCTTCAAATTAATGTCTCCTAAGCCTGCGGCAAAAGAAAATCTGTTCTGCTGCAGAATGTCGAATGAACTGTTGTGTGGCTGTTGGAAAAGGTTTCGGAACTGTGAAGACAGGAGAAGGCACTGGTAAAACATTAAAAGTGCATCAGAGACTCATGGGAGTCTGGTTCTTCAAACAGCATTTCAAACAGACTACAGGGGCACCATTCGCAGTCATAGTTTGTGACACAAAAACGAGATGTAAACTGGCTTCCAGTTGCACTGCCACTGACTTCTGCCATAAACATAAGACAGACTTGGCCGCTGGGGGTGGAGTCTTCCCAGCACATAAGTTGCAGTGTAGATGGGGCCACCAGATGTTATTGGTTGACACCTGCTGCTGTGCTGGTTAGCAGTAACCTCTGAGTTCTGCACATTGCATAGCACTAGTCGATGGCACAATGCCAGAGCCTTGAGGAAACTGTGCTACAGTACATATGTAAGCATTAATCACCGCCAGCTGAGGACTCTACCGGTGGATTAATGCCGGCTGGGGGATTGCGTGCGCGAGGCGCGGCCGGCGCCCGAGCGTATCACCGGCAAAGCCGAGGCTGAAAGGTGATATGTCTTGCGCTTTCTCGCTGCCGACTGTCGGCGGCCGCGGCGACTATCTGATGTGTGAAACTTGCAGCGGCAAGCCTACGAACACAGGGACAAGGAGAGAGTTTGCTGGCCGACGGGTGTATTAGACTTACTGTGACAGCAGAGAGCACAGTCAGTTACAGCGCTCCGTCCGGATCCTTGAATGACCGCAGTGCCGGGGGTCCGGTGACATCGAGTCAAAAGCGGTGCAGAGCGGCTGTGTAGCGCTGAATTCACGGCGCTTGCAGCTGTCGGGTGCGAGGGATGCAGATTTCTTGGTGGTAGGCGGGTTCCAGGGCCGTGGCGCGCTCGTCAGTCTGGTGACAACATCATGCTGTTCTCTTCCTGAGAGGCCACCTGTCCTAGAGGCGGGAGAAACGTTCGGGCCATACACCGTCCTGTTGTGCATCTGAAAGCAGCTGCCGCTTTCTCCTTGATGTGCTACTTCAGTTGTGGCTACTCACGGGACTCTCGCGGCTCGCCTCTGTAAGCCCACTGGTCTGGGGCGTGGCACCCAGCAGGCGACACTAGCAGGCTGTGGCTGCATGGCGCCCGGTGGCGTGAGGGGTGACTGAGCGGGCAGGTCCCACAGCTAGTACTGGTGTCCCTCTCTGCCGCTGCTCCCCCGCACGCTCCCGATGACATCTCCGGGCTGTTTCTTGCCTGCTCAGTGCTGCACCCTCTGCCTCCTGGCCACTCTGGATACTGCCCCAGTGGGCTGCTACCCTCGGGTGCCTCCATGGCCACAGCTGGTACTGACCGAGCGGGCGTTATGTGTGGCTTAATACCCACTTGGTTGCAGTCAGCTGTGGCCATTCGGCCAATTGGCGCGCTCCTTTCCGCCGCCCGACTGAGAGCCGTGTTACAAGTATTATTTCTCTTCTCCCCCTCCCCCCACCTCTGGACCTTTTAATTTGATCTTTGTTTTTGTTTTGTGTCACGTGGAGTTGCCTGGTAGTCTAGGGGTCCCCATTTGCAGCGTAGTTACGCTTTTGTTCCTGGCATTCAGTATATTTTACTGGTCCCATGACTGCCTCCATCAGTGAGCTCCTTAGGACCCTATTATAGAGCAGTGGCACCCCACTATCATGTGCTTGTAACAGTTCTACAGGCAGGGGTGTAAGAAAAAAAAATCTGCATTGGGGTTGGGGAATGTCGCCATGTCTTGTGCATTTCCCCAGCAGGCCATTTGCATTTTGACCCTCTTCCCCATATTGTTGCAGTGTGTTTAGCAACAGTGCACGGAAGGTTTACAATGCAACTGGAAAGGGGTACGCCAAGGAGCTGGTGTGAAGTGGTCATTGCGACCTCTGAGCAACAGTGACTTGTGACTGTGTATGGGCCCCCTAGTTTAGATGTCTAGCAATTACTGTCAAAAGTTGAAACACTTATTTTTTTTGTTCTGTTTTTTTGATTGGGCTGATGGCAAGCCTTCAATGAATCTGCTGAGATATTGCTGCATTTTATGATGTGTGCAAATTAAAACTGTGTCTCTGCAGACTTCAGAAAAGCATTTGTCTGCCAAAGAAAAGTCTTTGAAAATTCAGTTACTTTGTGTTTCAGATGTTTACATTAGGTGTGGTAGTTGAGAATCCTGTTTGCAAATTGGGCCCTGAGGGATTGTACAAGAGATGTTTATGGATACCTGAAGTAAATGTCAAAATGGCAAAAACAAAAGCAAGGTATAGAATATGCAAAATGTATTGCTTTGGTGATATGCAATACTAAAAACAAAACCATGTTTTGACCTTTTAAAGGAGAACTGAACTTTTCTCTGGACTCCATGTAGCACTGCAGTTACAATGTTCCGTCTTCACTGAGCAAGCACTTTAATGGAACAATTTATTACCAATAAATAGCTCATACAATTTCTCTGTAAACAGTGTGTTTATTTTATCTCATTCTTTAAGTGCAGTAAATGTTCATTGATGGGGACACAGGTGATCCGAATAATAACCCTGTTTATTGAAGTGTCATCCACTAAGGATGGGTTTCATGAGGTGACCATAAATGTTTTAATAAGGGTCACAAGGAGGTAGCAGCAGGTGCACAGAACAGTGCTAACATATTAGACATAGTAATTGAAAAGGCAGGTTTTTGATTACACAGAGAAGTTTGTGTATTTACATCATAAAGACATTTACTAAAATACATTATAGTAAGCCTGTATAGTAATATTGTTTTTTTCTTTCCTCTAAACAGGATTACTTGTCTTTGCTGATGATGCAGAGGGATCCAAAAATATCACTTTAAAAACTCGTTACATCCTTATAAAGGATGGTGGGGTGCTTCATATTGGAGCAGAAAAATGTCGATACAAATCCAAAGCTACAATAATTTTATATGGTAAATCGGATGAAGAAGAAGAATTGCCACCATTTGGCAAGAAATTTATTGACGTGGATGCTGGAGGGTCACTGGAACTGCATGGAACCCAAAAGTTGTCATGGACTCAGCTGGCAGAAACACTGCCCTCTACAGGTCTGGCCTCAGGGTCCTATTCTTTTGTAAAGAATTTTAGCCGTGGTTTGAATGTTCGAGTTATTGACCAGGACACAGCGCAGGTACTAATTTTGGACAGGTTTGACACCCATGATAGTGAAAATGAAAGCACAAGACTGCATACATTTCTGAGATCACTGGACCCAGGCCGCATTGTTGCCATTGCTGTTGGGGACTCGGCTGCCAAATGTCTACTGTCTGACACGAAACAGACTATTAAGGATCTGCTGGGAAGCAGACATGTCGATGGCTTAATTTACAGGTAACGCAACCTAAATTTGCTGTTTATGCTTTGCACTTGTCCAAAATGCATGGCTTCTGCTGAGCTGGAGTTTGTGTAATTTATGTAGTGTACTCAGTCTTTGCTGCTTTGTTGCTGGATTCACGTGGTGTGGTGCAAGAAGTAAGGTATGATCTATGATTTGGTGTGCAGCAGTAGTGCAGTACCCAAATTCCCTTGGTAGGTTGTGATGCACGAGGTGCTGCTGTGGGCATTCAACCACCTAGGAAATGTGGTTATTCTGTTTCATTTATACTTTACCCTTCTGGGTCTCCAGTCACCCCCCCGGCCCCTACTCGGGTCTCTCCTTGTGTTTCAGTCCTGTCACCCTGCCTTCTCCCAAGGTTTTCTTTGCCGGTAGTCTCCCATGGTATCCCTTCCCCATGGTGGATGTTGGTGGGGGTGGACCAGATCCCCACTGCAAACTTCGGTCCCTCTTGGGAAACGGGAGGTCATCTTAGTCAGCAAATGTGGGTCTGTGGGCAGAGCAGCAGCCGTCGTACTGCTGCGGCTTGCATTTTTCAACCTTTTAGCCCCACCCTCTGAGAGATGCTGACTGAGCATTGTGACACAGAGTGTCAGTGGCTGCCCCAGCAAGTCAGCATCTGGCAAACTGTTTTTTCCTAGACTCAGCCTGTAGGTGTTCACCAGCTTTCTTGAACCTTTCAGATGCCTACAAGGGTAATCAGTAGCTGATGCCACTTAGCATAGCGATATCCCGAGGTCTGAGTCCCTCAAGAGACACTGCTCACACAGTACAGTGCTTCTTGTGCAGAGGCAACTCCCCCCCAATAGTTGAGAAGTCCTTACTTTAGAAACAAAATATGGTAATGAAAGCCTTCTCTTCAGAGGTGGAAACACAGTTTTGTCAAATATAAATCAGTTAGCTGTAACTCAGAAGACTAAGTCACAGAAACATAAAATACATAAAAATATAGTATTTTAATACTTCTAGATATTTATGTAGATAATACAGGATATTACAGCAAGACTATGGGAAACAGTAGTTCTGCAGAAATGGAAAAGAAAATGCTTGAACAGTAGGTTACACTCAGAAAAAACTCTCACACACACTCTCTCTCTCTCTCTCTCTATATATATATATATATATATATATATATATATCTACATCTACATAGAAACATAGACTTTGATGGCAGATAAGGACCGTATGGCCCACCTAGTCTGCCCATTTCCCTACCTATTGGATAAGCTGCAGAGCCTAGTTAACCAACAGCCTATTTCTTCCGATCCCCAGAATAATTGCCTTATGTCTGTCCCATGCATTCTTGAATTCTCCCACAGTTTTAGACCGCACAACCTCCTCAGGAAGGCAGTTCCATGCGTCCACCACCCTCTCTGTGAAACAGTATTTCCTTACATTGCCCCTGAGCCATCCCCCCTCTGTCTTCAAATTGTGTGCCCTTGTTCTCACACATCTCTTTTTCGGAAAGATGCTAACCTCTTGGACTTTGTTGATTCCACTGAGGTACTTAAAAGTTTCCATCATGTCCCCCCTCTCTCTCCTTTCCTCAAGGGTATACATATTAAGCTCCTTTAGTCTCTCCTCGTATAGCTTCTCTTGCAGACCCTGCACCATTTTAGTTGCCCTCATCTGGACTGCTTCCATCCTGTCTATGTCCTTGTGGAGATGGGGTCTCCAGAACTAGAGCAGTACTCAGATGGGGTCTTACCAACTTATCTATATGTAAGCATTAATCCGCCAACAGAGGAGGGCTCTACTGGTGGATTAATGCCCACCGGGGGATTGGTGCGCGAGGCAAAGCCTGGGGGTTCCAACTCCCAGCGGGCATTAATCACAGTGAGGCCCGACTCTGGAGGTGGTCGCTCTGCTGTAACATAGGCTTTCGTTGTGGCGGCTCGTGTGCACCTGCTGCCGGCGAACCTAGGGGGCACAGGGACAGTTTGCTGCCGAGCAGTTTCTGTCACCGACCAGTGACAGCAGTCACCAGGAGCCGGCCCAGGGCGGGCTCAGTCCAGCATGCATCGAGGCGGTGGGGGCCGTGGGAACCGGGCAGTGGCACAGGTGCAGGCGACAGCGGCTGTGTAGTGCACAGATTCACAGCGCTTCCAGCTGTCGGTGCCTGCCAGGCAGATTTGTTCGTGGTGGGGGGTGTCCAGGCGATGTGACGTGTGTCGCTCTGGTGAGCATGACATCATCTGCCCGTTCCTACGGGGGCCGGGTGTCCTGCGGCGGGCAGGAGAACGGTACCGGCTTGTGCCCTACCAGGCTGCGGCTTGCGAGCGCCGGGGGTGGTGATGGAGCGGGTGGGTACCCTCTGCTGCTGCGGTGCCCACAGGTGGTACTAACCTAGCGGGCGCTAACTGTGGGTTAATACCCGCTCGGTTTGTGTCACCTGTGCCGCTTTGGCCAATGCGGCTGCTCCATTTCGCTGCTCTCTAGTGAGCCGTGTTACAAATAGGGATAACTTCCTGTTTTCTGCTGGTGATGCCTCTCCTTATACATCCCAGTATCCCCCCCAAGCCCTCCCTACTGCCTTCTCGCATTGCTTGGCAACCTTAAGATCATCAGATGTGATTATTCCCCAGGTCCCTTTCCATTTTTGTTGTTACTAGCCCCCCCCACCCCCAATTGTGTACTCTTCCCCTGGGTTTTTGTTTCAGAGGTGCATTATTTTGCACTTCTTTGCATTGAATCCAAACTGCCATACTTCAGACCATTCCTCCAACCTTTCCAAGTCCCCTCTCATCCTTTCCACGCCCCTTTGTGTATCAGCCCTGTTACAGATCTTTGTGTCATCTGCAAAGAGGCATGCTTTTCCTTCCGGTCCCTCTGCAGTGTCACTTATAAAGACATTAAAAAGGACTGAACCCAGTACTGCACACTATGGTACCCCACTAGTAACCTCCCTTTTTTCAGAGTGGACTCCGTTTACTATTACCTTCTGTGTCCTGTTGTCCAGCCAGTGTTTCACCCAGGCTACCACCCTGGGACCCACTCCCAGGCTGGCTAATTTTGTTTATCAGTCTTTTGTGTGAGGCTGTGTCAAATGCCTTGCTAGCATCTAGGTAGGCCATATCCACAGCCCCTCCCTGGTCTACTGCTTTGGTCACCCAGTCAAAGAAATTGATTAGATTTGTCTGACATGACCTTCCTGCTGTGAATCCATGCTGCCTTGGGTCCTGTGCCCCTCTGGCTTCTAGGTACTCAACAATTCTTTCCTTTGGAAGTGATTCCATCATTTTCCCTACCACAGAGGTCAAACTGTAGTTTTCTGCCTCTATCTTGGTCCCACTTTTGTGATGGGGAATCTCATCCACCCTCCTCCAGTACCACACCATCCTCCAATGATTTGTTAAAAAACCTGAAGCTCTTAGTGTCCTTCTATTCCTCAGCCCCTCTAAAGGCTCCTCAGCAGATGAGCGCGATCCTAAACTTCTCTACCTTTCTGCTCCTGCAGTTGCTTATCCTATCTCCCTAATCCTTAACCTCTTCTTTATTTCTGCCCAAGTACCCTCATCCTGGAAACAAGCTGTAGTCCTTCTTCTCCCCAAGGGTGGTGACACATCCACTCCTGGCAACTATCGCCCCATTTCCCTCCTTCCTACCCTTGCCAAACATCAAGAACATTTAGTTCTCTCTGTTATCACCCTTCCTCTCTGATTCCTCCTTCTTCATCCCCATCCAATCTGGTTTCCGGAAGAACCACTCAACAACCACCTCTTTCCTCAGGCTTACTGACTCCATCTTTTCAGGGATGGACGATGGCCTGATCACCTCGGCCATCTTTGTCGACCAAGCTTTCGATACTGTTTCCCATCCCCTGCTTCTTGATTCCCTCTCCTCAGCTGGTCTTGCTCTGTCAGCCACCAACTGGTTTAAATCCTACTGTACCTTACTGGCAGGACCCAACTGGTGAGAATCCTTGATTTCATCTCTCCTCCACTCCACTCCCCATCAACACTGGTGTCCCTCAGGGCTCAGTGCTTGGTTTCTTACTCTTCTCCATTTTCCTTAATGATCTTCCCACAGCCTGTTCATCCTCATCTATTCACATGTACGCTGACAATACTGTTTTATACAGTTCTGGCAAAAACCCTGTTGCTGTGGAAACCAGCTTACAGCATGACTTCAACCAAGTTCAGCTCTGGTTTGCTTTTCACCAGCTTTTTCTAAACGCCAAGAAGACAGTCTCAATGACCTTTGGCACCAGGCAGAGACTGTCTGTGCTCCAGCCCTACCCACCTTCCACACTCTTGACGGGAGCACCTGGAGGACACCTCCTCATTTAGATATTTGGGGGTTTGGCTGGATCAGCACCTCAATTTCTCTGTGCATATCTATGCTGTCCTGAAGAAACTGTGCCCCAAGCTTGGTGCTCTGTACAGGAATTGTAGTTGTATCCCGCTGACTGTGAGGTGTGAAATTGTCCAGAAGATGATACTCCCCATCTTTGACTACTGTGACGTAGTCTATGATGCTGCTCCCAAATCTTCCTTGACCAAGTTGGACAATCTCTTTAACTCCTTCTGCCGCTCTGCTCTTGACTCCCCTTCCCGCTCCCACCACTGTGAACTCTATTGCTCTCTAGCCTTCCTTCCATTATCTCACAGAAGCATCTCACACTGTGCCAAACTAACCTCCAAATTCTGGTTCGGAGTGCTCCCCTCCTATCTCTCATCCTCTCCTCCTTCCCCCACCCACTCTCTCAGATCTAATGATGCCCACATCTTGACGGCCCCTTGCCACTCCACCCTCATCGACCAGACTGGTTTCGCCCATCGCTTCCCTAAAATCTGGAATTCCGTCCCCCCCGAAATACGACACTCTTCCTCTAACTACTCCCTTACCTGTGCCCTACACAGTTACCTCTCCCTCAACTGTTCAGCTTTAACCCTCCTTTAATTCCTATCCCTAGTTTCTGCCTTCCTACCCCCTGACCCTCCCCGGCATGGTGCTCAACATCCTGAAGGGGGAATCAGGAAATGGCTACCCCTTCTCCCCCTATTCAGTTCTTGCCCTTCCCCCTCTCTTCTCCACCTGTCCTTCTGGGTCACCCGTGTGCACAACCAAACCCATCCTTTTTACTCTAACAGCACTTGCATACTGCCTCGAGCCTACTCCTGGTACACTCATGCACTATAAGAACATATAAACATACAGAACAATAATGCAACAGAACCATTATAGTGTATGGTAGAATGCTATAATCACTAAAAATCCATAATTTACTAGTGTTGTTGTACCATCGATGTGACATAATTTAGCTGTTGTACCATTGTTGGTACGTCACATCGATGGTACAACAGCTCTGCCTAAGTTTGTACATGTGCAAGTTGCTCTTCTGTTCGTCGTTAAAATGGCCGTGGCACTTCAGCGTCGGCACTGGAGGATGTCCCAATTTAAAAGTAAGTGCCGTTTTAGTTCAATTCTTAGCCGGCATATAGCAGAGCCCAATTATTCAATTTAAAATGTGGACCCAGAGTAAGATGAGTGTTGTCAGTGACACAGGCTTTGGGGGTATTCCCGTCATCAAAGCATGACCCTGAAAAATACACACATTTTTTTTTTTTTACTTTGCATGCGCTGTAAAGACGGTGTATGGGCAACAATATTCACTTCTACGAAGTGTCACACACCCAAAACCTCTACCTTCAAGCTCGAGATTTCAAGCGGTTGTCATGGATAACCTCTCAAAGTGAACAACACTGTTGTTGTTCACTGTTGCCCATACACTATCCTCTATATGTGTGATTTTGGACATGTATTGTAATTTACCCAGTGTTCCACTGCTGTTTATTGTACAATACCTTGTGTTCCAACTGTTGCATAATCTTACAATGTTGTACTGTTTGTACTACCCACATACTATTGTAACTGATCATTCTTCACAACCCTATGTAACCCCCTCTCCCCAGGTTGCACCGTGAGACAAGCAGCTTGTTGTTCAGTGTGCCATCGTGGTGAAACATTTCAATAAATAAAAAATGAAAAGGGTAGTCAGTGGTGTCACTAGATCTCCCCTTAATCTTTTAGAATTCTGGGGTGAATCCGTCAGACCCCATTGCTTTGTCCACCTTTAGTTTTAGGAGTTCTTTCAGAACCCTTTCTTCTGTGAAAGGACTGGGATCGACCCCCCTATCCAGAGTGCTTCTGTTAATTGGATTAGGTACCTCCCCTCCTCTTCTTTTGTGAATACCGAGCAGAAGTATTCGTTCAGTATCCCTGATTTTTCACTGTCCCTCTCTGCCCACCCACCGTCCAGTCTATTCAGCCTCACTATTCCTCCCTTTGTCTTTCTACGCTCCCTGATGTGCCTATAAAAGGTTTTATCCCCCTTCTTAACCAAGTTGGCTATCTTTTCCTCAGTTTGGGCATTTGCTATTCTGACTCCCTTCCCTGCTTCCTTCTGCTTTAACTGGTACAGTTATCAGTCTTGCTCCTTCTGCATTTCCTTATACTTCCTAAATGGTATCTTTTTCTCCCTAACCTTCCCCACCACCTCTTTTGAGAACCATAGTGGCTTTTTCTTTCATTTTGATTTGTTTATGTGCGTCACACAAAGGCTTGTTGCCTCTGTGGTGGCAGTTTTGATGTTTCCCCATTGTTTCTTCACCTTTATTTTTTTTCATAGTATACTTTACTCCCCTGCTGCGGCAGTATCCGGCATGGGGCATCCAGCCACTGGCTCCGCCCGCCTGGAGAACTGGGTAGCTCAGACTGCACCCAGGAGGATCCAGGATGGCTGTCTTGCCATCCTGCCAGAGGGCATCCCTCTGCCTCTACCAGCCAGGATAGCAGACCCCCAGGCAAGTTCCGCCCATAGTCCTCAGGTGGCTCAGATGCGGCCATCAAGCCTTGCCTGCAGTGAGCTCAGCCAATTTCCTCCCATTAGCCCTTGGAGCGCAGACATGCAGTGACGTCCTGGGCACAACGTGCCAACATCTGCCATGCTCCCCCCTCCAGTATCACCAGTGCAGGTAGTGCTCCTGGGTGTCCCCAGGGGCCGCTACAGCGTGGTGAGATTCCCCAGCCTACCCCAGGACCAGGAGAGCAGTCTGCAGATGCTCAGTCATAGTCCTCCCCTGCCGACCCCTGATGTCCCGGGCTCGTTCCCGAACCTGTGTCGCCGGTGTGGCGTCCAGCACCTCAGCCCTCGGCACCACCGGGCCAGACTCCACCTCTCCTTCTTGCCCATTTGCTAGTGCTTTTCTAAGGCACGCTTCCATTTTGACAAAGTCAGCCCTCCTGAAGTCTAGTACACTCACTTTTGTATGGCTTGACTCTGCAGCTGAGTTTATCATGAACCACACTGTTCGATGGTTACTTGTTCCCAGATGGCTACCCACTTCTAGATCTGAGATCCTCTCACTGTCCCCATTTGCGAGTATGAGGTCTAAGATTGCTCCTTCCTGAGTGGGTTCCATCACTAGCTGTCTGAGGCATGCCTTCCTGTAGGGCATCAAGAATGGCCCTGCTCTTGAATGTGGCTGCAGCAAAAGCTCTCCAGTTAACATCTGGCATATTCAGGTTCTCCAGCAACAGTATCTCCTCTTTCAAACAACATGAAGTCTTGCTATATTCTGACATATGCAGTGAGTCCCAACCTTCGAACTGCTCCAGAGGTGAAAGAGTTAACTTTCCATGCCAGGCATGGAACGCTGAGCTCGAGCTCGGTTGAAACTCTGTCTGTTGTTCTTCAAACTCAAACCGTCAGATTCTTTACTCCGCCTCACTGAACAGTTGCTCCGGAAATTTCTCCTTCTGCTCGGTTCATTTTGTCGGTTAAAGTATTGTTTTTCTCGGTTTTCGACCGAATTTAAACCACAACCGGTCGGTTCAGGCTCTGTCTGTGGTATTTGTGAGTACTAGATAGGTTTTACATTGATTCTCTTCTGTGTGGAACTTGTAAACGGTTTATCGGTTCGGTTTGAACCGATCAGGTTGTTTAAAATATCTTAATCTGTGATTTAGAGTGTGGTTACCGGTTCTTATCGGTTCTAAAAAAAACGGATTTTATTATGTTTTTTTCCATAACCCATGACATGGTTGGGAACCGATAAGAGGGTCTTACCTGGCGGATTGCCATAAATGGGTAAGTTTGGATAGGACTGGCACTATGTCTGAGAAACCCAAAAGAAAAACCGGGTCCACTGGGTTTCAACACTGCAGTGTGTGTGTGGAGGTCTTTGCCAAAGCTGACCCCACACCACCTGTGCTTATTGTCTGGGTTTGACCACCTCAATGCAGACTGCCAGATTTGTAAAAATTTTCCTGCAGCTACCCTGGAAAGAGAGTTGGTAGGCTCAGGAAAGGAGGCCAAAAGTCCGCTGAACGGATGGCCAGCCCGGTTCGGTTCCAACCGAACCAGAGGGTGCTCTCTGACCAGGGTGAGACTTCTTCGGGCAAAAGGAGATCCGACTCTGAGGAGTCGGTTCCAGCAAAAAGGACTAGGAAATCATCTGGTGAGGAGCCAAAACCTTCCTCTCCAACCGCTGAAGAAATAGCCAAAGCGATTAAAATTGTCCAGTCGCATTCCCCGGTTCCGACTGAACCGGCACTATCAGGTAAGCACCCGGTTCGGCCGGTTCCACCGGTTCAAGAGTATGATTTAGAGGAATGTTATGAACCAGAGGAGGGGGAAGAGGAGTATGAGGAGAGTGAATGTGGATTTGAAAGTCTGGATGTGCCCACTGACCCAGACATCTCCCCAGACAGACCTTCAGGATTGTCTCCTCCTAGGCTTTCTGAGTCCCCTTCTCATTTTATGTTTTATAAAAAAGTGGCTGAAACCCTCCAGCTCCCTATGGAGGAAGCTGTGGATGATCAAGAGGAGCCTGACTATGTGGAAATGATGGATATCCCAGAGTCTAGGAGACTGTCTATTCCTTGCATAAATCTTTTGGGAAACAGACATTTAAAATTCTAAAAACTCCTCACACTATACCTCATGTGGATAAGAGAATGGACAAGAGGTACACATTGTCAGGCTGTGATACGGAGTTCCTTACACAACAATGCAGCCATGTTGGGGTAGTGCAGGCTGCAGCCTGTGACAAGGCAAATATTCCCTTGGCTTCACACCCCCCGGACAAGAACTCCAGGAGGATTGATGCCATGGCAAAGAAACAGTACATGGCAGCATCCTTGGGACTCAGACAGGCAAATTATATGCATGTTGTTGCTAGATATCAGAAATCCAGATGGGATACTGTTATGGCTCTAGCAGAACAGGTCCCTGGCCAGCTTGCCAAGGAGCTGGAGCAGGTGGCTGCTGATGGTATTGAGGCATCCAAGGTGCAATTCCGTGCAGCAGTGGACTCCAAATGATGTGTCATCAAGAGTCATGGCTACATCTGTGGCACACTTCATGAGATGGCTTGGCTCAGATGTACTAGCCTGTCAGAGGATACCCAGACTAAGGCCATGGATTTTCCTGTTGTGGGTAATTCCCTGTTTGGGGAGCAGACAGAGAATTACATGAAGAAAATGGATGCGTGTAGGACCACCTATAGGAGTGCACAGGCCAAGGAAAGGCATGCCACTCCTCAAAGGCAGCTTCCCAGGGGCAGGGGCAGGCCTTTTTACCAAGCCCAGGCCTCCTCTTCTGCTTATGCCCAGAGGGGGTTCTTTAGAGGGAGAGGCAGACGGGGTACAAGCAGGCCTTCTTCCACCCCTCAGCCCAAAGCCCCTGCCAAGCAGGCACCCAGATGGGGTTGCCAGGGCCGATTCTCAGCTACCTGTAGGGGGCAGGCTGGTTTACTTTGTCCAGGACTGGGAGTCTCTGACATCAGACAAGTGGGTCCTGGAAGTAGTAAGCCAGGGACTGGTTCTCAGCTTCAAAAAGTTTCCAGAGATGAAAACCAGATCCTTTCCACCTGCAAATCCACCAGAGGCACTTGCCCTAGAGGCAGAGGTCTCTTTCCTCCTGGCTCTCAGAGCTGTGGAAAGGGTTCCACCCCTACACCAGGGCAAAGGGTTGTACTCCAGGTACTTCCTTACCCCAAAAAAGACAGGAGAATGGCGGCCCATCCTGGATCTCAGATACTTAAACAAGCACCTTTTAAAACCAAAAGTCAAAATGGTGACTCTGGGAGTTATTCTACCCTCTCTAAGGCCAGGGGACTGGCTAGCGTCCCTGGACCTCAAGGATGCCTACTTTCATATTCTCATCAGAAGCTCCCCGCCAGTACCTCAGGTTAAGCTGCCCTCAGGCCATTACCAGTTCAAACAATGCCCTTTGGCCTCACCTTTGCTCCAAGGGTATTCACAAAATGCCTGGCAGTAGCAGTTGCTTCTCTAAGAAGGCAAAAAATTACCATCTTCCCTTACCTGGACGACTGGCTCATAGTAGACCAGTCCCCAGACCAAGTCAAGTTACACCTACAGATAACTCAGCAACTGCTCACCTCTCTAGGTTTCCTTCTGAATCTTTCAAAGTCAGTTCTAGAGCCTGTCCAGCTCCTCACCTTCATAGGCGCAGAGCTGAACACAGAAAGCCAGAGCCTTCCTTCCTTTGGACAGGGCAAGGACCCTGGTCTCTCTGGCCTCCTCATTCACCCTGCAGGTGTCTCGACCAGCAAGGCATTTTCTACAGCTCCTGGGGCACATGGCTGCTTCTACGGCAGTAGTGCAGGGAGCAAGATTTCAGATGAGGGACATTCAGTTCCATTTGAGAGCCTTTTGGTCTCAAAGAAAAGACCCTCTAACCAAATTGATCCCAGTGACTCGAACCCTGATCCAGGTGCTACAGTCGTGGCAGGATCAGAGCAATCTGAGACAAGGGGTTCCTTTTGTCACTCAGTCTCACTCCTTAATCCTTACTACAGATGCATCCCTCTTGGGGTGGGGAGCTCACATGGGTGACCTCACTACCCAGGGGTTGTGGTCCCCTCAGGAATCTCTGTTCCAAATCAATCTGTTGGAACTCAGAGTAGTTTTTCTAGCACTTCAAGCTTTTTCCAAATCTGTTCAGAACAAAGTTGTACAGGTCAGAACAGACAACACCACCACAATGTGGTACATCAACAAGCAAGGGGGGGCACTCGGTCTACGGCCTTGTGCACCGAAGCAATGAAGTTGTGGTCTCTGGCTTACTCCCTGAACACCTCCCTTACGGCAGTTCACCTCCCAGGCAAGGACAATGTCCTGGCAGATGCTCTCAGCAGGATTTCCCAGGGCCATCACGAATGGTCACTGGACCCCCTGGTCTTGGAGGTGATATTTGCCAGATGGGGCACCCCGCAGATAGATCTTTTTGCAGCCCCAGACAATCACCAACTTCCCCTTTTTTGCTGCAGGCCCCCAGTGTTGGGCTCAGTCCCTCTGGATGCCTTAGTTCTCAATTGGGAGGGGAAGTTTCTCTATGCTTTTCCCCCCTTCCCTCTCCTGTTCAAAGCGCTAGGCAAAATCAGATCTCAACCCTGCAAGATGATCCTGATTGCTCCAGATTGGGCCAGACAACCCTGGTATCCACTCCTACTGTCATTAGCAGTCCATCTTCCCAGGAATCACAACCTGTTAACCTGTGCTCAGGGGAGGGTTTGGTACCCGAACCTCAAATCTCTCTCAATCTCAAGGCCTGGCTCTTGAAAAGTTAGAGTTTGCTGATTTACACCTCTCCCAAGGTGTAATGGATATCCTGAAGGCTTCTAGAAAACCATCCACCAGGGCTACTTATAATTCCAAATGGAAGAGGTTTTCCATATGGTGCTCTGGAAAGCATATTTCCCCAGAATCTGCTGATTTACCCACATTCCTGGATTATATGGTCCACTCAAATACCTTGGGGCTGATACCAGCTACACTAAAAGTGCATCTGGCAGCTGTGTCTGCTTTTATTTCGGCAGGTAAGCCCTCTTCTCTTTCAGCTCACCCTGTATTCTCCAAGTTTTTCAAGGGGTTGCTTCACACCAACCCTCCATTCAGGGACCCTGCCCCCGCCTGGGATCTTAATGTTTGCATTGCTCAGCTTATGCAACCCCCCTTTGAGCCTTTGTCTTCAGCAGAGCTTAAGTACTTGACTTGGAAGACTGTGTTTCTGGTAGCCATCACTTCTGCCAGACGCATAAGTGAATTACAAGCCTTGTCAGAGGAGCCTGATTTTATCTCCTTTCATAGAGATAAGGTGGTCCTCAGGACTAACAGGAAGTTCTTGCCTAAGGTGGTTTCAGATTTCCACCCTAATCAATCTATATCTCTTCATGTGTACTTCACTGACCATTTCCTCCTCTGGTGAGAGGAGGCTGCACAACAGATGTGAAGAAGCCCTTAGTTACTACATAGGCGTACCAAGGGTCTGGGTTTGACTCCTCCAACTGTTCCTCACTTATGGTGAGGTTGGTAGAGAAACCTGCCACTAAAGATCCATTGCCAGGTGGATTGTCTCTTGTATCAATTTTGCTATGAAAAACTGGGTGAGGTTCCTCCCTCAGGCCTGAGGCTCACTCTACCAGAGGTACAGCTGCCGCAGGGACATCCCTATTCTAGAGATATGTCAAGCAACTACCTGGAAAACAGTTCACACTTTTACCAAGCATTACTCCTGGACATCCAGGCTAGAGTGATGCTCGGTTTACACAGCTGTGCTTCAGAGCCTATTTCCTAAGTAGGTTCTGTCCCTCCTCCATGGAGGTACTGCTTTGTAGTCTGCATATGTCAGAATATAGTAAGACTTCATGCTGTTTGAAGAAAAAATTACTCACCTTAGTAATGTTGTTTCTTCTAATGGAGTTTGCTATATTCTGACCTCCCCCCCTCCGCCTGCCCCTCTCAGAACCTCTGTTTTTGGGATGTGAGTGGGCAGTACAGTGTTGGCACTTAGTAGGTGCCCACCTTGTTCTATTTTCACCCCTCCTTTCTTGGGGTGACTTGGTATTGTGTTTTTCATTTTTTGGGTCTCCTGACTTGAGTCTTTGTTTTGGGATCAAAAAATGTGTTCTTATGTTTAGTAGCCAGTTGGCTAGTGTAGGTTTACAGCTTCCACACAGGACCTCAGTGAGTTTATCTCGTAAAGATCTGATGGTTTGAGTTTGAAGAACAACAGACTGAGTTTCAACCGAGCTCGAGCTCAGCGTTCCATGTCTGGCTTGGAAAGTTAACTCTTTCACCTCCGGAGCAGTTCGAAGGTTGGGACTCACTGCATATGTCAGAATATAGCAAGACTCCATTAGAAGAAACAACATTACTAAGGTGAGTAATTTTTTCTTCTCTGCCATCCTAAGGATGCCTTCTATCATCCCTGGTGGTCATGTGGGCAAACGCTGCTGCAGCCCTCCCCCAAGCCCCGATGCGCTGGATCACTCGGACGGCTCAGCTCCCTGGTGGTCGTGAGGACAAATGCTGCTGCAGCCTCCCCAAGCCCCGATGTGCTGGATCACTCAGACGGCTCAGCTCCCTGGTGGTCGTGAGGGCAAATGCTGCTGCAGCCCTCCCCCAAGACCCGACGTGCTGTATCACTCGGACGGCTCAGCTCCCTGGTGGTTGTGAGGGTAAATGCTGCTGCAGCCTTCCCCCAAGACCCGACGTGCTGGATCACTCGGACGGCTCAGCTCCCTGGTGGTCGTGAGGGCAAACATTGCTGCAGCCCTCACCCAAGCCCCGCTGCGCTGGATCCCTCGGACGGCTCAGGTGCGACGGCACAGGGCTGCTGAATGCCAGCACAATATTCAGGCCCAAGGCATCTCCCCCTCGTACTCTGCTCACTAGGACCTACAAATCCCTTGACCTCACAGCCCTCATAAATGACCTGGCAAATACAGACTGGCCTTTCATCCCCAGAGCAGCCACCATTGACGCCGTCCTAGAAATCTTCAAGTCTAGATTCCTAGCTGTATAGGACTACTATGCGCCACTCAGAAGGGCTTGAGTTAGGGGAGCCCACTTTCCCTGGATCTCGGCCAGTCTCATAAAGCATCTCCGTGACAGGGACTGGGCCTGGAAATCTTACAAGACAGTAGACACCTATGCGGCACTCCAGCATTACCATTCACTTAGAAATGCCTGCACTAGGCTTATGCGTCAAGCCAAAGTGAACTACTTTAAAGCCTCCTTCCACTCCCAACATAAACTACCCAGCTAAGTTTTGGATGACAATCAAATTACTCCTCACCCCTCCTGATCAGCCCCCTACTCCAGCCCTGGAGGTAAAGGGCACTATCGTCACGGAACCAAATGCAGTGGCCTCAGTTTTCAACACCTTTTTTACAAGCTACTCATCCTCCCTCTTGTCCTCTCTCCCGCCCCCCTCCCATGCGCCCACCCCCTTCTGCCCCTTCAACACTCTCACACTTTTCCTTTTGCCCGTTTACCCCAGCCAAAGTACTAATAGTGCTGAGGACTCTCAACCCTACCAAAGGAAAATGCCCATCAGGACTGGACAGCAAAATGCTCCACCTATCAGCACCTGTCATCGCCAGCCCTCTGGCTGATCTGTTTAACCTCTCTTTCTCGCTAGCATCGATTCCCCTCTGACTGCAAACATGCCACAATCATCCCCCTTCCTAAAGGAGGAGATCCCTCTTCCCCGGGCAACTACCACCCCATCTTGCTTCTCCCTATACTCGCCAAAATCCAGGAGTGCCTCATTCTCTCCCAACTCTCCTCCTTTCTCGACTTCTTCTCCTTCTTCTCCTCACCCTACCAGTCTGGATTTAGGAAATCACACTCCACCATCACCTCCATTCTTCGACTCACTGACGCCATCCTCACAGGTATGGATAGTGGGCACACCACTTCAGCCATCTTTGTCGACTTTGCAAAAGCCTTCGACACTGTCTCACATGCCCTCCTACTGTCCTAACTCTCCCTCACCGGACTTTCAGGAAATGCTAGCAGCTGGTTCCACTCCTACCTGATGGGTAAGTCACAATCAGTAAGAATTGGCTCCCACATGTCGGTCCCCCCCAGGTCACCACAGGGCTCCCCCAAGGCTCAGTCTTTGGCCCGATTCTGTTTTCCATCTTCCTAAACGATCTGCCCTTGGCCTGTCCATACGCATCCATTCACATGTACACAGATGAGACAGTACTGTATGCATCGGGTCCCAACTCCTCTGAAGTGACTTTTAGACTACAGCAGGATTTCAGTAATGCCCAGCTCTGGTGTAGGACAAATCAACTTTTTCTTAATCCTAAGAAAATGGTCTCCCTAACCTACGGCTCAAGGCAGAGACTCTCCCATCTCCCCGCCATCCCCACCTTCCACACCACTGAAGGGATTCCCTTGGAGGCTTGTACCTCATTCAGGTACTTGGGGGACTGGCTCGACCAGCACCTTGATTTTTCTGCTCATGTAGACGTAATCTGCAAGAAACTGCACCCCAAGCTGGGCATCCTATGTCGAAACAAGGACTGCATCCCTCTGCCGACTCGCAAGGCAGTTGTACAGAAACTTATCCTCCCAATATTCAATTATGGGGATGCCATCTACAGCGCTGCTCCTAAGCCCTCCCTAGCCAGACTGGATCCTCTCTTCCATTCCTTCTGCTGGTTTGCCTTGGACTGCCCCTTCCCCCCAACCCATCACTGGATCCTCTACAGATCATTGGACATCCCATCGCTTCATGACAGGAGACTGGCCTGCTGTGCTAGGATGACAGCAAAATTCTGGGACCAGTCCCTTCCCTCTTACCTTACAGCAGACCTAACAACATAGCTCAACCCCCACCAGTGTATTCACTCAGGAACACCAACTCCTGGCTCCTCTGTGTCCCACATATGTCCACCAATTCTGGCCAGGCAGCCTTCAAATACTGCAGGCCTAAACTATGGAACTCCTTGCCAGCGGACAATTGACACATCGCCAGTACCCAGCACCTCCACTCTCTCCTCAAGGAGCATTTCTCCACCTCCTGCACTTGCACCTAGCACCACTGAGAGCGATATGTCTCTCATTTCTACAAAATCCTGACCACCTGTTAAGTTGCACACAGGCTCCACTCCAAGCGTTCACTGTCCTCTACCCTCAGCTGTTTAATATGTAGTAAATCCTAAATTCCACTGTTGGATGTGCTTAGCTGCTGTACCTGTATATGATCTGTATAAAACTCTGTTGTATACTTCTCCACTGCCCCCTTCCCCCAGGACACATCTGGAATCGAGCATTATTCCGCGCAGTATGCCTTCCTGGTAAAACTTTTAAATAAATAAATATCCTTGTCCATTCTCTCCCCCTGACATGGGGGTCTGTATGCAACTCCTGTGCGGATTGTGGTGCAATGTCCAATCTCTAAGGTGACCCACAATGCCTCCACTCCTCCCTGTTTACTCTCATCATCATCATATTTTTATTGTTCATCCAATTCATAATCCACCATTTGATAAGATTGCACATCAGGTAATATAAATATCTTTATCCAAAACAGTTGTTATAACAGCTCTGTACAGTTGCTTTACATCTGTTATCTATTGTACTCCTTATAGTTCCTTTTTTTAAAGCTAATAACAGATGCAATAAATTTGGCAACCATAATTGCGTCTTCCAGAAACATGGGATGCATTAAGACAAATACAGGATCATAATTTGCATTCAGATATCTAGTTAAAAATTGTTTTAACTGAGGATCTCTAAAGTAATTATATAGTGGGCATTGTACTATAATATGATTGTGTTTCCTGAAAACCTCTTGTTACATAAACAGTAAGACTTTGTAGAGCCACCATTTGTCTTAAACTGATTGAAATACATATATTTAGAGGTACGATTCCAAACCTTGCCAATGTAATCATTTTATGAATTCTCTGGCGTATAGGGAATAGTAAATCATTTTCGATGCCTGAATTAGTTTTATTTTGACTGAACCAAATTGCCTGTCTTTGGCCTCTAACTAATTCCATTTGTTTCCATTTGTGCCAACACTAATTTTTTTCTTTATTTTAACTTTTTATTGCTCAGATATGGTTGTTCTCCCTAGATAGTCATTCCATAAATGGTAAGAGTTAATACTCTTGAGAGTAGTAATCAACTTTTTTAATCAGGGGGAGAAAAAACCTCTAGTGAGCCATACACTTTTCTCAACTAGGCAAAGAGATGGAATATCATTTTTTTTACTGTTAATAATTCTCTGCCAGTAAGAGACCAATTTAGGGCTCATTATAGTTGTCACCAGGATTCTTCCCAACTTAGGGCGTACAGCTGGATTAGAAGTGGAAAGCGGGACTTGCAAAATAGCCTTATAATAATAAGACAGTGGGAGTTCTAGGTTGGACAGTTCTTTAGTTCCCCATACCTCTGCACCATAAAGAAGTAGTGGAGCAATCTTAGCTTCCCCTGCCCTAATGGCCGGTAACACTGAGTAACCTCCAAACTTAAAGTTAAATCATAGTAATGCCTTTACAATATGCTTAGCCTTGTTAACTTGATGTTTTACATGAGTGTTCTATAACCTGTTTGATGTAAACGTAATTCCCAAATAAGTGTACGATGGAACTACATCATTAAGATGTTAATCGATATAAATACTTGGAATGAGAGACTGATTACCAAAAAACATGCTTTGGTTTTATTTAAATCAATTCCTAATTGAAACTGGTCACATTTCATTTTGAGCTGATCCAATTTCCTTTGCAAACTTGTAGTAGAAAGGGAGAGCAGTATCAAATCATCAGCATAAGCTAAGATAGGAATATACACGTAATTAATTTTAGGAGAATCTAGGGGCAACAGTGCATCAGAAAAGAGTAGGGTCAGCACAGATATTAAATAATAAAGAGGCTAAAAGACACCCCTGCTTGACCCCCTTATTAGTGGGAAAGTATTCAGTAATATTACCCTTGTTGTCCTGTCTTACTGCAGTATATGTATTAGAATATAATAGGGTGATTAAGAATTTCTAATGAAAGACCTCATTTATAAAGTACATTGCATAAGATTTCTGTCACCATGGAATCGAATGCTGCCGTAAAATCTATGAATAATGCATAGATTTTCATTTTCCTGTAGGACTTGTATTTCTGTATGAAATGGGCCAAAGTGAATATGTTATCTAGTGTAGAACAACCATGACAGAAGCCTACCTGAAATTCAGAAAGCAGTCAACAATTGTCAGTCCATGTTTGAAGTTTTTCTAGAAGTATTCTAGAAAACAATTTACAACTAATGCCAAGCAAACTTCTAGGACGATAGTTTGAAGGGGATAGATATGAATCTTTTTTGTGTAAAGGGACAATTACATTTTTGGTCCATGAATGAGGAATGAACCTCTCTTTGAGATGTAAATTGAAAAAATTTACACAGAATGGTACCCAGTAATTTTTATCATCCTTGTAAATTTCCCCAGGAATGGAATCCGGACCAGGTGCTTTGTTATTGGCTATTTTTGAGATAATACATTCCACATCGTTAAAAGTAACAGAGTCTCATAATTAACAGATGAAGTCCAAAATGGCACAGATTGAGAACTGAACAGTTGTAAATCAGTTGTAAGCAATTTTTTAAAATAAGTAAGCCAGATTTCTTTGGGGATATACACTGCTAAAGAAGAATGACTCGTTTTGGCCCCCTTGGACACCATTTGCCAAAAGGCTTTCATGTCATTGGAAGCAATATTTTCCTGCCTTATTACCCATTGATTTTGTGTATAATCAAACTTTTTTAATTTAATACATTTTTGATATGATTTCCTAGCTTTAAATATGCAAAGTTTTCCTTTGATGGGAACTTCTTGGTACATTTAATTATTTTTCCTAAATTATGTTTTTCTCTACTACACTGGTTGTCAAACCAGGTAGAAGGAATGGTTGATTTAGCCTTGAAATCATATATTTTGGACTGATCATTTGGAGGCATTTCTCAAGTTCTTTATAGGTATTTTGAGCAGAGAATGAGTTTTGTGCCAGTAAAAAATAGAGAAACCATCTGTGGAGAATAAATCGTATCAAATACCCTGGCCTTATTTAATGAGTTTAATGATAATTTAAGCCTGCTCGTACTTCTAAATGAATTGGATGACAATCTTTTGTTTCAGCCCTTTCCTGATTTCCCATTGTATCAACTTTCACTGCTAATGCTGCATGGGCACTTTCCGGTCTCATTATTACAGTAAGGGAATGAAAATGCAAATACCTCTCTGGGGAAATTAAGAAATAATCAATAACACTTCTTCCTACTGATGAAAAATAAGTACAGTTCTAGGGACATGGATATGTTGTTCATCCACACTGTCTGACAGGTTCCTTGCAGCTTTAAATCTTGCCAGAAGGTCTTTAAGCTGGCTCCTCCCACCCACCCGGGTGGTAAAACTCTCGGCTCCGCTGCATGATGCCAGATCTTCCTTACCACTTGGAAGCTCAGGTTCCCTCCTTAACGCTGAGCGTGATAGACTGGATCCTAATTCCTCGGTTTGCCCGAAATTCATTTTAAAATTTTCAAGACTTCGGTCATCTTTTTCCTCGCAGCTGCGATGGACAATTGACTCCCGGTTTGTCCGGTGCCCTTGTGGGCCAGAAGATGTCAGAGACGGACCCGCCTCCCTGGCCATCTACCTCGGCCCTGGGAACACGACCGCGGGCCTACGGTCATGCCGTTCATTTCGACCAGCGTCCTGGAGACCACACTGCCCAGTTACAGCTGGGTGCGCGAAGCGCTACCCGCCCGGTTAAGTCGGGAGAGTCCCGCTGGGCGTGTTACCGCGGCGGCTGGCTCGGCTGAGCAACTCGAGCAGATGATCGCCCTTGAGGAGGAGGAGGCGGCCCAGGCCGCATCATCCTCTTCCTCGGTCGCGGCATTTATCCCACTCTCACTGGGTACCTCGTATTCAGCTTCATTCAAGGAGCTTTGCCAATCCCTTTCCACAAAGGACAGGGGCCATCGGGACATTCCTCTCGGTCCAAAAATAAGGACTCAAAGGGTAAGTCCCATCGTCAGCGTTCATGGGAGCGGGAGAGGTCTCCTTCCCCAGACAGCCGACTGTTTATTCGATTCGAGGTTGCAGCTAAGGCTGCTGGCTTCACGGTGTCCCCGTCAGGTCCAGCGGCCGAGACACCCGTCGGCAGCGGTCGAGATATTTCTCGACCCGTCGGACGGGCTGTTGACTAGTGAAGCGACAACCCTTCTTCACCGTTTCCCGGTGGAGACTGAGGACCTGCCTGCGCCTCCGGTGCGCGCAGTCCCGGTTAAGGCTTCTGAGCCGAGGAAGAGTGGTGTCCCCTGCTCCTTCCAGAGCCATCCTCGAAACACCGAGATCTTCCCTTATCAATCTTCACCATTCATTACTTACTGGGTGTTAGCGGGCGCGCACCCGCCACGAAACCTTTTTTTTTTTTTTTTTTTAAAGTTGCCCTAGCAGCACCGCCCTCGACATCATGCAGGCGGCCATTAATGTGACCGACTACTCCTCCAACTCAGTTCTGTTTCTCCCGCCCGTCGAGGCAGCACCTGTTCGGAGCGTCCATATTTTGACTCGTCATGCGACTCCTCTTTCCCACTTTTCGGCGCCAATCGGTAAGACTGTTCTTTTTCTATCTTCCGGTGCGCGGGTGTATTTCTACTGTGTTTTAGTCTCGTTGGTTTGGCGTTATGTCCGGTTCTGGAGCTAAGCGTTCTTGACGAGCGGCGCTTCTCGTCGGTGCTACTGTGGCGGCATTTCTCCGTCTCGGACCGGCATGGCGTTTGTCTTCGTTGCCTGGGACCCAACCATGACATGGATTAAGTGCGGCGCCTGTTTCTCCATGGACCGCGTGTCCTCGAAGTCCAGCGTTCAAGCTCGGCAGAAGCCCGCCGACCTTGAGGCGGCGTCGCTCAAGGGATTCTCAGGCGAGATCTTTAGGCCCCTTCCCGGGTCCCCTCCGGGTCTATATGGTCCGAGGAGGAGGGTTTCCTCATCCTATCTTGCGAGAGGCCCCTTCCCTGATGTTGGGGGGCGTGTAGCCTCCCGGGGCATAGCGCTGACACACCTTGGCAGTCACCTCTTGAGGTGCAGGCTCCCCTGTGTCGGGCCCCTTGGCTTTTGGGCCCGGCAGGTGAACCCTCGCGCCGCCTATAGCGCGTTTGAATCCGGCACCGTTGCCAGTACCGGCCAGTAATGGCGCCGTTCGATACCGCCCGGATCAGCGCCCCTTGTAGCGCCCGGTGATGAAGGCAGCGCCGTTAACTCACTAGATCGGCGCTGTTCGGCGCCGGTGATTGGAAGCGGCGCCGTTGGTGAATGCAACTTTTGGCCTCGGCGCGTTCGCGGTGCCGGTGGACATCAGCGCCGTCGGCGATGCCGCTCCGCCTCCCGATGCTGCCGGCGGTGCCGTTGGCCTTCCCCTTCCCCCGGGCAGTGCCGGGCCTGCTGGAGCCGCTGGGGGTGTGGGGTTAGGCCTTCCTGCTGCCGGCGTGGGTGGGACGAGCGGCGTCGCCCTTGGTACCGGGGCCGTTCGCGGCCCCGTGGCCTCAGGGACCCCTGGGGTGGCCAGCATCGAGGTCCTGCTGGTCTCGTCCTCCTCGGAGGACGATGACTCAAATAATGGACCCATCCTGGCACCCCATTCTTCGGGATCTGGGTCCTCGGTGGCTGGGGTACCAGGCGGCGCAGGCCCCTCCTCTGTCCCCCTTACCGTCGTCTCCTGAGGGTTCCTCGGCTGGGGGTGGCCGAGAGTCCCGGGGGGCAGACGTGGGGGTGACGGAGGGGGAGGCTCCCCTCTCTGGAGGCTCGGTGACGGCTACCCCCCGGGGTGCTGTTGCCTCCTCTAGGGACAGGGGGACATTGCAGTCGAGGAGGAGGGCCCTCTCGGAATCCGAGGGGTTGAGGGGCAGGCGACCTGCTGCCCGGTCTTCTTTGGCCACCTCAGGGGGGGTGGCCAGGAGCCGTAGTGCAGGGCCCCGTCCCTCCCCCCAGGGTTCTAGGGTGTCCTCCGGCGGCGTTTGTGCGGACTGCCCTTCTGGATCCATACAGTCCAGCGTCGTTGCAGGAGTTTCTCCCAGGGCTCTTCAAGCTCCGCTTCCCCAGAGTTCCGTTCTGCGGCCTGGTTTGATATCCGGATCCCTCCTACTAGGGCTCCTTTCCCCGGATTCAGAGCCCTCCACATGAACAGTTGCCTCCTCGGAGTGCCCCTCTCCCATCTCTGCCTTCACCACCCCCGCTCCCGGCCCATGTCGGTCCCACGGGTCCATTATCCTGGGAGCAGTTCAGAGGTTCTGTGACCTTCCCTCATATGTTAGATACATGCATGAGCGGGTCTTTCGACTCTCCCCACCGCGCGAGAATCCTCTGACATTCCAGCTCCCCATCATCCTCGTCTCCCTCCTCTGAGAGAGAACCCACTACTCTTCTGTCCTCCGATGCTGATTTCACAGAATATCAGCGTTTCCTCTCGAGATGGTGAGGATCTCAGTTTCCTATGTTCGGAAGACCATACCCGAGCAGAGCGTGAATTCCTTGGTGAATTCAGTGCCCAGCATCTGGTGGTACCTTCCTGGCCTATCCCCTTCCAGGGCGTCTATCCGGTCCTGGCAGTTCCTGCGCTGCTTCCCCCAACCCGGCGGACTGCCAGCGTAGGTATTGTGCCCCTCTGGTCTAAGGTTCCCTTCCAACCTGTCCTCAGGTTTGGTATACCTGGATACTCCTTCTGGGCGCCGTTGCCTGGCGCCCGCGACCGCCCACCAGTTC
Source organism: Neoceratodus forsteri (assembly GCA_016271365.2). Classification (NCBI taxonomy): domain Eukaryota; kingdom Metazoa; phylum Chordata; order Ceratodontiformes; family Ceratodontidae; genus Neoceratodus; species Neoceratodus forsteri. Next base: position 1,482,448,028 of record CM057453.1, on the reverse strand, counting down.
GGACTCTCTCCAGTTCGAGCCGTTGGGGGCCGAAAGTGTTCTCTTCTTCTAGTGCAGTGCATGTATTGCATCACATCAGACTCACCACACTGCCTATAACTGGCATTTGTGGTCGATGATGTCCCAGCTGCTGGCATCTATGCCTGACGACAAAAGCAGACAAGCGTTGCCCTCTCCATGGAGGCCTGGAGCTAGAGACACCAAGCAAGGGCATCTTATGACACCAGTGAGGTGGCTTCCAGGCTTCGGGGGACGGCGATCTGCATCAGGCGGACGGCATGGCTCGTCTTTCAGGTTGTCACCCTGGCCCGGCGTGGGATGATTCGCTCCGCCTCCGGGGACCGTCTTTTCTCTTCAGAGCTAGGAGACTTTTACAGGGCTCCCTCCGTCTCCTCGTCTTGAGGGACCTCCTGCTCTTCTCCCTTAGGCTTTCTGAATAAGCCAGGGTCTTCTTCTGTTTTCTCACCAGCAGAAGGCTGGGGTCTTATTCCCTCAGGTATGACCTCTTCCCCTCCAGGGAAGAGGCCAATACTCACCCAGGAAGTAATGAATGGTGAAGATTGACAAGGAAGATATGAAAAGTGCGTACCTACCGTAATTCCTGAGTCTTCTCTTGTATCTTCACATTCATTCTCTCCGCCACCATCCCTCAGTGGCCTCTTCCTGTAGCTTCTCCACCTCCTCTCCTCTCTCTCCAAAAAAAAAAAAAAAAAATTTTTCTTAAAACTAGGAAAAATTGCTTAATTTAAAAAAAAAAAAAAAAAACCTTCTTTTGGGGGTTCTAATTTTCAGAAAAATTAATTACTCTAAGATTAAGTAGGCCATCTCGTGGATTGCATTGGCGATCAGACTGCACAACTATCTCTTGCCGTTATCCTGACAAGATATCTCTGGGGTTTTGGCCTGGTTCAGGCTATTCAGTTGATCCTGCAATCCCGTGTTCCAGATGATGCCCTGGAATCAACCCCCTTTATTCTTGCCCTGCAGAGCAGAGGCGAACGCGTCTGTTCCTTTTTCTTTTAAAAAAAAAAGGAAAAAATGCTGAGGGAACTCTTTTCGACTGCTATAGGCATCTTGGTTTTGGGGTCATCCAACCAACCTCAAATTTCTTCTGTGTAAAAAAAAAAAAAAAAATGGAAAAACAAACAAGAGGGGAAATGAGAAGGTAATCTCCCTTCTCGCTAGTTTGCATATTGGTTTCTTCTTTTAAGTGTCCTCCTGGACAATTTTTACAGAAGAGCTGTGCTGACCATATCCGATCCTGGCCAGCCTAAGCCTTGGCCAGTCTGTCTGAGTCCCATTTCTATGCTTAAAACGCCTGAAGGCTTGCATTTTCCTTTTCTAAGTCCCAGAGCAGCACTCTCCTGCTGCCTGGGGTTCCTTTCCTCCTTGGGTTGTCCTCGAATTCTAGGCCTGTCGCGCAGGAACCCGGGGTATCAACTCTTTCAATGGCATGTTGAGGATAAGGACTATGCCCTCCAGAGTCTGTCTAGCGGGTTTGGTGAACCTTCTTTTCAGCTCTATCTCCGGGGATTCTTGCTTCCCTCTTAGTCGAGCCTTCAGCTCTAAGCTAACTATGCTCGTTGGGCATTCTGGTCCCTTCAACATCCCATCTCTCTCTTCTCTTTCTTCTTCTTCTTCTATTTTCTCATCTCCTTACTTTATCTCTCCTCCTAAAGTCAGCCCAGGTAGAGGCCCTGCAGTCCCTAGGCTAGGGATACTTTATCTCCTCTGTCCTTCCTCCATCGGCTTATTCCTTTTTCAGTTCATTCTTCCTTGCTTTGCTATCCCTCGGCTATCTTGCCTCGCTATCTATATTCTCTGCTCTCACTTTTGCCTCTCCGGCTCACAGAACTGAGTTGGAGGAGGAGTCGGTCGCTACTAACTGCCGCCCCTCGCGCATGACGTCACTCTCGAGGGCGGTGCCGTTAGGCAAACTTTAAAAAAAAAAAAAAAGCTCCCGTGGCGGGTGCACGCCTCCGGCTAACACCCAGTAAGTAATGAATGGTGAAGATACAAGAGAAGATCAGGAATTACGGTAGGTACGTAATTTTCATATCTCGGTCTCAGTCTCTGACATCGTCTCGGTCCAGCCGATCCCGCCGACATTGGCGGTCTCGGCACCGAGGTAAGTGGTGCCACCGCTCATCCTCGTCTTCCTCCTCGGAAGAGGAGAGGCTTCGGCGCAAATTGCATTGACGCTACGAGGACCTGATGTGGCAGCAGTTACTTCTGTCCGGGAACAGGCTGACGCCGTAGTCTTCCCAGGACATGAAGTCTGGCCAGACTGGATGGGCCTTGCGGTTCTTATCTGCCGTCAACTTCTATGTTTCTAAGTGGCTGTCACCTGAGCGGCCGAAACAACCCCTCGCTGTAGTTGAGGTGCCCAAGCCTGGGCCGGTTGTTCAGCCGAAACCAGCTGCCTCACCGATTGTGGTGGAACCTCCGCCTCCACAACCGAAATTGGGGGCGCCAACCAAGGACTCTCGGTCGGGTCAAGGCCTGCCCCACAGGTTGTTGGTCACCCTCACTCCCAACCATCCTCGGCAGGTGGAGGGTGGCTCAGGCCCCAGGCAGCTCTTTGTGGACTCCTCTGAGTCTGACGACGACTCCTCCCTGTTCTCCAGGCCCATTGGCTTGGAGTCGTCCGGGGGCCAGTCGATGGACGAAAGCCCATCGTCCTTCATGGGTTTGCTTCGGCTCATCTCGGAGTCCACCGGGATGCAGCTCGAGCCCATATCCAAGCGGGCCAAGTATCCCCTGACGGAGATACTGGACCGAGGGAATTCACCCACGGAGGCCTTTCCGGTGGCTGAAGCCATTGTTGGCCCAGCCTTGGAGCTCTGGCAGCGGCCTACTTCCTGTTCTGCACCTTCGGCAAGGATAGCCAGGAAGTATGCGGTCCCTACCCGCTCTTTGCCAGGGTTTTCGGAACACCGCTTTGCCGAGGGGTTGGTCACCGACAGCGTTTTCTGGCATTCTGGGAACGCTAGGGACGTGGACAAGCCCCCTGACAAGGAGTCCAAAAAGCGGGACTACGCTGGGCGCAAGGTGTACGCTGCGTCCTCCCTTGGCCTTCGCCAGGCCAGCTCGGCCGTGCTGATAGCACACTTCTACCATGCCCTCATGGGCTCCCTGGATGAGGTGATCCCTCATCTTCCAGCCGACCTGCAGACCACGGTCTGGCAGGTACAGGACCAGGGTAGGGCAGTGGCTAAGCAGCAGCTCCAGAAGGCTCTGGACATAGGAGTCTCCTGTACCAGATCGGTTGCGGCTGCGGTGGCCATGCGCCGCAGAGCATGGCGGATACCCAGCACAAATTGGCGGATGTCTCCTTCTTGGGGATCGACCTCTTCGACCCTGGAGTGGAAGGTCACCTCCAGCGGATCGAAAAGTCCAATGCCACTCTGGACTCGGTCACCTCTGCCCAGAATGACAAAGGCCGTCGACAGCAGCAGCAGCACAAGCCCTTTCGTCCTTCCGCGCCTGTGGCACGTCTGGCCCAACAGCACCAGCACCAGGGCCAGCAGGCTCACGCATGGCATCCCAAACCCAAGCCCGCGGCTTCCTCCAACAGGAAGCAGGGAGGTAAAAGCCCAGGAGGTCCCTCGGCCGGTCCCTCCTCCAAGCCTGCCCAGTGATGGGTTGAGGGGTGTCGCCTCCAGCCTTGTCACTCCCCCCTGGGTTCCCCCTGTGGGGGGATGGCTCCGCCACTGCCTTTCCGCCTGGTCCGCTATCACCATGGACTGGTGGGTGTTGGAGGTGGTAGGCAAGGGCCTGCCTCTGGAGTTCGAGCAGGCCCCACCCTTCCGAGCCATCGCCCCTCGGGGGGCTACGGGGTGCGCAGCCTCTCTGTCGGCTCTCCGAGCTGATATTGCCCTGCTCCTCGAAAAAGAAGTGATCAGGAAGGTGGCGGATCCTCCTCCAGACCCGGGGTTTGTGTCCAGGTACTTCCTGGTCCAAAAACGGATGGGAGGCTGGTGCCCCATTCTCAACCTGCACGACCTGAACAGGTTCCTAAGGTCTCGGATCTTCAGGATGGTCACGCTGGCTCAGACAATCCCATCCTTGGAACGAGGTGTGTAGTTCTGTTCTCTGGACCTTCAGGACGTGTTCTTTCTCATCCCAATCTGTCCGTCTCACTAGAGATTCCTCCGCATCAGAGCAGAGGGATCCCTTTTCGAGTTCCGGCCATGCCCTTCGGCCTTTCCCTAGCTCCCAGGGTCTTCACCAAATGCATGACAGTGGTGACAGCATTCCTGCGGCGCCTAAGGGTCCGGGTGTACCCCTACCGGGATGACTGGCTGATTGCAGCCCCCTCCAGAGCGGAGGTGGAGCGGTCCAGAGATCTGGCCCTCCAGGTTTGCTCTCAGTTTGGCCTCCTCATCAACGAGGCCAAGTCAGAACTCGTGCCAAAGCAGGTGATACAATTCATTGGGGCAGAGCTCGACTCTCTACGAGCCAGAGCACGGCTCGCGGCGGACAGGGCCGAGGTTCTTTCCTCCTTTACCCAGTCATTTCAGGTTGGGCAATCGCACCCTGCCCGGGACTTCCTGGGTCTCCTGGGGCTCATGGCGGCCTGCACCAGCGTGGTCTGTTGGTCCCGCTGGTACATGCGTCCCCTCCAGTGGGGGCTGGCCAGCCAGTGTTCACAACACTTCGATCCGCTGGATCAGCTAGTGACAGTGACCCAGGGGATGTGGAATGCTCTCCAGTGGTGGACTGTTCCAGCACATCTGCAGGAGGGCATCCCGTTTGTCAGCCCTGAGCCGACGGTCTCTCTATCGACCGATGCCTCTCTGATAGGTTGGGGTGCCCATCTGGGGGAGCACAGAGTGCACGGCCTCTGGTCCTCTCGGGAGTCCCGATGCCACAACAACCTGCTGGAGCTTCGAGTGGTTCATCTAGCCCTCACTGCCTTCGCTCCGTTTGTATGGGGTCAAGTGGTCCAGGTCCAGACGGACAATACCACGGCCATGTACTACCTAAACCACCAGGGCGGGACGCGCTCCATGCCTCTGTGCAGGGAAGCTCTCCGCATTTGGTCCCTCATGCACAGCCTGGAGGCGGATCTCCTTGACATCCATGTGGCAGGAGCCTCCAACATTCTGGCTGATGCCCTAAGCCGGGTAGGGTCTGCGTCCTACTAGTGGTCTCTCCTGCCTGAGGTAGTACAAGATCTGTTCTCCCACTGGGGCATGCCTCAGGCGGACCTGTTTGCCTCCAGGGAGAATGCGAAGCTGAGACTGTTTCATGCCCACCCCCCTCAGCAGGGCTCGCTGCGGGAGATGCCTTCTCGAGGCTGTGGACCCTGGGCCTCTTCTACGCCTTCCCCCATTTCCCTTGATCCACAAGGTGCTTCTCAAGGCGAGGAGGGACAAGGCGCCGGTGATTCTGGTAGCCCCAGACTGGCCCCACCAGTTCTGGTATCCAGATCTCCTCAGTCTCAGCTCCAGGCTCCTGAGGCGACTTCCAGCCCGCTCGGACCTGATCTCAGTCAGTCAAGGAAAGGTATTCCATCCGGAACTTCAATCCCTGCACCTGACGGCTTGGTTCCTGAGCGGCTAGAGTTCCAGGCCTAGGGTCTTTCCGACGAGGTCCTCAACGCTGTTGAGGCGTCCCGTAAGGAGTCGACCAGGAAATGCTGCGCTTTTAAATGGAAGAGATTCTCCATTTGGTGTCAGGGCAAGGACCTGGACCCTTCCTCCTGTTCCTTGGCTAGCATTCTGGACTACCTGTGGTCCCTTTCTCAGCAAGGGGTTCGGTCGACGACCCTCAAGGTGCACATCGCAGCCATCTCTGCTTACTGGGCGCTGGCCGGGAAGAAGTCGGTAGGCGCAGGAGAAGGTGGTTGGGTGCTTTTTCAAAGGCCTTGATCACATATCCCCTCCGGTGTGAGAACTTCCACCTTCGTGGGATCTACTGCTGGTATTGGCTAAGCTCATGGGCAAGCCATTCAAACCAATGCACAGGTGTGACATCTCTCACCTGTCATGGAAGACCGCCTTCATGGTGGCTATCATGTCAGCCAGAAGGATGGGAGAGCTCCAGGCGCTTTCCATAGAGTCTCCTTATCTGGTCTTCCACATGGACAAGGTTGTCCTGCGCCCCCATCCGAAATTCCTTCCGAAGGTGGTGTCGGAGTTTCACCTTAACCAGGTGGTGACTCTGCCGGTGTTCTACCCCAGTCACACCTCGGAGGCTGAATATAGGCTCCATACTGGACCCTAAAAGGCGCTAAGCTATTACAAGGAGCGGACGGCTGAAGTTTGGGAGAGGTTCGCCAGCTGTTTGTCACCTACGCTGAAGCCGCACCTGGCAGACCTGCAGCCAAGCGGACGATAGGCAGGTGGGTCACCTCCTGCATAGATCTCTGTTATAGGTTGGCGGGCATGGAGCCTCCCAGAGGGATAAGAGCTCATTCTACCCGCCATACCGCTGCATCGGAGGCTGCTTCCAGGGACGTCCCTATCCAGGAAATCTGCAGGGTTGCTACCTGGAAGTCAGCACACACCTTCATCACCCACTACCACATCGACCTTGATTCATGCCGGGATGCTGGTTTTGGGGCCTCGGTTCTCCAGTCATTATTCCCTAAGTAGGGGGTGTGCGCCTTGCCTCCCTCCTCCCGCAGAACTGCTAGGAGTCTGCCAGACATTGTGGATGAACAACATATCCATGTCCCTAGAAATATAGGTTACTCACCTGTAATAGGTGTTCTAGGAATGGTATATGTTGTTCATCCCCACCCCCCACCCGGCCTTCCCGGCTTCGACGCACAATCTGGCTTCCAGCGGGCTAGATCTGGCGTCATGGGGCGGAGCCGAGAGTTTTACCACCCGGGTGGGTGGGAGGAGCCAGCTTGAAGATCTTCCGGCAAAATTTAAAGCGGCAAGGAACCTACCAGACAGTGGATGAACAACATATACCATTCCCAGAACTCCTGTTACAGGTGAGTAACCTGTATTTTCGCACATCTGGTGCACACTGGCATGGTCACTATAGGAAATCAATGTTCAGGACAATCATAGTGACAGTGTTTATGGTAGAGGTCACAAAATGCCTGTGTTGAAATTTTGGTGAAATTATTCCACTTAATGACTGTTACGAGCGTATGTTGTGCAGTTTCCACACACGCTCGTACATTCGAACATTTTTAATATTATCACTCCAGATGTTCAACACTGCCTTCTCTTTATACCTCCCTATGAATGGTACAGCTATAATTTTTCACATCCTGCCCGAAATGTGTGTTTGCACATCTGGTGCTGAATGGCAAGAAATCAACTTTCAGGACAGAGTAACAAAATCACAGTGCCACTGTTGAAGAGCAGAGGTCTCAAATGCTTTCATGAGGCGGGGGTCACAAAGGGCCATGTTGAAAATTTATAGTGCAAATACCAACAAACGTCTGGGACATTAGGGTTTCTAACCATAATGTCCCCCTATCCAACCAATGGTGGGGCTCCAGTGCCCTCATCTTCTCTGAACCGCAGACACATCATCGCTCTTCAAAGCCAGATCACAGACTGAGGAAACAGGTATGCATTTCACTGTATTTCAATGGGAATGTGAACTTGGTGACATAACTTGTTCTTTCTGCTAAGAACTGTAGTCCTGCCAATTGTGTGTACCAACAGGAATCCCAATGACTAACTCTGGCATTAACAAATGCTTGTTTTTACCTTATGAATGTGCCATTGGCCTGTACTTTGTCAGTGGTCTATCTAGTCATACTCATCTTTATTGCCCCCTTATGCCTTTCCCATGCCTGTTTGAAGCCCTGCACTGTATTCTGATACACAACTTCCTGAGGTAGGCCGTTCCACGCATCAGCCTCCCTCTAATGATCTAATGTTGTGTCCTCTTGTCCTGCTACTTTCCTTATATTGAAACATGTTAAGACTGTTTCACCTTGTTAATGCCCTTACGATGTTTGAATGTTTCGATCATATCACCTCTCTTCCTCCTTTGCTCTAGGGTATACATATTGAGCTCTGTTAATCTGTCCTCATATGTTTTCTGATGCAGTCCCTGCACCATTTTGGTTGCCTTTCTCTGTACTGCTTCTATTTTGTTAATGTCCTTGTGTGGCTGTGGCCTCCAGTACTGCACACAGTACTCCAGATGGGGCCTAACCTGTGTTTTGTAAAGAGGGATCATTATCTCCCTCTTATGACTTGCAGTACCCCTACTAATACACCCTAACACCCCTCTAGTCTTACCTACTGCTTTAGTGGTCTGCTTGGATGATGCCCAAGTCTCTTTCTTCCCTTGTGATTGCCAGCAACTTCCCTCCCAACCTATAGGTGGCTAGTAGATGAGTATAATCATGACTTAATAATGCAGGATGAGGAGGAGGAGGTTGAATACTATGCAGAAAGCCCTTATGACAGGGGCAACAGCTCCATAGTGTCCACGTGTAGTGAGGGCTCAGTGATTAACACATCAAGGTCCCCTCCAGAGGTTCCCGCTTTCTCACCATGATGCAGCAATTGCAAGCAGCCATGAGCTTTGTTCTGGAGGGACAGAATATTACTAAGAAGAATCTTATAGAGTTCCTGGAATTGCCAGAATCTCCTGCAATATTGGTGTCACCTCTGTTCCCTGCTGTAGAGGATGCCACCTTTGCTGCGTGGTACAGACCCAACAATATCCTATCCCAGGAAAGCAGATAAAATGTTCATGAACCCTTCTGGGAAGCCTTTTTATGCCACCCAGCTAGAGGCAGATTTAGTGGTTATAAATGCTGCCCATGATAGGTCTAGGGTACCTAAGCACCTGAGTCCCTTCCCTCCTGATAAGGAGTCCAGGAAGTTGGATATTATAGGCAAATGGACCTTTGCCTCAGCATCACTGGGCCTTCTTATTGCTAACTACCAGACCCACACGAAGTACCAGAATACCCTCTGGAAGAAGGCCAAGGCAGCTGCACAAGCCTTGCCAGAGGGCAACCCAAAACAGGAGCTTTCTAAAGCCCATACTGCTGGGGCTGATGTGGGCAAGCATTTGCACCGCACAGCTTCTTATGTCTCAGATGTATCTACTGGGGCTACGGCCTCTAGCATCTGTCTTGGGAGATATTCTTGGCTTAGAGTGGCAGGCTTTACGAATGGTGTGCAACAGTCCATTCTGAATGCTCCATTTAGAGGTAATAAATTGTTTGGATCTCAGGTCCAGGATATTCTATCAACTCTTCAAGCTTCAGGCAGAATCTTGAAGTCTGTGCTTTCCTTCTACCATACCTAGCATAGAGGTAGTAGGAACAGGGGTCATTTTGTCCAGCTGGTGTCAGCACCCAGCAGCAAGACAACAGGGCAGGGGCAAGGGAGCAGGAGCCTTGGCGGCTCCCCACACCACCCCAGGTATCCATTTAATAGCCCCTAGAGGTGGTGGTCGTGCAGGGAGAGTCGCCGTAGCCATCTCCACCTGACTCCTTGTAACCTCCCCAACCACCTTTACCTCGAGGGGTAGTTGTAGCGTTTCGCCTCTCCCTCCATTTAAAACAGTGGAATGAAGTGACAGTGGATGCATGGGTTCCACAAATCATAGAACAGGGCCATGCTCTGGAACCTCTAGACATACCGTCAGATCAACTCCCACCAGTGACCCACTATCCTCCAGAACACCTTCCTCTGCTCCTGGAGAAAATAGACTTTGCTACAAAAGAGGGCCATAGAACTTGTGCCTGTAGAGCAAAGGCACTCAGGTTTTAACTCTCTGTACTTACTGGTCCCAGAGATTGAAGGTCTGGGTGCAGTAGGATCAGCTCACAGACAACCTAGAACAAGTGGTTCTAGTTGCGTCCACTGCGTGCAAAGTATTCCAGCGGTGAATGGAACCCAGCAACCTGTTAAAGGGAGTTCCATTCCTGATCCCCTCGCCTCTCCAGATTCTCAGAACAGATGCCTTGGGGATGGGTGGGGTGCCCAGTAGGGCTCCTGTCAGACACGGGGTATATGGACTTCAGTGGGGAGCACCTTGCACATAACTGTTCTAGAAATGCGAGCTATCCTGTACGTGCTCCATGCCTTCCAGAACCACCTGTCCTCAGGCTGTCTGCTGGTACAGATGAACAGTATAAGTGAGATGCATTACCTCAGTAAGCAAGGGTGGACCCATTCCTATCCCCTGTGCAGGGAAGCAGTGAGAGTTTGGTATTGGGCACAGTCTATAACTGTCAGCAGTATATGGCCCAGGCATCGAAAACATCTTCGCAGACAGGCTAAGCAGGTCCCAGTCCAGGATACATGAGTGGGAACTGCTAACCTCAGTAGTCGAAGACCTGTTCGACAGATGGGGTCATCCACAATTGGATCTTTTCGCATCCCCAAACAATGCAAAACTGCCGCTTTTCTGCTCGCTGGCTTCAAGGCCTGGAGTTTCTGGCAAGATGCGCGTTCTTTCTTGGAAATGGAGCTCCCTACATGCCTTTCCTCCCTTCCCTCTAATCAGGGAGTGCTTTTCAAGCTTTGAATTGAGGAGGAAACTAACACTCGTTGCTCCCCTATGGCCTTGACAGATCTGGTTCCCCTTACTGCAACAGCTAGTGGTGAAACCACCAGTGGCTCTGCCCCTGTGCAAAGGTTTGCTTTTGCAGGAACAGGGAACCCTGGTCCATCCAGAGCTCAGATCTCTTCATCTGTATGCATAGCTCCCGAAAACATAGCCATTGCTCGTTTTGGGGTTTCCCAAAAAGTGGCTGACGTTCTAGTGGCTGCTGGAAAGCCTTCCACCAGATCCACGTATTCTGTGAAGTGGAAGTGATTTGCCTTATGGGCCGCTTCTCAACACCTGGATCCATTCACCTGTTCGGTCAATCAGGTTCTAGAGTATCTCTTGTCCTTATCGGCTTCAGGCCTGCAGTATTCTTGTATCAAGGTGCAGCTGGCTGCTATATCAGCCTTCCATGTGCCTATAGAGGGTCGTACTGTTGCCCAGCTGGAGCTTGTCTGTACAATTTTGAGAGGCATTCTACATTCAAAGCCTCCCATCTGTAATCCAGTCCTGGCAAGGGACCTGAATTTTGTTTTGGAAAAGCTTACTTTTGCTCCTTTGGAGCTAGCCCATGACTTGTGGCTTACGCTTACTTTATTGAACAGCATTGTTTTTCATTGCAGTCACTTCTGCTCGAAGGCTTTCAGAGCTGCCGGCTCTGTGTGAGCCTGCTTATTTGATTTTCCACAAAGACAAGGTGTCTTTGTGTACCAGTTGTTAAGTTTTTAACAAAGGTGGTGTCTGAGTTTACTTTAAATCAAAGCATCCACCTACCAGTTTATTTTCCTGAGCATGCCAATTGAGGGGAAGCATTGCTCTATATTCTAGATGTACATAGACTACTCAGGTACTATATACACTGCATGAAGGAGTGCAGAAAGTTCTCGCAGCTGTTTGTTTGCCCCAGGGAAAGAGGGCACACCAGTTTATGCTTGTTGAGATGGCTGGCTAACTGTATTACTTGTTGTTTCAGGAAGTACGGTAGGGAACTTCCTGGGTGGTCATCATTCACATAAGTATACCACCCCGCTGCTTGTTTTCAACATTTTTCTGCTGCTTATATCTGTGCAGCTGCCACCTGGAGTACTGTCCACACATTCACTAAACACTACAGTCTGGACATTCTCTTGTAGACGGCTTTGGCTTAGCAGTGCTACAAGGCCTACTTTCTTACACCTGTAGGTTCCAGCCGCCAGGACCGTTCACTGTCATTCTAGGGACATGGATATGTTGTTCATCTACACTGTCTGGCAGGTTTCTTGCCGCTTTAAATCTTGCCGGAAGGTCTTCAAGCTGGCTCATCCCCCCCCACCTGGGTGGTAAAACTCTCGGCTCTGCCCGATGACGTCAGATCTTCCTTACCGCTTGGAAGCTCAGGTTCCCTCCTTAATGCTCTGCGTGTAGACTGGATCCTAATTCTTCGGTTCGCCCAAAACTTATTTTAAAATTCTCAAGACTTCGGTCAAGTTTCTCCCTCGTGGCTGCGATGGACAAATCGACTCCCGGATTTTGGCGGTGCCCTTGTGGGCAGAAGATGTCCAGGACGGACCCGCACTCCACGTGCGTCTAGTGCCTCGGCCTAGAACATGACCGCCAGGCCTGCGAGGTTATGCGTTCATTTCTGCCAGCGTCCTGGAAGACTAGCCACGTTACAGCTGGGGTGCCCGAAAGCGCACCTGCGGTTAAGTTGAAGAGACCCATTGGGCAGTCACCGCGGCGGCTGGCTCGGCTGAGCAACTTGAGCAGATGATCGCCCTTGAGGAGGAGGCGGCCCAGACCGCATCATCCTCTTCCTTGGTCGCGGCATTTATCCCTCTCTCTCTGGGTACCTCATATTCAACTTCTTTCAAGGAGCTTTGCCAGTGCCTTTCCACGAAGGGAGAGGGGCCATCGGGACATTCCTCTCGGTCCAAAAATAAGGACTCAAAGGGTAAGTCCCATCGTCGGCGTTCATGGGAGCGGGAGAGGTCCCCTTCCCCGGACAGTCGACACTCGACTTCGGTCGAGGTTGCGGCTAAGGCCGCTGGCTTCACGGCATCCCTGTCAGGCCAGCCGGCCGAGACACCCGATTGATCACGGTCGAGACTTTTTCTTGACCCGTCCGGACGGGCTGTCGACTGGTGAAGCAGACAACCCTTCTTCACGGTCTCCCGGTGGAGACCGAGGACTTGTCTGCGCCTCCGGTGCGCAGTCCCCAGTTAAGGCTTCGAGCGGTGAAGGCGGTGTCCCCGCCCTTCCCAGACCTGTCGTCGGAAATGTCGAGGGTCTCTGTCTCGGCCATTACCTTGGTCCAGCCGATCCCGCCAACACTGGTGGTCTCGGTCTCGGCACCGAGATAAGCGGCGCTGCTGCTCGTCCTTGTCTTCTTCCTTGGAAGAGGAGAGGCTTTGGTGCAAGTTGTGTTGACGCTATGAGGACCTGATGTGGCAGCAGTTACTTCTGTCCGGGAACAAGCCGACGCCGTCGCCTTCCCCAACCATCAAGTGGCTGTCATCCGAGCGGCTGAAACAACCCCTCGCTGTAGCCGAGGTGCCCAAGCCTGGGACGGTTGTTCGGCCGAAACCAGCCGCCCCATCGATTTGTGGTGGAACCTCCACCTCCACAACCGAAATCGGGGGCGCCGACCAAGGACTCTCGGTCGGGTCAGGGCCTGCCCCACAGGTTGTCAATCACCCTCACTCCCGACCGTCCTCGGCAGGTGGAGGGTGGCTCAGGCCCCAGGCAGCTCTTCGCGGACTCCTCCGAGTCCGATGACGACTCCTCCCTGTTCTCCAGGCCCATCGACCTGGAGTCCTCCAGGGGCTAGTCGATGGACGAAAGCCCATCGTCTTTCATGAGTTTGCTTCGGCTCATCTCGGAGTCCACCGGGATGCAGCTCGACCCCGTATCCAAGCGGGCCAAGTATCCCCTGACGGGGATACTGGACTGAGGGGATTCACCCACGGAGGCCTTTCCGGTGGCTGAAGCCATTGTTGGCCCAGCCTTGGAGCTCTGGCAGCAGCCTGCTTCCTGTCCTGCGCCTTCGGCAAGGATGGCCAGGAAGTATGCGGTCCCTACCGGCTCTTTGCCCGGGTTTTCAGAACACCCCTCTGCTGAGGGGTTGGTCACCGACAGTGTTTTCCGGCGTTCCGGGAACGCTAAGGATGTGGACAAGCTCCCGACAAGGAGTCCAGAAAACTGGACTATGCTGGGCGCAAGTTGTACGTTGCGTCCTCCCTTGGCCTCTGCCAGGCCAGCTTGGTCATGCTGATGGCACACTTCTCCCACGCCCTCATGGGCTCCCTGGATGAGGTGATCCCTCATCTCCCGGCTGACCTGCAGACCACGGTACGGCAGGTATGGGACCAGGGTAGGGCAGTGGCTAAGCAGCAGCTCCAAACGGCTCTGGACATCGGAGACTCCTGTACCAGATCGGTTGCGGTCGCGGTGGCTATGCGCCGCAGAACATGGCTGAGGACATCCTCCTTCATGGCGGATACCCAGGACAAACTGGCGGATGTCCCCTTCTTGGGGACCGACCTCTTTGGCCCTTGACTGGAAGGTCACCTCCAGCGGATCGAAAAGTCCAATGCCATTCTGGACTCTGTCACCTCCGCCCAGAAGGACAAAGGCCGCTGACAGCAGCAGCACAAGTCCTTTCATCCTTCTGTGCCTGCGGCACATCCGGTCCAGCAGTACTAGCACCAGGGCCAGCAGTCTCGTGCTTGGCATCCCAAACCCAAGCCCGCGGCTTCCTCCAACAGGAAGCGGGGAGGTAAAGGCCCAGGAGGTCCCTTGGCCGGCCCCTCCTCTAAGCCTGCCCAGTGATGGGTTGAGGGGTGTCGTCCCCAGCCTCGTCACTCCCCCCAGGGTGGCTCCGCAACTTCCTTTCTGCTTGGTCCGTTATCACCACGGACCATTGGGTTTGGAGGTGGTAGGAAAGGCCTGACCCTGGGTTCAAGCATGCCCGTCCTTCGAGCGCCGCCCCTCAGGGGCTCACGGGTCCGCAGCCTCTTTGTCGGCTTGCCGAGCCGATATGCCCTGCTCCTCGAAAAGAGGTGATCAGGAAGGTGTGGATCCTCCTCCAGACCCGGGGTTTGTGTCCAGGTACTTCCTGGTCCCAAAACGGACGGGGGGCTGGCACCCCATTCTCGACCTGCATGACCTGAACAGGTTCCTAAGGTCTCGGACCTTCAGGATGGTCACTCTGGCTCAGATAATCCCATTCTTGGAACGAGGCGTGTGGTTCTGTTCTCTGGACCTTCAGGATGCGTTCTTTCACGTCCCAATCCGTCTTGTCTCACCAGAGATTCCTCCACTTCAGAGTGGAGGGATCCCTTTACGAGTTCTGGGCCATGCCCTTCGGCCTTTCCCTAGCTCCCAGGGTCTTCACCAAATGCATGACAGTGGTGACAGCATTCCTGCGATGCCGAAGGTTCCGGGTGTACCCCTACCGGGACGACTGGCTGATTGCAGCCCCCTCCAGGCGGAGGTGGAGCGGTCAGAGATCTGGCCTCCAGGTTTGCTCTCAGTTTGGCCTCCTCATCACAGCGAGGCCAAGTCGGAACTTGTGTCAACGCAGGTGATACAATTCATCGGGGCAGAGCTCGACTCTCTACGAGCCAGAGCATGGCTCCCGGCGGACAGGGCCGAGGTTCTTTCCTCCTTTGCCCAATCATTTCAGGTTGGGCAATCGTGCCCTGCCCGGAACTTCCTGCACCTCCTGGGCCTCATGGCAGCCTGCACCAGCGTGGTCCATTGGGCCTGTTGGTAAATGCATTCCGTTCAATGGGAGCTGGCCAGCCAATAGTCACAGCACTTTGATCGGCTGGATCAGCTAGTGGCAGTGACCCAGGGGATGTGGAACGCTCTCCAGTGGTGGACCGTTCCGGCACATCTGCAGGAGGGCATCCCGTTTGTCCGCCCCTAACCGACGGTCTCTCTATTGACCGATGCCTCTCTGATGGGTTGGGGTGCCCATCTGGGGGAGCACAGAGTGCACGGCCTCTGGTCCCCTCGGGAGTCCCGATGCCATATCAACCTGCTGGAGCTTCGAGCGGTTCGTCTAGCCCTCACCGCCTTCACTCTGTTTCTACGGGGTCAAGTGGTTCAGGTCCAGACGGACAATACCACGACCATGTACTATCTAATCCGCCAGGGCGGGACGCGCTCCATGCCTCTGTGCAGGGAAGCTCTCCGCATTTGGTCACTCGTGCGCAGCCTGGAGGAGGATCTCCTCGCCATTCATGTGGCAGGAGCCTCCCAACACGCTGGCCGATGCCCTAAGCTGGATAGGGACTGCGTCTCACGAGTGGTCTTTCCTGCCGGAGGTAGTACAAGATCTCTTCTCCAACTGGGGCACGCGTCAGGCGGACCTGTTTGCCTCCAGGAAGAATGCGAAGTTGAGACTGTTTCATGCCCGTCCCCCTCAGCAGGGCTCGCTGCAGGGGAATGCCTTCTCGAGGCTGTGGACCGGGCCTCTTCTATGCCTTTCCCCCATTTCCCTTGATCCACAAGGTGCTTCTCAAGGCGAGGAGGGACAAGGTGCAGGTGATTCTGGTAACCCCAGACTGGCCCCGCCAATTCTGGTATCCAGATCTCCTCAGTCTCCGCTCCAGGCTCCCGAGGCGGCTTCCAGCCCGCCCGGACCTGATCTCAGTCAATCAGGGAAGGTTTTCCATCCGGACC
This sequence comes from Neoceratodus forsteri, assembly GCA_016271365.2. NCBI lineage: Eukaryota > Metazoa > Chordata > Ceratodontiformes > Ceratodontidae > Neoceratodus > Neoceratodus forsteri. The sequence continues at coordinate 1,482,431,864 of CM057453.1, read as the reverse complement.
TTCATTCCCTGCACCTGACGGCCTGGTTCCTGAGCGGCTAGAGTTCCAGGCCTTGGGTTTTCTGATGAGGTCCTCAGCGTTGTTAAGGCGTCCCGTAAGGAGTCGACCAGAAAGTGCAATGCCTTCAGATGGAAGAGATTCTCCATTTGGTGTCAGGGCAAGGGCCTGGATCCTTTCTCCTGTTCCTTGGCAAGCATTCTGGACTACCTGTGGTCCCTTTCTCTGCAAGGGCTTCGGTTGTCGACCCTTAAGGTACACCTGGCAGCCATCTCTGCTTACCTGGCGCAGGCCGGGAAGTAGTCGGTGGCGCAGGAGAAGGTGGTCGGGTGCTTTTTCAAAGGCTTTATATCACATATCCCCTCCAGTGCGAGAACCTCCACCTCTGTGGGATCTACTGCTGGTATTGGGTGCTGGGCTAAGCTCATGGGCAAGCCATTCGAACCGATGCACATGTGTGACACCTCTCACCTGTCGTGGAAGACCGCCTTCTTGTTGGCTATCACGTCAGCCAGAAAGATGGGAGAGCTTCAGGCGCTTTGCATCGAGTCTCCTTATCTGGTCTTCCACAGGGACAAGGTTGTCCTGCACCCCCATCCGAAATTCCTTCCGAAAGTGGTGTCGGAGTTTTACCTTAACCAGGTGTTGACTCTGCCAGTGTTCTACCCCAGTCACACCTCGGAGGCCGAATATAGGCTCCATTCTTTGGACCCTAGAAGAGTGCTCGCTTATTATAAGGAGAGGACGGCTGAAGTTTGGGGAGAGGTTCACCAGCTGTTTGTCACCTACGCTGAAGCCGCACCTGGTAGACCTGCAGTCAAGCGGACAATAGGCAGGTGGGTCACCTCCTGCATAGATCTCTGCTATAGGTTGGCGGGCATGGAGCCTCATTCTACCCGCCATACCGCTGCATCGGTGGCTGCTTCCAGGGACGTCCCTATCCAGGAAATCTGCAGGGCTGCTACCTGGAAGTCAGCACACACCTTCATCACTACCACATCGACCTTGAGTCACGCCAGGATGCTGGTTTTGGGCCCTTGGTTCTCCAGTCATTATTCCCTAAGTAGGGGTTGTGCGCCTTGCCTCCCTTCTCCCAGAGAACTGCTAGGAGTCTGCCAGACAGTGTGGATGAACAACATATCCATGTCCCTAGAAATACAGGTTACTCACCTGTAACAGGAGTTCTAGGAATGGTATATGTTGTTCATCCACACGACCCACCCGACCTCCCCGGCTTCGACGCACAATCTGGCTTCCAGCGTGCTAGATCTGGCGTCATGGGGCGGAGCCGAGAGTTTTACCACCCAGGTGGGTGGGAGGAGCCAGCTTGAAGACCTTCCGGCAAGATTTAAAGCGGCAAGGAACCTGCCAGACAGTGTGGATGAACAACATATACCATTCCTAGAACTCCTGTTACAGGTGAGTAACCTGTATTTACTGCTTGTTACTCATTCCATAGGTGTGTGGCCTGATGAAAGAGATATCCTTGAAGAAGATAGGACAGTTATGTACTTAGCGTAGCAGTAGACCTTTGAGAGAATCTCTTTTATTAGGCCATGCAATCCCAACCCCCTTCCCCCTTATGGGTCTCAGACTTTAGCCTGTGTTGCTCCTATCTCCATTCTAGTCTACCCTTAGTCCTTTGACCCGCTTGGGTTTGAAGAGTACTGGATCCTCTCATGGCTCCCTACTGAGAGGTCCTCCGAGTATGATCTCTGGCAGTGAACTGAAGAAAGAAGGGGCCACTTGTGTTTATATAAGAGCCGACATCTGACTGTCATGTGCAGCCCTTAGCTGACTGCATGCAACAGTTTGCATGTGGTCCTAGCGCCTGGCGGCTTATAGTTCCATAGGTGTGGCCTGATGAAAGAGGTATCGTAGAAGATCTACTTTACAGTAAGTATGCAACTGTTCTTTCCAGGAATGGTACATGCAGGGTTGGACAAATTAGGTAGCCAGTGGGCACTAAAAATATTGGTTTGGCTACCAGATGTTGAAACGTCAACGGTCAACAGGCTACTGCTGCAGGATGTTTGTTCCCTTGATGACTGGTCAAAGACCAGTTTCTGTGCAACCTGGTCTAAGACCAGTTTCCAAACCACTTAGTCCAGGGCCAGTTTAACCGCTGTACAGGAGTTTTCTTTGTTGCACTTAGTTTTTTCCCCTGCACCAACTCCCTTTATTGTAGATTTACTATTACCAACTCCACACCGACATGGATCACCACACCAGTGAAATTTCGGGTCAAAAGAATTTTAGAGGAAAGTGAGATGCAAACCAGACTTTCAGGATCACAGCCTAGTGCACTAACCACTACGCTATGCTGGCTGCTAACTAGCAAGCTTATGGTTAGACACATATGTGACAATAACTGATCGTAGGCCGGTTCAGCTGGAAGGAGAAACTGTTCACAGAACAAGCGGCACAGAAACTGGTCTAAGACCAGGTTGCTCTGAAACTGTTCTCTGACCAGGCTGGTCCCAGACCAGTCATCAGGGGAACTGTCTTCGTACACCCTGGCTACCTGCCATGAAGTGATTTTTGAGCCTTTAAAAATGATGGCCTCCAAAGATACTGATTTGGCTACTAGATTTAGAAAGCTGCTGGCCAAATTGGTCACCGACTCACAAAGTGATTTCTCCCACCCTGGGTATATGGTTTATATCTACACAACCCACCTGGCCTTCCCTGGCAAGTGGTACATGTATCATGCTTCCAACATACAAGATCTGACGTCAGGAACAGAATTTGGGGGGGAGGGGATATACCGTCTTACAATAAAGTAATAGCTATATTTCTAAAGTAGTGGTTCCTCTGGAAAATCGGAACACCTCAGGTATTTAGATTATACATTGTCTTGCAGTAATCAGTTGTGTTATACCCAAGTTGTTGAAGTATACTACAACATGCTTTTATGTTGAAGGAACTTGCAGATGTCCTGGCGAAACCCCTGGCAGAGCTTTTCACCATCTCTCTGAGGACAGGGTGGGTGCCCCAAGACTGGCAGGTGGTGCATATAGTGCCTATCCACAAGGGGGGATCAAGGGAGGTGGCAGGGAACTACAGGCCTGTCAGCCTGACATCGGTGGTGGGCAAGGCGATGGAGGGCATTGTCAAGGAGAGGCTGGGGGGACCTGGATAAGTCAAGTGCCTGGACGATAGACAGCATGGATTCATCCGGAAATCGTGTCAGACAAACCTGGTGGAGTTCTATGACTGGGTGACAAGTGCCTTGGACCTGGGTAGACCAGTGGATGTCCTCTTTCTAGACTTCAGCAAGGCATTTGACTCTGTTCCTCAAGTGGGCCTGTTGGATAAGCTGGGAGAAATGGGGTGGGGAACAGATGATCAGATGGATGAGCAATTGGCTCCAGGACCCGGACCCAGAGGGTCGTGGTTGGTGGGATAGTCTCATCCCCAAGGAGGGTCGTAGTGGGGTCCCACAGGGATCAGTCCTTGGGCCCCTTCTGTTCAACGCCTACGTATCTGACATAAGGACAGGAATCAGGAGTGAGATGAGTCTCTTTGCAGATGACTCGAAACTGGGGGCGGTGGTGGATGGGGAGGAGGGAAGGGTGGCCCTACAGGGGGACCTGGAGGCTCTGGAAAGATGGTCTAGAAAGTGGAAGCTGAGGTTCAATGCAGGGAAATGCAAGGTACTCCACCTGGGGGCCAGAAACCCAGGCCAAGTGTACACCCTGGGGGGGAAATGCTACAAGTCTCGATGGCTGAGAGGGACCTGGGGGTGGTGGTGGATGTCAAGATGAACAACTCTGAGACTTGTAGGAGGGCAGCAGCCAAGGCCAACAGGATGCTGGGATGCATCGCTAGGGGGATCACCTCCAGAAGGAGGGAAGTGATACTCCCTCTGTATAACTGCTTGGTGAGGCCGCACCTTGAGTACTGCGTGCAGTTTTGAGAGCCACACTTAAGAGGACATTAACCTCCTGGAGAGGGTCCAGAGGAGGGCAGCCAAAATGATTTGGGGCTTGGGGGACAGGACCTATGAGGAGGCTCGAAGAGCTAAATATGTACACATTGGAAGAGAGAGGGACCGGGGGACATGTGAGGTCTTCAGGTACATGAAGAGGGTAAATAGGGGAGGAACAGTCAGGGTGCTTGAAGGAAGGAGGAAGGGGCCACTAGAGGGCATGGGTGGAAGCTGGAGGGAAGATTCAGGGGAGAAAGGAGGAGGTGCTACTTCACTGAGAGGTGGGTGGAGCCATGGAATGCACTGCCTAGGGGCTGGTGGAGGCAGAGACAGTGGAGGGTTCAAGAGGGGGTGGGACAGGTACAGGGGAAGGGTTCTGGAAGCAAAATCCAGTGCAGCAAGAATATCCGGAACTGGGAAGGGAGAAGCCAGAGAAGGCGAGGAGGACAACAAGGTCAGCACCCAGGGTGGGGGCTGACCAAACGAGCAGACACGAAAGACCGTTAGGCCTATTCTGCTGGCATTTTAGTATGTTAGTATGTGGCACTCTTCCTTTGGCATAAAATGTACCCATTAAAGGAAAACTGTCATAATTCCAAAGCCCCACTCCCGATTAGGCTTTTCGCAATAGAAACTCATTTATTATGAGTGATAGCTTACTTAATTTTATTTTTGCAAAGTCCGGGGGTCGACAACATGGTGGGCACTGCATGGTTTCATTTCAGGTGAAAGTGTGGCGCCGCACTGCCCATTTCAGTGCACTTGTATGCAATAATGTAATTTTAGTGACATCTGCCACTGAAGAAAAATGTGTAGCTACTGTATGCAACTGTGACATATAAAGGGCTGTAGTTTCCAAAGAGCATCTCCTGTTTTGTGTTTATTGCAGAACTCTAGAATCCATTCAGTCGATGAAGAACTCTAGAATCCATTCAGTCGGTGTCCAGTGCACTTTGTTTTGGGTGAAGAAGGGTGCTGAAGCACATTTGGTGGGACTTTGAGTAGAAGTTTGCATTGTTTCTTTCAGTCCTACATTTAATTTGGGTTCTGAAAGAGCAAGGGCTTCCTCTTCCAGTTCTGTTCTTTCCTGACTTTTCACTAAAGGTGGTGGTCATTTGCTTTTGAGAGATAAACGCTGGAAATTATTTGAAGACCGTTTTATTCATTAAGTTGCATTTAGATGCTCAAAATGTTAAAGTAGGTTATAGAATCACAGCATTAGTTGTTAAAAATTGCTTGCAGGCAGTGAAGTACAGTCAACAGTGCAAGTTATGACCAGTGTCCAAATTCAGGAATGTCATTTTTTTTGTGTCCGTCTCCCAACTACATACACACTATTGCCTACTGGATCCAAGACGTATTGCTACCCCGCACTGCATACCTGGTATGGTCGATGTTATTCTGTAAGATACCATAACAGTATAGCAAGAGAAACTAAGCGTAATGGAGGTGAGTGCAGCGTTTTGAGCTGGAAAAGCAACTCTCCATGCATGGGGAAAGGCATTATGTGGTGGGTTTGAATTGGGGAAACTTCAAAGAGAGAGTGAAGATTCTCTATTTAAACCCACTGCATTCTGTCCAAGTACAGAAATGTGAAACTAAAGAAATATGGGCTTTTAAATTCTTTTTCTTTAGTGTTTTGAAAGGGAACATGGTTTAACCAGGAGTAGTATACTAAGCCAAAGCTTTTTTCCAGATGCAATCTGGGAGCATATGGAAGTTAAGTGACTTGCTCAGGATCACACAGTGTGCACCTAGGCAGGTCTGGGATTCAAACCCAGGTCTCCAGATCTGCATCTTGGAGCCTTAACCCACTGTGCTGTGCTGCTTCCATAAAGTCACAATACATTTTTAAAACTAAAATGTAGCAGCTTCTGCCACTGTTAACCTGCACAACCAGGGGTCATGCTCCTTTTCCATGCTTTAAGTGAAATGTGTACTTTTCTAATTTGTGAATACTTTGTTGTAGTTAAAGATTATAATGATAGTGGCATGTAGCCCAAGCTTCCTTAAAAGAGATTTGTGTTGGTGACGTGCCTTAGCCAAATCATGTTTAGGACCGGAGAGATAGTCAGAATGAGAATGAAAGAACACCAACACTCTAATACTATAGATCAACTTATTGAAGTGGGCCCCCCTGTATTTTTAATGACGGTACTAATATTTTAATGAAAACCATGTTGTATTTAGTCAGCCCAGATGTTTAGCATTGTACAAGGATGTATAGGAACTTCATGACTCTGCTTTATACCACTTTCTGCTTAGCAAAGAAGCACCGAATTCGTCTGCATGAAAAGGCCTCATGGCCCATCACATCTTACTTTACTTACAAACAAGCTTTACTTATTTTGAAGCTTTGCATGTATGGCAGTTTTCACAAGGTCTGGTTCTTTAAATGTGATAGAGAATTATTTTAAACTGTTGTGCTTCCTTATGATTCTTTTTTTTTTGTTTTGTTTTTTTATTTGTCTTATTCAGTTTTCTGATTTGCACTGGCTGCAGGGAAGGTCTCTTAAAACCACAAAAGGCCCTCATGCAAGTTTCGAACAAGTAGAGTGTAGAATCTGTCCTGCACACTTTCTGTGATCACTGTTTCTCTGTTGCACTGATAATCCCCCTGGCTCACCACTGAAACCAACTCAGATCTGGGTTTCCTACCAATGGCAGGTCTCTAAATTTTAGCTTACAGTATGTTATAGAAGTGTGCCGTGGGGAGCTGTTAGATTATGTGCCGTGGGGAGCTGTTAGATTATGTACTGAACTGATAACCATAGCTAATGGCTTGAACATTAAGACAAGTTCTGCTTCTTTCGTTCCAGGCAGTCTTGGGCTCTTGTTGGGGTCATTGGTGGAGGTGATTCCTTTTGCAGTGAAGAAGTGGAGGATTACATGAACCATAATACTGCGAAGAAAGCCCTTGCTAGAAGAGCGTTTACAACAGTGAATGGAGTCAACTTTTCTGTGTCAGCTTATAGCGAGTGGATTGAAGGTATACCAAGCCTTTGTTTTGTGTCCGGTATTAAATACCTGACAGAATGCTGTTCTAGTGAACCATACTTCTTTTTTTTTTTTTTTGTAATTTAGACTTTTTACCTGCCACCGAACTTCTAGGCTCTGCCTTGGTCACGGCGCCCCTGTACCTCCACCACCCATATTGCCCGCGTACTTCCCAGTTACCTCTGACTTGCCCCTCAGAGGGCGGGGATGTGGTATCGTAAGGACACCGGTGCCGCGATCTTAGTATCTAGTTGGGAGAGCCGGCTAGGTGGCTAATTGAGGTCAGGAGCAGAGCGTCATGGAGATGTTCCGGGCAGCGTTTTTTCTCTCCCCTTTAAGCTGGGGCAGTGACGTGCAATGATGTCCTGCATCTGTCCTGCGCCAGAAGTGTTTTCCTGTGTGTCGGTGCATGGCGTCAACCCGGCCTCCACCAGGTGTCGCTCCTGCACTGATCACAGTGCCCCCCCTGGAGAAGGAGAGCAGTCCTGGGGATGCTCAACCCTTCTCCCTTGGCTGGCCCTCTGACGATCCGGATCCATTCCCAAACCTGGGTCGCCGGCGTTGCAAGCGGAAATCCAACCGCTGCACCGATGGTCCGGCCCCGTAAAGCATACTTGTCAATGGCAAATGAGCGATCCTTATGTCACAGAAAATAGACTGCTTGTGGAAATGCTGATTAGCATGTGCCGCTCCACAATTTCTCAGTTAGAAGCATACATTTTTCTTTGTGAATTTAAACACCTTGCATGTTTAATAAGAAGTCTGTCTGTTGTAACTGTTTGTGTCAGAATCGTCTCATGCTAGGTAACTATTCCACCAAGTCCTCATCTGAAACATGATAATACAGTGGGCCTTAAGTGACACTGCCAACCTTTTTTGCATCATATTATTTTTAAGTAAAACTCCACATTTTATGATTGCTTACCTCCTCTAAAATTCATTGATGTTGCTGGTTGTTTTATCTGCCTCCTTGCTTATTAGAACTGAAATGCATGGTAATGTATAGCTTTGTTTTGCTTCAGATCTTTGAAGTACCTTTACAGTGTACATCCTGAACATTAGAAGAAGAAGCAGCAGAATCAGTATTTATATAGCGCTTTTCATACACAGTGTATCCCAACGCGCTTTACAAGCAATGATAGACTGGTAGTGAAGTGACTGAATCTGTAGTGGTGGCCATATTGCTCATCAACACCCGCACACAGCCTGGAAAAATGCATGAACCAATTTATGGGAAGGGGCATGTTGGCAAAGGACACCGGGAATGTCCCCTACTCTTTGCGTAGAATGCCCTGGGTTCTTTTCTTTTACTTTTACCTGGACACCCACAAGGACAGTACCAGGATGGATAGAAGGGACCTCGGTTTAACGTTTCATACGAAGTGAAGGCACATCCCAGCAGTACAGCACCCCCAATGCTGCACTCGGATACCAGCGTTTTAGGTGCAAGTCCCATCCCGATGTGGGATGAGAACCCACAGCCTTGTGGTCCAGAGGCAGATATGCTACCAACTGAGCCATCCTGACACCTAGAAATACCCTCAAACAGTGCAGCCACTCATGATACCAATGTCTCTTATATTCCCACTGCATAATGAGTAGCTAGATAGTGTTGGGGGTGTTCCTGAGTCCAGGAAAGATGCAGTTGTAGTTGGTCAAGAAATGTAAACAAACATGTTTTGATGTGGTAACACTAGTATGGTGAGAACTCAGTTTTTCACTTTTTAAAAGAAAAAAAGATCTGAATCAAACTACCAGCTGCATCAACAATCTCTGTAGAATGTGAACAATCATAAAATGTTTTTTTTTTTTTTTTTTAAACTAGGGGCACTTTGAGGCCTAAGGGACTGTGTCTCTTTAAGGACCAATCCACAGAATCCTGTGTGGGTGCATAAGGGTTCCAGGTGCCATGGTGTGTCTGCAAGACACTTGAATTGTAACCTGTGACATATGCTAGCACCCCTGCACCCATGAAACAGCCCCCTTATTTTCAGGATTTTTCATTGGAGGAATACCCCCAAAAGAAGGTTGCCTGCTAAAACTGTTGGGGGTGTTTGTGGTCGAGCACCGAGTCTCTGACCTTTCCTGGTTGACAAACTTCAAGTAAGTAAATAAAACATGCTGGTATCTATGCTGGAAGGAATTTGAGACACGTTAAATAAAAGCTTGAATATCAGCGCTTAGCCTGATGGGAGGTGACATACACTGGGGAATAGAGGTCTTTGTTGGGAGCGTGTGCCACTGTGCAAGATAACAAAAGAAACTATTTCATAGTGTGCAGCTCTAGAGATAGGGTCAAACTATGCATGACATGGGGGCCCTTCTGGAAAGTTAGTTTGGGGAACCTTGAAAATAAATCATGGGAGTGGTCACACAGAAGCGACACACTCCTACCACAGCTCCACTAACATTTTGTACACTGGTTCCGTGTTTACATTTTATAGTTGCATAATTTGAAAAGAAAATAGATTATCTATGCAAGGATTTGCAGCGTTTGAAAGATAGGGAGATCAGAGATGTCCAGTGGGGCTGGCAGGATGTTTGCTTCTCTGTGCACAGTTTGAAAAAGCTAGTACCTGGGTTTGTAGAATATTAATTCTTCATTCATTTTCATTATGGGGAAAAAACTTCTAATGAACTGTTTCAAAAAAACAGCTTTTTCTCCTTAGAGTGTGGTTTGTAATAATATGGTCAAACCCTTGTTCACCAGAAACTTTGTGTATTGTGTTTAGCCTCACTAGTGTGGGCCCTTAAGCCAAGGCCACTCCTGAGCTTTGCACTACTAGTGAACTACACAATGCAGTGCACCCCACTCCCAATAGGTCAGCTTGGTAACATATCAAGGTCATCCACTCCCAGCCAGTGACTAAAACAGTTCCTTGTAGAGTCCTGCAGAGAGGGAGTTAAAAGGAGTAAATATAAAAATGAAAAAATCTGATCCAGCTCTAAGTCCTGTTAGACTAAAGATATACTGTATGTAACCCGCTTGTTCCCCGGCGTTACTAGAATCCCAGTTAGAATCAGTGGCAGGCAGGGAAGGCAGCTTGTGAAATGCCAAGTAAATTGGTTTCACTCTGTCATGCCCTGTTTTCAGTCTCAGCTGAGCTGGAGTAATGATGTAATCTTAGAACTCTCGCAGCAGCATAAGCCACACTCTGGCAAGCAGTTGTCAGCTAGAGTAGAATGTTCAGTAGTCTTGGAGTGTGAGTTCCAGAAGGAGGCTGCAGCTTGCTGTGCAGCTCCTCAATCAGCTCTGTTAGAGAGCTACCTTTTTTGTTTTGGGTAGTTTGTTCTCACCCTAGAAGAAGAACATAGAAGACGGTGTCTGAAGTGGTGGAGGTCTTGCCAAGTGGGTTTCCTTTGCTCCATCCCAGGAGGGATGGGGGCAATCTTCAGGGTTTGAGGCAGTCCCCTTGATCCATTCTGTTTGGTGAAGCTGCCTTGAACATCTTCATTTGTTGTGAGTACAGCTCTTTTTTGTGTAAGCCAAGGAGGGGTACCTGCAATACCTTGGGTGAGTTTTCTCTGACAATGGGACTGTGTTCACCTAGTTTCTAAGTAAAGTTTCTGCCTACGTTGGAGTCCCAGGGTGACCGTCCAAGTACAGAACTTTAAGTCTTTGGCACTCTGGGTGTGCCTGTAGTTTAAGTGTGGGAAACATTTAAGACAACAACTACAAGTTTCTGTGAGGGTGTTATTAACCAGATGAATGGCCGAGTATAAACTTGGAAGCAAAAGGTGGGAGACCCCCATCTGAAGCAACCAGTTTACCTCTCCAGGTTCAGTTTGGGCACCAAGTACCTTTTCATTCAGGGCATGTGGCCAATGCCTGATGGAAGTAGTTTACCCCAAGATGTGGGTTTGGATTTCTGTTTTTTCAGTTTACCCCAGTATAGTGGGTTCTGCAAGAATTGAGCCTGGATGTGCTCAGTGTGGTCCAGGGTACCATCATTTATCCCATGGGAAATGAGAACAGTTCTAGTCCGGCTGTGTGTGCCAGTCTGCGTTTCAGAACCAGAGAGTTTGCTGTTTTGTGTGTGTTTCTTTCTCCTATGCTAAATGGGAATTCAGGAACTGGTGTGCCCTGGAGATGTCTGCAGTACCGGTATGTGTAGCCCCATGGGTGTCCATCTTCGCTTTGTGAATTATTCCTACTTTGTTATGTGAATAAAAACCACACTCTAGAATCCCAGCCTGGTTTGGACGGTAATGTTATTGCTTCCTTGTCTGGATTTAGTTGGGTGCCCCTGTCCAGAAGTGCAAACCTGGCATAATTGTGAGCAAATGTTTTCTCTCAGGGATCTGGGTTGTTGGCCATGATAAATGGTCCCTCCAGGTGTGTGCCAAGGTTGCCACACTTGGGTTTGACTGTTCTGGTGTAACTGTCTGGCCAACCCAGACTAATGGTGGTGATTTCTCTCTCTAATGAGTTTGTGTTCAAGTTTTTCTTATGTACACCCCCCCACCCCTCTCGGGCTGCCCCAGCTGTTTTTGGTGGTGAGAGGAGAAGCCCTGCTAGTTAAACAAGGGGGGCCGATAGGGATGGTTACATATAGTATACAGTACGTTAAACTTTACGCAGGAGCTTGCTTCAAACAACATGAAGTCTTGCTATATTATGACATATGCAGTATAACCCCAGGTTAGAACTGCTCCGGAGGTGAAAGAGTTAACTTTCCATGCAGGGCATGGAACCTTGAGCGCGAGCTCGTTTGAACACTCTGCCTGTTGTAGCTCAAACTTAAACTGTCAGATTCTTTACTCCGCCTCACTGAACAGTCGCTCCGGAGATTTCTCCTGCTGCTCGGTTCGTTTGTCGGTTAAAAAGTTTAATTCTCGGTTTATTTTACCGAAATTAACCGCAATTGGTCGGTTCAAGCTCTGTCTGTGGTATTGTAAGTAATAGATAGGCTTATTTATTTTTTTCTTCTGTGTGGAACTTGTAAACGTCTTTTTCGGTTCGGTTTGAACCGATCAGATGGGTTTTAAAATTACTTTCTAGCCCTTTAGAGTGCGGTTCCCGGTTCTTATCGGTTCTAAAAAAAAACGGATTTTATTATGGTTTTTTCCATGACCTGTGACACGGTTGGGAACCGATAAGAGAGTCTTGCTTGGCGGATTGCCACTAACGGGCAAGTTTTGGTTAGGCTGGCACTATGTCTGAGAAACCCAAAAGAAAAACTGGACCCACTGGGTTTCAGCACTGTGGCCTCTGTGGGGAAGCTTTTGCTAAGGCTGACCCACACACACTTGTGTATATTGTCTGGGGTTTGACCACTTCAATGCAGACTGCCAGATTTGTAAGAATTTTCCTGCTGCCACCGTGGAAAGAGAGTTGGTAGGCTCAGGAAAGGCCAAAAAGTCCGCTGACCGGATGGCCAGCCGGTTGATTCAACCGAACGGAGGGATGCCCTCTGACCAGGCGATACTTCCTCGGGCAAGCGAAGAGCCAGCTCTGAGGAGCCGGTTCCAACTAAAAGGGCTAGAAAGTCAGCTAGTGTGGAGCCAAAGGTTTTTTCTCCAACCGCTGAGGAAATAGCTAAAGCTATTCAAATTGTCCAGTCTCTTTCCCCGGTTCCGTCCGAACCGACACCATCAGGGAAGCGCTCGGTTCGGATGGTTCCACCGGTTCAAGATTATGATTTTGAGGATTTTTATGAACCGGAGGAAGGGGAAGAGGGGTATGAGGAGAGTGAGTGATTTTGAAAGTCTGGATGTGCCCATTGAGCCGGACATCTCTCCAGACAGACCTTCAGGGTTCCCCCCCCCCCAGGCTATCTGAGTCCCTTTCTCATTTTATGTTCTATAAGAAAGTTGCTGAAACTCTCCAGCTCCCTGTTGAGGAAGCTGTTGATGATCAAGAAGAGCCTGATTATGTAGAAATGATGGATATTCCAGAGTCTAGGAGACTGTCTATTCCCTTGCACAAATCCTTTAGGAAACAGACAGTAAAAATTCCCAAACTCCTCATTCTATCCTTCCTGTTGATAAAAGGATGGACAAAAGGTATACATTATCAGGCTCTGATACGGAGTTCCTCTCTCAGCAATGCAGCCATGTGGGGGTAGTGCAGGCTGCAGCCTGTGACAAGGCTAATATTCCTCTAGCCTCTCACCCTCCTGAAAAGGATTCTAGGAGGATGGATGCCATGTCAAAGAAACAGTACATGGCAGCATCTTTAGGACTCAGACAGGCGAATTATATGGCTTATGGAGCTAGGTACCAGAAATCCAGATGGGATACCGTGCTGGCACTAGCAAAACAGGCCCCTGACCAGCTTGCCAGGGAGCTGGAGCAGGTGACTGCGGATGGTATTGAGGCATCCAAGGTGCAATTCCATGCTGCAGTAGACTCTAATGATGTTTCATCAAGAGTCATGGCTACATCTGCGTCTCTTCACAGAATGGCCTGGTTCAGATGTACTGCCCTGTCAGCAGGATACCCAGTCTAAGGCTATGGATTTTCCTAGTTGTGGGCAATTCTGTTTGGGGAGCAGACAGAGAATTATAGAAGAAAATGGATGAGTATAGGACCACCTATAGGAGTGCACAGGCCAAAGAAAGGCAAGCCACTCCTCAAAGGCAGCATGTCAGGGGCAGGGCAGGCCTTTTCATAGGCCTTTTACCAAGCCAGCCTCCTCTTCTGCTTATGCCCAGAGGGGTTCTTTAGAGGAAGAGAGGCAGAAGGGGTCTATAAGCCTGCTTCTACTCCTCAACCCAAAGCCCCTGCAAAACAGGCTCCTGGATGGGGTGGCCAGGCCAATTCTCACTACCGGTGGGGGCAGGCTGGCTTACTTTGTCCAGGACTGGAAGTCTGTAACATCAGACAAGTGGGTCCTGGAAGTAGTAAGCCAGGGACTGGTTCTCAGCTTCAAAAAATTTCCGAAGATGAGAACCAGGTCCTTTCCACCTGCAAATCCATCAGAGGCACTTGCCCTAGAAACAGAAGTTTCTTCCCTTCTGGCTCTCAGAGCTGTAGAAAGGGTTCCACCCCTACACTAGGGCAAAGGGTTGTACTCCAGGTACTTCCTTACCCCAAAAAAGTCAGGAGAATGGTGGTCCATCCTGGATCTCGGGTATCTAAACAAGCACCTTTTAAAACCAAAGTTCAAAATGGTGACTCTGGGAATTATTTTACCTTCTCTAAGGCCAGGGGACTGGTTAGCCTCCCTGGACCTCAAGGATGCCTACTTTCATGTTCTCATCAGAAGCTCCCATCGAAAGTACCTCAGATTCGAACTGCCCTCAGGCCATTACCAGTTCAGAGCAATGCCCTTCGGCCTTACCTCGGCCCCGAGGGTGTTCACAAAATGCCTGGCAGTAGTAGTTGGCCACTTAAGAAGGCAAAAGATTGCCATCTTACCGTATCTGGACGACTGGCTCATTGTAGGCCGGTCTCCAGACCAGGTCAAACTACACCTACAAGTAACTCAGCAACTTCTTACATCTTTAGGTTTCCTTCTCAATCTTCCAAAGTCAGTTCTGGAGCCTGTCCAGCTTCTCACCTTCATAGGCGCAGAACTGAACACAAAAGAAGCCAGAGCCTTCCTCCCTCTGGAAAGAGCAAGGACTTTGGTCTCTCTGGCCTCTTCTTTCACCCTGCAGGTCTCTCGACCAGCAAGGCATTTTCTACAGCTCCTGGGGCACATGGCTGCTTCTACAGCAGTAGTGCAGGGAGCAAGGTTTCAGATGAGGGACATTCAGTTCCATTTGAGAGTCTTTTGGTATCAAAGGACAGATCCTCTAACCAAATTGATCCCAGTGACTCGAACCCTGATCCAGGCCCTCCAGTGGTGGCAGGACCAGAGCAATTTGAGACAGGGGGTTCCCTTCATTCCCCAGTCTCATTCCTTGACCCTTACTACAGATGCATCCCTCTTGGGGTGGGGAGCTCACATGGGCGACCTTACCACCCAGGGGTTGTGGTCCCCTCAGGAATCTCTGCTCCACATCAGTTTGTTGGAACTCAGAGCAGTTTTTCTAGCACTCCAGGTTTTTCCACATCTGTTCAGAACAAGGTTGTTCAGGTCAGAACAGACAATACCACACAATGTGGTACATCAACAAACAAGGGGCACTCGGTCTACGACCTTGTGCAATCAAGCAATGAAGTTGTGGTCTCTGGCTTATTCTCTGAACGCCTCCCTTACGGCAGTTCACCTCCCAGGCAAGTGACATCCCAGCGGATGCTTCCTAGCAGGATTTCCCAGGGCCATCACGAATGGGCACTGGATCCCCTGGTACTGGAGGTAGTATTTGCCAGATGGGGCACCCCTCAGATAGATCTCTTTGCAGCCCCAGACAATCACCAGCTTCCCCTTTTTTGCTGCAGGCCCCCAGTGTTGGGCTCAGTCCCTCTGAATGCCTTCCTACTCAGTTGGGAAGGGAAGTTTCTCTATGGTTTTCCCCCCTTCCCTCTTCTTTTCAAGGTGTTAGTAAAAATCAGATCTCAACCCTGCAGGATGATCCTGATTGCTCCAGATTAGGCCAGAGCAGCCCTGGTACCCACTCCTCATGTCCTTAGCAGTCCACCTACCCCTGTGTCTTCCCAGGGTCACAACCTGTTAACCTGTGCCAAGGGGAGAGTTTGGTATCCGAAACTCAAATCTCTCAATCTCAAGGCCTGGCTCTTGAAGAGTTAGAGTTTGCTGACCTACACCTTTCCCAAGGCGTATTGGAAATTTTGAAGGCCTCTAGGAAGCCTTCCACCAGGGATACTTATAATTCAAAATGGAAAAGATTTTCCATATGGTGTGCTGGTAAGCATATTTCCCCAGAATCTGCTGACATGCCCACAATTCTGGATTATTTAGTGCATTTGAATTCTTTGGGGCTGAGACCAGCTACCCTAAAAGTGCACTTGGCAGCTGTGTCTGTCTTTTTATCAGCAGGTAAGCCCTCTTCTTTTTCAGCTCACCCTGTGTTCTCCAAGTTTTTTAAAGGGTTGCATCACACCCAACCCCCCGTTCAGGGACCCTGCCCCTGCTTGGGATCTTAATATTTGCATTGCTCAGCTTAGCAACCCCCTTTGAGCCATTATCTTCAGCAGAGCTTAAGTACTTGACTTGGAAAGCGGTGTTTTATGGTAGCCATCACCTCCTGCCAGGCGTGAGTGAGCTACAAGCATTGTCAGTGGAGCCTGATTTTATCTCCTTTCACAGAGATAAGGTGGTCCTCAGGACTAACAGAAAGTTTTTGCCTCAAGGTGGTTTCAGACTTCCACCTTAATCAATCCATGTCTCTTCCTGTGTACTTCACTGACCATTCCTCTGGCGAGAGGAGATTACACACAGTTAGATGTCAAAGAGCCCTTAGTTACTATAAACTAGAACCCAAGGGTCATAGGTTTGAATCCCTCCAATTGTTCCTCACTTATGGTGAGGTTGGTAAAGGTAAACCTGCCACTAAAAGATCCATTGCCAGGGAGATTGTCTCTGTATCCAACTTGCTATGAAAAACTGGGTAAGATTCCTCCTCAGGCCTGAGGGCTCACTCTACCAGAGGTACAGCTGAGTCCCTGGCTGCTGCCAGGACATCCCTATCCTAGAGATATGTCAGGCAGCAACTGGAAACAGTTCACACTACTAAGCATTACTCTCTAGATATCCAGGCTAGGAGTGATGCTCGATCTTGGCACAGCTGTGCTTCAGAGCCTATTTCCTAAGTAGGTTCTGTCCCTCCTCCATGGAGGTACTGCTGTGTATTTCTGCATATGTCATAATATAGCAAGACTTCATGTTGTTTGAAAAAAAATTACTCACCTTAGTAATGTTGTTTCTTCTAATGAGTCTTGCCATAATATGACCTCCCCCCCAGCCTGCCCCTCTCAGAACCTCTACTTCTAGAAACATGGATATGTTGTTCATCCACACTGTCTGGCAGCTATCCTTGCCGCTTTAAATCTTGCCGGAAGGTCTTCAAGCTGGCTCCTCCCACCCACCCGGGTGGTAAAACTCTCGGCTCCGCCCCATGATGCCAGATCTTCCTTACCGCTTGGAAGCTCAGGTTCCCTCCTTAATGCTTTGCGTACAAGACTGGTTCTAATTCTTGAATTTTCAAAATTAAAAGTTTTTTGCTAAAAGACTTGGTCTCTCTCCTCGTACTAGCGATGGACCAACCGACTCGGCTCCGGAGATACCCTTGCGGGCAGAAGATGTCTCGAGACGGATCCGCACTCCACGCGCGTCTACTGCTTAGGCTTTGAGCCGACCACCCGCAGGCTTCGAACATGCTCTTCCTTTACCGGCCTCGTCCTCGAAGACCATGCTGCCCGTTTACAACTGGGGCGTTGTCGGCGATTTCCTCGGTGAAGTCAAAGAAGGCCCGGTTGGCGGTGTCGCGGCGGTGGGCTCGGCGGATCAGCTCGAGCAGATGATCGCCCTGAAGAGGCGGCGTGGGCGCTTTACCTCGGCTGCGGCATTTGTCCCGCTCTCTCGGTGCCTCTTATTCAGCTTCTTTTAAGGAGCTTTGTGACTCTCTCGACTAAAGGTGAGGACCAACTTCTTCTGGACCGTTTTCGGTCCAAAAAGACAAGGAGTAGTCTCACCGTCGGCGCTCTTGGGGCGGGAAAGATCCCTCTCCCTGAGTTGTCGGCCGTCGACTTTCAGTGGCTTACAACCCGGCCACTGGTCTCACCCAGGTGTCCCTGTCAGGCCAGTTGGCCGAGACTCCCGTCTGTGATGCGAGATTTTTTCTCGACCACGTTGAATGAGTTAATAAACTGGGCCGATCCCCTCTCCCAGTTTCCCCGGTGGGGGTTAGCAGGGACCCCGTTGGCTTGTCTGTGCCTCCGGTTCCGGAGCTTTGGTTGAATCTTCGGAACCGGTGCGGTTCCCCCGTGACACCTCCTGCACCGTCCTCGGCAAAGCCGAGGTCTCGATCTGGACTTCTTGGCGGTCCAGCCGATCCCGCCGTCATAGGCCTCGGACGAGGAGAGGCTTCGGTGCAAGTTGCGTCGAAGATATGAGGAACTCATGTGGCAACAGCTCCTTCTGACCGGGAATAAGCCGACGCCGTCGTCTTCCCCGGCCATTAAGTGGCTGTCACGGGCGGCCGAAACAGCCCTCGTTTTATCCGAGGCCTGTTCCCAGGCGGTTGTTGGCCAAAACCAGCTGCCCAACCGATTCGGTGGAACCTCTGCCTCCACAGCGTTAGTTGGGGCTCCGACCAAAAATCCTCCAATCGGCTCAGGGACTGCCCCATAGGCTGTCTGTCACCCTCACTCCCGATCGACCTCGGCAGGTGGAGGGTGGCTCAGGCCCAGACAGCTCTTTGAGGACTCTTCCGAGTCCGAAGACGATTCCTCCCTTTTCTCCAAGCGAATGGACTTGGAGTCCTCAGGAGGACAGTCGGTGGACGATAGCCCCTCGTCCTTCCTGGGATTGCTTAGGCTTATCTCGGAGTCCACTGGGATGAAGCTCAAACCCGTTTCTAAGCGGGCCAGGTATCCCCTCACAGAGATTCTGGACCGGGGATTCCCCTACGGAGGCCTTTCCGGTGGCCGAGGCCATAGTGGGCCTGGCCTTGGAGCTTTGGCAGCGCCCTGCTTCCTGCCCTGCGCCTTCGGCCAGGATGGCCAGGAAGATCACAGTCCCCGGTTCCTGTCCGGTTTTGGAACACCCTTGGCGAGGGTTGGTGCGACAGCGTTTTCGGCGTGCCGAGCGCTAGGATGTGGACAAACCTCCCGACAAGGAGTCCAAGAAATTGGACTATGCCAGGCGAAAAGTCTATGCTGAGTCCTCCTCGGCCTTTGCCAGGCCAGTTCGCCGTCCTCATGGCACATTTCTCTCATGCCTGTTGGGCTCCTGGGTGAGGTCGTCCTCATCTTCCGCGGATCTGCAGACCACGGTCAGGCAGGTGCGGGACCAGGCGAGGCAGTGGCCAAACAGCAGCTCCAGACTGCTTTAGACATTGGGACTCATGTGCCAGGTCTGTGGCGGCCGCAGTGGCTATGCGTCGTCGGGCTTGGCTGAGGATATCCACCTTACCGGATACGCACCAAGTTGGCGGATGTTCCCTTTGAGGACCGACCTCTTCGGCCCTGGGGTGGAAGGTCACCTGCAGAGGATCGAGAAGTCCAATGCTACCTTGGACTCGGTCTCTTCCGCTCAGAAGGACAGGGCCGTAAACCACAGCCTAAGCCCTTCGTCCTTATCGCCCGGCGGCCCGTCCAGCCCAGCAACGTCAGGGGCCAGCAGGCTCGGGCTTGGCATCCCAAACCAAGCCCGGGCTTCCTCCAACAGGAAGCAGGAGGTAAAGGCCCAGGAGGGTCCCTTGGCCAGTCCCTCCTCCAAGCCTGCCCAGTGACGGGCTGAGGGGTGTCGCCCCCAACCCCGTCCTCACCCAGGTTCCCCCCGTGGGGGGACGGCTCTGGCACTTCCTTTCCGCCTGGTCCGTTATTACCACAGACAGGTGGGTGCTGGAGGTGGTGGGAAAAGGCCTGCCTCTAGAATTCGAGCAGGCCCCGCCCTTCAGAGCCGTCGCACCTCGGGGGCCTCGGGTCCGCCCGCCTCACTGTCGGCTCGTCGGGCCGACATCGCTCTCACCAAGGAGGTGATCAGGAGGTGGCGTGGACCCTCCCTCAGACCAGGGGTTTGTGTCCAGGTACTTCCTGGTTCCGAACGGACGGGGCTGGCGCCCATTCTCACCACACGACCTGAACAAGTTCCTAAGGTCTCGAACCTTCAGGATGGTCACTCTGGCTCAGATAATACCATCCCTGGAACACGGCGTGTGGTTCTGCTCTGGACCTGCAGGATCGTTTTCACGTCCCTATCCGTCCGTCACATCGAGATTCCTTCGCTTTTGAGCGGAGGGATCCTTTTCGAGTTCTGAGCCATTCCCTCGGCCTGTCTCCAGCTCCCAGGGTCTTCACCAAATGCATAGCAGTGGTGACAGCTTCTCTGCGGCCGAGGGTCCGTGTACCTTACCTGGACGATTGGCTGATAGCAGCCCCCTCCAGACAGGAGGTGGAGCGGTCCAGAGATCTGGCCCTCCAGGTTTGCTCTCAAATCGGCCTTCTTATCAACGAGGCCAAGTCAGAACTCGAGCCGAAGCAGGTGATTCTGTTTATCGGGGCAGAGCTCGACTCTCTTCGAGCCAGAGCACGGCTCCCGGCGGACAGGGCCGAGGTTCTTACCTCCTTTGCCCAATCATTTCTGGTTGGGCAATCGCGCCCTGCCCGGGACTTCCTGCGCCTCCTGGGTCTCATGGCGGCCTGTACCAGCGTGGTCCGTTGGGCACGCTGGCACATGCGCCCCCTTCAGTGGGGACTGGCCAGCCAGTGGTCACAACGCCGCGATCCATTGGACCAGCTAGTGACGGTGACCAGGAGATGTGGAACGCCTCCGTGGTGGACCGCTCCATCTCATCTGCAGGAGGGCATCCCGTTTGTCCGCCCCGAGCCGACGGTCTCTCTATCGACCGATGCCTCTCTGATGGGTTGGGGTGCCCATCTGGGGGAACACAGGCGCACGGCCTCTGGTCCCCGCGGGAGTCCCGATGCCACATCAACCTGCTGGAGCTCCGAGCGGTCCGCCTAGCTCTCACCGCCTTTGCTCCGTTTCTCCGGGGTCAAGTGGTCCGAGTCCAGACGGACAATACCACGACCATGTACTACCTAAACCGCCAGGGCGGGACGCGTTCCATGCTTCTATGCAAGGAAGCTCTCCGCATTTGGTCACTCATGCGCAGCTTGGAGGTGGATCTCCTAGCCATTCATGTGGCAGGAGCCTCCAACACCCTGGCCGATGCCCTGAGCCAGATAGGGGCTGCATCTCACGAGTGGTCTCTCCTGCCGGAGGTAGTACAAGATCTGTTCTCCCATTGGGGCACACCTCAGGTGGACCTGTTTGCCTCCAGGGAGAATGCGAAGCTGAGGCTGTTCCATGCCCGCCCCCCTCAGCAGGGCTTGCTGCAGGGGGATGCCTTCTCGAGGCCGTGGACCCCGGGCCTCTTCTACGCCTTCCCCCCATTTCCCTTGATTCACAAGGTGCTTCTCAAAGCAAGGAGGGACAAGGCGCAGGTGATTCTGATAGCCCCAGACTGGCCCCAGCCAGTTCTGGTACCCAGATCCCCTCAGCCTCAGCTCCAGGCTCCCGAGGCAGCTTCCAGCTCGCCCGGACCTGCTCTCAGTCAATCAGGGGAAGGTGTTCCATCCGGACCTTCAATCCCTGCACCTGACGGCCTGGTTCCTGAGCGGCTAGAGTTCCAGGCCTTGGGTCTTTCCCGATCAGGTCCTCAATGTTGTTGAGGCGTCCCGTAAGGAGTCCACCAGGAAATGCTATGCCTTCAAATGGAAGAGATTTTCCATTTGGTGTCAGGGCAAGGGCTTGGACCCTTCCTCCTGTCCTTTGGAAAGCATCTTGGACTATTTATGGTCCCTTTCTCGTCAAGGGCTTAGGTCGACGACCCTAAGGTTGCATCTGGCAGCCATCTCTGCTTACCGGGCGCGGGCCGGGGAGCATTCGGTGGCGCAGGAGAAGGTGGTCTGGCGCTTTTTCAAAGGCCTTGATCACATTTCCCCTCCAGTGCGAGAACCTCCACCTCTGTGGGATTTACTGCTGGTACTGGCAAAGCTCATGGGCAAGCCATTCGAACCAGTGCACAGCTGTGAACTCTCTCACCTGTCGTGGAAGACCGCCTTCTTGGTGGCTATCACATCAGCCAGAAGGATGGGAGAACTCCAGGCGCTCTGCATCGAGTCTCCTTAACTGGTCTTCCACAGGGACAAGGTTGTCCTGCACCTCCACCCGAAATTCCTTCCGAAGGTGGTGTCGGAGTTTCACCTTAACCAGGTGTTGACTCTGCCGGTGTTCTACCCCAATCACACCTCGAGGCCGAATACAGGCTCCATACTTTGGACCCTAGAAGGGCGCTCGCTTATTATAAGGAGCGCACGGCTGAAATTCGGGGAGAGGTTCGCCAGCTGTTTGTCACCTACGCTGAAGCCGCACCTGGCAGACCTGCAGCCAAGCGGACGATAAGCAGGTGGGTCACCTCCTGCATAGATCTCTGTTACAAGTTGGCGGGCATGGAGCCTCCCAGAGGGATAAGAGCTCATTCTACCCGCCATACTGCTGCATCGGTGGCTGCTTCCAGGGACGTCCCTATCCAGGATATCTGCAGGGCTGCTACCTGGAAGTCAGCACACACCTTCATCACCCATTACCACATCGACCTTGAGTCACGCCGGGATGCTGGTTTTGGGGCCTCGGTTCTCCAGTCTCTATTCCCTAAGTAGGGGTGTGTGCCTTGCCTCCCTCCTCCCGGAGAACTGCTAGGAGTCTGCCAGACAGTGTGGATGAACAACATATCCATGTCCCTAGAAATACAGGTTACTCACCTGTAACAGGAGTTCTAGGAATGGTATATGTTGTTCATCCACACGACCCACCCGACCTCCCCGCCTTCGACGCACAACCTGAGCTTCCAGCGGGCCAGATCTGGCGTCATGGGGTGGAGCCGAGAGTTTTACCACCCGGGTGGGTGGGAGGAGCCAGCTTGAAGACCTTCCGGCAAGATTTAAAGCGGCAAGGATAGCTGCCAGACAGTGGATGAACAACATATACCATTCCTAGAACTCCTGTTACAGGTGAGTAACCTGTATTTTTGGGATGTGGGTGGGCAGTGCAATGTTGGCACTTCATAGATGCCCACTTTATTTTCACCCTCCTTAGGGTGCTTAGGTGTTGTGCTTTATTTTTTTTCCTTGAATCCCCTGACTTGAGTCTTTATTTTGGGATCAAGAACAAAAATGTGTTTTTGTAGTTAGTAGCCAGTGGGCTAGTGTAGGTTTACGGCTTCCACACAGAATCTTAGTGAGTTTTGCTCGTAAAGATCTGACAGTTTAAGTTTGAGCTACAACAGACAGAGTGTTCAACTGAGCTCGCGCTCAAGGTTCCATGCCCTGCATGGAAAGTTAACTCTTTCACCTCCGGAGCAGTTCTAACCTGGGGTTATACTGCATATGTCATAATATAGCAAGACTCCATTAGAAGAAACAACATTACTAAGGTGAGTAATTTTTTCTTCTTGGTGCTGAGCAATGGAGGGCCTCTTTGGAACACGAGCAACCCAGATTTGCATCTTGAGCCTGAGATGTCTGGATTGGGTCTGGAGAGTGGGTTGTGCCACTGCAGTAGGCGTCAGACTGTAGTGTTGTGGTGGTGTTTCCTTGGCAACACTAGTAACCACACATTGCTCCCCTGGCTACTGGTGCATGTGTATGCCCATCAGGCGGTGGGAGGGCATCCAGAACAAGGAGAACAGCTGTCTGCTGATTCAGATGTCTGCTCCTCCTGATGGCAGCAGGTAGCCCCTGGCAGGGATACACCGGACACTATGGGATGAAGGTGGACTGAAGGATTCTGGAGGTGAAGCCTCATTGCAGGCTGTAGATCTGGCTGGCAAGTGGGATGTTCCTAAAGATATCCTGAATTTTTTTTTTTTTTTTTTCACCCTTGGAGCCCCCAGTTGACCCTAGCATCTGCACAACCTTTTATCCTCCGGCCGCCATCTGACCGGCGCCGGATTCCATTTGAGGGCGATCACCACTTACCCCACGGCTTATCCCCCGTGGCGGGATGGCAGGGCCCACTCAACCTCCCGCACAAGACCAGATCTGTATTCAGTGATCCCCAGAGCCAGCGCTGGCACGCCAGACGGACATCAAGCTGCTGCGACTGGGGTGCCCCTTTTCTGTTTTCTGGCTTTTGGAGGCGGGGCGTGCAATGCTGGCAGAGGGCGTACTACACACATGTCAGCATGTCGCACGCCCAATGGCTGCTCTGCCTTCTGCGTACAGGGCCAGGCCTGTCTGCACCCTCCGCTAGGTGTCAGGCTAAGCTGGTCACTGTGCCCCAACCCTCCTCGGGAGAGGAGAGCTCCATCCTCTCCCTCCCCTGCCGATCCCCAGCGGCCCGAGCTCGCTTCAGAGCCCAGGTCGCTGGTGTGGCGTCCTGTGCCTCAACCCTCAGTGCCACCGGGCCAGCTAAAAATCCTGAATTAGTGGCTTGGTGGAGGCTATGTGGGAGCATAAAGAAATATTTAACAAAAAAAAAACTTTTATGCAGGCTTTTAAAATCCAGCTCTTCCCTTTCAAAATCTGTTATGGTGGAGTTTTGTTGAAGTGCTCACCAATGTAGTAAACAGTATGTCTCCCTTTAAAAGACAAAGAACCTCTGTGCGTAAACACTGAGGCAAGGGTTACCCCAAAGGGCATTTGGCTGGGAAGCCAAGTTTCAAGAAAATACAAAATCACACATGCCCACACAATGCAAAGCATCATGGGCTGCATATGAAAATCACCACAGAATGTTATGCTGGTTCAACTTTAAGCAAAATTGCATGGTGCCGAAAGGTGTCTCCCTTTATCAGGCAGTCAGAACACAAAATTGATTGTACACTCCTACTGCAAAGCATCATGGGTAATGCATGCAAATGGTCATGGTGGAATTTTGCCTGGCAAGGCTTTAAATAGGACTGTAAGATGCTAAAGACCTTCCAAACAATTTGCAATGACTGGAAGCTCATCAGTGTGACAGAGGTCATGTAACTCCTTAAAGGAAGAGGAGCAAAATGGAGGCCAGGCTGGGCTGCCATCTGCAAGGGCTCTGGGGGGAGCCCAGTTTTCCTTGCTATTTTGCTCACCTGTTATCTGTTTTTGTCTAATTTATGCCAGCTAGGAGAATCCATTAACTCTGACATGCCTGTTGCATTCAGAGTATATTATGAGTCAAGTTTTAGCTGTTTACTTTTAGTCTGCAGTAAGGAGTGTAGGGTACAAGGTTTAGGTAGGGTTGGGTAGTGATTTTAGTGTAGGAGCTGGTGTTTTTATTTTTGGGGAGGTCCACTTTCAAAGTGCTGTGGAGGAGCTGTTGGGGAGCAAAGGGTTGGAGGAGCCTGCTGCGGTTTCAGCATTTGCACTTTGTTGTTTTCACCATCTCTCGTTGTCATTGGAAGTTGTTGGAGGGAATGCCATTTGGAGATGGCAAACCCGTGGTCTACTTAATATCTGAATAAAGTGCCACCGCCTGAATTGGATTGGACTGTAAGCCCGCGGCTGGAGCCAGCAGAGTGGGCATACGAGTCTAGCTGCTGAAGTGGCCTTGTTTCAGTCGTTCAGTGTATCCAAGTAGTCGGACGAACTCTACAGGACCTGGTCTGAGGAAGCCTGTCCGAATTTAGCCAACTGTCTGCATTCTTGTTGGTTAATGGTCCAGCACTGGTGAGAGCAGTGTTGGGAATCTTTCGGAGATATTACCTGTGCCTTGGACCCTGAGGGTAAGAGCTCTCCATGTGCTGTTAAATCTCTCCTGTAAACTATTTACCTCCGTGCTGGTGAGGGCAGTGTTTAGGGTGAATGAGAAACGTCTCCTTGAAATCCCCTCCATGTGTGTGAATCCTTTTTTTTTTTTTTTTTTTTTAAGCAGCCTACAATCTGCTTTGACACTTTTGGGGATAGTGGTGAGAGGACTATTTTCCTACTAGGTCACCCTTCACTTCAGCATTGCTGGGAGCTTTGCTGAAGGAACTGAAAATAACTGCAAAATACTATCTAGGCTTTATTTTGGCAATTAACTTAGTGACTCTTACTTGCAGTTAACTATCTGGACATTGCTCCAGAAACTACCTGGATTTTTAGACTTCACTCCTCCACAGCACCTTGCTTTGGATTCTCCTGCTATTGTATTTGAGTTATTTCACATTGTAATTTATTGTTTTATAAATATTTTATGTTAGTGGGTATGGGAGGTTATGGGAAATAGAGAAGGATGATTGTTGTTTATTTTATTTTGGGTAATTGTGTAATTTTATTCCATTTTGTTTTTTGTTGGTTGTGGAGTGGGAAGGGATATTTGCTGTTTTGTAATATACAGTATGTATACAACATTTTAATACGTTGGTAAAACATACAAAAAAATCTGGTAATAGTACTGGCCAAAAGTGATAATAGAAATGATGTTGCACCATAATACAATTGTTCAGAGCCCGTAATACTATCCTGCGGAGCTCTGAATGATAGTATTATCAAGGCAAACACAACAGCGCAAGTGCACAACTGTCTCATAGTCCGGAGCTGGTTGCTGTAGTGGCAACAGCGCTTGCTAAAGATGTGGCATGAAGATTTTTAAAGTGGCATTATGCTCGGAGGCTTTTGTTTAGGGTAGAGCAGCTTTTGAAAACATGGTGGCTGTCTCTCGCTTAGCAAGAGTAACTCGCAGCCATCGTACTTTTTAAAGTT
The DNA here is from genome assembly GCA_016271365.2 of Neoceratodus forsteri. Lineage (NCBI taxonomy): Eukaryota > Metazoa > Chordata > Ceratodontiformes > Ceratodontidae > Neoceratodus > Neoceratodus forsteri. The sequence continues at coordinate 1,482,405,697 of CM057453.1, read as the reverse complement.
AAACGTTTTATTGAGACAGTCAACAAAAAAATCTTACAATGTTTTTGTTCTTGCCTAAAATGTAAGGGTTACATTAACAAACTAATGGAGGGGGACCTCCCCTCCGAACATTGTCTAGAGACATCAGGCGAACATAATCCTGTAATACTGCTCAGTCCCCACCCTTCCGCCCCCTGGGAGGCTACAGCCAATATTGGGCATGAACGCTAGGATGGGGAAGTTGGGAAAGATGCCCTTCTATATAATCGAAGGATAACCCTTACACCCAGGATCTGGGACTCATAAGGTGTCCAGTTGTTATCCCATGGTATTGCCTCAGTCTTCCCCTGCTGCACAGTTGTCAATTGTCTCTTATACTACAAACCAAAACTACATACATATAACAAACAAGATCTAACAAGAAGATATGCATTGGACTAGATATCTAAGGAGATGAGAGGTTCTAAAGTCCTAAGGGGGAGCTCTGCAATTTGTTGGTGCAGGAGGAACCACTGTGGCATCCTGGCAGAACCTAGACCTCAGAAAGGGCTGCCACCGGAGGGAGAACATGTATATTGTGCCTACTGCAAAACTAGACACATGTTCAGTGCTCCAGATAACTTTTTAGGCTAGGAAGTAAAAACTTCCTAGTTTTCCAAGCTGGTAGTATTTCAGTATGCCAGGTAGTATTTGTGACATGGTCACACTTTTCTGGTGGACTGAAGTGTGAATGCATGACGTTCGTGGAGACACCTGGTTGTGATGATACTACCCAGGATTCTACACAGGGCGTAAAAATGGCAAAAATGAGCATAAAATACACCAATATGCCCCTTAACTGGACCACTGCATACATTCATATGTGGCCACCTGTGTCACTGCCCATAGTAGTTCACATAAGGTGGGACAGATGGTAGTTTTCCAGCTTGTCAGGATCAGGCGTTTAGCTGCTGCACCACTGTAGTAACTCACTGAGCCATAGGGTCCCGTTTGGGAAGCGTCTTGGTGGTACATCCCAACAGGAGCATCTGTGCATCAGCTGTTAGCTGGGGAGAGACTACTGAGCACATGTGCACTACCCCATCCCAAAATGGCTGCATTTGTGGGCATGACCACAGAATATGGTACAGGTAAGCCCTGGATTTATTGTAGCGCCAACACACATCTTCTTGAAGTAGGCCGAACTACTTAAGCTTAGCAGTGGTATAATACCACCTGTGTAGTGTTTTGTTCATTATCAGTCAGGACTTACCGTTCTTGCAGGCACAGTGGATTCTGTGCCAACACTGGGCCTTGGCCAAGAATGAGGGGTCAGCTGTGGTGTTCCTGAGGTTAGAGTAGATTAGACTCGCACTCCCTTTCTCACGTTTCATCCATCTGTGCAGGTTCAGGGATGCCAGGGATGCCTATTGCTGGGCCAGCATTTTAATAACATCCCTTAGTTGCAAATACCTCCAAAAATAGTTGGCTGGCAGATACCTGTTTCTCAGAGAGATAAATGTATCCACATCATTAGTGCAGGGAACCAGCATGTTCCACAACAGTCTGAGTCCTCGGGATTCCTAGAGGCGCCAATGTATTCATGTCTTACCCAGCAGGACCCCTTGATTGTTCCACAGTGGCATGAGTGTCCAGTGGGTAGGATTGGAACCGAGGAGAAAGTGAATTTTCTTCCAATATTTAACTGATAATGCGATAGGTGGGGCCTAAGCCCCTGGGGCCCTCTTAGTCATGTAGAGTACTGTGGCAGGTGAAAGGGAGCCCACTAAAGATGGCAATCCTCTTGTCATTGTGAACACCTTTAATGATGCATTTACTGATCTCAGCAGCGTCCTCCGACCGGATTGTTTCCTTGACACTACCCACGCTATCCCCGATGATTCACCTACCACTCTCCTGCCCTTCCACTTCAAAGAAATTAACCTGCACAATGCCAGAATACACATCACCAAAGCAATTTCAAAGTTAAGATCAAGTGGAGACTCGCTGGATCTAAAACTCCTAACCCTCACTATGGATGAGGTTCTAGTCCCATTAACACACATTCTCAATCTCTTCCTTAGCACTGGTCAGTTCCCTGACAAATGGAAGGCGGCTACAGTTACTCCAGTCCACAAAAGTGGGGATACGACCTGCCATGGGAACTATTGACTGATTTCTGTACTACCACCTCTCTCCAAGGCACTCGAACGCATAGTATCCAACCAACTCACAGACTACCTAGCAAACACAATCTCTTATGCCTACGACAACATGGCTTCAGAAAACGTCATAGCACCTCTTCTGCATTACTGGAGTTCACTGGAGCACTGCACGGCACATTGGATGTGGGTCACTTAACTGGGGCAGTATTTGTAGATCTGACCAAGGCCTTCGACACAGTCCTCCATCGTCTGCTGATCCAACAACTCCAGTATTTAGGACTCTGTTCTGACACTGTCTCATGGTTCAACAGCTATCTGCAAAACAGATCCCAGTGAGTCAAAATTGGTCGGACACTCTCGGACCTCAGACCGGTCCGACCTGGAGCCCCTCAGTGATCCATCCTGGGTCCGTTACTCTTCAGCCTTTTTCTTAACACGCTCCCGAGATCTTGCACTGAACAGATTATTCTCTATGCTGATGACGCTGCTATCTTCACCTCCCACAAGGACCCTGTGCTCCTGCAGACCAATCTTCAGCAAGGCTATACTGCAGTGGAAAACTGGTTCATTCATCATAAGCTTGTTCTCAATCATAAAAAAAACAAAGTAATGCTCTTTAACAGCTCTCAAAACAGGCATAGATCTCCCCCCCTAGCTATCTCTACCAGCAGTGGCAACACTCTTGAGCAAGTGCAGTCGTTCAAATACCTAGGGTTATCCCTGGACTCAAATCTCTCATATGGGGCACACATAGACAATGTTGCTAAATCAGCAAATATGCGCCTAGGCCTACTTTACTGACATAGACAACACCTTACTGCAGAAGCGCTGAATATTGCCATCCAAAGCTTGGTGGTCTCCATCATTGATTATGGTCTTATAATCTATGGCTGTGCCTCTGCCACTGCCCTGAGAAGAATTTCAACATCGCTTAACAAGGCCTGCAGGCTCATCTCTGGTGCTCATTGTCTTACTCATACATGTGACCTGTATACACGATCTGGCTGGCTTCAACTTTCTAATCACATTAAATACCAAACCTGCATTATGGCAGAGAAAGTAACCATGGACCTCGCTCCACCGGGAGTCCAAGCACTGGTTAGTTCTAGACTAAATCTACGTAACACCAGGGGCTCTGAATACCAGCTCCTCCAGGTTCCCCGCTGTCTCACCTCTCAGGGCCAGAGATCCTTTGCCTTCAGAGCGCCTAGCTGGTTAAATGCGCTCAGTCCTAACATATCCTCCACTACCACCCTTGGCTCATTCAAACATAAACTCCACCTCCTCCTTACTAACTCTAGCTCCTGTGAATGCTACCTATAATCTCCTCAGCCCTCTCGTTTTTGTTCCCTCCAGCTATCACCTACCACATCTCCACCCCCTCCTTTTCCTCTGTTTTCCTCTCAAGGGATAGGGCTAAAAGGGGTAAGGCCATAAAAAATAAATGGAAGGTAATGAGTACCAGTGCCCGCAGTCTGTGCAACAAGCTCCCTGAACTAGTGGCCTTGATGGAAGAGGTAGCCTGGATATTGTGGCAGTCACTGAAACATGGTACACAGAGAACCATGACTAGGATGTCAACATACCAGGATACACAGTCTACAGGAGGGACAGGGTGGGTAAAAGAGGAGGAGGAGTAGCTCTCTATATAAGGGAATGGATTAAAGCAACAGAACTAAAGAGTAAACAGGAAGTTGATGAGTCACTATGGGTCACCCTGGAGACAGGAAATGGCACCACAGTCCGCGTGGGGGTTGTGTACAGACCCTATCTCGGGAGGAAGTGGACAAGGAAATGATAGAAGGCGTCCTTAAAATGGCAGAAAAAGGGGAGATATTGTTGATAGGGACCTGACTATGCCAGATGTCAACTGGAGTACGTTTGCTGCAGGCACATCCAAGAGCAGGGTCATTCTTGATGCCCTACGGGGGGCATGCCTCAGACAGCTAGTGTTGGAACCCACTCGGGAGGGAGCAATCTTAGACCTGGTACTCTCAAATGGGGAAGGAGAAAGGATCTCAGATTTAGAAGTGGGTAGCCATCTGGGAACAAGTGACCACCAGACAGTGTGGTTCACAATAAACACAGCCATAGAGTCAAGCCATACAAAAACAAAAGTATTGGACTTTAGGAAGGCTTACTTTGGGAAAATGAGAGCGTGCCTCAGAAAAGCACCAGCAAACAGGCAAGAAGAAGGGGTGGAGGAACAATGGGGAATAATCAAAACAGCCATCACAGAGGCAACAAGCCTTTGTGTGAAGCAAATCAACAAAACAAAACGAAGGAAAAAAAACTCTATGGTTCTCAAAAGAGGTGGCAGGGATGGCTAAATAGAAAAGGATAGCATTCAGGAAATATAAGCAAACACAGAAGGAGCAGGACAGATAACTTTATCAGTTAAAGCAGAAAGAGGCAGGGAAGGCAGTTAGAATAGCAAAGGCCCAAACTGAGGAAAAGATAGCCAACTCTGTTAAGAAGGGGGATAAAACCTTTTATAGGTACATTAGGGAGCGAAGAAAGACCAAGGGAGGGATACAGAGACTTAAGGGAAGGGAATGTGGGCAGAGGGTAACAATGAAAAAGCGGGGATACTGAATGAATATTTCTGCTCAGTATTCACAACGGAAGAGGAGGGGGAGGTACCTAAACCAAACAAGGGAGAAACTCTGAATAGGGGGGTTGATACCAGTCCAGAGAAGAAAGGGTTTTGAAAGAACTCTTGAAACTGAGTGTGGACAGAGCAATGGGGCCTGATGGGATTCACCCAAGAATTCTAAAAGAACTAAGAGTAGAACTAGTAACACCACTGACTACTCTTTTTAACAAATCATGGGAGGATGGGGTGTTACCTGAGGACTGGAGGAGGGCAAATGTGATTCCACTTCACAAAAGTGGGAGCAGGGCAGAGGCAGAAAACTACAGACCAGTTAGTTTGACTTCAGTGGTAGGGAAAATGATGGAATCACTTCTGAAGGAAAGAATTGTTGAGTACCTAGAGGCCAGTGGGTCACAGCAGGAAGGTCATGTCAGATGAACCTAATAGATTTCTTTGACTGGGTGACTGAAGTAGTAGACCTGGGAGGGGCTGTGGATAAAGGCGTACCCTAGATTTTAGCAAGGCATTTGACACAGTCTCACACAAAAGATTAATTTACAAGTTAGCTAGCCTGGGAGTGGGTCCCAAGGTGGTAGCTTGGATAAAAAACTGTCTGGACAACAGGACACAAAGGGTAATAGTAAACAGAGTCCACAGTGAAGAAAGGAAGGTAACTAGCGGGGTACCGCAGGGTTAAGTACTGGGACCGGTCCCTCTTTAATGTCTTTATAAGTGACATTGGAGAGCACCTGGAAGGAAATGTATGTCTCTTTGCAGATGTGACAAAGATCTGCAACAGGGTTGATGCACAAGGTGGGGTGAAAAGAATGAAAAGGGACTTGTCAAGGTTGGAGGAATGGTCAAATATGTGGCAGCTCAGATTCAGTACAAAGAAGTGCAAGGTAATGCATTTGGGAAACAAAAAGCCAGGGGAAGAGTACACAATGGGGGTGAGTTAATAACAACAAAAATCGAAAGAGACCTAGGAGTAATTATATCAGATGACCTAAAGGTGGGCAACCAATGTGAGAAGGCAGTAAGAAGGGCTGGGGGGATACTGGGATGCATAGGGAGAAGCATCAACAGTAGAAAACAGGAAGTTGTTATCCCTCTGTACAGACAGTTAGTGAGACCCCATCTGAGTACTGCTTGCAATTCTGGAGATCCCATCTCCGCAAAGACATAGACAGAGTGAAGGCTGTTCAGAGGAGGGCAACCAAAATGGTGCAGGGTCTGCACCAGAAGACCTATGAGGAGAGACTAAAGCAGCTTAATATGTATACCCTTGAGGAAAGGAGGGAGAGGGGGGACATGGTAGAAACTTTCAAGTATCTCAAGGGAATTAACAAAGTACAAGAGGGTAGTATCTTTCAGAAGATGAGATGTGCAAGAACAAGGGGGCACAATTTGAAGATAGAGGGGGGATGGCTCAAAGGTAATGTTAGAAAGTATTTTTTCACAGAGAGGGTTTTGGATGCATGGAACAGCCATCCTGAGGAAGTTGTGGAGTCAGGAACAGTGGGAGAATTCAAGAATACATGGTACAGGCATAAGGCAATTCTAGTGGGGGGGTAGGAGGAAGTAAGCTGTTGATTAACTAGAATCTGCAGCTTATCCATAGGTGTCAGCGTGGCTCAGTTGGTAGCACATCCCTCCTTTGGACCAGAAGGTCGTGGGTTCTCGTTCCACACCAGGATTGAACTTGCACCTAAAAATCGCTGCCATCCGAGTGCAGTATTGGGGGGTGCTGTACTGCTGGGGTGTGCCGTCCTTCGGATGAGACGTTAAACCGAGGTCCCTTCTGCCCATCCTGGTGTTGACCTGGTGGGTGTCCAGGTGGAAGTAAAAGAACCCAGGGCACTCTTCGCAAAGAGCAGGGAACATTCCCGGTGTCCTGGCCAACATTCTCCTTCCCATAAGACCGGTTCCTGCAATTATCCAGGCTGTTTGTGGGTGATGATGTGCGATATGGCCACCACCACACATTCAGTCACTTCACTACCAGTCTAGCATTGCTTGTAAAAGCGCTTTGGGATACTGTGTATGAAAAGCACTATATAAATGCTGATTCTTCTACTTCTTCCTCCTCCTCCACCAGATGCTTGGCATAGACTGGTGGACAATGTATGGGTGGGGGAGAGATTGTCTGGCGGGATGCATAGAAACTGTTGCATAACCCTTGCAAATGGTGTCCAGCACCCATTGGTCTGATGTTATGCTGGACCCATTCGGCAGGGTAAAGGGAAAATCTCCCTCTGACTTTCTTGTCCTCCGTCTCCCGAGAGAGAGGAGGGAGTGGCATTGAGTCAGGAGGTGGAGGGGTTGGGACCCTGTGCCCTAGGAGCTTTGGGTTGCTTGGGGCCGCCTTGAGGGGCATGGTGACCCTGCCTCTTGAACCCTTTGCATTTGGGATGTTCCCCTCCATCCCTTTCCTTTACGAAAGGGATGGCGGCGGGGTTCTTGAAGCTCCGACTTGTACATACAGTGGACGTCTGCCATGGCTTTCCCTGACTCCTTAAGAGTTCCTTGACCAGGGATTCTACCTCCTTGCCAAGAAGCACTGGTCCCTGGAAGGGAGAGTCCAGAATGGAATCCTTGAGATCAGGACGGAACCCTGTCAGCCTCAGCCAAGAGTGCCTCCTCAGACAAACTCCTGAGGTGGCTGCCCGGGAGGCCATGTCCACTGCATCATAAGAACAGCGAAGGACATGTTTGTCTATGTCTAGGCCAGACTTGGTGTAGGCCAGAATCTCTTGTTTTGTGTCTGAGTCAGGCAGGATCTTGACCATTTCAATAGTCTTTCTCTCTCCTAAGCTGGTCTCTGGGCTTCCTTACTCCTGGGCTGTACCTCCTGATGCTGATAAGTAGGAAGGAATCAGACCTCTGCAGCAGGGAACATCCAGCCCTCCTCTTCCTGTCTTTCTTAGTTCACTTCCTGCCTTGCAGGGAGCAGGTACTCTGCAGCAGAGCTGTGTCACTGCGGTGACAGGGCTGAAGACTTCAAGACTGTAAGTTTGGATTTTTTTGTCCTTTTCTGGATTTGCTCAGAGAGCAGGGATGGGTGGACCCAACGACAGCCCCTCTCTCTTTGCCAGTAGGGGGTCCCAGTCTCAGCCCTGCATGCTGGATGGACTGGCCCCTCTCAATGATCGCGATCAGGATTTTCTGCCTTTGGGGGGTGGTCCCCGTGTCAGCCACGCATGCTGATCAAACTGACATCCCTCCAGCCTTCCTCCCGCCTGGCCTCTGCCACGCATGCGCTTTAGGCTGGCATCTCGATTCTTTTCCCACGCTAGCGGGTCCTCGGCTCTGCCCCCGCCCCGGCATTCAGGTCGGCTCACAGGAGAGCCGCCAGTTGACTTCAAGGATCAAAGGGGGGAAAATACGTCTTTACCATTCAGGCAGCACGAGCCGCCAGTCCGCATATGCCGCCCTGCCTATGGAAGTGCCACCGCAAGTTCCTCATTGAGCCGAAGCGCCACTGCCAGACGGTTATGCCGCCCTGTATATGGAATGTGCCACACCAGCTCCTCATAGAGCCGAAGCACCAGCTCCTCACAGAACCCCATTCCGAGCAGCTCGACGAGGGGAGGGAGCTTGTCGCAGTGGAGCGATGCCACGTTTACATGTAGGTGCCCCCAAGCACTTTAATGGCCAGTTTTCTGTCAGTGGGCCGAGGCGCCCACAAGCACTTCAACAGCCAGTTTTCTGTCGATGGGCTCTTCAGTTGCTAAGCTCATCGACGGAGTCTGTGTGCTTCACAGCTGTGTGTCAGCAACGCGCCCAGGTGGATGACAAACCCTAGGGCTCAGCGTTTACGAATTTGGTGCCAACGTGCAACCTTCTGGAATTAGTGGCGCCACTACAGGCCACCCGGTGGCACGGCTGACTAATTTCTTGGCTCAGTATTATTTGGTTGGCGCTAAGGGGGGCACAGGACTCCTTACTAATTTAGCTGGCTCATTTTATTAAATTGGTTGATTTAGCGGTGCCACTACAGGCTGTCCAGATGCACAGTGGCGCCACTACTACAGGTCGCCCAGAGGCATGCCCGACAAACGTCTTGGCTCATTATTATTATCATTATTATTTCATTGGTGCTAAGGGGCACAGGACGCCTTATTGAGCTAGCGGTACCACTACAGGCCGCCCAGAGGCACAGTTTGTTGAAGAGCACCCAGAGTCACAGTCCTTATCGACGAAGGCCGCTATCCATCCAGCCTGAACCTAGACGCTTCCTTAGGGTGCCTTTTCTGTCAACCAGCCCAGAGGATCAGCTCGTCGCCGAAGGACGAGTATGGCACAACTAGCCAGGTGGCAAGGTACTTAGGCTGTCGACAAGCTCCTTGGGCTTTTAGCTCGTCGAAGGAAGCCTTCTGGAACTTGCAACTCTGCGAGCAGGCACCCAGGTTCACAGGTAGTCACCGAGCAACTCAAGGTGTAACAGTGCTAGTGATCGAGGGTCACTACTGCTCCTGGAGTTGACCAGCGGAGGCTCTGGAGGCGACCGGGAGAGGCTTCCTACAGCCAGTTTAATGGAAGGCACTCCCTGCGTAATGAAGCCAGGAACTGGGAGCCAGGAGTCCTTGGACCTGGAGGGCCTATTCATTTTCCTAAAAAAGGTCATAGTCAAGATTCGCCTCGGATCTGCCTCAGAGGCTCACACCCAAATGATACAGGTGTTTCATCAGGCAGTTGCCACCAGACCAGACTCAGCCTTCCCTGTTCCTCCAGCCATAGGGAACTTTTAAAGGAGGAATGGCAAGGTCCAAGACGCACCTATCCAGTGGCTCTCCAAGTTTTCTAAGAGTTTGACAAGAAACAATTGGAAATGTGGTCAGACCACCCTAGAATCGATCCTCCAATTTTTAAACCTAACCAAGCAGTCAATCACCCCGGCTGAAGGAGGGACTTCTCTCCAGGACCCAGGGCAGAGAAAAGCAGGTGCCTTGCTCAGCATCAACAACGTCTCAAGGTGGCATCCGCCATTCCTCTCTCCCTAAGCCTCTCTGTGAGGGGCCCCAGTTTGTGGTCTGCCTTCGGCTTATGCAGTAGATGTATAAGAGAAGGCGGTCAGATGCGCAGGTCACACCATGTTTCTTCTTGCCTCGGCTTGCTGCAACCTCTGGACTCGGGCCTGGCAAGCAGTTGCCTCTGTAAGGGCCAGTTGGTTATTGTACCCAATGAAGGTAATCTCCTTTTTGTCCCAGCCATGAAGGAGGCAGTGAGGGATTCCGGGGAAATGACCAAGGTGCACATGCCTCTTCAGAGGGATTCCGGGGAGATGGCCCAAAGGTGCACATGCCATTTCAAGAGGCAGGGACCAATCTTTAGTCCCCAGATGACTTCTTCATTACCAAGATTACCTTAAGGGTTAAAACACTAATGCCTTGGAGGGGAAATAAGAACACGCTATTCACACTTCCTCCAGTAGGGGGCAGGTTTTCAATAAATTCTCCATGAATGGGCCCAAACCGAGTTGGATAGAGGGGTCGCAGACATTACCAGCATGGGTTACCCAACACAAGCCCCCTCCCCTTCGCTGACAACCCATATGAAAGACAGACAGTCGCACATGGGGGATCTTTACAGTCTACTGCAGATTTTCAGCAGCTGGAGTTTTTTTTTCCTTCCCTCTCTTCATGTGCCAAAATGCATGGTGGGGGTACTCGGGCCAGTCCTAGATCTCATATTCGCGAACAGTTTGTTCGCAGCAGACCCTTCAAGGTGGAAGCCTTGTCATCAGTCATCAGGGAATCGCAAAAGGGAGATTTTTTCTGGCTTCAATAAATCTGCAAGATTCCTATTTGCATATTCCCACCCAGTAATGGCACACGTTCTATCCCAAGTGTACAGTGGGAGAGCCGTACTTCTGCTTCAGACTCCGATATCGTGGTCTTCCTCAGACTCACGAACAGTATTTAGGATGCTAGTAGTGGTCATAGCCCGCTTAAAGGCCCCACAGCTCAACCAAGCATTACAAGCAGTGGCAGAGGGAGTGGGGTGCCCGTCGGCCTGGGAGGGGCACACATCAGGACACAAGGTTTCTCCCCCCCGAAAATGAAATTTTGGTTATCTGCTAAAATTCATCAAGGAGTTTCACAGGCTGCTTAGCTAACTGCTTATTTTTTCACACCGCTCATTGAGACAGATTAAACCCTCTCTCCAGTGACAGTCCCAGTGGTTGGACGTCACGACGGGACACAAGGTGGACCATCCACACTAAGTCTGGAACACGACCGATGCAAGCCTCAGGAGCTGAGGAGGGCTCACCTGCATCAGCTGTTGGCACTGGGCAGGGGATCACTGTTAGACACAAGACACAGCATAAACTTCCCTGAGAGGTGAACAATAGGCCATGCCCAGAGGCACTCTGAACAGCAATTCCTCAATCAGGATAGCTTGCTTCCAACTGACAATCTGTCAGTGCTGACATACACTGAACTTCAGGGCGACACAAGAAGCCTAAAGATGCTAAAGGAATACCCTCTTTCAGTGGCTTGAGCACCACTGAGCGATGTGCATACCAGGACAGGAAAATGCCACAGCAGAATGACTCGGTCACAAGATTGGCTCACCAAGGGAATAGCAGCTGAAGGGCAGTGCCTCCCACATCCAGACAGAACAGTGGGGCAATACTCAAACAGATCTTTTTTGCCAGTTTGCAGAACTCCAAGACAAAGCAGTTCTGTTCCCTGGTCAAGGATGAACCAGAGGGCGCTCAGAGCACTTTTTCCCCATAATCTGGGATATGTTCAGTCTCCTGTAAGCCTTTCCTCCAATACCGCCTCTATCAAGAGTTCTACACAGAGCCGCTTTGGAGAGAACAGTCATGATTCTAGTCTGTTCCTTATGTCTTGCCCACACTTAATTGGTTATCATTCTCTGGTCAAGGCGACCACCTCTAACATTCAGGTTCAGCCCAGACATTCTCCTTCAAAGTCCGGTTCTGCATCCCATGTCAACAGCTTGTCTCTCTAGGCCTGGAGCTGGAGTGGAAAAACTTTCAAGGAGCTATGCTGCAGAGCTTCTGTTATTGACATGATGGGGAACTCATGTATCTCTTCTTCCTCCAAAGTGCATTATAGAATCCGGGGAGGATTTTGGTTCTGGCTTCATTCCAGTCACTTATAGAGTATCCCAATATATTGGCCTTTACTCCTGCAATTCCTTTACAATAGATGGACGAAGGACTGCAACCAGCCACTTTTCAAGTTGGAGTTTTCTTCACGGACTCTGGGGAATTGTCGGGCTCATATCTGCATGTCTGGTGTTTCTAAAAGCAGCAACATTAAAACGTATTCCTTTACACCAAAGCTACCACCTTGGAGTAGTAATATGCTTCTCAAGGCCGTGACCAGGGTCCCCTTTACAGCCTTTTAAGGCATCCATCATGCATCTCAAATAAAGGTCGTCCTCTTTCCCAAAGCTATTGCTTCAGCCAGGAGGACCAGCAGACTAAGAGCATTGCTTACCCAAGAGCTGTACTCTTGTTCCTCAGGCTAGAACAGTTCCAGCTTTTGTTTGCCAAAAGTTATGTCTCCTCTCCATTACAATCAAGGGTTCATTCTTCTTTCCTTATGCCCACTCTCTAAAAGCAATAAGGAAGGAAAATGTCATACACTAGACCTGGGAAGAGGGAGGAAAACATGCATTAAGAGAGAGGAAGCTATTAGGAAAACCTCAAGTTTATTCATGCTAGCTACGGGCAGAAATTTTGAGTAGCAAGGATTTGTTGGTCTTTATAGCCAGTCGGATTCTATCCGTCACCTTCACGGCTTATGATCAGGCCGGAGTAACTTGCCTAGCCCAGTGAGAGCACCTGGCCCCTTCGTGGGCGTAATTTAGCGGCCATCTGATCATCCATTCACACATTTTATTAAAAAAAAAAAAAAAAATGTTTTCACTGGAGGTGATGTCATCGATGGAGACATCCTTGGCCTCAGAGTGATTCAGTGGTGGGGAACCCTTCTGGGTTTTTGACATTCTTCCCATCCGGGATATCTGGGGACATACTGCTTTCATATATCCTAGGAGTAAAGAAGCCTGGAGATCAGCTTAGGAGAGAGAAATCGAAATTTAAATACCTGTAAATTTTCTTTCTCCAACAGCTGGTCTCCGGGCTTCAGATTCCGTCCCAGAATGTATATAGTTGGCTGGCCTCAGGGCCATATATGCCTTAAAATTCTTGTTTTCTGTTTCCAAGTTCTTGTAGTATTGCCACATTGGACTGCTTTAGGAAGAACTGAGGAAGACAGGAAGTGGAGGGCTGGATGCCCCCTGCTGCAGAGGTCTGATTCCTGCCTACCTATCAGCATCAGGAGGTACAGCCCAGGAGTAAGGAAGCCCGGAGACCAGCCGTCGGAGAAAGAAAATTTACAGGTATTTAAATTTCGATTTTCCCGTAGTGAGTGCTGATACGTCACCATAGGGACGAGAAAGTTTAGGGAATGAATGGATCCCGTTGCTGAGGAGTGTACTTTTTTACCCCAGTTATCCAGCTTCTTGGATTCTGGATCCGAAGGCTGGGAGCTAAGATGTTTGGGCCGATTACTGCGGCCGTGAGCATAATGAATTAGCTTTGGTTGTCCCCAAAAGGCTCTTCTCTAGGAGGACTTGTATGCCTGTCTGCCTTATTTGGGACAGCCGAGGTGGATGAAGGCTTGCGCCACGTTATCTTGGTCACGTCCTGAAAGGGTTCAACCAATGGTGGGATGACCTGGGGCTTTGGCTCCTTGGACCCTAGGAACTTGGCCAGGCGTCTGCGCTCTTGGTCCGGTTCCTCAGTATCCCACTCGTGGATAGATTGAATATGTCTCATAATGTCTAAAAATGAGTGGTCATCTGGGAGAGACCGTGGGGAGTCCCTGGGGCCTGGAGAAGGAGAGACAAATTCGTCCTCATCAGAGGAATCTGGAGAGGATGGACTAGCATCTCTGTCATCCGGGCAGGTTAGGCGTCTGCTCGAGGAGGGAATAAAAGAGGAAAGCCGCCTCCTTCGTTTGCCCTTAGGGTCCGGGTGGGTACCCTCATCACCAACCAGGTTAGGTGGTGTTGGAGGAGGAGCCCATGGATGGTGGAGTCGGCACTGGTGGTCTGTAGAGAAGATCCCCCTTCACAGTGTTCCACCAAGATGTGACTAATGACCCAATGTCCGCCACTGGGCTGGGGCATCGGGTTCGCGGGACCCGGCATCTGAGGGTCTTGAGGATCCGGCGCTGGATCTGGGGAGCTCTTGTCCTTATCTGGACGTTCTGTATCTGCGTCTCCAGGGGAGCCGGCTTCTGGATTAGGAGGGGCCCATCATCTGGTGACCGACCCTGGGTGGGAGGCGCTGGTGTCCGATCTTCTACTAGTGACCACCTCGTATCAGGAGTTGGTGTGCAGGACACCTGAGAAGGAGATCGGCTGGGGGGGGGTGCTTGTCTGTGTAGGGGCGCACATTAGCTAGAGGAGATGGAGGAGGCGTCTGATGGCGGATGATTTCCTGCCGCCCCCAGAGTTGACAGTGCGTTTATGCTTTTTGGATGAACCAGACTTTTCTCTGGGTTTGCTAGCTGAGGAATATCCTTCCTGGGTCTACCCTGAAGTGGATTTGTGGGATTGGTGGACCAGGGGAGTAAGCGTGGATGAATGCCTGGAGGAGGCTGACTCCCGGTGTTTGCTCTGAGAAGAGGCGGGAGCAGACTTACTTTTATGGGATGACTTGGTCTCCTGGGCCAGAACCGAGCCCAACCTCCGGCTGGAGATCAAAGAGGAAGAGAAAGGCTTCAATGGCAATTTAGGGCGGGACTCAGACCTGGCCCTGGCTGTCTCCCTATGGTGATGTTTCCCTCCCGATGAGTAATCCCTAAGTGAGGAGTCCTTGGCGGGAGAAGAAGAGCTGCACTCAGAAGTCCGCTGCATGGCCGCCACCTTCTGTTCCAGGAGGTATGTTTTGAGGGCGTTGGCTCTCCTGGTCCTGGTTTTCTGGTTAAATTTGTGGCAGTCGGGCTGGTTGTCAGGGCCTAGACAAATCAAGCATGCCGCATGGCCATCTGTGGCTGGGATTTGCTTCCTACACGCACACTTGGACTTTCATGGAGGTGAGGGTGACGACATGCACAGAAACATTCGAGACATCGAAAAACTATCGAAAACTATCGAAAATGCTATAATTCTAGAACAGCGGTTGACTGCGAAAGAAGGCATCCATGGAGCCGAACTAAGCGGGTTGACTGCAGGAAAAGAACTGAGATGGTGCCGGGGGACCACCCCTTTATACCACATCTGAAGTCAGGTGGAGCTGACATTGGAGGTGGTCCTCCACTATAGACTGCTAGCTACTAGATTTCTGTGAGGTCCTAATGCCTGGTGGCATTAGTCCTAATGGTATTACCTGCTGCAAGTCCCATCCCTGGGCTTTGCTAGGTGCTGGTAGCTGCAGTGCCCTCGGCTTCCACCAGGGGTCCACTGACCGCTCCCAAACCCAAGTCGCCGGCGTTGCAAGTGAAAATCAACGGTTCCCAGCGGATCTGTCGGCGCAGCGGTTGGATTTCCACTTGCAACGCCAGTGACCTGGGTTTGGGAGCGGTCATTGGACCCCTGGTGGAAGTTGAGGGCACTGCAGCTACCAGCGCCTAGCAAAGCCCAGGGATGGGACAGACGCAGGACGTCATTACACGTCCCTGCCCCCCAGAAAACCAGGAAAATAGAGTAGCTGCCGGCACCCTAGATGATGCCCACCATGGTTTCAATTAACCCCCAGGCCAGCCCTCCCACTTATACCGATGTTCGCGACTGGGCCAGGGCGCCAGCCCCACCTGGGGGGCACCTGGGGGTATCAGAGGGTCGCGCCGTTGTGGGGAGGAAGTCCGTGACCGGGCAGAGGTTCTAGGCGGCTGGCAGCTTGGGAGGAGATAAAGATAAAATAAAAAAATAAGAAATAAATGGTTCCCCTATATCCCGCTGATACCCTGATCTTGAGACCAGGTCGGGATTTGGCTCCTCTACATTACCATCACACCTGGAACCACTTTAATTAGCCAGAAGAAATACCGAAATTAGCAGGTAAATAATTGTAAGATAAACGAGTCTTGGGTTGAACAACAGGCCCAAACCTTCAGAACTGCTAACCACCAATAAACCAAACAACCCAAGCCTTACAGTAGCTACCTCAAGTCAGCAGCAGGGTTCTGGTGGAGGGACAGGAGGTTGGATTCAAGCCCTCGCTAGGCCTCACAACCGCGTCAGTAAATCATGTAGATGCTACTTGATACAGGTCTATTTCAAAAGGAAACATCTTCCCCTCCCATCCACTCTCTCCACCTACATCAGCTAGCCCAGTACTAAAGTGAGAAACAACTTAACTCTCTTTGGCTTCCACAATTCTTGGAGATTGAGCTTTGTCCTCTTTCTTAACCTCCTCTTCCACCCATCGCATTGCAGATATCAGACAGGAGAAAAATCGAGGAGCTGAGCCAGGTCAGTCGATTTTGAGCTTGGTGGGGTAAAGGAACACAAAAGACCACCCCATTTTGTACAGCTTGGATTTGATCTAGTTGAATTTCTGATGTTTCAACTGCAGAGCCCTGCTATAGTCTTGAAAGACAAAAATCCTTCTGTTGTTGATAGTGATAGGACCTTTTTCTTTAGCCTTCTTTAGAATGGCTTCCTTATTTGTGTATCTAAGATACTTTATGAGGCAGTGTCTAGGCCTTTCACCTACTTCAGGCACAGGACCCACCCTATGAGTTCTTTCCATTTCGCAATTCTTAAGGGCAAGCTGCAGGCCCAGGTTCTCAACTAGCCATTTATGAAGGTTTTTCTTGGGTTCTTTACCTTCAGTCCCCTGGGGGAGTCCGACTATGCATAAATTGGATCGGTGGGGTCGGTTTTCTTTATCATCCATCCAGACCGCCAGGTCCTCTACCATTTCCCTCAGGGTGTTCCTTTCCCTGGTGACCCCAGACAGGGAATCCTCCAATTCCCCCATCCTGTGCTCCAAGTCTGCAATTTGCGTAGAGTGGGCCGCCAATGTTTCAGAAAGGCCCGTCACCATGGATTGAAGCTGGGTAATCTGCAAAGTGATGTTTGGGAATCCAGCCTTCATCTCATGCTGGATTAGGGCCAAGGTAGCCGGAACAGTAGCTAGGAATATCTCAAACTCTGTTAGGCCGCCTTGCACCATCGCTGCCTCTTGGGGGGTCATGCTCTCTCTTCCGGCCCACGGCACTGTTCTTTGGCAGACTCCGCAGCATCAAAATTCAACTTCAGCTGCTTGTTATTATTTTTACCCGATGCCCATTGATGACATTGGCCAAAAGTCAACCCAGAAAGTTGCAGTATATCCAGGGGAGACTCTAAAGATGCTAAAATTAGACGAGTGCCATCGGGAGCTGAGCTAAGCAGTGTCCGCCATGTTACAGCCTCAGGCCCTTTCCCCACAACCCCCTTGACCAGTGTTGTCATAATTTTTGCCTACTAAAGTGAGGTGGCCTGCCCTCCCATAAGAACCCTCCTATTAGGGTATTCATCTTCTGAAACCACTTTGGGGGAATATCTATTGGAAGATATATAGTAGCAATCATAAGTTTCACAGAATCTGTTTTCCCTGCCAATGAGAGTTTTAGGGATTTCCAGCTATCTAGATCACTCCTGATCCCTGCTAGGAGAGACTGAAAGTTCATCCCCCACCATCTTGGTGAAGGTGGGGTACATAATAATCCCCAGATATCTGATACCCTGCGGAGACCACTTCAGTCCCAGGAGAGTGATGTCCTGCCCTGTACAGACCTTGTTCAGCAGCAGGACCTCTGTCTTGCCCTGGTTCACTTTCAGGCCTGACACCTCAGTAAATTTGAACAGGGTATCCAAAAAACTCTGGATGATCAGTAGGGAATATGTCATAGAAACGAAGAGGTTGTCTGTGTACAGAAAGGCCTTGTGAGATGTGTCCCCCACCCTAATAACCTGGTATGTCCCTGGATTCCCTAATTTCAATGGCTAATGGTTCTATTGCCAAAACAAACAGGGGTGAGAGGGGGCATCCCTGTCTGTTTCCTTTTTGGAGATTGAAGGCAGAATACATAACCTTATTGATCAATACTGATGCTAAAGGGATGGTATACATCAATTTCACCCATGCTCTAAAGCTTGGGCCTATCCCCATTTGCTCCAGTGTCAGTATTAGATGATGCCATTTGACTGAGTAGAAGGCTTTCTCTAAGTCTACTGCCAGGGCCAGCATGGGCGAGCTGCTGTTGTGTGCCTCATGCATCATTGTAGTCGGGGTCCTGTGGTGGTACGGCTCCACTCTCCCTTCATCTTTGTGGATGTCAAGCATCCCAGGACTCGGTGACCCAGAGGCTCAGTGTGGCATGACCCCCGGGGGTGGGGTTTGCTAGCAAGACCTGCCCTGATCCATGCTAGGGTGTATTCCTTTCTTTCCGTCACCCATTCTCTCCCCCCCCCAAGGTCCCTTCTCCTCTGGAGTTGATGCCAGTATAGTAATTTTTCCCTCCATTTGTCAAGGAGCGGGATTTAGCCTAAGGAACTGTGGCTATAAGAGATAAGGAGCCTAGACCCCTGTCACTCCTCCAACCAAATGGGCTGACACTGTGCAAGCTAAGCCCCCCTATCCAGGCCAACGTGGCCTTAACCTAGCAACAGAATTTAACTTTTAGATGGCAGTCCCCATTATCCATGAGAGTGGAGTATACCTCACAGTTTTCCCCTTCCTCTAAGTATTGAAGCCCACTGGGGTGTTACAACTGCATGGTGGTTGTCCCGATCCTGTAAACATCCTAGATGGATTAAGAGCCTGAGGATCCCCCTTCCCCAACCCAAGGCTATATATAGGGCAGAGCTACTGCCCAATTGGGGAATAATTGAGACCCTCAAACCCTTGGGGAAGGGGGGATGAATACTTTGGACATTAGTCCACATCATGGCCATTCATTATGCCCCTTCCCCCCCGCTCCTCAGCTCAAATTTCCACCGGCTATCTAGAAGCACTTATTATAATATCTGTGGTGTCCTAGTGCTGCCATATTTTAGTTCCCCATGCGGTGGCTCCCTTACTATCAGTATATACTGCCACACCTCTAGAACAGCTGGTTCACAACTGGGACACCTTTTATATACATCAGGGGCACCTTTGAAACTTATTAAACCTAGTCAAACCTGGGGGGGGGTCTTACCTTAAAGCCTCACAGCAGTTTTAAAAATAAATGACCCCAAAGCAGGACCGGGCACGAGTCTTGAACCCTCCCACACAAAAAATACGTAAGAGGGGCGTGTCTATATTGACACCAAGGGTCAGTCCCTTGGAGCTTAGTGCTTCCATAAACCAGACCATCGCATAAATCCACTAGGTCAACCATCTGTGCTCCTTTCAACCAGAGGGAGGAGGCCCTTCTCCTTCCCTATTTCGGCCTCCTCGATCAAAATGGGACCCAGTAGTGCCGTGGGAACCAGCTACTTTAGCCCATGATAGTAGTTCTCCGGGAGGGGCCTGCTCCATTGGCAGAGATTTGCCCAACATCACCAGAGACCATGGCTGTGGTGGACCATTATCGGGTAAGCCTCTCAGAACATCATACCTGCTCCCTTTGGGCATTGGGTTGTCCACTGAGGCCTCAGATTCTTGGCTAGCACTTCAGCTTCTTGATCGGAGCCGTGGTGATTTGTTTAGATGCATCCCGTCTGTGATTCTTTTCCTCCGGTTACGTCGCCTGCCTTTTGGCAATGGTGACCAGGAGTCGGCATTGTCTGGGTGGCCCCTCTGCACAGGATTCTGTTGGTGATCTCCCCATTGCGCTGCTCTCCTTGTGAAGTAAAATCCATCCTTGCTGGTTTAGGGGGTGATGGAGCCTCTCTGTTTCGGGCTCTGGAACTGTCCCTTTTACATTGTGGAGCATATGATGCCAGAAATGCTTCAGCCGCCTCCAGACTGTCAGAGGAACGTGGCGAGCCATTTATCATCAGGCTCAGCACCGCTGGATACTGTAATTGAATAATCCAGCCCCAGATCTGCGCAGGCCTTTCTTGGCCCTGTGAAGGCCCTCCTTATTTGTGAGAGCTCTTTGGAGTAATCAGCAAAAATGTGCACTCACTTGGCTGTTCCAGGAGAACAGTTTCCTAGCTCTGACCACTAGGATTATAGCTTCCCTGTTCCAGAATCTAAGGAATCTGGCCAGTATCAGGTGGGGACAGCCTCTGGGAGCTGGCCTTGGAGCAATCAATTTCAAATAGATCCCCACCTGGATGGTCCAGAATGGCAGGGAGTTTATTTTATAAAAACGTGATGGTATCCTAGCCTTCGCAGCCTTCCGGAAAACCCACAAATGGTAGGTTGTTTCAGCGGCTGCGGTTTTCCAAATCCTCCACTCTCTGCCACAGCTGCTGTATTAATCTATCCTGTTCTCTCATGCGGCCAGCTAGATGATGTGTCCGATCCTCCGTATCTGCCAACCTTTGCTCAGCTACATTAGTTCTTTGTGCAGTTGTAAGAATTTCAGCGGTGTTTTGTTGAGCCGCTATCTCCAGACTGCCCATCTTGAGCAGCATCTGAGAAGACATTGCTTGTATTTCTTTTAGGTCTCTCTGTGCCGCAGCAGGAGGATGCGACGCCATGCTGGGGATCCACAGTGCCATCAGGGCCTGGCCTTGTCAAGAGCTGTCAGCTCGCAGCATACCTCCCCTATCAGCTGCCAAGCTGCTAAAACCAGACTGCATTGTAAGTAAGTAAATTATTGATGTTCCGGTGCTGAAAGTCTCTTAGTTTGGATCAATCATGCACAGATATTGTAGGAATATAGTGCAGGTAGTGGAAGCTCTGGTTTCAAGCGGCCATCTCCTTAGGTGTTCAGGCCACGTCCAGCTGTCCTACTTTTTGCGAATTTTTTTTTTTTTGGTGGTTGTTTTGTTTTATATTTGAAATATTATATGGTTGATCCTGCCTTCAGTCATCAGCACTGGGAAACAACTAAAATGTACAACCGAGTAGCGAAGCTGACGACCGCAAGTTCTGCAACAGAAGTTGACGGACACTGCTTCATACGATAAGTGTTCAGTGCAGTAGTTTGATGGCCGTTGTCACAGCTCAGCGGAAAAAAGGCTTCAGTCGCAATCTTTCTATCTGATCCATATATTACAAAAAATAATAAATAGGAAAGTGTATTGCAAGGGAGTAGCACCATCTTGAGGTTCTGTGAACATGGGAACCGCTTGATAGTATTACTCCCTTACAATACTCTCCTATCTATTATTCTGTTTATGTGACTTAGCTTACCCCGTCTGGCATCCTTGCTGCTTGACCTATGCCCTTTCATTGAGCTCCCTTTGTCAACTACAGCTCTGAGGGCACTATAGGGAGGCCAGGATTGGGAGAGGGTGTGATGGTAGGCAGTGGGATGCTGGAGGTACAGCGGGGGTAAGTTGCATTAGGGTGGTCAGGATCAGGGGGCACCCTGGGATAAAATAGGGCCTGGAGAGAGGCCAGGCATGTTTGGTACCCATACCCAGGGTTTCCACCGGACTAAGCGGGCAGGTAACCATTGATTTGTCAACATCCACCACTCCCCTTCGGGCAGTTATTTGCAGTGCCAGATTAATTAGGAACAAGACGGCAGTTATTGTGGACTTGATTTCCTTGGTTGATCTGGCTTGCATCAGAGAGACCTGGTTGGGGGATGACGCGGGTCCAGTATTGGAAGCGTTTGTCCCAGCCAAATTTTCCGTAGTGCACTGCCCAAGGAGGGAACGAAGGGGCGGGGGTGTGGCCATCTGTTTTAGATCCGATCTAAACTTTTCTTTGCATTTAGTGGGTTCCACTGCATTATTTGAATGTGAGGCCGCATGCAGGGGTCCAGGTGCAGGCTGCAGAATCCTCCTTGGGTACTGACCTCTGGGGCACAAGGGTGAATTCTGCAGGAAGTTAACTTCATCGCTGAGAAGGTGTTGGAGTTGCCCAACTGGCTGGTTCCAGGTGACTTCAGTGCCTGGATCAACGATGAAAATTTGCATTTCAGTTATGACTTCCACCAGTTGAAGACTTCCCTGGACCTTGCACAGGTTGTTGCTTCTACGACTCACAGCCACAGTCATACCTTGGACTTGCTTGGTTGGATCACTGCACAGTGAGGTTTTTGTTCGGGGCCCCTCTCACTAGTCCCTCCCCTGTGGAGATGGTCCGTTACCGCCCTTTGAAGGGGTTGTCCCCAAAGGGACTGATGGTGGTACTGGATCAATCTGGTGTGAGTGTTGCATGTGCGGTAGGTATGAGTGAGGCAGTTACAGCCTATAGTGGGGCTGTTTTTTCAGGTGCTCAACTGTGTTGCACCGGTCTGTGTATGACCCAGGTCTTCTCGCTTGAGCCCCCGTGGTTTAATGGAGCTCCCAATGAGATGAAGACCAAGGGCTGGAGATTGGAGCTTTGTTGGTGGAGGTCTTAGTCTAAGGGGAGAAACTGGCTTCGAGAATTCACTGTGGTTAATATTAAAGGGCAGTCAACCATAGGGAAGGCTGTGTTCCTGTCCGTTGAGATTGCAGCAGGGAGGAAAAGACCAGCTCTGCTTTTTCATACTGTAGACAGGCTTCTCCACCCTGTCTGTCTGCAACCGAAAAAACATCTTTAGTCACTCAGTGTGAGGAGTTTGATCTGTTCTTCTTGGACAGGGTGTCCTCCTTTATGGCTGGGATTCCCCTCAATGGGGCAAATGCAGTCCCACAGTGGTGGTGTGTGTGTGTGTGTGTCCAGAGGCACTCCTGTTGTCTGGAGCGAGTTCAGACTGGTTGGGGTGACAGAGGTTTGCGAGGTGATTTTGAAGCTGCGGCCTACGTACTGTGAACTGGACCCGGGCCTGATTTGTCTCTTAATGGGATTTGTTGAGTCCATTGGTCCAGTGTTCACTGAGATTGTCCGGTGTTCGCCTTTGGAGGGATGTTTTCTTGGCGCCTTGAAAGAGGTGCTGGTGAGACCTCTCCTATAGAAACCTTCTATTTACCCTGACATCTTGGCAAATTATAGACCAATCTGTAACCTGCCATTTCTGGGTAAGGTTATTGAGAAAGTGGTGGCTCTGCAGCTTGAGGCACACCGCATGGCCCATGACATCTATGAACTCTTCCAGTTAGGGATTTAGGTTAAGGCATGGCGCCGAAGTAGCATTAGAGTGCAGAACGATCTCCTGAGGGCGAGAGATAGAGGGGAACAGTCAGTACTTGTCCTTCTTGATCTCTCCTTAGCATGTGACACTGTGGACCACAGAGTGTTGCTGGATCACCTAAGGGAGCTCTGTGGACTCGCAGGCACCGTTATCAACTGGTTTGAGTCCTTCCTCAGAAGTGGGATGCAGAAGATAGTGATGGGAGATTTCTCATCCTGCCTGAAGCCTCTGCCATGTGGCGTTCCCCAGGGCTCAATCTTGTCGCCTGTGCCATTCAAGGTGTACATGCTTCCTCTGGGTGAGGTCATTAGACTGTATAGCTTGGGTTTTCACTGTTGCAGATGACACTCAGCTGTACATGTCTTGTGCTCCAGGGACGGGTGATGCTGTGGAGGTGTTAAATGTCTGTCCGGTATTCAGGACTGGATGTCCTCTAGTTGGCTGAGACTCAGTCCTGACAAGATGGAGGTGCTAGTGATTAAAACTGTTTGTTGGCAGGATGTGGGTGCTGCTAGGATAGGAACAGGGTTATTCCTTGGCCCCATTCCTTTGGCAGCATATACCAAGGTGAAAAATCTGGGTGTCATCTTTGATAATGGACTTGCACTTGAAGCTCAGGTGTCGTCCGGAGTGGTTTTTACCACCTGAGCAATGTTGCTGGGATCAAAGCCTTGATTCTGCTCGATGCCCTGCTCTGACTGGTACATACGTTTGTGATGTTGTGACTTGACTATTGCAACGCTGTGTTCTTCGGGGTCAATGGAGGGGTTCTCCGGTGCCTGCAGCTGGTGCACATCGCAGCGGGCAGGTTGCTGATGGGCATTCCGAGGTCCTATCATATAACTCGGTTCTGCGCGAACTGCACTGGCTGCTAGTAGGGTGGAGAACCCTTTTCAAGGTGGGCTTGCTCACCTACAACACCCTATACAAATCGGGCCCTGGCTACCTGAGTGACTTCCTGACTCCTCTCTGTCCTGTGCGTTCACTCCACTCCTCTACCAAGGACCTTCTAGTGGTTTCCTAAGGCCTGCCTGAAATCACCTGGAGATAGTTCGTTTGAGGTGGCTGGCCTGGAATTGTGGAACTCGCTTCCAAGATTCTTGAGGGGAGGCCCCATCTGAGAAGGTTTTTAAGCAGGGGCTGAAGTTGCATCTTTTTAAAGAAGCATTTGTAGACTGCTTATAGTTTGGAATTAGCAAACTGCTGCATTGTTTTATCTTAATTTGAGATTTAGTTAGGTTAAATTGTTTATTATTGTTGCTCTGTCTCATGTTCTTGCATTGATTTATGTTGTTTTAATTCCTGCTTACCTGTACAGCGCCCAGAGTCTCTGGGATGGGGCACTAAAAAATACATTTTACTTACTACTTACTATAGTAAGAGGGCTGCTTGTGGACATTTTATTTATTTATTTATTTATTTTGAGATGGCACAGGAAGGTGTCAGAAAGAGGAATGGGAAGGTCAGTCCAAAAACTCCCACTCCTACTGAGATGTGGTCTACCAAGTAGGCATAGAGGACCTCCGATAGATGGGTAACCTAGATAATCTGTAATAGTTATTCCATTGAATTCAGCCCCAAGGGATCTGTTTGTTCTATTTCCGCTGTCCAATTAGACTTGAAGAACTGCAATGCTTCATGACATCTGCTCACCACTATAGTCAGAGGCCATAGTTCCAGGCCAAAAGGAATTAGCGAGATCAGAATTCGATTAAGTCTTTCTTAAAGTTCTGAAAGGGAGTTTAATGAAACATGCACAACCTCAGGTGGCTGATCTGCTGGGTTTGCACTTCAAGGTGGTATCCCTTCAGTCGATGATGGCAGTAGTATACCAGGGCATCTGTAGACCTCAAATATGAACATCTGAATATCCTGATCAATCACAGCTGTGACAGATACCTCCAGTGCTGTGTCAGTGGTTTCTAATATCCATATGTAGCATTATCCTTTTGATGGGCCACAGCCCATGAATGTTCATTAAGATGAGGGCAGTTCTCACCACAGTTCTTTGGAAGGCATGCTGCTGTTTCCATTCATACCTGGATGAGTGGCTCATCTAAGCAGACTGTCCCTCAGATGCTCAAGCTGTGGCCAGTAGAGTACAGTTGATACTGTCGGAGCATGGATGGAAAATAAACAAAGCCAAGAGCTGCCTCTATCCCTCAAAAATCTTGCTATATCTAGGAGTGGTGTTTAACACTGACCTATGCAGGGTCTTCCATTCACTTGAGAAACTACAGACAGTGGCTGTTGTGCGCTCATTCATGAGAAGATGGTACCTCACAATGGCCCGCTGATTTATGCAGACCCTGGGCCTCACGTCAGCATGTATAGACTTGGTAAGATGGGAAGACTGAGACGCCGATTTTTTTTTTTTTTTTGAAACTCATTTTTATTGTATGATCAAAGCATAAAAATCACATTACAATTAATTACATGTGCAACAGATCATGTCATGCAAGGCATGCGAGTGTTCTGCAACATTCAATACAGAGTCAGTGCTTTTAATTATACATTCGTTGTGTGTGATTCCCACTTACCCTGACCATTTTGATTGCTCCCTTGCAATTCCGTTTATGGTGTGATGCTTAGGCCTACGTGAAGACATCTTCAGAGAGTCTTCTCATGAGACACTGGACCTACGACTTTATCTACTGTGGAACTGAAACATGCAAACTCTGCTCCATCATTCATCCTGCCAGCAACTCCCTCAAACAAATCCAGTGTCTGATGATGTACAGTTCCCTAAAACCTGAACCAGGGAGTTTTTCTGCACATTTGTAGTTAGGTGACAGTAACAACTGATGGCAGTCTCTCAGGCTGGGGTACAACTCTGGACTTAATATTTGTGCAAGGCACTTTGTCCTTCAAGGAGAAGAAGCTGCCCATTAGCATCCTAAAGATGTAAGCAGCTTTCCAGGCTCTGTCGGCTTTCAACAGACACGTCCATGGCAAGTACATGCTAATTTGCTCTGGCAATGCAAGAACGTTGTCTAATCTGGAAGTAAAGAACTCTTGGAAAACTTGATGTCTTAATTAGATTCTAGGAGGTGTTATCACAAAGGATAGATTGCCTGTCCCCAAGATGGACGTTGCAACTGTCATGTGCCTTCCGCCAATGATCCAGGATTCCCATGATCCTGCTGAAGCTATGCATTGAACAGACAAACCTGTTGTTATTACGTCCTGGACTTTATATAGAAACAGTTTGACAAGAACCTGTCTGATATGTCAGGGCACAGGTGTCTTTCATATGTGCCATCAGGGGAAGACAGGTAACTGTCCTCTAGGGCAGCATCCAGAGATTGCTAGATTCCTCGAGGCCTACAGAGAGCTCAGTCCCAAGGTAAGGTAAACTGAGTAGCACCCCCCTCCCCGAAAACGAAACCTTGTCTTAGATGCCCCATGAAGGCCCCATTCAGACCTTTTGTGAGAGTGTCTCATTTCTTCCTGACCATTGCTATCTGGTTAGCCAGACTGCTAGGGGAAATTCAGGCCCTATCTCAGCAGGAGCCACTTCTTGCTTTTCACAAAGGATGTGGTGGATTTTCTTCGAGGGCATCTCCTTTCGTCGAGCCACACCTACAGAACTGTAATCTGTTGGCATCAGGATCACTTAGAAACGTTTGCCAGCTGGGATTACCCATGTTGACATCCGTCGCTGCCGTCAGTATGACGTGGATGACCCCATTATTCCTCATTTCTATCTCCTGCCATCATCCACGCGTTGGATCAGCAGAGACACGGCGCTAAAACTCACTGCCACCTCTACCTGGTGTTTTTGTTATTTATTTATTATTATTTAATAAAACAAAAAATTAGAGGACCTATGCATCAGCTTCTCTTGGCCTCAGATTGATTAATTAGCAGCATTACATGATAACATTTCTGAATAGTCTGTGGCAGTCCATCTTGGCCGTGGTCAATAAGTGTATTACAGCAGTCCTCCTTCCAGTTTAGCCTCTGGACGTTGCCACAGCCCGTGGCAAGGATGCAGCTACAATTGCCATCTTTGCAGCCTCCCCAGCACCAGTACGTTTGGTTTCCTGCCTGCAACATCTCCATTCAACTGACGAGGGGGCTTGTGTGAGCCGGTAGCTGAGTGCCAGCTAGAGGAGCAGGGCTTGCTATGTTAAAAGGCCGTGCCACCCTGCACCTCTGTTTCAGCAGTTTTTCTTCCAGTTTGGCTCCTATAGGTTGCTGCAGTCTGTGGTATGGAGACCGCTTCAGTTGCCATCTTTGCTGCCTTCCCAGCACTTCCAGTTTCCTGCTTGCAGTATCCCCGTTCAGCTGACAAGGGGACTTGGGGGTGAGCCGATAGCTGAGTGGTGGCTCGAGTGGATAGGGATTGTCAGTGCCATCCTTCAACTGTATTCCAACAGTCCTTCTTCAGGTTTGGCTCCCAGAGGTTGCCACAACTTGTGAAAGGGAGGCAGCCTTGTTGCCATTTTTGTTGCCTCCCCAGCACCAGTACTCCTGGTTTCCTGCCTGCTCAATCCCCATTCAGCTGACAAGGGGACAAGCCGGTAGCTGAGTGGTGGCTCAAGGGGATGGGGCTTGCTGTGTTAAAAGCCCATGCTGCGTCAAAGTGCGAATGCTGTGGCACGCATGGTGAAATTAAGTAGACTTAACTAGTTTAACATATGTATGAACAGTATCTCTTCTAGCGTGCATGTTAATGACCCATTTAAGCTCCAGCCCTGAGTAGTGCTAGCTGTGAGCTTAGCCAGTTACTAAAACAATTTCCTTGTTTTTGCAATTTGGCACAGCCCTCCAGTCAGAAGACAACAACTTCAGTGAATGTATCTGGTACTTTATAGCAACTAACTGAATGTACTTTTCCAGTGCTGCACTCCTTGATATCCGATGGAAGGAGTAACCGACTTTCTTTATTTCATACCAATTACAACATAAATTGAGAACTGCCATAAAAACTTGATATTCTAGGATCATGGATATGGTTCACTGTCCACACTCTGCTGGCAGTTCCACTAGAACAATCTGATTTGGTGGACATCGTTAAGCTAAGCTCCTACACCACCTTGGCGGTACATTCTGCAACTCTACCCTATGATGTCTGATCTTTCTGCTGGATGAACGGGTCACCTTTTTCGGCTTCTCCTTAGGATTTAGTGTGCCATAGGCGAGCATTCTCTTTTGAAGTTCCTTCAGCTCCCCTCTTAGATCATCAGTGGAGCAACGGAAGCTGGGGTTTATGTTCTGCATTCAGCACCAGCAGAGGATGTTTGTAACTGACCCGCACAACACATTGTGTGTGTGTTTGTGTTTGTTGCCTGGGCGGGCAGTATGACATGGATAGGTGCGGCCTTTGTCTCAGCATGCTTACTGACTCTCAAAGAAGGGAAGCTGTGGCTTTCGCTGGGTCAGCCTTCGAAACAGGAACCCGAAGGACCACCCTAAGGTATGCAAGAGGCCTCCTCTATGGCTGCGGCTGCTCATCTGCTTGCAGAACTTGGTCCCAGTGCTGCTCTTCTGGCTGGGGCCAGCATTGGAGGGTCATTCACTGGAGGCTTCTGGGACATGTGTTTGATTCTCCAGACTATGATGGAGAGCCCAGCCCATTGAGGTTCCAAGCGCAAGTGCTGCCAGCACTGGTGATAGGATGGGGAAAGATTGCAGTACTTCCAGTTGCCGGACTGCTTGACAGTGGTCGAGTGCCCTTGGTCAATGGGCAGGTCGAGGTTTCTTTGATCCCCTGTTTGAGACAGTTGACTTCAGTTCTGGTTGAGCAGGCCACAAAAAGTTTTCCTCAAGCCTGACGACCAATTTATCGGATGAGGTTGAGGGGTCAGTCTCACAGATACTGGTGCTGTAGTCCTCACTCAAGAGGATGTGGTTTGGTTGGTGTCCCAGTCCGGTCCGGGGGGGGGGGAAGCAGCCTGTACCTGTGGTCGAGCCTTTCACACCCATGCTGCTTTTAATGTGGGCAGTCAGGTGGTATACTGCAACCAGCTGGGAGGGTCCTCTCGCCATCGATCATCCAGTCATTGGTCAAGGTCCTGTTCGAGACATTCTTACTCTCAGTCCCACCTGACTGGGAAGCGTCACCATCGACGCTTCTCAGCCTCCTCATATTTAGGTGATGAGGCACCATCGCAGGCTGCGTCAGTGCTATGAGGAGCTCTTCTGGCAATAGTGGACCATCGTGGGGCACGTTAAGGCTCTACCTACTGGACCTCCCATCACCTGGCAGCCACCATTGGTGCCTCCGCTGGTCCATGCTACGCAGGTGCTCCTCAGATATGTGAGAGCCAGACCATGGAATGGTTTAAAAACTCCCTTAAAACATACTTTTTTGAAAAATCATTTTTAGGAACATAAATGGTCTAGGAGTCATTTTAGTGGATTATAGTCTGTATTTTAATATGTTTTATTGAATTGTTGGTCTTCTTATTGTAAAGGTGCTTGTGAGCACTGGAAGGGTGCCTTTTATAAATAAAATGTTACTTACTTACAACTGCTTCTCCACCTTTTCAGGCGGAAACACAACTGAAATCAAAGCTACAGTATGTTGTTTGGTAGTTCTGCAAGACTTGGTGAACATATTTCCCTGACTATACATGACATTCAGGGGAATTTACTTGTTCAGGTGTCAGAATTTAGGTATTTGGGGGGTTCCTTTAGACCCCTCGTTGACTTATCTTCCCTAGGTAAAGTCAGTGAAAAAGAAAATTCACTGTAGGTTGGGCCAATTATATAAATTCAAATCTTATCTATCTTATGATTCTCGTTTGAAATTGGCTAATTGAGTCAATTCCACATTTTGACTATGTCTCCTCATTGTGTGCTAAGGTGGGATCCAAAGAGAAACAAATCCAAAGTGTTGCTTATAACAACATTTGTAGGTTAGTCTTGGATGCTCCTTTTTTGTCCCACCATTGCCTTTTATATTATTCACTGAGATGGCTGTCGCCCCAGTTTAAATACGAATTTGCTTTAGGTAAATTGGTTCATCAGGCCATCTACTCGAATGGCTTATCTCTGTTATCTGATTTGGTTCAGGTTCGTGAAGTTCAGGTAAATCTGAGAATATTTCAGGGGATAGCGTTGGTAGTACAAGGTGCTAAAAATAATTATGGCCTATGAGTATTTGACCACCACGCTTCTTCATTATGGTATAGGTTACCAGTTTCATTAAGGTTAATTAAGTCTTATTCATGTTTTAAAGTTAAGTTTAAACAACATTTGTTAGCACAGTCTGATTGTTCATGTAATTTGTAAATTTTGTATGTTGTATATTGATGTATTGTTTGTTATGTTTTATGTCCGGGTTGGTCCTGAAACAGGGCTTCGGCCCAGAGTCCTAACCCGGTTAACAAATGAATGAATGAATTACAGCAGCCGAAGGTGGACTCTTTGAAGAAGGAGATCCATTCAGCCACCGGCTTGCCAGGCCGGTTGTTGGTGCAGATCACCCTGTGGGAAGATACCCAGGTAGTCTGTGGTAAGAAACCGTCGAGGGCCATTTTCAAGGCGTCCTCAGATGACTCAGACCATGAGTCCAAGGTGTCCTCGAGGACTCCCCTCCTTTACTGGGGATCGGTCGAGGAACTCTCCACTGAGCATGGCCTGGTGTCCTTTAGTGTGCGTCTCCACCTAATATCGAACTCCATGTCAGTCCTACTAGAGCCAGTCCAAAAAAGGGCTAGGTACCTTTTAACGGACATTTCGGGTGGGAACAAATACCTGGGGATTGGCTTTACCACGGCAAAAACTATTCTGGGACCTGCGCTGGAACTGTGGCAACATCCAGCGTACTGCTTGGCACCCTCTACCCATATTTTCCACAAGTATGCAGTCTCTACTGGGTCCCTTACTTGATTTTTGGACCATCCCTCTAGGGAGGGGGTTGGTAACTGATAGGTGTTTTGCAAGTCTGGACACCAGTGGGACATGGTCAAGCCTGCAGACAAGGTATCCTGAAAGATTGACCATGCCTCTAAAAAGGTGTATGTTGCAGCATCCTTGGGTCTCCATCATGCCAGGTATGCCATGATGATGGCTAATTTCAGTCACTCCCTGATGGGAGTTCTTGATTCCATCCTTCCTCACCTCCTGACCGATCAAGCAATCAGAGGTGATGGTCATCAGAAACTAAGGTCAGTCAGTGGCTAAACACCAGCTCCAGTCAGCCTTGGACGTGCGCAATTCATGTGCCTATGCCATGGCAGTAGCCATCTCCATACATCGCAGGGCCTGGCTGCATCTGCCCACTTTCACGGCAGACACCCAGGACAAGCTTGCTGATAATAACATAGACTTTGACAGCTGCTAAGGACTGCTTGGCCCACCCGCTCTGCCCATTTCTGTACCTATTGGATAAGCTGCAGATCCTAGTTAATCAACAGCCTACTTCTTCCTACCCCACACCAGAATTGCTTATGTCTGTCCCATGCATTCTTGAATTCCCTCAAGTGTTTTTGACTCCACAACCTCCCCAGAAAGGCTGTTCCATGCGTCCACCACCCTCTCTGTGAAAAAATAATTCCTCGCATTGCCCCTGAGCCGTCCTCCCTCTATCTTCAAATTGTGCCCCCTTGTTCTTGTAAATCTCATTTTCTGAAAGATGCTACCCTCCTGGACTTTGTTGATTCCCCTGAGGTACTTGAAAGTTTCTATCATGTCCCCTCTCACCCTCCTTTCCTCAAGGGTATACATATTAAGCTCCTTTAGTCTGTCTTCGTATGGCTTCTGGTGCAGACTCTGCACCATTTTATTTGCCCTCCTCTGGACTGCCCCCATCCTGTCTGTCATTGCGGAGATGGGGTCTCCTGAACTACACTCAGTACTCCAAATGGTGTCTCACCAACTGTCTATACAGATGGATAACAACTTCCTGTTTTCTACTGGTGATGCCGCTTGCTATTCATCCCAGTATCCCCCAGCCCTCCTTACTGCCTTCTTACATTGCTTGCTTACTTTAGGTCATCTGATATGACTACCCCCAGGTCCCTTTCCATTTTTGTTGTTGTTAATAACCCCCCATTGTGTGTACTCTTCCCCTGGGTTTTTATTTCCCAGGTGCATTACTTTGCACTTCTTTGCATTAAATCTAAGCTGCCATACGCTTGACCATTCCTCCAGTCTTGCCAAGTCCTTTCTCATCTTTCCATCCCTCCTTATGCATCAACCCTATTGCAGATCTTTGTGTCGTCTGCAAAGAGGCATACTTTTCCTTCCAGTCTCTCTGCAGTGTCACTTATGAAAACATCAGAAAGGACCGGACCTAGTGTACCCAGCGGTACCCTGCTAGTAACCCCCCTTTCTTCGGCGTGGACTCAGTTTACTATTACCCTCTGTGTCGTGTTGCCCAGCCAATTTTTTACCCAGGCTACCACCCTGCGACCCACTCCCTGGTTGGCTAATTTGTTTGTTTGTTAATCTTTTGTATGGAACTGTGTCAAATGCCTTGCTAAAGTTTAGGTAGGCCATGTCCACAGCCCCTCCCTGGTCTACTACTTTGGTCCCCCAGTCAAAGAAATCTGTTAGATTCGTCTGACATGACCTTCCCGCTGCGAATTCATGCTGCCTTAGGTCCTGTGCCCCGCTGGCCTCTAGGTAATCAACAGTTATTTCTTTCAGAAGTGAGTCCATCATTTTCCCTACCACTGATGTCAAGGTAGCAGGCCTATAGTATTCTGCCTTTGCTTTGCTCCCACTTTTGTGATGGGAAATCACATCTGCCCTCCTCCAGTCCTTGGGTACCACACCATCATCCCATGATTTGTTAAAAAGGGTAGTCAGTGGTGTCACTAGTTCTCCTTGTTCTTTTAGAATTCTGTTGTGGATCCCGTCAGCCACATTGCGTTGTCCACCTTCAGTTTTAGGAGTTCTTTCAGAACCCTTTCTTCTGTGAAAGGACTGGCATCGACTCCCCTATCCAGAGTACTTCTATTGATTGGATTAGGTACCTTCCCTCCTCTTCTTTTGCGAATACTGAGCAGAAGTATTTGTTCAGTATCCCTGCTTTTTCACTGTTACCCTCTGCCCACCCACCCTCCCTTTATTAAACCTCACTATCCCTTCCTTCGTCTTTTCTTCACTCTCTAATGTATTTTAAAAGATTTTTTTATTGATCGGCCAAAAGCCATTACAATGTACTAAAACTAAAACAAATTTGTAACAGCCAAACAAATGCTCAGCATTTAGTCAGTATAAATGTACAGTTGCACACATTATATAAACATACATACATACAATACCGACTGATAGAAACCAATGTATATTTTCTGGGTCTTTTGTACAAAGAAAATACAAATTTTAAAACATTAAACATATCCAGCTAACACAGCTGATAGTTAGCAGCTATATCAATCAGTATTTTATAAAGCTGCTTTTTTTAAGTTCCAGTACCCATTCACTTGTAGTTTAATTTACCCTGAAAGGGACCACATGTTTACTTGCCCACATGGATAAGTTGCAAGACTTGGTGCCCAAATTTATCAGGTCATCTTAACAATATACATAAATCCACTGCAGACAAGACTACCTTAAAGCTTACCATGCGATGGTCAATGTTGCCCACAGGACATCCCACTTAAGTGTCCTTGATCCTTTCCAAGTTTATGAGGACAAGATCGAGAATGGCATCTCCCCTTATTGGGGTTTTAACAAGCTGGCACAGTCCCGCGCCTTGTAGTGACAATAAGAAGTCCCTACTTCTTCTTCTTCTTCTTGCTGCCATTAGTGTGCTGCAGTTAATATCTGGTAGGTTGAAATCCCCCACCAGTATTACTTCACCTTTATCAGACATTTTGTAAATTTCCTTGATTAGGTCTTTGTCTCCTTGATTTGGGGGCCTGTACACAACTCCGATTCTGAAAAGTTTTCTCTTGCCCATGTCTACTGTTAGCCACAGTGACTCGAAGTCCCCAGGTTGCCCTTTTACTTCTGTGGCTTTTATTTACTCCCAAATATAAATGGCTACACTCCGCCCCCACTTTTTTTGCCCTGCCTATCTTTCCTGAACAAATTGTAACCGGGAATGTCCGTATCCCATCCGTGGTTTTTCGTGAACCGTGTTTCTGTTACAGCCACCCAGTTCAACATTTCTGTTTCCAAGATGGCTGTTAGTTTGGGAAGTTTGTTGGTTAGGCTCCTAGTATTTGCAACCTTTGCCTTTCAGGAATGTTTATCCTTTTTGGCGTGAGGTTGTACCCTCTTCCTGGACTGCTCCAGTTCGCTTTTTCCGGCCAAGAGTTTATGGAGGTTGCTGGTTCAGGCGGATGTTGGCTCTGATTTGTGTTTTGAGGATCTATGTGTGCATTTGGCATTTTGGGGAGTGGATGACCAGGCCACCGAAGGCAGGGGTGTGAGCTGCATCATACTCCCCTTTATTTAGTTTAAACTACCTGTATAGACATTTAATTTTTGTCAGAGTGCTCGCACACCTTCTCTGTTTAGGTGCAATCCATCGTATTTAAAAAAAACACTTCCCCAAAAGTTGTGCCAGTTCCCTATGTAGTGGTATCCCTTGTCTTGGCACCAATCACACATCCATGAGTTGAATTTGCCTACTTTAGTCTCTCTGACTCGCTTAGTGCTTTTTCCTTTTTCCCACACTGGCAGCACTTCTGAGAAGGCTAATTTGGACGGAAAGGAAGAAAGTTTGTCGACCAGGTCCTCAGAGTGTTACTTGGCCTCCTGAACTGCGTGATTTTGCCAAGTCATTGGACTGGAGGAAGGTGGATGTGATTCCCCTTCACTAAAGTGGGAACAAGACAGAGGCAGGAAACTACAGACCTGTCAGTTTGACCACTGTGGTAGGGAAAGTGATGGAATCACATCTGAAGGAAAGAATTGTTGAGTACTTAGAGGCCAGTGGGGCAGAGGACCCAAGGCAGCATGGGTTCTCAGCGGGAAGGTCATGTCAGAGGAATCTAATTGATTACTTTGACTGGGTGACTAAAGTAGTAGGCCAGGGAGGGGCTGTGGACATGGCCTACCTAAACTTTAGCAAGGCATTTGACACAGTCCCGCACAAAAGATTAATTAACAAATTAACCAGCCTGGGAATGGGTCACCGGGTGGTAGCCTGGGTAAAACATTTGCTGGACAACAGGACACAGAATGTAATTGTAAGCGGAGTCCACTCTGAAGAAAGAGGGGTTACTAGTGGGGTACCGCAGGGTTCAGTACTGGGTCCAGTCCTTTTTAATTTCTTTATAAGTGACATTGCAGAGGGACTGAAAGGAAAAGTATGCCTCTTTGTAGATGACACAAAGATCTGCAACAGGGTTGATAAACAAGGAGGCGTGGAAAGGATGAGAAGGGACTTGGCAAGGTTGGAGGATTGGTCAGAAGTATGGCAGTTTGGATTCAATGCAAAGAAGTGCAAAATAATGCACCTGGGAAACAAAACACGGGAAGATTACACAATTGGGGGGGGGGGGGAGGTAGTAACAAGAACAAAAATGGAAACGGACCTGGGGGTAATCATATCAGATGACCTTATGGCTGGCAAGCAATGTGAAAAGGTAGTAGGGAGGGCTGCGGGGATACTGGGATGCACAGGGAGAGGTATCACCAGCAGAAAACAGAAAGTTGTTATCCCCCTGTACAGGCAGTTGGTGACGCCCCATCTGGAATACTGCGTCCAGTTCTGAAGACCCCATCTCTGCAAGGACATAGGATTGAGGCATTCCAGAGGAGGGCAACTAAAATGGTGCAGGGTCTGCAAGAGAAGCCATACAAGGAGAGACTAAAGGAGCTTAATATGTATACCCTTGAGGAAAGGAGGGCGAGGGAGGACATGATAGAAACTTTTAAGTACCTCAGTGGAATCAACGAAGTCCAAGAGGGTAGCATCTTTCAGAAAGAGATGTGCAAGAACAAGGGGACACAATTTGAAAATAGTGGGGGGGTAAGGCTATGGGGCAATGTGAGGAAGTATTTGTTCACAGAGAGGGTGGTGGACACATGGAATGGCCTTCATGAGGAGATTGTGGGGTCTTAAACTGTGGGAGAATTCAAGAATGTATGGGACAGACATAAGGCAATTCTTGTGGGGGGTAGGAAGAAAGAGGCTGTTGGTTAACTAGGATCTGTTCTTAAATTCAAACTGTTAAAATCTGGTTATAAAATTAAATAAAACCTTAAAGCCATTACATTGTTTCTGCTGCACCTCTAGACAGAGAGGTAAATATACCACTACTACTACACTTCAGCTAGGGCTGGACCAATTAATATCTGATCCTCTCCATATTTTAATACGAAGAATCCTGGGGTGTCCACCTTACTCAACCTAATAGTCGCACATTCCCCTTGAATTACAAGGAGTCTGGGGTGCTAGCAGATTTATACAGTGACCATAATTTGGTATACTGTATCCATGTAAGAGATAAAGTTATGAGACCACCAAGATTTGTAAAATTTTGATCTTTTAAATGTTTTTATTGTTTAGCATTTATCTCTGATCTTGAAAAAATAAATTGGGATAGGGTATGGTTAATCCCAGAGATCCAGTGTGGGCTTATTTTACTTCAGAGGTGTTCAAAGTGATCGACATTCTCCCCTTAAAAAGTTGTTTTGCTACCCATTCCCCTTCTCATACCCATCATTGCTCACTCTGGTCCTCCTTATCCATTCTTCCTCTACCTTCATGTCTCCGGAACCACTATACCTCATTCATATCCAAATACTGGCTTGGGTCCCTTTCCTCTTACCTCTCCTCACTCCTCTCCTGCATCCCCTCTGCTTTCTGCTCCCTCTGCTACAGGAATCCTTGCCCTTTAGCCATTCCTTATCCCCACTCCTGCTGGGCAATCAACCTTTTCCTATTCTCTCCTTTCACTTTGGAACATCTTCCTCTCTTCCCTGTGTTTCAGTGTCACCCCTGTTTCCTTTGGGTACCAGCTGAAACTCCTTCCCTCCTCTCGGCTCCCATTTTCCCCAAACAGACTGCCCCCCCCTTGTAGTTGTCTTCTACCCCAGTGTAGGTATGGCTGAAGTGCCTGATTCTAGGGACGTGGATATGTAGTTCTACCCACACTTCTGGCAGTGTCCTTTCCTTTAAGATGTACCGGAAAGTCTTCAAGCTGGTTTCTCCCACCCACCCAGGTGGTATATCCCTTGGCTCCATCCCATGACGCCAGATCTTCCTTTCCACTGGAAGAAGCAGGTTCCCTCCTTACCGCTCCTGCATGGAGTAGGCCCTGGCGTTCAGATCTTTGGATTTACTTCCAAAACTTAAACTTGTAAGAGTTTTGTATTCAGAATGATTTTCGATTGCGACCGTGATGGAGGAAATGTCCTCGCCTGGAATTCACCGGTGCCCATGCGGGCAGAAGATGTTGCTTACCGACCCTCATGCCACATGCGTTTACTGCCTGGACCATGAACATGATACCCAGGCCCGTGAGTTTTGCTGGTGGTTTCACATGTTGATTCTAGAGGACCGCCTTGCCTGCCTAAAGTTGGGTCGCCTGGAAAAACTGCATCAAATCTAAAGTAGCCTATGGGGTGGGCTCTGTGGCTGCAGGGTCGACCTAGCAGTTGGAGTGACTTGAGGCCTTTGAGGAGGCAGCTCGGGCGTCATGCAGTCCTCTTCGGTGTCGGCTTTTGTTAACACTGAAGTTGGGCTTCACT
Organism: Neoceratodus forsteri; assembly: GCA_016271365.2. Taxonomy (NCBI): domain Eukaryota; kingdom Metazoa; phylum Chordata; order Ceratodontiformes; family Ceratodontidae; genus Neoceratodus; species Neoceratodus forsteri. The sequence continues at coordinate 1,482,368,222 of CM057453.1, read as the reverse complement.
TGTTCAGGCTCCTTCAAGGAGCTGTGCCAGTCTCTCCTGACTAAGGAAGAGGGCCTTTTGGGTGCCCGCAGCTCCCACTCATGAAGAAGTTGAAGCAAGAAAAAGAGAAGACTCTCCGTTAACGTTCTTGGGATCAAGAATGTTCTCGGTCTCAGGATTCACTGGTTCTGACCATGGTTAAAACCGTGGCCTTTATTGCCGGATTCATGGAACTCCCATCAGGTCAGTCGGTCGAGACATGGGTGGACAATGCGGCCGAGATTTTTCTCGACCCAGTTGACCTGTTGTCATTTGTTGAGGCCAGCAACTCTTTCTTCAGGACTCCGGTCATGCCAGTGACCACCGAAGGGTCTGCCCAGCCCGCTGTGTCAAACACTATGGTCACCGACCTAAACCAGAAGGAGCTGCGGCTTTCCCTGGCTCCCTCTGAGATCCACTGTTGGCACCACCGGTGGCTGAAGTCTAGGTCATCCTCATTCTCTGGGTCAAGCAGATTCTGCCGATATCTGCAATCTCGCTCTCGGCACCATGGGAAACGGCGCTACCTCGTCTTCGTCCTCCTCAGATGAAGAGAGGCTCCGGTGCAAGTTGCGTCAACTCTGCGAAGACCTCATGTGGCAACAGTTGGTGCTGTCCGGGCTGAAGGTGATCCCTGCTTCCACACCGGCCATCACATGGCTGTTGCCCGACAAGCCAATGCCCTATGCGGGGCAGGTTAACACCGATCCTCAGTTAGCTGAACCGGTTCAGACCTTCTCGATTTGGTCAAAATTGGCCTCTCTGCCAGTCATGGTGGAACCACTGCCCAAACAGCTGACGACTGGCACGCCGATAGAGTCTTGGCTGGAAAAGGGGCTTCCCCATTGGCTGTTGGTCACGCTTGTTTCCGACCACCCGCAGCAGGCCTAGAGTGACTCGGGGGGGGGGGGGTTAGGCCCTTCTATGCAGACTCCTTGGAATCCAAAGATTCCTCACTGCACTCCTGTCTGCTCAACATGGAGTCGTTGGGGGACCTATCGATGGAGGAAGGACCCACGTCCTTCATGGGCATCCTTCGTCTCATCTCCGAGTCTAGGGAGATGAAACTGGAGCCCATCCAAAAGTGGGCTCTCTATCTCCTCAAAGAGATTCTGAATAAAGGGGACTCTCTGGAGGCCTTCCCAGTGGCTGAAACCATTGTTGGCCCAGCTCTGGAGCTTTGGCAGCACCCCACCTCTTGCCCGTGCCCCCGGCCCAGATGTCCCGCAAATACGCAGTGCCCATCGATACCCACTGGGTTCACGAAGCACCCTTCGTCGTCGAAGGGTTGGTAACCGACTCTGTGTTTCGGCGCTCAGGTAATACTGGGGACATCGACAAGCCGCCGGTTAAGGAGTCCCAAGAAATTGGACCACTCGGCTAAAAAGATTTATGCTGCCTTCTTGCTTGGTCTCCACCAGGCAAGCTCGGCTGTTGTGATGTCATACTTTTCCCATACCTTGTTGTGCTCTCTGGTTGAGGTGATTCCTCATCTTCCGGTGGACCTCTAGACTACCGTCACCCAGGTTCATGACCAGGGTCGAGCTGTAGCCAAACATCAACTCTAAATGGCTCTGGACATTGGAGACTCCTGTGCCCGTTCAGTGGTGGCCGCAGTTGCCATGCGCAGTAGGGCTTGGCTGAGGATCTCTACCTTAACGGCGGACACTCAGCACAAGCTAGCGGATGTCCCGATCTTACTTCGAGTTAGAGCTCTTGCAGCAGGCTATAACATTAAGGACTATGCCGCAGGCACTAGGACCACACGGTGAAAACTTCTGCCAGCAATACCAGCGGGGGACCGCCCCTGACGCCGGGCCCCGCCCCGACGTCGGTCAGGGTACAAGAGGGGGAGAACCCAGCTCCACCTCAGTTCTTTCCTGCTGCGTACCACGCACGTGAAGCTAGCTGCTGCCTGCGATTCTCAGCGTGAAAAGAATTTCTACAAACAAGTTTTTCAACGGTTTTCTCCGTTTTTCCTCCTCTGCGGCGAAGTCTGTGCCGCTGCCGTTGTTCGGCCCGGATTTTTCCGCGTTTTGGTGTCTTTGCCTTGGTGTTTGTCGCCGTTGGTACCGACGTCAGTCCTTTTTCTTCCGCGGGTTCGATGTCTTCCCGGGCGTCTGTATCTCCCGAACACCTTAACAAGTGCGAGTGCGGCTGGCAAATTCCTGCTAAAGACGGTCACCGGCAGTGCATTTTGTGCCTCGGCCCTGACCACGACACCCGCTAATTGCGCTGACTGCCAGGCTTTTACTAGCCGGACCCGCATCTGACGCCTGAAGGCCCTTAAGGCCTACCTCTTGGGGAAAAAAGATGGACATGCACTCGTCTGAAGGAAGAAAAAGGAAAAGAAAAGGCATAGAAAGGGCGTAGCTCGGTCCGCTGTCATGTCATCGCGGCCTTCCTGAAAAGAGGCCGTCCTTGAGGCTCGGGTGAGTCGCCAGGTCGTCTCAGGCTAAGGCGGCCCGTCGAGAGCAACCCGGTCAAGCGAGTGACATTGCTAAGAGTCATTGCCAAGTCCGTGGGGTACCTGCCTCGGCCCTACCGACCATGGCACTGGCGCCACCTGCTAAAGGCGTGCCTCCGGAGGTTAGAGACTCTCCAGGCGCCTAGCGTCACCCGTCGTCGGTCCCGGCACCGCGGCCGGTTGAAGGAGCTAAGGACCTGGGGTCGGTCATTGTACTGCCGACGTCCCGTCGCCAAGTCCTCCTACCCCCTGGGCCCTCAGGAGAGCTCTGCTTCGCGTCCCGCCGCTTTGGAGACTTCTTTCCCGCAGCAGGCGGCTGACGTCTTCTCCCAGGATGAGCTCAAACAGCTTTTTTCATTTTAGTGGGGGCAGGTTCTCAAGGGAACCTCCCGTGCGCCGACCAAGACACGGTGCGGATCCTGCGGGTGAACCACAGCCAGAGGGCGAGACCTCTCCGTTGTGGTCCCCGGAGCGCTGTTTTTCACCCCCCTTTTAGGGCTTGTTCCCACTCTCGATCCGAGGACCACCGCCGTCGCTCTGTGGTTTCTAGTGACCAACATCAGTCCCGGTCTCATTCCAGGATCCCTTCTCGCGCTAAGTGGGACCGCTCCCGGCGTCAGTCATCGCTCTGTTGTCGGTCCAGGGACCGGAGTCGGTCTTCGGACCGTTGTCGGTCCCCTAGTCACCGACGTGAGTGTAGGCATGGTCTTGGGGTAGAAGCAGACTATTCCAGGTTGGATAGTTGCTTCTCCTCTTCGTCCTCAACCTCTTCATCTTCTCTCAGCCTCAAGCGCTCCCCTGAAGAGAAGGACCTGCCTCGCTCGCCTCCAGACGATCCTACTTTTATGGACGTCATGAGGCATATCCAGGCTTCCAATGAGTGGGACACGGAAGACCTGGACCCGGGACGCCGAAGATTGGCTAAATGCCTGAGGCAGAAGGAGCCGAAGCCTTTGGACATTCCTCCTTTGGTGGATACTTTCCAGGATCTTACTAAGTCCACCTGGATGCATCCGGCCTCCATCCCTGCAGTTCCCAAAAAGTCGGATAGGCTCTATAAGGCTCCGAGGGCTGAACCCTTCTTAGCGGAACACCCTTAGGCCGATTCAGCTGTGATCACGGCTGCTCATGATAAGTCTCGACAGCCGAGACACCTCAGCTCCCAGCCTCCCAACTTGGTGTCCCGATACCTGGATCAGGTGGGCAAGAAAGTTTACGCTGCTTCCACCTGTTCCATTTGCCCTAATTTAATCACATATGGTGCAGTACCAGAATGCGTTATGGAACGAGGGTCTTGAGCTGACACAGGCCATGCCAGACTCGACAAGAAGAGCGGAGCCTTGCCCTTTACAGTCGGGCTCGGGCGTAGGCTCTCATGTTCTCAGAGCCTCGTCGACACTGCGGATACAGCAACCAGGGCGGCGCCTCTGGGTTTGTCTTCGACGCCATGCCTGGTTGAGGCTTTCGGGCTTTCACCAGGATCTGCAGTCCGGTATCCAGGACTTGCCGTTCCAGGGTGCCATTTTGTTTGGGCAGGAGATGGAGGCCTTGATCTCCCGTCTCCAAGAATCGGGTAAGTCAGTCTGGTCGGTCCGTCAGATGTACCGTGGCGACCAGCGACGCCTCCATCGCCGTCGGCTTTTTCGCAAGTCCTCAGGCAATCAGGCTTCAGCCTGCGGATCTCAGCAAGGGCAGAGAGGTGGCTTCCGCAGAAGATCCGGAAACCAGCAGTCTGGTGGACCTTCCGCCCGTGGGCCCAAGTCCTCCCAGACCTCTCTCTCCCTACCCCCGGTTCTGCCCAGTGACTCCCTTCCGCCCTCCCCCCTTTGGTCAGAAGTCCAGGGGGAGCCGGTTGGGGGCTGCTTCTCCCTTCATCTTGAAGGGTGGAGCTCTGTTGCCACAGATCAATGGGTCTTGGACGTTATTCGGAGAGGACACACATTGGAGTTCACTGAGTTTCATCCACGCACTCCACCAAAGCTCTCCCGTTATCCTCCTCCTCACATCCCACTATTGGAAGGAGAAATTCAGGCCCTACTGCAAAAGAGAGCGATAGAGAGAGTCCCCTGGGATCAGCGGGGTCAGGGGTTCTACTCCCACTTTTTTCTGGTCCCAAAAAAGATGGGGGACCTTCGTCCCATTCTGGATCTCAGTCCGTTAAATCTCTTTATAGAGTACAAAAAGTTCAGGATAGTGACTCTTCAAGGTCTCCTCCCTCTGCTGCACCAAGGGGACTGGCTCTGTTCTCTCGACATGCAGGATACGTACATGCATATAGGGGTCTTTCCTCCCCACATGAAGTTTTTGAGGTTCCACTTCCAGGGGGAGCATTTTCAGTTCGGCCTCTCTTCCGCTCCGCGAGTCTTCACCAAACGCCTAGCAGTGGTGGCTGCGGCTCTGAGGCGGTTGGGGCATTATGTGTTCCCTTACCTCGACGACTGGCTTCTCACGGCCCCATCAAGGGACGGCCTCTTACGCTCTCTCGGAGACACCTATACTCTATTCCGAGAGCTAGGGATCACCCTGAACTTAAAAAAAGTCATCCCCAGAGCCCAGCCAAAAGCTCGCCTTCATAGGAGCGATCCTGGACTCTGTCCAGGGCATGGCCTTTCTCCCACAGGACAGGGGGATTCGCTTGCGATCTTTGGCGGAACGGATCTCCATAGCACCTTGGGTACTGGCCCAGAACTTCCTCAGCTTATTGGGGCATATGGCGGCGGCCATTCCAGTAACACCTTTGGCACGCCTCCACATGAGAATCCCACAATGGATGCTCAGGGTGCAGTGGGATCAATGCTACGATGACCTAGACGGCTTTAGTCAGGATCTCAGAGCCAGTCAGGAGAACATTACTTTGGTGGTTGGAGCCCAGCAATCTAGAGAAAGGGGTCAGCTTTCGTCCAGAGCCTCCAGGTCAGACTCTAACGACAGATGCATCGGACCTGGGTTGGGGGGCTCACCTGGGTGTTCATCAAACGCAGGGGGTTTGGTCACCCGAGGAACGGTCCCTCCACATCAATGTGCTGGAAATGCGAGTGGTCCTGTACGCTCTTCAGGTGTTTCGGGAGGACCTGGTACCCGGCTCTCTTCTGGTTCAGACACACAACATGGCAGTCATCTTTTACATCAACAAATAAGGAGGCACCCATTCCTATCTTCTTTGCCGGGGAGGCGATGAGAGTCTGGTACTGGGCACTGGAACGGGGCATTCTTCTGTCTGCCATGCATGTTCCAGGCATCCTAAACAAGCTGGCTGACAACCTCAGCAGGTTGTGGGCCAGAGCGCACGAGTGGGAATTGCTACAATCCGTAGCGGATCAGCTCTTCGGAAGGTGGGGCCTTCCCGAGCTAGATCTCTTTGCGTCACCACGCAACGCCAAACTGCCACTGTTTTGTTTCATGAGAGCACGCCAACATGCTTTTGGCCAGACGCTGCTATCCTTTGCTGGGCAGGAGGTTTCTTTATGCCTTCCCGCTCTTCCCTCTCATTCAGAGGGTTCTGCTCAAACTACAGACAGAGGGGGCACAAATGATCCTTGTGGCTCCCAATTGGCCTCGACAGAATTGGCTCCCATTCCTGCAGCGGTTGTCCCAAGAACCTCCAATCCCGCTGCCCATTTGCTCGCAACTGCTGTCCCAGGATCAGGGGTTTCTGGTTCACCCGGATCTCAGATCCCTGCACCTTCATGCTTGGCTCCTCCAGACGTAGCTAGGAACAGATACGGGGTTTCCCCAGAAGTGGCTGAGGTCTTAGCGTCCGCAAGAAAGCCCTCTACTCGCTCCACTTACTCTATGAAGTGGAAGCGTTTCTGTCTCTGGGCCTTGCCACAGCATTTAGATCCTGTCACCTGCTCTGTGAACTCCATTTTGCAGTATCTCCTCTCCTCGTACGAGAAAGGCCTGAGCTATTCCTCTGTCAAGGTGCACATGTGGGCAATTTCAGCCTATCATACTCTTGTGGGAGAGAGAGCATTGGCACAGTTAGACGTAGCCCGCACCTTCCTTAGAGGAATTCTACACATGAGACCTCCCATTAGGGACCCTGTCCCACCCTGGGACCTCCTTTTTGTGTTGGAGAAACTCACCCTCCCTCCTTTTGAGCCTGCAACAAGTTGTGAGCTGCGATACCTTTCTTGGAAAGTTTGTTTTCTGGTTGCTGTTACTTCCGCTTGATGAGTTTCCGAGCTTCAGGCTCTGATGTGTAAAGAGCCCTATTTGGTTTTTCATAGGGAAAGAGTTTCCCTCAGAACTAATCCTAAGTTTCTTCCCAAGGTGGTCTTGGAGTTGACCCTCAACCAGTCGGTTGATCTTCCAGTTTATTTTCCTTCCCCTTCCAATAGAGGGGAGGCTTTCCTCCACACATTGGATGTCCACAGGTCTCTGAGGTATTACCTCAACAGGACGGTTCAGTACCATAAATCGGAGCAACTCTTTGTGGCTTTTGCACCACATCGCTTGGGTCAACCGGTGTCCAAGCAGACTATCTCCAAATGGATAGTCTGTTGCGTCTCGTTTTGCTACAAGCATCACAATAAACCCCTGCTGGGTCCGGTTAGGGGTCACTCCACCAGGGGAATGTCAGCTTCTTTTGCCATGATGCGGAATGTCGCCATTCAGGACATCTGTGCGGCCGCGACCTGGAATTCGGTACATACCTTTATCAAGCATTACAGCTTGGATATCGCCTCCAGACGCCGTGCTGGCTTCGGCCTAGCGGTTTTGCAAGGACTCTTGTCCTGAGGGCCTCTGGAGTCTGCATATTCCTCCTCCCGGGGTCGGCTACCTCTTTGCTATGGGACTGCTTAGGATTCAGTCCTTAATGTTATAGCCTGCTACAAGAGCTCTAATTCGAAGTAAGATAGTACAGTTACGTAAGAACTTACTGTAACAGTAGATCTTCGAGAGGAGCTCTTGCAGCAGGCGCTGCTTCCCTCCCGCCTTCCCCCTCGGAGTGTGCATGTCTATTTTCTTTCCTTTCTCGATGGTAGGCTTCACCTCCTTCTCTTGTCAGGCCTTCTGCTGGGTACTGGCGGGAGAACTGAGGTGGAGCTGGGTCCGCTCCCTCTTCTACCCTGACCGACGTCGGGGTGGGGCCGGCGTCGGGGGCGGTCCCCCGCTGGTATTGCTGGCAGATGTTTTCACCGTGTGGTCCTAGTGCCTGCGGCATAGTCCTTAATGTTATAACCTGCTGCAAGAGCACCTCTCGAAGATCTACTGTTACGGTAAGTTCTTACGTAACTGTACTTTCCTGGGCACCAACTTGTTTGGGCCCGGGGTGGATGGTCATCTCCAATGGACTGAGAAGTCCAATGCAACCTTGGACTCTGTGACATCCATACAAAAGAACCCCAAAGGCTCTTGGCAGCAGAAGCGCAAGCCCTTCAGTCGTCCACTCCTGCGGCAAAACCAGATCAGCACCAGCAGGCTCAGTCATGGCGACCTCGACCCAAGTCTGTGGCCTCAACAGTCCATAAGCCCAGAGGGAAGGGACCTGTCAGCTCCTCAGCTGGATCCTCCTCTAAACTTGTGCAGGGACGGGATGGTGCCCCCTTCATGCCCATCACACCTCTCCTGGGTCCTCCTGTGGGGGGGCTGGCTCTGCCACTTCCTTTCTGCCTGGTCTGCTGTTACCACGGACAGGTCGGTTCTGGAAGTGGTCGGTCAGGGTCTGCAACTGGAATTCAGGCAGTACCCTCCAAGCAGAGCCCGCACCCCATAGGAGGGCTTGGTCTCCGCAGACACTCGGTTGGCTCTTCAAGACAACATAGCCCAGCTCCTCTGCAAGGAGGTCATGGTCAGAGTAGTTGAACCTCTGGAACACCCAGTGGCTGTCTCCAGGTACTTCCTGCTGCCAAAATGGATAGGGGGCTGGTGCCCCATTATAGATCTGCACGACCTGAACAAGTTTCTCAGGTCCTGCACCTTCATGATGGTAACTGTGTCCCAGATCATACCATCTCTTGGGTAAGACGTGGTTTTGCTCCCTGGATCTTCGGGATGCGTTCTTTCACATCCCGATCCATCCATCTCATTGAAAGTTCCCCCTTTCGGGGAAAGGGAACGCCAGGCTAGTTCTGGTCATGCCATCTGTCTCTTCGTCCCCCAGGGTCTTCACCAAATGCATGGCAGTGATGGCAGCTTACCTGAGGCACCGAGGGGTCCTGGTATGCACCTGTCTGGACAGGTGGCTAATCGCAGGTCCTTCCAGGCAGGAGGTGAAGTGGTCCAGGGATCTGGCCCTCCAGACCTGCATCGAACTTGGCCTCTTAATCAACAAGGCCAAGTTGGAATTCATACCCTCATAGGTGATCAGCTTCATCTGGGCAGAGCTTGAGCCTTGTCAAGTCAGAGTCTGGCTTCCATTGGACTGGACGGAGATTCTCTCCTCCTTTGCCCAATAATTTCTGGTTGGGCACTTGCGCACTTGGTGCAGGGTGCCTGGGACTTCCTGCACCTTCTGGGTTACATGGCAGCCTTCCCTGCACCAGTTTTGTCCAATGGGCTTGGTAGCATATGCACTCCCTGCAGTGGGAGCAGGCCGGTCAGTGGTCTTGGCGCAAAGGTCACTTTGACCAGCTGGTCACGGTGACCCAGAAGACGTGGGATGTTCTCCAGTGGTGGCTTGCCCCAGAGAATCTGCAGGAAGGGATCCCGTTTGCCCATCCCTAGCCGATGGTTGTCCTGATGACCGACTCCTCTCTTACAGGTTGGGGAGCCCACTTGGGGGAAACGCAGAGTCCTCGGGCTCTGGACCCTTGAGGAGTCCCCATGCCGTAGCAACCCGCTGGAGCTCTGAGTGGTTCGACTGGTGCTAACCGCTTTCATTCCATTTGTTCGGGATCAAGTGGTTCAAGTCCAGATGGACGACACCACAACCATGTACTACCTTGGCAAGCAAGGCCGGACACACTCCCTGCACCTGTGCAGGAAAGCCCTCCATGCTTGGACTCTTGTGCGCAACTTGGTGGCGGATCTCCTAGCTATCCATATGGCAGGAGCCTCCAGTCTGCTGCCGGACGCTGTCAGCTGGGTGGATGGGACATCCCACGAGTAGTCCCTTCATCAGGAGGTAGTTCACAGCTTGTTCTCCCAGTGGAGCACCTCTCACGTGGACCTGTTCGCCTTCAGGGAGAATGCAAAGCTGAGACTGTTCTGTACCTGCCCCCTCAGCAGAGCTCACTGCAGGGGGATACCTTTTCGAGGCTGTGGACCCCTGGTCTCTTCTGTGCCTTCCCTCCACTTCCCTTGAGCCACTGAGTGCTGCTCAAGGTCAGGAGGGACAAGGCAGGGGTGATCTACTGGCTCCGGACTGGCCCCGTCAGTTTTGGTACCCAGATCTCCTCAGCAACAGGCTCCCAAGGTGTTTTCCAGCACACTCAGACCTGCTCTCCATCAGTCAGGGGATGGTAGTCCACCCAGACCTTCAATCCCTGCACCTGGCAGCCTGGTTCCTGAGCGACTAGAGTTCCAGGCTTTGGATCTCTCTGAGGATGTCCTCAACATAGTTGAGGCATCTAGAAAGGATTAGACCAGAAAATGCTATGCCTTCAGATGGAAGAGATTCTCCATTTGGTGTCAGGGTAAAGGGCTGGACCCTTTGTACTGTCCAGTGGCTAGCATTTTGGACTATCTGTTGTCTCTTTCCCAAAGGGGACTTCGGTCAATGACCCTTAAGGTGCACCTGGCAGCTATCTCTGCTTACCGGGCATGTGCCAGTCAGCAGTCGGTGGTGCAGGAGAAGGTGGTCTGGCACTTTTTCAAAAGCTTGGATCACATTGCCCCTCCAATGCGTGAACCACCACCACCACGGATTTCACTGCTGGTTTTGGCTAAGCTCATGGGCAGACCATTTGAACAAATGCAGAGGTATGACATGTCTCACCTGTCATGGAAGACCGCCTTCCTGGTGGCCATCACATCATCCAGAATGATGAGTGAGCTCCAGGCACTTTTGGTGGAGTCTTCTTACTTGGTCTTCCACAGGGATAAGGTTTTCCTGCGCCCCAACCCAAAGTTCTTCCCAAAGGTTGTGTCGGAGTTTCACTTGAACCAGGTGATTAATCTCCCAGTATACTTCACCATCACACTTCAGAGGCCGAACACAGGCTCCATATTTTGAACCTAAGATGAGCGCTCGCTTTTTACAAAGGGTGCATGGCTGGAGTTCAGTGAGAGGTTCGTCAGCTGCAGCCAAGTGGACAGTTGGCAGGTGGATCACTTCCTGCATTGATCTCTGCTTTAGGTTGGGGGATAGGGAACCTCTTGGATGGCCAAGGGCTCATTCCAACCACCGTACTGCTGCATCAGTGGCTGCTTCTAGGGACATCCCTATCCAGGAAATCTGCAGGGCTGCTACCTGGAAGTCAGCATACACCTTCATTTCCCATTACCCCATTAACTTAGAGTTATGTGGGGATGCTGGTTCTGGGGCCTAAGTTTTCCAGTCTTTATTTCTGAAGTACGGGGTGTGCGCCTTGCCTCCCTCCTCCCGGAGAACTGCTAGGAGTCTGACAGAAGTATGGATAGAACAACGTATCCACGCCCCTAGAATCACAGGTTACTCACCTGTAACAATAGATCTTTTACAGACTGGTCTCTTGCAGTAGGTTATTACACTTGGGAGTCCTCCAGGTGGAGCTATCCAGCAGTCTTCTATGGGGCTGCTCCCATACATCACTTCCTCTGGCTGTGTATAAAAGGGGGCGTCCCCAGGTACACTTATTTTCCCACTGGCTTCAGCCCGCACGGCAGCTAGCTCAATCTTCTGTGTTGCAGTCTTCGACGTGAACGTGAACCCAATTTTTCTACTCTGTGCCAGGCCTGTGACACACTCACAGACCCCTGGCTGTTCTACCTCCATACCCGGGCCTGTGAACCACTCATAGTAACCCCGGCTTCTGCCTCTGGACCTGGGTCTGTGAAATACTCGCAGTAACCCCGGCTCCTGCATCTAGACCCGGGCCTGTGAATCACTCACAGATAACCCGGCTCTTCTACTCCCAGGACCTAGGCCTGTGAACCACTCATGACAGCCCCGGCTCCTGCCTCTGGACCCGGGCCTGTAAACCACTCACAGTGACCCTGGCTCCTGCCTCTGGACCCGGGCCTTTGAACCACTCTCAGCAACCCCAGTTCCAGCCTCTGGTCCTGGGCCTGTGTACTACTACCAGGCCCCGGCTTTCCTTGTTTCAGTGGACCTGTGAACCACTCGCAGCACACCCACTGCTCCTTGGCCCAGGCTGTCTTGCTGAACCAGGGACTCCATCCATAGCTGACTAGGCAGCCATAAGCCCGGAGCTGAACCTGGGGGACCCGTTTTAAAGTGCCGGACAAAACTCTTGTTCCCGGCATTGGAGAGCAGGACTCACACTCCCTCACCCCTCGATCTCCTCCGCCATTGATGGGGCGTTCATGTTATTGAGACGCCCCCGTTGTCTGAGTCTTCGTTGCTCCCTTCCTTTGCGCCGGGTCATACTCCATCACCTGGGCACTCTGCCTCTTGTTCTATCATCAACAGGCCATACTCCATCAATGATGCTCTCTGCCTCTCATCAACAAGCCATACCTTGTCAATGGAATGCTTGTGGGATCCATTTCCCGCCGACTGGCACTGTCTCCCCATCTGAGCATCCCTCGATGATGGGGTGGCTTCCCCCATTGACGGGCCATTCCCTTCTTCATGCCTTTTCGACAGGGGTGGTTCCCTCATCGGCGCAGGGGGCTCCGCACCTGGGTCGTCCCCGGTTCGGGGGTCCCCTTCTATGTCCATGGCACTGGCACACTACCCTGCGTCGCTGGGGTCCCCACTATGTTGCCATTTCTGTGCCCTTCGGGCACCCCCCCCGGCTTTTGTGCCTCAAGTCATACTTACTAGGTCTTGCCCCTCGTTCCTCGCCCCTCTTCTGGTGCCACCCCTCGGGGGTTAAGTTGCCTCCTCCACCCTGTGTCTGGTGGTCCTGGTGGGCCTTCTGGCTGTGCAGTGCCCTGTTGGCCTTCCCTGTTTGCCTGCCGCTCCTGTGGCTACCGCCGTGGGCATCTCAGGGGCTTATGCCCGGACCCCTTGATGTGCCGGTGTGCCCTCTCATGCCTTGCTGCTTTGTAGTCTCCACTGTCTGGGCCATATGGTCTGCTGCGTCCATGCCTCGTGGGCCTCTACTTTTGCCGGATTCGGCCCTATTGGCGCTGCCCCTGTATGCCATTTCCATGTTTTCCTGACACCGGCTTCCTGTGGCTCCGAAGCTGTTGCTGCATCTGCCCATCTGTCCACTGCTGCCGTCGCCTTGCGGCTCCACGCCTGGCTTTGGGTGTCTGGTTCGGCTCCCGACATGCACCTGTCGGTGCCGATACCCATTTGTGGTGCCACGTTGTTGGTATTTTAATTGCCCAGACCTTCTGGGTTCTCTGCCCGCAGTCCAGTCATACCAGCAGTGGGTCGTGACCTCTCCGTGCCCCCACTTTCTGTCATCATTATCAGCTGCGAAACATCCCATTTCTTGGCCCCTCTTCCCGGGGTGGTGCTCGGGACCGTGGTTGAGCCTCTCGAGGGGCTGCTCCGTCTGCCTCTCTGTCCCATGCCCGTTCCTCTGGAATGGCCGGGCCTGCCCCTCCTCCTCGACCGCTCTACAGGGCTTGCTGCCTGCCTCCTTCTGCATGCCTCAGAGGTGCCCGGGAGTCCCTTTGCCCTTTCTTTGGAGGCCTGCTTCCTCATACTGGTCACTTCCCTCCTCTCTGCAGTTCTTTTGGAACTCCTGCTGCTCTCCCTCCTGGAGCCCCTTCAGTTGTTCTTTGCTGTGGCCTGCCCGATGCTTCTTGCCCTGGTATAGTCCACTTCCTGCCCGCATGCTCCGCGATTGGCGGGCTCTACTGAATGTGACTTTGCCATGGCCTGTTGACGCCTGCCTTGCCAGGATGAATCACTGAGCATGGCCTCCTCCTCCTGTCTTCTGACAACCTACTTGGAGCATGTTGTCGTCACCCACCTTTGGCCTTTCTGCCCGACTGGGTGTGACTCGAGTCGACACGTCTATGACTGTCTCAGGCACCATTGGGGTTATACTGGCTGTCTCAGCTTTCTTGCGGCACTCCTTTATGGCTGCCGCCTGGCCTCTGCACTGTCCGTTCCAACATATGTTCCTGTCTACATTTGCCGATCCTGTCCCTGTCACAGGGACTGGCTACCTTTTCTTCTCCACTCCTTGCCTTTCTGGGTCTTCCAGGTTGGGGGTTCATCTGTACTGTGGCCCAACCTCTGATCGCGCCTTCTGGGTGTGTCTTGAGATGGCCTGCTTTTGCCTTGCTGTGATGCCGTCCCTTTTCTGGGATCACACGGCCGTCTCTTGGATTTTCTGTGGCTCCTCCATGGCTTCCACCTGGTTTGTGCTTGCATCTTCGTTTTCATGGATGTGTCTTCTTGCATTGCTTGCTGCCGTGGCTTATATCCCGGCTTCCTGCTCTGCCTGTCCTCCCTTCCCTATAACTGCTTGGTACTCTCCCAAGAGTAATAACCTACTGCAAGAGATCAATCCATAGAAGATAGTATCGTTACATAAGAACTCACCATAACAGTAGATCTTCGTAGAACTGTGTCTTGCAGTAAGTACAGTCCTGCCCTCCATCCCCCTGCCTTTTTTGCTTAGGGTCCTTGGATCTCAGGACATTGGGATGGGTGTTTTACTTGGTCCCTTGGTTTCCCTCCGTCCCCGGCCTTTGTGTGCTGTAGCTGGCGGGGAACAGAGTGTACCTGGGGACACCCCTTTTATATACAGCCAAAGGAAGTGATGTATGAGGGGCAGCCCAATAGAAGACTGCTGGAAGAAGCTACCGTGTGACAGCTCCACCTGGTGGACTCCCAAGAGTAATAACCTACTGCAAGAGACAGTTTCTCGAAGATCTACTGTTACGGTAAGTTCTTAAGTAACAGTACTTTCTAGCAGTGGTATATGTTAATCCACACAGACCCACCCGACCTCCCCAGCTTCAGCGCACACACACTGCTTCCAGTGGGCAAGATCTGGTGTCATTGGGCAGATCCGAGGGATATACCACCCCGGTAGGTGGGTGGAGCCAGCTTGAAGACTTTCTGACACATCTTAAAGGGAAAGGACACTGCCAGACGTGCGGGTGAACAACATATACCACTCCTAGAACTACTGTTACAGTGAGCTCTCAGGGTTTATGTGCCATACAACAACTCAGGTGTGTGTGTTAAATTCTCATAACACACAGCAACCCATATTTTATCCTATATTATACAATGGCAAGAAAGAATCCTGGCTCCTGATTGGTCAGTTAGCCATCACAGCAGGGATGTTATCCTGGCATAACATCCCTGATGATCAACTAGATGACCACCTCATAGTTCTTTTCTTTTTTCTCTTAATGATTGTTTGCATCGTTTCTTAAAAAAATATTTTTAAACACTAAAAAAAAATTATTTAAAATTATTTTTTTCTGTATAAAACAACGATCCATTGTATAATAGGAATAATGCCCTCCAGGGTGGGTGTTATGCTGGAATAACATCCCTTCTCGGGTGTTGGATGCCCTCGGCCAGTGGCCTCGGGCCCAACCACCCGAGGTGGGATGTTATCCCAGCATAACACCAACCCTGTCAGGCATTATTCCTTTATTTATCTCCACATACATGGGATAAATCTAACCACCCTAGCTTTATCCCACATATGTGGGATAAATGCAGACTGTCAATCAAAGCTTTTTTGTTCACTTTTTCGACAAACATATGTGAATCACTTTAAAACTAAAAATTATAGCATGGGGCCGGCCCGGTGGCGCTGAGGGTTGAGGCGCTGGACGCCACACCTCGCCCGGTGACCGGGTTGGGGAAGAGCCGGGCCTTGCAGAGGTCGGCAGGAGGAGAGGATTGAGCGTCCGGAAGACAGCTCTCCTCTCCCGGGAGGGTGGGGGCTGTAGACTCAGCACTTGTCTGGCCTCTGGTGGAAGCCAGAGGCACAACAAGCACACGAGCACACAGAGGGCTGGGAGTGAGGACGTCGGCGGGGACGCCTTGATGTCTGGGCGTAGCCACTCCCCTAGAACAAGGGAAAAAACACACCGGAGCACCGAGGGGAAGGAGCACTGGGGTATAGGCCCTAATGACTGCTGCCTGCCTGACCGGAGGAGACCTATCAAAAAGTTGATTGATTCGGTGTACCTGCCCCACCTGCACTCCGCCTGGGGACATATCCACGGCTCCATGGGGGCTACTGGGGTTCCAGGTAAGGCAGTAAACGGGCAATACTCAGTGACTCACAGAGCGTGCCCGGCGCCGAGAGGAGAGAGAAACTACAATTCAAAAAAAAAAAAAAAAAAATTATAGCATGGTACTGTGAGCACGAAAAATGTTCAGCACAAAAATATCTACAAAATGAGTGGTGTTTCATTAATAAATACCTTTTAGTTTTTTCATAATGAGCAAAAAGCAGCATAGAATTCAATTTTTGTTTCACTTTTTCGACAAACAAACATGAAAAACTTTAAAACAAAAAGGTAGCATGGTGCTGTGACCATAACATTTGTTGAGCAAGAAGTTGTCTGCAAAATGAGTGGTGTTTCATTTAATAGCAGCCACTACGGTAGGCGGACATACACTAGGAAAGTCAATTGAAAGTCTCAGAAATTATCATTAAAAAAAAAAAAAAAAGATAAACAATCAATACCAAATGTTCCTGCACTGATAAGAAGCACCCCTATTGCATAAGTGAAATATACAATAGTGAGCTGTCAGATAATTGATTTATCTACACTTGTGCCGTTTGACCTTGGACACCTCTCTCGTGGCTTACGCCACTTGTGAAGTTACCCGAAGTCAGACAGCACTTGTGTAGGTAAATCATTTATCTGACAGCTCACCATTGTATATCCCCTATATATCTTTGCATAAAGCAAACCTTCTTGAGTTAGAAGTCCCACGTGTTAAAACTGTAAGGTCTGCCCATTTCTTTAGTAACTTTGTACCTGCTGCATTGAACACACTGCCAGCTTTTTCTTTTGTACTGTGGATCTAAAAACCAAAAAGGTGCCTGTCTACTCTACCAAAACTGTCCCTGTTGCTGCTGTTGATCTTTTTAATGAAGCTGTATATTTTATTGCATAGCAGAGCTGTATGTAGTTGTACGAAGTAAAGACTTTTCTACGGTTGTAAATTTGTATTTCTTTACAGTTTACACTTATATAATTTGTATTGTCCTTTGGTCTGGGTCCCCTTTGCAGACGAGCATTGCTCTGTGGTTTTCAACCTTGAAATAAAAATTAAATGCAAAAAAGCTGCTAAAAAGGGGAGCTGTGCATGGATGACTTTTACCAGTCTGTACCAACATCTTTGCACTGTCTCTTATTGCAGACCATTTTAAGGAAAAAAAAACCCCCTAAACTTAGAAAAGGAAACTGTGTATTTCCTTACCACACCTTGCTGTAAAAAGAGAAGAAAAAGTGAAGAGAGAAGGTGCACTTGTTGAAACATTGCTGGTCCTCATTGCACACAGTGAAAAGGTTTTAACTGTGATGAAATAAAAATATGTATTTGCATTAATGTGTAACACATGTGGTGTTTGTGGTAAAATACTTTCAAGCATGTGTCATTCTTATCTTAAGGTCCCCTTTGTTTAAGTAAATTCAGAAAATGTAATGGTGTGTTTCTGAAACCCAAGACAACAAAGAAAGGGTATAATAATGAGTGTGCCCTGTCATCATTCAAGGATCACATCCAAATATGGCAATGAATATGAATAGTAATGTACAGTGGTTATTCATACATAATTAAAAATGAGCAGTAATGACACTGGATTATGATTTGATGTATTCAACATGATGCCACTCTCTAATTTCTACTTTGGTCTCCTGCTCTAGATTAGATATCCTCTAGGCAAATGGTTTCATTTGCATTAGTGGTGGGGTTCGAGGTACATTACTCAACTGGTTCCACTGCAGAATTCCTACGCTTCTCTGGTGTGGCGGGACTGCCTGGAGAAGTCATCTGTGGTAGTGGCCAGGAAGGATGTGGGTGTCCTGTAGTAGAGACCGCAAGGAGAGTGGTAGAGTACCCCAGAGGAGGAGGAGGGAGCAACTTCTTCTGGAGGACTCAGCTGTCAGGGGCATAGATTTGGGACTAGGATGGGAGGCAGAGAAGGAGGTCAGGTGCCTATGTTGCGCCATGGCCCTGAAGGTTGGGAAGTGGATCCTGGGATCACTAGGGCAGCAGAATGGAATGGAAAGTTGAATGCCTTTGTCCACCTGGGGTACCAGTGGCCTGGCTAGGCATGGGGTTGAGATAATGCAGGTGGAGTTAAGCAGCTGGGTAGTGGTCTTAGCTAGTGCGCTCAGTTTCTGTCTGAGGTGCTGCCTGTCTACGATGGGGAAGAGAGGCATCTCCTCACCATTAGCATCAACTCACGGTTGAAGGAATGGTGCAGAGAGGAGCGGTTTAGCTACACTGGGGACTGGGGATCCACCTGGGCAGATGGGAGTCTATATAGGGGTGATAGCCTGCATCAATCCGGGAGGGGAACTACAGTCCCCAGTGGACCATTCAAGTGTTACTTTGAAGATTTAAACTAGCCAAGGGGGTGGCAAAAGAAATTGGCGAAGCAGTAAGTGCCCCCCCCAACAGGTTGAGGTAGAGAGTAGGGAGAACCTGAGGCGAGAGGAACCCCAAAGGGTGCAAAGTAAGGAAGGAAGCAAGGTGATAAAGGGGATGAGAACAGGAGCATTAAAAAGAACAAGGGGAAGGAGGGGGCAAAAAGGAAATGTGTGCGAACACTAAAAGTCTTGGTAATGACATTCCAGACCTAGAGGCCATTATGGCAGATGCCGACATGGATATTGTGACCATTACTGAGTCATGGTGTGCTGAAAACAACAGAGTATTATTAGTACGTGGGGCAGTGGTACAGTGGGTCACCCTGGACATGGGGAATGGAGCCATTGTTAACACTGGTGTGGTCTACAGACCTCCAGCACGGTGGAGGAGTTAAATAACATACCGGCAGAAGCCAATGTCAAAATTGCAGAAAAGGGTGGAGGTGCTGCTGATGGCGGATTACAGTGTGCCAGATGTAGATTGGTGCCCCCCAGCTGTGGCTACAGCTAGGAGCAGGGACATCTGGACTCTACATGGAATGTTCCTCAGGCAACTAGCCAGTGAACCCACTCGTGATGGTGCAGTACTGGACTTGGTCTTCTCTAACAGGGACAGTGTTGCAGACGACATTGTGGGAAGCCACCTGTGGGCCAGCAATCACCGTACAGTGTGGTTCAGTATGACAGCTGCGGAATCGAACCAAGTGCAAGGGCCCTGCAGTTCAGGAGGGCAGATTTTATAAAGGTAGGTGGATGCCTCAGGGATGACCTGGCTGGCAGTGGGAATAACGTGTGTGTGTGTGTGTGTGTGTGTGTGTGTGTGTGAAAGAATAGTGGGCAAAGATAAAAAGGGTCGTAGTGGGGTAAAAACCTCTGCGTCAAGCAAGTGAGCAAAAACAAGAGATCACTGTGGTTCTCTAATGAGGTGACAAAGAAATGTAAAAGCTGAGGGTAGCATTCAGAAGGTATAAAGAGACGCACAGAGAGGAGGATAGGGAACTGTATGACAGGAAACCGAGGGAGAGCAGTAAGAAGTGCAGAGGTGCAAACAGAAGAGAGAATAGCTCTGGTGTAATGAAAGGGGACAAGGCATTGTTTAGGTATTTAAGTGAAAAGAGGAAGACCTGGGGTAGTGGGATTGTATGGTTATGGGGGGACTGTGCAGAGGGGGACCAGGAAAAGGAAAATTCTGAGCAAATAGTTTTGTTCAGTGTTCACAGAGGAAGGGGAAGGGGCCACAGATTATTTATTTATTGAATTTTGTTGACCCGGTAAGCCCACTGGGCCTAGAAGTCCCTTTTTCAGGGGCGATCAGGGGAAGGGGGGATACAGTTGGTAAACAACTGAAATTGAACCAGATTAAGCTGTTGGTGGTATTTTTTAGGTATTGGGAGAAATCTGGCAAGGACACCGGGGAAATTCCCCTACTCTTTTTCGATAAGTGCCATGGGATCTTTAACATCCACCTGAACTACCACCAATCCAGGCAGGTGGGACCTCGGTTTAAGGTCTCATCCGAAAGCTGGCACCTCAGAAGTGCAGCACCCTCCTCATGCTGCACTACAGTGTCAGTATTGGGATATTAACCCCAGTGCCATAAGAGCATTGGAGGGAGGGAGGTGGACACTAGTCCGTTCTCCGAGGAGAGAGCCCTGAAGGGACTGCTGATCTGAAAGTGAATAAAGTGATGGGGTCAGATGAGGTGCATCCAAGGATATTGAGGGAGTTCAGGGAAGTACTGGCTGCACTTCTGACAGACCTGTTTAACAGTTCATTGGCAGTAGGAGTGGTTCTGGAGGAGGGTTAGATGCAGTCCCATTACACAAAAGTGGTGGCAGGGAGGAGGCTGGCAGTTGTAGGCCAGTCAGCCTAACACTGGTGGTGGGAAAGTTAATGAAATCACTTCTGAAGCAAAGGATTGTGGAATATCTTGAATTTAGTAGGTTACAGGACCCGTGGCAGCATGGATTCATGGTGGTGGCGGTGGTGGTGGTGGGGGGTTCATGTCAAATGAATCTGATAGATTTCTTTGATTGGGTGACCAAAGAACTAGATCAGAGTGGAGTGGTGGATGTAGCCTGCCTAGATTTCGGTAAGACTTTTGATATTATTCTACACAGGAGACTCTTAAGGAACCTGGGTAGCTTAGGAGTGGGTCCAGATGTGGTTAACTGGGTAAGAAATTGTTCACGGACTAAGCATCAGAGGGTGGTGGTAAACAGAGTTCACTCCGAGGAAGGGGAGGGTGACCAGTGGGGTGCCTCAGGGATCAGTGCTGGGACTGGTCCTGTTTAACGTCTTTATAAGTGACATTGCAGAGGAGCTGTAAGGAAAGCTGTGTCTCTTTGCAGATGACACCAAGATCTGCAATAGGGTGGGCACTCCAAGGGGGGTGGAAAGGATGAGCAGGGACTTAAGAACTTGAGGAGTGGTCAAGGGTATGGCAACTGGGTTTCAAGGTGAAAAAATGGAGTGCACTTAGGAGCACGAAAACCTGGGGTGGGGGCACAAAATGGGAGAAGAGATATTGATGGTCAGCAAGCAGGAAAGATACCTGGGGATAATCATATCAGATGACCTAAATGTGGCCGGGCAGTGCAACAAGGAAGTTGGGAATGCTAGAGGGATGCTGGGGTGCATAGCAAGGGTATCACCTGCAGACAGAAGGAGGTGGTGTTGCCTTTGTATAGATAGCTGGTAAGATCCTACCCTAGAGTACTGTGTCCAGTTCTGGAGACCACATCTCTGGAAGGATATAGACCAAGTGGTGGCAGTCAAGAAGAGGGTAACTGAAATGGTGCAGGGTCTGCATCAGAATCACTATCAGAATCAGTATTAGGAGAGGATAAAGGACCTGAATATGTACACACTGGAAGATAGGAAGGAGAGGGGTTTATGATAGAGAGCTTTAAACACCTAAAGGAGATAAATAAGGTACAGTGGGGGGAGGGGAGTAGTTTTCTGGGGGAAAAATGTGCTCTGGAACAAGGGGGCATGATACATGACATGGGTAAATTCAGGAGAGACGTGAGGAGGTACTTCACAAAAAGAGTGGTGTATTTCTGGAACAACCCTTCAGCAGAGGTGGTAGGGCAAAAACAGTGGTAGGGTTCAAGGATGCATGGGAAAGGCACAAGGTACCCTTGGGGTAAAGGAAGTGGGAGGGTAAACAAACTGGAGACCATGTAAGACCTGCAGTGATACTGTAGGCAGTGAAAAAATGGAGAGAGTAGGTGGGCTAGGCAGTCCTTGTCTGCCAGCAAATTCTGTTTCTGTGTTTCTGTGTAATGCTCAGACCTGATTCAACTTCCATTTCCCTACCTTTCTCTGTTTATGTCCCTTCATTCTTTATCATAGAGGACATTTGCATGGAAACATCATTGCTGCAAAGACTTTATCTCATCCTCCTGATTCTCCTCCACCCCCACCTAGTCTCAGGTCTCAGTTTGTGACATAATTTGTTGCCATGGAATTGATTGTGACCTCACAAATTAAGCTATTAAGACTTCAGCAGGTGGGTAAACCAGGAGGGTGAGATGACGTCTGAGGCACAAAGATCCTGTTTTCTTGCAAATATCCCCAGTATTACAGCATGGGGCTTTTAATGAAACGTAAGCCAAAATGTTTTTGAATATTATATTTTAAAACAGTTTCCTGGATACTGCAAAAATGCTTTAAGGTTATAGCTTCATCACAGCATGCATCCTTTCTACAAAATGGCTACCTTCAGAAGACTCCCACATGCATGAGCATTTTCTAAATGTTAACTTAGTGATCCAGTTAATGAATGAATCTAATAATTGTTAAAATAGTTGGGGTGATGGCTGGCCCACTGGCACAGCAGTAGTGGTACTGTTTGTGATGTTGATGACCTGGATTTGGTAATGAGCCTAGGCTGTCGGGGAGGCCGGGGAGAGGGAATCGAGTGTCCCATGGAACACTTCCCTTTGGGGAGGCAGGGTTTCATGCCCTGCTGTTTTAGTGCCACCTGTGTGACCAGTGCAGGAGATACATGGATGAAGTGAGAGACCAGCGGAGTGTGCTTACGAGTTGGTTACATCAGGCTATGCTGGCAGCCAGACCCGATATGCGCTCTTGGTATGGGCCGGGAGAAAACATGAAAAGAGCACACAGGTCCAACAGATGATGCTCCTTCTGAGGTTCACCCTCATGTCGGACATTGGCTGCACCACTTCTCGGATGACCCACATCTTAACTCCCACCCCGGTCAGACAAGGTGACAGTGATGAAGAAATGCTAAAGAAGCTGATGGCAAGCCTGGCCTGGTGGTAAGCTGGTGGGGGAGGAGGGGCACAGGGGTGTGTTACAGGTAGGTGTGGGAACTCGGAATGGATGCAGCAGGGTTTCACACAGAGGGGGAAGCTTGCATGGAAACGGAAGGAGGAGGTCTCAACCTATGGCATAGGAGAATGAAGTATATTTGGAAAAATACATAATTGGGGTGGAATAATACACCTGTCCAAGTCTTCAGATCAACTATGCAATTAAGCATCTCCTGTGAGACCCAGGATGTTTCAGTGTTTATATGGTTTGCTGTCTTTGTTAGGTGTCTCGTGGTCGGGTTTCCATGTGGAAGTTGCAGATGGGACAGTGTTAAATCTTCTGGATGACGTCCAGAGCTGGAAAGCAGGGGACCGTATTGTGATCGCCAGCACAGACTACTCCATGAACCAAGCAGAAGAATTCACTCTCCTTCCCTGCCTAGAGTGTAGCAAGTACCAGGTGAAAATCAAAGGTAGGATAATGGGAGTGGATGGTTTCCATTAAACTATACCCTAAACACCAGCACAAGGTTTGAGCTGTCATTACAAAGTAGTGTCTGCATTTAGTTGATGTAAGCTTGTAATAAACATGACAAAAAAAAATAGCCTTGTGTATCACCTCTATAAAACTTATTCAGTTATGGGCTGGCCCAGTGGCGCTGAGGGTTGAGGCACTGGGTGCCACACCTTACGCTATGCTGGTGACCCGGGTTCGGCTGGGGGAGGAAGGATCGAGCGTCCCAGCGGATGCTGTCCTCTTCCTCTGGGAGGGGTGGATTACCGGGCAGTGATGCCCATAGCATTGCTGCCCATGGAAGCACGGGCGGCAAGGTGTAACTGCTCCTCAAGGCAGTCTGGGTGGGGAGGGCACTGTGGATGCTTGATGGTGGCTTGCACAAGCATGCTGTTCGTCTGAACATAAGTCCTTTGCATCGGCGCCCTCGGGTAGGGACAAACCAGGAGAAAAACCAAAGGCAAAAAATCTCCCGGTAGTGAGCATCATTGACGCAGGGTTCCTGTTACGTCAGGGCCCAGCTGACAAGACCGAAGGAAAGGGTTCCTCCGGGCTGAGACCAGGAGAAGGTTTAAAAAAAAAAAAAAAAAAGAAGTATTCTATTGACCACGTAGCTTTATTGGAACTGCTTGTATCTGTACTGTATTTGACTAGTCCTCTGTTTATCCCCTGCTGGTTTATTCCCTGTTGTAGCGATCCATTTAAACTCAACAAGCCACTTGTATTTCTTCATTTCATTGCTGTATTATTCTCCTTGTATTCTTATTGTATGGTGTAATTTTGATAAGTGCCTGTCCTGGCCTCTGCAGTAAGGTAATGTACTCACTACTTTACAGAGGAAAACCAGATGGTATTACGTTATGGAAAGAGTGGTAAAAATTGAAGAACCATACATCAGACGTTTAGCTGCCAGCTCTAGATCAATTAGCCTTTCCAAGGTAAAACAAAAAGTGATGCAGATTCATTCAGCAAGTCTTAGAAATAGTTTTAGTGAAAAGCAGGAAGTGACATCTCTGTTATTTTTGATGTTACTTAAAGTAGCAGTACTGGTTAGCCAAGTGTTCACGTTTTCCAAGGTTTTTGAATTCTCTGGTATGTTAACAATTATGATTTCACGTCTGATGCTTTTTACTGTTTTTCTGATCGTTGTTTGCCTTGGTTTTTAAAATATTTTAATATGGTGTGGCTCCACAGGTGATATGCCCCCCCATATAATTTTCTCTTTGTTTACCCTTTGCTTGCATTGCTTCCTCCTATGATCAGTCGGCAGGCAAAGGAAGAGGTAGTGCATGCCAGTGACTCCGGAAAAAAAATAACCAATAAGAGAGCAAGTACCATTACTGTTCCCTCAGAATCGAACATGGTGCTCTTGGCAAGGTTCCGTGTGAAACGGGGGGGGGGGGGATACAAAGAAAACAGAAACAAACTGGAAAGGAAGGATTATTGGTTTGTTAGCCATGCATAGTGTCTTGACACAACTGATGATGAAAGAAAATTATATAGATATATCCACAGTTGCAACTGGAGAGTCAGAATGAATGCATTCTTCCATTAGGGATACTTGGAATCACAAGATTCTGTTCTGTTGAGCATCTGATTGATTTTTAGGCAGTCCCAATTTCAAGTCTGATTAAGCTCTGATACCGATAAGCCCTCAGAATTCAGATTTGGAATTCGTAATTTGCAACAAAAACAAACAAAAAATTCCATATCTAATGCCGGCCAAGTGGGCCGCATACACTTGGTATACACGATCCTCCCACCCCATCACATAAAAACATAACTAATCAGTGTCCCGCCCACCCCTTGAGCTTGCTGGTACCAAGCATCCCACACCCAACTCCCCCACCCTGTAGCGGGACTTACTTTAACAGTGTACCATGTGATGCGGGTTCTTGTGCCAGCTCACTGGCTTTTTCTGACTTTCCTTCTGTGGGCACTCTCTCCAGTGGAGTGATGACTCCAACATTTTAATGTCCATGGACCTGATCCTGACTGATGGCTTACTGACCCATCCTTTTCCTACTGATCTGTGCACGAGGATGCTGACGCCAGTGCCCAGCCACAGTCCTTGCCTTGTCCCCAGGGGCCCATACCATGCAGTTGCCCTCCCCTGAGGTGAAGTTTCCCTGCTGCGGGTGCACGACTTGGCATCAGTGGGAGGGATCACATATACATGGTGAGTGTGAACTGCGCACTTGACACAAAGGTCATTGTGTCATGCATCTTCTGGTCTTGTACTGTGGTAGGCCGGTGAGGGAAGGGAAGCAAGAGGACAGAATGGCATTGAAGGCTATACGGCCTGTGCAGCTTAGTTGGGGGTAGGAGTGGTAAATTTACAGTGATGATGACCAGGGAATTTGGGGAGTATATCAGAGATCAGGAAAGGAGCTGGGATCAGGGTTTGGTGGGAGCTTGGGGTTGTCATAGGCAATGTTATTGATATGGGGCAGTGGCTCAGCTGATGTTTTCAAATGGCTGTGGTATTCTTAAATTTTGGATTTGCAGCCACAGATTTTGAAAATCCTGAATACCAAAAAACGGAATGGAGTTCGAGAAATTTTTTTTTGTATTTTGTCTATTAGTTTAAAACAAACATACAGTCTGTACACAAGCATTGCATTACCAAAATAGTAAAATAAAAAACCATGAGGATGCCACTCCTCTCTGTATACACAAAATGAAAGTCCGTCAGTGCTTTAAGATACATCATTCGGGGAGGATATTAGGCATTTTTACATTTAACTTTCCATTTTAGCTGCAATAATAGCCCATGAGCTGCGTGGTTTTAACACCAATGTTAACTGGTAACCAAAAAAAAAAAAATAATTGACCCTAACCCTCTTCCTCCTCCACCAGGGAGGGAGGAAACTATCATGCCCAAAACAATAGTTAAGGCACACCTTGTGCCATTAATGATTATACAAAAACGTTCCCCTCAGAGCCCTGCAAAAAGATTAATACAAATGCTGTTTTTCTTATACTTTAACAGATCTGTATCTTCCTGGCATAAACAAACCATAAAACTTTTAAATTCTTTAAATTGCTTAAAGTAGGCAAGAAACCTTTACCATCTACAACCCCTAATAGAGTTAAATAAGTAGTATCTTATTTCAACCATGAGCTTAATATAGCTATGTGGCGTTAAACTTGTACCAGGGCAATCCGTGGAATTCAAATATCAGTTCAGTGTCTCTAGTCCAGAGTTTTGCCCCAACATGGCACACCAGCCCAACTGACCTTATGAAAGGAGTTAAACTTTGAAGTCCTTAGGTTTCATCTTCAGATAAGGAGGCCTCTCTCTCTTCTGCTGGTCTGGGTTTAGGAACAGCATGATGTTGCGCCCACTAAAGGGCTTCAGCCGGTTCTGCGAATATGAACACCTTGCCCTGATGAATGATTCTGAGTCGAGCAGGGAATATTAAATCATGCTGTATACCTGACTTCCTAAGCAAGGCCCGGGTCCCGTCAAATCTCTTTCTCCGCTGACGCGTTGCGTACCCAGTATCGGGAAACATCCGAATTTGCTCTCCATCCTATAGAAGGCACTTATTTTCCCTTGCCAGGGCCAGAAGATAATCCCGTGAACCAGTGCCGTCAGTTATGGCCACCACTGCACGAGGAGCCTCTGGGTTATCTGGCTGCCCCTAGGAGTTAACCTGGTAGGCCTTTTGAAGTCGGTGAGCTCTTTCAGTGGCCCCTTCTCACAATTGTTGTATCAGCCAATCTCGGAGGAATAGAAGCAAGGGATCCCCCTCGCATCCTTCCGGGAGGCCCAGTATTCGTATGTTGGAGGCCCTTGCCTGATTCTCCAATGTCTCTAAACGTGACTTGAGGTGGGTATTCTCGTTGATTATTGTGGATACTGCACCCATCGCCGCATCAACCCGTCTAGATGCTTCAGCCGAGGCTCCCTGAACAGACTCCATTGTTGCCTCCACTCCTACCACACGATTATTTAGAGCATCAGACTTATCTGAAAGGCT
Organism: Neoceratodus forsteri; assembly: GCA_016271365.2. Lineage (NCBI taxonomy): Eukaryota > Metazoa > Chordata > Ceratodontiformes > Ceratodontidae > Neoceratodus > Neoceratodus forsteri. Next base: position 1,482,341,360 of record CM057453.1, on the reverse strand, counting down.
GCCAACTGATGCCATTATTATATTTAGTTTAGCTCTCAAAGTTTGGAGCATTTCTTCAGTAGTTATGTCTCCTTGTTCTCCGGGTTGGCCTTGAAGAGACCTCGTGGCATACTGTCCGGCAGAAGATTTCGATCGGGCTCCCTCACCTGAGCTCTTATCTTTACGTGGATTACCCATTTCAATTTTTGGTTTGTTAGCCACTAATTTCTCTAATTTTACTTCTATTTAGATGCCAGGAAAAGTACTTTAATGTGTTTTAAAGACAGCTATGTATGCAGATCCCTAAGAGAAGGCTGCCATCTTGCTCTGGCTCCACAGCACCCCTGAGTTCGAGGAATTTAATTTGGATTTCATAATTGCAAACAACCCTTTCTTCCATGTGTATAAAGTCAAACCGTGAAATATGTTTTGTTCATTAACATACCAAAATTGCCAACAAAAACCAGAAACAGTTTACCTCATAGTGTATCATTTCAGGAATACTAGCATGTTTGTGTCTGTGGGGTCTATTATATGAGGTACTTTACTTATAAGAAGTACCCACTGTTTCATATCTTCTCCCCTGGCCCCCAGGTTTAGAAATTTAAAAATGGACAGCTACAGGAATCTCATGAACATTATAGTACCATGTAAGTGAACTCTGTACCGCAGTATAATCCCCATCCCTAGTGTCAGTTGTGTCCTCCCCTCCTTCTGGAGCAATTCCCATTTTGTCCACTTATTAATGAATGCCGAAGTACGTGCCTGGAGCAGATATGTAATTCTACCCATTTCTTTTATCAGGGATACCACTTCTACCTGTTCAGCAGTTGTTGGCAGGTACACTTGCAGTCATCGCTTACTAATGGTTTTAGAGGCAGCTAGAACCAAGCATTCCATAGATAACAACTCTCCAGTCCCTTCAAAGTACATGGCTTTACTCTTAGGAGTAAATCGTCAAAACTGGGGGGTGACTAAGGCCTTGATTACTATGGATTGGACCTCAGCCCAATAGGCCTGCAGTTTAGTATAGTGTCAGAAAATGTGTTCATGCCTGGTATCGTGTACATGCATGGCATCATGTGTACAAGTGTACATGTGTGGCATCATGTGTACATGTGTGGCCTCTGCCCATACCTGTCTGTAACTTGTTGATTGCTGCTGCCTTGTCTCTGTATATGTATATTGCCTGAGTCCTCGGGCTTCACCTTGTTGTTTGCTGTTACCCTGTCTCTGAATTGTTATTGCCTGTACCTTTGTAATTCTCCCGGGTCGCACCTGAAAATAGGCACTTGACTGTCTAACGTGCCTACCTGGTAAACAAAAGCTAAATAAATAAAATCATATGCACATGCATGGCATCATGCTTCCTACACTGTCTCCAACAGACCTTGGCACACCATTTGCTCTACAGGTGTGCGGCACAAGAAAATAGCTTATCCTGACCTTCTAGACAAACTCTTGCCAGCAGGGGATGAAGACATCTTGTGGACTGCCTTCCAGGACCCTAGCTAGCCCTTCTCGGAGATTGAAATTCCCATCTCCCTGTCCCATTGTATTTTGAGGTGCTCCGTAGAGAACCCTAAACAATTTATATAAAACAGATACAGTTTAGATATTGCACCCGTAGCAGTTTGTGAGTCTTTCGTACCCCCTGAAAACATGAGATAGGCTGTCCTCTTCCTCCCTAAGATATGTTTGGACATAATCTCTTATTAGAAGGTATTAAACTCTGTCCTGTGGTCTTCAGTGAAACTGATGTAAACAGTAACCAAAGGAGCAAACCACTTACTTCCCCATCCACCAGCTGCCACGGAGCATGACATCTCCTCTGACGTGCCTTCTGTACCAGTGGTCAGTCTATTCCGGCATAAGACATGAGTCCCATACCCACCATCTATAGCTATACAATTTCTTCTGGACTGCTTTCTTCTGTGTACCCTTTCCCCATCCCATAAGGGCAGTTCTGGTGCGTATTAGATCTGAGAGCCCATATCTGCTACATAATCAGGGGTTGGATAACATGGCCCCAAGTGGGATGTCCTCATTTTATGGCCTGTGTCCTACCAGTGAGCCTGATGATGTCTAGTGCCCCAAAGAAGGGGAGCTCACATTTGATAATGGACAATTATGTATGCTGTAAGAGCATTGTATTGTCCATGTTGAATTTGAAAATCAGTACAATTCAAATTACACAAAAAACATCCTGCTGCATTAACTGATGTCTGTCGAGCTCTGATTTTGGGGCTGAAGTCAACTCAACAGGTTTTTTTTTTTTTTTTGCTGCTACAGTTTTCTGGCATATTGTTAAACAAGAAGTTTGTGGCTACAAAAATAAGAGATTAGTACCTGCTTTGGTACAGATAGCCAAGCACTACAGCATACTGCAAAATGCTGAGATGGTTATTGTAACAGAACAAAAAAAATAATTTAAACGGGCTCATTTCCTATTTGAAGTCATACTCTTCTGTTGTGACATTACAGTCTGTTGCAGTGGGGATAATGGTGATGCCTCAAGCAGAGTATTATGACATCAGATGGGGGACAAGCAACAGGAGCTTATGAATTCTCAAGGAACAAAGATGTTGATCTTACTTCAAGGGGGCTCTTGCAGCAGGCAAAACCGGTAGGACTAAGGTGCTAGGGTCACATGGAAAACTTCTAGCTAGCACTCTACAGCGTGAGATTGTCCACTTGTGGGATAAAAGGGGCAGTCCCACAGCTCCACCCCCAGTTCTTTTCCTGTTATCGAGCTTCGTGCGATCTGACCTTCATGGGCAGCTTGCTTCAGTCGACTCTCATTTGCTCGCTTTTCTGCATTTTTGTATTTTAAAATTGAATAATTTATTTGTGTCTTCTCCGTGTTGTCTTCCAATCGGCATATCAAGTGTGCTTATGGCAAGCAGCTTCCCTCCAGGGATGGCCACTCTTATTGCCTGTTCTGCTTAGGGCTCTGATCACAACATCAAGGCCTGCCAGGACTTTAACCAGGCCACACAGATACGCCGTTTGAGGACCCTCCAAGGTTTCTTGATGCAGCAGAAGTTGGCCGTGATGGAGAAGGAGCTATAGGACAAAGGCTCTTACTCTTCCCCAATCTCTGGGCCTTCAACTTCTTCTCCTGCTCAGAAGGAGAAGAAGTCTACTGGGAAGCATAAGCACTGGGACAAGCACAGGAACTGTTCCCGGTCAGCTTCCTGGCGCCAGTCCCAACATAAGTCAGCGATCAACACAGGGTCCTCCTCCTCCTCCCGTGGGAGGGCGACCCCTCTTCCTTCAGCAGCCTTCACTTCTTCTGGGCTGCCTATTTCTCAGTCACTCGCCCTCATTTCAGTCTCAGGCGGTGGTTCCTCGGGGCTTCGGACTTCGCCCCCTGCCTCCTAGCCCCTGATGCTTAGGTCCTTACACCCAGCGGGTTCTCAGTCATGTGGCTCGGCCGGGCTGTCTTCCGTGGGTGGCGAGTCTTTGCCCATCGCTCCCCCAGTCCTGGCATTGCCCGCATCAGTTCCTGACTCTGGGACCAGCACCTCTTTGGAACACCCAGAGCAAGCGCTCCTCCTCCCCTACACAGGCTTCGCCTCTGCCTCTGTTGGGAGCTAGCTCCCCTGTGCAGGTTCCTGCTTCCCTTTCGGGGTTGGTGGCACCTGTCTCGCCAGGCCGGCGTCAGCCTTCACCCATCCAGTCAACACCTACTTTGTCTGTGTCGACACCAACAATGCATCAACCGTTGTCGCTTTAATTTCAGCCAGTGCCGACTGGCCCTTCGAACAATCCCCAGACAGTGCCTGAGGGACAGACACCCAGATTCCCGATGCCTCGGAGACCGATGCTAGGGAACCCGATGCCTCAAGGGCCAATGCCTGATTACCCGGCGCTTTTAGGACCAGCGACAGGGTACCTCAGGGACCGACACCAGGATACCTGACGCTGTCTCTTCAGTATACATACCCACCTTATAACCCAACTCCTCCAGTGGATTACAATGCATTTTTCTCAGCCTGGTGGGCTTTTATGAAGGATAAGGAGCTCCCAGGAGGTCCCCCACTCTACCTCTTCGGGACCTTCCTCCTCGGAATGGGCGGGGCCTAGCCAACTGTGGTCTTCATGATGCTCTCCGGCTCGACCGGACTGATGCAAGGAATGTGACCCACCGATGCCGGTCCCAGAAAGTGACCTGCCTGACAGGGATTCCTCCTCCTCTTCAGTGGACTAATGATTCTGGGAGGTCTTTTTTTTTTTTTTTTTTTTTTTACAATTTTTGCATTTTCTCCCTGATTTTCTCCCCCACCTGGGACCCCGGCAGACACTCACATGCGTGTGGGTGGAGGCGCACATGCACGCCAGGTACCGGCTGGGCCCCTTCCGCCCCACCCCTGTCAGTTGCCTGCCGTCCCCTCTGCCTGCGCTTCCATTGGACCTCCACCTGGTGGGAGCGGAACTACGGGGGGAGGGGGCAAACAGCTTCCCCCTGGGAAAGGAGGGCTGCTTTCGGCTGCTCAATCCTGCTCCCTTCCTCCCCCCATGTGCTGGCTCCCTGACGACCCAAGGTCGTTCCTAAACCCGGGTTGCCGGCACGATGCGAGGTAAGGCATCCAGTGCCTCAGCCCTCCATGTCACCAGACTGGCGGACCAGGAGGCCTTCTGACGATCCTGACACCCCCAAGGAAACCCCTATGTCCCCCGACGATCCTACCTTTATGGACGTCATTAAGCATATTCTGTCCTTGATGGACTGGGAGACTGAAGAACTAGACCACGAATGTCGCCGTCTGGCAGTCCATCTCCACAGAAAGGAGAGTGTTTGCTTAGTGGTGCCACCCCTCTTTCAGTCTTATGAGGCTGTCACCAAGGCCACCTGGAACCATCCCTCCTTCACTCTGGCCTTGGCTAAGAAGGCTGACCACCTTTATCATGCCCCATTGGCAAATCCTATTTGGGGGAGCAGCCGGAGGCAGACTTGGTGGTCTTGAATGCGGCTCATGACCGCACCAAGAAGCCTAGGCACGTCAGCACCCACCCTTCTGACAGGGAGTTTCGCCAGGTTGACCAGTTTGGCAGTTGGGTCTACGCTTCTGCCACACTTGCCATTCAGACTGAAAACTACCTGGCCTTTATGGTGCAGTATCAAAACACCTTATGGGCCAAGGCCTTGGATGTTGTGCAGGCCCTTCCCGAGGATCCTATGAAAACCCAACTGGTCCAGCTCCTTATGTGCTCCTTAAGAGTGCTTAACTCAGACGTGGGCAACCATGTCCTTCAGGCTGCTTATGACACGAACACAGCTGGTCGAGTGGCAGCTATAGGTGTCTACATCTGCAGCCGCTCCTGGCTCCAGATATTAGGTTTTGTGCCAGATGTGCAGGCAAAAATTCTGGATGCCCACTTCCGGGGATCTATCCTTTTTGGCGTGGATGCCCAGGACATTATTTCTCATCTACAAGAATCGGGCAAAGCCTTAAGATTGGTGCAGTCTATGTACCATCATCAGCCCAGGTCCAGCCAGCATCAGTCCTTTCACTGGGCCCCCCTGGACAGCAGCCCAGAGGCACCTTCAAGTGCAAGGCTTCCACCCAGCTGGCTAGAGCTTCCACCCCTAGAGTGTCCCCAGCCACTCTGCCCACCCCTGGTACTACCGCCTGATTATTTGATCAGCCCCCCTCCACCGGCAGAGGCCTTGCGGGAAGCGGTGTGGGGTTGCTTTTTCCTATACCTCGATGGGTGGTGCATTATAACTTCAGATCAGTGGGTTCTTAAGATGGTGGAAAGGGGGCAGACTCAGGAATTTCTGGAAATCTCTTCAGACAGCCCTCTCTTGCAGTCCCATTGCCCTCAGGCCCTCATTCAGGAGGAAATTCAGGCCTTGCTGCACAAAAGGGTCATAGAGCCCGTTTCTCCTGCAAAGAGAGAGAAGGGATTCTACTCCCATGTCTTTCTTGTCCCCAAGAAGACAGAGGACCTGAGACCTCCTGCATCTCAGCCACCTGAATCTGTACATAGAATACAAGCATTTCCGGATGGTCACTCTTCACAGGTTGCTGCCCATTCTTCACCAGGGGGACTGGCTTTGTTCGCTAGATATGCAGGATGCCTATCTCCATATCCTGGTTTTCCCACCCCACTGTCTGTTTCTCCATTTCTGTTTTCAGGGGAACCATTTCCAGTTTCGGGCCCTCCCCTTTGGCCTTTCTTCAGCCCCCCGGTTCCATCAGAAAACATATGAGGACAGATTAACTGAGCTCAATATGTATACCCTAGAGCAAAGGAGGGAGAGGGGTGATATGATTGAAACATTTAAGCACCTTTAGGGGATTAACAAGGTGAAAGTCCTAGGTGAAGGGAGGCAGTATAGCGCAGTGGTTTAAGGCTCTGAGCTGCAAATCTGGTGACATCCAGCAGACCAGACCGGGGTTTGAATCCCACAGCTTCTACTTGCATACTATGTGACCCTGAGCAAGTCACTTAACTTCCCTGTGCTCCCAGGTCACTCCTGTAAAAAAGCTTTCAGCTTAGTGTGTTACTCCTGATTAAAACAACTAAATAAAATAAAATAAAAAGAGTAACATGTTTCAATATAAGGAAAATAGCAGGCCAAGAGGACACAGTATGAGATTAGAGAGAGGCCAATTAAGGGGTAATGTGAGGAAATTCTTTTTCACAGAAAGGGTGGTGGATGCATGGAACGGCCTACCTCAGGAAGTGGTGGATATGAATACAGTACAGGGCTTCAAACAGGCATGGGCTAGGCATAAGGGACCAATACAAATGAGTATGAATAGATAGGCCATTGACAGAGCAAAGGCCAATGGCACATTCATAAGGTAGAAAAAGAAATGGGCAGACTGGATGGGCCTTGGAGTCCTTATCTGCCATCAACTTCTATATTTCTATGTTACCAAGTGCCTGGCAGTGGTGGCTGCAGCCCTACAGAGACAGGGGTATTATGTCTTCCCTTACTTGGGCGACTGGCTGTTGACAGCCCCTTTCAGGGATCGGTTGTTCCGGACTCTGGCAATTACTCTGAACCTCCTCAGGTCTTGTCTCCTGCTGAGTCAGCACCTCCAGTACATAGGGGTGGTCCTAGACTCGTCACTAGGCAAAGCCTTCCTGTCTCAGGACAGAGCGGAACGTTTGGTAGCACAGGCCCAGCTGGTTTCCTCTTCTCAGCATGTCCCAGCCAGGTCTTTCCTGTGTCTACTGGGGCATGTGGCAGCTATAATCACAGTTCCCCTAGCCCACCTGCACATGAGAGTGCATCGGTTGACTCTTTGAGCCCAGTGGTACCAGTGCATTGACGACCCAGACCCTGAAATAGTGGCTGAACCCCTTGAATCTCGTCAAGGGGGTTCCTTTCAGAGCAGTATCCCAAGACAGATTCTGACTATAGGTGCCTCGGGCCTGGGCTGCGGTGCCCATTTGGCTCATCATCACACTTGGGAGATCTGGTCAGAGGGCGAGCATCATCTCCACATCAGTGTCCTGGAGATGAGGGCTGTCCTTAACGCTATGCAGGCCTTCCAGATTCCCCTTGTTCCAGGCCCTCTCTGGGTTCAGACAGACATGTCAGTAGTTCACTACATCAGCAAGCAAGGGGGGACTCATTCCTACCCCCTATGCAGGGAGGCCATGAGAATCCGGTACTGGGCCATTCAGCACAACCTGGAACTAGCTACTGTGCATGTTCCAGGCATCCAAAACATCCTGGCCATCAGCCTAAGCAGGTCAGGATGAGGGCTCACAAATGGGAGCTTCTGCCCTCCGTGGTCAAGGACCTCTTCGACAAGTGGGGCCATCCCGAGCTGGACCTTTTTACGTCCCCACTCAACGTAAAACTGTCCAGTTTCTGCTCGCTTGATCCAGGGCCTGGTGTTTTCTGGCACGACGTGTTGTCCCTCTCTTGGACAGGGAGGATCCATTGCGCATTCGCTGCCTTTCTACTTCTGCAGAGGGTACTCCTCGAGCTTCAGTCAAAAGGGGCGGAGATGATTCTCATAGCACCCTACTGGTCGCATCAGATATGGTTTCCACTGTTGCAGCAATTGGCAGTGGAGCCTCCAGCCCTCTTGCCTCAGTGCTCCAACTTGCTCTCCCAGGAGTAGGACACTCTGGTCCATCTGGACCTCTGCTCACTGCATCTTCATGCGTGGCTCCTGCAGACTTAGCTGTTGTCCTCTTTGGGGTCTCTTCCTGGGTGGCAGATGTCTTGGTGGCTGCTAGGAAACCTTCCATCAGAGCTGCTTATGCCATGAAGTGAAAGCGCTTTTCCATTTGGGCCACCGCTCGGCACTTGGATCCTTTCATCTGTCCAGTGAATCTCATCCTGGAGTACCTCACAGCCCTTTCGGACTCTGGTCTGGGTTACTCCTCACTTAAGGTGCACCTTTCCACCATCTCTGTGTACCATGCACCCGTTGAGGGCAAAATCCTTGCCCAGCTGTACCTCTACTGCACTTTCTTGCAGGGTATGCTGCATTTGAAACCTCCCATTAAGGAACCTGTCCCGCCATTTTATTTTGGAAAAGCTTACGCTGCCTCCTTTTGAACCTGTCGCAAGCTGCAAGCTACACTTCCTTTCTTGGAAAGCATTGTTTTTAGTTGCCATTACTTCTGCTCGGAGGATTTCTGAGCTGCAGGCTCTGATGTGTAAAGAGCCTTATTTGGTTTTTCACAAAGACAGGGTGTCTTTGCGAACTAATTCTAAGTTTTCTCTAAGGTGATGTCTGACTTCAGACTAAATCAATCCATCCGCCTGCTCCACATGCCTGTGTATTTTCTTGAGTATTCTAATCAAAGGGAGGCCTTACTTCATACTCTGGATGTATACTGTATGCTCAGGTATTGTCTGGATTGCACCTGTGCTATCAGAAAGTCTGATCAGTTGTTTTTCATTTGCAATTGCTCCTAGGAGACAAGGAGCCCGTTTCCAAACAGTGTTTGTCTAAGTGGTTAACGAACTGTATTGTTTACTGCTATCGCAAGTATGACCAGCCTTTAATGGGACCGGTTAAAGGCCATTCTGTCAGAGGTATGGCCTCCTCAGTTGCTTCCTTCAAGAATGTGTCTGCTGCAGATATTTGTGCAGTTGCCACATGGAGTTCTGTCCAAACCTTCATCAGGCATTACAGTTTGGCCATAGTCTGTAGGCATAGGGCCTGCTTCGTACTCGCCGCCCTTCAGGGCCTTTTTTCGTAAATGTCCTATGCATGGCCATTACCGGGTCATTTCTGATACTGCTTGGGACGCAGCCCTACCAGTGTTGTCTGCTGCAACCCCATCAAAGTAAGATAGTACAGTTACATAAGAACTTATTTAACAGTAGATCTTCGAGAGGAGCTCTTGCAGCAGGAGCTACTTTCCCTCCCTCCAACCCCCGATTGCTGCTTCTTCTTCTTGGCTTCTCTGCTTTCCTCTGTTATGTGGAACCACCTTGGTTCTGTCTTTTTCTGGGCATGCTGGTGTCTCCGGCAGGAAAACTGAGGTGGAACTGGGGGACTGCCCCTTTTATACCATAGGTGGACTTCAGCATGCTGACGTTGGGGGCAGTCCTCCGCTTTAGATTGCTAGCTAGAAGTTTTCCATGTGTTGCTAGCGCCTGGTGGTTTAGTCCTACTGCTGTTGCCTGCTGCAAGGGGTTAGGTACAACTTCCCGAACATTTTCTTCCCAACTTGTAACCTACCGACAATTCGTTGCCGAAATGTATCTTTCTGACTGTGCGTACTGCCCGACTGCATCACCTGCTCGACAATCAAGTGAATCTTTTTTACCTTGTATGTTAGTTTCCTTGCTGCAATTTGTGTGTTCTTTGGGCTTTTCTTTTGTTTGGTTCTTGTTCTATTTCAAGAGGAAGTGGTATCCTTTGAGCTTACTTTGAGAGGGCTCTTGTAGTAGGTATTCACGTATAGGACTGACCCGCCAGGCGACAGGACCCCACGGAAAAATTTCTAGCTAGCAGTCTCTCTTGGGGGACGCCCCGATCGAGGTGACCAGCATCATCTGACGTCAGTATAAAGGCGGTCCCCAGCCCCCTTCCAGTTTTTTTCCCCGCCGTCGGCTTGTGAAAGTTCCTCATGGTTGAACAAAGCTTTGTCAGTCATTCGTCGGTCCTTAAGTCTTCGAACTTTTTGACCTTTTTTCTCTCTGTCTTTAAGCTTTTGTTTACTATTCGTTGTGTATGTCGTCACCAACGCCCTTCGAATTGCATAAGAACAAGTGCGACTCTTGTGGTTCCCAACTTCCACACTAGGACGGCCACTCCTTGTGCCTCTTCTGTCTGGGCCCAGACCACCCTGTGAAGAAGTGGCAGCACTGCCAGAAATTTAACCCCGCTACCCACAAAAGAAGGCAGCAGTCCCTGGAAGCCCATACCTTAAAGAAGAAAATGGCCTTCTTGGAGAAGGAGCTAAAGAAACTCGGGCAGGCATCCACTTCCCCCAAAGGTCACAAGAAAAAACACGAAAAGGAGAACCACCGGGAGCGGGAACCAGCTTCCACAGCAGCCATGACACCGACCAGAGTCACGGCACTTAAGGTAACATCCCCTCCGGGTGATCGCTCCATGACGGCCATCTTGGTGGTTACCAAGAAGGCGTCACCCTTCCCGTCTGGCTCACGCTTGGGCCCTTCGGGAGCCTCCGGGGCAAAGGAGGCCTCCGCTCCTGTGAAGGCCGCTTCCAGCATGTAGCCTTCGGGTCAGAGTGGTCCGGTAAGTTGGACGTTGGTCCCACTGACGCTTGCCCGGACAGGGCTGCTAAGCCGCTTGCCCCTCAGGGGAGCACCCAGTCAAAACTATGCCTGACAAGGCCGCATCTCCTGCATGGCCTTCCTCAGGCAGGGAGTCCGATAAGTCAGACGTCGTCGACTCCGCCTGCCCGAACAAGAAGCCAGACCCCACGGAACAGTCTGACGCCCCAGGCTCTCCGCAACATTCCAAGTTGCCTTTTGATGTCCCCGCGTCTCCTCAGCTGACCCACTGGGATTATAATCCTCCTTCCCTGGTCATCTTGAGGGATACCGAGACGCTGCCATCAGAGAACCCTCCTTGTGGACCTGATACCCTGACGCTGGACCCTCAGACGCCGGTCCCGACGCTAGCATACCCGATGCCATCTGATGTCCCCTTACCTGGCGATAGGCCTGTCCTTCCATCAGGTCCTTTGGACCCTATGGAAGGCATACCAATGCCAGGCCAGCGTCACCACCGCCTGGCCTGCCAGCCAGGCCCCTCTGCTCCGTCAGGGCCCCTGGCACCCAGGTATCTGACACTGCAGTATCTGGTGCCACCAGACCAGTCTCTGCAGTATCCAGCGCCTCAGTACCCGATGCCCCAGTACCTGACGCCGGGATACCTGCCGTCGGGTTATGGATACTCCTTCTATGGATATCCTCAATATGAGTATCCCCCTCCTCCGCCTACTCCCCAGCCGCCGGCGGATCTGAAGGAGACCCTGGCCTCCTGGTGGGCTGAGGCCAAGGCTCCTCTCACTCGTGAGGTCGAGAGTCGTCTATCGACGTTGGACCCTGTACAGGATCCCCTACTTCAGAGACGGGAGACTTCCTCCCCGACACCAGAGGAGAACCCTCTGGTGCCCGAGAAGGGGAGGATACATGACACAGGGAACTCCCCAGAGGGGCCGTTCCTACCTCTCATAGGGAGGAGTCTTCCTCCTCTTTATCAGATACATCTGACTCGGACTCGGACTCGGACAGTACGCTCTGACCCCAAAGACGAACCACGTACTCCAGATCGCCGCAGGCCGAGGACTTTTCCGAAGGATCCCTCCTTTCTGGAGTTATTTAGGAAAATCCAGGAAATCCATCAGTGGCAATCCGTGGAGCAGACCCACAGTGTAAGAAACTAGCTGCTCAGCTGGATCTGCCTGAGACCGCCTCTACGCTGATTCCACCCTGGATAGAGCCTCACGCAGATCTTGTTTCCACCATTTGGAAACAGCCGTCCTCGCTAGCCCCCTTTCTGAGGAAGGCGGACAGGCTATATCAGGCTCCTGAGGGTGTAGATTTCCTTAACCTCCACCCCAAGGCAGACTCGGATGTCATCAGCGCCACTCAAGGCCATTCCGCAAATCCCAAACACCTCAGCTCGTCTCTGCCTGATAAGAATCCCGGCTTCTGGACCAATATGGGAAGAAGATCTTTTCCTCTTCTACCCTTGGTATTAGGGCCCTGAATTATGTGGCACATATGGGGGATTTTCAGAAGACCATCCTTAGTCAGGTGGAATCTAAATTGGACTCCCTTCCTGAGTCACAGACTAAGCAGGAAGTGGCGGATCTTGTCCGTTCTGCTCATTCAGCCAGTCGGCACATGCTTCGTGCCACCTACGACACAGTGGACACAGCTGGAAGGAGCTCAGCTTTTGCCGTAGGCCTACGGCGTCATGCCTGGCTCCGCATGTCAGGTTTGGTCCCTGAAGTGCAATCCGCTATCCAGGATGCTCCCTTCAGGGGTTCGATGCTGTTCGGGTGTGATGTCAAAGACATCATTACCGAACTGCAGGAGAATGACACTGTACTCAAGTCTGTCGACTCTATGTACAGGCCCCCCCAAGGGCAGCGGCGTTCTTTTCGTAGATAAAACCGACAAAGGCAAAAACCACAGGACAAATGGGCCAACAAACGTCAGGGCCCCTCCAGCAACCAAGACTCTCCCCAGCAAAAAAAGCCGCGGGAGCCTCGGCTGCTGCGCTGCCCCACACCTCCTGACTCCCTGCCTCTCTCACTGCCTCTGGAGGTTCCAGAGGAACCGGTGTGTGTGTGGGGGGGGGATTCTCCTCCCATCTGCTGAGTTGGGAGAGGATAACATCAGATGTTTGGGTGCTCCAGTTGATATCAGCAGGACGCTCAATAGAGTTTATACAGAAACCACCCTGAAGACCCCCCGCCCCAGTCGTCTTACTCCCCGCAACATCTTCCTCTGGTCCTAGAGGAAATCATCTCCCGTCTCTCAAAGGCGGCGATAGAACCAGATCTTACTTCGAGATACAGCTCTTGCAGCAGGTTACACCATTAGGACTGAAGCCATCAGGCGCCAGGACCCCGGAAATTTTCTAGCTAGCTATCTTCCAGCGGGACCGCTACCTCCGACGTCAGGCTGGTATAGCAAGGGGCGGTCCGCTCCAGAATCCCTAGTTCTTTCCCCGTCCGAACTGCATGCCTCGACCCTCCGTCACTGTCTAGCGCGCGACGCGTGGTTTTCAGAACTTCCTTCGGGAAATTGAAGAATTTCAAGAATTGAATCATCGCTGATGTCCTCTCCAACCTCCGGTCATCCTTCCAAGTGCGCGTGTTCAAAACAGATCCCCTTCAAGGACCCACATTCCGCGTGCGTTTGGTGCCTGGGCCCAGACCACGACACCAAGGCCTGCTCCCTGTGCCAAGGGTTCAACAGCCGCACCAGAATCCGCCGGCAGAAGGCCCTTCAAGCGTTCTTGTTAGAAGAAAAACTTCGGGCCATGTCCTCGAAGGGTGAATCTTCCCACAAACACGTGGAGAAGAAGAGGAGAGAGAAGGATCTTCCCAGGTCGCCGGCTCGGGCCTCCGAGTCCCGCAGCTCCGGTTCGCGGTCGGACCGGTCCCCGTCCAGGGCTTCTTCCCTTCCCCCGGCTCCAGCTCCCAAGTCTGCTCAGGCTCCTACCGCCAGGCCGCCGTCTTCTTCCACCCGAAGGCCGTGGCGAAGTCCGGGAACGCCACCACCATCATCATAAGTCGGGCTTCCCGCTCCTCGCCTGACGCCCGGTCCCCCCTCGGTACCCCGGAAGACTCTGGATCTGACGCCCTTGAAGAGACCGGTGGATCCGACGTCGGCCAGACCGCCGTCTGCCGTACGATATCGTTCCTTGGAGCCGTCGTCGGCTGGCCGGCCGTCGTCAGCCTCGTCTTCGCATCGGACGTCGGAGGGGGGTCCGACGTCCGCTCTGCCTGAGCAGAGGGCTCCTGCGCCTCCGACGGCCATCGGGCAGGAGTCCCTCACGGAGGAGGAATCGACACAGCCCGAAGACCAGACTGGCATTCCGGCCTCGGCAGTCTCCTGGGGTCCCTCGCCGCCGCCTGAGGCCTCCAGCGAGCCGTCGCGGGATCCGGCGTCCGGCCCTGCGTCCCCGGGCGCGGCTCGGGACTGTACGCTACGGAGGTGAAGGACCTCTTCACGTATTGGTGGGACACCATTAGGAAGGATGTGGCACCGCAGTCCTTCCTCCTCCTCCTGTACCTACTCAAACTCGGCCCGGCCCCACCTTCCGCCAGTAAGGGTGGTCGCCCGGTCTGTCCCTAGGGAGCCTGAATCCCCTTCCAGGGCTCGCCATTCCAAGAGGAGACCTCCGCCGAGATCTTCCGATTCTGGATCGCCCAGCCCCAAGAGATCCAGAAGATGTCGTGGTTCGCCGTCGACGGAGGACACGGGATCAGCTTATTCCACTTCAAGATCCCCGTCTCCAGTCTCTCTTCCTTCACCGGACCCATGTGAGACTCCACGGTCTCCTCTGGATGACCCCTCGTTCATGGATATTTTACGTCATATCCAGGAGAACATGGGGTGGGAAGCTGAGGAGTTGGACCCCGAGAGGTTACGCCTGGCCAAGTACAGCCCGGCAGAAGGACCTAAGCCTGTGGTGGTGCCACCCTTGGTGGACACCTTTGTGGACGTCACCAAGGCTGCGTGGAAGCGTCCACACTCGCTACCGGCGGTGCCGAAGAAGGCTGACCGTTTGTACAGGGCTCCCAGGGAGGACCAGTACCTGTCACAGCATCCTCTGGCCGATTCTCTGGTCATTACAACCTCACATGACCGGTCTCAGAGGCCGCAGCATCTGAGCACCCTGCCACCGGACCCTGAGTCCAAGCAGTTGGACTCTTTGGGTAGGCGCACGTACGCATCCGCTACTTGTGCCATTAGGTCCCTGAATTATCTCACCCACATGGTGCAGTTCCAGAACGCCCTGTGGGAACAGGGCATAGAGGTGGCTGAGAAGCTGCCTGATGGTGAGCAGAAGGAGGAGATGCTTCAGCTCCTCCGCACGGGTTCAGACGTGGGGACCCAAGTTCTTAGAGCCGCATATGACTCTGCAGACTCTTTGGCCAGAGCGGCAGCGTCAGGCGTTTGCCTCTGTAGGCACTCATGGCTCCTTGTCTCCGGTTTCACCCCGGACGTCCAGAAAAATATTATGGATGCCACCTTTGAGGGAGAGGTTTTGTTTGGCAACCCATCCGAAAGGATCATTACCAAACTCAAGAGGCCGGAAAGATGCGGTCGGTCCAGGCAATGTACCGGCGAGGCTTTTCCTTTCGCAGGCACGAGGCCGTTTCGATGGGCGGACTCAGAGGCAGCAGCCCGTTCCACCACACAGCAGAGGGCTCGGTTCCGAAGCCAGGAAAGCAGCCCGTCAGCAGGGTCAGCGCACTCCGAGCCTCCCTGCCGGGCGGGCCTTCCGCCCGCCACAGCATGACTCCTTTCCGCCCCGCCCCTCAGGATCAACGGGATATTATGGTCGGGGGTCGCATTGCGAACTTCCTGTCGGGATGGCAGGCAATTACCACCGACAGGTGGGTGCTTCAGTTGGTTAGCATCGGCCACTTTTTAGAGTTCGCAGAACAGCCACCCTCGAGGCCTCCTCTGCTCTCCCGGTATTCGGGTCAGCATGGCGCCTTAATTTGGCGAGAAATGATCGCGCTCCTAAGCAAGGGGGCGATACAGCATGTCCCAGGAAACCAGAGAGGACTAGGGTACTATTCTCACTTCTTCCTGGTTCCCAAGAAAACAGGGGCCCTCCGTCCTATTCTGGACCTAAGCGACCTCAACTTATCAGTCGCATACAAAAGATTTCGCATGGTGACCCTTCCGGGTCTATCCCCATGCTAAAACAAGGCCCTATTTAGCGTCCTTAGACATGCAGGATGCCTACGCACATCCCCATAGCTCAGGCGCATCAGAGGTTCCTGCGCTTCGAGTTTCTAGGCCACCACTTTCAGTTCCGGGCTCTCCCTTTCGGACTGTCATCCGCTTCAAGGGTCTTTACCAAATGCATGGCAGTCGTGGCAGCTGCTCTGAGGAGAAAGGGCCACTATGTGTTCCCGTACCTCGACGATTGGCTTCTCATGGCTGTCTCCAGAGAGGCGCTTCTGCAGGCGATCCAGGACACTCAGGATCTGTTCGAATCGCTAGGGATTCTCATAAACCAGGAGAAGTCTGTCTTGGTACCATCGCTGAACCTGCAGTTTATAGGTGCAGTGCTGGACACGGTCCAGGGAAGGGCTTTCCTTCCAGCCGACAGGGCAGAACACATCAGGTCGCTTATAGAGGACCTATCAACGAATCAGACCGCTCCGGCCAGATCGGTCCTTCGTCTGCTCGGACACATGGCTGCGGCCATTCCTACGGTCCCTCTCGCGCGACTCCACATGCGAATAACGCAGTGGATGCTCAAGGCGCAGTGGGACCAAAGGCAAGACCATTTGCAGCATCCAGTCAGGATCACGAAACTGGTGATTCGGGATTGGCAATGGTGGTTAGCCCCCGGATCGCTTTCCAAGGGCGTCCCGTTTGCAGCGGTCCCTGGAGATAACCCTCACCACAGACGCCTCAGGTCTCGGTGGGAGCACACCTGGATGGGGTGAAGTCTCAGGGTGTATGGAGCCCGCTGGAGGCTCATCTCCACATCAATGTCCTAGAGATGAGGCGTTCCTCCTCGCACTACAGGCTTTCCAGTCCATGAATTCCGCGTGCACTATCCTGCGTTCAGACGGACAACACGGCGGTGATGTACTACCTCAACAAACAAGGAGGCGCCACTCTACCTCTTTGCAGGAGGCCATGAGAGTGTGGGATTGGGTAATCGGACACGGCGCAAGCTTGATCAGCTGTACACGCTCCTGGTGTGACAACACGACATGCAGACGGTCTGAAGTTGCTCCCAGGCCAGAGTCACAGTGGGAACTTCTTCAGGAGGTGGCAGAGGATCTGTTCCTTTGATGGGGAACTCCAGAACTGGATTTGTTCACGGCCCCATCCAACATAAAACTGCCCAATTTTGCTCGCTAGATCCAGGGCCTGGTGTTTTCTGGCGGAGCGTTGTCCCTCTCCTGGGTGAACAGATTCCTTACGCTTTCCTCCCTTCCCGTTGATCAAGAGTTCTTCTCAAACTGCGCAGGAGCATGCACGGATGATTCTGGTAGCTCCATTTTGGCTTAGACAGATTTGGTTCCCATTGCTGGCTCAGCTATCCCGGGAACCACCGCTCCCGTTGCCGCTCAGCTCCCACCTTCTGTCTCAGGAGAGAGGTTCATTGCTGCATCCGGATCTTCGCTCTTTGAACCTGCATGCATGGCTCCTAGAGACATAGCCATTTTGCGACATGGGGTCTCGCAAGAGGTTGCCGAGGTCCTCTCTGCAGCCAGAAAGCTGGCAACACATGCTACATACGCCATGAAATGGCGTCGTTTTTGTTTATGGTCACGGGCTTGTGACCTCTCCCCTTTAGGTTGTCCCGTCGGGGCAGTCTTGGACTACCTCCTTTCCCTATTCCAGTCAGGGCTGGCCTACTCCTCTATTAAAGTGCACCTGTGCTATTTGACCTACCACCTGCCGGTGGGGCAGTACACTATTGCTCAGCTGGGCGCTCGGGGAGTTTCTGAGGGAGCTACACCTTAGGCCTCCTATCAAGGACCCGGTTCCTCCATGGGATCTCCTTTTGTCCTGGAACAGCTCACGCTTCCCTCCCCTTTGAACCAGCGCGGATTACGACTCGTTTTCTATAGTGGAAAGCGTTGTTTTCAGATGCCGTTACTTCAGCCAGAAAGTTTCTGAGCTTCATGCTCTCATGTGTAAAGAGCCTTATTTGGTTTTTCACGGGACAGAGCATCTCTGAGGACGAACCGAAGTTTTGCCTAAGGTGGTTTGACACTCACTTTAAATCAGGACATCGACCTTCCGGTCTATTTCCTGAGTTATTCAAATAGAGGGAGGCTTTGCTCCACACTCTGGATGTTCACCGCAGCCTGAGGTATTACCTCAACAGAACCAAACCTTTTAGACTTCTGACCAGCTCTTAGGTCTCTTTTGCGCAGAAGGCAAGGCAACCGGTTTCTAAGCAATCCCTTATCCGCTGGCTTGGCCAGTGTATCTCACACTGTTATCAGTCTAGGCAAAAGCCCCTCCCGGGTTCCATCCGGGGTCATTCTACCAGGGGTGTGGCCACTTCCTTTGCAGCGCTCAAAAATGTCTCAATCTCTTCCATCTGTGCTGCAGCTACTTGGAGCTCTGTGCCATACCTTTATCAGGCATTACAGTCTGGATATAGCCTCTAGGCGAAGGGCAGTTTTCGGCCCTAGCAGTGTCAAAGGCCTCTTGTCCTGAGTTAGGATTTGGTTTGGTTTTTCTCTGTTTCTTCCTCTTCCTCCTCCCAAAGTTTCTTTTGGGCAAGCGTTACTGCTTGGGAATCAGTCCTAATAGTGTAACCTGCTGCAGAGCTGTATCTCGAGTAAGATAGTACAGTACGTAAGAACTTACCGTAACAGTAGATCTTCGAGACAGCTCTTACGTAATCTCTCCATACCATATCCCCTTGAAGAGACATGGCTCGGTTAAAAAAAAAAATTTTTCAAATAAATAACAGCCGAAGAAGTCTGGGGGTCATTTGGGAAATGAGCAAATTTATTTTGATCCAGTCGAATTTGTTCCTTATTGCCTTCTGATGGTTGATCCTCGGTCTCCCCTTCTGATGTCATTGTGCGGCCGGGAGTCTCCGGCGGGAGAACTGGGGATTCAGCCGGGACTGCCCCCTTATGTACCACGCCTGACGTCGGAGGTGGGACCGGCGTCGGGGGCGGTCCCCGCTGAAGATAGCTAGCTAGAAAATTTCCGTGGGGTCCTGGCGCCTGACGGCTTCAGTCCTAATGGTGTAACCTGCTGCAAGAGCTGTTCTCGAAGACCTACTGTTATGGTAAGTTCTTACGTAACTGTACTTTCCCAGCCATCTCTGGGGGACAGGTTGCAATTCCCATTTCTTCCTAGTTCCAAAGAAGATGGGAGATGTGAGGTCTGTGTTAGACCTCAGCTCCCTGAACATGTTCGTAGAGTACAAACGCATCAGAATACTCTTTGCAGAGCCTTCTACCACTTCCTTGGCAGGAACAGTGGCTATGCACTCTGGACATGCAGGATGCCTACCTGCTTATTCCTATATGCCCTTCCCACCGCACATTACTTCGTTTTTGCTTTCAGGGGGACCACTACCAATTCAAGGCCCTCCCATTTGGTCTTTCCTCGGCCCCCCGAGTATTTACCAAATGCCTGTCTGTGGTAGCGGGCCACCTGCGTACCCAGGGAGTTCAGGTATTCCCGTAACTGGATGATTGGCTCCTGGTGGCCCCATCCAGGGAGGAACTCATGCACTCCCTTTCCCTTACCACGCAGGTTTTCACCAGCCTGGGTGTCACCATTAGCCGGGCCAAGTCCCATTTGGTACCTTGCCAACGCCTCCAATTTATAAGGGCGATTCTGGA
This sequence comes from Neoceratodus forsteri, assembly GCA_016271365.2. NCBI lineage: Eukaryota > Metazoa > Chordata > Ceratodontiformes > Ceratodontidae > Neoceratodus > Neoceratodus forsteri. The sequence continues at coordinate 1,482,321,872 of CM057453.1, read as the reverse complement.
CACGACCATTGGCAAAGCCTTTTTGCCTCTGGACAGGGTAAACACCCTCCAGACTCAGGCCAGTCTTCTGACCAGTCGCAGGAGGGTCAGAGCCAGGTCAGTCCTTCGCCTCCTTGGGCTAATGGCGGCTGCTATTCCGATAGTCCCACTCACTTGGCTCCATATGAGGGTCTCTCAGTGGACGCTTCGGTCGCAGTGGGACCAGACCATGGACAATCTAGACCAACAGGTACTAGTTTCTGATCCCATGATCAGGGACTTGCAGTGGTGGATGGTTTAGGAGAACCTATGCCTGGGAGTTCACTTCAGCGTCGAACCTGCCTCCCAGACGTTGACAACAGATGCGTCGGGAGAAGGCTGGGGTGCCCATCTAGGGTCTCACAGGACTCAGGGCAGCTGGTCCACGTTCAAACAAAATCTGCACACAAATGTACTCGAACCGAGAGCAGTCCTTTATGCCCTTCAGGCTCTACACTCCCTTATCATCCCCGGTCATCTCCTCATACAATTAGACAACATGTATATAGTCTGGTACCTTAACAAGCAGGGAGGAACACGTTCCTACCCTCTGTGCTGGGAAGCGATGAGAGTATGGCTTTGGGCAACCCAGCATCACCTTCACTTGACTGTGGTTCACATTCTGGGAGTGGAAAACACGCTGCGGACCAACTCAGTTGGTCCTTAGCTAGATCCCACGAATGGGAATTGGATCAAGGAGTCTTAAACAACATCTTTCAGCAATGGGGAATACCTCTGGTAGACCTCTTCACTTCTCCCCAAAAACGCAAAACTTCCTAGCTTTTACTCACTCGCTCCAGGGGGAGACATTTTTTGGCGGGACGCTCTGTCTCTCGCTTGGAGGGACAGATTCGTTTATGCCTTCCCTCCCATTCCCTTAATTCTGAGGGTCCTGAACAAACTCAGATCGGAGGGAGCTCGAATGATTCTCATCGCTTCCTTCTGGCCCAGGCAAGTTTGTCTCTCTCTTCTGCAACAGTTTTCAGAGGAACCTCCACTTCCTCTTCTTCTGTTGCAGCAGTTGTTGACCCAGGATCAGGGGACCCTTGTTCATCCAGGTCTCAGATCCCTTCATTTACATGCGTGGCTCCTGCAGACGTAGCAAAAGCCCGCTTCGGAGTTTCTCCGCTTGTAGCGGACATATTGGTAGAGGCCAGAAAGCCTTCCACCAGGTCCACCTATTCCATGAAGTGGAAACTATTTTCTATTTGGGCTAGCTCTAAAGACTTCGAACCTTTCTCATGCCCAGCTAATAAAGTCCTGGATTACATGCATCACCTCTTCAATCTGGGTCTCAGCCATTCCTCATTAAAGGTCCACGTGGCCGCTATTTCAGCCTACCATAATCCTTTTCGGGGACAGGACTTTTGCTCAATTGGAAGTCTCCAAGACCTTCCTCAGAGGGGTTCTCCATGCGAGACCCCCCCATTCGCATTCCTGCCCCTCCTTGGGACTTGAATTTCATTCTGGAGAAGCTTACCCTGCCTCTCTTCGAGCTGGCAGCTACAGCAGATTTAAAGTTCCTTTCTTGGAAGACACTCTTCTTAGTGGCCATTACTTTTGCTTGGTTCATTTCTGATTTTCAGGCCTTGATGTGCAAAACCCCATACTTGATTTTCCACAAGGAACTTGTGGCTCTCTGCATCAACCCTAAGTTTCTCCCTAAGGCGGTGGCTGAATCTACGCTGAATCAATCCATTGAGCTACCCACTTTCTTTACGCAACACTCTAGTCAAGGGGAGTACCTCTTGCATACTTTGGATGTTCACAGAATACTGAGATACTACACTACTCGGACTAAGGATCTCAGGAAAACTGATCAGCTTTTTGTCTCTTTTGCTCTCAAAAGAGAAGGCAATGCTGTTTCTAGGTAATGCCTATCAAAATGGTTGGATCATTGTATCACTTTCTGTTACGACAAGCACAACAAGTTCCTGCCGGGTCAAGTCAGAGGTCACTTCACTAGAGCAGTAGCCGCCTTTGCGACTTTTTTTAAGAATGTGTCAGCGGCAGACATCTGTGCAGCCCCAGCTTGGACTTCTGTCCATACCTTTTCGAAACACTACAGTTTGGACATTGCCTGTGCTATGAGGTCTCCTTTCGTGAGACCGTTTTCAGCCTGAGGTTCCATGCTATGGATGACGATCCTCCGCCCGAGTGCTTTTTCTTGTTCCAGACTGCTTGGGACTCAGTTCTATATGTGAATACCTACTGCAAGAGCCCTCTCGAAGTAAGATAGTACAGTTACATAAGAACTTACCGTAACAGTAGATCTTCGAGAGAGGCTCTTGCAGTAGGTATTGCCTTCCCACCCTCCATCCCCCTAAGCTTTTTTGGCTCCATTTCCATGGGGGGGGAATATCCTCTTCTCTCTTGTCTTGCTTCTTTTGGCACCTGGTGGGAAAGAACTGGAAGGTGGGCGTGGGGGACCGCCCCTTTATACTGACGTCATATGACGCTGGTCACCTGCCGTGGGGGCGGTCCTCCGCCAGAGACTACTAGCTAGAAATTCTTCTGTGGGGTCCTGATGCCTGGCGGGTCAGTCCTGTATGTGAATACCTACTGCAAGATCCTCTCTTGAAGATCTACTCTTATGGTAAGTTCTTACGTAACTGTACTTTATTGCAGGAAGTGACGCACAACTGTCAGTTGCTGTCAGCGAGCTATGCTGACGTGGGGCTGCTGTCAATTACAGTTAATTGATTACTGTCAGTCAGTTGCTGTAATTAACATCAAGCTGCTCAGGTGCTGATCGTGGTTATAAATAACAAGTCATGAGCGATAGTTCAGAGTTTTGCAGAGATTTGAAATGGCTGACGTTATAGTTTGTGAGGTTGTCCCTTCACAGAGAAGGAATGCAAAGATTGCATACAGTGGCTACTTGTATGTGAAAGAGCGTAGTCGTGGCAAACTATCCTATTGGTGCTGCCAGAACAGGAAGACCCTGCAGTATCTGGGGAGAGCATCTGTGGTATTAGTTGGCGGACAACATCGTTTAAGAAAATTATGTGAGCACAACCATACCCCAGAAGCAACAGATGTACCAATAGCTGTTGCCTCCCTAAAATCATGTGCTGTAGCAACAAACGAAACACCAGCCCAACTAATACTATCACAAATGTCTCAATTAAGCGATAAAATAAGGCAGAGCATGCCAAATAAACAAGATCTGCAACAAATTGTCAAAAGGGTAAGAAGACAAAACGCACCACCAGAGCTGTGAACACTTGACGGAATTGTGATTTCTGAGATCCTGCAGCATGTTATTGGTGCAAGATTTTAAGCTAAAGAATCTTCAGTAGGCAAAGACAAGCTTCTCATATTCACAACCCCCCCCGAAAAACGAATAGAAGCTGTCCATGGCCCCTTTCTGGATCATGGATGGCACTTTCAAGACTATGGCATCCTTGTTTAAACAATTATGCTGTATTCATGCTCCAGTTGGAGCACCAGATAATGCCAGAATTGTGCCCTTGTGTATGCGCTTGTGTCCAGTAAGTCACAGGACGGCTACATATGCCTTTTTCAAGATCTTCAGGACAGCTTCTAACTGATTTCAAGCAGACAGCTGTAAATGCTTGCAAGGTCAAATTCCCCGGTTCCCAAAGCAAGGGCTGCCCATTTCATCTGGGGCAAATAGTCTGGCGGAAAATTCAAAGTGTTGGCATTGCAATCGACTATGGCACTGATGCTGAACTAAATCTCAAACTGAAATATATAGTAGCATTAGGTTTTCTGCCTGCTGAGGAAATCACTGCTGCCTTTGCTGAATTAAAGCTTGAAATGCCACCATCACGTGGTGCTATCATGGAATGGTTTTGAGGAGGACTATGTGTTGGGGCACATAAGAAGACGAATGCACAATGACACTGTTGTTTGAAGCCCACCACTGTTCCCTCCTACATTCTGGTCTTTTTTTGAACAAATGGAACTAGGGTTCCCATGCACACAAAATAATGTAGAGGTATGGCACAGGCGACTTGGGGCACTTCTCGGGGGTTGGGGGGGGTCTAATGTAGCAGTGCACAGATTTGTTCAGGAGCTCCACAAGGAGCAAATAAACACAGAGAGCATGATTGAAAAAATTACAAGAGGCCTACCAAAATCTCCCATAAAAAAGAAGTATGCCAAGCGGGAAGAAAAAATGTGCAATATTATTAAGGACAAAACAGCATGCACTTACTTGGAGTACATACGAGGCATTGCTCACAATCTCCGCATATAGACACATAAAGAGACATTGCAGTGTGACTTTTAATTTATCTGCGTTTTATGTTTTAATAAAAATGGATTTTAATTTGTTCTTCGCCTACGAAGGAAAGAGGGAGAGGCACTATTAAAAATGCTCCAAAATGATCAGGTAAGCGAAACTGAAATGTCTGTTCTAGGAGCGTGGATATGTTGTTCATCCACACTGTCTGGCATTGTCCCTTTCCCCTTTAAATCTCGCCGGAAGTCTTCAAGCTGGCTCCTCCCACCCACCCGGGTGGTAAATACCTTGGCTCCGCCCCATGACGCCAGATCTTCCTTTCCGCTGGAAGATACAGGTTCCCTCGTGCTACCTTGCAGTAACAGAGGCCCTGGAGTCAAATCGACGGTTTTTGCCACACTTACTTGCCTTAAAACTCATAAGAGTGTACGATTCAGATCCGAACGCTTCAGATATGGAGGACAAGTCGTCCCCCGGGTTTCGCCGGTGTCCTTGTGGACAAAAAATGTCTCGCACTGATCCCCACCTCTCGTGCATATACTGCCTCGGCGCCGTGCATGATACCTCAGCGTGCACCATCTGTTCGGCCTTCCATCCCACCGTTCTGGAGGACCGTAAGGCACGCCTTCAGTTGGGGAGACCAGAGCTTCGCAATCCACCGGTGAAATCGAAGGAGGCCAGGTGGGCGGTTTCTGCGGCTGCGGGATCCGCCGAGCAGCTCGAGCAGATGACGGCCTTCGAAGAAGAAGCTGCCCAAGCTTCGGCCAACTGAAGCTTCTTCGTACCGCTCAACTTGGGCTCCACCTTCACGGGATCCTTCCTGAAGTTGTGCCAGTCTCTCCCTACTAAGGGTGAGGCGCCCTCGGGCTCGCACTCCTCCCCACCCAAGAAGAAGGATAAGGATCCTAAACCATCTTCTTCTACCCGAAGAAGACGCTCCTGGGACCGAGAGCGGTCCGACTCTCAGGAGCAAGGGGTCTCGACCACGGTCGGGATTGCCTCCTCGGCTGCTGGCTTTTTGGACCTTCCGTCAGGCCAGGGCACCGAAGCCGAGGATATGGCAGAACTGGCCGAGATTTCTCTCCACCCGATCGAGCCGTTGTTGCCGACGCCTGTCGACGACTCTCTGGAGAGGACTCCTGTTCTCTCCTTCCCCAATGAGGAGACCCGTCCTTCGGGCATCCCGATCGAGGGACAAGAGCCGGAACCCCGGTTCTCGCCGAATCCGGCTTCTCCCGACCGACAGAGCCGACGCTGTCGGTCTCGATCGAGGAGTAGGACCCGTCGGTTGAAAAACGAAAGGGCCTCAAACACTCCCGGAAGAGGCGCCGCCACCGTTCCTCATCCTCCTCGGACGAGGAGAGACTTAGACGGAAGCTCCGTCGACGTTATGAGGACCTTATGTGGCAGCAACGTCTTTTAACAGGTCAAAAGCCAGCTGCCCCGGCGGTACTGGCCATTACTTGGCCTCAGCCTCTTTGGCCGACACCGACTCCCTCTGTGCCGAGGACTCCGGTTCTCCTTCCGGTGGGTCCAGTGCGCACTTTGGCTCGGCCTGTTATGGGCTCCCCACCAATTTTGTTTGAACCACCACCAAAACAGCCTCAGGAAGGGGTTCCCTCTAAGGAGGACCGACCGACTACGGGCCTGCCCCATAGGTTGTCCATCACGGTCACTCCTGAATGCCCTAGGTGCATCGAGGGGGATTTGGGTGGGAGACCCTTGTATCCGGACTCCTCGGATTCGGATACTACCGGCCTTTACTCTCATGATGAGCTGTCGGTGTCACGCATGGAGGAAGGGCCTTCCTCCTTCCAGGGCATCCTTCTACTCATTTCAGAGTCCACAGGTATGCCTCTGCAGCCCATTCAGAAGAAAGCAGAATATCCTCTCACAGATATTCTCAAGAGGGGGGGATACCCCGACGAAGGCCTTCCCAGTGGCCGAAGCCATAGTTGGCCCGGCTCTAGAACTTTGGCAGCATCCAGCCTCTTGCCAGGCTCCCTCTGCCCGCATGTCCTGCAAGTATGCGGTGCCCTTGGCGGGCTTCACTGAGCACCCCTCGGCAGAAAGCCTAGTGACTGCCTCAGTGTTTAGGCGAACGGGCAGCTCTATGGATACTGACCGCCCTCCGGACAAGGAGTCCAAACTTATGGACCACTCTGCCCGGAAGGTCTACGCAGCATCATCCTTAGGCCTTCGTCAGGCTAGCTCTGCAGTGATCATGGCACACTTCTCTCACGCCCTTTTGGGGTCGCTTGATGATGTTCTCCCTCATCTCCCAGCTGACATGCAGACCGCGGTCAAGCAGGTCCAGGACCAGGGCCGGGCTGTTGCTAAACAACCGCTCCAGACGGCCCTGGACATTGGTGATTCCTGTGCCCATTCACTAGCTGCCGCGGTAGCCTCTCGCCGCAGTGCTTGGCTGAGGTTCTCCTCCTTTCCTGCGGATACTCAGCACAAGCTAGCTGATGTGCCCTTCCTTGGCACCGACCTCTTCGGTCCGGGAGTGGCAGGTCATCTACAGCGCATTGAGCAGTCTAATGCCACCTCTGCTAAAGGTTCTTCGGGCAAGAACCAGCAGAAGCGCAAGAAGAAGTCCTTTCGGCATTCTTCCCCTGCAGTTAGACAACCCTCCTTCCAGGGAGGTCAGCAACAGCAGCAGGCTCAAGCTTGGCGCCCTAGGCCCAAGCAAGGTCCTCAACAGCCCCGCAAAGGAGGCCGAGGTGCTGGTCCAGGTGTCTCCTCCTCCTCCAAGCCTGCACATTGACGAGTCAGAGGTGGCCTCCCCTGCACCCGTCACGCCAGTTCTGGGTCCTCCCGTGGGGGGCCGGCTCCGCCACTTTCTTTCCGCCTGGTCCGGTATCACTTCGGACAGGTGGGTTCTGGAGGTGGTCGGGCAGGGACTGCCTCTAGAGTTCGAGCAGTACCCCCCAAAAGGATCTCAGTAGACGCTCAGTCGGCCCTTCGGGACGACATTGTTCAGCTCCTCCTCGAGGCGGTAGCTCCAGTGCCGGATCCTCCTTCAGACCCAGGCGTAGTCTCCAGGTACTTCCTGGTGCCCAAGCGGATGGGGGGTTGGCGCCCCATTCTAGATCTCCACGACCTGAATCGGTATCTCAGGTCTCGCACCTTCTGGATGGTAACTCTGAACCAGATTATACCATCCCTGGAGCGAAACATGTGGTTTTGTACACTGGATCTTCAGGACGCATTCTACCAAGTCCCAATCCGTCCGTCCCATCAGCGGTTCCTCCGCTTCAGGGTCGAAGGGACCCTGTACGAGTTCAGAGCCATGCCGTTCAGCCTGTCATTGGCCCCAAGGGTCTTCACCAAATGCATCGCAGTGGTGGCAGCCCATCTACGGCGTCAAGGGGTTCGCATTTACCCCTATCTAGATGACTGGCTCCTGGTGGGTTCCTCCCTTCAGGAGGTGGAGAGGTCCAGGGACCTGACCCTCCGAACCTGCTCTCACCTGGGCCTCCTAATCAACAAGGCCAAGTCAAGACTCGTGCCTTCTCAGGTGATGGGCTTCATCGGGGCAGAGCTCGACTCTTGTCAAGCCAGAGCTTGGCTCCCAGCGGACAGGGCGGAGGTTCTTTCCTCCTTTGCCCAATCATTTCTGGTTGGGCACTTGCGCCCTGCCCGGGACTTCCTGCGCCTCCTGTGTTACATGGCGGCGTGCACCTCAGTGGTCCGCTGGGCCAGACTGCACATGCGCCCCCTTCAATGGGAGCTGGCCGCCCAGTGGTCTCAGCGTTAAGGTCTCTTCGACCAGCTGGTCACGGTCACCCAGAGGATGTGGGACGCTCTCCAATGGTGGACCATCCCGAGTCACTTGCAGGAAGGTATCCCGTTTGTCCGCCCCGAGCCGACGGTCGTTCTTACGACTGACGCCTCTCTCATGGGCTGGGGAGCCCACGTGGGGACAACAGAGCTCACGGGTTCTGGACCCCCGAGGAGTCCCGATGCCACATCAACCTGTTGGAGCTCAGAGCAGTCAGACTGGCCCTGTCGGCTTTCGCTCCTCAGCTCCGGGGTCAAGTGGTTCAAGTCCAGACGGACAATACCACGACCATGTACTACCTCAACAAACAGGGCGACACGCACTCCTGTCTGCTATGCAAGGAGGCGCTCCGGATCTGGACCTTCGTCAGCCGGCTGGAAGCGGATCTCCTAGCCATCCATGTGGCAGGAGTCTCGAACCAACTGGCGGATGCTCTCAGTTACATAGACCAGACATCCCACGAGTGGGGTCTCTCCATCCAGAGGTAGCTTACGATCTGTTCTCCTGTTGGGGCAAACCGTTGGTGGACCTGTTTGCCTCCAGGGAGAACACCAAGCTGAGGCTGTACCATGCCGGCCCCCCTCAGCAGGGCTCGCTGCAGAGGGATGCCTTCTCGAGGCCGTGGACCCCAGGCCTCCTCGACGCCTTCCCTCCATTTCCCTTGATCCACAAGGTGTTACTCTAGGCGAGGAGGGACAAGGCGAAGGTGATCCTGGTAGCCCCAGGTTGGCCACGCTAGTTCTGGTATCTAGATCTCCTCAGCCTCAGCTGCAGGGCCCCGGAGCGGCTTTGTACACGCCCAGACCTGATATCGTTGAACCAGGGGAAGGTCTTCCACTTGGACCTTCAATCCCTGCACCTGACGGCCTGGTTCCTGAGTGGCTAGAGTTCCAGGCTTTGGGTCTTTCTGAGGATGTCTACACCGTGGTAGAAGCATCTCGAAAAGAATCAACCAGAAAGTGTTATGCCTTCAAATGGAAAAGATTTTCCATTTGGTGTCAGGGAAAGGAGCCTGGACCCTTTATCCTGCTCTGTGGCTAACATTTTAGACTACCTTTGGTCTCTCTCCAAAGGGGGTCTTCGGTCATCGACCCTTAGGGTGCACCTGGCAGCCATCTCTGCTTACCAGGCGCGGGCCGGTCAGCTGACGTTGGCACAGGAGACGGTGATCGGGCGTTTTTTCAAAGGCCTGGATCACATATCCCCTCCGGTGCGTGAACCTCCACCTCTGTGGGATCTCTTGCTGGTTTTGGCAAAGCTCATGGGCAAGCCATTCGAACCCATGCACAAGTGTGAGCTCTCACAGTTGTCGTGGAAGACTGCCTTCCTGGTGGCTATCACGTCAGCCAGAAGGACAGGGGAGCTCCAGGCGCTTTCGGTGGACTCCCCTTATCTGGTCTTTCACAGGGACAAGGTTGTCCTATGCCCCCCACCCGAAATTCCTTTCGAAGGTGGTGTCAGAGTTTCACCTCAACCAGGTGCTGACTCTGCTGGTATATTACCCTAACTACACCTCGGATGCCGAGTACAGGCTCCATACTCTGGACCTCAGGCGTGCTGTCTCCTACTATAAGGAGAGGATGGTGGAAATTCGGGGAGAGGTTCGCCAGCTGTTTGTCACCTACGCTGAAGCCGCTTCTGGCAGGCCTGCAGCCAAGTGGACTATTGCAAGATGGATCACATCTTGCATAAGTCTGTGTTATGAATTGGCTGGCAAGGAGCCTCCCAAGGGGATAAGAGCTCATTCTACCCGCCATACTGCTGCTTCGGTGCCTGCTTCCAGGGACATCCCTATCCAGGAAATCTGTCGGGCTGCTACCTGGAAGTCAGCGAACACCTTCATTACTCATTACCACATCGACCTTGAGTCACGACGTGATGCTGGTTTCAGGTCCTCGGTCCTCCAGTCTCTGTTCCCTAAGTAGGGGGTGTGTGCCTTGTCTCCCTCCTCCCGGAGAACTGCTAGGAGTCTGCCAGACAGTGTGGATGAACAACATATCCACGCTCCTAGAAAAACAGGTTACTCACCTGTAACAGTAGTTCTAGGAGTGGTATATGTTGTTCATCCTCACGCACCTACCCGACCTCCCCGGCTTAAGGCGCAAAACCTGGCTTCCAGCGGGCTAGATCTGGCGTCATGGGGCGGAGCCGACGTATTTACCACCCGGGTGGGTGGGAGGAGCCAGCTTGAAGACTTCCGGCAAGATTTAAAGGGGAAAGGGACAATGCCAGACAGTGTGGATGAACAACATATACCACTCCTAGAACTACTGTTACAGGTGAGTAACCTGTTTTTATCACTAACGTGGATTTTATGTGCCTGTTATGCTGACCGCCGTGCCATACTGAAATGCCAAAATGTAATTTCTGTTATGGGGTACAATGGCAACATTAATTTTATGTGCCTGTTACACTGGCCGCCGTGCCATTCTGCAAGGCTGAAATGTAATTTTTTTTTCCTGATCTGTGCCGTTTACACTGGCCGCCATACCATACTGCAGTGCCTGAATTGTAATTTGCGTGACTGTTAGACTGGATGCCGTGCAAATTTCTGTGCCTGTTACAAAGTGCTGTTTACGGGATAATGTCTGTTGGTATGTTAACATGTCGGGACTAAGTTCGTTCGGGAAGTGGGTATCGGGAAGTTTGTTGTCAGGCAGTAAGGTGTCGGATAGTAGTACGCTGCAAAAGCTCCTCTCAAAGATCTGCTGTTACAGTAAGTTCTTACGTGACTCTACTTTTTCAAGCAAATAATCTCAGTAAATAACTGGGAGAAGAAATACAGAACTAATGTGAAATGCAAGCTAAATTGTGTCCAAATATTGTGTTTTTGCAGGTTCTTCTGAAGGTGATCTGCTACCCTTTAAACATTAAAGAGCAGCTGATGCCTTTTTTTTTTTTCCTGTTCTTGGTCTTTCGAGTTACACCAAGACTAACATGGAGGGGCCGGCCTGTTGGTGCAGCGGTAGTGTTACTGCTCATGATGCTAGAGACCAGGGTTTGGAGGTGAGCCTGAGTTATAGGGGGCCAGCCAGGGTGAGGAGGATTTGGCATCCCACGGGGCAGAAAAATACCTTGCCAGCTCAGGATGGCACTGCGCTCCTTTGCAGACCCTGCATTGCCTACAAGGCCTGTCGATCACGACATCCAAACTAAACTCCTCTCGGGCCTGGGGAACCTGGGAGGCTTGGCCATGGGGGGGGTGGCATACTGTGGGGCACTGAAGGTGGCAGGTTGTAATCTCCAAGTTCGGCAGGTAACAGGGCTGAGGGATAGTGACAGTGGAAGGGGGTGGGGCAGCTGAGGAGTGGTGGTGGGGGGATATAACACACACAGTTGCACAGTGTGTAGGAGTTCAGTGCATAAGTGAGTCAGACGGCCTCAGGCTGACAACAAAAAACTTCAATTGGTGGTGCACTCCAAAGATATTAGGCAAGTATAAATTTGTACTGTACTTCTATGTTACATAGAAACCTAGAATTTGTTGGCAGATGAGGACTGCTTATCCCATCCAGTCTGCCCATTCAAACCCCAGGAAATCTTACTGTATTCTGACATATGCAGTATTGTCCTCCCATTGTACTGCCCCAGAGCCGAAATGGTTAATAAAAGCTCTGCCAGAAGTTCAACTTTGCTACCCATTGGTGCCTCAAACAAGGCCTGCAGTCCTTTCTTCTGGAGCAGCAAGTAGCCAGGATGGAGCAGGGGCCTTTGAAGACTACTCCCTCCCAAACACTGGCTTCATTTTTGGGCTCTCAGGCTCCCAAGGCTTGGGACAACGCTTCAGGGAAACACTCACAGAGATAGGGAGCATAATAAAACCCATTCCCCTAGGAGGCATTCCTGATCTCCGTTAGCTTCTTCATCTTCCTCTGGGATAGTGCTGTCAACTGATTTGGCATTGACCCCTCCAGCTGCCCCGGCCTCAGCTTCTTCCAGGCCGACCCCCCCCGGCATTGAGTTCTCCCAGGCTGTCTATGGCAGGTGAGTGGCTGGTGACCTTGGGTTTGCCTAGGTCTGTGCCAGCTCCACCTCTGTGACCTCCGATCTCGCCTGATCGTTTGGCGACAAGCTCTACCGCCTCTGCTTCTGCAAGTGGTGATCTGGCGACACAGGGTTTTTTGCCTGCCCTGTCATCAACTGTCTCCGTGGTGTTGCTTCCGCCCGCTGTCAACCTTAATACTGTGCTCTCCTCATCACCAGAGCCCTTATTCAGCAACTTGGTCCACAGCCTGGGCCGTCGATGCTTTCAAGGGGTGCTGCAGCTGTGTTGACGCCTCTCTGGCCCCAGCGCACGACACCCTCCGGGGCGTCATTGGCATTTTTGCAGTCAGTACCTGTTTCAGACCAGGCTGACTTAGGCGTAGAGGAGTATTGCCCAGATCTTCTCCTCCCCCCTGATGAAGACTGTGTGGAGGAAGATTCTGGGGTTGAGTCTTCGGACAAGCCCCCTGCCTCGTCCATGAGCAAGGACTCTATGAAGCATACCCTGAGTTCCCCTCCTGAGGACCCTTCCTTTTTCTCCCTCATGAAGCAACTCCAAGCCTCCATGGTGTTCCAGACCGAGGAACAGGATATCACCAGGAGGAACCTGGTGGATTTCCTGGAGATCCCTCGTCTCCACCTAAGGTGATCCCTCACTTGTTGCCAGCCCTGGACAGTGCTGCTGCTGCTGCTGCTTGGCACAGGCCCAATATGGTCCCAGCCATGCCTAGGTAGGTTGACAAACTTAATCAGGCCCCCGTGGGAAGCCCTTTTTTAAGCTGCCCAACCAGAGACCAACTCAGTGGTCATTAAAGCAGCTCATGATAAGTCCAAGGTGCCCAAGCACCTTAGTTTCATCCCCTCTGGCAGGGAATCCAGGAGAATTTATCCTGGGGCAAGAAGACATTTGCTTTGTCCACACTGGGCCTCAGGATTGCCAGTTACCTGTCTCGCATGGTCAAGTATCAGAATACCCTTTGGAAGAAGGGCAAAGCTTGGATCAAGTCCTTCCTTAGAGTACTCAGAGGCAGGAGCTTCTTAAAACCATTCAGGCTGCAGCTGATGTGAGCAAGCACCTCCTGAAGGCTATTTATGACATGGCCGATACCACTGCCAGGGCGGCTGCCAAAGGCATTTTCCTTAGGAGGCACTCCTTGCTGTGGGTCTCTGGGTTTGCAGCTAATGTTCAGCAGATGGTGTTAATGCACCAGGATGCATTTTGCACCATGTGTTTAGTGGCTACAAAAGGAATTACTGTTCACTGGCTTTCTGACACCATACCAACAGTGCAAGAATAGAAGACCCATATGGCAACTGTGGTTAGCCTGAAAAGACATACAGCTACAGTAAGGCTAACACAAATTAAGTGATAAATGGGCCAAATGGTATGCTTGCACTCTTTCCCAGGACTCTGAGCCTGCAAGTTCTCTTGGTGACGAATGGACAACTTTTTCAGATTTGTATCCTTACTAGAGATTTTGGATGCAGATTTTACCTACAGTTGCTTGAGTGGACATCGAGGAGGGAGGTCCTGATAGACACAAGTGAATGGTTTAACAATGCATTAAAAGAAAACGTGGCACCATCGTTTTGGTTCAGCATATTTCCCTTTATTTCTTTTTCTCAGTTATATAAATTCATTGAATGTATTTTTTTTTTTTTATGTAAATGGCAGTGTCTGTTGGAAATGAAAGGTACTTGTAAACATTAACATATCCAAATCAGATTGACGCACATTGTAAAGTTTTATACCTGAACTTTTCAAAAAAGATGAAGTTCCTGATTTTAAACTTTTTTGCTGGTGCTGCAGTTTATACTTGCGTACACATCTTTAATGTGCACCACCAATTCTGTTTTTTACACCAAGATATACTACATGCCCCATGGTCAGAGTAGCCCTTAACATTTTTCTCAAAGCATGTAAGAAGATTTCAGTCTTTGTTTGCTTCACAAGCTTGGACTGCTCTGGAGCCTTATCCTGTAACCCACCCTAACACCGGAGTTTAATGATAGTAAGGAACAGGCGGGGTTAGGGAAGAGGGAACTGAGGCCTGGTCAGTCTGCATGCATAGTCCTCTGTTACTCACCCACCCCAAAGGGTTTGGCACAACTTGTTAGGGAAGGGCTGGGGGAAGAGGGTGTGGCAGCAGGACCTTAAAGCAATGGGAGGCATGGACATCATGTAGGGAGGGCTGAGCCTAGCATCAGGTTGTGGTGGTAGGGGAGTCAGTTCTCAGATTTACAGACTGGAAGCTGTGCCGTCCTGATCCAGAGAACCACTTGGTCTGTTGCCTGCAAGGTACTAGGGTGACCGATCTTACATGGGGGTAGATCAGTTGCTGATGGATGAGGTGGGAGAGGAACAGGTGGCTGTTTTCCCTGTGGGTACAGATGACAGGAAAAGCCCGACTTAGGGTCCAGCAACATAATTTATCGAGCTAAATGTCAAACTTGGGAGCAAGACCTCCAAGGTACAGTCATATTCTCAAGGAATACTACCAGCACCACATGCAAGACGGACAAAGGTTGATCAGGGAGTTCAGAGGGTGACTGATATGGTGGTGAACAAAGCAACGTTTTGGGTTTCTAGAGCACTAGCAAAACCTAAACAGAGCAGTTAATTGCTCAGAGAATCCCTGGAGCAAACTGAATCTTCCACGATTGATTCTCAACGCAACGTCAAGTGCTGGAGATTCTGGGATGTGCCCCAAGTGGCATTACATTTATAATGTGGGCCTGGGTGGAAGGGTGTCAGGATAAGCCAGATAAAATACAATTTACCTGAAACCAGGTCACTTAAAGAGCTGCTAACACGTTATTTTGGTTGGGGCAGGCAACTTATGCAAGGAGTTGCCTGCCCCAAAACCTAAATTAGCCCACAACAGCCACAAACTATTTAGATATTTGACTTACTGTTCCTACAATCTAACTTCTTGATTGGCAGCTTGCCACTGGGTGCCCACTGAAACCCTGCCCACAAAATCGTGTTTTGATGACACTAAGTAGGAAAGGGGCTACAGGGCTATAGACAGCATTACAATGCTATGGGAGCAGTGACAGCCTTTACATGCTACTTGAACTTACTGCATTCACTTGTACATGATAAGGGTGGGGTAGTATTACATGGTACTTTCTTCCTTTAACATGTACAAACGCTTGTAATTTGTTTCTAGATGGGCCACACACTCACGCAGTATTAATTTGTCTCCCCAAACCAATTACCTATTTATCATGTTCAGTGGACAGTAGAATGGAATTGGATAGGGGAGTGGTTTGCAGTACCTTTACTAAGCTTTGCAGGCCACTTTTCACTATTTGGGATAGTATTACATTTAATAGACTACCCTGAATGATCAAAGGTGGCCAGCTATGTTAAGTAAAGTTATTATACACAGTGCCCCTTCCCCAGTTCTCCTACTCTGTCCATTGAAAGTGATGTAGCCTTGATCTGCTTCGCAACTATCTCCTCCATGGAGCCACACCTTTGAAACTTTAACCTGTTGGTGCAAGGACCACTCTGAAACTTTTTCTGGCAGGGACTTCCCACATTCACATACTGACACAGATAGCTTACAGTTCCAAAAGTTGTGGCTGTCTGAAAGAGATTTTTCTCGAAGATCCACTGTTACACAGGCAGCGTCAATGTAGTCATTGTGGGCAGCACCTGCTGGCAAAAGTTTCCAAGTGGTCCTGGCACCAACAGCTTAAAATTAGAAAGGTGTAGCTGTATGCAGGATGTTCTCTTGAAAATCCACTGTTAGATTAAGAAACTAACCTTTCCTCACTTAACAACATTAGAATGCTCTGTTGGGGGTGTAGCTGAAACTTGAGGCTCTAGAACAGTTCTGGGCTGTGAAATATAAAACACAAAAAGATTGGACTCTCAAATACTGTTAGAAAGCATTTTTAAGGGGTTTATGTAGATCCTGGGGTGAGTAGCACCCTGCAGTGACTTGCTTGCCCCCCCATTGTGTTAGCAGCTCTATAAAGGAAGAGTTCTTAATGATCTGTACTAAGAAATGTGCTCCGAAATTTTAATGTATAAAATCCTTATTGCTTTTTTTTTTGTGATGCTGGAAGGATAACATTTCTCAGCTCCTCCTGCAGGGTTCCCTCTAGAAACTGTCTTGGAAGAAAAGTCATTCCATATTTCTGCTAGGCTGTGTGTGTTTTTTCTTGCTTGCTATAGGTTATATAAACTCTTTAGCTTATACAGTCAGTTTTAGTTAGTACCCCCATTGATGCTGGGTCAGTAAACATAACACATTTATAAATGTTCAGCAGATGTGCTACGTTTTAGTATTTTGCTGAATTCTTTTTTTTTTTTGCAATCTTTGTATACAGAAAAACCTCAGTTCCTGCATGTAGGTGAAATCATCGATGGGATTGATATGAGGGCAGAGGTTGGCGTCCTAACGAGAAACATAGTCATACAGGGCCAGATGGAAGACTCCTGCTATGGCAGTAACATGTGCCAGTTCTTCAGCAATGATACCTTTGGGGGTCATATACAGGTTTGTGATGATTATGTGACTTAGTAGGTTTAGTCTCTCTCAATGGTTCCTTTGTTAAACTGTAGCTTTCCATCTTCATTGAACCTTCCTGTAATTTTACTGAATTGTCAGTCAACCGTTTAGCAAGCTGACCATTTTCTGTAATGGCTTCCAGGTTGCTCAGTTATTAAGCCCACAGGTTATGTGGGGAAACAACTTGAGAAAGTGTCTCAACCCAGTATAAGCAACACTAAGTAGAAACTAAACAAAATGCAGAGTCAAGTACTCTCATAAAAGCAGTTCCTCTAGTCCTGGAATGGATGCACAACAGAGGCCTTCCATGGCCCTACAGTGTAACCCCCCCACACCACCACCAGCTCCTCAGGTCCTTGAGCGAACGGACAGCGGAGGCCTTCCATGGTAAAGAGCAACAGCCTGTACCCACACTAACAGTTTGGTGAGGGGTGTTAGCGTGTCAACGCTTTGTGTCAACTGCCCCAGCCACCCTCCCACCCAGGCCGGCCCCATTTATAAAGGTCATAGGTGGTCACGTGACCTGTTCCTAAGTCCCCACTTTTCCATTAGTCCTTAATACTCTCAGACCTGTAGGGGTCAGTATTGAGCCAGCTGTACTCCTGCACTTACTCACTAGCTGTTCTACTGTTACCTGTCCCTTCTGGGCTATTTTTCCCTGTTTCACATACTTGTGGAATCTCCTTTCTCCCTCTACCCCGCTTCCTCTCCTCTTTCCACTACCCAGGTTTGAACCTTCTGTTCAGTAGGTGGCAGCCCTACCATTGTACCATTCTATCCCCTTATTTTACTATGTCCTTTTTACTATTTGTACCTCTTTCATGCCTAACTGCTATCTTGCTCTACTGCACCAATCATATATCACTCACTCTGTACACTTTGTTCTTGTGTGTACTGCATCTCAGCCTTGGGCCTTCAAGGCTTACACTGCACAACTTATATACTGTTTACCCTGCACACTTCGATTCCTTATGCACTTTGTGCCTCAGTGTTAGGTCTACAATGAACTCCCTGCTCTTTTGGCTGAGACTTCTATCAGGTTTACTCCTACTCACCCTCAACCCGCACTCTGAACCTGTTTCTGCAACCCCTGATCATAGCCCCTGGGCATACAATACCTGTCTGTTATCCCCTATAGCCACTGTCTTACATGATTCAATACTTATTGTTGTACCCTATGTGGCTTACTGCCCTACCATTTTGCATTGTATCAGCTTCGGAAGGCCATTCTGGTCCTTTCTCTTCCTCTTCTCCTTTTGTGCCCTTTCCACTGTGACCCTCCTGTATGCATCTTTGTGACGTCGTACCACTTACTTCCCATTGCCTACTTTCACAGACTCCAGCCCCAGCAGAAGGGGCAGGCACTGTCTGTTTAGACTCTTATTAAACGCACTTGTAAAACTTCTCCTTTTGCTACTTATTTGCATAGGCAATGTCGAGCTTAACCCTGCCCCTACTCTCCCTATCCCTGCTCCCTCAGCCCTACCCCAGATAAAAGGGCGAAGTCTGTTACACATAAATGCCTGTAGCCTGCTAAAGAAATTTGGTGATATTCAGACTTGGTTCAAACTCACTACCCCCGACATTGTAGTGGTAACAGAATCTTGGTTGAGGCCCTCTACCCTGGACTATGAAATAAATATTCCTTCATATAATGTCCATAGGACAGACAGGTCATCAAGGGGTGAGGGTGTAGCTATCTACAGTATGTATGGGACAGATTCACTGCCACTGTGGTTGATTCCACCTCTGTACCTTTGGAATTTGAATGTACTACCCTAAAGCTGCAACTATCCTTGATAATGCCTATTTACGTCATTGAATGCTACAGGCCTCCTTCTGCTGGGAACATGGTGCTGCAACATCTATCTAATGTTCTAGGCTTCCTGCCCTTTGAGGTTATTATTACGGGTGATCTCAGTATGGACTGCTTCTCTACCCCTAAAAGAGCTCTGTGACAAATTTGGACTGTCACAACTTATAACACAAGCTACCGGCCCCAATCTAAAAACCTCTAATAATAGCACCTTGCTTGACATCATTTTGGTTAATAAGCTCTACCTATATTCTCACTCTGGCATATTCTTCAACAATCTCAGTGATCACTGTGTTATAGCTTCCATGCGGTCCTCCCCTAAGATTGTCTCCTCCTCCTTTGCCTACACCCCTAAGAGAGATAAACGACACTTTGATCCTAATGCCTTCCTATCTGACCTCCGTTATGCTAACTGGCAGGACTTCTATTTGGCTCCTTCGGTAGACAAGGCCTACAAAGTCTTCCACATCATCATCCTTGGCTCCATTAACAAACACGCACCTCTAGTCAAAACCCACACTAAGAAGAAATCATTTATTTTATTTATTTATTTAGTTTTTGTTGACCGGGTAAGTGCGCTAGACAAATCCTGCCTATTTTCAGGCACGACCCGGGGGAGGGGGATACAGATGAATGCCAACTGACCTTGAACCAGATTAAGCTGTTGGTGGTAATTTTAGTGAATGACCATGGTTCACAGCTAGCTTGAAAACAGAATTGCTACATAGGGACTCTCTCTGGAAAAGGGCAAGGAAATCCAAACAGTATGCTGACTGGGCAGCCTTCAGAGCTGCTAGGAACAGGTGCACTAGATTAGCTAGGGACGCAAAATCTACTTATTACCGCTCTGAACATGGATCCTCAACTAATTGCACACCTAAATTCTGGAGAACTTTAAAGGAAATACAAGGCCGCAGCTTGTCTAGTCTGTTCCCATATAAAATCTCGACTAGTGGTTCCTTCACCTCTAACAAACAGGAAATCCTTGACTTCTTTAATACTCATTTTGCCACAGCAGGTTTAGCCTTCAGCACCTCACTGGTCAACAGCTTTTGAGCACACCTGTGAAAAAAGAGCCCTGCTTGCCCTAAAGCCAGGGTAAAGTCTTCTCATTTGGAACAGTTACTGTGAAGCAAGTTGAGGACCTCCTGCTCGGCACCAAAAAGAGCACATGTGCAGACCTCATTGAACTGAGCTACCTTAAGCTTGGCTGCTACGTCCTGTCCCCACCAATCACACACCTTTTTAATATGTTCCTCGCCCAGGGCATCCTCCTTGCCATATGGAAACAGCCCACATTATACCACTTTTTAAATCTGACCTAAATAATTACCATTCAATTTCCCTACTTCCTATCTTATCAAAACTACTTGAAAAAGAGGTTAATTCCCAGCTTAGGCATTACCTAGAGGACTCTGACCTGCTATATCCTGCCCAGTCTGGCCTTTGGCCCCGTCACAGCACTATCTCAGTGCTTGCTAAGGTCATAAATGATTGGCTGAATGCCTTGGATAACAGAAACTATGTATGTGCCCTGTTTCTTGACCCTAGCAAGGCCTTTGATACAGTGGATCACACCCTGCTGTTGACCGCTCTAAGGGACATTGGTGTCAACAATCTGGCCCAAAAATGGTTTCTAGGGACATTGATATGTTGTTCATCCACACTTATTGGCAGGTTCCTTGCCGCTTTAAATCTTGCTGGAAGGTCTTCAAGCTGGCTCCTCCCACCCACCCGGGTGGTAAAACTCTCGGCTCCGCCCCATGACGCCAGATCTTCCTTACCGCTTGGAAGCTCAGGTTCCCTCCTTAACGCTCCGCGTTTAAGACTGATTCCTAACTCTTCGGTTTTCCGAAATCAATCTTTAAGGTTTTTCTTGACTTTGGTCAACTATTTCCCTCGCGGCTGCGATGGACCGTCGACTCCGGTTTCGAGGAGATGCCCATGTGGGCAGAAGATGTCTCAGACGGATCCGCACTCCACGTGCGTCTATTGCTTGGGCCTTGAGCACGACCCGCAGGCTTGCGACCTGTGCTCTTCTTTCTCGGCCTACGTCCTGGAAGACCGTGCTGCCCGTCTGCAATTTGGCTGACCCGAAAAGCGTTACCCTCCGGTAAAGTCGAAAGAGGCCTGGTTGGCAGTTTCCGTGGTGGCGGGCTCGGTGGATCAGCTAGAGCAGATGATCGCCCTCGAAGAGGAGGTGGCGCGGACTGCATCTTCCTGAGCCGCGGCATTTATCCCGCTCTCCCTGGGATCCTCATATTCTGCTTCCTTTAAGGAGCTTTGTCTGTCTCTCTCCACCAAGGGAGAGGGACCTTCATCTTTGGGACCTTCCTCTCGGTCCAAAAAGAAGGACAAGGGTAAGTCCGACCGTCGACACTCTTGGGAGCGGGAGAGGTCCCCCTCCCCGAGTGGTCGACTATCGACTTCGGTCGATCCTTCGGCTTCGGCCACTGGCTTCACGGTGTCCCCGTCAGGTCAGTTGACCGAGACGCCCGTCGACGCAGTCGAGATCTTTCTCGACCCGTTGGGTTGTCGACCGGCAAAGCCGAAAATCCTCTCTCCCCGGTTCCCCCGGTGGCGGTTGAGGATCCCGTGGGCTTGCCTGTGCCTCCGGTTCCGGAGCCCTTGGGTGTTCCTTCCAAGCTGAAGGGAGGGTGGGTTTCCCCCGCTCCTTCCCTGCACCCTCCTCGGAAAAGCCGAGGTTCGCGGTCTCGGTCTCGGACTTCTTCGTGGTCCAGCCGATCCCGCCACCATAGGCGGTCTTGGTCTCGGCACAGCGGCAAGTGGCGCCGCCGCCATCCGACCTCTTCCGGATCTAGGAGGCTTCACGCAAGTTGCGCCGATGATGCGAGGACCTCATGTGGCAACAGTTTCGCTGGCCGGGAACAAGCCGACGACGTCGCCTTCCCCGGCCATTAAGTGGCTGTCACCGGAGCAGCCGAAGCAACCCCTCGCTTTAGCCGAGGCGCCTGTTTCCAGGCCTGTTGCTCAGCTGAAACCAGCTGCTCCACCGATTATGGTGGAAACTCCGCCTCCACAGCTGTTGTTTGGGGCTCCGACTGAGAACTCTCGGTCGGTTCAGGGTTAACCCCATAGGCTGTCGGTCACCCTCACTCCTGATCACCCTCGGCAGGTGGAGGGTGGCTCAGGCCCGAGGCAGCTCTTTGCGGACTCTTCCGAGTCTGATGACGATTCCTCCCTTTTCTCCAGGCGAGTGGACTTGGAGTCCTCTGGGGGTCAGTCGCTGGATGATAGCCCTTCATCCTTTCTGGGTTTGCTTAGGCTCATCTCGGAGTCCACCGGGATGCAGCTCGAGCCCGTATCCAAGCGGGCCAAGTATCCCCTCACGGAGATATTGGACCGGGGGGATTCCCCTACGGAGGCCTTTCCTGTGGCCGAGGCCATTGTGGGCCCAGCCTTGGAGCTCTGGCAGCGTCCTGCTTCCTGCCCTGCGCCTTCGGCCAGGATGGCCAGGAAGTATGCGGTCCCTACCGGTTCCCTGTCCGGTTTCTCGGAACATCCCTCAGTCGAGGGGTTAGTTACCGACAGCGTTTTCCGGCGTGCCGGGAAACGCTAGGGACGTGGACAAACCTCCCGACAAGGAGTCCAAGAAATTGGACTATGCCGGGCGAAAAGTCTACGCTGCGTCCTCCCTTGGCCTTCGTCAGGCCAGCTCGGCCGTGCTTATGGCACATTTCTCCCATGCCCTGTTGGGCTCCCTGGACGAGGTAGTCCCTCATCTCCCGACTGACCTGCAGACCACGGTTAGGCAGGTGCGGGACCAGGGCAGGGTGGTGGCAAAGCAGCAACTTCAGACTGCTTTGGACATTGGAGACTCATGCGCCAGGTCAGTCGTGGCCGCAGTGGCTATGCGCCGTCGGGCATGGCTGAGGATATCCACCTTCACAGCAGATACCCAGCAGAAATTGGCGGATGTCCCCTTCCTGGGGACAGACCTCTTTGGCCCTGGAGTGAAAGGCCACCTCCAGAGGATCAAAAAGTCCAATGCCACTTTGGACTCGGTCTCATCCGCTCAGAGGGACAAGGGCCGCAGACCGCAACCCAAGCCCTTTCGTCCATCTGCGCCCTTGGCACGTCCGGCCCAGCAACATCAGGGCCAGCAGGCTCGCGCTTGGTGTCCCAAACCCAAGCCCGCGGCTTCCTCCTCCAGGAAGCAGGGAGGTAAAGGCCCAGGAGGTCCCTCGGCCGGTCCCTCCTCCAAGCCTGCACAGTGACGGGTTGAGGGGTGTCACCCCCAACCTCGTCACCTCACCCCAGGTTTCCCCCGTGGGGGGACGGCTCCAGTACTTCCTTTCCGCCTGGTCTGCTATTACCACAGACCAGTGGGTGTTGGAAGTGGTAGGAAAGGGCCTGCCTCTGGAGTTCGAGCAGGCCCCGCCCTTCAGAGCTGTCACCCCCAGGGGGGCCTCGGGTCGCCAGCCTCGCTCGTCGGCTCGCTGAGCCGACATCGCTCTGCTCCTCGAGAAAGAGGTGATCAGAGAGGTGGCAGACCCTCCCTCAGACCCGGGGTTTGTGTCCAGGTACTTCCTGGTCCCAAAACGGACGGGGGGCTGGGCGCCCCATTCTTGACCTACAAGACCTAAACAAGTTCCTAAGGTCTCGAACCTTCAGGATGGTCACTCTGGCTCAGATAATGCCATCCTTGGAACCCGGCTTGTGGTTCTGCTCTTTGGACCTGCAGGACACTTTTTTTTCACATCCCTATCCTTCTGTCTCACCAAAGATTCCTTCGCTTTCAAGCAGAAGGATCCCTTTTCGAGTTCCGAGCCATGCCCTTCGGCCTGTCTCCTGCACCCAGGGTCTTCACCAAATGCATGGCAGTGGTGACAGCATTCCTGCGGCGCCGAGGGGTCCAGGTGTACCCTTACCTGGACGATTGGCTGATAGCAGCCCCCTCCAGACAGGAGGTGTAGTGGTCTAGAGATCTGGCCCTCCAGGTTTGCTGTCAAATCGGCCTCCTCATCAATGAGGCCAAGTCGGAACTCGAACCGAACCAGGTGATTCTCTTCATCGGGGCAGAGCTCGACTCTCTTCGAGCCAGAGCACGGCTCCCGGTGGACAGGGCCGAGGTTCTTTCCTACTTTGCCCGATCATTTCTGGTTGGGCAGTTGCGCCCTACCCGGGACTTCCTGCGCCTCCTGGGTCTCATGGCGGCCTGCACCAGCGTGGTCCGTTGGGCCCGCTGGAACATGTGCCCCCTTCAATGGGGGCTGGCCAGCCAGTGGTCTCAGCGCTGTGATCCATTGGACCACCTAGTGACGGTGACCCAGGGGATGTGGAACGCTCTCCAGTGGTGGATCGTTCCCGCTCATCTGCAGGAGGGCATCCCGTTTGTCGGCCCCGAGCCGACAGTCTCTCTGTCAACCGATGCCTCTCTGATGGGTTGGGGTGCCCATCTGGGGGAGCACAGAGCGCACAGCCTCTGGTCCCCATGGGAGTCCCGATGCCATATCAACCTGCTGGAGCTCCGAGTGGTCCACCTAGCTCTCACCGCCTTCTCTCCGTTTCTACGGGGTCAAGTGGTTCGGGTCCAGATGGACAATACCACGACCATGTACTACCTAAACCACCAGGGCGGGACGCGCTCCATGCCTCTGTGCAAGGAAGCTCTCCGCATTTGGTCACTCGTGCGCAGCCTGGAGGCGGATCTCCTAGCCATTCATGTGGCAGGAGCCTCCAACACCCTGGCCGATGCCCTAAGCCGGATATGGGCTGTATCCCACGAGTGGTCTCTCCTGCCGGAGGTAGTACAAGATCTGTTCTCTATTGGGGCACACCTCAGGTGGATCTGTTTGCCTCCAGGGAGAACGCGAAGCTGAGGCTGTTCCATGCCCGTCCCTCAGCAGGGCTCGCTGCAGGGGATGTCTTCTCGAGCGTGGACCCCGGGCCTCTTCTACGCCTTTCCCCCATTTCCCTTGATCCACAAGGTGCTTCTCAAGGCGAGGAGGGACAAGGCGCAGGTGATTCTGGTAGCCCCAGACTGGCCCCACCAATGCTGGTATCCAGATCTCCTCAGCCTCAGCTCCAGGCTCCCGAGGCAGCTTCCAGCTCGCCTGGACCTGCTTTCAGTCAATCAGGGGAAGGTGTTCCATCCGGACCTTCAATCCCTGCACCTGGCGGCCTAGTTCCTGAGCGGCTAGAGTTCCAGGCCTTGGGTCTTTCCGACGAGGTCCTCAATGTAGTTGAGGCGCCCCGTAAGGAGTCGACCAGGAAATGCTATGCCTTCAAATGGAAGAGGTTTTCCATTTGGTGTCAGGGCAAGGGCCTGGACCCTTTCTCCTGTTCCTTGGCAAGCATCTTGGACTATTTATGGTCCCTTTCTCAGCAAGGGCTTAGGTCGACGACCCTAAGGGTGCACCTGGCAGCCATCTCTGCTTACCGGGCGCGGGCCGGGAAGCAGTCGGTGGCGCAGGAGAAGGTGGTCTGGCGCTTTTTCAAAGGCCTTGATCACATTTCCTCTCCGGTGCGAGAACCTCCACCTCCGTGGGATCTACTGCTGGTACTGGCAAAGCTCATGGGCAAGCCATTCGAACCAATGCACAGGTGTGATCTCTCTCACCTGTCGTGGAGGACCGCCTTCTTGGTGGCTATTCGTCCAGCCAGAAGGATGGGAGAGCTCAGGCGCTTTCCATCGAGTCTCCTGCCTGGTCTTCCACAGGGACAAGGTTGTCTTCTTCCACCGAAATTCCTTCCGAAGGTGGTGTCAGAGTTTCACCTTAACCAGGTGTTGACTCTGCCAGTGTTCACCCCAATCACCTCCGGAGGCCGAATATAGGCTCCATACTTGGACCCTAGAAGGCGCCGCTTACTATAAGGAGGCGCCACGGCTGAAATTGGGAGAGGTCGCGCAGCTGTTTGTTACCTACGCTGAGCCGCACCTGGCAGACCTGCAGCCAAGCGGACGATAGGCAGGTGGGTCACTTCCTGCATAGATCTGCTATAAGTTACAGGGCATGGAGCTCCCAGAGGGATAAGAGCTCATTCTACCCGCTTCATACTGCTGCATCGGTGGCTGCTTCCAGGGACGCCCTTATCCAGGAAATCTGCAGGGCTGCTACCTGGAAGTCAGCACACACCTTCATCACCTATTACTACATCGACCTTGAGTCACGCCGGGATGCTGGTTTTGGGGCCTCGGTTCTCCAGTCTCTTTTCCCTAAGTAGGGGGTGTGCACCTTGCCTCCCTCCTCCCGGAGAACTGCTAGGAGTCTGCCAATAAGTGTGGATGAACAACATATCCATGTCCTAGAAATACAGGTTACTCACCTGTAACAGGAGTTCAAGGAAGCTGCTGTTGTTCATCCTCTAGCTCCCACCCTCCCGGCTTCGGACGCACAACCTGAGCTTCCAGCGGGCCAGATCTGGCGTCATGGGGTGGAGCCGAGAGTTTTACCACCCGGGTGGGTGGGAGGAGCCAGCTTGAAGACCTTCCGGCAAGATTTAAAGCGGCAAGGAACCTGCCAATAAGTGTGGATGAACAACATATACCATTCCTTGAACTCCTGTTACAGGTGAGTAACCTGTATTTTCTAACTACCTTACTGACCACTGTCAGCAGATCAAAGCAGGGGGTGACCTCTCCCCCTTGAAAATCCTTCCAAGAGATGTACCACAAGGGTTCATTCTTTGCCCACTTTTATTCGCCATTTACATAGACAACTTAAACTGCAGAGTCAAGTCAGTAAAGATTCATATATTTGCTGATGACCAGGGCCACTGGAAAATTGCGGGCGCAATTTTTCTGCAGTTTCCGCAATTGTCAAGCTTCTCCGCACAAAATCCGCAATTTCTTACATTTATGGAATTTTTGACTGGAATTGTATAAAATATTTAAATTCTCAAGGAAATCTACTCAGATATGGTACACATACTTGGATTTGACCAAAACAGTACAGTGTGAGGTGAGAAGGGCCAAATGTGACTCTGCTTTCATGTAAATCATTTCCTGCTTTGGTTTCAGAATCCTCTGGTCATGCATATGTAGCTTGAACACTTAGAATCTGTGTTAAAGCAGACCAGAGAACTTTTGCTGACACAGAGACTGAAACAATGGGTGTGAGAAGAGGTCAAAGTGCCCCATTCACCTAAATGAAGCATTGACCACAGTGCTTGTTTTTGAATGGTAGGGTAGATTTTCCTTGTATAAATACTCTCAGTCTGAAAGGATTTTGATTCAAATGTGTCAGGAGTTTGGATGGCCCTGCTGATTATAAATTTGAATGTGCTTCTGAGGGGGTTGGTGACAGTGATTCATTACATGTCAGTCTGCCACAACTGTATACTCACATAGAAAGCCTACAAAAAGCAAACATTTCTGAAAACATGCTGAACAGGTTAAGTATAGTTAAACAGTTACCTTCAAATAGACAAAATAATTGCAACCCAAGTAAAATCACTGCAAACCGAGTAGAACAAAAGTACAATGTATTAAAAACTATTGTATGATGTAATGAAAAGCTATTGGTATGATTTGATACTTTTATCATGTGATTTTAAAATGTACTTACAGTGCTGATTAAGAACAGTAATCATTTTAATAAAATAAATATTTTTGTTACTAGACCTTTATTAGGTACCCTGGTTATCTATTTATTTTTTTCTTGCACCAAAGTAAGTAGTTTAAACAGGCTTCATTATTTAACATATAGAAACTGGCAAAATATGTTTCAGGATGTATTCAGTATAGATTAACTGTAAATTACTGAATAAAATCTAGTTAGCACTGCATGACTTAGAGGTCTTGATTTTTAGAAGATATGCTACATAATGATTAGTTTACAGTGCATTTCAAAAACACATCTTTCTTCATATTAAAAGCATTTACAAGTGGCAATAAATTTATCTAACAATTTATGTGATCAATACATGCTGCAGCAAACAATAAAATATTTATTAGGGGGCAGTGGGGATGTATAGTGAACCCCCTCAATTTTCCCTCAATTTCTGCAAGAAAATCCCCGCATTTTTGGGTAAAATTTTCCGCAATTTTCCAGTGGCCCTGCTGATGACACTGTGTTATATGTGTCCAGACCCACCTTGGTAAACGCTTGCAATGACCTTCAAATGGAATTTAATCACTTACAGAAAAATCTTTTGTACTCTAAGCTGCTCTTAAATGCTAAGAAAACGATGGTCATGATCTTCACTCTATCAGCAAACGCCTTCAAACCCTGCATCGCTGGAACAGCCCCTCAAATCCTTACCCTGCTTAGTGAGCCGTTAGATTATGTGGATTCCTTTAAATACTTGTGAGTTTGGTTGGACTGTAAACTAACACTCAAAATCCATATAGAAGAAGTCTCTAAAAAACTGAAACAGAGGCTTGGGATCTGCTTTAGAATCAGGCATTGTCTAACTCAGGAGGGGGATAAAAAAGGTTAGTTCAAACTACATTTATGCTTCTTCTAGACTATGCTGACTTCTTGTTCAGGCATAGCTCGAGTGTGGCCCTTTCCAAACTCTATTCCCGGGCACTTAGGTTTGTCTCTGATGCCCCTTTCTCTGTATGTCACTGTACTCTATATTCTGCCATAGGATGGAGGTCACTTACCCTTAGCAGTCAAAAGAATGCACTGCTCTGGACTTATAGAGCCATTATTAATAAGCTGCCACAATACATCAAGGACTGATTGCCTGTCTGCACTCCGGACACTTACCTTTTAAGAAGCCTCTTCTGTATCTCCCTCTTGATCCTTAAAACCAGAACGCGTTTTGGCAGAGTGGCCATAAGCCACGCCCTCCCTGCTCTCTGGAATAATACGCAAAAAAAAGGCTTCAGCTAGTATCCCTGGTGTTGCTGTCCCTCTTCAAAGAATTGTGTTCGCGGTCTCTTACAGAGTCTTGCAACTGCCTTCGCCAATGACCCTTTATGTAATGACCCTGCCTTACCTGTAGTTTCCTTTACCTTCATCAAAAAAAATAAAAAAAACAGATTCAAACAACATGAAGTCTTGCTATATTATGACAATTGCAGTTTGTCCCACCATTAGAACTGCTCCAGAGGTGAAAGAGTTAACTCCCATTCAAAGAATGGAACTTGGAGCGAGAGCTCGGTTAGAGAAGCTCTGTCTGGGTTATTTCAAACCTAAATTGTCAGATTCTTTACTCCGCCTCACTGAACAGTCGCTCCGGAGATTTCTCCTACTGCTCGGTTCATTTCTCGGTTTAAACAGTGTTTTCTCGGTTCAAATCAACCGAGAATATTATTATTTTAACCGCAAAACCGTTCGGTTCAAGCTCTGTCTGTGGTATCGTAAGTAATTTAAGTTTATTTTCTGTGTGGAACTTGTAAATGTTATCGGTTCGGTTTTGAACTGATCAGCTTGTTTTAAAACTTGAATTGAAGGTTTTAGAGTGCGGTTCCCGGTTCTTATCGGTTCTAAAAAAAACGGATTTCATTACGTTTTTCCAAGACCCGTGACACGGTTAGGAACCGATAATGGTGTCTTGCCTGGCACTGCCGTTTAAAAGGGCAAGTTTTTGGTTAGGCTGGCATTATGTCTGAAAACCCAAAAGAAAAACCGGGCCCACTGGGTTTCAACACTGTGATGCCTGTGGGGAAGTCTTTGCCAAGGCTGACCCACACACCACAATGTGTATATTGTCTGGGATTTGACCACCTCAATTCAGACTGCCAGATTTGTAAACATTTCCTGCAGCCACCCTGGATAAGAGAGTTGGCAGGCTCAGGGGCAGAGGCCAAGTCCAGCTGACCCGGATGTGCCTGCCGGTTCGGTGCCAACCGAACCGGAGGGAGTGCCCTCTGACCAGGGCGAGACTTCCTCGGGCAAACGTAAAGCTGGCTCGGAGGAGCCAGTTCCAGTAAAGAAAACAAGAAAATCAGCAGGTGTGGAGCCCAAAATTCCTTCTCCAACTGCTGCAGAGATAGCAAGAGCTATTCAGATTGTCCAGTCACTTTCTCCGGTTCCGTCCGAACCGCCACTGTCTGATAAAAGGTCGGTTCGGTCGGTTCCACCGGTTCAGGAATATGTTGTTGAAGAATTTTATGAACCAGAGGAGGGGAGGATGATTATGAACAGTATGAATGTGACTTTGAGGGTCTGGGTGTGCCCATTGAACCGGACATCTCCCCAGACAGACCTTTAGAATCTCCCCCTTTGCTTTCTGAGTCCCCCTCTCACTTTATGTTTTACAAAAAAGTTGCTGAAACCCTCCAGCTTCCATTGGAGGAAGCTGTGGTTGAACAAGAGGAACCTGATTTTGTAGAAATGATGGATATTCCAGAGTCTAGGAGATTGTCTATTCCCTTGCATAAATCATTTAGGAAACAGACAATAAAGATTTTAAAAACTCCTAATTCTGTTCCTCCTGTGGACAAAAAGATGGACAGGAGGTACACTCTGTCAGGTCCTGATACAGAATTCCTTTCACAGCAATGCAGCCACGTTGGTGTGGTTCAGGCTGCAGCCTGTGATAAAGCTAATATTCCTTTGGCTTCACATCCTCCTGACAAGGATTCCAGGAAGATTGATGCCATGGCTAAAAAACAATACATGGCAGTGTCCTTGGGACTCAGGCAAGCAAATTACATGGCTTATGTAGCAAGGTATCAGAAATCTAGATGGGACACTGTCATGGCCTTGGCCAACCAGGCCTCTGGCCAGCTTGCTAATGAGCTGGAACAGGTGGCTGCTGATGGCATTGAGGCATCTAAGGTGCAGTTTCATGCTGCTGCAGATTTTAATGATGTATCCTCTAGAGTCATGGCTACGCCTGTAGCTTTTGCAGGTTGGCCTGGCTCAGGTGTACTAGCTTGTCACAGGATACCCAGACTAAGGCTATGGATTTTCTGTGGTTGGAAATTCTCTGTTTGGGAGCAGACAGAGAATTATATGAAGAAATGGATGAATATAGGACTACCTACAAGAGTGCTCAGGCTAAGGGCGGCAAGCCACTCCTCAGAGGCAGGCCCCAGGGGTAGAGGTAGGCCTTTCACAGGCCTTTTACCAAACCCAGGCCTCCTCTGCTTATGCTCAGAGGGGTTCTTCAGAGGAGAGGCAGACGGGTGTGGGCAGGCCTGCTCCCACCCCTCAGCCCAAAGCACCTCACAAACAGACACCCTGATGGGGTGCCCAGGCCGATTCTCCTTTACCTGTAGGGGCAGGTTGGCTTACTGTTCAGAACTGGGTGTCTCTAACTTCAGACAAGTGGGTCCTGGAAGTAGTAAGCCAGGGTCTGGTTCTCAGCTTCAAAAAGTTTCCAAAGATGAGAATCAGGTCTTTCCCACCTGCAAACTCTTTAGAGACCTTTACTTTAGAAACAGAGGTCTCAACCCTCCTGGCTCTCAGAGCTGTAGAAAGGGTTTCTCCCCTACACCAGGGCAAGGGTCTGTACTCCAGATATTTCCTTACCCCAAAAAAGACAGGAGAATGGCGGCCCATTTTAGACCCGAGATATCTGAACAAACACCTTTTGAAACCAAAGTTCAAAATGGTAACTCTGGCAATGATTTTACCCTCTCCAAGGCCAGGGGACTGGCTAGCCTCCCTGGACCTCAAGGATGCCTATTTTCACGTCCTAATCAGAAGTTCCCACGAAAGTACCTCAGATTCGAACTGCCCTCAGGTCACTACCAGTTCAGAGCAATGCACTTCGACCTCACCTCTGCCCAAGGGTATTCACAAATGTCTGGCAGTAGCAGTGGCTCATTTAAGAAGGCAAAGGATTGCTGTCTTTCCCATCTGGACGACTGGCTCATTGTAGGCCAGTCCCCAGAACAGTAAGATCTCACCTGCAAGTTACCCAGCAGCTGCTCTCCTCCTGGGCTTCTTGCTCAATCTTCTAAAATCAGTTCTGGAACCAGTTCAGGTGCTCACCTTCATAGGTGCAGAATTGGACACAAAGCAGGCCAGAGCCTTCCTACCCTTAGAGAGGGTAAGGAACTTGGTGGCTCTGGCCTCCTGCTTCACTCTGCAGGTCTCTCGACCAGCAAGACACTTTTTGCAGCTCCTGGGGCACATGGCTGCATCCACAGCCGTAGTGCAAGGAGCAAGATTTCGGATGAGGGACATTCAGTTTCACTTGAGAGCCTTTTGGTCTCAGAGAAGAGACCCCCTTTCCAAGTTGGTCCCAGTGACCCGAACCTTGATCCAGGCCCTCCAGAGGTGGCAGGATCAGAGCAATTTAAGACTGGGGTTCCCCTTCATTCCTCTGTCTCACTCATTGACCCTCACTACGGATGCTTCCCTCCTAGGGTGGGGAGCCCACATGGGCGACCTCTCCACTCAGGGAGTGTGGTCCCCTCAGGAATCTCTGCTCCACATCAATTTGCTGGAACTCAGAGCTGTCTTTTTAGCACTTGAAGTGTTTTCTGTGTCTGTTCAGAACAAAGTGGTGCAAGTCAGAACAGACAACACCACAACAGTGTGGTACATCAACAAGCAGGGGGGCACTCGGTCTTTGGCCTTGTGCACCGAGGCAATGAAGTTGTGGTCTCTGGCCTATTCCCTGAACACTTCCGTCATAGCAGTTCACCTTCCAGGAAAGGACAATGTCTTAGCAGATGCTCTCAGCAGGATTTCCCAGGGCCATCACGAATGGTCTCTGGATCCTCATGTACTGGGGATAGTTTTTGCCAGATGGGGCACCCCTCAGATAGATCTTTTCAGCCCCAGACAATCACCAACTTCCACTGTTCTGTTGCAGGCCCCAGTGCTGGCCCAATCCCCTGGATGCCTTTCTCCTAGATTGGGAAGGGAAGTTTCTTTATGCCTTCCCCCCCTTCCCTCTCCTATTCAAGGTGCTAGTCAAAATCAGATCCCAGCCTTGCAGGATGATCCTGATTGCCCCAGATTGGGCCAGACAGCCCTGGTACCCCTCCTTCTGTCACTAGCAGTCCATCTTCCCTGTGCCTCCCAGGAATCACAACCTGTTAACCTGTGCACAGGGGAGGTTTGGTATCCGAACCTCAAATCCCTCAACCTCAAGGCCTGGCTCTTGAGGGTTAGAATTTGCTGACCTGCACCTTTCTCAGGGTGTTCTTGAAATCCTAAAGGCTTCTAGGAAGCCTTCCACTAGGGCTACTTACAATTCTAAGTGGAAAAGGTTTTTCATTTGGTGTTCTGGGAAACATATTTCCTTGGAATCTGCTGACTTGCCCATTGTTTTGGACTATATGGTCCACCTTAATTTCTTGGGACTGAGACCAGCTACCCTGAAAATACATTTGGCAGCTGTCTCTGCTTTTGTTTCAGCAGGAAAGCCCTCCTCTCTTTCCGCTCACCCTGTATTTTCCAAGTTTTTTAAAAGATTACTTCATTCTAATCCACCTTTTAGGGATCCGGCCCCTGCCTGGTACCTTAATGTTTGCATTGCCCAGTTAATGCAACCTCCTTTTGAACCTCTGTCTTCTGCAGAGCTTAAGTACTTAACTTGGAAAACTGTTTTCCTAGTGGCTATCACTTCTGCCAGGCGCATAAGTGAGTTGCAAGCCCTGTCAGTAGAAACTGACTTTATTTCTTTCCACAGGGATAAGGTAGTCCTCAGGACTAACAGGACGTTTTTGCCTTTTCAGATTTCCATCTTAATCAATCTATCTCCCTTCCAGTGTTTTTCACGGACCATTCTTCCTCTGGTGAGAGGAGATTGCACAGTTTAGATGTTAAGAGGGCCCTAAGTTACTATATAGAGCGTACCAAGGGTCATAGGTTCGAATTCCTCCAACTTTTTCTCACTTATGGTGAGGTCGGAAAAGGGAAACCTGCCACAAAGAGATCCATTGCCAGGTGGATTGTCTCTTGTATCCAATTTTGTTATCAAAAACTGGGGAAAGTTCCCCCTTCAGGCCTGAGGGCTCATTCTACCAGAGGTACAGCTGTGTCTCTAGCTGCTGCCAGAGACATCCCTATCTTAGAGATATGTCAAGCAGCTACCTGGAAAACGGTACATACTTTCACCAAGCATTACTCCCTGGATGTCCAGGCCAGGAGGATGCTCGGTTTGGCACAGCTGTGCTTCAGAGCCTATTCCCTAAGTAGGTTCTGTCCCTCCTCCATGGAGGTACTGCTGTGTATTCTGCAATTGTCATAATATAGCAAGACTTCATGTTGTTTGAAGAAAAATTACTCACCTTAGTAATGTTGTTTCTTCTAATGGAGTCTTTTATATTACTAAACCCCCAGCCTGCCCTCTTAGAACTTCTACTTGGGTATGGGGTGGGCAGCTAGTGTGGGCACTAGTTATGCCCATTATATGTTTTCCACCCTTCTTGGGGTTTTGGGGTGTGATGTTTTTATTTTATGTCATATTATTACTTATATTATATTATTACTTCTGGTCCCTGACTTGAGTCTTTGTGTTGGGACCAGGGTATGTCTTAATAGTCAGGTAGCCAGTTGGCTGAGTGTAGGTTACAAGCTTCCACACAGACCTTAATGAGTTTTGCTCGTAAAGATCTGACAGTTTAGGTTTGAAATAACCCAGACAGAGCTTCTCTAACCGAGCTCACGCTCCAAGTTCCATTCTTTCAATGGGAGTTAACTCTTTCACCTCCGGAGCAGTTCTAATGGTGGGACAAACTGCAATTGTCATAATATAGCAAGACTCCATTAGAAGAAACAACATTACTAAGGTGAGTAATTTTTTCTTCCTTCCCTAATGTCTGTGTCAGGCTCTTCTCTGTCTGTCGGATATAACCTCCTGCCCCAGTCACCTGACTTTTTACCCCTTCTCTGAACTTCTTAACTTCTTTCTTCTCTACATCATTTTCTTACGTTGAGTTGTTATTGTACATACAATGTGTATACGCTGTGTAAGTTCCTTTCATAGTACTCCAAATATTTGTGTAACGTGTCCCTTCTGTATAGTATACTAGTTATACGCTCATGGATACCCTTGCCTTGTACATATTGTATATATTGGTATGCTTTTTGCCACTGCAATTCTTTGTATGTATCATGTTGCCTTGCCCTGTACTTATAGTATATATCTGTTCGTGATCTGCCATTGTAATTCCTTGTATGTGTCATGTTGTCGTTTCTTTGAACCTTCCAGGTCCAGCTCGAAAATGAGTTTATCTCAGTGGTGTTCCACCTGGTAAAATAAAGATTTGATTGCTAAAAGGCAGGCTGTTTTTGTAATACTAGATTTAAAACTGCAAGTGAATTTTGGGGTAGAGGGATTAATTTTGGTGATCTCCAGGTAACTGTCTGACGTACTCCAGAAAATCAAGTGACATTCTTCAGAATATTTATGAAAAACATATTTTTATTCTTGAAAATTAGATCTATTGTGGGGCGCACATGTTTACCTCTTATTACTGGTATCTAGAACTCCTGCACTTGGCCTTCTGGAGTGGCTTATAAGAACAGGTGGGGTCAGAAAAGAGAGATGTACATTCATGCCCTGTCTTGTGCTGTGGCTTCTTATATGTTGATTTTGATACCATGTAAGATTTTTGTATGAAAAGAATACTGCGCATTCCCCAAGAGCAGATTTTGAACTTTTTTTATAATTAAAAGTTTATTGAATGTTACGTAATCAATTTGAAACAAACATACAATTATGCATCCTGGTCAGGGCATTGCCCCTTGGAATTACAACTCTCTTTCTTAAGAGTCTTGTTAAATAACAGGAAACAACTGTGTTTAAAGTTAGTACTAGTACACAATGGTAACTAACCCATGTTATGCTTTAAGCTTGTAAACCTATAATTGAACAGTAAAGCATAGTCCCCTAAATGCCTACTACAGTTGTTTCTTACAGGATATTCAGTGGCCTGTTACACATTGAGTACTTCAGGCCTGGAATGGCCTTCACTGGGGCTGTGGGATCCCTAGATCAGGAGAAGTGGCTTATGTAGTCAGTCTGCTGGCAGCTAGGCGGGTGTAGGTATGTATCAGGGTGGGTGAGTGTGTGTCCTTGGAGAGAAAACAACCCAGTGGGATTGTGCAGAAATCTGAGTTTAGGTAATCTACCCAGATTTGTGTCTTGTTCCGTTTTGGTTACAGTGCAGCACCCTTTCATAGCTGGCTGTTTCCCTCAGCTCTAGTAACAATTCCAATGCAGATGTGAAGGTCTTTCCCTTCCAGAGCCTTAGCTGTTTAGTTGTAACTAATGTGTATAACAGCTGCTTTCTTTCTCCATGGGGAAGATTTGGCATTGAAGCTGTTGTGAACCCAGCATTACCAGCTGAGGGGTGAGGTCTGCTGTACTGGACCAGATCTTCCTGTACAACACTCTTCACCTCTCCCAAGTAGGCTTTTAGTTTTGAGCATGACCAAAGCATGTGCGTTATAGTGCCTGTCGCTTCCTCATACCTCTAGCATTGGTCCATTGTGAGTCATCCACGTTCTTTTTTTTATTTTTAATCATTCAACATTTTCTGCTCCTTACCATTGGCCCCCATCTGATCGACACCCCCGCCCTATACCCTGGAATTACTGGGGCTTACCTTATGTGCAGCCTGGGAGCGGCGCCCGTGGGGAGTCGGTCATCATCCTGCTGATGGTGCTTTTTTCTTCCATTTTCTCCCAGGGGCCCCAGGAGTAGGAGCGCATGCGTATGGAGGCGTGCATGTACCTTACGGCCCTGGTAATGACACCCCTTCCACCCACCCCATTGACCTAATGCCTGGCACCCTCTAGGCTTGTGCTGTCCCTGGCCTCCACTAGGAGGCAGCCATTAGCCGAGGGTAACCACCACACCTCCCCGGCAGCTCCATCCAGCTCCACCCCCCCTCCCCCCCATTGCCAACCTCCAGCGGCCCTGGCTCGTTCCTGAACCCGGGTCGCCAGCGTGCTCGGTAAGGCATCCAGTGCCTCAGTTATTAGCGCCACTGGGCCGACGTCATCCACATTCTTGAAGCTTTGGGTGGGGGCAGGTCCTGTGCCATGTGTGCAGGATTTTAAATTGTGTGAACTTGTTTTTATTGCCCCCTATACCCCACTCCAGCAGCGGTTCAGGGTTTGTGAGGTGATG
Organism: Neoceratodus forsteri; assembly: GCA_016271365.2. Classification (NCBI taxonomy): domain Eukaryota; kingdom Metazoa; phylum Chordata; order Ceratodontiformes; family Ceratodontidae; genus Neoceratodus; species Neoceratodus forsteri. Next base: position 1,482,285,570 of record CM057453.1, on the reverse strand, counting down.
TCTAGGGCCAGTTCCTCTGACCAACATTGTAGAGTCGTTCCATTAGGATCTGGCAGGAGGTCTAGCAAGTGCTTGTGTATGTTTCTTACTTTGCACCTTGTCTCCTCTTTGGGGCCACAGTACCCTGTCCAGAGAGTTTTACTAACAATCTTTGAGGTCTGGACACAGAATGGGGCCCAGGGCATGCCTCAGCTGAAGATACTTCCAGTAATGCTGTTTGGGGAGGAGATAATACTGTTGTAACTGGGCAGATGGCTTAAGTGTGTTGTGGGATGTATGGATTATGTCCATGAGGGTCTAAAGTCTGTCAGCAGACCAGCCTTTATCTAGAACCAGCTTCCCTCAGAGTGGGAGGTAGCAAACTCTTCTGGCACCCATCTTCTAAGTCTCTTGTATTTTCTCCAGATTTGTAAGGTATGGGCTAGTGTGGGGTGTGAGGAGAGGCCTGTTAGCAATGTTCCATATTGGATAATTCTGTTGACTGATCCACCCACTACTGACTCCAGTCAGTCAGCTTAACTCTATATGTCCCAGGAGGCTGTTTGTGCCAGTTTTTTTTTTTTTTTTTTAATTCTGTTTATCCTCCTCGGCTCTGTGGGCAGGCATCATCCCCCTCCAGGCTTCCGGCCAGTGCCCCCTGGAACCCCCCAAGCCCTTATTTCCCTATGGATTACTCCCCAAGGTGGGGCGGAAGGAGAGAGGGCCACCTCCCCCCACCCCCCAGACACCTATCCAGAAGGGCAATTTCAGGCGGTCCCAGGGCGGTGTGTCTGGCATGCTGGAGGGGGACTTCATAGAGCCTGCAGCCGTACTTTTCATGTTTTTCCTTGGCCCTCCCCTCACAGCCATGAACGCGCGCACATGGAGACGCGTGAGCATCGTGATGCCATGCTTCTCGTCTTCCTGACTCTGGCACTGCCCCCGGCCATCCACCAGAAGGCAGTCAAGGAGTGGGACATACCCACCCATCCCCGGGAGAGGAGAGCTGTCCTCATGACACTTGACCCTCTACCTCCCCTGCCAACCCTCAGCTGCTTGAGCTCGCTTCCAAACCCAGTTGCCGGCGTGGCACAAGGTGTGGCATCCAGCGCCTCAACCCTCGGCTCTACCGGGCCTGTTTGTGCCAGTTCTAACCAAAGACTGGACAATATTTTAATGCTCTTTTTTGCCTCTCAGACTCTGCCGGGGGAAGAGATCCACCCCTGTATTGGCTAGATTTTACTTCAAGATGGAGCTCTTACAGCAGGCTATACCATAAGGACTATGCCACCAGGCACTAGGACCCCATGGAAAAAAACTTAGCTAGCAGTACGCAGTGGGGACTGCCCCCTGACATGGGACTGGCTGCCCATTCAGTGGCAGATCACCTTCAAGGTAGGCTTGCTGACCTATAAAGCCCTACACGGACAGGGTCCGAGCTATCTGCAAGAGCTTCTTCGGCCCCATCGCTTAGCTGCTGCATTCTGCACCAGCTGTAAGTGGCAAATATCAACTCCCGGTAGCCCTAGGTATAGGGAATTACAGTAGTCAACTAGCAGTGGAACTGCCAGTTCCTCTGCCCTTGTCCTTCCGCTTACTGTCGCAAGAGCAGGGGACACCGGTTCACCCAGACCTCTGGTCCTTACACCTGCATGCGTGGGTCTTGCAGCCATAGCTACCTCCTTTGGAGTCCCTCCAAGAGTGGCCAAGGTCCTGGTGGCAGCCAGAAAGCCGTCCACTCAGGCCACTTATGCTACGAAGTGGAAGTGGTTTAGCCTGTGGGACACTAACCGGAGCCTGGACCCATTTCTATGTCCCATTAATACTGTTCTTGAGTACCTCCTCACGTTTCCGAAGGGCCTCTGGTATTCTTCCATTAAGGTGCACCTCTCTGTGATTTCAGCTTATTATGCACCAGTGGACGGCAGATATATTGTCCAGTCCAATCTGGCCCAGATGTTTTTACGGGCTATGCTGCATCTCAAACCTCCCATTCGGGACCCCATCCCACCATGGGATCTTTTATTTTTGTTAGAAAAGCTTACATTACCTCCCTTTGAGCCAGCCGAGGATATTGAGCTACACTTTCATTCATAGAAAGCGTTCTTTTTGGTTGCTGTTACTTCTGCCTGGAGGATTTACGAGCTTCAGGCCCTTATGTCCAAGGAGCCATATTTAGTTTTCCACAAGGACAGAGTGTCTATGAGGACTAATACTAAGATCTTGCTTAGAGAGGGCTCTTGCAGTAGGTAATTACTTGTAGGACTATGCCCCCCTGGTGTCAGGACCACACGGAAACTTTTGCAAGCAGTGTCTGATGGGGGACCGCCCACCCGGCATCACATGATGGACAGCAGCGTGACACTATATAGTGGGTGGTCCCCACGTCTGCTCTCCAGTTCTTTCCCGGCATCGACTTGTGCACGCTGAACTGACTGAAGCTCATCGCAGCAGTTTGGACACCTAATTTGAATTGAGTATCCATTTTTTCTCTATTCTGTATTTCCTAATCGTTTGTTGTTCTCTTCTTCCACAGACTCGTATACAAATAAGTGTGGTTCTTGTGGCGTCCAGCTACTGCATAAGGACCAGCATACCCTCTGCCTCTTCTGCGTGGGACTGGATCACAGTGTCGTGTATTGTGAGGCCTGCGCTCAGTTTAACTAGGCCACACGGAAAAGGCGCCAACAGTCACTTGAAGATCATCTCCTGAAACTAAAAATGTCTTTGATGGAAAAAGAACTAAAGAAGCTTAGAAGTGCCTTCTTCTCTCCAACTGGCCCCCATAAGAAGAAAAAGAGGGACAAGGAGAAACGCTGGTACTGGGAGCAGTTCCTCCTTTCCCCCAAAGCTGCCCATGGGCTCTTCAACGGAGGCTGGGCCTTCTTCCTCCAGGAAAACGAGCGCCGCAGCCAAGCTTGCACTCCTGCCAGAAGAGCAGGCTTTGGGCACCCTGCCGCCACTGGTTACGGTGACAGCGGGTACCTCGGATTCGTCTGAGGCTGCTGCCGCACCTAGGCCCATCACTACCCCAGGCTCTAAGTTGGCAGGCATGGCAGATAAGCCGCTTGTCGGACCCTCTGATAAGCACCCGGCCGGGGTTGGTAAGTCGGGGATTGGTATCTCTGACTCCTGCATGAACCAGGTCAGTCAGTCGATCGTCGGACCCTCCGATGATCGCATGGCTGTTTCACGTCCGTCAGGTTCTGACTACGTGCAGCCGGATGTTAGCTACATCCCAGCTGGAAGGGAAGGGTCACCCCAGGACTCCATCCTTGGAGAGCCCCCGTCTCCTCCTCCGTCGGAGATTCCTACGTTGTCGCCGGACCCGCGGGTCCCGATGGAAGAAGACCTTTCGTCAGGTATACCGGACGTTGGGGTTGCAAATGGTCTTGCAGTGGCTCTGCTACCTCCGGTAGAAGTGCCAGACCCTACTCATCCTTAGTGCCCACAGGGATCCTTACTTCCTCCATCAGGACCGCCAATGGGCCTTTCCCCGTCGGGGCTCCCAGCAAGTTACCCACTTTCGTGGCTCCCTTTGGGACTTCCACCTTCGGGGCCCTTTGCTGGGGTTCCTCCCAGCAGGACCACCGTCATGCCTTCCTTCAGACTACCCTCCGTCAGGGCCACCATCGTGTTACCCTCCGTTAGGGCTGCTGTCTGGCTTTTCTCCATTTGGGGCACCGTATGGTTTTCTGCCGTCAGGCTGTCTTCCATCAGCCCCGATGCCAGATCCCTTTTCGATGGGCTTTTATTACTCTGGTTACCCTGGTTATCATTCCTATCCTCCACCAGGTTATCCTCACCATTATCCTTCCACAAGTTTCTTGGGACATGGAACCGATCAGGGTTACGTCAGTGTCACCCTCCACCTCTTCCCACTCTACCTCCTCCTGCTTAACCAGAGGTGGATTTTAGGGAGATTTTGAAATTTTGGTGGTCTGAAACGAAACCACAGTTGGTCTCAGAGTTCAGCAGTAGACATCCGCAACCTCCGGACACAGGGCGCACTCTCTGGTCATCCCTCGAGTCTCAACGTCAGACCAGATGACAGCCTGAAAGCAACCCCTGATGTCAGAAGGGCCCCCAAGGGAAATGGGACCTCTGATTCCTGACAAAATTCCGGAGGATTCCGAAGTGGAGAGAGATTCCTCTTCAGAGGGTTCAGGATTTGCAACACCTCCCCATGAGGAACCAGACCCTAGGGAGTCTCCAAAACCCCCACCTGAAGATCCCTCCTTTGTGGACTTCCTCAGACAAGTGGCGGAGGCACAAGGGTGGAAGTCAGATGCTCTAGACCCAAAACGACAAAGGTTGGCGGAGCATCCAGATTTCCCAGCGACGAGTCCAGTCCGGCAAACCCCCATGGCTGGAACCTCACAAGGATTTATCCTCAACCATTTGGCAGAGACCTTCCTCTATCCTGGCCATAGCCAAGAAAGCCGACCGGGTTTACAGGACCCCTGAAGGCAAGGACCACCTCAGTGTGCATCCTAACGTTCATTCGGTGGTCATCACTGCAGCCCATGATCGGTCTGCGAAGCCCAAGCACCTTAGTACCTTTCCTTCCGACAAGGAATCCAGACAAATGGACCAGTTTGGGAGGAAGTTTTATTCTTCTTCTTCTACGCTAGCCGTTCGTGCTCTGAACTGCGTCTTACACATGCTAGTGTACCAGCAGTCTTTGTTCCACCAACTCGAGCCCATTGTCGAGGTCCTTCCGGGTTCTGAAGCAAAGACCATCTTGACGAATGCTCTAAGATTGGCCAAGGTGGCGGGACACCATTCTTTTCGGGCAACATACGATGTGGTGGATTCCTCCGTTAGAGGTATGGCCACAGCTGTGAGCCTTCGCCGGTACTCTTGGCTAAGAGTATCAGGCCTAGCCCCTGACGTTCAGTTGGCTATCCAGAATACCCCTTTCAGAGGCTCTGCCCTGTTCGGAGGAAATACCCAGGACATTATCACAAGCCTGCAAGATAAGGGCACAGCTCTTCGGTCGGTTGACACTACATGCCGCCCGAAGCAACAGCAAAAGTGTCCTTTTCTTCAGCAAAACAGATGCCAGACAAAAATTCAACAGGTGCCCAAACATTAGTTTAAATGTAGTGCTACCCATACATCCGTCGCCCCTCCAGTCAAAACCCAGAGGGCTTCAGGAGTGGTCCTCCCCAACCCCCCATCCCATTCCTGACTCGCTGACTGCCCTCTTTCCTTCTCGTCTATCGGAGGAACAGGTGGTGGAAGGTTCACAGGGCATCTGGGAGACTGGGAGTCCATCACAACGGATGCCTGGGTGCTTCAGTTAATAAAACGTGGTCACACTCTCGAATTTCGAGAGAAAAAAAAACAAGCAATCCTCCTTGGTTTTCACACTACCCAAGGGCGCACATTCCCCATTTAAGGGAGATCATCACGGTTCTTCGAAAAGAAACAATAGAGCCAGTGCCGGCAAACCAGATCGGGAAGGGATTCTACTCCCACTTCTTTCTGGTACCCAAAAAGACGAGGGATCTACGCCCGATTCTGAACCTCAGTACCCTAAACCTCTTCATAGAGTACAAGAGGTTTCAGATGCTGACGCTGCAAAGCCTGCTGCCTCTCCTTTCCAAAGGACAATGGATTTGTGCCCTGGACTTGCTGGATGCGTATCTACACATCCCAATATTCTGTCAACACCGCAGATTCCTCAGGTTTTCTTTCCAAGGGAAGCATTACCAGTTCAAAGTGCTCGCTTTTGGACTGTCCTCCACACCGTAGGTTTTTACTAAATATCTAGCTGTCGTGGCAGGTGCCTTGAGGAGTCAGGGGCACTACGTCTTCCCTTACCTTGACGATTGGCTTTTTGTAACTCCGTCGAGGGAGGGGTTGGAGGCTTCAGTATCAGCTAGATCAATTGAGGATGTGCTGTGAGCTATGACTGTATGAGGTGGTGCTGAAACAAAGGGCAGCCAGCCCAAACTCGACAGCCAAAAAATGTACAGCACACTTAAGCCCGTTACAGGATAAATCCAGGTCCAAACATATGAACATAAATAAGCTGTATTTTTATTGTATCCAAAAGAGGGAAACCGGACCAACAGGCAAAACAGAAAACAAAGTGTACGTGCTTAGGCGCTTGACTCGTCAATGAGTCTTCATCAAGAGAGGTCTCAGTGGCGAGTGAAACGCTGAAATGATAGCTGATCTATTTACTGTTAATCGTTCTGCTGAGATACAAAAATACAACTATTATATTCATCGTTGAACCTGGATTTAACCTATAGCAAACTAATGTGCTGTACATTTTAACTTTCTATTCAATGTCAGCTACCTGCGCCTTTTCAAGCATCTGAGATGTACTATTAAGCACCCCAAAATGCCAGCTTGCTCCTTCTCAGCACCTACAATTTATTGGGGCGGTTCTGGAGACGGTATTGGGTATGGCCTTCCTACCCCTGGCCCCTGGACAGGGTAGAGACCCTGGAGAGGCAGGCCAAGCTGGTATCCTCCAACTGACACATTTCAGCCAGGGCAGTTCTCCGCCTCCTTGACTTCATGGCAGCAGCTATCCCTATGGTTCCAGTGGCTAGACTTCACATGCGCATCTCACAGTGGACTCTCAGGTCCCAGTGGGATCAGAGGGCAGACAACTTGGACAGTCATGTCGTAATTTCCAGTCCAATGCAGAAATATGTGCAATGGTGGCAGAACTCCCAACAACCTGATTCAAGGAGTTCCTTTCTAGGCCCCTCCTTACTCCCAAATTCTGACCACGGATGCGTCTGGAATAGGATGGGGTGCCCATCTGGGACATCACAGGACCCAGGGCCTGTGGTCGCCTGTAGAACTACACTTGCACATAAATGTGCTAGAAATGAGAACAGTGCTTTATGCTGTTCAGGCCTTTCAGCGCATACTTCAGCAAGCTACCCTGTTGAGCCAGTGGGACAACATGTGAGTAGTGTGGTATATCAGCAAACTGGGGGGCACCCACTTGTATCCTCTTTACAGGGAAACGTTGCAGGTCTGGAATTGGGCGTTTCTGCATAGGGTCAGCCTCCTGGCGGTCCACGTCCCAGGCGTGCAAAATGTTCTCACAGACCGTCTCAGCTGCACCGGGGTAAGATTCCACGAGTGGGAGCTAAAACCAGAAGTACTAGACCACATCTTTGACCTTTGGGGTCATCCGGAAGTGGATCTGTTTACAGCCCCATCAAATGCAAAACTTCCCAAGTTTTGCTTGCTCGATCCAGGCATGGTGCTTTTTGGCAAGATGTGCTGTCGCTTTCTTGGACAGTGAGATATCTGTATGCATGCTCTCCCTTCCCAGTCTTACAGAGTGCGCTGATCAAGCTACCGACAGAAGGAGCACAAATTATATTGATAGTTCCATCTTGGCCTCAACAAATTTGGTTTCTGCTGCTCCAGTAGCTGGCAGCGGAACCTCTGGTTCCTCTACCACTTTCCTACGATCTCCTGACTCAGGAGGTGGGCATACTAGTACATCCAGGGCTGAAGTCCCTTCATCTTCACGCTTGACTCCTCAAGACATAGTCGCTTCAAGGCATGGGGTTTCCCCTTGGGTAGCTCAGATTTTGATAGAGGCAAGAAAGCCCTCTACCAGAACTACCTATGCCATGAAGTGGAAGCACTTTTCCATCTCGGCCACCTCGAAGACTTGGGATCCTTTCTCATGCCCTGCTCCTCAGGTCATGGAGCATCTTCTCCATCTTTCGGACCTGAGCTTGAACTATTTGTCACTGACTGTGCATCTAGTGGCCATTTCTGCCAACCGTGATTTAGTAGGGGGCGAGACTCTGGCTCAGTTAGAGGTCTCAAAAACCTTCTTAAAAGGTATCTTGCATCTGAAACCCTCGGTACGTAACCCTGCTGCACTGTGGGATCTTAATTTTCTTTTAGAAAAATTTACCTTACCTCCTTTTGAACCAGCAAGGACATGTGACATGCGCTTTTTGTCCCGGAAAGCGCTCTTTTTAATAATAATAATAATAATAATCTTTATTTATTAGGCGCCTTTCAAATATCAAGGCGCCTTACAGTATTAAAACATAATCATCAAATATGACAAATATACAGTAATAAAATCATTATAATTCTTGAAATGCCTGTGTCCACAAAAAAGTTTTAAGTGCCTGCTTAAAGCCCCCAACGGTCATGCACTCCCGAAGCTGACTGGGCAGAGAATTCTAGAGGGTGGGGGCCGCAAAGGCACGGGCCCCAGAAGATTTCAAAATAACTCTTGGAATCTCCAGCAACCCCTTGTCAGCCGAACGGAGCTGTCGCACAGGGGTGTAAGAAATCAGAAGCTCTTTCAAGTAGTCAGGACCAAGACCATGTAGGGCTTTGTAGGTCAACAAACCTACCTTAAAGGTGATCCGCCACTGAATCGGCAGCCAGTGCAGATCACGCAGCACAGGGGTAATGTGCGAACTCCTAGATACCCCTGTCAATAAACGGACAGCAACGTTCTGCACTAGCTGCAAGTGGCAGATATCAACCCCAGGAAGCCCTAGATAAAGAGAGTTGCAATAGTCAAGGCGAGAAGTCACAAAGGCGTGGACCAATACAGGCAGATCACTGGACGGAACGAGGTGTTTGACCCTGGCAGTATTCCTAAGATGGTAAAAAGCTGACATGACGACTGCCGACACCTGATGACGAAGGGCCAGCCCGTCGTCAAGCACAACTCCAAGGTCGCGCACCCGTTCAGAGGTAAGGGTCTGAGCGCCTCCCAGAAATATTCCAGAGGGCCGATCAATCTTCAACCTCTCTATCCTGCGACCTGGGTCCACTACCATAACCTCAGTCTTTCCCACGTTCAACTTTTACCAGCTCGAATTCATCCAGTCTTGGATTTTAGCTAGGCAGTTATTAAATACTGAGCGTGCACTAACCTGGTTGGGGGCAAAAGACAGAGCTGGGTATCATCAACATAGCAGTGAAACCGCAGCCCGTACCGTCTTACAATGTCTCCGAGGGGTAGCATGTACACTGTAAACAATATGGGGACAGCACCGAGCCCTGAAGAACCCCGCAAGACAGAGAAAAAGGGTCGGAAGAAAAAAAAAAACAGACTCGGCTCTCTGTGTTCTACCAGCAAGGAAAGATGAAAACCATCTGAGCACTGTACTTGACAGGCCACAGATGGACATCAGGCGCTCGAGCAGCACCCCATGGTCTACAGTGCCGAAAGCTGAAGAGAGATCTAGGAGTACCAGAATGGAACGGTTTCTCTGATCTCTAGCCATCAGGAGATCATTGAGCACCCGAACTAGAGCAGTCTCAGTACTGTGCCTCTTATGAAAACGCGACTGTAGAGGTTCGTAGACATTATAGATGGTCAAATGGTTCTCCAGCTGGATTACCATTACTTTCTCGATAACCTTGCCTAAAAAGGGAAGGTTCGAGGTAGGTCTATAGTTAGCAAAAATGTCCGGGTCCAACAAAGCTTTCTTTAGAAGGGGTGTCGCCACCGCCTCCTTCAGGGTGCTTGGAAAGTCACCCGATTCCAGGGAGCACCAGACAGTTTGAGCCAAGACTGGGCCGATGATCTCATAACAACCCGAAATCAGGGAAGCTGGGCCAGGATCTAAACTATAGCACATAGGGCGCATCCCCTGGACAATCCTCATAATATCTTCGAAGGCCGGCAGGTCAAAGGAACTCCAGGAAGTACAAGGAATAGTGAGCAAACGCTGACCAACCGCATCCCCCATAGAGCGAGTCCGATGGATTTCCGACCTGATGTCAGCCACCTTATTCGCAAAGAATTGAGCAAGTTCATCACACTCTTTTTGTGAAAAAGCTCGCCAGAGCTGCAGACAGGCTGGATTGCACAATCTGTCCACAGGTTGGAAGAGCTGAGCCGGTCGATTCTGAGCGACAGCGATTTCCTTGGACAGGAACTCTGCCTTCATACAGGAGATCGCTGATTGATAGAGCTGATAATACTCCACCAAACTAAGGTGGTCGACCTCCAGAGCAGATTTCCGCCAGCGACGCTCTAACCTTCGTCCCACACGTCGCAACTCCCTCAAGGACCCATCAAACCAACGGGCCCAAGAGCAGAGTGAGAGTGGACGAACATGGACAGGAGCTATAAAGTCCAGAGCTGAGGAAATGGCATTATTATAGGCCAGAACGGACAACTCTGGACTTGAGCTGGCATCGGGAAACTCTGAGAGGTCAGTCATCGCCACCAGGTCTTCAGGGCACACATCCCGTAAAGGGCGGTAACTGATCATCTCCACAGGGGCAGACCTATGAAGGGGGGTGCAAAAATTTAACCTCTTGATGCAATGATAGGACCAACTGACAGGTTCCACCCCCAAGGCAGAGGTCTTAATCCCCAGGAGGAAAACCAAATCCAAAGAATGACCGTGATTATGGGTAGCTGAAGAAACAATCTGAGTGAAGCCCAGTGATGTCGTCATCTGGAGGAAGTGCTGGCCAAAAGGCGAGAGTTCGTCATCGACCCAGGCATTGAAGTCGCCCAGGACTATCAGTCTGGACAACTCCAATGCCATGTTGGTGGCAAAATCTTCCACTTCCTCCAGGAATCGCCTCTCATCCCTGGGTGGACAGTAGATGAGAGCTATCCTGCAACCCACACCAGCTACAACGGTACATTCAAAGGATTTAGCCTCCTCCACTGGTACACCAGTGAGGCCCAATTTGGTCTTAAAACAGACCGCTACCCCCCGGCGGTCCAGTCTCGGGCAGTGAATCACAGAGTATCTGGCTGGAATTGCTGCCTCCAAAATGGGGCCAGCATTTTCATCCAGCCAGGTCTTGGTGATGCAAGCCAGATCAGCTGTTCCAACAAAATCTGCAATAATTGCAGTTTTGTTCTTAATAGATCTGGCATTGCATAACGCCACCTGAGCTGGACAGAGTTCTTGAGCTGTCCCAGCTAATTGCCCATCTGAAGAGATGGTGCCCTTGGGTATGGGGACTAAGCATGGATCAGTCAGTTCTGCTTGAAGAATTTCCGAGCTTCAGGCCCTGATGTGCAAGGTGCTTTATTTGATTTTTCACAGAGACCAGGTGGCTCTGCACACATCCTAAGTTTCTTCCTAAAGTTGTTTCAGAGACTACCCTGAATCAGTCTCCTCAGTTGCCGGTTGGTGTATTACCCTGAACATTCTAATTGGATGCCATTCTGCATATGTTAGACGTTCACAGAATTTTACGTTATTACACAAACAGGGCAAAAGATGCCTGCAAAATGGAACAGCTTTTTGTTTCTTTTGCACCAAAGAGAGAAGGTACAACAGTTTCCAAACAGTACCTTTCCAAATGGTTGGCCAACCGCATTACTTTTTGTTACCAGAAGTATGGTAAAGTCCTTCCGGGACAGGTAAAAGGACATTCTACCAGGGGTATGGCTGCTTCTGCAGCCTGTTTCAGAAACGTATCTGCTGCAGAAATCTGCGTGGCTGCTACTTGGAGTTCCATCCACACTTTCACGAAACACTACAGTTTGGACATTGCCTCTAGCACAGGGTTGGTTTAGGACTGGCAGTCCTCCAGGAACTCCTATCCTAAGTATTCGGCCAACTGCTAGCTTCCTGTTCCAACCTCCCATGTTTTCCTGTCCCTTGGACTCTGATTGCTTGAGACTCAGTCCTACAAGTAATTGCCTACTGCAAGAGCCCTCTCGAAGTAAGCTAGTAGGGTTACGTAAGAACTTACCGTAACAGTAGATCTTCGAGAGAGGCTCTTGCAGTAGGTAACATTTTTCCCACCTACCTTCCCCCTCTTTAGTTTGTAGCTCTCCTGTTGGATTGAAGAGCCTCTTCCCAGTCTCTTGTAATGACTCTTGGAGGTCTCCGGCAGGAGAACTGGAGGGTGGACGTGGGGACCGCCCACTCTATAGTGTCACGCTGACATCCGTCACGTGATGCTGGGTGGGCGGTCCCCCATCAGACACCGCTAGCAAAAGTTTCTGTGTGGTCCTGATGCCAGGGGGTGCAGTCCTACAAGTAATTACCTACTGCAAGAGCCTCTCTCAAAGATCTACTGTTATGGTAAGTTCTTACGTAACTGTACATAGTGTCCTAATTTACTCGTAATCAGGACATTAGCCTTCCTGTTTATTATCCGGAGTATTCCAATTGGGGGGAGACCGTCTTCATACTCTGGATATTCATAGGGTGCTTCTTTACTATATTGACCGCACCCGAGCTCTGCGGAAGTCTTACCAGCTTTTTGTTTCTTTTGCCCTGAGAACTCTGGGGGCTGCACTAGCAAAGCAGACTCTTTCCAGATGGCTGGAAAATTGCATTACATTCTGCTACAACAATTACAAAAATCCCTGCCAGGCTCGGTCAAGGGTCACTCCACCAGAGGCGTTTCCGCTTCCTTCGCAGCGCTTCACAGTGTGTCTGCAGCAGACATGTGCGTGGCAGCTACCTGGGGCACAGTGCATACTTTTGTAAAGCACTACAGCCTGAACATTGCTTCTCATTGGAGAGCTGGGTTTGGTTTGGCAGTACTTCAGGGCCTTCTTTCCTGAAGGATCCCGCCTTATTTCCAGTTCCACCTCCCTTTTCTGACCTGGGTCCAGTTAGTACTGCTTGGTACTCAGTCCTTATGGTATAGCCTACTGCAAGAGCTCCATCTTGAATTAAGATAGTACAATTACGTAAGAACTTACTGTAACAGTAGATCTTCGAGAGGAGCTCTTGCAGCAGGCGCTGTTCTCCCTCCCTCTTTTCCCCCTGGTCCTTTTCTTCTTCCTTCCCCGGCAGAAATTTCCCACTTACTTGGTTCTCCAGCTCCTGATTTGCTTGGTCTTTGAGCCTCCAGCGGAGAACATGGGGTGTGGACTGGCCCCTTTATACCATTGGTGGATGTCAGCGGTGGTCCCCGCTAGATATTGCTAGCTAAGTTTTTTCCATGGGGTCCTAGTGCCTGGTGGCATAGTCCTTATGTTATAGCCTGCTGAGGCAGTATAGCACAGTGGGTTAAGGCTCTGAGCTGCAGGTCTGGAGACCTGGGTTTGAATCCCACAGCCGCCTATGTGCATACTGTGTGATCCTTAGCAAGTCACTTAACTTTCTTGTGCTCCCAGGTCGCATCTGGAAACAAACTTCGGCTTAGTGTGCTACACCTGGTTAAACAATGTTTCCTTTCCCGCAAGAACTCCTCTCGAAGATCTACTGTTATGGTAAGTTCTTACGTAACTGTACCGTCCCAGCATATGCCGGGAGTCAGGCATCATGGGGATCGCGCTGTGTGTCCCTCCTCCCCACCTGTCCGTGGTGGGCCAGTCATGCCATGACCTCTGCACACAATGGGGCCGGCTTCCTCCCTCGATGTGCAGAGGTCCATTGATTCTCTGCTCTGACAGACTCTCAGTATGGTCCCAGACTGCCACCCCCACGCTAGGGGCTGGTAGGGACCAGGTACCAGGGTCCCTCCTTCCCCAGAGAAGGCAGGCTGTTCCTGGGACACTCAGTCCCCCCGTTCCCCCCAAGCCAACCCTCCAGCATCCAAGGTCTGCTCCTGAACCTTGGTCGTCTACACCGCAGACAAAAGCGCTTCTGCTGCACCAGTGGGCCAGCATGGGTCATTATTATTAGTGGGAAGTCGGGGAGTTTCAAGCCACTTCTCCTGGTCTAAATAGTTCAGACCACCCCTAGCGCAGCAGCTCCTTACCCAAAAAGTAATTCTGTAGCTTAGTACACAATGTTGTAAGCATTTTGGGGTCAGATTGTGTTAAGAGATTATCTAGTACGTACTGTATTTTTATGGCAGCCACAATTTTGAAAGCTTGACTTCTTCCCTAATGTGATATTAGAGCAGTTCCCACATCCCTAGGCCCTTGTTCATCTCCGTGAGTAATGGGTTCAGATTATCTCCTTTCACGTCCTTCAGATTCCAATGAAACTTGAGTCACAGGTACTCCAGATGCGGCGGCGCATGTTGGAGCCTGCATAGATATTGTGGTAAGGCAGCTACTACCAGGATGAAGAAAGGAACTGTGATTTGGAGATATTAAGCTTGTATCCCAATAGTCTGCTGTATTGACTAATCAGGTTTAGGAGGTTTGGTGTATACTCACTGGGGTCAGTAAGAGTCAGCATGACATCATCTGCACACACTAGTGTTTTATGTCCCCTCCCATATGCACCCCTTTTATGTCTGGTGCTAAGTTGGTTGGCCTTCAGAAATGACTCTAATGCCAGGACAAAGAGGAGAGGTGTTAGTGGGTACCCTTGCCTGATGCTCCTTTCCAGTGGAAATGAAAAGGATGCCCACCCATTAGTGATTACCTTCGCCATAGTTCCCTTGTACAATGCACCCACCCAATTTCTAAACATGTCTATTCTGAAGGCAAACAGGGCTTTGAGCAGGTATCTACACTCCGTCAGTACAGTTGGCGCCCCACATTTTCTGCGACCGGCTGAGTGCCTTAATGAACGTCCTACTGCGATCTTGTGAGTGTCCACATGGTGGCATTTGCACTGCAGCAACGCGAGCGCTTGGGTTGCTGTGGTCTCAAATATGACCTATAAATGTAGTCTTTTGAATGTAGACGATGTTGAACATCACCTGCCCCTCACTCTTTCAGCGGCATCAAGAGGGAGCCAGGTAAAAGATACAGGCACGTGATCAGATATCACTACCATCCCTATTTGAGTCTCCAGCACGTTGGTGTCAGTGCCCTTGGGGTGAGCCACATGTGTATTCTGTACTGGTGGGGGCTTGAGAAGAATGAGTAGCTTTTCCTCTTTGGGTAGACTGTCCTTTTTTGAGGTTTTAATCATGCAGTGTAAAAAAGTAGTTTAGGCACACACAAAAACTTTACTGTCTGGGTGGAAAACAGTTGCATCAGCTGATCAAAGGTTTAGATGCAGAGCTGTTAAATGTTAAACCTGACACCCCTGTTGCCCAGTCTGATTCACTGAGTGGGCCGATACTTACCTTTTTTGTTGTTGTTCAAACAACATGAAGTCTTGCTATATTATGACATATGCAGTTTGTCCCAACCTTAGAACTGCTCCGGAGGTGAAAGAGTTAACTTCCATGCCAGGCATGGAATCTTGTGTGCGAGCTCGGTTGAAAAAACTCTGTCTGTTGATCTTCAAACTGAAACTGTCAGGTTCTTTACTCCGCCTCACTGAACAGTCGCTCCGAGATTCCTCCTACTGCTCGGTTCATTTGTCGGTTAAAAAGTGTTATTTTGGTTTGAACCGATCAGGTTGTTGTTAAATTTATTAAATTTCATTTAGAGTCACGGTTCCAGTTCTTATCGGTTCTAAAAAAAACTGATTTCATTCGGTTTTCACGACCCGTGGCGGTTGGGAACCGATAAAGATTATCTTGCTTAGCGATTTGCGGAAAAGAGGCAAGTTTTTGGTTAGGCTGGCATTATGTCTGAAGCCAAGAAAAACCCGGGCCCACTGGGTTTCAGCACTGTAGTGTCTGTGGGGAAGCCTTTGCCAAGGCTGACCCACACACCACATGTTTATTGTCTGGGGTTTGACCACCTCAATGCAGACTGCCAGATTTGCAAGAATTTCCTGCAGCTACCCTGGATAAGAGGTTGGTAGGCTCAGGGGCGAGAGGCCAAAAAGTCCGCTGACCCGGATGGCCAGCTCAGTTCGGTGCCAACCGAACCGGAGGGAGTGCCCTCTGACCAGGGCGATACTTCCTCGGGCAAACGAAGAGCTGACTCAGAGGAGCCAGTTCCAGCAAAGAGAACTAGAAAGTCAGCAGGTATGGGCCAAAATTTCCTTCTCCAACGCTGCAGAGATAGCCATGATCAAATTGTCCAGTCGCTTTCCCGGTTCCGTCCGAACCGACACCAGCAGGTAATGTGGTCGGTTCGGCGGTTCCAGCAGTTCAAGAATATGATATAGAAGAATTTTATGAACCGGAGGAGGGAGGAGGATTATGAAGAGAGTGAATGTGATTTTGAAAGTCTGGATGTGCCCATTGAACTGGACATCTCCCCAGACAGACCTTCAGGAGTATCCCCCTAGAGCTTTCTGGTCCCCTTCTCATTTCTGTTTTATAAAAAGTTGCTGAAACCCTCCAGCTCCTTTGGAAGAAGCTGTGGATGAACAGGAGGAGCCTGACTATGTGGAAATGATGGATATCCCAGAGTCTAGGAGATTGTCTGTTCCTTTACATAAATCTTTTAGGAAACAGACAATAAAGATTTTAAAAGCTCCTAATTCTTTACCTCCTGTGGATAAAAAGATGGACAGGAGGTATACATTGTCAGGCTCTGATACGGAGTTCCTTTCACAACAATGCAGCCATGTTGGGGTAGTGCAGGCTGCAGCCTGTGATAAGGCAAATATTCCCTTGGCTTCACACCCCCCTGACAAGGACTCCAGGAGGATTGATGCCATGGCAAAGAAACAATGCATGGCAGCATCCTTGGGACTCAGACAGGCAAATTATATGGCCTATGTTGCAAGATACCAAAAATCCAGATGGGATACTGTTATGGCTTTAGCGAAATAGGTCCCTGGCCAGCTTGCCAGGAGCTGGAACAGGTGGCTGCTGATGGTGATGGGCATCAAGGTGCAATTCCATGCTGCAGTGGACTCTAATGATGTATCTTCAAGAGTCATGGCTACATCTGTGGCTTTTAGTAGAATGGCTCGGCTCAGGTGTACTAGCCTGTCTCAGGATACCCAGGCTAAGGCCATGGATTTTCCTGTTGTGGGTAATTCTCTGTTTGGGGAGCAGACAGAGAATTACATGAAGAAAATGGATGAGTATAGGACCACTTATAGGAGTGCACAGGCCAAGGAGAAGCAAGCCACTCCTCAGAGGCAGCTTTCCAGGGGCAGGGGCAGGCCTTTTCACAGGCCTTTTTACCAAGCCCAGGCCTCCTCTTCAGCTTATGCCCAGAGGGGTTCTTCAGAGGAGAGGCAGGCGGAAGTGCAGGCAGGCCTGCTCCCACCCCTCAGCCTAAAGCTCCTGCCAAGCAGGCACCCTGATGGGATGCCCAGGGCCGATTCTCCATTACCTGTAGGGGGAAGGCTGGCTTACCTCGTCCAGGACTGGGAGTCTTTAACATCAGACAAGTGGGCCCTGGAAGTAGTAAGCCAGGGACTGGTTCTCAGCTTCAAAAAATTTCCAAAGATGAGAACCGGATCCTTTCCACCTGCAAATCCATCAGAGGCTCTTGCTTTGGAAACAGAAGTCTCAACCCTCTTGGCTCTCAGAGCTGTAGAAAGGGTTCCTCCCCTACACCAGGGCAAAGGTCTGTACTCCAGGTACTTCCTTACCCCAAAAAAGACAGGAGAATGGTGGCCCGTCCTGGATCTAAGATACCTAAACAAGCACCTTTTAAAACCAAAATTCAAAATGGTGACTCTGAGAATTATTTTACCCTCCCTAAGGCCAGGGGACTGGCTAGCGTCCCTGGACCTCAAGGATGCCTACTTCCATGTTCTCATCAGAAGCTCCCATTGAAAGTACCTCAGATGCGAACTGCCCTCAGGCCATTACCAGTTCAGAGCAATGCCCTTGGCCTCACCTCTGCCCCAAAGTATTCACCAAATGCCTGGCAGTAGCAGTTGCTCATAAGAAGGCAAAGGTGCCATCTTTCCTTACCTGGACGACTGTCTCATGGTGGGTCAGTCTCAGACCAAGTCAAATCACACCTTCACGTTACCCAGCAGCTGCTTACATCTCTAGGTTTTCTCCTCAATCTTCCAAAGTCAGTTCTAGAGCCAGTTCAGCTACTCACCTTCATAGGCGCAGAACTGGACACAAAGCAGGCCAGAGCTTTCCTTCCTGTAGAAAGAGTAAAGACCCTGGTGTCTCTGGCCTCCTCCTTCACTCTGCAGGTCTCTTGACCAGCAAGGCGCTTTCTACAGCTCCTGGGCCACATGGCTGCTTCCACAGCTGTAGTGCAAGGAGCAAGATTTCAGATGAGGAACATCCAGTTCCATTTGAGAGCCTTCTGGTCTCAAAGGAGAGATCCTCTAACCAAATTGGTCCCAGTAACTTGAACCCTGATCCAGGCCCTGCAGTGGTGGCAGGATCAGAACAATCTGAGACAGGGGGTTCCTTTCATCCCTCAATCTCACTCCTTGACCCTTACTACAGATGTGTCCCTCTTGGGATGGGGAGCTCACTTGGGCGACCTCACCACCCAGGGATTGTGGTCCCCTCAGGAATCTCTGCTCCACATCAATCTCTTGGAACTCAGAGCTGTTTTTCTTGCACTTCAGGTTTTTCTGCATCTGTTCAGAACAAAGTGGTACAGGTCAGAACAGACAACACCACTACAATGTGGTACATCAACAAGCAAGGGCACTCGGTCTTGACCTTGTGCACCGAGTGATGAGTTGTGGTCTCTGGCTTATTCCTGAACACCTCTCTCATGGCAGTTCACCTCCCAGGCAAAGACAATGTCCTGGCAGATGCTCTCAGCAGGATTTCCCAGGGCCATCACGAATGGTCACTGGATCCCTAGTACTAGGGGTTAGTATTTGCCAGGTGGGGCACCCCTCAGATAGATCTTTTGCAGCCCCAGACAATCACCAACTTCCGCTTTTTGTTGCAGGCCCCAGTGTTGGGCTCAGTCCCTCTGGATGCCTTCCTTCTCGATTGGGAAGGGAAGTTCCTCTATGCCTTTCCCCTTCCCTCTCTTGTTCAAGGTGCTAGTCAAAATCAGATCTCAGCCTTGCAAGATGATTCTGATTGCTCCAGATTAGGCCAGACAGCCCTGGTATCACGCCTTCTGTCCTTAGCAGTCCACCTTCCCCTGTGCCTTCCCAGGAATCACAATCTGTTAACCTGTGCCCAGGGAGAGTTTGGTTTCGAATCTCAAATCCCTCAACCTCAAGGCCTGGCTCTTGAGGAGTTAGAGTTTGCTGACCTACACCTTTCTCAAGGTGTACTCGATATCTTGAAAGCTTCTAGGAAGCCTTCCACTAGGGCTGCTTATAATTCTAAATGGAAAAGGTTTTCCATATGGTGCTCTGCAAAGCATGTTTCCCCAGCATCTGCTGGTTGCCCTGATCCTGGTATATGGTCCATCTAAATACTTTGGGGCTGAGGCCAGCTACCCTGAAAGTGCATTTGGCAGCTGTCTCTGCTTTTATTTCAACAGGAAAGCCCTCTTCTCTTTCTGCTCACTCTGTATTCTCAAGGTTTTCAAGGGATTGCTTCATACCAACCCTCCATTCAGGGACCCTGCTCCTGCCTGGGATCTTAATGTTTGCATTACTCAGCTAATGCAACCCCCCTTTGAGCCTTTGTCTTCAGCAGAGCTTAAGTACTTGACTTGGAAAACTGTGTTTCTAGTAGCCATCACTTCTGCCAGGCACATAAGCGAATTGCAAGCTTTGTCAGTGGAGCCTGATTTTATCTCCTTTCACAGAGATAAGGTAGTCCTCAGGACTAACAGAAAGTTCTTGCCTAAGGTGATTTCAGATTTCCACCTTAATCAATCTATATCCCTTCCAGTGTACTTCACTGACCATTCCTCCTCTGGCGAGAGGAGGCTGCACAGTTTAGATGTAAAGAGAGCCCTTAGTTACTACATAGAGTGTACCAAGGGTCACAGGTTTGACTCCTCAACTGTTCCTCACTTATGGTGAGGTGGGTAAAGGAAACCTGCCACTAAAGATCCTTTGCCAGGTGGATTGTCTCTTGTGTCAATTTTGCTATCAAAACTGGGTAAGGTTCCCCCTTCAGGCCTGAGGGCTCACTCTGCCAGAGGTACAGCTCGTCCCTAGCTGCTGCCAGGGACATCCTATCTTAGAGATATGTCAAGCAGCTACCTGGAAAACAATGCACACTTTCACCAAAGCATTATTCTCTGGACATCCAGGCTAGGAGTGATGCTCGGTTTGGCACAGCTATTAGCTTCAGAGCCTATTCCTAAGCAGGTTCTGTCCCTCCTCCATGGAGGTACTGCTGTGTAGTCTGCATATGTCATATATATGCAAGACTTCATGTTGTTTGAAGAAAAAATTACTCACCTTAGTAATGTTGTTTCTTCTAATGGAGTCTTGCTATATTATGACCTCCCCTGCCCCTCTCAGACCTCTGCTCTTGGGATGTGGGTGGGCAGTGCAGTGTAGCATAATAGTGCCCACCTTGTGTTTTCACCCCTTTTTGGGGGTGTTTGGGTGTGTATTTTATTTTATTTTTGGATCCCTGACTTGAGTCTTTGTTTTGGGACCAGAAAAATGTGTTAATATTTTAGTAGCCAGTTGGCTAGGGTAGGTTTACAGCTTCCACACAGAACCTTAGTGAGTTTTGCTCGTAAAGATCTGACAGTTTCAGTTTGAAGATCAACAGACAGAGTTTTTTCAACCGAGCTCACGCTCAAGATTCCATGCCTGGCATGGAAGTTAACTCTTTCACCTCCGGAGCAGTTCTAAGGCTGGGACAAACTGCATATGTCATAATATAGCAAGACTCCATTAGAAGAAACAACATTACTAAGGTGAGTCATTTTTTCTTTTCTGTCATTTATTGTGAAAAATGTTCAGGCATATAATTTTTCTACACAAAACGTCACCTTCAGGTTGGTGAGCAGTCAGATCAGCTGATTGAATGAAGGGTTAGATGCAGGAGCAGTTAAACTTTAAACCTTACTACCGCCCCGCCTAGTCTGGTTCTTACAGTGTGCGGATACTGTCTTTTATATATCCAGTGTAATACAAATAATAAAAGGAGTACAGGCACATACTAAATGAAGACTGCTTTCAGGCTGGAGAGCAGTCGTCAGGTGATGGAAAGGTTGGAGGGAAGCATGGGTGAGTAAACTGAAGCATGGGTGCTTACAGTGAAGTAGCGTGGGTGCTTTCCTTACTGATTCTGTAAGCAGATCAGCAAGAACATGTAGCAGAGCAGTATGCGTTTTAAGATGCTGAAATCTTGGAGAGTTCTTGCTGTGACAGGTGATTTCCATGTGGCACCAGTGGAAGAATTCAAAATCTGCAAACCAGTCAGGATTCAGTAATTTTTTTTTTTGTCAGTTTTTCCTTGAAAAATGGAAAGCAAGGCCCCTTGCCCATATCCTATCCTATTGGACTTTTTAATGCGAGTATGTTTCTTCCTAGCAACCATAACACCTCAGATGTGGCGAGGACATTGGCGTTAGCCAGTTTCCTGTTTTAAACTGTTCTAAATTCAGAATTAAATTTTGTGTTTGACATCATCAGCCCAACTCCCCACCCCCTCTCTCATATTAATGGCTTAAATTGTGCCATGTGTGGGGGGTCACACTTTGTTTTCTAGCAGCATCTTGTGCTCCATTACAGTCTTATGCTTCTTGAAATGAATATTTTACTCGGGGAATCATATTGTGTCATTTTCTGAGAAGCTTTATCAGCCCAGGATCTAAATTACATTGTCTGTTTGCAAGGAAACAGTTTTTAGTACAGTAAATTCTCAGTGTAAAGCACTGTGGGTAGCAGTTTTAGATCACTTGTGTGTAAAGTGAGTGAACAAGACTTTAACATCAACTGCAGTGTTTTTATATACACACACACACACACACACACACACGTATTATGGTAGAGGAGCCATTTACATGTTAAACCCAAAATTTTGCACCTTAATAACTTTGCAACTGTTTGACGGATTTGCCTGAAATTTGGAATACATGATCAAGACCCATACGCCTTCAGGGTATGCCAAGTTTTTTACTGAGTCGGATACGGCCGCGGAGTTATTAAAGCGTGATCTGCGGCGTCTGATGCGCTTTTCTGGAATTCTACGGTCGCACCTACAGGTGCGCACGGTTTGCCGACCAGCCCGAAATCTTCAGGGAACATGTGGCCGGGGTCCCCGATGTGCCTTTTGAAGATTTCGTGAAAACATATTAGACTGTTCAAAAGTTATGGCAGTCCGAACTTCTGTTTTTTTCCCATAGGGTAACATTACGGCGTTCGCCGTGCCTTTGAGGGCCCGTATCTCGAAAACGGTGCGAGATACGGAGTTTTTGGCAAAAAATTATATATGTACAAAACTAGCCAGGAAAGTGATAATACATATGACTTTTACATTTTTTTTCTATGTCGTACGGTTACTGAGATATAAGCAATTTACTATTACAACTACTGATTTTTGTGTTCCGAGAGTCATTATTTTGCATACATTCTTTCTACTCACTGTCTTTCTCTATACAGCTTTTAGGTAAAACCAGCCTGCGCGCTTACATTACTGTTACCATTACCGTTTCTGCTTGCGGTTCCGTACCCATTTCACTTACCGTTCACATTTACGCCACCATGTGCGTTACCCTTCGCGTTTTCATTTGCGGTTGCGATTGCATTATTTTTAACATTTCTGTCTACAGTACTGTTTCTCTTTCTGTTTCGCTTTGCGTCATCATGCGGATTACGAGTTGCGTTTACGGGCACAATGTTACTATGTGACAAGACATCACGTGTGGGCCCCGCTCTCCTACCGCTGCATTACATTCACTATTTCTCATTATCATTCTCAAAAAGAAGGGAAATTAGAGGCAAAAGACTCCATTTACTGCATCAGTTAGGGTTGTTCCACAGTGACAAAAGCGAAGAAATTCGATGTTAGGGTTGAAACCCCTTGCACCCTCAGCCACCCCAAATGGAATCGGGAATTGTGCATTAGGAGTCATCGGTCCCTAACTGTCTCCCCATTCTCCTATTCCTCAGCTTCTTTCCACATGTAGTGGGGTGACACTTGGGCATTGATGACTAATTTCCATTGAAAGTACTGGAAAAAAAGTTTCAACATATCAATTCTCACTTTGTTGCTGTGGAACAACTAACAATGCATTAAGAGTTTTGCCTCTAATATAAATATTTTTTTTTTTTTTTTTTTTTTGAAAGTAAAATGGAGGAACTGTTATTTCTTATGTCCAGGAGCTATTTTACTGCCTGTCTTGTTTGTTGGTTTCACAGAAAATCTCTCATTTTCAGACCAGCTGGCGGAATCTTGGGTGAGTGCTGATGTCATTCAAGCAACAATGACATCTTTTTCTTCACGGTCCTGGCAGCTCAGTACAAACAGATTACTTACAGAGTACAACATTTAAAAATCAGTGTTTGTTGCCAGTTTTCTGATGGTGGCCTTTATTTATCAAATTATTCCAGTAAAAAACACAAGCAAATATCTGGCAGTTTCCCTAAACTGATCACCAACACTTTTGTGCTCCCCCGGGGAGAAAAAAAAACAAACTGACAGGCTCTTAACATTTACATTTTTGTTTCCTGTGTTGTCTTCCAGTCCTGAATGACACCCCCACAGCTTCCTCCTTATTTCAAACGAAGTACTGTCCCCTAAAAATTATGGATTAATCTGTGAAAGTAACTATTTGTCTGTAATGCTGTACTGATAAACTTCAGTAGGAAAAAGTCCTCAGATAATTGAAAGTAAACGAGTTGCTAATTTACAATCTGATGTACAGTTGTATGTGTGTGTGTGTGTGCTGTCGCGTGTTGAGCTGCCAGGACCTTGAGGAAAATTATGTCATTGTTACTGAATGACATCATCACTCACCCAGGATTCCGCTGCGTAGTTTAAAGATGTCTGAGGGATTTTCTGTGAAACCATCAATAAGGAGAGCATTAAAATACTATCCATACATGACAAATGGCAGCTTCTTCTTTTCATATGTGATAAATAAGGCCTGGCTGTCCTTGTGTTAGGGAAAAAGAGTAAAGTTTATAACATGTTTATAATATATCTGCAGTTGATCTTTAAGCAAAAGCAGGTAGATCTTGTCAAATAAGTCTGATAGACTTCTTTGAGTGGATGGCCAGAGTGGTAGATGGGGGGTGGACATGACCTGCTTAGATTTTAGTAAGGCTTTTGACACTGTACCACACAGGAGGCTAGTAAACAAGTTGGGCAGTTCTGGGAGTGGGTCCCAAGACGGTGAATTGGGTCAGAAATTGGCTGAGCAACAGAACACAGTGGGTAGTTGCAAACTGAGTTCAGTTTCAGGGCAGGAGGTTACCAGCGGGGTGCCACAAGCATGGCTGTGCAAATCCCATTGCCCCCTGTCCGTGGTAAGTAAATTTCATTGAAGGGCAAGTACAAAAACAGAGTTCATTTCATTTTAATTAATAGAGGGGCAAGTGAAAATTCAGCTACAGTCATGGCTGGGCAAGTAATTATTTTGATTTGAACACCCCTGGCCACAAGGCTTAGTGCTGGGGCCTGTCGTCTTCAGTGTCTCCATTAGTGACATTGTGGAGGACCTAGAAGGTAAAGTTAGCCTCTTTTCAGATGACACCAAGATCTGCGGTGGGGCTTGACTCCCCAGAAGGGGTGGAAAGAATGAGGAGAGACCTAGGGAAGTTGGGAGAATGGTCAAGAGTGTGGCAGCTTAAATTCAGTACAAAGAAGTGCAATGTCATGCACTTGGGACACAGGATTCCTGGAGAGGAATACAGGATCGGGGGGGGGATTTACTAACAACAATAAACATGGAAAGGGACCTGGGGGTGATTATAACAGAGGACCTGAAAGTAGCCAGGCAATGTGAGAAGGCTGTGGGGAGGGCTGGAGGGATGCTGGGGTACATAGGGAGAGGCATAACCACTAGAAAACAGGAGGTGGTCATGCCGCTGTACAGACAATTGGTAAGACCGCGTCTGGAATACTGTGTTCAGTTCGAAACCACATCTCCAGAAAACATATGAGGAAAGACTGAGAGACCTCAATATGTATACCCTGGGGATATGATAGAGACAGTTCAAGTACCTCAAGGTGATAAACAGGATTGGAGGCAACATCTTTCAGAAAAGAGATGTGCAAAACGAGGGAGACTCTGGTAACATGAGGAAGTATTTTTTCACAGAAAGAGTGGTGGATGCATGGAGCAACCTTCCTGTGGAGGTCGTAGAGGCTAAAATAATAGGGGAAAGCAAGAATGCATGGGATAGACCGAAGGCGGCAACCATAGTGGTAGGAAACAGAAAGTAAGCTGCAGATCATGTAGGATCTGGAACTTGTGTAGGTAGGGAAATGGGTAGACTAGGTGGGCCAGGCAGCCCTTATCTGCCGTTAAATTGTATGTTTCTAAGCAGAACTAAGTCATCTAAAAACAACTCTTCAGGCCTATTTCAGAGAGAGTGGAACAGCCGAATCCAGCGTTGTGCCTCCAGTAGTTCTATAGAACAAGACTGCAGAGGTTACTTTTTTGCTGTCAAGTGACCACCAAGCCAGACTATACATTTTTTTCATATGCTAGACATGTCAGTCTTAGTTGTCATTTAGCCACTGTTATTTTCCTTCAGTTCTGCTGTGGGACACACAGTGGGGTGGCTGTACACCACAGCACTTGCCCTTATTTAACAAAAAAAAAAAAAATGCTGTGCCCTACGTGGTGTGGTCATTTATCCATGGCAACAATAAAGTGGTGCCCTGCTCTGTGCCCTGATAAGCCATATAATCTGAAGCTATGCACTGGAGATACATTTTTGCTGTGGGGAGGAGGCTGAGTGTCCGGGGGACTGCTCATCTTCTCGGGGCAGGAAGGGGATCTTGTACCTGGCGCCTGCTGGCCTCTAGCATTTGCTGAGGGGCATAACAGCTTGAGACCATGCTGGGTGCTCATCGAGGCAAGGACCAGCACACCTCTGCATGTCCGGGACAGAAGCGTACCCGACTGTGCGCCGAGGTCATTGCACGTCTGGCTTTGTTCCGCGGGGGGGCGCACATCAGGCAAAAATACCTCGGCCAAGCAACTGTAAAGTCATCTTTCTGGCTGGAGTTGCATAATGACACTCCTATTGTTCATGAGGTGATGCCCCCAAAAGGTCATGTTGAAAATTTGAGGTCAGAGTCTCAAAAAATGGGCGAAGTTCTGTATAAAAGTTGAAACCCCCATTGAAATACTTTGAACTGCACTTACCTTAGTTTTTCATAGTGCAGTCGCCGGTTCCAGCAGCAAGACATGTCTTCAGTCGGAGAGTGGGTCTTAAACCTTGTACCTGTTCAGGTGAGTGAGGGTGTGTGGTGGTGTACGGGGGTATGGGGTGGTGGGTGCTGAGTGGGAGGTAGGGTCAACTGATTGGTGAGGGACTTTTTTTTTTTTTTTGTTACAGGTTAAAAAAAAAAAAAAACATTGAGGGACTGTTTTCTTTTTTTAAGGTTTTGCCAGCAGTGGGAGGGTGGGGGTGCCACTATACACCAGGGAATATAAACAGAACAGTGGGAATGGAGATCGGAAGGTGGGTGGGGTGTCACTAGACACCAGGAAATGTAGTTTACAACAGGGACGGTGATTGGAAGGTGGGGGGTGCCAGTAGACACTAAGGAAATGGGTAAAATGGTGATCGGCAGGTGGGGGGTGCCACAAGACACCAGGGAATATAAATAATAAGGTGGACGGTGGTCGGAGAGTGGGTGTGCCACTAGACACCAGGGAAATGGGGTAAACCGGATTGGCGGTTAAGGAGGGTGCCACTAAACACCAGGGAAGATAATACTTACTGGGACAGTGTGTGTGTGTGTGTGTGTGTGTGTCAGGTCACCAAACAGTAGGGAAACTGCAAGGTGGTTCACAGCTCACATTGCAGCCGGCAGCAAGAGTTCAGCTGTGGCTGCAGAAGTCAAGAAAATCCTGTGATCTCACTTCGAGGGGGAGCTTTTGCAGCAGGTAATACCATTAGGACTAAGGCTGCCAGGTGTTATGATCCCATGGAAAAATTTTCTAGCTAGCAGTCTGTGGTGGGGGACCTGGTGCCGCCTCAGTTCTTTTCCCACCGTTGACCCGCCAACATCGGATATACAGATGCCATAGTTGCAGTCGACTGCCTTTTTTCTCACACATCGCACATAACTTTTCCTCAACAATTTTTCCGTTAAGTTTAATGTCTTTATTGTCTCAGCGGTGAAAATTTTAAGTGTGCGTGCAGGAAGCAGATCCCGGCAAAAGACCGACATTCTGCCTGCCTGATCTGCTTAGGCCCAGACCACCAACTGTATGATTGCCCGCAGTGCATCAAATTCAACAACAAGACCAGGATTCACCGTGCCAACACCTTAAATGCCTATCTTCTCGAGCAGCAAGTAGCCACCATACAGAAGCCCCCATCGGGGACACAGTTCATCCTCTTCAACTAGGGAGTTTCCCCCAAGGAGAAGAGATTGGTAGGGGAAACACCACCACCGGGAGAAGGAGAGGGCTAGGTCGGAGTCCCGCCCAAAGTTGCCTTATCAGGCGTCCACTACTTCCACTTCTGGCAGGAGGTCAGAATTGGTCCTCCCAGGTACCAAAGCAGCTTCTGGGGACACACATAGGAAGTTGACTGCCTCTGCTCAGGCAAAAGGTAGGGAGTCGCCTTCTACAGGACAGCCATCCACCCAGATCCCCTTGGCCCACCGACACCATAAACATGGGTCGCCCCATGAGGGACAGGCATTGGCTTCGGGTAAATCCACAGAGCCCACCACCCAAAAGCCTTTTGGGATGTCCGAGAAGCACAAGAAACCAGATGAACCAGTAAAACGCCAGGAGGTCGTCAGGTACCGGATGCCTCCCCCACCCGAACACCGGGCATCGTCCGCTTCCCAGACGACAGGGCATTTTGACTCTACGTCGGAGAAAAAGCAAGTGCCTCCGGCAAAAGAAAGGCCGTCGGCACCTAAGGACTGGCTGTTAGCCCCGAAGGATTGTCCGCCGGGCCCCTGCAACCAGTTTCCTAGACACCGGGGTATCGGATGCCCAGCAGCCTCCATCAAAAGAACTGGACGTCAGACTGCCAGACACGGAGGATCTGACGCCCTATGTACCAGTCAACAAAGTGCCAGGGGACTGGTTGTCACCACCTCCGAACCAGATTCCCCGGAACCTCAGGTGCTTCAAACCAGACGCCCCCACCACCAGTAGTTCCACTAGCTGAGGTGGGAGCACTTTTTAATGTATAGTGGAATACCGTCAAAGGGGATCTTCTCCACAGACTCGGGGATCTATCACCAGTACGTCCTCCACCTAGAGACCTCACTCCTGAGCAACCTTTACCGCCGAAGGAGCTTTGGCTACAAGATAAAGAGGACAGGTGGGCGCCTGGGTCGGATGGCCTCAAAAGGCATCCATCATCCACCCCATCATCCAGGGGACAACACAGGGGACTCGTCTTCGGACTGTTCCTCAGAGGACAAGCTCCCCATTCCGTCTCCAAATCTGAGCAACTTGCCGAGGTCACCTCCAGATGACCTGTTCTTTTTGGACATTATGCGCCATATTCAGGTGCTTTACCAATGGGACACTGAGGAAGTAGACCCAGAACAGCACAGACTGGCCAAATTCTTGGGAGCCACAGACCCCAAACCATTGGTCATCCCCCCTTTGGTGGAACCATGTCAAGATGTGACCAAGTCCACATGGAGACATCTGGCCACTACAGCCACAGTTCCTCATAAGGCCGATAGACTGTACAAGACACCAAAAGGGGAGCCTTTTCTGGGTGAACACCCAAAGGCAGACTCGACGGTCCTGACAGCTGCCTATGGCAGGGCACAACAAACATGCCACGAGTGCCCAGCCACCGAACCCAGAGTCTAAGAAATTGGACCAGATGGGATGCAAGGTGTACTCCTCAGCAACTTGCACCATTGGGATTACTCAACTTCCTAGCCCACATGGTCACCTACCAAAAGTCCCTGTGGGCAAAGGCAATGGACCTGGGTAAGGCGGTACTCCTTGTTGTGATTCAGTCTGGCATGGACGTAGATAAGCATGTCCTCAGGAGTTCTTATGACTCTGCGGATACAGCAGCAAGAGCAGTGGCCACCGGCATTTGCTTGTGGAGGCATGCTTGGCTCAGGGTTTTGGACTTTTGACAGGATCTTCAGGATGCTATCCTGGATGATCCTTTCGAAGGACCAGTCCTGTTCGGTCAGAACACTGAAAAACTGATCACCAGACTTCAAGATTTAGGTAAAGCTGTCTCTGAAGTCCACAGAATGTACCGGTCAGAGCCACAATCCACACGCCACCGTCCCTTTTGGAAAAATCAGGAACCGTAAGGAAGGCGCCAGACAAAGGGAGGATTCAAAAGAAAAGGCCTCCCTGACCCTTCAAGCGCCCAGCGCCCCCAAACACCCCAAGGTGCCAAGACTTCCCTTGCCTACACCCTTCAACACAACATGACTCCCTACTGACCCCCCCCCCCACCACCACCACAGCCTGTGCAGGGGAAGGCAGTAGGAGGGAGATTCTCTCTCTACCAATCCGGATGGTCCAGTATAACATTGGACCAGTGGATCCTCCAGATAGTAGAAAAGGGATACTCCCTAACGTTCACCCAGTTTCCACCAGACAACCCACCAGTCCTTTCCCACTGCTCACCCTCCCATGCACTCCTCCTGAGGGCAGAGATGCAGGCCTTACTGTACAAAAGAGTCATACAGGAGGTACCTTTTGCTCAAAGGGGAAAGCAATTTTATTCCCATTTCTTCTTTGTCCTGAAAAAGATGGGAGACCTCCGTCCCATTCTGGACCTGAGTCATCTGAACACGTTTATCAAATACAAATGGTTCAGAATGGTGACTCTGGCGAGCCAGTTACCAGTGCTCCACCAAGGAGACTGGCTTTGCTCACTTGACATGCAGGATGCCTACATGCACATCAAGATCCTGCTGTCCCACAGAAAGTACTTACGCTTCACCTTCCAAGGAGGACACTACCAGTTCAGGGCGCTGCAATTCGGCCTGTCTTCGGCACCAAGGGTTTTTACCAAGTGCCTAGCAGTGGTAGCGGAGGCCCCCAGGAGAGGGGGTCACTTTGTATACCCCTACCTGGATGATTGGCTTCTTACTGCACCAACAGAAGTCCAGTTGAACAGGACCTTTGAGGAGACATTCAGCCTATTCCAGACACTGGGCATCATCCTAAACCTGCCCAAGTCACAACCATGGCCAGCTCAAAGGCTGCAATACATCGGAGCAGTCCTGGACACAGTTCAAAGGAGAGCTGTTCTGCCCACAGACAGAGCAGCAAGGCTAAGAGAAGTCGCTCGCAGGGTACAAGACTCAGACTTGGTTCCAGCAAGAATGGTTCTACAACTGTTGGGTCACATGGCAGTAGCTATTGACAGTTCCACTCTCGCGTTTGAACATGAGGATCCTGCAATGGCACCTCAAGGTTCAGTGGGATCAATGTATGGATGAGCTGGAAGAACCCATTCGGATCTCCAGTACAGTCCAACAGTCCATGACCTGGCGGCTCATCCCGGCCCATCTGAGCATAGAGGTTCCCTTTCAGCAACCCAGTCCACTGCAGGCGCTTAACACCGAGGCATTATGACTGGGATGGGAAGCACATCTCACTTTGCATCAGACAAGGGACTCCTGGAACTCAATGGAATGAGCGCTTTACATAAACATTTTGGAGATGAGAGCTGTTCTGTACACCTTTCAAACTTTCCAAGGGTTACTCCTTCCCAGACCTCTACTGGTCCAGTCTGACAATACCCCGGTAATCTTCTAGCTCAGCAAGCAAGGGGGTACACATTTGTGTCCCCTGTGCAGAGAGGCGATAAGAGTTTGGTCCTGGGCAGTGGATCACAGGCTTGACATCACAGCAGTCCATGTTTTAGGCATCCACAACATTCTCACAGACAGCTTAAGTCACTCTTGGTTCACGAGTGGGAGCTACAGCAAGAAGTCATAGACAGCCTCTTGGAAAGGTGGGGTTAGCCAGAACTGGATTTCTTTTCGTCCCCACACAATGCCAACCTGCCCAATTTCTGCTTGCTAGATCGAGGGCCTGGTATTTTCTGGTGAGACGCATTGTCCCTCTCTTGGATAGGGAGGTTTCTGTATGCTTTCCCTCCCTTCCGTCTGCTTCAGATGGTCCTGCACAAGTTGCAGGCAGAAGAGACCAGGATGATACTGGTAGTGTCATTCTGGCCTCGACAGATTTGGTTCCTGCTGTTGCAAGAGTTGGCATCAGAACCGCCAGTTCAGTTACCCCTCTCCACTCACTTGCTCTCCCAAGAGCAAGGGACATTAGTCCATCCGGACCTCCAGTCCTTTAACATGCATGCTTTGCTTCTGCAGACTTAGCTAGGGATAGGTTTGGAGCAGGGCTTGACAAATTCCATAGCCTGACATCCCAGACAACCATTTTTTAGTTGAGGACAAGCAGTCTGCTATGTGCTGCTTGTCCCAGGGACTACCAAGCAAACCGGTACTTTTTTAAAATTATTTGTACCTGTTTTTTTCCTTCCCCGACTATTAGATGGCAGCAGCATCTCTTTTTCTTTCCCCATCGGCTGGAATGGAGCAGGAGCAGTCACCTGATGGCCACAACTTTAGTCATGTGGCGCTTGCTGGCAAGAATGCGCGCCCCAGTTACAGGCTCCGGCGGGCAGTGGAATCCAGCACTGTCATCAGGAGCTGTGAAATCGGGCTGGGAGTGAGCAACGTTTACACGTTGCAATCGCGATTGGGCACATTCAGCCAGACTGACAGGCTTGGCATCATACAGCAGTAGTAGAGAGCCTGTCAGTCCTGACTATTAGGCGACAACACATCCTGGGAAGGAGCTGGGAGTGTCAGTAGTTGGCGCAGGTTGGAAGAAGCACCATTTCGCTACTGACACTTCCAGAGAAGAGAGGCATTTTGCTGCTTTGCATACTGTGGTCAGGAGAGTGGAGAGACTGTCTGAGTTGGGGCTGTATAACTAAACTACCTATAACTACTACTATTACTATTACTACCTAAACTAAAACGAAAATAAATAAAAAAAAATAAAGCACTGAGGGATTAGGCTGATGTGAAGAAGACTGGGTGGAGGAAGGGGGAGAGTGGAGATGAGAGAGAGGAGAGAGATCCACATGTGGGGAGTGCAGACAGACTACTTGGCAGTTGCAGAGAATGGAAAGTCTCTTACCTGGGGGACAAAGACAAATTATAATAATAATCTGTAGAAATAAAAGTATAAACAAAGTTTAGATAAAGAAAAAAATAATTGGGGGCAGTTTGGCAAGCACTATCTGTGTCGTAGAGAGAGCACATTGAAATCAGGGGGCTGTGTGTTGTGAATGTGACACAATTCATTGTGTGGACTAATTAAACTTAGTACTGGCTGATTGGGGGTTAGTGAACTACCTACATTACCTAACTCAGTTGTGATTAATAACAGAAAACAAAATACAGTTAAAGCAAATAAGTGCTTAAAGCACACTCTGTCTGAAGAATGTCTAGGACCTGTTTTTGTGGTACTGGAGTGGGAGGGCACAGGGCAGAGAATCTTGTTAACTAAAAACAAAGGAAAGCAAAGATTTTTTTTTTGTTAATAAGAAATATCCTGCTGCTTGCTAGTAAAGTGGTGGAAGTGTGGGTGAAACTTTGAGACCAAAGCCTGCCCTGAGGGCAGAGGGAGGACATAATAACCTAACCTGTGTGTGTTAAAGGGAGCTATACAAGAAAAAGTTTTGTTTTTTGTTCTTCAAAAAAAAAAAAGCTTGCTAAGTGGTTAAAGGGTGTGAGTGTGGCTGAGACCAACCAAGCCTGCCCTAGAGGGTATAGTAATTTGGGGACAACTGGACGAAATCAAGCAACAAAGAAAGTACAAATAAAAGCATTTTTTTTTGGGGGGGGGATTAACCTAGCTACTTTGGTGGAGGTGTGAGTGTGTGGCTGTGAGACCTAACCTGCCATGAGAGGGTAGAGGAATGTGGGGAACAACTGCAGACTTGTTAGAAATAAACTATACAAGGGGGAGAAACATTTTTTGTGCTATAGAAAAAAATAAAAACAAACCTAGCTACTTTGGTGGAGGGGTGAGGGTGTGGCTGTGTGAGACCTAACTTACCTGCCCTGAGAGGGTAGAGGAAAGTGAAAAAAGCATTTTTGGGTGCTGCTTAATACAAAAAAATAAGCACATTTCCTAGCTAGCTAAAGTGGTTGAAAAAAGGCCCGGGGGGCAGTTACTCTCTTCTGTATTACCTGTCTGACCAGCAGTGTTGCTACTGTAGCTGCTAGCTAGTACAAGGGTACTAGACAGTTACTACTACCACCAAATACAGTACCTATACCTATCTACCTACCTACTACTAGTACGGTAGTTAGTACCACACCTGAGTGTCCTGTCCTACTACTAGTACTTGGCTTCCGCTCCCTACTTCCACCTACTCTGACCTGCCCTCCTGTAGTGTTGTAAGCATAAGCACAACAGTTTAAAGTAAACAAATTGCACAACACACACAAAGATAACATTAAATTGAATTTTATTTTGTATGACATAATATTTGAATATTTCATATTTAATTGCATAGAAGTAAAAAAATGCAATGGAATAAGCAAAAGCAAACTACTCTATTTTCCCTTTGGTCTGGGACATCCATGGCATCTTCTTCATCAGGAACAAAAAGAAAAGAGCCTTTTAGTTCTTCACAGTCTGAAAGCCAGGCCCCACCAGCCCCTGGCCCTAGTCAGGAAAACAACCAAAATGTTTCTCAGTCTGGGTCTGTGTTTGTAGACATAACAGCCGATCAATCTGATTTGACTTTACCAATTTCTGAAATGAATGAGAATGACAGCAGCAGTTCTGTGGTGGCAGTGTCATCAGCACGTTTTGGTTCAGTACAGCTAAAGCGAGCTTTCAGTTTAGATGAGGAAACAACAAACTTAAACACTGAGAAAAGAAGCAAAGATAAAAAATATGACGTAGAAAAAAGGGCTCAAACATTTCAGCATCACTGGTTGAATCAGTTTACCTGGTTAAGGCATGATGACAAAAAGTGTCATGTACTGCTCTGTCTGTGAGAAATATCCTACTCTTGCAACTCTTGCTCATTCCAAAAAGTCTAATGTGTTTGCCACTGGTTCAGATAATTTCAGAATTGAGTCGGTGAGAGCCCATGAGAAATCAAATCCACACATAATTTGTGCAAACCAGCGTAGTCACAAAAGTGGTCACTGTGCAGTCAATTTTAACATATCTGAAACTGCAATTTATGCAATAGGGATGACATAAATCCTATGTGATAAATCTGAGCTACTATGAGATAAATTCAAAATGTTACATTTATACACATAGTAGACGCATCATCACAGATTTCTACACACAGTAGATATGTCACAGTCACTCTGGAACTCATTTAGAATGTTCAGCCTCAGTACCAGTACTAACTATATTCGAATGCAAATAACTTTAAAATGAAAAAAGATAGCATAGTGCTGTGAGCATGAAAGTTGTGCAGCACAAAATTATCTACAAAATGAGTGGTATTTCATTTATAGATATCTTATAGATTTTGTTATAATTAGCAAAAAAGAGCAGAACATGCAATTTTGTGTTCACTTTTTTGACAAACGTTTGCAAAAAAAGATAAACAATCAAAAACAAATGTTCCTGCACTGACAGAAAGCATCCCTATTGCATAAATGAAATATACAATGGTGACCTGTCAGATAAATGATTTATCTACACTCGTGCTGTTTGACCTCGGACATCTCACTCGTGGCTTACGCCACTCGTGAGATTACCAGTCAAACAGCACTGTAGATAAATCATTATCTACAACTAATCTTATATCCTATATATCACACATTTTCTCAGATGGAGGAAGCCACCAAAAATAAAACGAGGTGTTTATTTAACACTGCATATTTCTTGGCTAAACATATACGTCCTTTTTCAGATATGGAGTGGCTTTGCACATTGCAAGAAAAAAAAGGGGTTAAACTCTGCAGCAATTATGCAAATGGTAAACAGGCAAGAGATTTATGTAAAGCAATATAGGCTGTCCTGTCTAAAACACAGATCCAGACTGTCAAAAATAAAAATTGTGTTACTGTTCTTGCAGATGGCAGTACTGATGCAAGCATGGTAGTGTGGGAAAATGTTTTTCTTCATTTTGTTCATAGCGCAGAAAAAAAAGTCACAACTGTGTTGATTAAAGCTGTTTCTCTAGAACATTCTCACGCAGATGGAGTTTTTAAAACAATAAGGTCTGCGCTGGAGTCTGCTGACCTTTCTTTTACAGATCTTAATGATGTGAGCAAGCCTGGACCGGTTCTCGTGTCTGCCAGCTCTGATGGTGCCAGTGTGATGATGGGCCATACAGGGGGCACCATAGCAAAAAATCAAACATGTCCCCACTGTAATACACATGCATTGCGTAGCCCACAAACTGCAGTTAGCAGTTCTTGACGTCATGCTTTGTCAAAAAGTAGAAAACACCCTGAAAGGAATTTTTAAATGTTACCATTACAGCCCCAAGAAACTTGGGGAACTACAGGAACTAGCAGATGTCATACACACTGAACTGGCTTATTTCAGTGCAGTAAAGCAAGTGTGTTGGCTTGCAAGTAAGACCCGTTTAGTTCATGCTGTTCAAGTCAACCTGATGACATTAGTTCAACATCTCTAACATGTCGCAAACTCTACTGGTGATGATGATGCCAAAGCAAATGCCCTTCTAAGAGATGTGCACTCAGTATAGTTTATAAAATCACTGTTTATTCTTTAGGTTTTTTTGCCAATATTATAAAATCTCTCACTGGAATTTCAAAAGGATGACCTGCTAATATTAGAAGTCCCCCAACTCGTTGAGACATGCTTACTCCAGTTGAAAGAGCTAAAAATAAGACCTGGAAAGTTTGTCATCATTTCTAGCCCAATATAACCCTGCAGAGAAATGCATGAGCTATCTAATTTCAAAACGTGGCACTGAGGTCAAGATTGTTGCTTTTACCTTCAGAGGGAACTGTCCAGAAGTAAATTTCATGACTGATACTCGGCTGCACAATTTAATAGATGCAGCAATATCTTACATTGACCAGCATTTTCGGAATTTCTCGGAGGAACCCCTAACAAAAATTTCAATCTATCACAAGAAGGACTTGCGCAGTTTGGCACGACTTAATTAAGTAATTTGTTAGATTGGCTACTATCTGGTCCTGGGACACGCCATGGTCATGCTAGTTCAACTACTAGTTCTGCTGATGCTGATTCACATGAAAATGTCCCTGAGGCTGTCAGTAGTGTTGTTGATGATGATGACAGTGAATATGATGCTCCGGCTGGAGCATGCTTGGCCTCAGGACTCCTACTATAACTTTTCCTGATGCTGATGCTGTACTGTCTGCTGCATGATGTTCTCACTGACTGTGCTGCTGGCACCACATGCTAATTCCGTCACACTCCTCCATCCTGACAAAAAGAAAAAAAATCATATTATTCTCTTTGTCTATTACAACACTAAATAACGGATATGACAATAAATCCATTTAGGTTTTCTGTATTTTTATATTTTCCACTAAAAATATGCAATTTTATACCTGAACTCCCAACTCAACCACCTGGACAACTACTTTTTTGACAAGCCATTTGTCCGTGGACAAATACCTTATTTTAAAATTTGTCAAGCCCTGGTTTGGAGTATCCCTTAGAGTGGCAGCGAGAAAACCCTCCAACAGGGTGACCTACGCCATGAAGTGGAAGTGTTTCTGCT
This sequence comes from Neoceratodus forsteri, assembly GCA_016271365.2. NCBI lineage: Eukaryota > Metazoa > Chordata > Ceratodontiformes > Ceratodontidae > Neoceratodus > Neoceratodus forsteri. The sequence continues at coordinate 1,482,249,187 of CM057453.1, read as the reverse complement.
TATGGGCGATTCCCCATTCTCTGGATCCCCTAGGCTGCCCTATGGAATCTGTGCTGGAGCACCTTCTCCACCTGTCTGACTTGGGTATCAGTTACTCATCCATAAAGGTGCATCTCTGTGCTCTGTCAGCTTACCATGCACCAATAAACGGGAAGACTCTGGCACAGCTGGACATCTGCAAGATCTTCCTGAGAGGTATCTTGCATATGAAACCCCCCCCAGGAGAAACCCAGTACCATCCTGGAATCTCCTGTTCATTTTAGAAAAGCTCACCTTGCCACCTTTTGAACCAGCCTCAAGCGGTGAGCTCCACCTTCTTTCTTGGAAAGCGTTATTTTTAGTTGCCATTACTTCAGCCCGGAGGATTTCCAAGCTGCAGGCTCTGATTTGTAAAGAGCCTTATCTTGTTTTTCACAGGGACAGAGTAGTCCTGCATACAAACACAAAGTTTTTACCAAAGGTAGTGTCTGAGTTCACTTTGAACCAGGACATCCAACTACCAGTTTATTACCCAGAGAACTCTAACAATGTGGAGGCATTGTTACATACTCTGGATGTGCATATAATTTTGCATTACTATCTGGCTAGGACCAGTTCCTCCAGACAGACTAGTTGTTTGTCACCTGTGCCCCACAGGAAACTTGGAACACCAGTCACAAAACAAACCGTAACTAAGTGGCTCATGCACTGCATCATTTTTTGCTACCAGCACCACAATAGACCCCTACCGGGACTGGTAAAGGGGTCACTCCACCAGAGGGGTGGTGACATCTTTCACTTCCCTCCGAGATTGGCCTCTACTTGGAGTTCAGTGCATACTTTTGTGAGGCACTACAGTCTGGACTTTGCTTCCAGGAGAGCAGGTTTCAGCCTAGCAGTCCTTCCGGGACTTCTCTCCTAATTTTTCACAGTTTTTAATTGTCCTCCACCCTTTTGGTCTAGGTCTCTCCTTGGACATTGCTTGGAACTCAGTCCTAATATATTACCTTCTGCAAGAGCTCCCCCTCTAAGTGAGATAGTACAGTTATATAAGAGCTTACCGTAACAGTAGATCTTCGAGAGGAGCTCTTGCAGCAGTTGGCTTTCCCACCCACCTGCCCCTGGGGACAAACATTACATCTTCTCTTTGGGGATAGGAGATCCTACTTGGTTCTCTATCTGTATTTTCAGCCATGTCTCCAGTGGGAGAACTGCGGTGGCACCGGGGGATCGCCTCTTTATGCCATGTTTGTGACAACGGGCAGAGCTGACGTCGGGGACAGTCCCCCGCCACAGACTGCTATCTAGAAACATTTTCTGTGGGGTCCTAATGCCTGGGTGGCCTTAGTCCTAATGGTATTACCTACATAGATACATAGATACATAGACAGTGTCGGTAGATAAGGGCCTATGGCCCACCCAGTCTGCCCGTTTGAGCTTGTAAGTTCAGTTTATGTTTTCCTAGAAGTCTGTTGCCCCTTACCCCTGACGTCCAGAATTCCTTTATGTCTATCCCATGCATTCTTAAATCCCGTGATTGTTTCAGCCCCCACCACTTCCTCTGGCAGGGTGTTCCACTTGTCCACCACCCGTTCTGTGAAGAAATTCTTCCTCATGTTTCCTTTGACTCGTCCTCCCTCCAACTTCATCCCATGCCCTCTAGTCCTGGAACATCTTTTTCACTTAAAAATAGTGTATTCCTGCACCCTGTTCCTCCCTGTGAGATACTTGTATGTCTCTATCATATCCCCTCTCTCCCTCCTCTCTCTCCAGGAGTACATGTTCAGTTCCTTCAACCTGTCTTCATAAGACTTGTGATGCAATCCATGCACCATCTTTGTTGCCCTCCTCTGAACCCTCTCTACCCTGTCTATGTCCTTATGTAGGTATGGTCTCAGAACTGTACACTGTACTCCAGGTGGGGCCTCACTAGTGTCTTGTATAGCGGAATTATGACCTCCCTTTTCCTGCTGGTGATGCCCCTGCCTATACATCTCAGCATCTTATTTGCTTTACCTGCTGCCTTGTCACACTGTTTCCCTACCTTGAGGTCATCAGAGATGATAACCCCAAGATCCATTTCCTGCTCGGTGCATGCTATATCCTCACCCCCCAACTGATATATTGTGCCAGGGTTTTTGTGCCCCATATGCATTATCTTGCACTTCTTTGCATTGAATTTCAACTGCCAAACCCCTGACCATTCTTCAAGTTTCTGCAGGTCCCTTCTCATTCTGTCTACACCCTCTGGTGTGTCTGCTCTGTTACAGAGCTTTGTGTCATCAGTGAACAGTGAAATTCTGCCTTCTAGGTCCTGTGCAATGTCACTGATGAAGATGTTGAATAGGACCGGTCCCAGCACTGATCCCTGTGGTACCCCACTGGTCACTCTTCCCTCTGTGGAGTGACAGCCATTTACCACCACCCTCTGTGTCCTGCCACCCAGCCAGTTACCTACCCACCACACTACTGTCCTGCCCACCCATATTCCCCAGTTTGTGTAATAGTCTTTATGTGGCACAGTGTCAAAGGCCTTGCTGAAGTCCCGATAGGCCATGTCCACTGCCCTCCCCTGATCCACCTCTCTAGTCACCCAGTCAAAAATTCAATAAGGTTGGTCTGACACTGACCTCCCCTGTTGAAACCATGCTGCCTTGGGTCCTGTAGTCCATTGACAACCAGATGTTCCACCAATCTCTCCTTCAGTAGTGCTTCCATGATCTTCCCCACTACCGGGTGAGGCTGACTGTCTGTAGTTCCCTGCTTCCTCTTTGTTCCGCTTGTATAGAAGACTATATCTGCTGTCCTCCAGTCTTTGGGTACCTCCCTGTTTCCAGTGATCGGCTAAACAGGATAGCCAGAGGTTCAGCCACCACCTCTCTTAGTTCTTTGAGGACCCTGGGGTGCACCCCATCTGGCCCCATTGCTTTATCAGCTCTTATTACTTCCAGTTCCTTCAGGACTCTTTCTCGTGTAAAGGGACTTATGTCCATTTCTGCACCATTCTCACCCCTTGTACTCCCTTCAGACCCATTACCCTCCTCTTCCTCAGTAAAGACTGAGCAGAAATACCTGTTCAATATGTCAGCTGCTGCAAGAGCTCCTCTTGAAGATCAACTATTACGGTAAGTTCTTATGTAACTGTATTTTCTTATACAGCGAATGTGGGGAAACACTTCTCTCGCTAAGCTGGGCACCGGAGATTTTGGGTGTCTAGAAAAAGTATTTTTGGCCATAATTGTGGAAAACAAACATCAGAATCTAGCTAAGTGAGGCCATTTAGCTAGGTTCTGGTATTTTGATTTTTAAAATGACAAGTTTCATGTATTTTCCATGCTTTTTGGTTTGTGGGGAATAAAAAAAAAACAAGATGGAGCACGAAAAAAGGAAATTTTCCTGGTGGAAAAGGATTGGCCCCTCACGAAAAAGAATCCTTTTTCATGAGGCCAAATCTCCTTTGTCAAACTTTTTACCTGTATCCTGGAGAGTGAGCTTCCCATTGTAAATAATGGAAACTGAAAAATTTAATAACTTTGTAATAGATTAATATTGTTTTCACCAAACACATGACAGTTCTGTTACCCAAGCTGTTTCTACCACAAAGAATTCACACCAAAATTCCACACAGTCCGGGCACAAGGTGATGTGGAAAAAACTGCAAAAAGTGGCGACTTGTAAAGTTTTGCACTGTGTGGATCTCGGAATCTGCACATCCAGCAGAACAAAACTTGCCATATCATGAGATCTACCCCACGGGACAGCACATACCAAACTTTGTGCAGCTCCATTGATCAGTTGCAAAGTTATTAAAGTGCAGAATTTGAGGTTTAGCATTAAACATGCTGCTCAGCCCTAACTATAGGGGTATGACCGTGTCCCTGTAACAGAACTGGTGCATAGAAAATGTCTGTCAAACTATAATGAATTCAGTAGAAGAAAGGATAGAAACTTCAGGTGCTGACAGTATTGCCACTGAAAATTCTCTTTCTTGTGCTGTGAGACAGGATTCATAAAAAGTTAAATTCCTCTAAATTTAACCGTTCTACCTAATGAGCCTTTGGAGATATGATGGATAAAGCAAATCACTGTGGGAGTTGTCAGATGTTCATGTTCAGCTGTATGGAAGAGTGGGGCCTAGATTTCTCCAGTAACAAGCGTATAATAATTAAGTAATTGTCAGAGTACCTGAAACTGAGAAAAAACACAAAATTACTCCTAGGTTTGATGAAGGCCAAAATAGCAGAACAGAGAACGAAGTATATAAAATTAATGAAGTAGCAGCAGACATTATGTACCAGGTCCCACATAAGAACGTTCCTGGGATCTAACCTTTCCCCTACCCCAAATGACATGGTACTAAATGGTGCCCACTGCAACAACCCTCAGACCATCGCTAATTTCTTTAATGGCCAATTTACAGACTTGACCAAATACACATTCGCTTTCCCTGCCTCGAATCAGCTTGGTCCTTAAAATCCCTTCCTCCGAGCATCAAAATTCCCCTCCTTTTGCTTTAAGGCCACTATTTGTAGGGAGGTCACAAAACTCCTCAGAAAGATCTCAGACAGCACAGCCACTGGATCGGGGATATCGAGCCCAGGCTGCTAAAAGTTGCTGCACCTCACATTGCCAGACTGCTGGCTAGAATCTTTACACTCTCCTTATGCCAAGCAGAGTCCCGGACATTTGGAAAACAGTGAGAGTCACCGGCCTTCAAAAAAGGCAACCCTTAAGACCTTTCTACAGGTCCATAGCCATCCTGTCTGTTCTAAGCAAAATATTGGAAAAGTTACTTGCCACACAAAGCATTGAATTCCTCCAAGACAATGACCTCCTAACTGCTGCACAACATGGCTTTTGAAAAGGTCACAGCACCACAACCGCCCTACTCAAATTTACTACAGACACCCTCCCTGCCGTGGACTATGGGCTTGTCACGGGAGCTGTTTTCATTGATATGTCAAAAGCCTTTGACTTGTAGACCATCCACTTCTTCTCAACATTCTCCACTCTGTGGGTTTTGCTCCTAGTGTTGTCAATTGGTTTAACAGGTACCTGTCAGATAGGGCCCAAACCATTAAATTCACTTCTGCTGGCCCGTCACTGCAGCGGTTGGATTTCTGCTTGCAGCGCCAATGGGTTTGGGAATGGACCTGGAAGCTGGAGGCGGACAGGGAGACAAGGCTTGAGCATCATCTTGTACTTCACCTTGTCTCGGGGGGTTTGAACCCGGCACTTGCTGACTCCTGGCAGAGGCCGGGAGTATGGCAATGCGCTGGGTCCTGAAGACCAAAAAGGGGCATGGTGAACATTGGCATAAGCCTTGACATTTGTGGCACACTGCGCCCCCGGGGAGCAAACAGGAAAAATGCTCCATGGCTGGCTGTATGACGGCCGCCAGCCTCCACTCCGGCCGAGCTTCTGATGCAGCCTAAGTGCCACCTCAGCAGCACCCGGGGGGAAAAGCAGAGTGTGCTGATCGTCCCCCACTGGTGCCTATCTCCCTCGGAGGAGGAGACCCTTCTGGCGAAGACACCGATTACCCTTGGGGCCGTAATGTGTGGGGGTGGTTGGCATCGGAACAGGGTGCCAGCGAGCGACCTAGGTGGCCTGAAGGAGTGGCTGACCGGGAGCAGGGTGGAGGAGTTAAAAAAAACAAAACAAAAAAAAAAAACACTATTCTACATGCTCCAATCTAAAGACAGTGAACACTGGAGTTCCTCAAGACTCAGTCATTGGGCCACTTCTCTTCTCAATTTTTATCAGCAGCATTTCCACTAACCTCCTTGACATCTCATCTCTACTCTATGCGGATGACATTGTCATGTATGCCAGTGCGAAAGATGTGTCTGATATCAACCTACAGCTCGCCTCCAATTTCCAGTGCACACAAGCTTGAATACAGGACCACAGACTTGTTCTAAATGAGGCAAAAACACAGTCCATGCTATTCGGGACCTTCCCTAAACTCGAAACATTCTAAGATAAGTTCAGGGTCTCCTGCTTAGATGGTTCACTCATAACTCCTGTAACGTCGTTTAAATACCTTGAGGTCACCCTTGACCAATCTCTAAATTTTGAACTTCACATCATCACCGCATGCAAATCAGTCAGTTCCAAGCTAGACATGTCATGCCGGACCAGCCACATGCTAACTCCTATTGCTAGAGTGGCTATAGTTCGGGGCATACTCCTACCTACTCTGACCTATGGGGTGGCCACTTATGCTCCTTTACCAAAATCAAATCTTCAAAGATGGGATGTCACCTATAACAACATCTGCAGGTTTGCCTTGGCCTCCCACAGACTAAAACCACCATTGTCTACTATACTCGGATCTAAACTGGTTGTCCCCCAGCGATACTAGACTTTACTCCCTTGGCTCCACTGTCGACAGCATCATGAGATCTCGTACCCCAACAGTTCTGGCCGAACTACTCACCTATCAGACCTCCAACTATGGCCTACACTTAGCTGACAAATCCCTACTATGCATCCCCAAATGCAGTACCACCAGAAGCTCTAGAGCCTTTACCCTCCCATGCACCTCAGTTATGGAACTCGCTCCCTCTGGATGCCTGGCTAGCTCCTACACACAATGCTTTTGTTTGTTTGCTTATTATGCTTAATGGGTAAGCACACTGGACATTTAGTCCATTTACAGGTGCGACCCAACATATACAGACAAAAGAATTAATAAATATACATTAATCCAAAAATAAACATATATAACATATAATAAAAATACATGAATCAAATCAATTATAACACATTCCGACAAGGACAGAAAATGCTGAAACAACGTTCTAGAAAACAATGAACTAGATTCAGTAATCCTGATATCAGTAGGGACAGCATTCCAGTTATTAGGGCCAGCATAAGCAAACAGTTTTCATAAAAAAAAGTTTAAATACATTACTAACAGTTCTAGCTCTAGAGTGATATTGAGTGTTATACAACTGAAAATAGTTTAGCAAACTTTGAGGGGCACCTCCTTGCATCAGCCTATGTGCAAATTTGGCTAACAAATATTTAAAGTTTAACTGAATAGGTAACCAGCCCACGTCATGTAAAATCACACAATGGTGTGTGCGACTTTTGGCTGAAAGTGCAAACTTGCCAATAGACTGCAACAAAATAGATTGTTTTGGGATGAAATTTACAGAATTGTTATCTGTGATTATATCAGCATAGTTAACTAATGGATATAAACATGATTTTGCAATTGCTAATCTAGTCTCACTAATCAAAAATGACCTAAGTCTATATAGTAATGACATTTTAGAATTAATCTTCGAAGTTATTTTTCCCAAATGCTGATCATAAGTCAAAGTAGGGTCAAGCGTAACCCCCAAGTAATGGAAACTAGGAACAGTCTCATATATCATACCATCAGGGGCCATCATTTTTAAAGAGCTTCCTAAATCCCTTATTTTGGGTGCGGTTCCAAATACCATGGTTTTAGTTTTCATCTTATTCAGCACCAATTTATAAGAAGCAAGCCAATGACATAATCGAGACATTTCAGTAGTTAATTCCAGATTTAGTTCACTTAATGATGACCCATGCAGATAGATTACGGCATCATCTGCATAAAGAGTTGATTTGGCAATATGTAAAACTGAAGAAACGTTATCAAAAAATAGAGAAAATAATATTGGACCAAGTTTGGAGCCTTGAGGGACTCCACACTTAACTAAGACTTTTTCCAGAAGTAATTCCTCTGAATTTTACCATTTAGTACCTATCATGAAGGTAGTCTGAAAACCAACATAAGGCAGAATCGCCTAATCCCAAAGATACCAACAATGACTGATGGCCAACTAGATTGAATGCCTTGGTCAAGTCCAGAAACACGTCCCCAGTCGAACCGTTAGTAGTATATATATTGGAACAAATAACACCAGTTTTAAGAAAGTGCTCTACCAGCATCTCAGCTCCACCAACCAGTGCTCCTGTTTCAAACCTCCTTAGTCCTCTGGGTGTCCTGCCGATCCCGAAACTCTTACCTTTTCTCCACAATGCTCCCCTTGCGTTACAGCCTATTCTAGCTCTCTCTCGTGACACTAGCCCCCTGCAGCTATCTCTCTCTCTCTCTCTCTCCCTCCCAACCCCCCGCCAGCTCCTATCCTGTACCCTGCCTTTCCTTATCCTGACCTATTAACCCTACTGTTCACAATCTTGCCATTCCGCTGCCCATTATCCCCCTGCACTTGTCAGTATTTGACCACATTTTTATGTATCAATTTTTGTTGTACTTTTTAAATCATAGTTTCAGGACTACTACTGTAATACTCTTGTTACTGTATGTTTTCCATCATGCTATAACTGTAAAAACCTCTATGATCCTACCAGGACCACCCTGTGTACTACCTGTAATGCTTAGCTTATTGTTAAATGTTTTTCGAAATACCCTGTATGCTACTTGTGCTGCTTAGCCTACTGTTTGTTTTACAACACCATGTTTATGTATCTCGATGTAATCTACTGTTTGTTATACCTACAGTGTCTGCCCTGTAACCTCCCAGGTCGTGCTTGAAAACAGTCATCTGTATGGGTAGCGCACCCACCCGGCAAACAAAAACTAAATAAAAATAAACATAGCAAATAGTCAAAAAATGCAACCAAACTGTTAAACATGGCAGTTGATCCAAATGCAAGCAAACAAGAAAAATAAGTGAATACCAGGGAAAGCCTGCTGATACCCATTAAGAACAGATTTGACCTGCAGTACTGAAAAACTAGGGACACGCATAATGAACCAGACAAGGTAAACCCAGCAGTGCCAAACAGGATCAAACACGGGAAGATGGTGATTGTGTGTGACTCAACCCAAAGATGGATGAATGTGCTACAGATTCAAAGTACAGTGGGTCCTGCTGTTAGACAGGAGCCAGAATTCAACATATTACTGTATGAACTGACAGTTTCCTGGAGCTCCTTGGAGACCAGTATCTGTTAGTAGTATATGTTGGAACAAATGACACCAGTGGCAAGTTGGATCAAATCATATGAATCTGTTACTGAAGATTACAGAGAAGAAAAGAGAAGCTGTCTTCTCCAGTGTATTACCAATTCAGTTTGCAGATGAGACATGAAGCTGGGATTCAAAGGATAAATTCCTGGATCTGACATTGGTGCAAGGAAGAAAAATTCACATTCCTTAGAAACTTAACTCCCTTTGCTTGAATACCATGGAGCTCAATTCTTAAATGATTTGGAATACTGCAAGCCCTGGGTGTGCCGAAAACGCACCTCATGGGGTTTGTGGAATTCCCAGGCCGGTAGTCAAGATTCTCGTTGCCGTGCGCCCCATGCCACGATTTAGACCAGCTTTTGCTGGTTTAACTTTGTGGACCTTTTTATGGGTTTTGCGCCACATATTTGACACAAGTTGATATAAAAGGGGTAAAATGTCACAAAGGCATGCAACTTTTGTGAATGGGGTGCATGGTGCAGCAGTGTGGTTGGCACAGGGCAGGGTTTAAGAACCGAGCCCCATACATCCAATTTTCAAAGGGCTTGACGTGGCACAGCATTCAAGTCCCTGGTGCAGGCAGAACTCCCCACACCTACAGAAATGCTGTATTCAGCATTTTATGTGCAAAGGCAACATTTGCATTTTTTTCCAGCAACCTCCGCAGACCCTAAGTGATCTCTGGGACCCTCCCTCTTCCCTGCCTGTTTTCTGATATTCTCCTATGTCTGTCCATCACATGTTTGAAACCCCCATCTGTGTTCACCTCCACCACTTTCGCTGTCGGTCTGTTCCAGGCGTCCGCCACTCTTTCACTGAAGTAGGTCTTCTCTTATCCCTCTTAAACCCCCCCCAGGCTTCATGCCCTCTGGACCCGATGGTCTTATTTGAAAAACATTCCTGTCCTGCACCTTGTTCATCCTCGTGAGGTACTTGGGTCTCTATCATGTCTCCTTTTGCTCTCCTGTCTTACAGGGTGTACATGTTGAGATTCCTCAGTCTCTTAGGGCTGTTGCTACAACCCTTGCATTATTTTAGTTGCCCTCCTCTGGACTGCTTCCACCCTGTCTGTGTCCTTTCTGAGATGTAGCCTCCAGAACTGGACACAGACAGTGCTCCAGCTGGGGTCTCACAAGCGAGCGATACAGAGGCAGCACCACTTCCCTCTTCCTGCTAGAGATGCCTCTGCACCTTAGCATCTCATGGGCCATACCCACTTCTTTGACACGTTGCCCTGCCACTTTGAGGTAATCAGATATGATGACCCTGAGGTCCTGGTCCTGCTACGTGATTGTCAGTCCCCAAAAAAAATCCTACACTTGGCTCCTGGTGTCCTATTCCCTAGTTGCATGATTTTTCACTTTTTGGCATTGAACCCCAACTGTCATGCTCTTAATCACTCTCCGAATTTCCCAAGGTTCCTACGCATTCTCTTCATCCCCTCCTGAGTGTCCACCCCATTACAGATTTTGGTGCTAACTTCAAAAAGACATAATTTCCCTTCCAGTTCTTCTGCATTGTCACTTATGAAGACATTCAAGAGGACTGGTCCCAACACAGAGCCCTGCAGCACTCTGCTGGTCACGCTCCCCTTATTACAGTGAGTGTTGTTAACCACCACTCTCTGTCGCCGATCCACTAATCAGTTCCTTACCTAATTCACCACCCTAATCTGTGGCAATAAATGGTACACCTACTACACCACCCTAATCTGTGGCAATAAATGGTACACCTACTACACCACCCTAATCTGTGGCAATAAATGGTACACCTAATACACCGCCCTAATCTGTGGCAACAAATAGGTCATTCTGAAGTTTAGTTTACGCATTCAGCACCACATTGCACCTGGAAACAGCACATATAGCACAGAGCTGATGGGCTGCTGTGGTATTAAAGCCTTTCCTAAAACCAAATTAATGGGATAACTAAATATTATAAAAACATGACAGTGACAGCAGAGAAAGACCAACAGTTCATCCAGTCTGCATGAGTTCCCCTATTTAGCCCTGGGACCTACTGTCCCTCCAGGGTCCAAGCCCTCCTCATCCTTCCCCCCCCCCATTCTCCTCCCAGTTTCTGCCACCCTAAGTGCCCAGTATGTCCTTTATTCTGTCCAGCAGTGCTTGAAACCACCAGTGGTATTAGCATCCATGACTTCGGCTGGAAGATTGCTACTTCTACAGATAAGCTGGCACTACCGTGTTGGTGACCTGGGTTTGGGAGTGGACTCGGAATGCTGGCATTTGGAGATTTGGTGGCATGTTCCATTGCTGCAGCATCTTGCAGTGTTGTTAGGAAGCTTATTGTTTCACTGGGGAGCTTGCTGCAAGAACACAGTCAAAAAACTGCTGTGGGAAGAAGGGAAAGTCAAGGGTCTGATGGGGAGAAAAGAGGAAAAAATGCCATTTCACTGGATGACACCTGGGGGTTCTCACGGGCTCTGTGCAACTGTGGAACAAACTAGATTGTTTTCAGTGTGGGTGAAAGCTGTGGATTATCACCAGTGTTCTGTCTTGGGGGGGGATTCCCTTCAGTGGCCTTCCTTCTTGGGGGGGGGGGGGAGCAGGTCAGATAAGTGGTGGTTGGGGCTTGCAGGTTGACCTGGGAAGTCTAAAGGGGCCTGATGGAGCATCTGCAGTTTTCTCCTTCACAGAAATAGTGAGATTTTGCAATGCAGTAGTCTCTGCACAAAGCATACTGTTGTAACCCCACCACCAGTTGGGGGTTTACTATAATGTCTTCCTGGGCTCCTTAATGCCCACTGTCAGGCTGGTATCCTACATAGATACATAGACAGTGTCGGCAGATAAGGGCCTACGGACCACCCAGTCTGCCCATTTGAGCTTGTAAGTTCACTTTATGTTTTCATAGAAGTCTGTTGCCTCTTAATCCTGAGCTCCAGAATTCCTTTATGTCCATCCCATGCATTCTTAAATCCTGTGATTGTTTCAGCCCCCACCACTTCCTCTGGCAGGGTGTTCCACTTGTCCACCACCCATTCTGTGAAGAAATTCTTCCTCACATTTCCTCTGAATCGTCCTCCCTCCAACTTCATCCCATGCCCTCTAGTCCTGGAACATCTTTTTCACTTAAAAATAGTGTATTCCTGCACCCTGTTCCTCCCTGTGAGATACTTGTATGTCTCTATCATATCCCCTCTCTCTCTCCTCTCCTCCAGGGGAGTACATATTCAGTTCCTTCAACCTGTCCTCAGAGGACTTGTGAAGCAATCCATGTACCATCTTTGTTGCCCTCCTCTGAACCTTCTCTACCCTGTCGATGTCCTTACGTAAGTAAGGTTTCAGAACAGTACACTGTACTCCAGGTGGGGCCTCACTAGTGTCTTGTATAGTGGAATTATGACCTCCCTTTTCCTGCTGGTGATGCCCCTGCCTATGCATCCCAGCATTCTATTTGCTTTACCTGCTGCCTTGTCACACTGTTTCCCTACCTTGAGGTCATCAGAGATGATAACCCCAAGATGCCTTTCCTGCTTAGTGCATGCTATATCCTCACGCCCCCAACTGATATATTGTGCCAGTGTTTTTGTGCCCCATATGCATTATCGTGAACTTCTTTGCATTGAATTTCAACTGCCAAACCCCTGACCATTCTTCAAGTTTCTGCAGGTCCCTTCTCATTCTGTCTACACCCTCTGGTGTGTCTACTCTGTTACAGAGCTTTGTGTCATCAGTGAACAGGGAAATTCTGCCTTCTAGGGGTCCTGCGCAATGTCACTGATGAAGATGTTGAATAGGACAGGTCCCAGCACTGATCCCTGTGGTACCCCACTGGTCACTCTTCCCTCTGTGGAGTGACAGCCATTTAGCGCCACCCTCTGTGTCCTGCCGCCTAGCCAGTTACCTACCCACCACACTACTGTCCTGCCCACACCCATATTCCCCAGTTTGTGTAATAGTCTTCTGTGTGGCACTGTGTCAAAGGCCTTGTTGAAGTCCAGATAGGCGATGTCCACTGCCCTCCCACAATCCACCTCCCTAGTCACCCAGTTGAAGAATTCAACGAGGTTGGTCTGTCATGCCCTCCTCCTGGTGAAACCATGCTGCCTTGGGTCCTGTAGTCCATTGACAACCAGATGTTCCACCAATCTCTCCTTCAGTAGTGCTTCCATGATCTTCCTCACTACCGAGGTGAGGCTGACTGGTCTGTAGTTCCCCGTTTCCTCTTTGTTCCCACTTTTGTATAAGGGGACTACATCTGCTGTTCTCCAGTCTTTGGGTACCTCCCCTGTTTTCCAGTGATCGGCTAAACAGGATTGCCAGAGGTTCAGCCACCACCTCTCTTAGTTCTTTAAGGACCCTGGGGTGCACCCCATCTGGCCCCATCGCTTTATCAGCTCTTATTACTTCCAGTTCCTTCAGGACCCTTTCTCGTGTAAAGGGACTTGTGTCCATTTCTGCACCATTCCCACCCCTTGTACTCACTTCAGACCCATTACCCTCCTCTTCCTCAGTAAAGACTGAGCAGAAATACCTGTTCATTATGTCAGCTTTACTGTTGTCATCCTCAACGCAGCCCCTGTCCTCCCCCTTCAGTCTCACTATCCCTCCCTTTGCCATTCTTTTTTCACTTATGTACCTGTAAAAGGTTTTGTCCCCTCTACCCACGGATTTTGCAATGTGCCCTTCTGTCTGAGCTTTGGCTTCCCGTACTGACCTCCCTGCCTCCCTTTGCTTCTCCTGGTACTTCTCCCTATCCCCTTCTGCCTGTGTCTTTTTGTATTGCCTGAATGCAATCTTTTTGGCTTTCACTTTCTCCGCTACCTCCTTGGAAAACCATAATGGCCTCCTCTTCCTTTTCCTCTTGCTAAACTGCTTAATGCATAATTCTGTTGCTCTTGTAATCCCCATTTTAAATACTGCCCACTGTTCCTCAACCCCCTGATTCCTGCCCCATTCCCCTTAATGCCTCTTTCAAGCATCTCCCCATTTTCCCAAAGTCTGCCCCCCTAAAATCCAGGGTATGTAACTGTTGTTTTAAATGTGTTTCATGGGTCGAGGCCTGCTCCCCCACGAACGAACCTGTTATGCCAGCTGGAAGCTTCACCAGCAGAAGATCACAAATGTTGTCCGCTAGCTCATCCTGCCTGGGCCCTGCCACTTCGGCCTAGGCCGCTACTCCATCACCAGAGACTGTCATGGCAAGAGACCGGCTCGGGGATTCAGCCCCTGTGCAGCAACAGCATGCGGGTTGCGGCCACGTGGAGGAAAGGTCGTAAAGAGGAGGAGTGTCGTGTCAACCCTGCTTCCCCATGCCCATTGCTCATCACCACGAGGTCTTCATATTTCCTGCCTTGCAGCATATTCCTGGTAGCCTGAGTACAAATCAGGGTAGCTCCCCTGCAGTGAAAGTTTAAATCATCTGTGGTACCATGTAATTGTTTAAAGTTCTTGGGTTTACAAGAGACTGCACCAGTCAACTCGGATTACAGATAATTTGGTTGTTTTGCATTTTAACTGCCTTTCTTTCCACCAAGGGCCTGTAATAGGGTGCCCCTGTTAATGCTTGGAGGGTTGTTAAAACTATGTATCCCTAGGAAATATTTTCTTGCTGTCCTATTTTCTTTCTTTCTCTCTCTCCCCTTTACTATAATTTCGTGTCAGGGTGGCCAACCTGACATCTCTGAAATAAACTTTACTGTCCCTTTAAGAATCTATCCCCTGTACATTTAAAAATATTGTAGAATAAAGCACCCTGCTTTAGAAATAGAGAATGTTTAGCGCAAGAGCACTTTGAATTGTTGACCTGTAGCTAAAGATGGCTCGAATGCGCGCACATTTGTGCAGGTAATGTGCTGCACATTCTTGTAGGGTGCTGCGCATGTTTGCAGAGGAAAAGAAAACCTGCAAAAGTGCTTTGCAAATGAATTTTGCACTTTGCGAGTTGTGATGTGCCTGTATGCGCATGTCACAGGGTAAAGGAGCAGAAATGCTTCCAAATTGTTAAATAAGGCACCACAGTTGTGATAGCCTAGTAAAGCACTTCTTGTGGACCTTTAATTAAAAGAAAGCTGCCAGCCGGCCCGGTGGCGCTGAGGGTTGAGGCGCTGGACGCCACACTCGTGCCTTGCCGCACTCCGGTTCAGCAACGCAGCCCGGTTGCTGGGGGTTGGCAGGGGAGGGAGAGGATCGAGCGCCGAGGACAGTTCTTCTCTCCCGCGCCTGGAGGGGTTTCTTGCTCGGCGCTTTGCTGGCCTCTGGCAGAAGCCATAGGCACAGCAAGCGCTGGAGCGCAGAGAAGGGCCGGGGAGTGGCAGATGTCGGTGGCAACACCTTGACGTCCGGGTACTAGTCACTCCCTAGAACAGGGAAAATGCCCTTCCAGCTCAGGCGGAGACGGAGCTCCAGAGCTTGCCCTTGATTTGAGGCCGCCCTCCTGGCACCCTCCCGACTGACGCTACCAGAGAGTTTGGGGTGTTGGGGCCCACCTTGTCACCGCCTGGGGGGTAAACCGCGGCTACATGGGCAAAGGAGGGTTGTCCAAGGTGGAGCGGACTATAGAGGGATGACTCCTAGGTGCTCCCGAGGAGACAAGAACTGGAGGGGAGAGAGAGGAGGAAAAATAAAGTAAAAAAAAAAAAAAAAAAAATTAAAAAATCAGTAAAAGAAAGCTGCCTTCTGCAGCAGAGTACATAGCCTGCTACTGCCTTTCGAAGTGGAGTGCTTCAATAAAGAAAGTGGAAGTGTCCAAGTGAAACTGTTGCCGTCTAACATAAGGACACTATGAGCCCTAAGGAGTGAACTAAGCTCCGTAGTGTCCTTGCATTGTAAAATGAAGTTGATTGCTCAGCTCAGCCCAGAATTAGGTATCTGGGTACTGTCAAGGATGCAGGCCAGAATGAAAGTTAAAGCCAACGGCTGACATTTCAGCCATCGGGTTGTTTTGAAATTTGGGCAGTGTTGTCTTTTAAGGGTTAACAGAAGGTAATGCAGAGCCCTGCTTGGCTAAAAACATGTAGGCTGTATTTAGAGTACTTACTTAAGGTTAAAATAAATAAAAATGTTTGCCCTTTACTTAAAAAATTAAAAGTACTCTACTGTCAGGTCTACTGGCTGGCAGGGGAATGCAAATAGGGAGCGCTCCACTCATTTGCTGTTTCCCATTCCAGACTGGGTATTCCTGTATAGTAGCAGTAATAAAAACAAAATATAAGAAATCACAGTCATGTCTTCTGTGGAGCGCCCTACTGTAGGGCTGGCAGCCCAGCAAATGGCTGCTCTTAGGGAATGATGTCACCACCTGTAGGAGGAGCTAATATCTGATGATGTGAATACCAATCTAATTAAGGGTTTTATATGAATTGTAAGGCTTCTGTGAACCTCTGTGTAATATGATGGTATTGGTTACACTTAAGGTGGCAGTAAGGGTGTGTCCTAGACATGGTGCAGCATCCTAGGAGTAAAATAAAAGAATGTGTTTATTAATTGAGAGGTCACATGTTTGTGCTGTCACTCCTATACCCTATGTAACCTCTCCACTAGGGGGCTAGAATTTACATAGGAAGGTCTGACTCTTCTCTTCTGACCAGCAAGGAGGAAGGACGTGTGAGCGTTTACACACAAAGTACTATTGATAGAGAGAGCAGGGATTCTGATAGAAGAATTGCCTGATTTTATTATTTTGGTGTGAAGTCTAACACCTTGTTATTTTCCTTTCTGTAAATATCAAGTGACGTTAATTGCTTTATTTTTCTTTCTCTCAGTTTTTGTAATAAAAATAAATACATTCACTGCGTTTTTTATGCACTTTATCTGGCTGTCTGGTGTCTGTCGTCTGTCACTGAATCCCAAACACTTAGAGGGCCCCAACATCAGCTGTAGCGCCGGCCATCCCTGGGCAATTCCTCTGGCTAGCCAGACTTACCATCCTGGGTACCCAATGTTGTGTGACTGTCACATTGGGACTAAAAGTGCATGCCAAACCAGAATTTAATCAAATTGCTAGTCATTTGACTAGATTCACGCCCCTTCCTTGTTCCCTGCCCATAAATAAACCTGATGCGGATCTAACCCTGGTGGTAAGTGTGAAGGGTGTGAGCATATTATTACTGTTCTTTACTGTCTGTGAACCAACTACTGCATTAGGTACTGGGCCATTAGGTGGGTTGGTGAGTGGTTATAGCTTCCCAGAGGGCTATACCAGAGCAGATAAGCAACCCAAATATAATTTCTCTGGGTGGAGGCACCTTATTAGAAAACTCGGGCTCCTCAACCTGTGCATAGCCATACCAGCAGGGGTAGCAGTCCTTAGAATAGCACTGCTTAGGGGTTACACAGTACTTTGGAACATGCTGCTGTATGAGAACTAGCCTCTCTTCTGTTGTCATGGGCCCAGGAGCTCACACGAAGCAACAAATAAAGTTAAAAAGGAAAAAGGTTTTAGTGTATTATTGTCTTAATCTAGTACGTGAGTTACACATTGCCCTCTCACCCCAATTTAAATTAAAGCTGTACAAATAAAATGGCACTCAGCATGTCTGAGTATTCAGATTGCTTTGCAGTCTTGTTTTCCAAATCTTGGTGCCATTGGACCCCCTTCCCCATTTCTGCTGTTTCTGGACAGCCTCCATCTGCCTGGGCACCCCAGATGTTGACTGAGACTTACCTGCTGCCTCGTTGAGAACAGTATCCAGTTTCTGGTCTGGCAAGCCCAGCTAGGTCAGGTGTGGGACCTGCAAAGTGTGCACCACCATCCTGCTACCTGGGGTCTTTTCCTCCATTTATTTTATTCTCTTGAGAGGCGTGGCATGCAGTGATGCCATGACATGCGCCATATGCGCTCCCACGCCCTGCACACTGGCATCTGTCATTCCTTCTAGGCAGTCCTAGGTGCCTTTCCCTTAGCTTCTGCTAGGGGCCAGGCAATCACTGGTCTCTGTAAGCCCTCCCACCAGAGGAGTAGAGCAGTCTTCTAGGCACTTGATCCTCCTCCCCCTGGCTGGTCCTCCAGCGCCCACAGTTTGGTTGTGAACCTGGGTCTTCGGTGCCACAAGCAGTAGCATTCTGACTTTGCAAGTGGGCTGACTGTAGCTTCCACTTTGTAAGGAGTAAACAACAGGTGAGTTGGTCCTGATGGATGAGGAGATAAACTGTTTGGGGAGTGTAACACCAGTTGGCTTTTGTTTTTCCTACACGTGAAGCAAATTTGCTATTCATTGCAGATCCTGAAGAATTTTACATCGGTGCACATGTCCAATGTTGAGATAAGAAATATGGGTCAGCAGATGAAGAACAGATACCCAGTTCACTTTTACCTCTGTGGGGATGTTGATGAGAAGGGAGGGTACAAGTCTCCAACCTATGTGGAAAGCCTTTCAATTCATCATTGCTTCTCAAGGTGTGTGGGCATCCGCGCGACCAATGGCCTGCTGGTAAGTGTCACAATGTGGAGAGAATTATAAGACAGTATTGTTTTAATAAATGGAAGCATCTTAAAATAATCTATACTACTGTAAGGGATCTGGATGAGTAGAGCACAAACTCGAACTAACTGAGCTAAAGGAGTTACTTTCCAAGCTGAGATACTAAGTGGATGTGCTTTACACAGCTAGGTCTGTTGGGTGATTAGTTGCAGTAAAAGTTAGTGATTTATGGAACGTTGGCATAGCAAATAGGAGTAGTAACTTGTAGGAGTTGTGAATCGGTCATCTAACATTCATACTGCCAAAAAGTGCTGTTTTCCATGGAAAAAAATCCATTTATTTCTGTACTCTGCTTCATCTGCATACCCGGCCCCTTTTTTCTCAGTGCTGCAACCCCCTGCAAGGGAAACAAAGTTCTTAAAGGGACACTGTAATTTTTTTCGCTGTCTCTACATTGTTTGCAAGAAGTGTATCTGGCATTATAATGTGTAGAAAAATTCTAGTGATTTGACTGACAGCATCTCAGAGCTGTGTAATCATTGACATGCAGAATGGGTCTTCCTGACTATGCAGCAGTAGCACAATGCACTCTGTTAGAATGCAGCTGCCCAGTGGCTATGTGATATTATGTCACGCTCTGGTGTGGGCGACCCAGGGTTGGGAGTAAGTCCGGGGAACAGGCAACTGTTTGGTAGGAGGTCAGGTGGGGCAGTACCACTGGCAGCAGCACTTCCCAAACCACAGAGGGTATTCCATGGTTATCCCTGTGGCGGGCGAAAGACGTTTCACTGTACTACTGCATGATATGTGGCTTACTAGGCCTTGGTGGAATGGCACAGTGCCATGAGTAAGGTAAGAAGATAGCAAAAATGGGTTAAAAAAAAAATCCTAACAGCTTGTGAGAATAACATAACCTAGAGTGTGTCAGCAGAAAAGGACTGGTAGGCCCATCTGATTTGCCCTGTTTTCCCTGCCTAACACTATAGCCTGGACTCTTATTTGGCACCAGGCGTCTCTCCCTCTTTCCTTACGTTTATTTATTATAGCCATGTGCTTATCCCACACGTGCTTGAAGCTCCGCACTGTCTTCACCCCATGACATCCTCTGGCAGGCTGTTCGAGGCATCCACCACCTTTTCTGTAACAAAATGTTTCCTCATATCCCTCTTAACCCCCCACACCCCCAGTCATTGTAACAAACCCCTGTGTTCTGTGCTCCTCCTCCTCCTATTACAGAGACTCTCCTTCTGCACCTTGTTCACCCCATGTGGTACTTAAGAGGTCTCAATAATGTCCACTGTCACTCTCCTCTTCTCCAGAGAGTACTTTTTTTTTGTCTACCAGCTGGCTGACACATTCGGCCTGTCCCATGCCACCCCATCCCCTGGGACTTACCCTCCCCCCTGGAGTTCACCCTGGCTTATGCCCCCAGGGCGGGGCTGTTGGGGAGGGGACACTACTCTCTGACAGGAAACTGAAGGTAATCCAGGAAGCCGAGTGCCTCGGTCTGCTGTGTGGGGCTTGGTGGGGGGCAGATGTCCTCTTGTCTGATAATTTTGTGTACTTGGTCCCCCATGGAGGTATGGTGTGCAGTGACATTATGGTATGTGACTGAACATCTGACACACCATCCAACTAAGTGAGCTGCAGCAGTTGGACCTCTGAGCCTTCCCTAGGAGCTGGTCGAGTACCAGGTGCTTCCCTACCCTCCCCCTGGAGGAGGAGAGCAGTCCATAGAATGTTCAGTGTTCCTCCCCCAAGCTGGCCCTTTGACTCCCGCGTTTGTTTCTGAACCAGGATCGTCAGCGTGGCAAGAAGCAGTGCTACTGCTGTGCTGGTGAGCCAGCCAGGGAGTACATATTGAACTCCTGCATCCTCTCCTCATATGGTCTCCTGTGCAACCCCAGCACCATCTTAATAGTCCTCCTCTGGACTGTTTCTTCCCTGTCTACGTCCATGCAGAGATGTGACCTCCAGAACTAGACACAGTACTCAGGATGGGGTCTTGCAAGTGAGCGGTACAGGGGCAACGCCACCTTCCTTCTCCTACTGGAGATCCCCCTTCCTGTGCAGCCCAGCATCCTGCTGACCTGATCTGCTGCCCTGTTGCACTACTCTGCCACGTTGAGATCAATAGTTATGATCACTCCCCGTGGTCTCTTTCTTGCTAGGTAACTGTAAATACACCTTCCCCCATTTTATACACAACCCCTGGATTTCCTTGTCCTAGGTGCATGACTTTGCACTTTTTGGCATTGAAACAAAGCTGTCTCTCCCTAGACCAGGGGTTTCAACCTTTGTGTTTGCTGGGACCCCCAGACCAAAAGTCCATAGTTGCAGGTGACCCCCTTGCAACGGTGGACAGAAGCTGCGTCTGTGTGGGGCGGGGTGGAGGTTGTTGCCTACCAATCTAAAAAATGCTGCTTTTGTTTTTTATAATCCATTTTTATTAATTTTCTTTTAAAAAGAGGTACAGAGAAAAAGAGAAGAAATCTGTTACAGAAAACACTTGTATATAGTACTGCTGATACACGCCTCTAAAACAGAATCCAGGGTCAAGCCCCTCAGTGCCCGTGTCATCCAGTAACTTGGGTGCAAAGCACACCCACCCGAATGTAAAACCATACATTCAAGTATCAAGGTCTGTACAGATAATTAGGCAGTTACTTTCACTCAAGCTCTCTTTCCTACCCCTGGGAAAGGCAGAGAAGAGAAAAAAAGTAAAAATGGGTAAAGACAAAACATTCCCTACAGCCACTTGCTCCATACACTGTGTAGTATCAGCTTATGCCTGGTGCTCCTGTTTGATAACATAGGCTGCAGCTGATGTCATCACTGAGGCCTGTAGCAACTAGATCCCTTTATATGCATGCCTATATGTATCTGACCACCCTAAAGGGCTACTCCACAAAAGCGCCCAGGACTTCTATCTTTGAGACTGTCTAGAGTAATACAGTAGTTATAGAGAAATAGGAGAAGAAAGAGAGATAGGAAAGGTAGGGTGGATACCCTACAAGAGAAATGAAGGAAGCAAAAGAAGAAACAAAAACAGTAAGCAACTTCCCACTCTGCTTGTAGAAAAAATTCCCAAGAAAAACCTTTCAAATGGATGTGCTGATGGTGTTCCCCTTATCTTTGCAAACCCACGGACATCCCCTTAGCCTCGACATCACCTTCCCCTTTCAATGAGACCAGCCAAGAAGATACCACACAGTCACAGTTTAAGGCAGGCAACCCTCCATCCTCCCAACATTCTGAGTAATTCCAGAACCATAAAATGAGATGGTCTCCATCGGAGATAAAGAGGCCAGAAATTCTGCCCAGTCCCTCTGGAATATCTCCTCTCTTCCCTTTAGTGCATATGTAAGTCGGTCCAAAGCCAGGGTGGACAGCAACAGTACCCTCCACATCCCACAGGAAGGAGTACAGTTGGAAACCCATGTATTCAAAATTCCCTGCCGAGCAGTAACCAACATCACCCTGATCCACCTGGGGTAGAGGTTCCACTCCCCTGACTGGTTGATCTCCGCACCCATGAGAAGTGAGATGGGCGAGAAGGTCAGCCCCTGCCCCCCCAGTTCTCGAGATTTCCACTTGTATCTTTCTCCAGTATGCCTGTAGGGTTGTGCACCACCAGAAACAATGCAGATAGGTTCCCCTCATCACCCCACATCTCCCACACTTATCAGATACCCCAGGCTGAAATTTATGGACCACACTTGGAGGATGTTACAGGTGGTGCAGGAATTATATTGCGATTCCTTAAACTTGTTATGGAATAGAAGTCCCATATGGGAGGAGACCAGGATACCCCATTCCTCATCCGATATAGACACCCCCAGATCCTGTTTCCACTGCAGTCTGGTTTTCCTCATTGGATCCCTGAAGGTCTGCCTATCTAGTATGGCTGCTCTTCCTATCAGGCCCTTTTCCAGGGTCTTAGCTCCTAGTACTACCTGCTCCACCAGTGCCAGGGCAGCTCCCCCCCCCTCGAATTTCTATGCAGTTTAAAAGTGTAATTTCTTAACTACATATATCTGAATAGGTGTGAATTGGGAATCCCCAACTTCAGTCTGATCTCTTCAAGTGTCATTAGGCTGGAGCCGTTGCATAGATCCCCCAACCAACGCATACCCCCAGTTTCCCATAGCTTAAAACTCGGATCTTCTAATCCTGGCAGGAACTCAGGGTTTCCAGTTACTGGGGTTAGCAGTGTATGCTCTTCCATAGCACCCCATCTCCTCCGAACCTCCACCCATGCCCCCAAAACCGCCTGCACCAGTGGGGTAGGGCTAGGTAGCTATGCATATGCCCTAGGTACCCTAAGAGACAAATACGCTGTAAGCCTGCCTGGACAGCCGTTCCCCCTTTAAACCGAACCAGGTGGCAGCTTCTCCCCTGTTCGTCCAGTTATGGATATAGCGGTGCTAAATAGCTGGGAAATATCCCTTGATATCCGGAAACTCTAGGCCTCCTTTTTCCTTTGTAACCTTAAGTCTGCTAAGCTTCGTCCTGGACCTTTTACCCCTCCAAATCTGCAAACCCCTTCTCCACCTTAGTACCATCCTTAGAGGTGGGACACACTGGTACCATCTGCATGGGATAGAGCAGATGGGGGAGCGCATTCATCTTGATCAAGTTATTACGTCCCAACCATGAAATTAGGAGGGCTCTCCATCTGGACAAATTCGCCAACGCTGTCTTGAATATGGGAGCATAGTTGAGACTATAAAGTTTGAAAAGTGAACAGCCCACCTTTATTCCCAGATACGTAAAGCTCTTTTTCACCCTTTTCAGCCACCATGCATGTTCTGGCAACCCTATTAACTCTCTTCCCAGGGGGAGGATTTCTGATTTTGTTAGGTTTAGCCTATAACCTGAGAAAGCTTTAAATTTTGAAATAACCTGCAATATGTGTGGAATCGAGCTTCCTGGCTGAGAGGCAAACAACAGAAGATCATTCGTGTATAGAGCTAGTTTAGTCTGCACCCCTTCCCCCCGCACCGGGATCCCATGTTTGTCCCCAGAGGCCCGAATCTTGATCGCAAGGGGTTCAGTGGCAAGGGCAAAGAGCAGGGGGGGAGAGGGGGCACCCATGCCTAGTACCCCTGAACAATTCAAATTCCTCAGAGGTATTACCATTAACCAAAACCCTTGTCCTGGGTCTAGAGCAGAGCATCTGTACCAGCTCGACAAACCCATCTCTGAGCTCAAACCTGCGCAACACTTCAAATAGGTAATCCCATTCAATCTGATCGAAGGCTTTTTCAGCATCCATTGTTAACACACATGCCTTGTTCGGATTACATGTCCCTCACCAGATAACATTCAGTAACTTTCTCATATTATGGTAGGAGAGCTGCCATTTAATAAACCCTGTCTGGTCTGGGTACATTATTTCTGAGAGGATCTGTTCTAACCTCAAAGCCAGTGCCTTAGCTGTTATCTTGCAGTCGGTCACAGTTGAGCAAGGAGATGGGCCTGTAAGATGCACACTCTGTAGTGTCTTTGCCTACCTTAGGAATCAGAGTAATATTAGCCTCCAGACATGTTCTGGGGAGGCCCTCTCTCCCCTGGCCTCCTGCATAAGCTGCGTCAGCACCTCCACCACCGCTCCCCCCAAACACCTTATAGTGTTCCACCCCAAATCCATCGGGGCCAGTAGATTTACCCGCTTGCAGGCTACCAATAGCTTTAAGGACTTCCTCACCAATAATCCTGGCCCCCAACCATTCTTTTAGTGTCTCATTTATCTTGGGGAGTTTTATACCATCCAGGAAAGTTTTAGCCAGCCCCTGTGTTCCCTTGTACTCTGCCTGATAAAACTCTTTAAAGCATGTAGCCATACCCCAGTCCTCCTTTATTACCTGCTCTTGCTGGTTTTTGATAGCAGTGATCATGCACGGCACTCTACCCCCCTTCATCAACTTAACCAAGAGAGGCCCTGGCCTATTACCCCACTCATATATTTTCTGTCCGGCATACATCTGTTGAGTTTGTACTTCCCCTGTAAGACACGCATTTAGTGTCTCTCGAGCATTCTTCAGCTAACTTTTCTCCTCTCCCTTCCCCCTGCCACAACCCTCCCCTCCAAATTCTGCACCGCCTGTTCCAGGGCTTCAATTTTCTGTTTCCGCTCCCTTCTGATTTTAGCTGTATAACTTATAATGGCACCCCTCATGTAGGCCTTCCCTGCTTCCCTCAAGGTAGCCGTGCTTTCTACCGTCCCCTTATTAAGTTGTAGGTAAGTGTCCCATTGGTTCCTGAGGAAGTACCTGAAGTCTTCTTTAGCTCACAGGTAGGTGGGGAATCTCCATTCCCCTGTACGGGGATCCCAGTCCCTCCACCTTAGCCTCAAGCCCACCATGGCATGATCCAACAAGGCTGTTGGGTCATGTGAGACATCCACAACCCTGTCACAGAGGGACCCAGCCAAGTAGATATAATCCAGCCTAGACCAGGAGTCATGTGGTATGGAGTGAAATGTGTACTCCTGGACCCCTGGGTATGCCTGTCTCCAGCAATCCCATATATCTAAATCCAGGAGACCCTTCAACCATACGTTAGTGTCTCTAATAGCCTGTCTCCCACTACCCGAATAGTCCAGTTCCTGGTCCATAACAAGATTGAAGTCTCCCCCCATTACCAAGCCAGGAAAATTGCTGTCTATGTAGGACATCTAGAAGTTCCTTATAAAACCCAGGCTGAAACACCGAAGGGGCATATATTCTTCCAAGTGTAAACTCCCTGGTCCCAATAGAGCCTACCACAAAAACATACCTGCCCCCTTTGATCACAATCCGTGATACCTGAAAGGGACAATGCTTGTGGACTAACACCGCTACCCCCCTCTTGTGGGAGGAGTAGGAGGCGCCGGCGTAGCACGCTCCCACCCAGCTATCAACTTTTTGCGTTCTGTGGGGATAAGGTGAGTCTCCTGCAGCAATGCCACTGTTACCCACTTCCTCTTTAAAGCAGCCAGGATCTTTGATCTTTTGACCGGGAACAAAAACCCCTTCACGTTCCAGGAGACCACTAAATCAGCATCTTGACTAGTCATTATGCGATGTAATCTGTCTTGGGAGGATAATACCCATGCAAATAATTTCTTATCCTTTCCAAGCCACCATCCTCCAACACCACCAATTATGAATAACAGTAGGACAGAGTGGGTAAACAAAAGAACAATGAACAACATAAAACATAGTCGCAACAGGTGCCTGTAACTAGTGAATGTAACAACACCCCCCAGCCTCCCCAGAACCCACCCCTTCTTTAGTTTGTAACATTCAGTAAAAGAATAACAGTTCACCAAATATCCGTTCATACAGCAAGATGACTCAACCCACATTCCCCAATTGCCCCTTCCCTCCGTGCCAATATCCCACATTATCTCCACATTAATCTGACTGTATATCATTTATTCCAATATGCAGTTTTCCCCTTGTCAGGCACTGATCTTGTGCTCCCATCTCAAGCTCATGTGAAACCCTCCACCCCCAAAGTGGCTCCATCTGTCTCCCTCGGAGGTATCTCCCCAGCCCCAGATCAGTATATCGTCCCCCATTAGCTGGGCCTCAGCATCACAATCCCCAGCTTTAGCAACCCCCACCATGCCCGTGAGGCCCAGGACCAAGAAGGGACTAGGCCACACCCCAACATATGTGTCACCCCCCAGCCCCACTAACCTAATGTCACAGAGGCAAACCTCCGAGAAAACAGAAAAAGGTGGTGTCATGCTCCCTCCTCCATGCCCGGAGTATCTTCAGGCATTTCACTTGAAAGTCCTTCATGCTACCAGAGGGTTCCCCTTCTCAGCATACAGTTCTCTGGCGTCCTGCACCATCACCAGGGCAATTGCCAGACAAAGTCTCATTGCCACCATTTCTGTAATCACATACGAGGCAGTCTAAGTTTAAGCACCACACAGTTGGACGCTGAGGTGGCCAAAATGAGGGAGTTGGGGGAAGCACAGCAAACAAAAAACAGAGCACCACAGAGGGACAAGTCCATCCAAACATCCCAGGGTCAGACAGAGCCAGTTTTTTGGGTGTCTGTGCACATTATAGGGAGCAGTGCGGCTGCCCGCCACTCAGTGCCAGCAAGTAATTACAGCCATTTGGATCACCTGGCTTTCACACTCAAACCTTGGCATTTTCTTGTCCCTGTCTTCAATAAACCTCCGCAACTTCTCAACTTCTCAGCTTCCCAGAACGAATAACTGGCACCTTCAGATTTTACCCTCACCACGGCGGGAAAGACCATGAAAAACTCTATTCCCCTCTCTCTAACCATATCCATGCAGGGGTTGAATAGCTGCCTTTTCTTCTGGACCCTTGCAGATAAAGTCCTGATGAATTGTAAGCTTAGCTTCCTTGTAAACCATCTCCTTTTTTGCCCTGTATGCATCCGTAATTGCCTGCCGGTCTCCGAAGTGGTGCATACAGAAAATGATCTGCCTAGGGGGTTGATTCAAAGGGGGCCTCAGCACCAGCACTCGATGTGAGCATTCAATTTTGATTTTCTCCCCTTCGGCCTCCAACCCCAGGATTTTAGGAAGCTCCTCTGAACAGAAGGTTACCGCACGTCTACCCTCCACGCCTTTGGGCAGACCTCTAATCCTCAAGTTACTGCGCCAGTTATAATTTTCTTGATAGTCCAGGGAATCTTTCAAAGCCTCCAGTTCTTGTTTGAGCTGTGCCATGCGGTTTGTCTGAGGGGTTACTGTGTCTTCCAAATCTGACATGCACTGTTGCAGTTCTTGCACATCATTCGATTGCTGTGCTATTTCAGTCGTTAGTGTGCCAATTTTATCTTCAAAAAGGTTGAGCCTAGGACTAAGGCCCTTCAGGACCTACTCCGTAACCGTTTTCCTGAGCAGGATGAGCTCTGTGGCTGAAAGCAAGATCGGGCCCAGGCTACTAGACACCATGGTGTTTTGATGCTGCGCTTTTTTTTTGCAAATTTTTCTGTCTGCCTCGATGTTTTGGTGGAATTCAGGTAATCGGCCATATTTCCAACTTGTAAACTGCAAGATTAAATTTTTATGCCAAAAATTCAGCCAGAAATACATTTTAATTCTTGATTAGCACGGAGCTCCTGAGGGATGTGTCTGTTACTAGCAGCTGCTCATTAGCGCCCCCCCCCCAAAAAACATGCTTTTTATTGGTATTTCATTTTAATACAGTCATACTACTCATTATAAAAGACTGAATTATTTTTATCTAGCAATCTTCTTGTAACTTTAAGCTGATAATTGTACTAAAAATAATAAATGTGTTATTTACTGCTATGTCACTGCCCCAAATCTTCTTGCAAACTAAGTGCTATACCTAGGTTTAATTTTAAAATCATTTTCACTCTCTGCATCTACAGGCTCCTGTAGCAACCATTTCAACAACTTAACCATCTGAACCGAACTTGTTAGTTGTCTTGTAGTGCAGAATGCAAAAAAATCATTAGCAAATTGCAAATGAAGCTGATGCAAGAAGATGCCATACAAAATGTGCAACTTTATTTGGGCAAGGTAAACAAATATATATATTTAAGTGCTCTGAGTCACAGCTGAGGTTACTAGTTTAAATCTTGTTCCCAGATGTCTGACCCTGCACTTTATCAGTCTCGGAACTGATTCTGCATTACAGGCAAGGTAAAAAAAAAAAAAAAAGACTTAAGTGCAAAACTTACATGGTGGGGGGAGGGGGTGTTGAACAAGCAATGTAACAGTTTCGTATATCATAAAGTCAGCAGGTCAACAGTTTCCAAGAGAAATCACGTTTCCCAATTTGACATGTGTACATAACTACGACAATATGACAGACAGACTTAAGTGATGCACTTACATAAGGGGGAGTTGAACCTCGCAAAGTCTGCAGCACTTTATTACTGTCAGTGATCTGACAACTGCACTTTGACAGAACTAAAACTTGTTCCCCTCACCCAAACATCTGACCCCGCACTTTATAACTGTCAATTCTGAACTGATTCTGCAAAACAGGCAAGGATAAAAACAAAATCTACTGTAATTCAGACAGAGTTAAAGAGATCCACCAAGGTAAATGAAAGTGGTTGTCTGTGCACCTGATATATAGGTGCCTTACCTCAGGGAAAACATTCTAATATGTTAATGCCCCAAAATAATACTATTGTTAAAATGCAGTATCCCTCGTAAAATTAGATGATCTTTGAGCCTGTGTCTTGCAGCAGACCATAACACATGGGATATCAGTCACAGGAGTCGCATCCTCCCAGATGACCTTTTCTCAGTCTACCCAGGGACCTCCCCTTCCTGTCACCACATGGTGTGCTTCTGCACGTATAAATAGGGGAGGTCCATGATACTCCTCAATTTTTTTCTACTGCGACTGGGTAAGCATAAAGTTCTCCAGAGTCCAGCTTTCTTCAGTTCGTTGATGAAGAGTTCTGCTGACCCAAACTTCATTTCAGCGGGTTCATCTACTGATGTCTTTAGGTCCCTTATTCCGAAAGTGTTCCTGTGGCCACTTCAACAAGGCCACAAAGCTTTGAATGCTACAGCAGCTCAGGGCATTCCTGATGGAGCAAAAGGTAGCCCTTCTGGAGCAACAGCAATGCTCCACTGGGGGGGGGGGGGATCTTCAGTGTCCTCCTCGGGGTCTCGCAGAGGAGAGCCCTTCTCTTTGACGAACCATGGGGTCGAGAAGAAACACATCTCCAAAACCAAGCATGTTTCTCGCGCACCACTATCTTCATTGTCAAAGATCTAGAGTTCCACTAAGAAAGTGAGTATTAGGAGGGGAACCCACTACTCTACCATTTTCTCCTCTGTCGACGATTGTGAGTCCCTCTCTTCCTTCATTGATGGTCCTTCTGTCGATGAAGACTGTTGGAATTAGTTTACAGCTGACACCGCTGCCTCCTCCCACATGTCTTTCTGGCCATCGTCTGTCGACGATGGCTGCAGCACCACTGCCGGTTTTCCCGTCGACAGTGCATTCTACTACACATTCGGCAGTTCTCCCGTTGATGGTGGCTCCTTATCCAGCCACCATTGTCTCGTCGACTGTGTTCCTGTCGACGAGTGTTACTGCACCAATGACAATTTCTTTGTCGACGGTTAGACCCCCTGTTGGGAGCTCTCTAATGGCTCCTCCTCTGTTGTCGATGGTATTGGGGTCTTTGGCCATTCCATCTGTGGTGCCCATAATCGGTCCATGGCCCCTGCCTCCTCGGGGGGGGTCAGCTGGCCATGGTGGACATTCAGGTTTGGGGAGGCGGTGGTCCCCGTTTCTGCCCCTTCCAGACCTTCTTTGGCCTCCAGGACAGACAGCTCCTCTCCAGCCTCTCAGGAGGGTTTCATCCCAGAGAGGAAGATATGTCTGACCAATTCTTACAGGAGTGGGACATGGCGGATTTGCAAGAGGAGGAGGAAGAGATGGACCAGGATCAACAATCCCCGGTGTCCTCTTCTGAGGTGTCATCCCTTCAGGGAGAACCTACGCCACAGCAAATGTTTGGATTCCAACCTACGGACCAGGATGCCTCCAGAAAAAAGTTGGCCCAATACCTTGGTATTCCAGAAAGCCCCACCTTGGTCATCTCTCCCTTGGTGGATGCCTTTGAGGAGGCCATTTTGGCAACCTGGCAGCAACCATTCAGGATTCCATCCGGCCCCGCAAAGCGGACCGCCTTTATCGGGCCCCTGTGGAACACCCTTATCTTACTACCCCACCACAAGCAGACTTGGTAGTTCGTAATGCAGCTTGTCATAGGTCTGCTAGACCACAGCATATGAGTGCTCAAACCCCTGACAAGGTCTCCAAGAAATTGGATGTCCTGGGAAGACGTGTCTATGCCTTGGCTACAATATCCCTTCATATCCTCAACTGTATGGGTCACCTCCTCAGATATTAGGAGGAAATCTTAAAAGCTGCTCTGGAATCCGTCCAGTCCCTTTTGGCAGATCAGTCGCAAGAGGACCTTAATGTAAAGTTTTCCACTGCAGCAGCTGTCTGTCGCCACCTGCTCATGGCCGCCTATGATGCCGTAGATTCTTCAGCACGGGCCACCTCTGCAGTTATTTGCCTCAGACACCATGCTGAGGGTTTCAGAATTCTCATAAGATATACAACAATCCATCCTCAGTGCTCTCTTTAAAGGGGACAAACTCTTTGATCCACAGGCCCAGGACATTCTGAAGGATTTACAAGACTCCGGTCGTAACCTTCAGTCAGTTTGGACCTTATAGCACCCTCAAACTAAACCTGCATATAGGGGATCCTTTCGTGGCCACTTCAATCGTGATAGACCTATTACTCGGATGCAGCCCACTAACAAGTGAAAGACTCAGTTAACTCTGCCTGGACCCAGAAATGCTTCCAAAACATCCAGATATGTCCGTGCTGCTCCTCAGCAGGGCCAGCCTTCAGCCTGAAGGCCTGTCTCTGGCTGTGGTGGCGGAGACCCCCTCCACAGCTGTTAGGGGCAGGTTTTCCCTGCACCTCAAAGGTTGGCAAGGGATCTCTTCAGACCTCTGGATCATTTAATAGGCTCAGTATGGTCACACATTGGACTTGATCAGTCCTCCTCCTCCTCCTCTGGTCTCTCATTACCTTCCAGACCATGGTTTGGTAGTGAGGGTGGAAATAGATGCTATGTGACGAAAGCTGGCCATAGAACCTGTTCCTGCTCATCAGAGGGGCTCAGGATATTACTTCAAATTTTTTCTAGTTCCAAATTGAACGGGAGACATATGCCCCATTCTGGCTCTCGGAGGGCTCAACCTCTACACAAGGTACCAAAAATTCAGGATGGTGACTTGCCCACCCTGCTCCCCCTTGCTGAATGCGGGGGACTGGCTCTGTTCCCTGGATATGAAGGACGCATACCTTCATATCATGTTTCACCCTGCACACTGGCGGTTTCTACGCTTCCAGTTCCAGGGCCGTCATTTCCATTTCTGGTTCTCCCCTTCTGCCTTTCCTCAGCCCCAAGGGTGTTTACAAAATGACTGGTGGCAGTGGCAACGGTCCTACATAAGGAAAGCCTTTATGTCTTTCCATACCTGGACGACTGGCTCCTCAATGCGTCATCATGCCCCATGTTAGAATACACCCTGGCCTGCACCCTAAGGGTGTTCTCCATGTTGGACATCACAGTCAACCATCCAAACTCTGTGATGGTCCCATTACAAACTCTCCAATATATAGGAGCAATACTGAACACCTCTCTAGGCATGGCATTTCTTCACAGGGTCTGGGCAGACACCATTCTTGCTCTGATATTAAGAATGCAGACTTGTCAGTATGTGTCCGCCTCCTGGTACATTTGGCGACTACTATCCCCACTGTCTTTCATGTCAGACTTGACATGAGGGTACTTCAGTGGACCCTATGAGTCCAATGGGATCAGAAGATGGACGACTTCAATGCCCCTATCCTATTATCTTCCCCAGCACTCCGCGCCTTACAATGGTGAAAGTCCATGGACAGTCTGCTCAAGGAGCATCATTCCATCCCCCTGTCCCGGATCTCATACTGATGACGGACACTGACTTAATGGGTTGGGGTGCCCATCTACAGCAGGTTCAGTCCCACGGCTCTTGTATGAATGTGGAGGCTCGTCTTCACATCAGCGTCCTGGAAATGAGGACTGTCTTGTATGCATTACAAGCATTCGAGACCTTGCTCCCTCAGGGTTGTCTTCAAGTGCAATCAGACAGTTCAGCGGTAGTTCACTGCCTGAGCAAATAAGGTGGTACCCATTCATACTCTCTCTGCCGAGAATCCATGAGGGTGTGGTATTAGGTGCTCTAGAAGGGCATTCACCTTCTGGCGGTCCACATTCCAGTGGTGTCAGATACCCTAGTAGACACCCCGAGCAGATCCTCTGCATGAGCCCACAAGTGGAAACTCCACTTATACGTCTTGGAAGACTTCTTCCGCCAGTGGGGTTGTCCGGAGTTGGACCTATTTGCCTCTCAGCAAAATGCAAAACTGCCTCTCTATTGCTCTCTTGAGCAAGGTGCTGAAACTTTATCGTAGGACGTCTTATCTTGTTTTTGGACAGGACAATATCTTTACGCTTTCTCGCTCTTTCCTGTCCTGCAGAGAGTACTCCTAAAACTGATCAGAGACAGGGTGTCTGTGCTTCTCGTAGCTCCCTACTGGCTGAGGCAGATCTGGTCCCCATTGCTTCTGAAAATCTTGGACCGGGATCCACTTCCTATGCCACTTTGTCTCTCCTGTCACAGGAGAATGGCTCCTTGCTGCACCCAGACCTTCACTCCCTGCACCTGAATGCTTGGTTCCTGAGGACATAGTCCTCTCTCGCTACAAAGTGTCCCCAAGGGTAGCAGAGATCACACGGGCGGTTCAGAAGTACTCTATGAGATCCTCCTACTCTGTGAAATGGAAATGCTTCTCCATGTGGGCCTCTTCCTGGGAACTGGACCCCTGTGAGTGTTCCCCACAGAGCATCTTAGACTACTTACTCTCTCTGTCTGAGACTGGCCTGAAATATTCCTCAGAAGTCCACCTTGTGGCTGTTTCAGCGTCTCACTTACCTGTGGACAACAAACCATTGTCCCAGTTGACTCTGATAAGAGCTTTCTTGAAAGGTATCCTGCACTTTCATCCCCCTATATGGGATCCAGTCCCCTTGTGGGATTTGAATTTTGTGCTTGAAAAACCTGACTTAAGTCCTTTTGAGCCAGCGGATACATGCAAGCTCCATTTTATGTTTAGAAAATGATTTTACTGGTGGCGATTATGTCAGGCAGATATCTCAGAGTTGCAGGCGCTAATGTGCAGGCCACCTTACTTGCAATTCCTTATGGATCGGGTGTCCTTACGTACTAACCCCTCCTTTCTCCCGAAAGTGGTTTCTGAATTTACCCTAAATCAGTCCATTCAATTGCCAGTATATTTTGTGGAGCATAAGAATCCATGGGAAGCCCTACTTCATACTCTCCATGTGCATAGAACATTGAGACTTTTACCTTCTCTGCACTGAACAGTTGTGAAAAACTGAGCAACTTTTTGTTTCTTTTGCCCCAGGACAATGGAGCATTCAGGTTTTAAAGCAGTGCTTGTCCACATGGTTGGCCAAGTGCATTACGTTCATGTATAACAAATATGATAAACCTCTCACAGAGACTGTGAAACCCCACTCGAGACACGGCGACCTCTGTAGCGTGTTTTCGAGGTGTCTCGGCCTTGGAAGTTTGCGAGGCTGCCACCTGGTCTACTGTACATACATTCATGAAACATTACAGTCTAGGCATTGCTTCCAAGAAGCATGCCTACTTTGGATGGGCTGTCCTCAAAGGCCTCTTGTCCTAACCTGATATGGTTTGCGTCTTCCTCCCTTGGGCATGATAACTGCTTGGGATTCTTCCCATGTGTTATGGTCTTCAGCAAGAGATTGGCTTGAAGAAGATAGTACAGTTGCATAAGAACTTACTGTAACAGTAGATCTTCGAGAGTATCTCTTGCAGCAGATCATGCTGCCCCACCTGCCTTCCCCCTTGCTATTGCTTCAGAAGGGTACCTTGCTCCAACCTCTCATGGAAGCCTCGAGCTGCTGCCTTTTTGTTGCTCTTGTTTCCCATTGGAGACCAATGAGTATCTTCTCATAACTGGTCGATAAGATGGAAAAGAACTGAGGAGTATCAGGGACCTCCCCTTTTTATTTGTGCTGAAGCACACCACGTGGTGATAAGGAGGGGAGGTCCCTGGGTCGACTGCTGAGAAGTCATACGGAGGATGTGATGCCTGTGGCTGATATCCAGTGTGTTATGGCCTGCTACAAGAGATACTCTTGAAGATCTAATATATATATATATATATATATAGCAGATGTCTGGAGTAGTTTCATAGTACTTTTCTGGAATGATATATATATATATATATATATAGCATTCCAGAAAAGTACTATGAAACTACTCCAGACATCTGCTTCCCTGTCTGGAGTACACAAGAAAATAGACAAAATGTATCAGCTGTCTAAGACTGACACTGACTTCCTGTATGTGCACCCTAGTCACGAAGGAGTAGTACATCAGGCAGCTTGTGATAAAGACAATGTCCCTCTCGCCTCTTAGCCCCCTGAGAAGGGGTTTAGGAGACTTGACTTTATGGATAAAAAATCTTATACTTCAGCCTCTCTCCTCCTGCACCTTTCTTCTACCTGGCTTATACTGCCAAGTACCAACAGGCTGTATGGACTCTGTCCTGCCTATTGCTCAGCATAAGCCAGATACCATGGCCTGGGACATAGTAGAGACTGCAAAAACTGCATTGGAAGCTACCAAGTTTCAATTCCATATGGCAGCAGACAACAGTGATGTAGCCTCCAGGGTTAGGGCCCAGGCCATTTCCTCAGGTGCTTTTCTTGATTAAGAACAACTAACCTGTCACAGGACACCCAGTCCAAAGCTATGGACTTCCCCTGTGACCAAAACTCCCTCTTTGGTGATAGAACTGAGGTTTACATGAAGAAGGTAGAAGACTACAAAATAGCCTACCAGAGTAATACGGCCAGCAGGGGGGAAAGGCTCCTACTCAATAAAGAGCTCAGAACAAAGGGAACAAGACTAGGGGTTACTTCCCTAGACCCTTCTCTCCCTACCCTATGCCAGTGGACTACACCCAGATGAGAAGATTTCTACAGAGGGAGAGGCAGGAGAGGTACCTCTACCCCTGCTGCTGCCATACAATCTAAGTCCTGACTCCAGCATCTAGGTCACCTCTGCTCTACCAGTAGGAGGCAGGCTCTCCCACTACCTCCAGTCCTGAACCCTCATAACTTCAGACAAGTGGGTCCTGGAGATAATGGAAAAGGGCCTACCCCTTCAGTTCAAAATGTTTCCATCTCTCAGGGGTCCTTTCCTGTCAAAACCCCAAACTCATACAGAAAGACTTCTTTTGGAGCTGGAAGTAAAGAAGCTGCTAACAGCAAAGGCAATAGAAGAGAGTACTTCCTTCCCAGAGAGGGAAAGGTCTCTATTCCAGATGCTTCTTGCAGAGAAGAAAATTGGGGAGTGATGTCGAATCCTCAACCTCAGGCATCTAAACAGGCACTTACTCAAACCAAAATTTAAAATGGTCACTCTGACAACTGTGTTTCATTCTGTTCAGCAAGGAGACTGGCTAGTCTCCCTGGCTGTCAAGGACATCTATTTTCATATCACAGTAAGGCAGTCCCACAGGCAATTTCTAAGGTTCATACTGCCTTCAGGACACTACTAGTTTGCAGCCATGCCCTTCGGCCTCTCTTCAGCCCCAAGAGTATTCACCAAGTACCTAGCTGTAGTGGCAGCTTATCTCAGAAAATGGCACTTCAGTCTACCCATATTTGGATGACTGGCTCCTGGTGGGCAAGACGACTCTGCAGGTGGAAGAGGCCCTCAACATCTCAAAACAAAGCCGGCCTGGTGGCGCTGAGGGTTGAGGCGCTGGACGCCACCTTGCACCACACAGGCGACCTGGGTTCGGGGCAGGCTCTCGGGACACAGGGGAGACGGTAGGGGTGGGTGAGGATTAGCGCCTGTTGTGCTGTTCTCCCGGGGTGGAGGTTGGGGATCGCTGACGTGCCAGCGGCCCCTGTGGAGACCGCGGCTGCAGCATGCTCAGCTCCACATAATCAGCATGCCTAGCGCAGGCAGGGGTTGCCATGTGCCTAAGCGTCAGGGGCGTGCAGGGGAGAGATCACCAGAACAGGAAAGCCTGGTCTGGGTGGCGGCAACTACCCCCCAGCCTGTGGCCGGAGTCCATCCTGCCTGGCCTTCCAGCTCCTCCACCTGGGTCCTCTCCCACGCCGGAGTCTTGACTATAAAGTGCGCCCAAGAGGTGGGGCGGCCCCACCCCAGAGGGGTTAAGCCGGGGGTGCCGATCATGGACAGAGGAGGAGGGAGAGAGGAGGCACAGGTAGGAGGACGTCAGGAGCAGGCAGGATGCCTGAGAGAGGCCCCCAGACCACGACTGAAGGGAAAAAGATTGGTAAAAAAAAAAAATCACAGAACAAACTTTGCAGTCTTTGGAATTCCTTATAAATGAAAGAAGTCCCATCTGACCCCACCTCAGCTCCTTACTTTTATTGGAGCAGACCTGGATACACAGCAAGGCAGGGCCTTCCTTCCTGAGGACAGGATACAAAATTTCCTGTCACTGGCAAACTCCTTTGTCTTGGGCCAGCCCAGGCCAGCTAGACATTTTCTGAAGCTCTTGGGACACATGGTGTCCATGACAGCTGTTGTTCCAGAAGTCAGATTCCAGATGAGGGATATACAGTACCACCTATGGGCTCACTGGTCCCAAAAAAGTCATTCTCTGTCCAAGCTGGTTCCAGTCACGAAAACCTTACTCCAAGCTCTGGACTGGTGGGAGGATCCTACTAACCTGCTGGTAGGAATCCCTTTCCAACTGCCTTCTCTCACAAAGGTCATTACCACAGATGCCTCCCTCCTGGGGTGGGGAGCTCATCTGGACAGTCATTCTGTCAGTGGCACTTGGACTCCCAAGGAATCTGCAAGCCACATAAATCTACTGGAGCTCGGAGCCATCTGCCTCGCGGGTGAAAGGCCATTCAGTGCAAATCAGAAAAGACAACACCACTGCAATGTTTCACATAAGCAAGCAGGGTGGTACAGTGTGTACAGTGCTTTGTACAGAGGCAATGTAAATCTGGTCTCTAGCCTACTCCCTCGACGTCAGCCTTTCAGTCATACACCTCCCAGGAAAGAACAACACTCTGGCAGATGCCCTCAGTCGCATCAGCCAGGGCACAACAAGTGGACTCTGAACAAGCAAGTCCTTGCCAGTTTTCAGAAAGTAGGGTACTCCAGAAATAGATCTGTTTGCCTCTCACCTCAGTCAGCTTCCTCTGTACTGCTGCAGGCCTCCAGCACTAGGGACTCTTCCAACAGATGCCGTGTCCCTGGACTGGTCAGGGAATTTCTTTATGCCTTCCCTCCCTCTCTTCTGGTACACAGAGTGCTGCTGAAGCTAAGGTCCCAGCCTGCAACAATGATCCTGGTGATACCGGATTGGCCAAGGCAGTCTTGGTACTCTCTCCTGCTTAATCTTTCGGTTCTGTCCTGCCAACAGTCTTTGCATTCGCCCTGTGAACTGCTGCACACAGTTCTGTTACTCAGGAACACTAAAAAGCTACACATTGCGTGTACTTACAATCCCCCTATTGGGGGGACATGTCGGGGTTGTCCTACCTCCTTGACACTGTTGGGTCATTGACTGGGAATAATGAGCTAATGATACTGGGCAATCTCAACTTAAACTGGCTTGGTGGTAATGCTAAGATGTATGAGCCCCTGCTTGCTGGTCTCTTATTGTCCCAACTCATTAAAGAACCCACTAGGTGGTCCTCCGCTGGTGGCACAGGCTCCCTCCTAGACTGGGTCCTGTCCAATAGACCAGAGAGGATTAGCTCTTCTGGCACTCTTCCTGACTCCATCTCCGACCACTCACCTGTGTTCTGTGTATGGAAGATCTCCTCCCTGAAAATTCCTCATAAAGTCATCCAAGTTAGGGACTTCTTCAGGTTTGACCTGGGGTCTTTCCATAACGATCTACGGCTTACTGTCCGGTCTGCGGTTTGGAATGCCCAGGACTCTGCCTCTGCAGTCAGTCATTTTCTCAGCACCTTTGGGGCACTGCAGGATAAACATGCCCATCTCATCAGATGGAGGGTAAGAGTGTCTGCTACCAAGTGGTTGCATGGGAGCCTCCTTACCCTCATGAGGACTAGTGACAAGTGCTGGGCCAAATTCAAGGTCACGATGGACCAGGCCATATTTCAGCAGTATAGGAGGCTCAGGAACGAGTGTAAGAAAGCAGTCAGGGCTGCCAAAAGTGAATTCTGCAAAGTGGCACTGCTGAATTCAGCTAAAGACCCTAGGACTTCCTGGAGGAACATAAAGAACATAGTAAGTGGTTCCCCCAACTCTGAGGCTGCTGACATGCTCATTGACGGTACTACTTGTAACAATCCACTTACTATCGCCAATGCATTTAACTCACACTTCTCGGACCTGTCTGCCTTCACCTCCCTATTCTCCTCCAGTGGTTGCAATAGTTGTGTCCATGACCCTGCTCCACAACGGGCTCCCATCTCCTGCTCGTTATTCTATTTCAAGGCTGTTATGGCACAAGAGATGCAGAGATTGCTCTCTGGTCTCTCCTCCTTCTCCAGTGCTGACCACGATGTCATGGAACCTAAGCTCCTCTGTCTTGGTGCCTCTCATATTGCCTCCTTGGTGGCCCATATCTTCAACTTTTCCCTAGCCTCTGGGGTCATCCCTGATATATGGAAGGTGGCTATGGTTGTCCCCATTCTCAAACAGGACAACCCTAAGATTCTTGACAACTACCAACCGATAGCCATATTGTCTACTGTCAGTAAACTTCTTGAGAAAGTTGTGGCTGGACAGCTCACTGAATCTTCCTGGACATAAGTCTCCACCACTCATTCACACTATTGGGATCTGCGCCGGAGGCACTAGGACCCATCGGGAGCAAACTTTTTGCTGGGGAGTCGACGCCAGAGATGGCGCCGCGAGGAACGGCGTCATGAGCCCCAGCTCTCGTAGCAATGACCATCTCGGCGTCGACTCCCCAACCGCCTCAGTTCCTTTTTCCCACTGCGTCGATGCGCTTCAGTAGCGGACGTCGGCTTCGTGGAGTCGAACTTCAAACTAGCAGCATAGTTTTCAGTTTTTATTATTTTGTAGTATTATCTCGATACAGTATCGCTTAAGTTATTCTTATTTTCAAATAAAACGATAAAGAAGTCTCAGCCTACACTGATGAAGTCGACCATGAGCAGGTCAGGTGACAGTAGGGAGACTTTGTATGAAAGCTGTTCAGCCAGTCGGGCTGGGTCCGGTCCGCCGCCTTCTCCGGAAGGGGGGGGGGTCTGATGACGGTCAGTCCAGTGGCGGGGATGGGCGGTCCCATGAAGCATAAAGCCAAGCGGTCGCATTCTCAGCACCGTTCGACCTGAAACTCTTCTTAACCCGCCCGCAGGTCCAAAAAGAAGGCATCACTCGAGGTCGCCCTCACAATCGTCTCTGGCGTGAAGCGTTTGGTTATCGGGGCTAGTTGCGGTCTCCTCCTTTGGAGTCGCCGACAGCGGCTTCTGGTAGCCGACGTCTTCGACATCGGAGTCCTACCCCGCCCGCAGGTAGGTCTTCAGATAAGCAGTTTCATCAGTGGGCCGCTCTTATGGAGCAATGGGCTCGGAGGTTGGTTCGGCTACCTGGCTCAGTCGTTCGTGGGCCTTCGGGCTCTCTGGGCAACCAGGTAGGGCGGTTGGACTTTCCTGGTCACTCGGCACCTTCTTCGGTGCCGTCGACTCCGTGCTTAGGTGTCTCCCCCCAACATGGCTTCGGCACAGGGGGCCACACCGATGCCCTTATCTCCTGCTCTTTTCCTTCAAAACCTGTTTTCAGTCTCTGGGGCGCCTTTGGCGCGTGTAGCCCTCTGGCGCTGTCCCTCGGCGCCGTGCGGCTTCGGCGCCACATGGTTCCTCAGAGTCGTTCTCGCCGCCAGGGGCTCTCGGGGACTTTCCTTTTGTCTCTTTTCCTCCTTCCTCTTCTGGCTTTCATCCCTTTCCTGTCCATACAGTCTCTCCTGGACTGTTAGGAGATGACGTTGAGCCTGACCCAGACCTTCGGCTGGGCGATGAGGTGGACGAAGCAGGATCTTTTACTGCTGCAGAGCCTGTGGTCGAGGACCTGTCATTTAAGTCTCTGCTGAAGAATATGATTTCCACTTTCTCTCAGACTACAGACATCGATCCTGGGAAATTGCTAAGACTCCAATACCTTCACGCCTCGGAGATCCCTCTGGATTTGACTCCTCTGATTCAGCCTTCCTTCGAGACGCTGTCTCAAATGGTATGGAATAATCCTGCTCTCTCTTCATCGGTGGCTAAATCCATTGATAGAAAATATTCAGCCCCCAAGGATCGTCCCATTTTGGCATCCCAAGCTTTTGCGGATCCTATTGTAGTCCTGGCAGAGAATGATAAGGTCGTCCTTCCTCAGACCACTACAGTTCGACCTATTAACAAGGAATCTCATAAGATAGACACCTTAGGTAAGAGAGTCTTTGCTGCTTCTACCCTAAGTATGCGTATTGCCAGTTACCAGGGCTATTTTTCTCAGTACGAGTATATCCTGTGGCACTCTCTCAAGCAATTGGTTGAAGCTCTTCCGGAGTTGGATTCAAAACCAGAGCTTCTCCAAACCATTACCAGGGGTATTGAATCTTAACAACCAACAGGTTAAAGCAGCCATGGACACTTTCGACTCCGCTTCCCGTTCAGCAGCTGCTGGTATTTGCATCCGCCGCCATTCCTGGCTGCGCACTTCAGGCTTCACCAATGATGCGCAACAGCAAGTAATGGCATTGCCCTTTGATGGTGCATATCTTTTTGGTCCTCAGGTCGAGCAAGCTCTAGAAGCTACACAAAAGACTAGGTCAGCCATTAAGTTGGCTAGACCCCCTCCTGCCCCCTCTCGAGGGCATGCCAGTAACGTCAATTTCATAACTGTCAGTCCTTTGAGGCAGAGGCAGGAGAAATTTCCATAAGAACCAACCTGCCCAACCTCAAAGAAAGCGCGGCAAAGCGCAGGGCAGCGCCCAAGCGCCACCTTATAATTGCTGGCCCAAGTTCTACCTCAACTGCCGAGGTGGACTTTTCCTCTCCGATTGGAGGTCGGCTGATGCACTTCTACAGCCAATGAAGTCCATAACCTCAGACAAATGGGTTCTTCGGATAATCCAGAGTACTCACTCAATTTTGTGGAAACCCCTCGGATTGTCCTCTAACGACAGCCCAGGCTGTCTGCCTTTCAATCAGACCTTCTCACCGCCGAGATTCAGGCCTTCTAAACAACAGGGCAGTAGAACTTGTGCCGCTGCATCAGCAAACGGGGTTCTCTCATTACTTTCTGGTTCCAAAGAGTCTGGGGAATACGCCCCATTCTAGATCTCCAAGCTAAACAAATTTCTCCCTAAGGAGAAATTCAAAATAATTCTCTAGGAACCCTGTTGCCTTGCTTCATCAACCACGACTGGTTAGCTTCCCTAGACATGCAGGATGCTTACCAGCACATTCCCATTCACCCGAGGCATCACAAATTCCTGAGGTTTGTGGCTCTGGGA
Source organism: Neoceratodus forsteri (assembly GCA_016271365.2). Classification (NCBI taxonomy): domain Eukaryota; kingdom Metazoa; phylum Chordata; order Ceratodontiformes; family Ceratodontidae; genus Neoceratodus; species Neoceratodus forsteri. The sequence goes on along the minus strand of CM057453.1, from coordinate 1,482,207,681 downwards.
CAACATTATCAGTTCAGAGTCCTGCCTTTTGGGCTTTCCTCGGCGTCATAAATTTTACAAAGTGTTGTCAGATCTTCCCTTGTCAATCTTCACCATTCATTACTTACTGGGTGTAAGCGGAGACGCGCAAATCCACCGGGGAACTTTTTTTTTTTTAAGTTTGCACTAACGGCACCGCCTCGAGGTGACGTCATGCCAGAGGAGGCGGCCGTTAGTAGCGACTGACTCCTCCTCCAACTCAGTTCTGTTTCTCCCCCGTCGAGGCAGCACCTGTTTCGTGGGTAGAAAGTTTTTCTACCTGCGTAGTACCGACTCCTGTTTTCCTTGCTTTTCACGCCATTCCGGTAAGACTGTTCTTTTTCTATCATACGGCATCGGTGTGTTTTCCTACTGTGTTTTATCCTTATTAGTTTAGCATGATGTCGGTTCCAGAGCTAAAGCGCTTTTGACGGGCGTGCCCCTATCGTCGGTGCTCCTGTGGCGGCATTTCTCCGTCTCGGACCGGCATGATGTTTGTCCCGTTGCCTGGGACCCAACCATGACATGGATTCGATGCGGCGCCTGTTTCTCTATGGGCCGCCGTGTCCCTCGAAGTCCAGCGTTCAAGCTCGGCAAGCCCGCTGACCCGAGGACGGCGTCGCTCAAGAGATTCTCAGGTAAGGTCTCTGAGCCCTTCCCCGGGTCCCCTCCCGGGCCCTACTCACAGTCCGAGGAGGAGAGGGTCTCCTCGTCTTTTCTTGCGGAGGTCCCTTCTGCGGTGTCGGGGGCGTCGTAGTCCTCCCGGGGCCGCGGCGAACACACTCGGCGAGTCCCTCCTCGGAGGTGCAGGCTCCCCCCGTGTCGGCCTCGACTTTGGGCCAGAGCACAGGTGGACCCTCGATGCGCCTTTGGCTTCCACGAGGATCGGCAGCTTCGCGGTACCGGTGATCAGCAGCGCCGTTCCTAACGCCATTTGGATCCGGCACCGTTCGCGGCACGCGACAATCAAATGGCGCCGTTAAGCGGCGCTGCTTTGGATCCGGCGCCGGATTCGCGGTGCCGGTGATCCTGGCGGCGCCATTAAGCGGTGCCGCTTCAGGCCTCAGTGCTGTTGTGGCGCCCGATAGGTCATGAGCCGGCGCCGTCAATGATGCGCCCTCGTCTCCAGCGCGCTGGCGGCTGTCGACTAATCTTGCCTCCTTGGCGCGGGTGATTTCAGGCACCAGGAGCGGTGCCGTTTGTCCTAGCAGGCGCCGTGGGGTTTGGGAGTGGGGCCTGGCTGCTGCCAGCATTGGGGGCAGCGCCGCCGTTGGTACCAGGGCCGTTCGGCGCCGTAGCCCTCTGGGACCCCTGGGGTGGCCAGCATTGAGGTCCAGCTGCTCGTCTTCCTCGGAGGGCGATGACTCAAGCGATGGACCCATCCCTGGCACCCCACTCTTGAGGTCTGGGTCCCCTGTGGCTAGAGGGTACCAGGCGGCGCTGGCGGGCCCCTCCCTCTGTCCCCCCTTCCGTGCGTCTCCTGGGGCTCCCGGCTGGGGTGGCGGGGTCTCAGGGGGCAGGCATGGGGGTGACGGAGGAGCTCCCACTCTGGAGGGCGGTGACAGCTACCCCCGGGGTGCTGTTGCCCCTCTGGGGACGAGGAGCGCTGCTGAGAGGGAGGGCCCTCTCGGAGTCCGAGGGTTGAGGGCAGAGGGTCTGGCTCTCGGTCTTCTGTGGCCACCTCGGGGGGTGGCCAGGAGCCGTGATGCAGACCCGCCCTTCCCTCCGGGGCTCTAGGGGTGCCCTCTGGCGGCGGTTGCGGGACTGCCCTTCTGGATCCATGCAGTCGAGCATCGAGTCACAGGGAGGTTCTCCCCTGGGCTCTTCCAGGCTCCGCTTCCCCAGAGTTCCATCCTGCGGCCTGGTCTGTTGTCCGGGATCCCTCCAGCTAGGGCTCCGTTCCCCGGATTCCAGAGCCCTGGCAGAGAGCTGTTGCCTCCTAGGAGGTGCCCCTCTGCCATCTCTCTGCCCTCACCACCCCCGCTCCCAGGCCATGTCGGTCCTACGGGTCCGTTATCCTGGGAGCAGTTCAGGGGTTCTGCGGCGGCCTTCCCCTCATATGTTAGGTACATGCATGAGCGGGTCTTCGACTTTCCCCCCGCCGCCAGGAGTCCTCTGGACATTCAAGCTCCCCATCATCCCTCGTCTCCCTCCTCTGAGGAGAGGAACCCCTGCTCATCTTTCCTCCGATGCTGATTTCACTGAATATCAGCGTTTCCTTCGAGGATGGTGAGGGATCTTGATTTCCTATATTCGGAGAGACAATACCCAGAGGAGCCGAGAATTCCTTGGTGAATTCAGTGCCCAGCATTTGGTGGTACCTTCCCGCCCATCCCTTCCGGGGCGTCTATCCGGTCCTGGCAGTCCCAACCGCTTCTTCTCCAGCCCGGCTGACTGTCAGCGTAGGTATTGTGCACCTCAAGTCTCTAGGTACCCTTCCCAGCCCCTCTGGTTTGGTCACCCTGGACACTCCTTCCGAGGCGCCGTGCCTGGCGCCCGACCGCCCCGGATCGGACTCTCTCCAGTTCGACCGTTGGGGGCGAAGAGTGTTCTCTTCTTCTCGTGCGGTTGCCTGTATTGTATCTCATCAGGCTCACCACGCTGCCTACAACCGGCATTTGTGTGATGATGTCCCCAGCTGTTGGCATCAATGCCTGACCAGGACAAACCAGACAGAGCCGTTGCCCTCTCGCGGTGAGGCTTGGAGCTGGCAAGACACCAAAACAAGGGCATCTTCGATGCCAATGAGTGGCTTCCAGGCTTGCGGGGACAGCGATCTGCATCAGGCGGACGGCATGGCTTGTCTCTCTCTGGGTTGTCACCCGGCCCGGCGTAGGGTGATTCGCTCCGCCTTCCGGGGAACCCGTCTTTTCTCCTCTAGAGCTAGGAGACTTTTGCAGGGGCTCCCTCCGTCTCCTCGTCCTCGGGAGGCACCTCCTAGCTCTTCCCCCACTTAGGCTTTCTGGATAAGCCAGGGTCTTCTCCTTCTGTTCCTCACCAACAGGAGGCTGGGGGTCTTGTTCCCTCAGGGTATTTTACCTCTCCCCCCCCGGGGAAGAGGAGCTTGGTACTCACCCAGGAAGTAATGAATGGTGAAGATTGACAAGGGAAGATATGAAAATTACATACCTACCGTAATTCTTGATCTTCTCTTGTATCTTCACCATTCATTACTTACCCCGCCCACCATCCCCTCAGTGGCCTCCACCTGTGGCTTCTCCCCCTCCCGTCTCCTTCCTCTCTCTCAAAAAAAAAAAAAAAAGAGGAAAATTACTCCTATTTTTTCCAGAAAAAAAAAAAAAAAAAAAAAAAAATTTTTATATCTATGTGCTTAAAGGGGATCCTTATTTCTCCAGAGAAATTATTTACTCTAAGATTCTTGGGCCTTTTCCTGGAATTGCGATATGGTGATCAGGCTCACAACTATCTCTTGCCATACCTTCTGGCAGATACTTCTGGGGTTTTAGCCTGACTTTGGCTATACAGTTTTTGATCCTGCAATTCCTGCTACCAACTGTTGACCTAGAATCAGCCCCCACCACTTTTAATTCGCATACCAGAGCAGAGGAGCATTTCACGACTATTTTTCTTTTAAAAAAAAAAAAAAAAGGGACAAACTGAGGGAACTCTCTCGACTGCTATAAGGCAATCTCTAAATTTAAGGTCATGCTCCTAAGCGGCAGGCTATGCTCTATTAAAAAAAAAAAAAAAAAATGGAAAAACAGGGGCAAGAAAATCCTTCTTGTAATATTCTGATGATTGGTTTTCCCTTCTAGTGTCCTCCTGGACAGTTTTACAGAAAACAGTGCTGACCATGACCAATCTTAGCCAGCCTAAGCCTCTGGCCTGCCTTGGCAAGTCCGACTGAGTTCCATTTCTATACCTATAAACCGCCTGAAAGGCTAGATTTCCATTTCTAAACCCTTGAGCTGGCTCTCATGCTGCCCCTGGGATTTATCCTTTCCTCCTCGGGTGTCCTCCAGTTAAGAGCCTTTCTCGGCCAGGGAGCCGAGAGTGGGGATCAAGGACCATGGCATGTTGAGGATAAGGACTATGCCCTCCTAGGTCTGTCTAGCGGGTTCGGTGAACCTTCTCTTCAGCTCTATCACGGGGATTCTTGCTTCCCTGTTAATCGAGCCTTAAGCTATCAACTAATTATGCTTAGTTAGAGCATTCTGGTCCCTTCAACATCCCATCTTTCTCTTCTCTTCTTCTTCTTCTTCTTCTTTCTTCCTTATTACCTTCCTCTCTCTCTCCTCCTAAGTCGCCCAGGTAAGGAGGCCCTGCGGTCCCTAGGTTAGGGATACTCTTATCTCCTCTGTCCTTTCTCCATCGGCTTATTCCTTTTTCAGTTCATTCTTCCTTACTTGCTATCCCTTGGCTATCTTGCCTCGCTATCTCTATCTCTATGCTTTCACTTTTTGCCTCTCCGGCTCACAGAACTGAGTTGGAGGAGGAGTCGGTCGCTACTAACGGCCGCCCCTCGCGCATGGCGTCACTCTCAGAAGGCGGTGCCGTTAGTCAGACTTTAAAAAAAAAAGCTCATGACGGTTCTGCGCCTCCGCACACCCAGTAAGTAATGAATGGTGAAGATACAAGAGAAGATCAGAATTACGGTGAGTACGTAATTTTCATTTCTCGCAGCGCACCTCAGAAAACTCGGAATACTGGTGTTCCCTTATCTGGACGATTGGCTTCTGGCAAGTCCTTCCAGGCAAGAGACTCTGGATGCCGTAGAGACGACCTCTCACCTCCTTACGTCCATGGGAGTCCTGCTGAACCTCAAGAAATCACAGCTGCAGCCCTCCCAGAGGCTCCTTTTCATAGGGACAGAAGGAACGATATCCTTCAGATGGCCCGTTACATCGGAGAGAACAGGTCAGTTACAGCGCTCTCGATGCAACGGATGCTGGGCCTCATGGCATCCTCAGTGTTCACTGAACCTCTGGCCCGTCTGCACATGAGAACCACCCAGTGGATGCTCAGTACTCAGTGGTCTCCAACCACTCACCCGCAGTCCTATCTCATCAAGGTGACAGAACCCCTACGGAGGTCTCTCACCTGGTGGTCTCAAAGAGGACAGTCTCCTGCAGGGATACCCCTTTGCCCCTCTGGACCATCAGATCTCCATTACCACAGACGCCTCACTAATGGGGTGGGGAGCTCACTGTCAGGCTCTCCACACTCAGGGTGTGTGGACTCACCTCGAGTCCCAGCTTCACATAAATGTCGTAGAAATGAGAGCCGTCCTTTATGCGGTCCGAGCTTTGAAGGACATTCTCCGTCACAAGAGAATATTCTCCTCAAACGGACACCAAAGCAGTGATGTATTGCATCAACAAGCAGGGCGGTGCTCATTCTTACCCCTTATGCAGAGAAGCGATGAGGGTCTGGGAATGGTGCTTGGAGCACAAGGCTCTAATTCAAGCAATCTACCTGCCAGGTGTACAGAACGACTTGGCAGACCGTCTCAGCAGAACAGAGACAGATCCTCACCAGTGGTCTCTCGACTCAACCATAGTTCAGTCGCTATTCGAAGAGTGGGGAACTCCGGACCTGGACCTTTTTGCATCCTCACTCAACGCAAAACTGCCTCTCTTCTGCTCCAGAAATCCAGGGCCTGGCATTTTTTGTCAGGATGCGTTCAGGCTGCAGTGGATAAACACTTTCTTTACGCCTTTCCTTCTTCCTCTAATTCAGAGGTACTCCCTCAAGTTCAAGTCTCAGGAGACAAGATAATTCTCATTGCTCCTTTTGGCCTCGACAACTGTGGTTTCCACTTCTCAACAGTATGTTGGCAGTTCCTCCAAACCACTTCCCTGCAGATGAACCTTTTAACTCAGGGACCGGTGGGTCCATCCCAATCTGACATCTCTTCACCTTCACGCTTGGCTCTGAAGGGTAAGTAAATCGGTTCAATGTCTCTCGAAGAGTTTCTGATGTCCTTCTGGCTGCTGAAGCGGCCACTCGAGAAACTTACACGCTAAGTGGGCGTTTTTCCCTCTGGTGTGCAAAGTCCTCTTTGAATCCCTTTTCCTGCCCTCCAGATAAAGTCTTAGAGTACCTTTTGGACCTCTCAAATTCAGGTCTCCAGTACTCTACAGTTAAGGTTCACCTTAGTGCCATCTCAGCGTATCATGAGCCGGTTTTTTCTCTTTCACTGGCTCAGTTACCTATGGTTAAGAGATTTCTTAAGGGCATTCTGCACACCAGACCCCTACAAGGCGTCCTGTTGCAGCCTGGGACATTAATCTTGTGCTAGACATGCTCACTGAAACCTTTTGAGCCTCTAGCTATCTGTGAGCTAAAGTTTCTCACCTGGAAGACTGCCTTCCTAGTGGCCATTACCTCAGCCATGAGGTCTCTGAGATACATGCCCTGGTCACAGACCCTCCGTATACTGTGTTCCATAAGGACAAAGTAGTCCTTAAGTACTCATCCTAAATTTCTTCCCTAAGGTTGTGTCAGAATTTCATCTTAACCAACCTTTGGTCCTTCCTCTTATTTTGCGGACTTCCAAAATGAAGGGGAACGCTCTCTTCATTCTCTGGATGTTAAGAGGGCCTTGCGTTTCTACTTAGATAGAACCAAGGATTTTCGTAAAGCCCAGCAACTGTTCGTTTCCTTCAATGAGGCCCGGCTGGGTCAACCTATCGCTATTAGATGTATCTCAGCATGGCTAGTGGCGTGCCTTCGTCACTGCTATTCCATGGCGCAGGTTAAATTGGAGGGTAGAGTTTACGCCACTCTTACCAGAGCGGTAGCGCCTCTCTAGCGAAATCAGAGCTGCATATTGCAGACATCTGCAATGCAGCTACCTGAGCTCAGTGCATACTTTCATTAAGCATTATAGCACTCGATGTCCATGCCAGATGACATTCTTCCTTGGCAGAGCCATCCTTAATGGACTTCTGTCTTAACAAATGTGAGCTCTTGGGTTTTCCTGTCGCCCTCTTGGGGATTATTAGCTCGGTACTCTCCCAATAGTGTGTGAATGAGTGGTGGAGACTTATGTCCGGAAGATATGAAATGATGTACCTACCGTAATTCTTGATCTTCTTGGGCGATCTCCACCACTCATTCACCACCACCCTCCGTCTGAGCTCACCTCTCTTGTTGGTCTTCACTCCCTCAAATCTTTAGGCCTTGAAGACTTCTTTATTGACCCTTCTTACGCGGGTCGTCCGGACTGTTTTATGTCCGGTTTTTTTTAGGTTAGGCTACCCTTCTTGGTTAGTTACGCTGCACCTCCTTGGTAAAAAAGGTACTGAGGCGGTTGGGGAGTCGACGCTGAGATAGTCATTGCCGCGTGAGCTGGGGCTCGGGATGCCGTTCCTTGCGGCGCCATCTCTGGCGTCGACTCCCCAGCAAAAAGTTTGCTCCTGATGGGTCCTAGTGCCTCCGGCGCAGATCCCAATAGTGTGAATGAGTGGTGGAGACTCGTCCAAGAAGATCAAGAATTACAGTAGGTACGTAATTTTCATTTATATTCAGTCTCTCGAGCTGTTGTCTCCTGAGCAGTATGGCTTTCGTAAAGGGCACAGTACATCCTCTGCCCTTGTCACTGTCGCATCTGGGATCAGAGCTGCCATGGACCAGGATAAACTCTCTGGTGTCATCTTCATCGAACTGTCCAAAGCCTTTGATCTAGTTGACCATGCTCTACTCTGTGCTCAGCTTAGGTCCTTTGGCTTATCACCCCCTGTACTCCGTTGGTTCACCAACTACCTACAGGGCAGACAGCAGCTGATCAAATACAGTAAGGTGTTCTCAGACACCACTTCTGTGTCCTCAGGTGTTCCCCAAGGTTCAGTCCTAGTGCCCCTGCTCTTTTCCATCTTTGTCAACAATCTGCCCGCTACCTCTTCCTACTGTAGTTCCATTCTATATGCTGATGACCTGGTCATCCTCACCCATTCTCGGGACATTGGAGTCATAAACTTCCAGCTGAGTGAGGACTTTGTCTATCCAACCCTGGATAACGTCCCTCAAGCTGGTCCTCAACCTCAAAAAAACCCAGGCCATGCTCTTTGGGTCCCTGGCTAAGATAAAGGCCTTCCCGACCCTTTGTGCATCACTGGTCTTGACGATGCTCCTGTCCTCATCACCGACTCCATCAAATACCTTGGGGTGACACTTGACTCTCAGCTCGACCTTGGACTCCATATCCAGAATGTGTGCAGAGCCGTTAACTGCAAACTGGGTCTGGCCTATCGAGCAAAGAGCAATCTCACTTCCTCTACTTGCCTTGTGCTGGCTAGAGGCATGTTTCTCCCCTCCCTCTGCTATGGGCTCCCCCTGTTTGCTCGTACCTCCAAAGCTCACCTCTCTAGGTGGACCGTCGCCTCCAGCAACATTTGCCGTTTGGCCCTTGCTGCCCTTCGTCTCACCCACCACTGTGACCTGTATAGTAAGCTTAATTGGCTCTTCCCGCCCAATTACTTACATTTTGTCCTGGACGGTTTGTCGGGCAAGGTCCTTGGTACCCACGCCCCCCCCAGATTGGTGGAGCTCCTTGTGCTGGCTGCCTCCTCCTCGTACCCTCTCAGAATCCTGGGCCTTGCTGTTCTTAGGATTCCTGCCACTCGCACGCAAATGGGGGACAGAGATTTAGCCTCATGCGCCCCCAGACTATGGAACTCCCTTCCTGCCCAGGTCCGCTCCTCCCCCTCCCATGCATGCCTCCGAATCTCACTGTGGAATCATTTTTTTTTTATTTTTTTTTTTAAATTTCGTATTTTATTGTTGAACTTTGCTGTACATTCTGTTTAGCCTTTGAAAGACATCAGTACATTACTATAGCAGTGGCTATTACATATATACAGAGTGACAAGGTTAGGTATATTAATAATATAAGTCAATTGAGCTTTCCAAGAAGTGAAACAAGTACTCCAGGTTAAGACCCTTTAGAGTTGTATGGGGTGTATGTTTTTTGTCTTTTAACAACATATTATATAGTTGAAGTCCCTGACAGATCGTCCAGAGCCCCTTTGCCTATGGGAACCACTTTCCCCCAGCCCACGGTCCTAGGTGCCTTCTGCCTGCAACCACATAAGCCACCTAGTCCATTTTCAAATATAGATGTGGGATTTGTTATTTATTTTGAAAGTCAATTCTTCTAAGTTAGCAATATTACCCACCACTGAGATCCAGTCTTGCTTCTTGGGTATTTGAGGCTTAAGCCACAGTCTAGTTATGGCTTTATGAGCAGCTGCTATTAAAATGGCCCACAAGTATGAGCCGTCAGGGCCTCTAAGGTCAAAGGGCAGTACCCCCAGGATCAGTTCCTCCCAACCCAGGTTTCGAGTGAGGGAGAGGATACCTTCTATGGCTTGTCTGATATCCTCCCAGTATCTGTGTAGCTTTGGGCAGGCCCAGAGTATATGGATGTAGTCTGCCTCCCCCTCCCCACAGCCCCTCCAGCAACAGGCCGAAATGCTTGGACTTCTTTTGTTCAGGGATGCTGGTGTTAGGAAAAACCTTATCCTGACCTTCCAGGCATACTCCTGCCATGGTGGGGATTTAGTGGTGTGATTCACAATATTAAAAATCGCTTTCCAGTTTACTGGGATGTGGGCGGGGGACATCTCCCTTTGCCAGTGGTCCTTAACCTTTATAAGGGGATCTTTTCTTGTAACTCTAATGGCTACATAAAGAATCAAAATGAGGCCCATTTGGACTGTTGAGGATTTTGTCTGTTTAATAGCTTCCAGTAGGGGCTCAACCCTGGCAAGAGACCCTCCCTTCTTCTGTAAGGATATAATGTAGGTTTTAACCTGCAGGAATCGAAAATGATTCGTTTTCCTAAGATTATATCTATTTTGGAGTGAGGTGAAATCCAGAATTATCTCCCCTTGGATGAATTGCCCGAAGTGTTCAAGACCCAGTCGGGCGCCACTGTTTATAGGAATGGTCCAGGCGGTTGGGGGTGGGGGAGTCCTCAGCCCAACCTAATCTTTTAGGGGCCAAAGTAGAGACAGTAGGTTATATTTTTCCATAACCTGAGAATAGCCCGAGTGTTTCCACTGCTAAGTCTAGGCACAAGAGATGTGTGGACCTGTGGAGAAGCCACCAGTCGGTCTTCGAGGGGTGGTCTGTCTTCCCCCTCCTCCTCTGCCTTCTCGATCTCCCTCCAACTGGGAACCGGACCATGATCTGTCCACCGCAGGGCATTTTTTAGCTGTACTGCTAGGAAGTAGTCCTCGAGATCTGGAAGGGACCTACCCCCATCTGCACGATGGGTCTGTAATATTCTGAGGTTTATTCTGGGCCTCTTATTGGCCCAAATAAATTTAGAGATCAGCTTGTGCCAATGTTGAAAATGTGATTTATGAATGTGCACCGGGATGCATTGAAACAAGTATAAGAATTTGGGTAAAATATTCATCGATATGGCTTGGAGTCTAGAATACATAGGTAGTTTGGCGATAGACCATCTTTCAATGTCTTTCTTAAGAGAGGAAACCATTGGGACGTAGTTTGCCCTAAACAGCCCGGATGCTTGTTTAGTTAGGTGGACCCCCAGATATCGCATGTCCTCCGCTGCCCAGTTCAGGGGCAGTAGATGATGGATGTTCTCTGAGGGATGAAAAAAGAAACTAAGAGCTTCTGTTTTAGCTTTATTCAGGGAATAACCTGAGTGTCTCCTGAACTCTTCTAGGATGGGCCAGACTTGGGGTATGGATTGCTGTGGTTGCGAGAGAGTTAGTAATATGTCATCCGCATAAAGCAAGATTTTTTTCTCGACATCGCCCACCTCAATTCCTTTAACTCCCCCTGCTGATCTCACTGCCTCCGCCAGAGGTTCGATATATAAGGCGAAGAGCAGGGGAGAGAGGGGGCATCCCTGTCGGGTGCCTCTTCCTAGGTGGAATCTAGTGGACAGCCCCCCATTCACTCTAATATATGCTTGCAGGCCCGTATATAAAGATCGAATGGTGTTTATGAGAGGCTCCGGGAAGCCTCTTTGCTCAAGTACCAGGAAAAGGAATTCCCACGAGACCCTATCAGACGCCTTCTCGGCGTCGAGGCTAAGTAGGCAAGCTGGGGTTCGGGAACGTCTGATTTTATCTATTATGTTTAGGGCAAGTCGAACGCTGTCCGGAGCCTGACAGCCCATCACAAAACCGGTTTGGTCTTGTCCGATTAGATTTGGGAGCAGGGGATTAAGCCTTGTTGCTATTATTGATGTAAATATCTTATAATCCTGATTCAACAGTGAAATTGGGTGGTACGATTCACATTTTGAAGGGTCTTTGCCCTCTTTGTGTAGAACAGTGATTATCGCATACTGCCGGGGGCCCTCGTCAGCACTCAGAGAAAACCTTAAGCAAAAGGGGATAATATCAGGGCTAAGGTTTTGTAAAATTGCCCGAAACCGTCAGGGCCTGGGCATTTGGCTGATTTAAGATTTTTGATCACGGAGATCACTTCAGTCTGAGTGATGGGTTTAGTCAGGGACCCAGCGGCGTCGGGTGAGAGCTTAGGAAGCGGGATAGATTCGAGGTATCTTATTTTATCTTGCCTAGTGGAGGCTTCCTCTGCGCCATATAGCTTCGTGTAATATTCCACAAAGGCCTCCGCTATTTGCGTGGATTGTCTGACCAGTTGTCCTGAGCGGGGAGAAGACTATCTTAGTGATTGTGGCTTTTGCCCTAGATTGGCATAGCCTATAGGCCAACAGTCTGGTACTACGGGGTCCTCCCTCAGTATTTTTGTTTCAGGTAGAATAAAGCTGTCTCCGTCTCGGCCATCTGGGTCTTTTGAAGTGCTTTCCTACATGATATTAGTTCCCTGTTTTGAGAATCATCCCACTTTTGTTTTTGGGCACCCTCCAGCTCACCAATCCGAGATATTAAATTTAACTGATTCTGTCTCGCTTCTCTCTTCTTACGGGAGGCTATTGATATGAGCTTACCTCGTAGAATAGATTTAATTGTGTCCCAGAGAATTTGGGGTGAGGTGTCTGGCCCATCATTTTCAGCTAGGGCTATTTTAAGGGATTCCCTGAGGTCATCCAATACCCTCCCATCCTGAAGTAAGGAGGTGTTTAACCTCCAGTGTGTGGGACGTTTGGTTAGACCCAACTCCACCTCCAGAAAAACCGGACTGTGGTCTGATAAGATGTTTGAGCCAACCCATATGGAGAAACCTCCCAGGTAACTTGAAAAGGTGAAAAACATGTCTAAGCGTGAATAGACCTTAAATCTGGGAGAAAACTGTACTCTTTAGCCCTAGGGTATTTTTCTCCAGATGTCAGTTAAGCTCAGTTGTGAAAGCTGAGTCTTAATCAACCTCGCCTTTGTATCTACTGGAATCTGGGAAGTAGAGTCAGAACCCTATTTAGAGTTATATTCCAGTCCCCGGATTAATATACCCGTAGCTCTTTCAGCAACTAAGCGGAGGATACTGAGTAACTCCAAACGGCGAGCCAGGAGGAATATAAATGTTGGCCAGTGTCATTTGGGTGTCTTGTACCCAACTTATAACTATCAAATACCTGGCCTCCGGGTCTTCTATCACCTCTTGTTGTTAGAATTGGAGGGCCTCCGACAGAAGAATTGCCACTCCCCTTTTCCTGCCTGTGGGGAGGGAGGAACTGTACAACTGGGGGAAAGCCTTAGAGTTTAATTTTTGGGCCTCCAATGGGGAGAGGTGGGTTTCCTGGAGGAAAATCCCGCCACAACCCTGTGATGCGATAAATTGTTGGATCCTTTTCCTCTTAATAGGGCTGGACGACCCGTTTACATTAAGGGACATAAATTTCGTAGAGTAATTAGCCATAATCAAGGTTTAACAAAAAAACTGCCACCTTCTGGATTGATAACTCTCTAGGCAATAGGTTCGTGAACCAAAAACACGTCAGCAAAGTTACCAACTTTTTAAAATCAACAATACACAAACAGAGGTAACAATTATTTAGAACTTTGAACTGGTGCTCAGGTCTCCATCCATCCCGGACCTTGAGCAAAATTAGATGTAGGTCGGGCCCTGCCAAGGCTCATCTAGACAGGGTAGGACCATAAGCAATGTTCCAACTTCCAAGGAGATTCTGAATGGTGTTAATCAGTGGAAGGGTGTCTGTAATAACAGAACAAGGCAGTTCACGCGAGAGTGCAGTGTGTGTTCTCTGCAGGGCCCTGGAAGTCCCAGGATATGCGCCCCCCTTCCTATGGTCAGTAAAGGGCACCATGGGTACCTGCAGCCAGAGGACTTCCGAGACCCATCCACCAGGGGTCTAGAAAAAGGTTAATGGAGTACTACGACTCCCGCTAGCCTGGTCTTTATCAACACATTCAATCATCTTAATTTTTAATGTACTCTAGTTCTGTCCTAAGGAAGGTGTCGTCTCTCTCCCATTCCGACTTCCAGCTACTTGCTAAATGTTGTTCACTGGTTGAAACCATAAGGGGAGCGGTTATGGGATAGGCAAAGAATTACCCATCATGATCGCCTTCACGGTGTAAGGGCCTACCAGTGAACCCTCAGTGGGATTCCCATACATCCCCAACCCCGGTGTTAACCAGACACTGCCTGTAGAAGAGGGGCTCCTCGGATATCAGGGTATCATGCCTCCGGAGAATGCCCCCGTCTGGCTGGAAGTCCCACGCTGAGAGTTACTGTACCAAGGCGCCTCAGGAAATTAACTGTGACGCCCGTCCAATGGATCAGATCTATTCTCCTCACTATCGTTCCTCAACCTCCAAACACCCGCTACTGTACATAACGACCAGATTTTAAGCTATTCATCGAGAGAGGTTGGGTTGGTAAATAACAAGTGCCAGGCCCCAAATTTGTTTAAGGTGTAGTTCCGTTCCCAAATCAAGGCTACAATATAGTGTCTCTTCCTAATATCAAACATATAAAAAGGTGTCATTCTCCCGAGGAGCCTGCTCCTTAGTGAGTGCTACCAAGATGCGGAGGAGGCTGCAGATCCCTTTTGGGATGGGGCGTCTGATGGCGCAGCCTTTTGGGTCAAATTTGCTCTACAGAGGGGTCTTCAATATGGTAGAGCGCTGCGCCCAGGCCCATTATTAAAATCTGCTGCCTCATGTCCCTCAACCCCGGCCTGACATCGTTGAATCTACAAGAAAAGAGTTCCAGACTTACGGGTCCTTGTTTACAGCTTAAAGGATATTGGGTAATCACTGCATTGACTGGGGGCAGTCGGGCCTGGTGAGGAAAGTCAAGAGCCACAGGAGGGTGGAGTGTGTGCGGGTAAGACTTAGACGAGCTTCTCCGCGGTGTGGGATCTCTTGGTTACCAAGGCCTAAGACAGGCCCTTCATGGACCTGAAGCTTCAGTAGGATTGGGGGTCTCGATCTCTGCTGTCTTCGCAGAAGGCTTCAAATGGGCTGCGTTCTTGTTAATGATTGCAGGATCTCCTAGTCTCCGAAGAACTGAGCCGACGTCCGCTCGAAGAGTGGTGTATGGCAGTCACGCCGTGGTTCCAGCTTTCATAGCTCCTTTCTGGGAAATGGACCATGCTGAGGCTAGAAGGTCTCGTTCGAGCTTTTCTTTAGTGAGGGACGGTGTAGCTATCCCGAGTTCCTCCAGGAACGGAACCGCAGACAACAAGTCTTTAAAGATTCTGGTACCTTTTTCCGTTGTAACCTTCAATCTGGCTGGGTGCAGAATCTGAGATTTGATATTTCTTGATTTTAATTGTTTGACGATTGGCCACAGTGCTTTTCTGGCTTCCTGAACTTCTGATGTGTAGTCATTATCTACTGCTATCTTGTGCTCTCCAATTCCAGGGGCCTGCCGCCACGCTCCTTAAAACCTCTTCCTTGCTGCTAAATAACGTGAATCGGACCACAAACGACCTCGGCCTGGCCTCTGGATTGCTGGGTCGGGGGGCTAGAGACCTGTGGGCATGGTCAAGGCCTATATCATGGTCTTCGGGAAGCTCTATAACTTTCTTGAGCAGGTATTGTATAAATTCAACGGCGTTTGTGTGGCCATCCTCTGAGCCCTCAGGAATGCCATGAATTCTGATATTTTGGCGGCGACTTCGTCCTTCTAAATCGTCAAGCCTGTGGGTAAGTTCACGGTCCCGCGCCAAGAGGTACAGCAGGAGCCTATCCTGTCTGTCTGTCTGCTCCGAGACTGCGTTAAGGCCCAGCTCAATTTGATCAGTCTTATGATCAATTCTGCTCAAATCTGCTCGTAACTCTGTTAGGGTGCGATCGATCTTAGAGACCGTTCTTGCTGTTTGTTTAATGGTCTCCAAGAGATCATCTTCCGAATCCTGTAGCTCTATTTGGTGTTCGGCCTGGTGCATCTCCGTGGGGGCACCCGACTCCTCGGCAAATCTGGGGTCCTCTTCCCTCAATAACACTCGGAGTTTCTGAGCAGGGGTGAGATGAGCCTTCCCTGATTTGTTCCTACTCTGTTTAGCTGGGGATGCCATAGGTACTCAGGCGATTGGCTTTATTTTTGGTGGATAGGCGACGGAGCAAGAGACTCAAGCTGCCATGTCAGGTGCTGACGTCACCGGAAGTCACTGTGGAATCATTTGAAGCGCTTCTCAGCATGTGGTTGTCCCAAACCTCCATAATCTCACCTGGTCCCCTGCACTGAACAAACTTCCTAAGGTATAGCCTGCCCGCATGATTTTTGTCCTGCACACAATGTATACACCCTATGTATTAGGTATTGCTCTGACTGTGCCCCCACTTTTTTGGGGTTCTATACTGTATATAATTTGTTTTTTCATGGAGTTTAAAGTAAGAAAAGCCATTGGGCAGTTAAAATGTTTAAATTCTAATATGTGCCTTGTTTGGGGGGGAGGGTTGTGCGCTGGGTTTTTGTTCTTGTTTGTTATATACCACACGCCAGTAGCACCCCTCAACAGAAATATGAATTACATTTTATGAGCAATACAAAGGTTACAGCATGCTAATTTTGGATGTGCTTATAGTGTTGGAAGTTGCGGTGCTTCTTTTAGCATGCTCCCTTTTACCCCCTGTGAAATTCCTGGATGGAAGCACTTTGTTAAAAGCAGCGAGTTTGGCAATGCACTCTGTATTTATGAATAGCCACTGCAGGCATTTCAGAACTGAGCAGCTAGTGTAGGGACCAAACCGTGGGTCCCACTGTGACGTGGTGGTTTGGCTTGCTCACATTGGAATTCCAGTCTGATAACTAAGAGGACCCCCTTTTTTATGGAGTTTAAAGTAAGAAAAGCCAATAGGCAGTAAAAATGTTTAAATTCTAATACGTGCCATGTTGGGGGCGGGGGGAGGGTTGTGCACTGGGTTTTTGTTCTTGTGAATCAAGAATAGATGAGTGCCTTTGGGATCCTCTGTTTTTTGGTTGCCCAGGTAGCACAGCTGGTGGAGCCGCAGAATAATATTCTGTGCAGACTGGGGTTAAAATCCCAGCTAGAGTGCTTATTTATGTCTTGCTTCTAAATTGGGATTAAATAAATCTTGGTGATTGCTGTTGGTGATTATAACAAATGCTATAATGGTATGTCTTTCAGGTAAAAGACACTATTGGCTATGACACGCTGGGCCATTGCTTCTTTCTGGAGGATGGGATTGAAGAGCGGAATATGCTGTATCACAACCTTGGACTTCTTACCAAACCAGGCACTCTGCTCCCTACTGATCGAAATGATACTATGTGCACAGCAATCAGGAATAAAGTGTATGGCAGTTATATCCCAGTGCCTGCAACTGACTGCAAGTAAGGACCGTGTGTGTGTGTGTGTGTGTGTGTGTGTGTGTGTGTGTGTGCGTGCAGGTGTGTGTGTAATACACACGCATGCATATATATGTGTGTTTATGTATGTAATAGATAACCCACTCTAAGATGTGCGGTCACGCTCTGATATATGCATGCCTTGGTGTGCGTCAGCCACCTAAGGCGTGCGTACATCAGAGCATGACTGCACACCCTAGAGGGGGTTATCTATCTTATAAAATGTCAAAATTGTTTTGAAGGGGGTGAAAGTGCAGGTGTGCGGTCACGCTCTGATATACACACTGTCATGTGATATGTTTCAACCAACCAGCAGAGATAATTTTTTTCCTACCTGTTTATAAATTATATGTGTGTGTGTGTGTGTGTGTGTGTAATACATATTTCTAGGGACATGGATATGTTGTTCATCCACACTCATTGGCAGTATCCTTGCCGCTTTAAATCTTGCCGGAAGGTCTTCAAGCTTGCTCCTCCCACCCACCCGGGTGGTATAACTCTCGGCTCCGCCCCATGACGCCAGATCTTCCTTACCGCTTGGAAGCTCAGGTTCCCTCCTTAACGCTCTGCGTTTCACGATAGTTCCTATTTCTCCGTTTGCGGTTAAAAAATAAAATTTTGCAAAAGACACAGTCTTCTATCCCTCATGACTGCGATGGACCGTCGACTCGAGTTCGGAGATGCCCATGCGGGTGGAAGATGTCTGGACAGATCCACACTCACGTGTGTCTACTGCTTAGGCCTTGAGCCACGACCCGCGGGCTTGCGACCTGTGCTCATCTTTCTCAAACCTCGTCCTCGAAGACCGTGCTGCCCGATTGCAACTGGGCCGTCCCGAAGTATTTCCTCGGTGAAGTCCAAGGAGGCCCGGTGGCGGTGTCCGCGGCGGCAGCTCGGCCGGATCAGCTCGGCGGATGGTCGCCCTCGAAGAGGAGGCGCGGGCTCAGATCTTCCTCGGGCATGCATTTATCCCGCTCTCTCTGGGTTCTTCCTACACGGCTTCTTTTAAGGAGCTTTGTCTGTCCCTCTCCACTAAAGGAGAAGGGCCTGCGTCTGCTGGACCTTATTCTCGGTCCAAAAAGAGGGACAAGGGTAAGTCCCTCCGTCGACGCTCTTGGGAGCGGGAAAGGTCCCTCTCCCCGGGCCGTCGACCGTCGGCTTCGGTCGACCGCTCGGCTTCGGCCACTGGCCTCACGGTGTCCCCGTCAGGTCAGTTGACCGAGACTCCCACCGATGAAGTCGAGATTTTTCTCGACCCATTGGACGGGCTGTCGCCTTTAGCAGCCGAGATTCCCCTCTCCCCGGTTCCCCCGGGAGGAGTTGAGGATCCCGTGGGCTCGCCTGTGCCTCCGGTTCCGGAGCCCTCGGATGGACCTTCCGAGCCGAAGGGAGTGCCGGTTCCGGCCGACACCTCCCCGCACCGACCCCGGAAATTCCGGGACTCTCGGTCTCGGACCTCTTCGCGGTCCAGCCGCTTCCACCGTCCATAGGCGGTCTCGGTCTCGGCATCGCTGCAGCGGCTCGTCATTGCCTCGCCCTCCTCCTCGGATGAGGGAGGCTCGTGCAAATTACGCCGACGGCACGAGACCTTATGTTGCAACAGCTCCTCCTGGCCGGGAATAAGCCGACTCCGGCGCCTTCCCCGGCCATTAAGTGGCTGTCACCGGAACGGCCGACACAACCCCTCGACTTGTCCGAGGAGCCTATACCCAGGCCGGTTGTTCGGCCAAAACCAGCTGCTCCACCGATTCCGGTGGAACCTCCGCCTCCACAGCCACCAATTGGGGCTCCGACCAAGGATTCTCGGTCGGCTAAGGGTTTACCCATCGGCTGTCAGTTACCCTCACTCCCGACCGACCTCGGCAGGTGAAGGGTGGCTCAGGCCAGAGGCAGCTCTTGAGGACTCTTCCGAGTCCGAAGATGATTCCTCCTTCTTCTCAAGCGACTGGACTTGGAGTCTTCAGGAGGTCAGCCAATGGACGATAGCCCGTCGTCCTTCCTAGGACTGCTTCGGCTCATCTCGGAGTCTACCGGGATGGAGCTCGAACCCGTTTCCAAACGGGCCAGGTATCCCCTCACGGAGATTCTGGACCGAGGGGATTCTCCGACGGAGGCCTTTCCGGTGGCCGAGGCCATAGTGGGTCCGGCACTGGAACTTTGGCAGCGCCCCGCTTCCTGCCCTGCGCCTTCGGCCAGGATGGCCAGGAAGTATGCGGTCCCTACCGGTTCCTTGTCCGGTTTTTCCGAACACCCTCTGCTGAGGGGTTGGCTACCGATAGCTTTTCTCGCGCCACGCAACGCCAGGGATGTGGACAAACCTCCTGACAAGGAGTCCAAGAAATTGACTATGTCGGTAAGTCTACGCTCAGGCCCTCTCTCGCCTTCGCCAGGCCAGTTCTGGCCGCCTCATGGCACATTTTTCTCATGCCCTGTTGGGCTCCCTGGATGAGGTCATCCTCATCTTCCCGCCGATCTGCAGACTACGGTTAAGCAGGTGCGGACCAGGGCAGGGCAGTGGCCAAACAGCAGCTCCAGACTGCTTTGGATATAGGGGACCTCGTGCCAGATCGGTGGCGGCTGCAGTGGCTATGCGGTCAGGCTTGGCTGAGGATATCCACCTTTACTCGGATACCCAGACAAGTTGGCGGATGTTCCTTTTGGGACTGACCTCTTCGCCCTGGGGTGGAAGGTCACCTGCAGAGGATCGAGGTCCAATGCCACCTTGACTCGGCCCTTCCGCTCAGAAGGACAAAGGCCTGCAACCACAGCCTAAGCCTTTCGTTCTTCTGTGCCCTCGGCGCCTGCCCAGCAACGCCAGGGCCAGCAGGCTCGGCCTTGGCATCCCAAACCCAAGCCACCGGCTTCCTCAACAGGAGGCAGGAGGAGGGGCCCAGGAGGTCCCTCGGCCGTCCCTCCTCCAAGCCTGCCCAGTGACGGGCTGAGGGGTGCCGCCCATCCCGCCACCTTACCCTTGGTCTCCGGGGGACGGGCTCGCACTTTGCTCCACCTGGTCCGCTGTTACCACGGACAGGTGGGTCTTGGAGGTGGAAGAGGCCTGCCTCTGGAATTGACAGGCACCACCTTCAGGAGCCGCCGCCTCGGGGCTTCGGGATCCCGGCTCACTGGCGGCTCGCTTGCGAGCCGACATCGCCTCCTCCTCCAGAAGGAGGTGGTAAGAGAGGTGGTGGACCTCCTTTCAGACCCAGGGTTTGTGTCCAGGTACTTCCTGGTTCCGAACGACGGGGGCTGGCGCCCCATTCTCGACCCATACGACCTAAACAAGTTCCTAAGGTCTCAACCTTCAGGATGGTCACTTGGCTCAGATAATACCATCCTTGAACGCGGCGTGGTTCTGTTTCTGACTTGCAGGACGCTGCCACGCCCCATCCGTCCGTCTCACCAGAGATTCCTTCGCCCGAGCGGAAGGATCTCTCAGTTCCAAGCCATGCCTTCGGCTTGTCTCCAGCTCCCAGGGTCTCACCAAATGCATGCAGTGGTGACAGCATTTCAGTCGCCGAGGGGTCCGAGGTACCCTTACCTGGACGACTGGCTGATAGCAGCTCCTCCAGGAAGGAGGCAGGCGGAGTGGTCCAGAGATCTGCCCTCCAGGTCTGCTCTCAACTGGGCCTCCTTATCAACGAGGCCAAGTCGAACTCGAGCCAAGCAGGTGATTCTATTCATCGGGCGCAGCTCGACTCTCTTCGAGCCAGAGCGCTCCCGCGGACAGGGCCGAGGTTCTTTCCTCCTGCCCGATCATTTCTGGTTGGGCACTGCGCCTGCCTGGGACTTCCTGCGCCTTGGGTCTCATGGCGGCCTGCACCAGCGGGTCCGTTAGCCTGGAACATGCGCCTCTTCAGTGGGACTGGCCAGCCAGTGGTCACAACGCCACGATCCCTTGACCAGCTTAGGCCGGTGAACAGGGATGTGGAACGCCCAGTCGTGGACCGCTCCAGATCATTTGCAGGAGGCATCCCGTTCGTCCGCCCCGAGCCGACGGTCTCTCATCGACCGATGCCTCTCTGATGGGTTGGGGTGCCATCTGGGGAACACGGCTCATGGCCCTGGTCCTCAAGGAGTCCCGATGCCACATCAACCTGCTGGAGCTCCGAGCGTCCGCCAGCTCTCACCGCCTTTGCTGCTTCTCCGGGTCAAGTGGTCCGGTCCAGACGGACAATACCACGACCATGTACTATCTAAACCGCCAGGGCGGGACGCGCCCATGCTTCTATGCAAGGAAGCTCCATTCGGTCACTGTATGCGGAGCCTGGAGGTGGATCTCCAGCCATTCACGTGGCAGGAGCCTCCAACACCCTGGCCGATGCCCTGAGCCGGATAGGGGCTGCATCCCACGAGTGGTCTCTCCTGCCGGAGGTAGTACAGCATCTGTTCTCCCTTTGGGGCACACCTCAGGTGGACCTGTTTGCCTCCATGGAGAACGCGAAGCTGAGTCTGTTCCATGCCCGCCTCAGCAGGGCTCGCTGCAGGGGGATGCCTTCTCGAGGCAATGGACCCCGGGCCTCTTTTACGCCTTTCCCCCATTTCCCTTGATCCACAAGGTGCTTCTCAAGGCGAGGAGGGACAAGGCGTAGGTGATTCTGATAGCCCCAGACTGGCCTCGCCAGTTCTGGTACCCAGATCTCCTCAGTCTCAGCTCCAGGACTCCGCGGCAGCTTCCAGCTCGCCCGGACCTGCTCTCAGTCAATCAGGGAAGGTGTTCCATCCGGACCTTCAATCCTGCACCTGACGGCCTGGTTCCTGAGCGGCTAGAGTTCCAGGCCTTGGGTCTTCCGACGAGGTCCTCAATGTAGTTGAGGCGTCCCGTTAGAGTCGACACAGAAAATGTTATGCCTTCAAATGGAAAAGGTTTTCCATTTGGTGTCAGGGCAAGGGCTTGGACCCTTCCTCCTGTTCCTGGCAAGCATCTTGGACCATTTATGGTCCCTTTCTAGTCAAGGGCTTAGGTCGACGACCTTCTAGGGTGCACTCTGGCAGCCATCTCTGCTTACCGGGCGCGGGCCGGGAAGCAGTCGGTGGCGCAGGAGAAGGTGGTCTGGCGCTTTTTCAAAGGCCTTGATCACATTTCCCCTCCAGTGCGGGAACCCCCACCTCCGTGGGATCTACTGCTGGTACTGGCAAAGCTCATGGGCAAGCCATTCGAACCTATGCACAGGTGTGCTCTCTCTCACCTGTCGTGGAAGACCGCCTTCTTGGTGGCTATCACGTCAGCCAGAAGGATGGGAGAGCTCCAGGCGCTTTCCATCGAGTCTCCTTACCTGGTCTTCCACAGGGACAAGGTTGTCCTGCGCCCCCACCCGAAATTCCTTCCGAAGGTGGTGTCGGAGTTTCACCTTAACCAGGTGTTGACTCTGCCGGTGTTCTACCCCAATCACACCTCGGAGGTCTAATATAGGCTCCATACTCTGGACCTCTAGAAGGGCGCCCGCCATTATGAAGGAGCGACGGCTGAAATTGGGGAGAGGTTCGCCAGCTGTTTGTCACCTCACGCTGAAGCCGCATCTGGCAGACCTGCAGCCAAGCTGGACGATAAGCAGGTGGGTAACCTCCTGCATAGATCTCTGTTATAAGTTAGCGGGCATGGAGCCTCCCAGAGGGATAAGAGCTCATTCTACCCGCCATACTGCTGCAACGTGGCTGCTTCCAGGGACGCCCCTATCCAGGAAATCTGCAGGGCTGCTACCTGGAAGTCAGCAAACACCTTCATTACCCACTACCACATCGACCTTGAGTCACGCCGGGATGCTGGTTTTGGGGCCTCGGTTCTCCAGTCTCTCTTTCCCAAGTAAGTATATGGGGTGTGCGTCTTGCCTCCCTCCTCCCGGAGAACTGCAGAGTCTGCCAATGAGTGTGGATGAACAACATATCCATGTCCCTAGAATACAGGTTACTCACCTGTAACAGGAGTTCTAGGAATGGTATATGTTGTTCATCCACCACCCACCCGACTCTTCAAGCCGACGCACAACCTGAGCTTCCAGCGGGCCAGATCTGGCGTCATGGGGCGGAGCCGAGAGTTATACCACCCGGGTGGGTGGGAGGAGCAAGCTTGAAGACCTTCCGGCAAGATTTAAAGCGGCAAGGATACTGCCAATGAGTGTGGATGAACAACATATACCATTCCTAGAACTCCTGTTACAGGTGAGTAACCTGTATATATGTGTGTGTATGTATGTATGTATTTGTGTATTTTTCTATATGGCTGCAGCAGGAACCGAGGATCACTTAGCCCTCAGAATTACATCACAGCTGTATTATGACACTGGGCTTGCCTGAGAGTATTGAGGGCCATCATCTGTATTGTGAAGGGTGTTTTCCCTTGGCTTCTGCCCCCACCCACTTCCCTTCCAAAGAAGCTGCAGCCCACTTGTGGATCCATAGCAGTCTGTTTGGAGGAGGCAGGGGTGCATGCACCTCGGGTCCACCTTAGCCCACCATGGGGAGAGGGGGATGCTTACTTTATTGATAACCTAGGTTTGGTACTGAACCCCAGATGCCATAGCAGGCTGTCAGAATGTGTATTGGGGGGAGGGGGGGTCGCATGAATTGAGGCGCTTTCCATCTCTGGGGAGGGAGGGTTGTTTTGTCTTGCTACTTAATTACCCCTGGTAACTCAAGGTGATAGACACAGGCCAAGGGAAAATGCTCATGGACAGGGTGGGGAGCAGTTGTGGGTGGAGACATTGCTGTTTCCAGCTTATCAGCTTAACCCTTTTCTGATATCTCCTTAAGCACTACTGACGCCTCAAAGAAAACTTTAAAAAGCATAATAATTAGGTACAATTCTGCTAGCATTCTATTTATATTTTATATATTCCCCATCCCATGATTTATTACTAAAGAAATGTGTATGAATATATGACTGTTGTCCCTTAGTGTTCACTCTGAGTTAATCTGCCTGTATCACTTACTGCCTACTTTAAGTCATAATCCTCTGTTGTGACATCACAGTCTGTTGCCATGGGAGTAACTGTGAGGTCACAAGCAGTGCTCTTTAATTTCAGGTAAGGATAAGCAGCAGGAATAGATGAACTCTTGAGGAGCAAACATCCTGTTTTCTTGCAAATGACTTCAGTACTAAATGTGGAGGAGGAAAACAGAACTAATGGGAAATACAAGCTGAACAAGTGCCTAAATATTGTGTTTTGTTAAAGTTCTCCTGAACGTGTCACCAGCTCTTCAACCCTTCTCTGAGAGGGGAGAAAAATACACAGTAGGCTTAGGTCGGTAGATGGAGGTGCCCCTCACCCAGCTCAACAGGCCCTTCCACCTTCTGTCTGCTAGATTTGGACCCCCAACCTGACTTAAAAGGTGTGCACTGTATGGGCCCCGCTGTTTGGGGTACATTGCCAGAGCACTACAGGCATCTCCAAAGCAGACAGAGGGAAATAGTTGATGGAATGAGGCCTACTAGGTGGAAAAAATGTAGGATAATGTAGGCAGAGTAGCACATTAGGAGTTTTTGCTTTATAAACCTCTATGGTATGTGATTAAGCAATAAGGCACAACAAGGTGTGTGTTATCATGTAATAACGTCACTCCTGGGGTGGGCTGAAGCACGAGGTGAAGCCGAGTGCTTCCACCACTCCAGGAGTGGCATTATTACATGATAACACACACCTTGGAGTGCCTTATTGCAATTATACAATGACTCGATGTTAAAATAAAAAAAAAATGTTTTTAGTAGATTTGTTGTGTTTCTGAAGAGACAACAGTGATCTATCAAATGGTCCAATAAATCATACAGTGATGTTATTGTGTAATATCATCACTGTCTCGAGCACACGCTGACCAATCGGAATACAGGAAATTTCCTTGCCATTGTGTAATGCAACATAAGCCATGAGAGTGAAGCTTGGATGGTTTATGTAGGTATTAAACATCTGGAGTGTGTTCAGAACAAATTGGCAGTATAAAAAAACAAAACAAAAACAGAATGGCACTCCCCATATTTTCTTGTGTATAGTCACTGGTGTTTACTTGTTGAGGACCACAGACTTTGCTTACTTGTTGCTGCTGCTTTGTACATTTGACTGCGCACATGCTGAGTTTTAGTCAATCAGTCAGTCAAGCAAAATCTTTATTTTGCCAGGCGGAACATCATTAAGACAAGCTCATTTACAAGATGGACCTGGGACAAAACAATTGCCAGCAGGGTTAAGACATAACAGGTTGAGTGAACGTACATAACAATTACATAGTAATAACAACAACGTAATAACATATAAATTATAATCATCACATGTGACAAGATACTTGCACCAGAATATAGCAGTAGGTTCAACAGGAGGTAGTGCATGGAGACAGATATACGGACGTAAGGTAATGAGCTAAAGTTTATACAGTAAACATCATTGAAGGAGTCATAGTGAGCAGGAGCGGCAGTTCCTCTAGCGTCGAAGTGCGAAGAAGATTGAGATGGAAGAGTCCTTTGATAAGTACTGTAGGCATGTTCTGGTAAGTGGGAAGGGAAGGGGTGTATATGGAGTGGGAAGGGAAGGTCAGATGATATAGGAAAGGGTTGGACATGATGGCCTAGGGAGGAAGGACTTTTTGAAGGGAGAGCACAACAGATGTCACAGGCAGTGGTTGGGGCTTTAGTCCAATATTTGAAGCAAAGACAGATCATGATGTCGGGACCTTGATTTGGACAATGACAGAAGGGAGGACTCAAATGACACCTCAGGCAATGGTTGAGGTTTAAGTCCAAGAAGTAGTGCCATGACCTCACGGTGGATCAGCAAACATTTTTCACTGCCATAACCAAACTCTTGCCACCAGCTATCTCACGTAGTCTTCTGTGAGTGCAGCCTTTGAAGTGTTTACCTCTTTGAAAAAGTGCATGAGAAAAGAAAATCACTGATAGCTGATTAAATCAGCCATTTATGTTCATGGAAACTGCAGAAAAACCGATGTGTTACAACAAATGATGGACACTGAAAGTCAGTAAGTATAGGTGCTTGCCAGTAATTATGTAAGTAGTAAGACCTGAAAGGGTGTGGGGTATTGATGGATATCTTCATGCCCAGGGGTTTGATGAGGCCTGATGCCACAGGCCCTACAGCTCCTGGAAGTGCTGGTGGTATCCAGTATCCTACACCCTAAAGGATCTTATTGTGCTCAGAAAATGGGTTGGGGGGAGAAAAAACTACTCTTACAGGTGATAAAAAAAAAAAAAAAAAATAAAAGATTAAAAAAATACACTAATAGAAACATAGAATTTGATGGAATATAATGACTGCTTGGCCCATCCAGTCTATACACTGTTCCCCGCCGACACTGTCACTGCAGACCCTGCTTGATCTCGGGTTTCCCCTCCCCTTATTTTCCACTGAGATACCCTTATACCTATTACATCCATTCTTGAATCCTACCAATGTTTCCACCCCTGCCACCTCCACTGGAAGACTGTTCCGGGCATCCACCACTCTTAGTGTGAAAAAGTACTCCCTCACATTTCTCCTGAATTTATCCACTTCCCGTTTCATTTCATGTCCCCTTTAGCATCTTTTTACCTGAAAAATACTCCTCCCTGTGCCTTATGTACTCCTCTGAGGTATTTAAAGATATCTGTCATAGCCCCCCATCTCCCTTATCTCTTCCAGGATATACATGTTGAGGTCCTTTAGTTTCTCCTCATAGGACTTTTGATGCAGACCCTGCTCCATTTTAGTAGCTGTCCTCTGGACCACCTCCACTGTGTGTCCATCCAGAGATATGTTATCCAGAACTTGACACAGTACTCTAGGTAGGGTCTTACTAGTGATTTATACAGAGGCCACACCACCTCCCTCTTTCTGCTGATGATACCCCTCCATATGCACCCCAGCATCCCACTGCCCCCCCCCCCCAACCAACTGCCATGTTGCACCACTTGGCCATCTTTAGGTAATCAGATATGAATACCCCTAGGTCTCTTTCCTGTTTGGTGGTTGTCACTACCTCTTCTCTCATTTTGCACTGTACCCCTATGTTTCTGTGCCATAAATGTGTGATATTGCACTTTTTTGAAACCCGTCTTCCATACCCTTGCCCACCCCACCCCCGAGTATTCTAAGGTCTCTGCACATTTTTTCCATCCCCCACCCCTGGAGTTGCATGTTTAGGTCTTATCCACAAAGAGGCTGACCTTCCCTTCCAGCTCCTCTGCAGTGTCACTTTTAAAACATTAGAGAAGACCAGTCCCATTACTGATCCCTACCTCTCTGACACGCTCCCTTCTCTGGAGTGAACTCTGTTTACCACCACCTTTTGTTGCCTATCCCATAACCAATTTCTTACCCAATTTACCATCTTTGGACCAAACCCTAAACTGCCCAGCTGCCTTACGAGCCTCCTATGTGAAACGGTGTAGAAAGCCTTACTGAAATCTAGGTAGGGCATGTCCACCGCTCCACGTGATCTAATTCCCTGGTCACCCAGTCAAAGAAGTCTTATCAGATTCGTTTGACAGGAACCCCTCCCCGTGGTGAATCCATGCTGTCTCAGGTCTTGTAACCCATTGGATTCGACATATTCATTTCCTTCAAAAGTGATTGCTTTAGCTTTCCCACCAGCAGTGTCAGGCTGACTGGTCTATAGTTACTAGCCTCCTCCCTGCTGGCACTTTGTGAAGTGGGTCTACATCTGCCATCCTCCAGTCTCAAGGAACCACTCCTGTTTCTTGTGAGCTGTTAAGTAGGACTGTCAGGGAGGTATCGGCTGTGCCTCTGAGTTTACTCCATACCCTTGGATGCGCCCTGTCTGGACCCATTGTTTTGTCCACTTTCAGATTTACGAGTCCCTTCAAAACTAAAGGACTAGTGTTCACTTCCCTCCTTCCAGAGCTCCTGTAACTATTGTGTTGCCCCTGCCCTTCTCCTTCCTCTGTGAACACTGAAAAAAAAGTATTTGTTCAGGATATCTGCCTTTTCTAGGTCCTTCTTTGCACAGTCCCCCCCCCATTCCCTTCTAAACCGTGAAATCCATCTCCTGTTCTTCCTCTTTTCATTGATATACCTAAAAAATGTCTTGTCCCCTTTCCATGCCCCCTGGGCGGTTTTCTCCTCAGTTTATGCCTTCACACTTCTTACTGCTTTCCTTGCCTCCCTCTGTTTCTCCTGGTACACTTACCTATCTTCTCCCAGTGCACCTCTCTATGCCTTTTGAATGCTACTCTTTTAGCCTTTACCTTGTCAGACACTTTTTTCAAGAACCAAATGGTCTCTTTTTCCTCTTGTTCACTTGCTTTGCACAGAGGCTTGTTGCTTTCACTGTGCTCTCCTTTAGCGTCACCTACTGTTCCTCCACCCCTCCAAAGTCAATCCCCCCTTTGCAGATCATCCCTGAGGCATTCACCCATCTTTTTTAAATCTACCCTCCTGAAGTCCAGGACCCTTGCTATTGTATGGTTCGATTCCATTGCCAGTCTTATGTTGAACCACACTGCAGGGTGATCACTGGCCCCAGGGGGCCTCCCACCTTGACTTTATTTATTTTTTTATTTATTACAATATCAGAATTGCAACCCTTTGAGTCAAAGACTTATTCTCAAAGTTTCATCGTTGTACACAGAATAGGACGGGGCAGGAGAAACATACAGTGAGTGGAGAACAGACAGTAGTGCAGGAACAGTAGCATGGCAATAATATTTATAATACAAATTTGTACAGTTAAATACAGGTGGAGTGGGCCATATAAGCGCGAGAAGGCCCCTTCTTGCAGGAGACCGGCCTATACATGATGGTAGCTAGGCAAGAAAGGAGTGATCATTGGCCAAATATACTTTGAAGACATTACATACAGTAGAGGTAGACAGCAGGAGTGCAGTGCAGAACTCAAAATTTCAGGTACCGGCCTGTACATGATTGTAGCTCAGCAATCGTGAGATATACACACTGATGTATAAACAGGGTGGGTGGAGTGGGTCAGGTGGTTGGATGAGGACCAGTAGGGGAGCAATTATTTGCAGTTGCAATGATGGGCTCTGAGAGGGTGGCTATGCAGGGATGATTTGAACGGTTCAATTCTGAGCTCAGATGAGGTACCAGGAGGGAGGGTGCCCTGTAGGGAAAGGACCTCTGAGCGGGGGTTGTTCTAACCCTAGGGACTGCTAGCAGGGTCTTAGTGGAGCTACGAGTGTGGACAGGAGGGGTGGCCATGCTGATTAGTTTAGATAGACCGGGGACGGAGGATAAGCCAACACGGATTTTTTGGGTGAGCAGACAGGTCTGGTAGAGTAGCCGCTCTTCAAGGGAGAGGAGGTTAGACAAGGCATAAAGTGCGCAGGTGTGTGTTAGCCTGTCAGTCCCAGTTTGTAGCCGACAGGCCTTGTTGATTGAGAGCTTGATTTTGCCCAGGGCAGTGTTGTCTGCTGCACCGTATATTAGGAGTCCATAGTCCACTAGGGACAGGACAGATGAGTCAGTGGCGAGTCTTGGTGCCTCTGGAGGGAGACAGGCTCTGTGCCGATATAGTAAGCCTATGCAGGAATTTATGGCAGAGCAGAGGGTGTGGATGCGGTCATGGAAGGTGAGGGAAGAGTCGAGGATGATACCTAGGTATTTGTATGAGGTGACCTGCTCAAGAGGGTGGTAGGAGAGAGATTGAATGGGCAGTGCAGAGCCCTTGAGTTTGTTTTGATTGTGGGTGAACAGCAAGGTTTTTGTTTGTTTAAGGTTGATCACAAGCCTGTGGTCAAGGAACCACTGCTCAGTCTGGGTAAAAGCATATTGTAGCGCAAGCTGGAGTTGGGCAGGGTCGGGTGGGATATGAAGAGGACCGCATCATCTGCGTAAAGCAGTGTGTTTTCTGAGGAGACATTGGGCAGCGTGTTTAGGTATAAGCTAAAGAGTAGTCCTAGGATAGAGCCTTGGGGAACACCGGAGCGGACCTGATGAGGGCTCGAGAGGATATTGTTGATTTTTATGCACTGGGTACGAGCAGCGAGGTAATTGGTGACCCAGCTTACAGTGCCCAAGGTAAAGCCAAGTTGGGTGAGGGTGTTAATGAGAAGAGGGTGGCAGACCATGTCAAAGGCCTTTGACAAATCGATGAAGACTGCCCCGGCAGGACGCCCTTTGTCCAGGGCAGAGTGAGTGAAAGTGGTGAACTCAATGAGGGTAGTTGTGGTGCTGAAACCATGGTGAAAACCGTGCTGCTCCCTGCAGAGGAGGTTGTGCACAGTGAGGTAGTCTGTTATCTGGTCAGCCACAATCTTTTCTAGGGCTTTGGAGAGAGGGGGATGATGGAGATTGGTCTGTAATTGCCTTGGGTCATTCTGTCACCGCCCTTGTGTATGGGGGTGATGACCGCTCTTTTCCATGCTTGGGGGAATTGGATAAGTCAGAGGGAGAGGTTGAGAAGGTCAGTGGGGGGGTGAGAACAATGTCCAGGGCAGAGTAGAGAAGACAGAGATCAAGCGAGTCACTACTGTGTCTGGCACCCTTTAGGGCTTTGAGCAGATAGGGTTTAGCAGCAGACGGGGAGAGAGCTTGGAAGTGGAAGGGTGGGTGTTGGAGAGTGGTGGTAGAGGGATCAGGGACGGGGTCAAAAAAGTTGGTAGGTAGGTTAGAGGAGAAATCCGAGAAGGCATCATTCAGCCCATTTGCAATACTGTGTGGGTCGATGGTGATTGCACTATCGATATTGAGTTGGGGGATGGGTTTTGCCGTAAAGTTCCTTTAGGTTGTCCCAGAACTTGCGTGAGGAGCCCCAGGTGGTTGCAAGGGTATTCCTATAGTATGCCGCCTTTGCACTACGGATAGCCCAGGTGCATTTGTTGCGCGCTGATTTGTAGGCTTGTCTATCGGCAGGCTTCCTGGACTCCAGGGCTCTGTGCCAGAGATTCTCCCTGAGACGCATTTGCTTTATGAGAGCATGGGTGATCCAGGGAGAGTTGTGTTTCCTATGTATGGTTTTGGAAATGGGTGCATATGCAGCGCAGGCCCTGTTAAAGCAGTAAATAAAGTAGTTGAGGGCAGTGTCAATATTGGGGGCCAGTTTTACTGGGGACCAGTCCCAGCTGGCAAGGTGTTCATGGAGTGAGGCAAGGTTACCCGCGGACAGGCGCCTCCTGGATTTGAAGACGGGCTTGGGCTTCTCAAGGTGACATGACCAGAAGAAAATAACTGGGCAGTGATCACTAAGGGCATTTGGCAGTACTGTCAAATTGGTGATCTTATGAGGCCTGTTTGAGAGTACCAGGTGCAGCACAGTGGCAGTACCAGTAGTCTGATAGGGGCGGGTGGGGGAGGAGACAAGTTTGGTGAGATTGAGCACAGCAAAGGCATCTTTGGCACTGTTCCCAGTGCCGGCGAGTCAGTTAATATTTAAGTCACCCGTGATAATTTGTTCCATCTTGCTGGGTTGATGGGAGATGTAATCTAGTAGAGATTGCAGGGCGTGGTTCTGGTGACGTGGGGGAATGTAGGTGGCTGTGATGATGAGTGGGGCTCTTGAGGAGCCCAGGGTGACCTTTAGAGAGCTAGCCCGGGCACCGTGCACTAGTAGTGTTTTTTGGAGGGGAGGCCTAGGAGGTAGTCCTGTAGGTAGATGGCACAACCCCCCCCCCCCTTCGTTTCCCAACTCTGTTCTCCCTGTAGAGTGAGTAACCTGGGAGGGAGATGAACGAGTCAGGCGTCGTGTTGGATAACCATATTTCGACTAGTGCTAGCACATCTGGTTGGTGCTGAGTGACCCAGACTTGCAGGCCAGCAAATTTGTTTAGCAGGCTGCAGACGTTAATGGAGGCAAGTCTGAGTCCTGAGGTTGTAGAGAGAGATGAGATTGATTGTCAGTGAGTGGGCCTGGGTTGGGGTGGACATTACCAGATAGAAGGAGGAGTAGTGCAATCAGCCTGAGAACGGTGCTGAGATGCCTTTGACTTCTGGAGACAGTACCCTTGGTGGGGGTAGTGGAGAGCGAGACCAGGAAGGGAAGGGTTTAGAGAGAGGGAATGGCAAGAAATAGGGGAGGCCAAGGGAGTCCGGTGGTAGGGGGAAGCAAGGTAGGATGAAGTGTTCTTGTTTTGATGATGTTTGTTACCGTCAGCTCAGTGTGAAAGGGTGGCAGGATGGAAGCTCCTGGAGACCAGTTGTTCAGGGCACATGGCTGCGGCAGCCATAAGGAAGAGGTGGCGCGATGTGGGGCAGGCTCTGCTCCAAGGTAAAATGTAAGGGGGCATGGTTGAGGTAGAGGGTAGATGGAAGGTGGAAGGGAGGCTAGGGGTGTTGGCAGGCATAATATTGACAGATACCAGGGCAGCATATTGCTGGCAGGGTATTGGTAGTTGGGAAATGTGCTAGGGCAGCCACTAGTGGTGAGCTCAGATAATCTGCAGATGGGAAAGTGGGCTGATTGGTTGTATTATGCACGTGATGCAGCCTATGTAACACTCCGCTCATCTAGGGTGGCAGGGACCTCACACGCGCAGTACAAATTCGGCATCTCCCTGAATGGCTCTGCTGCGCACCTGATTTCTTTCACCGGGGGAAAATTTGTTCGGCAGGGGTCCGTCTTGGGGGAGGGCAGGAAGCACGATGGCCCTCACGACCACCTACTCTGCGGAGAAAGGAAAAACTGAGCTGCATTAAATAACAGGTAGGCAGGAGGAGGAGTTGCAAGGAGCTTAATTCAAATTGGCTATCAGTTTTCTACAGGGTAATTTGGTGAGGCAGGTTTAAATTATTTTCTTTTTTGTTAACAATAACTTTGGATTACCTAGTGACTATGTGTGAAGCAGCTTCACAGGTAGATTGGTGGAAACCAGCTTAAAATAATTTTTTTTTTCCTTGTTTTAAAACATGCCCGAGGTAATGGGAATCAGGCTTGCCCAAACAGCAGCAGAGATTACAATACAGTCTTACATTTGGTATAGTAGAGATCCTCTGTTAAACAGAACAGTGGGAAATAATACAGTTTCAAGCACATTAGCTACGGAGCTCTCTCGCATATGTTAGCCCACCTTCACAGAGTTCAAAGTTACATGTCGGGACCTGAAGGCATACTAGGCTCCCTGGAATTGTAGCTAGATTACTCTAAGGAACACAGGGCGTATAACATTAAAAGTTGTTAAAGCTCCCAGAAGTTGGAGGTTAAAGCATTGCAGAATTGTAAAGAGCGGCTTGCACAAAAACTATCTGCATTGGTGTGCCAACTGGTCTTAAGGGACCCTTAAAAAAGGCGCCAAGAAGCTCAGTCCATTGTCTTCACACATGCAGTACAAATTTGGCGTCTCCCTGAATGGCTCTGCGGCGCACCTGATTTCTTTCACCGTGGAAAAATTAGTTCAGTAGGGGTCCGTCTTGGGGGAGGGCAGGAAGCACGATGACCCTCACGACCACCTGATTTCTTTAGCAACACTGGCCCTGTTAGTGAGCACCAAGTCCAGTACTGCCCCATTACGAGGGGACTGCCTGACTAGTTGCCTGAGGAACGCCCCCTGCAGGGAGTCTGGGATGTCCCTGCTTCTAGCTGAAGCTGCAGCTGGCCTGCTCCAATCTATATGTGGCAGATTGAAGTCCCCCACCTGTAGCACCTGGCTTACACCAGTACCTTATCTAAATCCCCCCCCCCCCAGCATGGAGGGCTGTAGATCACTCAGGTGGGAATAGTGGCTCTGTTTCCCATCTCCAGGGTGACTAACAGTACCTGCACCCCCCACAATCCCTGTATATCTTTCGTGTTTATGCCTTCTTTTACATAGAACACCACACCCCCTCCTTTTCGTTGCACCCTGTCTTTCCTGAACTGAGTATAGCCTGGTATTGCCATGTCCCATTCATGGTTGTCAGTGCACCATGACGCGATAATGGCCACAGTATCCAGGTTTTCCTCTGCCATGATGGGTCTAGGTTTGGAATTTTATGTTCTTGACTTCTTGAATTAGTATCCATGGCCTTCCAGATTTTGTAAGCGGTCCACTTGCTACCCTCCCTTTTTCCTTCTCACCCCCTTAATGCTCTCAATCCCATCCCCTTCATTTCTACCGCTCTGCTTCTATTATTATTTTGCATAATGGGGGTATTCTTCTCCCCTTAGGTCCTCCTTACTCTTGGTGGTGGGGGAGCAGTTTATGCTGCTCTGATTCCCTTCTGCGACCTCCCCGACTAGTTTAAATGTTCATCAAAGTAACAAAATCTGTCCATTGAGGACTATGGTTCCTTTCCTGGATGGATGCAGGCCATTGCCCCTGTATAGGCCCTTATTCCTCCAGGTTAGTCCCTAGTATAGCCGGACCCCTCCTCTCTGTACCATTCCTTCATCCATTAGTTGAAGCTCCTGATATAGAGAACCTTCCCCCTTGTCATATTGCTTAGAACAAAATAAGTAGTCCCTCCACAGGTGGTTTCTACATGTCGGTCATTAGTCTTTCTACAAATTTTGTTTACCATGGAGAAAAAGAAATAAATATTCTGCAGACTGTATCTAATAGAATGCCCCCCCCCCACAAAAAAAAAGCATTGTCTGTAAACACGTAATGCATGAATTCAGAATTCTGCAAAATTCTACTGGCATGCACTCATGCAGATGGGCACAGGCCTTGTACAGAGCCAGAGGCTCAATTTTATCTGGGGCAGCGTTAGCAGCAAAGATTGCTCTGTCAGCTTGGTTGACTAGGAGAAATTTTTATGGTCATCAAAGAAACAGGAATAAAACAATGTGACTAGTGCGTTTTATAATTGTTTATCTGTATAATAAAGGGATCATGAGTAGAAAGAACATTCAGATATTTTTTTTTTATTCATTTTAGGAAGTTTTTTTTTTTAGGGCCCAGTAGAAGGTTTTTATGTAAGAGTAAATAAGGGTGGCAGCCATGTTTGTGATGGAAATCAAGAATGAGGGAAATGTCTCATTATTTCTCTATGTGATGTGTCCGAATTCCAAATCACATATCAGACTTTTTTTTTATTAGGGGGATGGTAAATAACACACAAACATATGCCAGTGGAATTGCAACAGCCAATCTGAATATAGTATTATACAATGACAAAGAAAAATCTCAGACTGTGATTGGTCAGTATGGGACTGAACCCGTGGTGTTATCCTGGCATAACACCACGGATCTAGTACCACCACACTTATGACCGCATTAAAAAAAAAAAAAAATCACTCCTCAGACCCTGGCTGTCCCTCCAATAAGATGCAGCACTGCCCACTGACAACGAATGTTCCCCACCCGCCATCAGCACACTCAGGCGCCAGGTATAAATCACAAAGAAAACTACTCGTTTTCCCTCGCAGTCATTTTGTATTTCTCGCCCGGTAACAAACAACTGTACCGGGAGAATCAGAAGCACAATGCAGCTCAGTATAACTGAGCAAGGTGAGGCGGACGACTCATCACCGCATGAGTTTCAAAGTGGAAAAAAACGCTACACATAGGAGCGGGATGGACAACAGACTTTCATGTTTGAATTAGGAATAAAGCATCGAACAACACTTACTATGCTTTCTTCTTAGCAACCTGCTACACATAATCCACTTATGCCCAGTATTTCCTCCTTGTTTCAGGCAAGAAAAATACCGAGCATCCCGAGTACTGTCCGAGAAACTGGAAACAGCCTGCTGCCCCGCTCCCACTCCGTATAAAAATTCACTTTAAGCGTCAGTGCTGTTTTTGTAGTAAGTGTTATTTCGATACTTTTGTTCCTAATTGGAAGCCGCAGAAGTCTGTTGTCCATCCCGCTCCTATGTTTAACGTTTTTTTTTTCCACTTTGAAACTCACGCGGTAATGAATAGTCTGCCTCACCTTGCTCAGTTATACCGAGCTGCATTGTGCTTCTGATTCTCCCGGTACAGTTGTTTGGTACCGGGCGAGAAATACAAAATGACTGCGAGGGAAAACGAGTAGTTTTCTTTGTGATTTATACCTGGTGCCTGAGTGTGCTGATGGCGGGTGGGGAACATTCGTTGTCAGCGGGCAGTGCTACATCTTATTGGAGGACAGCTAATAGGCACTATTTTTGTATAAGTATACCTACCCTGTCAATAAATAAATAAAATGCAAAGGTTAAGTAAAGGTTTTAATAATTTTTCTCACTTTTGTTTTACAATGAGCATTGTATAATATGAATAATGCTCCAGGGTGTGTGTCATGCTGGATACGCCAACGCCTAGGGCATTGACGCTACTGCCCGCGGCCCGCATTCAACCACCCTAGGCGCATGTTACTCCAGCACGACACACACCCTGTCGCATTATTCCTTTATTTAACGTACATTTTTCTAAAATAATGCCTCGGTTTAAGCAGTGTTCACTGCTCTGATGGAAGGACAAATGAATGTTGTTCTGTCGATCATTAGTCCGGATTTTGAATTTTTAACCTTTTATTAAATGAACAAGTTTACCATTTGGCTGATTAAAAAAAAATGTCCCTTGCAGGAATCTCTTCTATGAGTGGTTTACAAAATGCAGTTTGCAGAGTTTCTGAGTGTGCAAACTCCAGAGACTCCGCAAGTTAAGTGTACCTTAGAAAACCAGTGCACTAATGGTCATGAAAGCTGCACGGTGACATATTGCTCTTGCAAACTAAAATAAAGTGACACGTCACATTTTTAAAGTGCATCCAGTCCTGAACGCTGTGTTTATATTTTACAGAACATTGGAACAAGCTAAAGGAGGTGCTTACAGTGGGCTGCTAATTAACAAAAAGTGTTATTTAAAATATAGGATAAACTAGAAAGTACAGTTAGAATCCACATCTTTATTTTTGAATAATATTTTTTTTTGGGGGGGGTTGGAAGACATCACATGAAAAGCAGTTAAATAGAGGATGTCAGAGTTAATAAAGAATGATATACAAGCTAAAACTTGTTTATATTATTTATCCAGTATTTTCATTCTTGTTATTGCAAATGACTGAAGTATATGTGTTTGAATGAGAGCTTTCTCTGTCTGTCTGTCGGCCTGTTTCTTCTCTGGGATCAGGTGATATCAGTTTGTTGCCATGGTGTAATGCCTTATGTTATAGACATGAGGCTGCATGCTGGAGCAGTGGAAGTGCATGAGTTGCAAAGGGGAAAATGCATTCACACACATATACCTGTCATTATTTGAAAAAGAAATACAAAAATGCATGAGACAAATTGTTTTTCTTTTATTTAAATATGATTTTGTACTGTTAATGACAGTGTGAGAGCCCTTTTTAAAACAAATATAGTTGTCATTTTAGGATTTGTAATGATTCACTGAAAAACGTGTTGCACTTCATTACACCCCACCCCCACCCCCAATTGCTCTCTCTTATCAGGCTAGCTATTCATTGTTTTGTAATCCTCTCTTGTAGGGCAGTTTCAACATTTTGGATCGCTAATCCTAACAATCATCTAATTAGCAATGCAGCTGCAGGCTCACAGGTAAGTTGTGCAGTACACTAGCAAAATCGCAAAGTGCCTTCATGCAATACTGAAACTGTCACTACAGGCAAAGTTGCTGGTGCAGGTACTGTACATGTTAGTCATACTACGGTATACAGCATGTATTTTAGTTATACTGGGGTATACAATATATAGGAATAGGATAGTGGATGGACAACTATGCACAACCAGTGTGTTGTGCCACCGAGGGGTTCCGATTCCCTGTAAGGTCCATGGGAATCAGATCCCCAAGGTGGCACAACACACTGGTTGTGCATAGAGTTGCCCATCCACTATTCTGTATAGTGTATGGGCATCCATGCCTATTTCAGACATTGCACTTTGTTTCAGTGAACTAGTGGTTGGGGGGGGCGCACATGCGGGTTGGTGGTAGGCTCAGATTACTGACACAACGTACTGAAGATGTTTCTGCAATTTCAAGTTTATAAAAAACTTTCAGCTTAATTGGATAGGGGAAATCAAGTATGTGGCAGCATTCTAAGTTGTTCTGCAGTAGTGACATCACTACAGCAGCAGAACAACATAATGATGTTACTGCTGCAGCAGAACAAGCAACATCCGGCAGGTCACAATATGTAAGATTTGGTCATCGCACTTCTGTCCCCCTCCCTGTAACTACCGGGGTCCCCCAAGGCTCGGTCATCAGCCCGATACTGTTCTCCGTTTTCCTGAATGACCGGCCCTCTGTATGCCTACACACATCTATTCACATGTACGCTGATGACACAGCACTGTATGCTTCAGGTCCCTCCCTCTCAGCAGTGGCCAATAGACTCCAGGAGGACTTCAATGCTGTTCAGCTCTGGTTTCACTCAAACCAGCTCTTTCTTAATCCCAAGAACACTATCCCCTAACCTTCGGCACTAGACAGAGACTCTCCCGACTCCCCGCCACCTCCACTTTCCATACCATTGATGGGACACGCATGGAGGCCTGCACCTCCTTCTGGTACCTTGGGGTCTGGCTCGACCAGCACCTTGACTTTTCAGCCTATATCGATTCAATCCACAAGAAACTTCACCCCAAGCTGGGTGCCGTATATCGCAGCCGGGGCTGCATCCCTCTGGAAACCCGCAAAGCAGTCTTACAGAAAATGATCCGCCCTATAGTTGACTATGGAGACGTAGTATACAGCGCTGCCCCTAAGTCCACCCTAGCCAGACTTGACCCCTCTTTTATTCCTTCTGGCGTTTTGCCCTGGACTGCTCTCCCTCAATGCACCACTGCGATCTCTACAAGTCTCTAGATCTACCTTCACTCCAGGATAGGAGACTGGTCCACTGTTCAGTGACAACAGTGAAATTCTAGGTACAGTCCCCCCACCTAGAGTCTGCCCTGTAGTTCAACCCCCCTGCGTACTCTCAGGAACACTGACTCCCAGCTTCCTTATGTCCCACATATGTCCACAGCTTAAGGCCAAGCTGCCTTCAGTTACTGCATGCCTAAATTATGGAACTCCTTGCCGGCTGACATTAGGCACACAGACAACACTCAGCATCTCAACCATCTCCTCAAGTCGCTTTTCTCCCCCACCTGCACACGCAGTCAGCTCTGCCGAGATTCCAAATGTCCCACCTCTCACCCTTAATTTCTACCGCTCTGTGGCACATCACTAAGAGTTCACAGACCTAGGCCCTCAGCCTAGTACCGGGTGTAAAATTGTCCTCTGCAGCTGATCATAACCATATGTTTTTCCTCTAGTGCTCTCAGTATTTGGACCTTTATGTGTTTACTATGTACGCATTATTTGCGTAGCACAATTGTAAGTACTTCTGTACATGATAGTCTAATTCTCTTCTGCTCTTCCCACATCTACTGTACTCAGTGTGCCCACTGCTTTCTCTGCAAATAAGTTATATGTATTGTATATTGTACTTTGTAATCCATGTGTATGTTACTGTATCTATCCCTTCCCCCACCCCCACCCCCAGGATGCATCTGGAATCGAGCAGTACACCACTCAGTATGCCTTCCTGGTAAAACTTTTAAATAAATAAATATTCCAGGCATGGAATTTCAGTCATAACAGCACTCCACCATACGCTATATTCATCTTAGTTATATTAGAGTATGCAGCATTTATATATTTTTTTATTTATATTTTGTGCATGCAGTTTTTCCACCGGGTTTTGCCCTTGCCCAACCCCGGTCCCACGTGTGTGGAGGCACGCACATGCCGCGGTTCTGGGGCACCCTCTCAATACTTTGCTCCCCCCACCCGTCTGCGCTACCTGTTGGACCTCTACCTGACGGGAGCGGAACTACGGGAAGGGGGGACAGAGATCCTCCTCAGGAGAGGAGAGCTGCAAGTATGGCTGCTCAGTCCTACTCCTTCCCTCCCCCCTGACGCCCCCCCAATGACCTGTTCCCGAACATGGGTGGCCGGCGCTTGGTATAAAGTGGCGTCAGGCCTCAACCCCCTCCAGTGCCACCGGGCCAGCCATGCAGCATTTATGTTTGTCATACCGGGATATACAGCATGCATGTATGTCATACTGGGGTATACAGCGTGCATGCTAGTCTTATCGGGATACACAGCATGCACTTTATTCATACTAGGGTATATGGCATCCATGTTAGTCTTAGTGGTGTATACAGTATGCATATTAAGTTATATTAGGGTATACGGTATACATACTGCCCATACTGGGGTATACAGCATTCATGTTAGTAATACAGGGGTATATACCATGTATGTTAGTAAGACTGGGAAATACAGCATACATGCTTTTCATATTGGAATATACGGCATGCATGCATGTTAGTCTTACTGGGGTATACAGCATGTGTGCTAGTCCTGCTGGTGTATACAGTGTGCATGCTAGTCATATCTGGGTATACGGTATGCATGGTATTATGGCATGTATGTTAGTACTGGGGTATACAGTGTGCTTGTTGGCTGTCCTGGGTTATACAGCATGCATGCAAGTTATATTGAAGTATACAGTATGTATAGTATTCATACTGGGTATACAGCATGCATGTTCTTGTGGAGTGTACAATATGTATGTTGGCTGTTCTGGGTTATACAGCGTGCATGTTAGTTATACAGGGGTATACAGTATGCATATTAGTCATACTTGGGTATATAGCATACATTTTATTTGTACTGGGGTATACTGCATACATGTTAGTGATAGCTGGTGACCATATGCACTGTATATTTGTATATATTGGAATATCACAGAAATCCAGTTGAAATAAATGGTTATTTCCTATGATATATTGTTATATGTCTGGCTAGTCTACATGATGTCACTGGCTACCACTGTAGTCATTGTGGGGTACACAGTATTCGTGTTGGCTACATTGGGGCTAAATTATGTATGTTCGCTACATTGGGGATACTGTATGAATATTGATTATATTGAGGATACACTATGCATTGAAACGTAGAATATGACAGTAGATAAGGACCGCTTGGCCCACCCAGTCTGCAGACTCTCTACTTGGTCTCCAACTTTTACCCTCCCTTTTCTAACCATTATGGTTCCCTTATGCCTATACCATGCGTTCTTGAGTCCCATAACATTTTTTGATCCAACCACCTCTGCTGGGAGGCTGTTCCAGGCATCCACCACTCTTTCAGTGAAGAAGTACTTCCTCATGTTTCCCCATCCCCCGGTAGCTTCATAGCATGATCTGTTGTTCTTGGAGCATCTTTTTCTGAAATATGCTTTTCTCTTGTACCCTAGTTATACCCATGAGGTATTTGCATGTTAGCTATATTGGGCATA
This sequence comes from Neoceratodus forsteri, assembly GCA_016271365.2. Lineage (NCBI taxonomy): Eukaryota > Metazoa > Chordata > Ceratodontiformes > Ceratodontidae > Neoceratodus > Neoceratodus forsteri. Next base: position 1,482,166,846 of record CM057453.1, on the reverse strand, counting down.
CAGTGTATATGTTGTACTATGGTATACAGCATGCATATTATTTGTTCTAGGGTTGAGTGCGCAGGCTAGTCATACTGGAAATATACAGTTATGCTTGTTAATCTTTTCAGTGTTGGAAATGGAAGAATTCACTTGGGGAACCCACCACCTTTTATTTAAGATTGAACATACCTGACAGGGGTCTGTGGGCACATTTCCTCACTGTGTGTTGCATTTTTACATGTTATTTAGTCATTTTAATGGGAGGTACATTTTACACTAGAGCATACCTTCTCATTTTGCTCCTGAAACTGAGTCAGACTTTTAATTTTACTCATGGATCTCTTTTCCTTGGTCTTTCTATAGTTCCACCACTGAATCTAATTTACACAGTTTGCCATATAAGCTGTTACACTGCCTTTGCTTAAAGCAGCGGTGCAATGAAAAATGTTTATCTTCTTAGAGTATAGCTGTTTCATCAGGCATACCTATAGAACTATAAGCTGCCAGGTGCCAAGACCACACAGAAACTTTTGCAAGCAGTCCACCAGGGGCTGCCCATGACAATGTCCAGTGTCAGCTGCTACATAAACATGGGCGGCCCCTTCCCTCCTTAGTTCTTTTCCCGGTGTCAGCTGTACTTGGATCATTGATGGGAACACTGCTGCAATTGCCACCATTTTCTTATTTCTGTATAGCACAGTAATAACTTACAGGTGATTTTTTTCACCAACCTTCATGTTGTTGAAGGATCCGTCAGAATTGTTCCAGTACTGTGAATGCAGCACCAACAAGTCTCATGACATCTGTGTCAGCGTGGCTCAGTTGGTAGCACATCTGCCTCTGGACCGGAAGGTCATGGGTTCTTGTCCCAAACTGGGATTGGACTTGCACCTAAAAAATCGCTGGCATCCGAGTACAGTATTAAGGGGGTGCTGTACTGCTGGGGCGAGGCATCCTTCAGATGAAACGTTAAACCGAGGTCCCTTCTACCCACCCTGGTGTTGTCCTGGTGGGTGTCCAGGTGGAAGTCAAAGAACCCAGGGCACTCTTTGCAAAGAGTAGGGGACATTCCCGGTGTCCTGGCCAACGTTCCCCTTCCCATCAACCAGTTCATGCAATTATCCTGGGTGTTTGGGTGATGATGTGCCATATGGCTGCCACTACACATTCAGTCACTTCACTACCAGTCAATATTACTTGTAAAGTGCTTTGGGATACACTGTGTATGAAAAGTGTTATATAAATGCTGATTATTCTTCTTCTATTGCGTCAGCTCGGACTAAAACGTGCAAGCCTGCCAGATCTGCAGGGGCTTCATTCTCACCCCAGGAATTCTTTAGCATCTATTGACAGATGCAGTGTGCCAGCTGGGTTCAGCTGCCCCGGAGAGGAGGAGTCAATGCAAATGAGGAAGGCATTGGCCAGTCAGGATACAGTTAGAGTGCTGCCTGCAGTCAGCCTGAGGGAACTCAGAACTTTTTCTACGCTAAACTGGCAACACTGCTCTCGAGCTCCTCTTCAGAGATCTTCCTGTGCCATTTTCTTTCTTTTTGAGTGCTGCTTTTAAGGTATTTTGTATATTTTCTTCATTTTATTTATTTTTACCGCATCTGCTTTGTGTTCCGTGCAGTTGCAGGATTTTTTCGTGTTTTCTCCGCTTCGGCGGTTTTTCCTGAAGTAAATTTCACCCACATGCGCGATAATTTGCGTCATTTTTATTTAATTGCTTAGTTTTTTAGTATTTTCGGTGTTTTTTAACGCTGTTGCGCTAAAATCATTGATTTGTTTTTTCGTGCGCGTGCGCATTTTTCCGTTGCACACCAGCATGAATTCTTGGAACCCTTTTTTCTCTCATTAAATTCAAAATGATTGATATTTGAAGGGTAATCCCCTCTCTTTTGTGGTGAGACTCTTTTGCTTATTGTGCAGTGGGCTTTGTTGACAAGAGATGTGGAGGTGGTTCTGTTTTTTCCTATTTGTGAAAAAAAAAATCTCAAAGTTAATTTTGATTTGTTTAAGCTTTGGCCTAACTATTGTTTTCTGGGCTTTCAGTCTACCTTCCCCTCCTCTAAAAGCACTGAGAAGGGTACCGTTCCCTTTGGGGCTTGTGTTATTACAAGTGTGGTTCTGTAGTAGTTGTTTCTCTGTCCAAGCCTTTAATTTGAAAATATGCAGGGTGCCTCTTCCCTGCAAAGACAGAGATTAATCTCCTCTGCCTCTCCCTCCTGAAGGACTTAGGAAGTCATCAGGGGTTGATAAAATTATGCCCTCTGCAGCTGAATTTCTGAGAGCTTGGCAATTTTTCCAGACGTTATATTTCCGGGCATGTTCTCTGGTCAGAGTATTCCTCTCCTTGTTATTCCTTACGCCCAAGGATATTATTGTTATTATTAGTAATTTGTGAGAGGATTTTTCCTTCATGAACTCCTCTCGGGGCCCACTAATTCCAGTGGGTCACCCTGAGGTTGATTCAGATTTTGGTATAATGAGACAATTATAGTCAACCGGTGGACTCCCTGGATTTTTCCCTCCAGGTCGACACCGATAAAGAGGTGGAGGACGACTACTTCGTAGATCCGGTGGTTGCTTCCCTCCAAAGATGTTGACAACTCTCTGAAGACAAGGTAGGTTCTGGAAACCCCTCATTCTATTCTGGGGTTGACAGAAGCATTCAGATGAAATGCCAGCTCAGTAAGTGTCCTGCTGTTTTTATCTGTACACTTTCAGACTAAAGAGAGTTACTGAAAACAGCGGCCTGCCTTTTAGCCTTGGGCTACTGTCTGTTTTCCCTCCAGAAATAGACTCTAGATAATCATATATCATGTGTAAGAAATTTTATGTAATGCCTCCTACCTTTGTAGCATACGCTATCATATATTAAGAGTCTTTTGATGTAGTCTGTCCTTACCATAGTGCAACAGCTCTGGAGCACTATTCACAAGGAGGTTTGCCGAAATACCCAAGGGGCATATAGTAGCACTATGCTTTTATAGCCTTAAGTCATAATGTTTCAGCTTCTAGAGTCTTGGCGTAGGTCATTTCCCCCAGGCTGGCCTGTCTTAAAAGTTCCAGCCTTTTGGGTTATGCTTTGGTGCAAGTTTTGCTTTGTCTTTATGGCTAACTGAAGCTGACAGGCACGTATGGACGAGTTTAATTCTCCTAGTACTCAGTTAAAGATAAGCGTTCCTTTCCTAGAAGTCTCAGGATGGAGGGCTTCGGATAGGAATTATTCTCCCTTTAACCCTTTTTTCCCTACGCCAACACATTATGAATTTTCCAAATGTAACGTTTTCCAGAGGTGTAGGCAGGAATGCTATTTTCATTCCCGGTAACCCCTTTTTTCTTCCGTAATTTTTCTTCTTGGTTCAAGTTTTAACCCCTTCATTGGTTGGTGTTTAGAAAAAAAAAAAAGAAAAAAGATATATATATATAAAAGAAGATACATGTATATATCCAGGGTATGAAATTCATGAAAAAAAGTACATGCCCACTTGGGCATGTAGTCAGCAAAAGTACATGCCGAAAAAAATATTTACATGCCGCCTCTTAGTTTACATCATTTTAAAAGTCATCTTCACTGGACCAAGCATTTTCGTTCTCATCACCACCATCATCCCACAGACTCATCAATACGCTTTCTCTTAAATCCAAATATAAAAAGACTCATGGTATCTGACTAAGCTAATGGTAAACGCACTCGGAAAATATTTAATCTGTTGAAATGAACTTTAAGCTGTCTGTCTTTTTATTGTCATTAAATGCAGCAAGAAAAATTGTGTGTCGTCTTTGTCGATATAATAAATGTAGCAACTTAAAACTGACTGTGTGTCTGATTTATTTCTTAAGTGTTTGTTTTTTTTGCTCACAGTTGTACTTTTTTATTCAGAGAGTAGTCTGCCACAGACAAGTAGAGACTAGCTTATAAAAGAAGCTTAAGAGATTTTTTTATATCACTCAGTATTCAGATTTGAGATAGTCCACAGAGTAGCTTGTAAAAAAAAAAAAAACAACTAACCAGGGTTTTATATCAGTATTCAGATTTTAGGTTAGATAAAATTTGTTTTAAACAGATTTTTTTTTAAACAGTATTCAGATTTTAGGTAATAAAATTCAACAGTAGCTTAAGTTGTAGAAAAAGCTTGTTCAAACTTTAAGATGTTTTATTTTAGACCCAACCCTGTATTTATAGACAGAGGTCAGAGGAGGTTGTTAAAAAGCTTTTTAACTTTAGAGATTGACAGCAGCACCACCTCTCAGTCTGAAGTTTCAACCTCAACCTTTATTTAGGTTAGCTTAGCTAGGTGGTACTTTATTGTACAACTAGGTCCAAGGCAATAGCTCTATTAGCCCAAGCTCCTTACCAGGCCTCTACTATAAAAAGCTTTTTTAATTTTATGTTATGCCTCAGTAGCTGGCAGTTACTAACACACAGGCTCAGATTTTATCGATAGACAGATTTTTACTGTCTGTGAATCATACCTCTCAACCTCCTGCCTCATAAATCTGGGACAAGGCTTAAAAAATCAGGGACAAAGGACCAAAATCAGGGACACATCTTCAAAATTGGTGACGTCTACTCAGGAGCCGGGTAGAATAAGGGGCTTAGTGTAAAACAAATTTTCTAAGGAAGAACAAATCTGTAACTTTAATGTTTGACATTATTTTGTGCTTACAAACCCTACTGTTTGGTCATGGAAACACAATTTTTAGGAGGGACAGAGTAAAATTTTGAGGTAAAATCAGGGACGTCCCTGAAGATCAGGGACAGTTGAGAGGTATGCTGTGAATTATACACAGCAAAGTTCCCCCAAGAAGCTGTAATCAAGTAAGTGAGGGGGGAAAAAAACACAGACTCTGTTGCCAACTTGCTGCAGCCTGAAAAACGTATATGAATGGCCCCTACTACACCAAGACATTATATCTATGGAGGTCTAATCAGACTAGTAGTCTGTTTGGCTGATTTTTTTCCAGCAGTTGTATGCCTGTTGCAGTACAATCAGATCCAGACAGACCATAAACTGCTTGCTTTAGACCAGCTAATTAACTTCAGCTCTTAAGTTGTTGTAATAATGTGCTAAGTTTACTATCCCTTTCAATGACTGCACAGCACTCCTGAGTTGTTCCCTCTTACTACTATAATATACAGTAGCCCTGTCTTAGTAAAGTAACTTTTTCTATATTGTTTGACATTTCCTTCACCTGGTGAAGGTCCCGAATCCGATTTTGCTCTCAGTGCTACCACAGAACCTCATGGTCTCATTCGCCTCTCGCCTATATCTAAGCCCCAATTCAAAGTACAGTAATTAAATGGTATATGGCAGTGTGTAGCTCTTAAAGAGCTTTCGATTTTTCACACACAGAACAGTGGGTCACTAACCTATCAATCTGATCGCAATCTGCGATCACGATTGCTAATGTGGCGCTTCTCTGAGTTCATTCTCGCTCACACACCTAACAGCTCAACACTGTAGCGCAGACTGCCACGCTTTGCAGCAGGGTCCCGGCGTCACACTGAAGAAGGGGCGGGCACGCTATGCAAACTGCAGTCCGCGATTGGCATCCGATGGTGAAACCCGCCTCCAGCAGTGACAGAAGGACCCCTGCTACATTGTGGTTGGCTGTAGGACAAATAATGCCCTCCTCTTCTTAGCCAGAATCTTAACATGTCAGCTGACATTGGGACGAGCAGTTTAGTGTAGCTCGTGATTGTGTCCCACTGTCAGCTCTCTGTACTGCACTCGCCGAGTCTCCACTCCGGGGGGGGGGGGGTCCCCAGTTTAATTTAAAGCCACAAGCTTAAACAAAAAACGGAGACAGCAGAGAATACTTAGGTGCTTAGGCAGGCACTGGAAGATCAGTAGGTGTCCTGATGCAAAAGTGCCTGCCCTGGGGCACATTTATATTGAATTTCGCACTCTGTATATATCTATGGACATAGGTAAATAAATAACTAAAGTTTACCTCCGAGTGCTGCATTCTGTGTTTTTCTCCAGTAGCATGTCAGCAGGGGGAACTGGAGCACTAGAACCTCATGAGGTTCAAAGTCATGAAAGGGTTCCCGTCTCCTTTGGAGTTGGACCTCTTTTTCGGGCTATTACCAAAATTTTTAAGGAAAATTGGGACCAGCAAATTATTGACTTTTACAACCTGGGGTCAGGATGCTTCCTCGACTCAGGTCTTTCTTTAGCAAATGCAGGGGATTTTCTTGTTTCCCTCGTTACGTTCTATGTTCTCAGTTCCTTAGCCTGGGTTTTTTCCCAGGCAGCTACCAGTTTTCTTCCATGCTGTTTAGACTGCCTCCAGAGTGTTCTCAGATACGGATTAAAAATCAGCCTATTCCCCAGTTATCTGGGTAGGTTGGCGGTTCTCACTTGAAGACAGGGAATCTCTGGTTTCCCTTCTCAGAGGCTTGGCTATCCTTAGCCAATTCTCCTTAACTTTGGTTTTCAAGCCTTAAGTCTGACATGTTATTTCCTACAGTCTTGGGTGGTCTCGTACCTACTAGAAAAAAGTTCCCTAACCAACTAAATCTCGACATCTCTTAAGGGACAGTGCTCATCTCTTGTCAAGGGAAGTTTGTTCCCTGTATTTGGTAAATAATTTGTTACTAGAGTCCCAGGGGCTAGACCTCTAGGTCAGAATTTTGATAAAGCCTGAACCCTATTACAGTTAGGACTGGTGTAAGGAAACCATGAACTTCACACCTCTCCCCTTCGAATCTTTGGTACAGAGGCTTCCTTCCGGCGAGCGCTTCCCTTCGGGAGTGGTTCCATCATTGGGGCTTAGTTTCTGAGAGAGTCCTTCTTTCATCAGTCCCTGGAGTCTCAGAGCATTACTAACAGGCCTGCATTTTTTCAGTCCAGAGGTCATTTAGTTCAGAGAGGGCCGGATGATATTCCTGCCCTGTATCACACCAACGAGCATTTGGGACACAAGGCTTCCAATCTTTCCACAATAGCTACGAGTTTTGATCTCTAGCTGGCTTTTTTGGAGGTGTCTTAGTCTCATTCATCTGTTGAGCAAGGACAACTCTTTGGCAGGGCTACCGCAAGTGGATCTTTTGGCATATCCTCTAAGCCGTTTTAGTCAGGGCCACCTCGAGTGAGCCATCAGCACACAAGTCCTCGCCACATCATTCAAGGGGTAAGGTCAGGGCCAGATCTGAATTTTCGCCTCCAGCCTGAGCCACCAGTTTTTTTTCTTTTTTTCCTGTTGCAGGCCCCGGCTCGGGGTTCCTTCCAACTGACTTTCTTATCTCAAGACTGGTCAGAGAAGTGTTCTCGCTCCCATATATCCTTTGTTTCCTAAGTACCTCTCTAGTTAAGGAATCAGCCACCACGATCCCTGTGGCTCTGAACATCCTTGGTACTTTCTGAAAAATGTTTCAGTTAAACAGCCTTCTGGCTGCTTTCATTTCCACAAGCTACTCCTTTCTTGCACAGGAGTAGTGTTTTCTCAGCCCCCGGTCTTTTCTCCTCAAGGCCATGCTCTTTAGAGGCTAGATCTTCTAGAGTTCCTGTAGCCAAATAAGACCTGGAACATCTTTGAAAAAAAAAAACCAAAAAAAAAAAACAGTTCTAGGGACATGGATATGTTGTTCATCCACACTTTCTGGCAGGTATCCTTGCTGCTTTAAGTCTTGCCGGAAGGTCTTCAAGCTGGCTCCTCCTACCCACCCGGGTGGTAAAACTCTTGGCTCCGCCCCATGATGCCAGATTTTCCTTACCGCTTGGAAGCTCAGGTTCCCTCCTTAACGCTCTGCATATAAGACTGGTTCCTATTTCTTCGGTCCACCCGAAATTACTTTTAAGGTTTTCAAGACTTCGGTCATTTATTTCCCTCGCGGCTGCGATGGACAAATCGACTCCTGGCTTTCGGAGGTGCCCATGCGGGCAGAAGATGTCTCGGACGGATCCGCACTCCACGGGCTACTGCTTGGGCCTTGAGCATGACCCGCAGGCTTGCGACCTGTGCTCTTCCTTTTCGGCCTACATCCTGGAAGACCGCGCCGCCCGTTTACAACTTGGGCGCCCCGAGAAATGTTACCCTCCGGTAAAGTCGAAGGAGGCCCGTTTGGTGGTTTCCACGGCGGCTGGCTCGGCGGAACAGCTTGAGCAGGTGATCGCCTTCGAGGAGGAGGCGGCGCAGGCCGCATCTTCGTCTGCCTCGACCGCAGCCTTTATCCCGCTCTCCCTGGGATCCTCCTATTCAGCTTCTTTTAAGGAGCTCTGTCTGTCCCTTTCCACCAAGGGAGAGGGACCAACATCCTCAGGGCCTTCCTCTCGGTCCAAGAAGAAGGACCACAAAGGTAAGTCCCTCCGTCGACGATCTTGGGAGCGGGAGAGGTCCCACTCCCCGAGTAGTCGACCATTGACTTCGGTCGATCCTTCGGCCTCGGCCACTGGCCTCACAGTGTCCCCGTCTGGTCAGTTGACCGAGACTCCCGTCGACGCAGTCAAGATTTTTCTCGACCCGTCGGATGGGCTGTTGACCGGTGAAGCCGAAAACCCTCACTCCCCGGTTCCCCTGGTGGAGATTGAGGTTTCCGTGGACTTGCCTGTGCCTCCAGTTCCGGAGTCCACAGTTGAACCTTCCGAGCTGAGGGGAGAGCGGGTTTCCCCCGCCCTGCCCCAGAACCCTCCTCGGAAATGCCAAGGTTCTCGGTCTCTGACTTCTTCTCAGTCCAGCCGATCCCGGCGTCATAGGCGGTCTCGGTACCGTAGCAAGCGGCATCGCCGCTCATCCTCGTCTTCCTCCTCGGACGAGGAGAGGCTTCGAAGCAAGTTGCGCCGGCGCTATGAGGACCTCATGTGGCAACAGCTCCTTCTGTCCGGGAGCAAGCCGACATCGTCACCTTCCCCGGCTATCAAGTGGCTGTCACCGGAGCGGCCGAAGCAACCCTCGCTCTAGCTGAGGCGCCTGCTCCCAGGCCTGTTGCTCGACCAAAACCGGCTGCCCCACTGATTCTGGTGGAACCTCCGCCTCCACAGCCGTTGTTTGGGGCCCTGACCAAGAATTCTCGGTCGGCCCAGGGTCTGCCCCATAGGCTGTCTGTCACCCTCACTCCCGATCGCCCTCGGCAGGTGGAGGGTGGCTCAGGCCCAAGGCAGCTCTTTGTGGACTCTTCTGAGTCAGACGATGATTCCTCCCTGTTCTCCAGGCGGGTCGACTTGGAGTCTTCCGGAGGTCAGTCGCTGGACGATAGCCCATCATCCTTCATGGGGTTGCTTAGGCTCATCTCGGAGTCCACCGGGATGCAGCTCGAGCCCGTATCCAAGCAGGCCAAGCATCCCCTCACGGAGATATTGGACCGAGGGGATTCTCCCACAGAGGCCTTTCCGGTGTCCGAGGCCATTGTCGGCCCGGCCTTGGAGCTCTGGCAGCGCCCTGTTTCCTGTCCTGCGCCCTCGGCCAGGATGGCGAGGAAGTACGCCGTCCCTACCGGTTCCTTGTCCGGTTTTCGGAACACCCCTCGGCCGAGGGGTTGGTTACCGACAGCGTCTTCCGGTGTGCCAGAAGCGCTAGGGACGTGGACAAGCCTCCCGACAAGGAGTCCAAGAAGTTGGACTACGCCTGGCACAAAGTCTGCGCTGCGTCCTCCCTTGACCTTCATCAGGCCAGCTCGGCCATGCTGATGGCACACTTTTCTCACGCCTTGTTGGGCTCCCTGGACGAGGTAGTCCCTCATCTCCCAGCTGACCTGCAGACCACGGTTAAGCAGGTGTGGGACCAGGGCAGGGCAGTGACCAAGCAGCAACTTCAGACTGCTTTGGACATCGGTGACTCATGTGCCAGGTCAGTCGCGACCGCAGTGGCTATGCGTCGCTGGGCATGGCTGAGGATATCCATCTTCACAGCGGATACCCAGCACAAGTTGGCGGATGTCCCCTTCCTGGGGACCGACCTCTTTGGCCCTGGAGTGGAAGGTCACCTAAAGAGGATCGAAAAGTCCAATGCCACTCTGGACTCTGTCTCATCCGCCCAGAGGGACAAGGGCCGCAGACCGCAACCCAAGCCCTTTCGTCCGTCTGCGCCCACGGCACGTCCGGCCCAGCAGCATCAGGGCCAGCAGGCTCGCGCTTGGCATCCCAAACCCAAGCCCACAGCTTCCTACTCCAGGAAGCAGGGAGGTAAAGGCCCAGGTGGTCCCTCGGCCGGTCCCTCCTCCAAGCCTGCTCAGTGATGGGTTGAGGGGTGTCGCCCCCAACCTCGTCACCCCACGCCAGGTTCCCCCCGTGGGGGGACGGCTTCGCCATTTCCTTTCCACCTGGTCTGCTATCACCACAGACCGTGGGTTTTGGAAGTGGTGGGAAAGGGCCTGCCTCTGGAGTTTGAGCGGGCCCCACCCTTCCGAGCCGTCGCCCCCCCGGGGGGCCTCGGGGTCCGCAGCCTCGCTGTCGGCTCGCTGAGCCGACATCGCTCTACTTCTCAAGAAAGAGGTGATCAGAGAGGTGTCGGACCCTCCCTCAGACCCGGGGTTTGTGTCCAGGTACTTCCTGGTCCCAAAATGGACGGGGGGGCTGGCGCCCCATTCTCGACCTGCACGACCTAAACAAGTTCCTAAGGTCTCGGACCTTCAGGATGCTCACTCTGGCTCAGATAATGCCATCCCTGGAATGGGGCGTGTGGTTCTGCTCTCTGGACCTATAGAACACATTCTTTCACGTCCCTATCCGTCCGTCTCACCAGAGATTCCTTCGCTTTCGAGCAGAGGGATCCCTTTACGAGTTCCGAGCCATGCTCTTCGGCCTTTTTCTTGCTCCCAGGGTCTTCACCAAATGCATGGCAGTGGTGACAGCATTCCTGCGGCACCGAGGGGTCCGGGTGTACCCGTACCTGGACGATTGGCTGATAGCAGCCCCCTCCAGACAGGAGGTAGAGCGGTCCAGAGACCTGGCCCTCCAGGTTTGCTCCCAGATTGGCCTCGGAACGAGGCCAAGTCGGGGCTCGGACCGAAGCAGGTGATTCTTTTCTTGAGAGTGAGCTCGACTCTCTTGAGCCAGAGATACGGCTCCGGTGGACAGGGCGAGTTCTTTCCTCCTTTGCCCAATCATTTCTGGTTGGGCAATTGCATCTGCCGGGACTTCCTGCGCCTCCTGGGTCTCATGGCGGCCTGCACCAGCGTGGTCTGTTGGGCCCGCTGGCACATGGGTCCCCTTCAGTGGGGATTGGCCAGCCAGTGGTCTCAATGCTGCGATCCATTGGACCAGCTAGTGACTGTGACCCAGGGGATGTGGAACGCTCTCCAGTGGTGGACCGTTCCAGCTCATCTGCAGGAGGGTATCCTATTTGTCCGCCCGAGCCGACAATCTCATCGACCGATGCCTCTCTGATGGGTTGGGGTGCCCATCTGGGGGAGCACAGAGCGCATGTCCTCTGGTCCCCTCGGGAGTCCCGATGCCATATCAACCTGCTGGAGCTTCGGGCGGTCCGTCTAGCTCTCACCGCCTTTGCTCCGTTTCTACGGGGTCAAGTGGTTCAGGTCCAGGTGGACAATACCACGACCATGTACTACCTAAACCGCCAGGGCGGGATGCGCTCCATGCCTCTGTGCAAGGAAGCTCTCCGCGTCTGGTCACTCATGCGCAGCCTGGAGGTGGATCTCCTAGCCATTCATGTGGCAGGAGTCTCCAACACCCTGGCCGATGCCCTAAGCCGGATAGGGGCTGTGTCTCACGAGTGGTCTCTCCTGCCGGAGGTAGTACAAGATCTGTTCTTCCATTGGGGCAAACCTCAGGTGGACCTGTTTGCCTCCAGGGAGAACGCGGAGCTGAGGCTGTTCCATGCCCGCCCCCCTCAGCAGGGCTCGCTGCAGGGGGATGCCTTCTCGAGGCCGTGGACCCCAGGCCTCTTCCGTCTTTCCCCCATTTCCCTTGATCCACAAGGTGCTTCTCAAAGCGAGGAGGGACAAGGCGCAGGTGATTCTGGTAGCCCCAGACTGGTCCCGCCAATGCTGGTATCCAGATCTCCTCAGCCTCAGCTCCAGGCTCCCGAGGCAGCTTCCAGCTCGCCCGGACCTACTTTCAGTCAATCAGGGGAAGGTGTTCCATCCGGACCTTCAATCCCTGCACCTGACGGCATGGTTCCTGAGCAGCTAGAGTTCCAGGCCTTGGGTCTTTCCGACGAGGTCCTCAATGTAGTTGAGGCGTCCCGTAAGGAGTCGACCAGGAAATGCTATGCCTTCAAATGGAAGAGGTTTTCCATTTGGTGTCAGGGCAAGGGCCTGGACCCTTCCTCCTGTTCCTTGGCTAGCATCTTGGACTATCTATGGTCCCTTTCTCAGCAAGGGCTTAGGTCGACGACCCTAAAGGTGCACCTGGCAGCCATCTCTGCTTACCGGGCGCGGGCCGGGAAGCAGTTGGTGGCGCAGGAGAAGGTGGTCTGGGGCTTTTTCAAAGGCCTTGATCACATTTCCCCTCCGGTGCGAGAACCTCCACCTCCGTGGGATCTACTGCTGGTATTGGCAAAGCTCATGGGCAAGCCATTCGAACCAATGCACAGGTGTGATATCTCCCACCTGTCGTGGAAGACCACCTTCTTGGTGGCTATCACGTCAGCCAGAAGGATGGGAGAGCTCCAGGCGCTTTCCATCAAGTCTCCTTACCTGGTCTTCCACAGGGACAAGGTTGTCCTGTGACCCCACCCGAAATTCCTTCCGAAGGTGGTGTCGGAGTTTCACCTTAACCAGGTGTTGTCTCTGCCGGTGTTCTACCCCAGTCACACCTCGGAGGCTGAATATAGGCTCCATACTCTGGACCCTAGAAGGGCGCTCGCTTACTATAAGGAGCGCACGGCTGAAGTTTGGGGAGAGGTTCGCCAGCTGTTTGTCACCTACGCTGAAGCCGCACCTGACAGACCTGCAGCCAAGCGGACGATAAGCAGGTGGGTCACCTCCTGCATAGATCTCTACTATAGGTTGGCGGGCATGGGGCCTCCCACAGGGATAAGAGCTCATTCTACCCACCATATCGCTGCATCGGTGGCTGCTTCCAGGGACGTCCCTATCCAGGAAATCTGCAGGGCTGCTACCTGGAAGTCAGCGCACACCTTCATCACCCACTACCACATCGATCTTGAGTCACGCTGGGATGCTGGTTTTGGGGCCTCGGTTCTCCAGTCTCTATTCCCTAAGTAGGGGTGCGCTTGCCTCCCTCCTCCCGGAGAACTGCTAGGAGTCTGCCAGAAAGTGTGGATGAACAACATATCCATGTCCTAGAAATACAGGTTACTCACCTGTAACAGGAGTTCTAGGAATGGTATATGTTGTTCATCCATCTTTCCCTACATCTCCCGGCTTCGACCACTACCTGAGCTTCCAGCGGGCCAGATCTGGCGTCATGGGGCGGAGCCGAGAGTTTTACCACCCGGGTGGGTGGGAGGAGCCAGCTTGAAGACCTTCCGGCAAGACTTAAAGCGGCAAGGATACCTGCCAGAAAGTGTGGATGAATAACATATACCATTCCTAGAACTCCTGTTACAGGTGAGTAACCTGTATTTTTACTTCCACGGAAACCTCAGTTTCCCAGTGGAAACAGTTTTTTCTCCTTGGTACAAGGACAAGAGCCTACAGTTTTTCAACCCTCTGTCCTCTTATGACTGGATTCTTCAGTTCATATACAGGCATTACTGTCTTGTACATGGAACTAGTTTGGGCTTTGTGACTTGTTTCCTGTAAAAATTTAGAGGTTTTTATTTTCTTACCTACAGTAGGCCTCTCTTTTTGGAGTACACCTAGCAGTTACTCGGATTCATTTTGTGTCTGGCAAGAGAAATCTGTCTTTTCTCAGACCATTTCAAAGAATTCCGCAAGGGGCTGTGTCACTTCCAGACCCTTCTAGGGACCAGAGTATTTTCCCATGGAACGCAAACCTCTGTATATTCAAGTTCATGGGGTGTCTGTTGAACCTTTGACAATCCTGTCCTGAAGAGAGTAACATCAAAGACAACCTTTCTTCTCGTCTTTTCCTTGATCAGATGGGTTTCAGAGTTTCGGGTTTTTCTTTTAGGCCTTTTCCTCTCGGTGCCTTTAAGAACATTTTAGTCCTCTAGACGGATGGGAAATCCTTTTCCCAAGTGTTTACCATTTCCACCTTCATCGACCCTTTTTTCTCTGCCTGTACTGCTCTCAGGCAAGTCCTGTCTAGGTTATCTCAAGCTGCTCGGATGGGGCATGAATTAGTCCTGCCGTCTGGTGTGTGTGAGCGGTCCTAGCAGTTCAGGTACTCTGTCATCCCTTCCTTTCCTGCAATTTCACAGAAAAGGAGAAATCAGTAACCAAGAGTAGTTTCCCATGGGACTGTTTTCCCATGTTTCGGGTTTGGTACAGCAAGGCTGACATTCAGCCCTTCTCATACTTAGGACCTACTTCCCGGAGAACAGCTGCCTTCTGGGCAGCATTCAAGGCTATATCTTTACTAGAAGTGTGCAGACCATCTTTTGCAAATTGGCTTCTCACATTCAATAAGATTTTTTCTTGGCTGTGTAGTCTGATAGGACGCCAAATGTAGCAGGACAGTACTTCAGAGCCTGTTCTTGAAATAGGTTTCTGTGCCTTCCTCCCAACTACACTACTTCGAAGTCTGCTTCTGTCAATAGATGCTAAAGAATTCCTGGGGTGAGAAGAAACAATTACTCACTGAAGTAATATTACTTCTTCCAGGGTATTCTTCAGCATTATTGACACTCCCACCCTTCATGTTAGGGGATTTACCCAAATTTGACGACTGTCATTTTTTCCTGTGATTTGAGAAAAAAAAAAATACATGTATAATTTTTTCGTTTTAGTTGGTTAGAATATATGGTGGGTTATTGCTAACAGTTTTTTGCCTCTAGCAGGCACAGTTTTTGCTCTTTTTCAGCTCCAAAATGCGTTCTGAGGTCCCTCAGGCTAACTGCAGGCAGCAGTCTACTCTAACTGTATCCTGATTGGCCAGTGCCTTCCTCATTTTCATTGACTCCTCCTCTCCTGGGCAGCTGAACCCAGCTCGCATACTGCTTCTGTCAATAATGCTAAAGAATACCCTAGAAGAAGTAATATTACTTCGGTGAGTAATTGTTTCATACTGCCATTCGGCGATGCCGAAAAGGGGCCCTAGAGGATCATCTGTTGAAGCAACAGGTAGCTCGCATTGAGAAGGAGTTCCAGCAGAAGAGCACCACTGCATTGCTGGCCCACTCTTCTGAGTCCAGGTCCTTGAAATCCTGAGAAAAGTAATGCCTTCCTCGTTGATTCCTACAGGTGCACCCATCAAGCACACAGATGCTGAAGTCCAGGCGGTTCTGTCTGTCTTCTTTCACAGACATGCTCAGACACCTGCTGCTTCCTCCTCCCAATCCAGGGGGCCCATCAACAGGGCTTTCTACTGACCCCCTGTGATGACGCAAACTAGAGCTGTGCTTCAGCCTCATCCTAGGGCTCCAATGACCTTGTTGGCGCGTTTCCTGCTACCCATCGACCAGGTTGATGATGATTTTGAATATAATTCTGATTTAATAATGCATGATGATGATGAGGAACCTGAGGACTATGCTGAAAGCCCTTATGAGAGGGGCACCAGCTCTACTGTGTCCACCTGAATGAGGACTCTGTGGTCTGCACTCCAAGGTCCCCACCAGAGAACCCGCCTTTCCTCACCTTGATGCAACAGTTACAGGCTGCCATGGGTTTTGATTTAGAGGAGCAGGACACCACTAGAAAGATTTAATAGATTTCTTGGAATTACCTGATTTTCCCCGTTTGTGGTACCACTTCTCCCTGCCCTAGAGGATGTTACCTTTGCTGCCTGGTACAGGCCAAATGTCATCCCAGCCATACCCAGGAAGGTGGACAAAATGTATGTGGCTCCTTCTGGGAAGCCTTTTTTTTGTGTGTGTGTGCCACCCAGCCCGAGGCAGACCCTTTGGTGATTAATGCTGCACAGGATAAGTCAAGGGCACCTAGCACCTGACCTCCCTCCTGATAGAGTCCAGGAGGTTGTATGTGCTAAGCAAGAGGACTTTTGCCTCACCTTCCCTGGGCCTTAAGATTGCTAACCATCAGGCCCACGTGGTTAAGTACCAGAACACTCTCTGGAGGCAGGCCAAGGCAGCTGCTTAAGCCTTACCAGAGGGTACCCCAAACAAGAGCTCCTTAGAGCTCTCGCAACTGGGGCTGATGTAGGAAAGCATTTGCTTTGCATGGCCTATGGTGTTTCAGATGATGCTGCCTCTGGCATCTGTCTAAGGAGTTGCTCCTGGCACAGGGTGGAATGGTTGCAAATGACATGCAGCAGTCCATTCTAAATGCCCCCTTTAGAGTACATAAACTATTTGATTTTTATGTCCAAGACATTCTTTCTAACCTTCCTGCCTCAGACAGGACCCTGAAGTCTGTGCATTCCCTTTACTGCACCCAACCAAGGGGTAGGTAAAGGGCACCTTTTTGTCCAGCTGGTGCTAGAAACCGTCCAGACAACAAGGTAAAGCAAGGTTGCTGGAACCTTGCCTACCCCAGGCACCACTCCAGGTGCACATTCAAAAACCCTTAGGGGTGGTGGCCCAGCAGGAGCCACCACAACCATCTCTGCCTGACTCCTTGTACACCCCCCAACCACCATTACTTCCAGGGGAGGTTGTAGGGGGTCATCTCTCCCTTCACTTAACTCGGTGAAAGGAGGTGACTTCAGATGCCCGAGTTCTGGAAATCATAGCACAAGATCATGCTCTGGAATGTCTGGACACACCTTCGAAATCATCCACCCATGCCAACTCATCATCCTCCAGGCCACCTTCCTCTGCTGTTGGAAGAAGTTCAGACTTGGCTTCAGAAGAAGACCAGAGAGCCTGTGCCCTTCAAACAAAGAAACACAAGGTTCTACTTGAATAAATAGCAAGCACCTGGCGGCCTCAACAACACTAGACTTAATATTTGTTACCCAACCCGAAAAGTATTTAAGTTCTAGGGACATGGATATGTTGTTCATCCACACTCATTGGCAGTATCCTTGCCGCTTTAAATCTTGCCGGAAGGTCTTCAAGCTTGCTCCTCCCACCCACCCGGGTGGTATAACTCTCGGCTCCGCCCCATGACGCCAGATCTTCCTTACCGCTTGGAAGCTCAGGTTCCCTCCTTAACGCTCTGCGTTTGCGACTGGTTCTATTTCTCGTTTGCGGATTTAAAATAAAGGGTACCAAAAGACTTCAGTCTTGATCCCTCGCGGCTGCGATGGACAAATCGACTCGGATTTGGAGATGCCCATGCGGCAGAAGATGTCTCGACGGATCCACACTCCACGCGGTGTCTACTGCTTAGGCCTTGAGCACGACCCGCGGGCTTACGACCTGTGCTCATCTTTGCCGACCTCGTCCTCGAAGACCGTGCTGCCGATTGCAACTGGAGTGCGTCCCGAGGCGTTCCCTCCGGTGAAGTCCAGGGAGGCCCGGTTGGCGGTGTCAGCGGCGGCGGCTTTCGTGGATCAGCTCGAGCGGATGGTACGCCCTCAAGAGAGGGCGGCGAGGTCAGTATTTTCCTCGGCCGCTGCATTTATCCCGCCTCTGGGTTCTTCCTACACGCTTCTTTTAAGGAGCTTTGTCTGTCCCTCTCCACTAAAGGAGAAGGGCTCTGCGTCTGCTGGACCTTATTCTCGGTCCAAAAAGGGACAAGGGTAAGTCCCTCCGTCGGCTGGCTCTTGGGGCGGAAAGGTCCTCTCCCGGGCCGTCGTCCGTCGGCTTGATCAAACCGGCTGAAAGCCGACTGGCCTCACGGGTGTCCCGTCGGGTCAGTTGACCGAGACTCCCACTGATGAAGTCGAGATTTTCTCGACCCATTGGACGGGCTGTCGCCTTTAGCAGCCGAATTCCCCTCTCCCGGTTCCCCGGAGAGTTGAGGATCCCGGGCTCGTCTGTGCCTCGGTTCGGAGCCCTCGGATGGACCTTCCGAGCCGAAGGAGTGCGGTTCGGCGACACCTCCCTTTGCGACGCCAGGCCGGGACTCTCGGTCTCGGTTTCGGACTCTTACGCTGTCCAGCCGTTCCTACCCGTCATAGGCGGTCTGGGCCCGGCACTCGCTGGCAGCCGTGCCGCTTGCCCTCGCGTCCTCCTCGGATGAGGGGCTTCGCGTAAATTACGTCGACAGTACGAGGACCTTATGTTGCAACAGCCCTCCTGGCCGGGAATAAGCCGACTCCGCGCCTTCCCGGCTATTATGCGGTTGTCACGGAACGGTCGGACAACCTCTGCTTGTCCGAGGAGCCTATACCCAGGCGGTTAAGTTCGGCTAAAACCAGTTGCTCCACGATTCCGTGGAACCTCCGCCCACAGCCACTCAATCTGGGGCTCCGACCAAGGATTCTCGGTCGGCTAAGGGTTTACCCCATCGAGCTGTCAGTTACCCTCACTCCGACCGACCTCGGCAGGTGAAGGGTGGCTCAGGCCAGAGGTAGTTTCTCGAGGACTCTTCCGAGTCCGAAGATGATTCCTCCTTCTTCTCCAAGCGACTGGACTTGGAGTCTTCAGGAGGTCAGTCAATGGGACGATAGCCCGTCGTTCTTCCTAGGACTGCTTCGCTCATCTCGGAGTCTACCGGGATGGAGCTCAACCCGCTTCCAACGGGCAGGTATCCTCACGGAGATTCTGGACCGAGGGGATTTCCGACGGAGGCCTTTCCGTGGCCAGGCCATAGTGGGTCCGGCACTGGAACTTTGGCAGCGCCTGCTTGCTTCCTGCCTCGCCTTCGGCCAGGATGGCCAGTGAAGTATGCGTCCCTACCGGTTCCTTGTCCTTCTGAACACCCTCTGCTGAGGGGTTGGTTACCGACAGCTTTTCGGCGCTACCGCAACTCTTCAGGATGTGACAAACCTCCTGACAAGGAGTCCAAGAAATTGACTACGCCGGGCGAAAAGTCTACGCTACGTCCCTCTCTGCTCGTCATGCGGGCCAGTTCGGCCGCCCTCATGGCACATTTTTCTCATGCCCTGTTGGGCTCCCTGGATGAGGTCATCCTCATCTTCCCGCCGATCGCAGACTACGGTTACAGGTGCGGGACCAGGCAGGGCAGTGGCCAAACAGCAGCTCCAGACTGCTTTGGATATAGGGGACTCATGTGCCAGATCGGGGGCGGCCGCAGTGGCTATGCGTCGGCGGGCTTGGCTGAGGATATCCACCTTTACCTGGATACCACACATGTTGGCGGATGTTCCTTTGGGACTGACCTCTTCGGCCCTGGGTGAAGGTCACCTGCAGAGGATCGAAGTCCAATGCCACTTGACTCGGTCTCTTCCGCTCAGAAGGACAAAGGCCGGAAACCACAGCTCTGCCCTTCTTCGCTTCTGTGCCTCGGCGCCGCCCGGCCCAGCAGCAACGTCAGGCCAGCAGGCTCTCGGCTCATATCCTAAACCCAAGCCGCCGCTTCTAACAGGAGGCAGGGAGGAAGGCCCAGGAGGTCTCGGCCGGTCCCTCCTCCAAGCCTGCCCAGTGACGGGCTGAGGGTGTCGCCCCATCCCGTGCACCTTACCCTGGGTCCCCATTGGGGAGCAGCTCCAGCACTCTCCGTTCCACCTGGTCCGCTGTTACCACGGACAGGTGGGTCTTGGAGGTGGTGGGAAGAGGCCTGCCCCTGGAACTCGAGCAGGCACCACCCTTTTCAGAGCCGCCGCCTCGGGGTTTCGGGATCCCCAGCCTCACTGGCGGCTCGTCGAGCCGACATCGCCTCCTCTCCAGAAGGAGGTGGTAAGAGAGGTGGTGGACCCTCCTTCAGACCCAGGGTTTGTGTCCAGGTACTTCCTGGTTCAGAACGGACGGGGTGGCGCCCATTCCTACTTCGCTACGACTAAACAAGTTCCTAAGGTCTCAACCTTCAGGATGGTCACTCTGGCTCAGATAATACCATCCTTGGAACGCAGTGGTGGTGGTTCTGCTCTGACTTGCAGGACGCGTTTTCACGTCCCTATCCGTCCGTCTCACCAGAGATTCCTTCGCTTCGAGCGGAAGGATCTCTTTGATTCCAGCCATGCCCTTGGCTTGTCTCCAGCTCCCAGGGTCTTCACCAAATGCATGGCAGTGGTGACAGCATTCTCTTGCGCGCCGAGGGGTCCGGGTGTACCCTTACCTGGACGACTGGCTGATAGCAGCTCCCTCAGGAAGGAGGCGGAGTGGTCCAGAGATCTGGCCCTCCAGGTCTGCTCTCAACTGGGCCTCCTTATCAACCCAGGCCAAGTCGGAACTCGAGCAAGCAGGTGATTCTATTCATCGGGCGCAGCTCGACTCTCTTGAGCCAGACGCTGCTCCCGCGGACAGGGCCGAGGTTCTTTCCTCCTTGCCCGATCATTTCTGGTTGGGCAATTGCGCCTGCCCGGGACTTCCTCGCCTCCTGGGTCTCATGGCGGCCTGTACCAGCGTGGTCCGTTGGGCCCAGCTGGAACATCCGTCCCCTTCAGTGGGGACTGGCCGGCCAGTGGTCCTGGCGCTGCGATCCCTTGGACCAGCTTGTGTCGGTGACACAGGGGATGTGGGCAGCTCTCCAGTGGTGGAACCGTTCCAGATCATTTGCAGGAGGGCATCCGTTCGTACGCCCGAGCCGACGGGTCTCTCTGTCGACCGATGCCTCTCTGATGGGTTGGGGTGCCCATCTGGGGAACACGGGCTCATGGCCTCTGGTCCCCGCGGGAGTCCCGATGCCACATCAACCTGCTGGAGCTCGGCGGTCCGCCTAGCTCTCCGCCTTTGCTCCGTTCCTCCGGGTCAAGTGGTCCGAGTCCAGGCGGACAATACCCACTACCATGTACTATCTAAACCGGCCAGGGCGGGACGCGCCCATGCTTCTATGCAAGGAAGCTCTCCGCATTTGGTCACTGCAGCGCGGCCTGGAGGCGGATCTCCTAGCCATTCACGTGGCAGGAGCCTCCAACACCCTGGCCGATGCCCTGAGCGGATAGGGGCTGCATCCCACGAGTGGTCTCTCCTGCCGGAGGTAGTACAGCATCTGTTCTCCTTTGGGGCACACCTCAGGTGGACCTGTTTGCCTCCATGGAGAGCCTGCTGAGTCTGTTCCATGCCGCCCCCTCAGCAGGGGCTCGCTGCAGGGGATGCCTTCTCGAGGCAATGGACCCCGGGCCTCTTTTCGCCTTTCCCCATTTCCCTTGATCCACAAGGTGCTTCTCAAGCGAGGAGGGACAAGGCGGGTGATTCTGATAGCCCAGACTGGCCTCGCCAGTTCTGGTACCCAGATCTCCTCAGTCTCAGCTCCAGGACTCACGGCAGCTTCCAGCTCGCCCGACCTGCTCTCAGTCAATCAGGGAAGGTGTTCCATCCGGACCTTCAATCCCTGCACCTGACGGCTCTGGTTCCTGGCGCTAGTTAGAGTTCCAGGCCTTGGGTCTTTCCGTGAGGTCCTCAATGTGAGTTGAGGCGTCCCGTAGGAGTCGACCAGAAAATGCTATGCCTTCAAATGGAAAAGGTTTTCCATTTGGTGTCAGGCAAGGGCTTGGACCCTTCCTCCTGTTCCTTGGCAAGCATCTTGGACTATTTATGGTCCCTTTCTAGTCAAGGGCTTAGGTCGGCGACCCTAAGGGGTGCACCTGGCAGCCATCTCTGCTTACGGTAGCGGGCCGGAAGCAGTCGGTGGCGCAGGAGAAGGTGTCTGGCGCTTTTTCAAAGGCCTTGATCACATTCCTCAGTCAGAACCCCCACCTCACGTGGGATCTACTGCTGGTACTGGCAAAGCCATGAGCAAGCCATTCCGAACCTATGCACAGGTGTGCTTTCTCTCACCTGTCGTGGAAGACCGCCTTCTTGGTGGCTATCCGTCAGCCAGAAGGATGGGAGAGCTCCAGGCGCCCATCGAGTCTCCTTACCTGGTCTTCCACAGGGACAAGAGTTGTCTCTGCTCTCACCAAATTCCTTCCGAAGGTGGTGTCGGAGTTTCACCTTAACCAGGTGTTGACTCTGCCGGTGTGTCTACCCCAATCACACCTCGGAGGCCGAATATAGGCTCCATACTTGGACCCTAGAAGGCGCCGCTTATTATAAGGAGCGCACGGCTGAAATTGGGAGAGGTTCGCCAGCTGTTTGTCACCTCACGCTGAAGCCGCATCTGGCAGACCTGCAGCCAAGCGGACGATAAGCAGGTGGGTAACCTCCTGCATAGATCTCTATGGTTGGCGGGCATGGAGCCTCCCAGAGGATAAGAGCTCATTCTACCCGCCATACTGCTGCAACGGTGGCTGCTTCCAGGACGTCCCTATCCAGGAAATCTGCAGGGCTGCTACCTGGAAGTCAGCAACACCTTCATTACCCACTACCACATCGACCTTGAGTCACCCGGGATGCTGGTTTGGGGCCTCGGTTCTCCAGTCTCTTTCCCAAGTAAGTATGTGGGGTGTGCGTCTTGCCTCCCTCCTCCGGAGAACTGCTAGGAGTCTGCCAATGAGTGTGGATGAACAACATATCCATGTCCCTAGAAATACAGGTTACTCACCTGTAACAGGAGTTCTAGAATGGTATATGTTGTTCATCCACACGACCCACCCGACCTCCCGGCTTCGACGCACAACCTGAGCTTCCAGCGGGCCAGATCTGGCGTCATGGGGCGGAGCCGAGAGTTATACCACCCGGGTGGGTGGGAGGAGCAAGCTTGAAGACCTTCCGGCAAGATTTAAAGCGGCAAGGATACTGCCAATGAGTGTGGATGAACAACATATACCATTCCTAGAACTCCTGTTACAGGTGAGTAACCTGTATTTTTGGAGCATTACCAGATGCAATGTCTGATCATCAGATGATCTATTGTATTAGACAAACAACAAAACAGATAGTCCCCGAGAAGTTAATAATTACCAGGAATTATAAAACGTTTGGCTATGTAGAGTTCATGCTGGAATTAGAGAATGTAAAGTGGGTTAGAGTAAAACTAATACCTGATGTGAGTGATGCATGGGATTTCATTTATAAATAGTTTATGATAATATGTAACAAGCATGCCCCTCAAAAAATGCGGAAAGTTAAAAAGAATAATGAATGCCCCATGGTATAACTCAAAATTGTATAGGTTAAAAAGACAAAGGGACAAATCATGGAAAACTGCAAAACAGACTTTAAATCCCCAGAATTGGTCAAAATATAAACAATACAGAAATAGAAACATAGAAGTTGATGGCAGATAAAGACCGCAAGGCCCACCCAGTCTGCCCATTTCTTTTTCTACCTTATAAATGTGCCATCGGCCTTTGCTCTGTCAGTGGCCTATCTATTCATACTCATTTGTATTGCTCCCTTATGCCTATCCCATGCCTGTTTGAAGCCCTGCACTGTATTCATAGCCACCACTTCTTGAGGTAGGCCATTCCATGCATCCACCACCCTTTCTGTGAAAAAGAATTTCCTCACATTCCCCCTTAATTGGCCCCATCTAATCTCATGCTGTGTCCTCTTGTCCTGTTATTTTTCTTATATTTAAACATGTTAGACTCTTTCACCTTGTTAATGCCCTTAAGGTGTTTGAATGCCTCGATCATATCACCTCTCTCCCTCCTTTGCTCAAGGGTATACATATTGAGCTCTGTTAATCTGTCCTCATATGTCTTCTGATGCAGTCCCTGCACCATTTTGGTCGCCGTTCTCTGGACTGCCTCAATTTGGTTAATGTCCTTGTGAAGGTGTGGCCTCCAATACTGCATGCAGTACTCCAGATGGGGCCTAACCAGTGTCTTGTAAAGAGGGATTATTACCTGCCTCTTACGACTTGTGATACCCCTACTAATACACCCTAACACCCCCCTAGCCTTACCTACTGCTTTAGAGGTCTGCTTGGATGATTTCAGGTCATCAGTGATGATGATAACAAGTCTCTTTCTTCCTTTGTGACTGCTAGCAACTCCCCTCCCAGCCTATAGGTGTCTTCAGGGTTTCTCTTCCCTATGTGCATGATCTTGCACTTCTGTGCATTAAATCCCAGTTGCCACTCTTCTGACCATTTTGCTAGTTTATCCAGATCTCTTCTCATTCTGCCCACCCCATCTGGATCATCTACTGTGTTGCAGATCTTGGTGTCATCTGCAAACAGACAAGCCTTACCCTCTAGTCCATCTGCAAGGTCACTAATGAAGATGTTGAAGAGGACTGGCCCCAGAACTGATCCCTGAGGTACCCCACTTGTGACTTGCATCTCTTCTGACTGTATACCATTTACACCCACTCTCTGTTTTCTGCCTGTCAACCAGTTTGCCACCCAGTTGACCAACTTCTGACCCACCCCGAGCCTACCCAGCTTATTTATCAATCTTCTATGTGGAACAGTGTCAAAAGCTTTGCTGAAGTCAAGGTAGGCGACATCAACTGCTCCCCCTTGGTCCACCACTCTGGTTACCCAGTCGAAGAAATCTATGAGATTAGTTTGACAGGACCTTCCTTTTGTAAACCCATGCTGTCTTGGATCCTGTGTCCCTATGGATTCCAGGTGTTGCACTATCCTTTCCTTAAGGAGTGCCTCCATAATCTTGCCCACTACTGAGGTAAGACTGACTGGTCTGTAGTTCCTGCCTCCTCCCTGCTACCACTCTTGTGGAGCAGGATCACATGAGCCCTTCTCCAGTCTTCTGGGACCTCTTCTGTGCTCAGAGACTCACTAAACAGTTCTGCTAATGGCTGTGCTAGTTCCACCTTTAGCTCCTTAAGTACACTGGGATGTATGCCATCAGGTCCCATTGCCTTATCCACCCTGAGCTTAGCAAGTTCTTGTAGGACCCTTTCTTTTGTGAAGGGAGTAGTGCTCACCTCCCTCCCCGCTGTGTCCATGGTGCTGAGCTGTGGGCCCTGCCCTACCTTCTCTTCAGTAAATACTGAGCAAAAGTATCTATTTAGGATAGATGCTTTTACATGGTCTCCTCCTCCTCACATGCTCCTTTCTCCATTAAGCTAGCAATACCCCTCTGACTTTCTCCTTTCACTAATGTATCTATAGAAAGTCTTGTCACCTTCTTTTACTGTTCGTGCTAGTGTTTCCTCAGTTTGGGACTTTGCCTGCCTTACTGCCTTCCCTGCTTCCCTTAGAGCAGTTTGGTATGCCTCCCTATCTTCATCCCGCTGTGTTCCCTTATATTTCCTGAAGGTCAGCCTTTTGGCTCTGACCTTTTCTGCTACTGTATTTGAGAACCAAAGTGGTTTCCTTCTTTTGCACTTCCTTTTCTGTCTAACACAATGGGATGTTGCTTCAAGTATTGCATCCTTAATGCTTGCCCACTTTGCCTGTACCCCCTCACCTGTGTTTCTTTTTGTCAGTGCTAGCTTAACTCTGTCGGCCATCTTATCAAAGTCAGCTCCTCTGAAGTCCCATATTTTTGCCTTGGAATGGGATGATTTAGATGTAGCCAAATTGAACCATACCATGTGATGGTCACTGGCCCCCAGGTGACCTTCTACCTGGAGATCTGTGATCCCTTCCCTGTTAGTCAGTACTAGATCTAGGATAGCCCTGTCTCTTGTGGGTTGTTGTACCAGTTGTTTGAGGCCCTCCCCCTGCAGGGAATCCACTATGTGTCTAGGTCTGGCAGATGTTCCTGCTAGTATTGACCAATCTGTATCCGGCATGTTGAAGTCTCCCATTATCAGAACCTCCCCTTTAGATGTCATGTTTTGTATGTCTTCTAACAGTAATGTGTCTATGTCCTCCCCTGGTCTGGGGCCTGTAGAAACCCAGTTCTTATGGCTGTCCCATTTCTGTTTCCAGGGTGACCCACAGTTCTTCTGGCTCCTTATGTGTATTCTGAATTTCTGTAGCTTTGATATTTTCATTGACATACAGGGCCCTCCCCCTTTTTGCACCTCGGTCTCTTCTGAACAATACATAGCCAGGTACTGAAGTCTCCAAGTGTGGTTACTGGTAAACCACGTCCTCACTAATTGCTACTATGTCCAGTTTAGCCTCTGACATTATTGCCTGCAGGTCTGGGATCTTATTTCCTGGCTGTGAGCATTTGTGTACATGATTTTCCATTGGCCAGATTTCGTGTGTTAGTTGTTGGGTGAGGTTTGGCATTACCCTGAAGGCCGTATGGGGAGACAAACCTTTTTCTTACCTGGTGATGCAAATGAACTGCAAACATGCTGAATCCCTGTTTGACCACTAGCTGAGGGGGGAGGGTGTTCTTCCCATTTCAGCAGATGTTGCACCCCTCTCCCCATTTGCTAGTTTAAATATTCTGCAAAGACGTCAGACTTCTGCCCCAATGCACTGACTCTCCTTAGTCAGATGCAGTCCATCAAATTTAAAGAACTTTACGCTTCCAGAACTGTTGCCAGTTCCTACAAATGTGTGTCCTTTTCCTGGCACCAGCCCTTGAGCCACGTGTTTAGCTCCCCTATCTCCCCTTCTCTGATCTTCCGTCCATCTGCCCCCCTCTCTCAGACTGGCAGGATCTCAGAGAAGGAGATGTCAGACGAAATGGATGATAGTTTGGCACCCAGCCTGGTCAGGTGTTCCTTGGTCTCCACAACTGACTGGCTGGCGAGATCATTAGTCCCTATGTGTACTAGGACATCAATGTTTTCTCCTGCTTTGTGAACAATTTTAGCAATGCGGTCAGTGTCTCTCCATGCTGATGTACCTGGGAGACATCTGACCATTACCCCTGGCTGGAGATGGGTATCAGCTCCCCGAATCATGGAGTCTCCTATGATCAGAAGTTTTTTGGATTTCCTTTTTGCTTTTTTTGTTTTGGTTCCTGATTTGGTTGAGTTTTGTTGTGCTAGCTCCTGCTCTGCAGTGTCTTCTGCCTCTTTGTTTGATTTCAGAGATAGAGGCAGATACCTGTTTGTAGTGTTTATGTGGTTTTTGGAGGTAATATGTTGGAGAGCAGAGAGTGATGGGGCACCCGATTTGCCCCTCCTAACCACCTGCCAACCTCCTAGTCCAACTACCCTCTGCGGTCGAGGTTTTTCTGTTGGATGCTGGGGAAATGGCGGGTGGTTCTTATAATGTATTTCCTCTTGAATATGTAATTTGAGGTGTGCAGTCTCTGCCCATGCTGCCCAGAGCTGAGCCCTAAGATCTCCAATGGCCCAGCATGTAGAACAGTGTCCTAAATCCTGTAAGACTGTCCTTCTGAAAATTGTTCCACAGTACCTGCAGTTAATGATATCCATTCCAGATAAGTTGCTGGGTTTATAACCTAGTCAGAGTAATTAGAAGGGGAAAAGACTGCAAGTAATGGTTTGATTGTGTTTTGTTTTTGCTTAACTTGTTATAACAAGTTAAATTACTAGCGCCCCTGTAAATGAGCTCACCTTGTGGATGCCCCACTGATCCGCCCCTTCCTGCTGTGCCACAGGAAATGTCACAACTGTGGTACCCTATAAAAGGAGTGTAGTGTGGGGTGGCTGGGCCCTTCCCCTGCCGAAAAAGAAGAACCACGGACGAAAGAACAAGGAGGTAAGAGCAGAAACAATCAGTCAACAACAAAAGCAGTAACCCTGAAAGCTTATCCTAATGTTAGAAAAAACTGTAAAACCTGTAAAGCACCACCTGTAATAATTTCAGAGAAGATAAACGCTGTAAGAAACACTTTGTAACGCTGTAAGAAATACATACACAATAGAACTAAGGCAGGTTAGACATAATTATTATGAAAGACAGCTCACTCAGAATATGACAAATAATCCATATAGATTTTTGAAGACCATGAGTAATGTTCAGGGTTCATGGACCTCGGAATTTCCAAAAAACTTCGAGATCATTGGCGTAAATGTTCCACGGGGGTAGATGCAGCAGATGGTTTCAATAAATGTTTTACCTCTATGGGATCTGTTGCTCAGAATTTATTACCAAAAATCAATCCGGGTAGGAATCATAACATTAATTTGTCATTAGGAAAGTCTATAGAGAATTTACAAAAGACAAAGAGGATATCAGCTACATTTGACTTCGTACCCTTTCAACCACATGAGATAATTGAGGCACTGGGAAGGACAGATGTACACAAAGCAGGTGGGGATGATGGTATACCAAATTTATTATTAAAATATGCTGCTCCTGTGATTGCATGTTCTCGACAGAACTATATAATATGTCACTGATACAGTCTGAATTTCCAAATGCATGGAAAATTGCTAAGGTAGTTCCAATATACAAATCAGAGTTAAAAAAACAATTACAAAACTATAGACCTATTTCCCCTTCTCCCAGTTGTTGCCAAGATTTTTGAGGGTTTGGTTGTTAAGCAGGCTGAAAAGTTTTTTGAGTTAGAAAAAAATTCTAAACACATTCCAATCTGGTTTCCGACCAGCATGTGGTAAAAGTTTTGCATTATTGCAGGTTACAAATCTTTTCAGTGCAAGCCTGGACAGGGGTCTGTCATTGGGTGCCATATATGTAGATCTCTCGAAAGCATTCAATACATCGGACCACGGCATTCTCCCGTCCAGGCTTCAGTATATGGGTCTGTCAGATCAGGCCATACATTGTTTTAAATCGTACCTTTGCAATAGATGCCAGTTTGTAATACTTGATCAATAGAAATCACAAATTTTTCAAATTAAAATGGGAGTCCCACAGGGCTCTTTGTTGGGTCCATTATTGTATAATGTATGTGTGAGTTCTATGTAATTCTGAAATCCTGAAATAAATTATCAGTGCTGATGATACAATAATTTACCTGCCTGGCACAGTGGATACTCAAATCGAGGGTGCATTACAGTTAGCATTTGATGAATTACTAGACTTCCGTCTCATCCAAACTTGTCCTGAGTCCAAAAAAATCTCAGGTTATGTATTTTCATAGAAATATAGGTAGGGTCCAGGCAAATAAAGTATTACAAACAAGCATTTGTCAGTGCTGAATGTTTGCTTGCTGGTATTAACATTGGAAATGCAGGCGTTCGAGAGATGCAGAATAGGAATGGCAGTGAAGTACTGAACTTCACGCCAACCCCACCTCCACCTTGCAGAGATGGATAAGCATTGGGGTATACATTTGGGTCGTCGCCCATAACGTTCATGCAGTTTTACTTCACCCTATCGTGCAGTCACAGACACGTGTTGAGGTGTGCCTTGGGGTGTTCGGCTTTACAGTCACCCCATTCCATAAGGATATACGCTGAAATGGGTGCAGTATAGGAGAATGGGGTGAACTCTAGGGCTGAAGAGTCCAAGGCACACCTCGATGCTTGTCACTGGCTACAGGGTGGTGGGGTGGGGTTGGAATGGCATGAGCATTACAGTCGGCAATCCAAAGGCACACCCCTGATGCCTGTCAGTCTGTACAGGGTGGGATGTTAGCCCCGGGTGTTTGTTGGTATTTGCACTACAAATTCTCAACATGGCCTTTTTGTGACCCCCCACCTCATGAAAGCATGTGGGACCTCTTCTCATGAACAGTGGCACTGTGATTTTGTTAATGTGTCCTGAACTTTGAGTTCCCACTTGTGACCGTGCCATTCTGCACCAGGTGTACGAAAACACAGATCAGGCAGGATGTGAAGAATGACAGCTGTACCATTCATAGGGAGGTGTGAAGAGATGGCAATGTTGAAAATCTGTAGTGAAAATAGTAAAAATACTCGAACATCCGGGCTTATGTGGAAACTGCGCAACGCATGCATGTAACACAGTCATTTAGTGGAATTATTTCACCAGATTTTCAACATAGGCATTTTGTGACCTCTGCTCATGAACAGTGTCACAATGATTTTCCTAATCTGTCCCGAACATTGATTTCCCACTGCAACCGTGCTATTCTGTGCCAGATGTGTAAATGCATATTTCGGGCAGGATATGAAAAATGACAGCTGTACTGTTCATAAGGAGGTGTGAAAAAAATGGCAATGTTGAAAATCTGGAGTGAAAATATTACAAATGCGTGAAGTTATGAGCATGCTTGGAAGCTGCACAATGCATGCTCGTAACAGTCATTTTATGGACTTTCATCACCAGATTTTCAACATAGGCAATTTAGGACCTCTGCTCATGAACAGTGTTACTGTGATTTTCTTAATGTGTCCTGAACACTGATTTCCCACAGTGACTGCGCTATTCTGCGCCAGAAGTGTGAAAACACATTTCGGTCAGGATGTGAAAAATGACATCTGCACTGTTCATTAGGAAGTGTGGAAAATGGCAATGTTGAAAATCTAGAGTGAAAATATTACAAATTTGCAAAGTTACGAGCGTGCGTGGAACCTGCTTAACACACGCTCGTAAAACAGTCATTTTTTGGATTTCTTTCACCAAATTTGCAGTATAGACTTTTTGAGAGCCCCCCTTCTGAACACTGGCACTATCGTTTAGTTAATAGCTCCCAAAAGGTGATTCCGTGCAGTGACCGCAAAATCACTTTTCAGGACTGCATAATGCAATGACAGTGGCTGAATTCATGAGGAGGGGTCCCAATAACCTCATGTTGAAAATTTGGTGCCAAAATTCCCAAAAAATGCCTGAGATATGCACCAAAGTTGAAAAACCCCTATTTATGCCATTATACAGCTTACCGGCATTTCTTCATTTCGCGGTCAGCTTTGAAGAGTGCAGATGTGTTCCTGTTCAACCGAAGATTGTCACGCCAGGCTCCAGAGGTAAGTATGGGGTGAGGGTGTGAGGAGGTAGGGTGCGCAGTGGGTGCGGTTGGGGAGTGGGACCGTTTCCTTTCTTCAGGGAGAAGGGAGAAATAAAACCCAAAAAGGCATCACGGGAAGGTTTTTTTTTGTTTTTGTTTTTTTCAGGCTTGCTTTCAGCACACTGGGGTGGGCTCCCACTGTGCCACCTGCCTTTTTTGGGGTGGGGGGACTTAAGCCAACGGGGATTGGGCCCCCCATCGGCAAAGAAGGACTGTTTGGGGGGGGGGCCATGATGCCGAGGGGGATTGGGCACCCCCTGGCCCACAACAAATGGGGGCGGGGTTACATTATGCCAACGGTGAGTGGACTTCCCTGTTGGCAAATGAACTGGGTTGGGGGCATACTGATAGGGGAATTGGCCACCCCTGTTGGCCTTCATGGGGCTGTGACGTGGCGGCAAGCTGACGCCATGTTTACAAAAGATGTTACACTAGGCAAGGTATCGCCCTGCAATGACGGGTCGCTCCCTCATTGCAGCGGAATGGCTGATGCTGCAATGATGAGGCGGTCCCTCATTGCAGCAGCGAAATCGTTCAACTTGATGGCACTTTTGAAACCAATGTCATCAGCACAATGTGCCTCATTAGTCACCGGTGCCAAGCCCCCAAATGCAGTGCCGCTGGGTTGCCACAGGGTCACACCTCCACAACCTGCTTCTCTCCTAAGCTGCCACAGAATGTTTCTTGAGCATGCACGCAAGCAAACATAATAAAAACTATTAATAATCACATTTTAGAGCAAGTAGGTAGTTATAGGTATCTAGGGGTCCATCTTGATTGCTCCCTAAAGTGGGATATACTGATAGAACAAATGGTAAAGACAATCAGTAGACGTGTGGGAGCTTTATATAGGATTAGACAGTGTACAACATATGCAATTAGAAATCATCAGATAAATACTGTTATGATTCCCCTGTTAGATTATGGGGTTTTAATCTATATGGGGGCTAGTTCCACACTACTGGGGAGATTGGAAATTGTGTATGCTAAAATGGCACGTTATATTACTATGGCACTGAGAAGGACACACAGGGAGGAAGTGTACCAGAATTTAGGTTGGCATAAGTTGGGGAATAGGAGGTCCTTACACGTACTGTTATATATGGAAAAATGTTTTTTGATAAAGTACCAAGATATGTTTTAGAATGTTTACAGGAAAGATCAATAAAATCGTGTCTTAGATCAGCAAGAGGGACAGAATATTTGGTCTTACTTCGAGATACAGCTCTTGTAGCAGGTTACACCATTAGGACTGAAGCCGTCAGGCGTCAGGACCCCACGGAAATTTTCTAGCTAGCAGTCTTCAGCGGGGACCGCCTCCGACGTCGATCCCGCCCCCGACGTCAGGCATAGTACATAAGGAGGCGGTCCCCCCACAATCCTGAGTTCTTTTCTGGCCGTTGACATCGCAAGCGTCAACGCTCTGGCTGACCCCTTTCTAGCGTGCAGTGAACTTAGAGCTACAATGTTCTCGTCCTTTTTCACAGATTTGGATTCATCTGATGTCCTCTCCAAACAATTCTCTGGAAGGTCACCAATTGAAGTGTGCCTGCGGCAAACAGATCCCCTTCAAGGATCCTCACTCGGCCTGCGTACGCAGCTTCTTCTGCCAGGGCTTCAGTAGTCGCACCAGGATCCGCCGCCAGAAGCCCTTCAAGCGTTTCTCTTAGAAGAGAAACTGAAGACCATGGATAAGGAACCTTCCTCCAGGGGGGAGTCTGGGGGAAAACCCATAAACACCGGGAGAAACACCGGGAGAAGGAAAGGCACAGGTCCCCTCAGAGGGCCTTGGACTCCCGAAGCTCCGGCCCGCTCTCCTTCCAAGGCTCAATCGCAGCCTCCCCCGGTTCAGGTCAGATCCTCCAGCAGCTCCTCCTCTCTGCAGCCCCTCAAGACTTACAGGCCGTTGGCTTCGTCCACTCCATCTGAGGCCTCGTCTGAGTCTGGGGAGCCACAGATCTTCTCCCACCGTTGGGACTCCGACGCCAGGTCGGTTTCCCTGCCTCCGCGTGGGTCGGACCCGGTTCCTCGTAAGACCAAGGACCTGACGTCCCTCAAACGGACGCTAGACCCGACGTCGGCCCACCCGACGTTGGCCCACCCGACGTCGACCAAGCATCACTGGCGCTCCCAGGAGCCGGCGACAGCAAAACACTCATTGCCGGCCAGGCATTTGCCTCCGAGGACGTCGGCCAGGGGACCGACGTCGGCTACCCCAGAGAGGACCGCACCACCGTCACCGGCTGATGTCGGTCAGAAGGTCTCATCAGAGGAGGATACCACTCAGCCCGAGGACCAGGCAGGCGACACTGGGGACGTTGGGCTCCCACGGGAACCTTCCCCAGAGCGGGAGACCCCCGGGGACCTGACGCCCGACCCCGGTGACAGGCCACCGGCGCCTGGCCCGTCGTCGGGCTTGAACTTGGCAGAGGTAAAGGAGCTCTTTACCTTCTGGTGGGACACCATCAGGAAAGATGTGGTCGCCACACATCCTCCTCCTACTCAGGCTCCGCCTCCACCCACTCCTTCACTGCCTACACGCCCTCCTCCGCTCAAGGGGCCCGTAGGACGGTCACCAGCCCCCAAGGAGCGAACACCACCTCCTCGGGGCAGATCCTCAGACAGGAGAAGACCTCCCTCTAGATCCACTTAAGGGTAACCCAGTCCTAAGAGACTCAGACGACGCCGGTACACCCCGTCTGGGGAGGATTCTAGATCTGACACCTCGGGGTGCTCCAGATCTCCTCCTCCCATCAGCATTCCCTCTCTAGACCCACACTACCTACCTAGGTCTCCTCCGGATGATCCCTCTTTCGTGGAGATCATGAGGCACATCCAGGAGAATATGGGGTGGGATGCTGAAGAGCTCGACCCCGAGAGACAACGCCTTGCCCGCTACCTTCGGCAGAAAAACTCAAAGCCTGTGGTAGTGCCACCCTTGGTGGACACTTTTGCGGACGTCACCAAGGCTTCATGGAAGCGTCCGCATTCTACTCCGGCATTGCCGAAGAAGGCTGACTGCCTATACAAGGCCCCTAGGGAGGACCAGTATCTGGCGAACCATCCTCTGGCTGACTCCCTGGTCATCAGTGCCTCGCATGACCGGTCTCAGTGACCTCACCACTTGAGCACACAGCCACCAGGCCCGGAATCCAAGCAATTGGATGTCCTGGGTAGGCGCACTTACGCAACTGCGACTTGCGCCATCAGGTCACTGAATTACCTCACCCACATGGTTCAATTTCAGAACGCATTGTGGGAACAGGGACAGGACCTGGTCAAGAAGATGCCCGATGGCGACCAAAAGGAGGATCTCTTGAACCTCTTCCGCACGGGTTCGAATGTGGGGACCCAGGTGCTCAGAGCTGCATATGATTCTGCGGACTCTTCAGCCAGAGCTGCAGCCTCAGGCGTGTGTCTCCGGAGACACTCTTGGCTCTGTGTCTCTGGTTTTACCCCGGACGTCCAGAAGAACATCTTAGACGTCCCTTACAACGGTGAGGTTCTATTTGGTGAAGCCTCAGAGAAGGTGATCACCAAACTTCAGGACACAGAGAAGGCAGTCAGATCTGTACAGGCCATGTGCAGGTCTCGGCCTAGTTCCTTTCATAGGAACCAGAGCCGCTTTTGCAGCTGGATACAAAGGCAACAGCCACGTTCCGGCCAACAGCAGAGGGGCACCTCCACCCGAAAAACCCAGGCCAAGTCATCCCCAGGCAGAGGCCAGCGAATTGCAAAGTCGGCCCAGCCTGCTGGATTGAACGCTGCCACAGCATGACTCCTTCCCGGCCCCCGCCCCTCCTCAGGATCAACGGGAAATGAAGGTCGGGGGTCGCATCGCACGTCACCTGCCAGGGTGGCTGTCGATCACCACCGACAGGTGGGTGCTGCAACTGGTCAAAAAAGGCCACTATATAGAATTTGTAGGCAGCCCACCTACAAGACCTCCCCTGCTTTCCCGCTACTCGGGTCAGCACGCCCTGCTCATACAGCAGGAAGTGCTCGCGCTTCTGGAGAAAGAAGCCTTGGAGCACGTTCCAGAGAACCAGAGAGGACTAGGGTATTATTCTCACTTCTTCCTGGTTCCAAAGAAAACAGGGGACCTCCGTCCAATACTGGACCTCAGTGACCTCAATTTGTCGGTCGCTTACAAACGCTTCCGCATGGTGACCCTTCCGGGCCTAATCCCCATGTTGAAGCAAGACACCTTTCTGGCGTCTTTGGGCATGCATGACGCCTACCTGCACATTCCAATTGCTCAAGCGCACAGGGGGTTCCTGCGCTTCGAGTTTCAGAGTCGCCATTATCAGTTCCAGGCTCTTCCTTTTGGGCTGTCATTGGCACCTCGCGTTTTCACGAAGTGCATGGCGGTCGTAGCGGCGTCTCTGAGGAGACAAGGCCATTACGTGTTCCCATACCTGGACGACTGGCTTCTCATGGCACCCTCCAGGGAGGCACTGATGACGGCCATTCACCACACCCAGTCCCTTTTTCAATCACTGGGTATCCTCATCAACTACGAGAAGTCTCTCCTGGTGTCGTCCCAGAA
Organism: Neoceratodus forsteri; assembly: GCA_016271365.2. Taxonomy (NCBI): domain Eukaryota; kingdom Metazoa; phylum Chordata; order Ceratodontiformes; family Ceratodontidae; genus Neoceratodus; species Neoceratodus forsteri. The sequence continues at coordinate 1,482,131,740 of CM057453.1, read as the reverse complement.
ACTGCAGTTTATAGGAGCAGTTCTGGACACCATCAGAGGGAAAGCTTTTCTTCCCTCAGACAGAGCGGAACACATCAAATCCCTCATCAGGGACCTGTTGGTGAAGAAGACCGTCCCGGCCAGACTGGTCCTTCGCCTGCTGGGACACATGGCTGCGGCCATTGCAACAGTCCCGATGGCACAGCTTCACATGCGGGTAACCCAGTGGATGCTAAGGGTACAATGGGACCAAAGGCATGACCATCTGCAGCAGCGAATCCGAATCATGAATGCCGCAATTCAGGATTGGCAATGGTGGCTAGATCCGGGGAACCTCTCCGTGGGGGTTCCCTTCACAACGCTGTCTCCGACTGTGACTCTCTCCACAGACACCTCAGGGCTCGGTTGGGGAGCACACCTAGACGGTGTGCGGTCTCAGGGCCTTTGGACAGCCCAGGAATCTCATCTCCACATCAACATTTTGGAAATGAGGGCAGTACTTTACGCTCTGCAGGCCTTCCAGTCGGAGATTCCACCGGGTACACTCTTGTTACAAACAGACAATACCACGGTGATGTATTACCTCAACAAACAAGGAGGCACTCACTCCTACCCGCTTTGCAGGGAGCCCATGAAAGGGTGGGAGTGTGTATTGCAACACGGCGCCAACCTAATTGCAGTACACGTCCCGGGAGTGGACAGCACTGTCGCAGACAGTCTGAGACGCTCTCAGGCCAGAGTCCACAAGTGGGAACTTCTACAGGAGGTGGCAGAGGATCTGTTTCACAGATGGGGCACTCCAGAGTTAGAACTTTTCGCGTCCCCATCCAAAACAAAACTGCCCAATTTTTGCTTACTAGATCCAGGCCTGGTGTTTTCTGCCGAGACGTGTTGTTCCTCTCCTGGGCGGGCAGATTCCTCTATGCCTTCCCTCCTTTACTGTTGATCCAGAGAGTTCTCTTAAAACTTCACAGGGAGCAGGCAACGCTCATTTTGATCGCGCCTTTCTGGCCCAGACAAATTTGATTCCCTCTTCTGCATCAGTTATCCCGGGAACCTCCAGTTCCTTTGCCAATCAGCTCCCATCTGTTGTCTCAGGAGGAGGGTTCATTCGTCCATCCAGACTTACGTCCATTGAACCTGCATGCTTGGCTCCTAGAGACATAGCCATGATGCGATGCGGGGTCTCGCAAGAAGTGGCAGATCTGCTCTCTGCTGCCAGAAAACCGGCAACCCATGCAACGTACACCATGAAATGGCATAGATTCTGTTTGTAGGCTCAAGCGTGCGGTTTCTCACCGTTAGACTGTCCCAAAAAGCTGGTTCTGGACTACCTGATTTCCCTTTTTCATTCCGGACTGGCTTACTCCTCGATTAAAGTGCACCTTTGTGCAGTTTCTGCTTATGATGCTCCCATAGGTCATCAGACGGTGGCCCAGTTGGACACTACTCGTGTCGTTTTAAGGGGAGTCCTCCACCTTAGGCCGCCCATCAAGGATCCGATTCCTCCTTGGGACCTACCCTTCGGCCTGGAGCAGCTTACGCTGCCACCTTTTGAACCAGCAGCGGATTGCGAGCTATGTTTTCTATCATTGAAAACGTTATTTTTAGTTGCTGTTACTTCGGCAAGAAGGATCTCGGAATTGCATGCTCTACTGTGCAAAGTTGCTTATTTGGTTTTTCACCAGGACAGGGTATCCCTGAGGGCAAACCCAAAGTTTTTGCCTAAGGTGGTTTCAGCCCTCACGCTTAACCGGGATATCGATCTACCAGTGTATTTCCCAAGGTACACTAATCGAGGAGAAACCCTTCTGCACACCCTTGATGTGCATCGGTGCCTCAGATATTATCTGACTAGAACCAAACAGTTTCGAAAGGTGGACCAACTTTTTGTCTCCTTTGCTTTCAGAATGAAAGGAGCTCCTGTCTCCAAACAGTCTCTCTCGAGGTGGCTCATCCAGTGCATCACTTTCAGTTATGATAAGCGCAATAAACCCTTACCGGGCGCGGTCAAGGGTCATTCCACGAGAGGGGTGGCCACTTCTTTTGTGGCGTTAAAGAATGTCTCCACCTCAGCTATTTGCACTGCAGCTACTTGGAGCTCTGTACATACCTTTATCAGACATTACAGTCTGGGCATTGCATCGAGGCGAACAGCAGGGTTCGGCCTAGCCGTCCTTCAGGGACTTCTGTCCTAGCCTCGAGTAGGGTTGAGATCTCTACCTTTCCTCCTCCCTGTGGCGTAGGATTGCCACTATTGCTTGGAAATCAGTCCTAATGCTGTAACCTGCTGCAAGAGCTGTATCTGAGAGGCAGAGATAGTACAGTTACGTAGAACTTACCGTAACAGTAGCTCTTCGAACAGCTCTTGCAGCTTTCCCGCCATACATCCCCTTCTTTTGGAGGTAGGTCGAGCCAAAACACCATCTTACGGGATGGGACATTCGATTTTATAGTCTTGGCCATCTGGTGGCGGATCCTCGTCTCCTCTTCTGATGTCATCCAGCAGCCGGAGTCTCCTGCGGAGAACTGAGGATTGTGGGGGGACCGCCTCCTTATGTACTACGCCTGATGTCGGGGGCAGGACTGACGTCGGAGGCGGTCCCTGCTGAAGACTGCTAGCTAGAAAATTTCCGTGGGGTCCTGACGCCTGATGGCTTCAGTCCTAATGGTGTAACCTGCTGCAAGAGCTGTTCTCGAAGATCTACTGTTATGGTAAGTTCTTACGTAACTGTACTTTACCAAAGTGTAGTACAGATTTAGGCACGTGCCATTTTTTTCTAGAAAGGACCCTCTCTTTGGAATTTATTACCCACAGAATTAAGAATAAAAAATGGTAAAAGAAAGTTAGGTCAAATTAAGAATTGGTTTGGGACAGGGAAGACAAAAGGAATATAGTAACATTAGTGTGGATGTAGGGGACTTAGCTCAATATGATTATTATTAATGTTGATACATGTTTATAAGTTTGTGTTAGTCATTATTTAATTGTAATTGATGTGGGCCTGTATGTTTTACATTTAGATATCATGTTTGGATTGTGATCAATGTGTGTGAAATTGTACGGATCTCACTGGAAATGAGTTTTTAACTCAGTTGAGTTGCCGATTCATTAATTATAATGAATAAAAGTTTTTACTACTACTACTCCTCTCGCTACTTCCTAGTCCCAAAGTGGACAGGAGACCTGCAGCCTATTCTGAATCTCAGGGACCCGAACTTTTTCTTAGAGTACAAAAAATTCAGAATGGTTACCCTGCAAGGCCTGCTCCTGCTGCTGCAAGCAGGGGATGGGATCTGTTCCCTCAACATGAAGGATGCCTTCTTTCATATCAAAATTTGCAAACCTCACAGAAAGTATCTGAGGTTCCTGCTCTAGGAGTAACACTACCAATTCAGGGTGTTGCCCTTTGGCTTGTGTCTGCGCCATGGGTCTTTACCAAGTACTTGGCAGTGGTGGCAGCAGCCCTTCTCAGGGAAGGTCTCTGTGCCTTTCTCTACCCTGGATGACTGGCTATTGAAAGTCCACTCCAAGGAGCAGCTCCTGCACACCTTAGCTCGAATGAGGCAGAAGTTTGATGCTCATGGGTCACTGTCAGCATACCCAAGTCTGTCTTGACACCTTATCAACATCTTGCAGTACATAGGAGCAGTCCTGGACACAGCTCAGGGCTCTACCTTCCTGCCCCTGGACAGGGCTGAATAACTTATTGCTCAGGGCCAGCTGGTGCATGGCATCTGATACGTCTCAACCAGGAGATTCCTTTGGTGCCTGGGCCTTATGACAGCAGCCGTTGTCACAGTACCTTTGGCCAGGCTGCACGTAAAGGTCCCTCAGTGGACCCTAAGAGTCTAATGGGACCAGCCCACAGATAATCTAGAAAAAATGTTCTAGCAACCTGTCCTGTGTGCAAAGTGCTCAAGTGGTTGCTGGAACCCAGCAATCTGTTAAAGGTGATTTCCTTCCTGATCCCTCAGCCTCACCAGATTTTAATAGCAAATGCCTCGGGATGTGCTGGGGTGCACACTTAGGGCCCCATCAGATGCAGGGTACATGGATCGCAGTGGAGAGCACCTTACACATAAATATTCTAGAATGTGAGCTGTCTTGTGTGGACTACAAGCCTTCCAGGCTTATCTGTCCCTGGGTTCTCTACTAGTACATATGGACAACGTCAGTGTGATGCATTACATCAGCAAGCAAGGGGGAACTCACTCTTACCTCTTGTGCAAGGAAGTGATAAGAATCTGGTACTGAGCTCTGGAACATGGTATAGAACTGTCAGCAGTACATGTTCCAGGTGTACAAAATGTCTTAGCAGACAGGCTGAGCTGGTCCCAGTCCATGATGCACGAGTAGGAACTGCTGACGTCAGTGGTCAAAGACCTGTTTGACAGATGGTGACATCCAGAGCTGGACCATTTTGCATCCCCACACATTGCAAAATGTCTGCTTTTCTGCTTGTTTGCTCCAGGACCTGGAGTTTTCTGGCAAGACCCTTTGTTCCTCTCTTGGAAAGGGAGGTTCTCGTATGCTTTCCCTCCCTTCCCACTAATTCAGAGAGTGCTACTCAAGTTCTAAATGGAGGGAGGAACTCTGATCCTCATTGCACCTCTGTGACCTTGACAGATCTGGTTTCCCCTACTACAACAGGTGGCAGTGGAACCACCTGTACCTCTGCCCCTGTGCAAAGGTCTACTGTCACAGGAACAGAGAACCATGGTCCTTCCAGACCTCAGACCTCTTCATCTTCATGCATGGTTCCTGAAAATATAGCCATTGCTCGGTTTGGGGTTTCCCAAGAAGAGGCTAACGTCCTGGTGGCTGCCAGAAAGCCTTCCAGCAGATGCACTTATTCCATAAAGTTGAAGTGGTTTGCTCTATGGGCTGCTTCTCATCACTTGGACCCATTTACCTGCCCTCTTAACCAGGTTCTGGAGTATCTGCTGTTCTTGTCGGATGCAGGCCTGCAGTGTTCTTCAATCAAAGTGCACTTGGCTGCTGTTGCAGCTTTCCATGTGCCTATTGTGGGTCGTATGGTTGCATAGCTAGAGGTGGCCCTTATGTTCTTGAGAGGCATTCTACATTTGAAGCCTCTTGTCTGCAATCAGTTTACCTATGCCGAATCAACAACACCATTGTCGAAGTTCGACATAGCGAGATCGCCAGTGTCAGTAGGCGAAATTTCACATGTCTGACATTGAGAGTGCCTCAAAGGATTATCAACTCCGAGTCGGACTTGATTTGGGGGGGCACAAAGGTGAAATTTGCCTCTTGTCCTCGACAGTGACAATTTCAAACCTGTCGAAATTGTTGCTGTGGAGGATTTCGCCGTAAACGTTTTGATGTGCAGTCGGCATACGTCCACAATCCACTCCCAGCTTGGGACTTGAATTTTGTTTTGCAAAAGCTTACTTTGGCTCCTTTTGAGCCAGCCATGACTTGTGGCTTACGCTTTCCTTCTTGGGAAGCTTTGTTTTTAGTTGTACTTGGGGTACTTCTGTTCAAAGGTTTTCAGAGCTACAGGTTCTAATGTGTGAGCCTCCTAATTTGATTTTTCACAAAGACAGGGTGTCTTTGTATACTAATCCTAAGTTTTTACTAAAAGTGGTGTCTGAATTTACTTTAAATCAATCCATTCACCTACCAGTTTATTTTCCTGAGCATGCCAATTCAGGGGAAACATTGCTTCATACTTTAGATGTACATAGACTACTCAGGTGCTATATACACCACACAAAGGACTGAAGAAAGTCCTCGCAGCTTTTTGTTTGATCGCCCCTGGGAAAGACAGCGCCTCGTTTCTAAACAGTGACTGTCCAAATGGTTAGCAAACTGTATTGCTTTCTGTTACAGAAAGTATGGTAAGAAACTTGCTGGGGTTGTTTGTGGTCATTCCACTAGAGGCATGGTCACATCTGTTGCCTGTTTAAAAAATGTGTCTGCTGTAGATATCTGCGCAGTTGCCACCTGGAGTACTGTCTACACTTTCACTAAACATTGCAGTCTGGATGTTGCCTCTCCAAAAGGGGCTGGCTTTGGCCAAGCTGTGCTTCAAGACCTGTTTTCTTAGGCCTTTAGGCTCCAGCCACCCTGACTGTTCATGAGCAGTACTGATTGGTATTCATTCCAGAGGTGTGGCCTGATGAAATAGATATCCTCAAAGAAGATAGAACAGTTACATACTTACTGAAGCAGTAGATCTTCAGAAAACTTTCATCAGGCCATGCTTTTTCACCCTTCTTCCCCATACAGGGTCCTGAGAACTCTAATCAGTGCTGTCTTCTTCTCCGTGATAATCTGCATATTGCTGTCTGCCTTGCCTGGTTGGCAGAGCCTTAGATTCTTTCCTGGTTCCCTACAGAGAGGTCCTCCAAGCATGCTGTCCAGTGGGGATTTGAGGAGGAAAGGGGACGCCCATATTTATGTAGCAGCTGACGTCTAATGTCATGGGTGACCCTGGTGGACTGCTTGCAAAGGTTTCTGTGTGGTCCTAGCACCTGTCGGCTCATGGTTCCATAGTTGTGGCCTGATGAGAAATTTCTCTCAAAAATGTACTGTTACGGTCAGTCTGCCGGTGCAGTGGGAACGCTACCGCTTGCGGCGCCAGGGGAGCTGGAGGGTCAGCTGGGGAGTGGAAGCTTGAGTGCCTGATGGGCAGCTCACTTCTCCTGGGAGGGGGAGGCCCGGTGCTATCCTGACCTCTGGTGGAGGCGGAGGTACATCAGCCTCGAGCCCGTATATGTTTGGGGGAGGGGTGTGTGCTGTGATGTTGGTAGCGTGCCTTGGCGTTACGGTGCAACCATGTCCCGAGCCATAGGGGAAAAAATGGGAGCTGGCAGCTAAGCTCCGCCTGCAAAAAGAGGCACCTTCACCGCTCGACCATGAGGCCACAATGGTGGGCCCAATGAAACAAGAAGGATAAGGGGGCTCCCTCCATCCCATCCCCGCATGGGGAGTGTAGCCAAGGCTATGTGGGGATGCCTGACTGATGGATTGTGGAGTGAGACGCATCATTGTAAGCTCGGCTGGATCCAGGGGAATAAAGAGCAAAAAAAAAAAAAATTCTACTGTTACGGTAAGTACTGTCCTTTTCCAGAAAAGCTAGCACCAGCTAAGTGCCAGTGGTACTGAAGGCACCATAGAAGGTCTTATGAAATAATTATGTGGCCAGAAAGAAGGTCGACAGTCTTCCCTTTTCACTGAAAAGTGAAGTGGTTTGGGGGTGGGTTCTGAGTCACAGCGTCTACCAGTTGTAGTGAGAAAGAAGTGTTCAGTTCTGGGAATAGGACCCAGGCCCCCCTACCCTCTACAGCATGGTAGACTGTAGCTCTACCACTGTACTACATTTCCTAGACAGAGGATGTGCATGCTGTGGAAAGGCATCCAGCAGTGATTGTAAACTGCTACACACACACACACATACACACACACCCCCTGCAGTGGATGTTCCTAATTAAGTCTTTTTATTTGAAGTAGTGTTTCCCAAGTTGCTTTTAAAGGTCAAAGTCTGAGCTGGAACTTTTCAAGTTTTCGGCAGTATAGCGTTTCAGACCTTGTGGAAAGTCTGTCACTAAGATCAGCAAATTACATTTAACAATTTATTTCATACTATATACCTTGTGATAAGAAAGAAAGAAAAATGTACCACTTTGGGGATCAAGCCTAGCCTTCTACTGTCCACTGCTTGGTAGCTTGTAGCTCTATAGCAGTACTAAATGTCCTAGACAAGAGATGCGTACTGTGGCAAAGGACATCTAGCAGTGCGTGCAGACCCCACCACATGCACAGCTACCCTGGATGTTTGTAATTAACAGTCTGTTTGAAATAGTGTTTCCCAAGTTGCATTTATACCTCAAAGTCTGAGCTGTAATTTTTCAATTTATCAGAAATATAGAACTTCAAACCTTGCTAAAACTCTTTCATCAGCAATGACACCTTACAGTTTCTCTTATGCTGCATAAATTGCAGAGAGAAAGAAAAAAAATGTTCTACCCTGTAGATCGAACCCAGGGCCCCCTACCCACTACTGCCTGGTAGCCTGTAGCTCTACCACTGTACTAAGGTTCCTTAACAGGACATACATACTGTGGCAGAAGACATCTAGCAGTGAGTGTAGATCCCCACTCACCCACACACAGCTGCAGTGTTTTTTCATAATTGTCAGTCTGGCATTTTGAAGTAATGTTTTCCAAGTTGCTTTCAGACCTGAAAGTCTCAGCTGGAACTTTTCAAGTTATCAGTAATAAAGAACTTCAAAACTTTCTGAAACTCTGTCACTAACATTAGCATGACATGTAACAATTTCTCTCATACTACATAAATTGTAGTGAGAAAGAAAAAAAAAATGTTATGTTCCCTAATGGGAATCAAACCTATGATTGTGTAGGTCTGAATCCCTATGCCAGGACCCGAAAGCCCTATCTCTGACATCATCCATGGCATAATGTAGCCGAATTACACACATTGAGTGTACCTTTCAGCTTAACTAAATGCGAAAGAGTACACATGACCAGAGTAGGTTCTTGCAGCTATGCTGTTGGTGCCTAAAAATATTATCATGCCTGTGAAATCTACTTTTCAAGGTACCTTCTGTGCTGCACACTATACATTTTATTTTAATATTCTCAGTCCTAGCTTGCCAGGTTTATAATGACATTTCTAAGCTAGATATAGTGGCCATCTTGTTGGTTTCTTGAGAAAAACTAAATTAAACCATTTATAAGACGGAGCTAGAAAAGTTTACCTCCAAATAAAAATGGAATATGTCTAGAATCTTTTATATTAAAGAAAATAGTCACATTTTTTTTAACCCCTGATGAAGAGGTTTGTCACACTTGAAACGCCGGGGAACCTTAGCTATATGTCCTAAATACATTTCCTGCACTTTGAAGTTTATTCCTGTGTGCATGGCTTTTTTTTTTACATTTCTGACTGATGTGCCCTGATTCAGCAGATCCACAGGAGAGACTGTTCAACAGTGCACTAGTTTTGTGTGTTTATTTTAAAGTCAAATTTGTTGCCCAATTTTGTTGCACTGCTGTCTTAAGTAAATAAATAATAAAAAATAAAACTTTATTTAAGCGCCTTTCAAGCACCAAGGCGCTGTACAGATAAATGATAAAATCAGAAAATTCACATATAAAATCAAAATAAGCACAGCAACCTCAAGCCATAAAAGCCTGGCTCCACAAAAATAACATGTCTTTTTGTCAAAGGGACATTGCCAAACCTTCTAAGTCCAAAAAGTAATGAAACCACATTAACAAAACAGTGCTTTCCAGAGCATTTTTTAAAATGACTAAATTAGTTTCATGCAGATAAAATGTTCATTGTGTGTTGGCTCCTATATAGGCAGTCAGTTGGTATGGGCTGTCCTCCCCTGCTGCCCAGGACAGATTGTAACAGTCTGAGAGAAGTCTTGAGACACTTCCTTCCCAGTCTCCCTCAGTCTTTCCAGTCCGTCCTGGTTGGTAGACTGTGCTTTTCAGAGGATTTGTCTTCATGCAGTTACATTTTTGCATTCGTTTGCATGCATGCACAAGGAACGTTTTGGGACAGTACAACTTTTTGGAGGTGTGTGACCCTCCTTTCCAGTGCAGTGCTCGGTGTAGTGGGCGACTGTACTTCTTCAGTGGATGTGCGAGCTGTCTATGACAGCAGTTTGGCTGCAGTGGTGTTCACGTGATAGAAAACCATCACTGCAATCAGCGGTGGTTACATGTGTCTATTTAGCGTATTGACATGTCACCCTTTTCTCCCCGGCTGCTTGAAATCCCTCCCGCTTCCTCCCTCAACTGCTGTCCTCCCCGCTGCCTCATTATTGTCCTCCCAAAAACATCATATGTCCTGAGGGGTGCCCCAATCCCGTGGAAATCAGCCCCAAAAAACCAACCCATTCCTTGTGTGCCAAACATCGTATGTGCTGACAGGGGTGCCCAATCTCTATCGGCTCCAGCTCTCCCCCACAAACAACCCCATTCTTTGTGTGTCGAGGGGTGCCAGTCCCCATCAGTTCATGTGCCTCCCCAAACACACTGTATGGCTGGGGTGCCCAGTCCACGCCGGCTGCAGCCCTTCCCAACAAACACCCCAGTGTGCCAAAACACACTCTAAGAAACGTCCCAAGTTGTTCTTTTTTTTACCTGTAAAGAAAAACGGTCCCTCGCTGGCTCTCGGTTGCCCCTCTCCGAGCGCACACTCACTATCTGCGCATCCCCCTCACCCCATACTTCCTCCGGAGCCTGGTGCAACGATTTTCGGTGGATCGGGAACACGTCTGCACTCTTCAAAGCCAACCGCAAACTGAAGAAATGGCGATAAGCTGTATCATGACATAAAAAATGTTTTTTTCAGCTTAGGTTGATATCTTGGCTACTTTTGCAAATTATGGCACTAAATTTTCAACATGGGGTTCTTGGGACCCCACCTCATGAATTCAGTCACTGTCATGTCGTCATTCGGTCCTAAAAGGTGATTTCACGGTCACTGCGTGGAATCACCTTTCGGGATCGACTAATGAAACAACAGTGTCACTGTTCATAAGTTGTGCTCCCAAAAAGCCTATGTTGCAAAGTTGGTGAAAGAATTCCAAAAAATGACTGTGTTATGAGCATGTGTTGGGCAGTTTCCACGCACACTTGTAACTTCGAGAATTTGTTATATTTGCACTCCAGATTTTCAACATTGACATTTTTCCACACCTCCTTTTGAACAGTACAGCTGTCATTTTTCACAACCTGACTGAAATGTGTTTTCGCACATCCGGCGCACAATGGCGTATCCGCTGTAGGAAATCAATGTTTGGGACAGATTATGAAAATCACAGTGACACTGTTCATGAGCTGAGGTCCCAAAATGCCTGTGTTGAAAATTTGGTGAAAAAAATTCCACAAAATGACACTGTTATGAGTGTGCATTGCGCAGTTTCCACGCACACTCTTACCTTTGAGAATTTGTAATATTTTCACTCCAGATTTTCATTTTTTCACACCTTCTTATGAACAGTACAGCTGTCATTTTTTACATTGTGGCTGAAATGTGTTTTCGCACATCCGGCACACAATGGGAAGGTCGCTGTGGGAAATCGATGTTCGGGACAGATTACGAAAATCACAGTGACACTGTTCATGAGTGAAGGTCCCAAAATGTCTATGTTGAACATTTGATAACAAAAGTCCACAAAATGACTATTACGAGCGTGTTTTGCGCCGTTTCCATGCACACTCGTAACTTTGAGAATTTGTAATGTTTTCACTCCAGATTTTCAACATTGCCATTTTTGCACACCTCCTTATGAACAATATAGCTGTCATTTTTCAAATACTACCTGGAATATGTTTACACACATCTGGTGCACAATGGCGCAGTCGCTGTGGGAAGTCAGTGTTTGGGACAGAAGTTCATGAGCATGACATGAGCAGAGGTCCCAAATGCTTTTATGGGTCACAAAAATGGCCATGTTGAAAATTTGTGGTGCAAATACCAGCAAATGCCCGGGGCGTTAGGGTTTCTAACCATGACATCCCGCACTGTACAGACTGACAGGCATCAGGGTTCTGCCTTTGGATTGCTGGCTGTAATGCTCACGCCATTCCACCCCTACCCTGTAGCCCGTGACAGGCATAGAGGTGTGCCTTGGACTGTTTGGCCCCAGAGTTCACCCCATTCTCCTATAATGTACCCATTTCAGCGGATCTCTTTATGGAATGGGGTGAGTGTAAAGCCGAACACCCCAACGCACACCTCAGCACTTGGTGTCTGCAGGATAGGGTGAGGTGAAATGGCGTGAGCATTATGGTCGACGAGCCAAAGGGGCACACCCCAATGCCTGTCCATCTCTGCGGCGGGGTGAGGTTGACGTCACTTCAGTACTTCACTGCCATTCCTATTCTACATGTGTCTAACTCATGCACTTCCTATGCTAATACCAGCAAGCAAACATTCGGCATTGACAAATGCTTGTCAGAAGTGTCAGTGTTACAGCAATTGATGAGTACAGTTGAGGAGGATGCTGCAAGTGGCTGACTGCTGTATCGGGAGTCTGAGATGTGGGCATTTCAGAACTTGGCACGCGCTGACTACTGATGCAAAACCACATAGGGGCAAACTGATGGTGCAACCTAATGAGCATAAAAGTAAATTTGAACTCTACACATTGAAACATACATAAAAACACACAAATGCCACCGTTTCTTATTTCTAACTTATTTAACAGTTAATTTCAGTAGACAATTGTTTCCTATCAATGAAAGTTAAACTTTGCACTAATAAAGGTATGCGTTTCCCCAGTGTTCTCAGGTTGTACCTCACTGATGGTGTGTCTCATATTGTCCCCTATTCTGACCATCACTATCCCATATTTCAAAGACAGACAGTTAAGAAGTATGAGGCTGAAATGTAAATGAGATGCATGAGGAGTTGCAGAGAGGTACTCTGTTGGGACATGGGTGCTGTTGGGACATGGATACATCTAAGGGGGGGTGCTGTATAAGTGCAAAACACCACTGCAGATACCTGCAAGCAAACGTTCGTCATTGACAAATGCTTGTTTGTTTTTGTTCTGTTGATCTTTAAACTGTGACTGTTTGTACCTTTGCTTTTTGTGCCAGTAGTTCTAGCCCTATACTGGGCTGAATCTGAACTTTGACACAGTATATGTACTTGCAGTTTGACAGCAGTTTTTTCGTAGTGGAGGTAGTTTTAGAGCACTGTGTGCCTCCTACTATAACAAACCCTTGGAAGTCTGGGAAATCTGGTTTTGTAAAATTACATCTGACGTGAAATCAGAGTCTCCCTTTCGGCACTCAGCAGTACATGGAATACTGTAGTTCTTTTGATCTGTAATTGACCATGGCTTGTGAGTGTTACTCTACCCAGAGTTACGCTGTGGAAAAAGAAAGCTGTAGACAGTATAACATATTGAGGAATATACATGGTTATCACGTCTGCTTACACGCAGAAGGTCCTGGGTTCGAGCCCCAGTGGAACCATTTCCTTGTCTCTTGAAAATAAAATTATTGAAGGGAGGAAGGTTCAGGAGGGAGATGAGGAGACACTTTTTTACAGAGAGGGTAGTGTCAGGGTGGAACACATTATCTGAGGAAGTGGTATCCTGTAGTACAGTGGACTGGTTCAAAAGGGAATGGGACAAGGTATGGGGAGGGTCACTGGGCAGGGGGTGGGGAGAGAGGGGCAGCTGCAGTATAAGGGCTGCTAGCTGCACAGTCGAGCAGACTCGATAGACCGAAAGGCCTTTATCTACTGCAAGTTCATATGTTCAGATGATCGTAAAACACTGGTTGTATTTCACCTCTGAGGTCCCAGTTTTCATACTGTGTCCGAGGACGTTTATTATTTTCTGGGAAATACAGTACTGGTGTTATGCACACTTAGAATGGTATAGTAGAAGAAAGCAGTCATCCATGGTAGTTTCAGGATCCATCTAGTAACGGAAGCCACTCGAGCAGGTAGCCAAGTACTGTAGATTCTTGCTTAGGACTCTTGTATATAAATATGCTGTTTCAAAATAGATAACATAAATTTCTTGGAGCACTTCTTATTACCCACCCAGATATATACCAGCATCATTTATTGTATGCCCAGTGCCTCTGTACTACATACACTTTACCAAAAGTAACTTCTGTGGATTTGTACTCAGATGCAACCACCCAATACACTACTATGACTGTGATCTCTGCAATAAACTAGGCTTTTGATCACTTTCTGACAGATGAGAGCACCACTCGGCCATCCTGATTTGTGTCAGTAATTTGTTTTCTTCATACCTAAGCAGTCTCTTTATGAATTACAGTAGTTTGTGTTTGTTTATTGTCTGAGGTCCCAAGTCTGTCTTTCTTCAGAACTCCAGAACTGTTAGTCATAGGCAGGCAAAAAGGGTTTCCCTTCCACCGGTAGCTCATCACTGTAGCATGGGAAAAAATATCCTCTTCTCTCTAGCTTTCAAATCTACTGCACACAACTTTCTTAAATGCTGGGCATATTTCAGGTAACTTTCCTGCTTCTGTAGTAAGTACTTACTTGCTTGTCACTGTTATGTAGCAACATGTAGCTACAACTCTATTGAGCTATATCTACATCCAGTACATAAGAGTATGCCTGGATTTTCTGCATGTAAGATAACCATTTGCACATTGAAACATTTTACTTTGTGTATTAAAGAGCTAGTATACTGCCTAAACTTAGATTGTTTTTTAAAAGCAATTGGCTATTACTATTTATATCTGAGATACTCCTTTTTTCCTTTTTGTTAATTAGGGAATTTTTTCCCTGGTGTTAGTAGATGTGATGTGTGGAACAGCACTGCCTGGCAGCTGACATTTCTAGCTCTTTTCCTTCCATTACATCATCAGTATTGTGACCTCACTGACTGTGACATGTCAGCTGCTCAAGAAGAACCACTCAGAAGCTGCCAGTTCACTACCCTGAGATGTCACTCTTGGTGAGGTCACCGTGCTAATGATGGAATGGGAGGAATAGAACTAGATATGTCAGTTGCTAGGCAGAGTGCTATTCCACACATCCAACATAATACTCACATAAAAAACTTTCTAATGAGCAAAAGGAAAATGAAAAATACTTGAAATAATTAAATAAAAACTTATATGTGACTACTTCTTAAAATCTGTAACATTTTCCTGCCTGCTATTTTTTTGGTTCCACTAGCTCTTTAAGTGCAGCACTTGCTGCTGCTGCGCTTACCATGTAGGACCAGAATCCAAATGAAAAATAAGTGCAACACCTACATAATGCTATTTTGTTATGGAAAATGACAAAAAAACTAGAGAACACTTGATCTGCTTGGAATATGTTTTTATAGCTGTGTTTACATTGACTTGACTCATGCCAATATACTTCCAACTGAGAAAAGTCCACTCTGAAACCCACCTTAGCCACCTGAACCCACTTTTTCACTCATGTTAATTTTTCCCTTGACACACCACTTCACACTCACTACTGTTCTTTGTACACCTCCCTTTCTTTCCCTCTCTTGATGCCAGGTGCCTTACTGACTGTGGCTCTTTTATTTCCAAATTCTGGTTTGGCACCCTCCCCTTGTATCTTCCCACCCCCACCTCCTACTCCCTTTGCAGTGCTTGCTCTGTCTGTTTCTCTGTCTCCAGTGAATTCCACTGCTGGTCAAGCTCCTTTCTCTTTCCAGTTCTCTAAACTCTGGGGGTTTCCCCCACCCCTTCCATGTGTTCTGCTCCTTCCCTTCACTCTCTGAAAGAACTCCTCGGATTTCTCTACTCACTACAGCAGTTGCTTCTGATACTGGGTTGGACTTCAGTCTGCTGCCTCCCACCCTACGTGACATTAGTACAGCACCTTCTCCCCCTGTTTTTAGTCACCCCCCACCATATTATTGCACCGTTGCACCCTACTTATTGTATTGCTTAATTCCTGCTCAGATACAGTGTCTGTAGTCACTTATTTTGCTGTACCTAACTCCTCATTAATGCATTTTGCACTGCCCTCTGCACCTGAAACAAGCTGATACCAGCTCAATATGTCTTTCCTGGTAACATGTTTGAAATAAATAATAAATGCATAAAAGTAACATGCTCTCTTCTTTACATTTAGGATGCTGGAATATGGTACCTCTTCCACAAGATGTCCACAGGAGACTCCCATGGGCTTTACCCAGAAACCAAAGCCGAGCTTACACCTCTGGGCCTGTTCTATAACAACAGAGTGCACTCCAATTTTAAGGTAGCGCCATGATGTAATTGAAAATCTACATGCTAATCCTCTAGCTTTTACCTAGCTGGTCTTGCTGTGGCTGCCTGTGTAAGAAACGTCAATGAAAACAAAACACTTAAAATTTTAAGTCCTAGCCAGCCCGGTGATGCTGAGGGTTGAGGAGCTGAACGCCACACCTCGCGTGACGCTGGTGACCCAGGTTCGGCAGGGGGGAGAGAGAGGACTGAGTGTCCAGAGGACAGCTCTCCTCTCTCTGGGGTGGGATCCAGGCTTCCCCTGCACTGCAGCAGCCCCCAGTGGAAACTGGAGGTACTGCGCATGCCAGGGCAACACATAGTGGGACAAGAGCTGCGGCAGGTGTCCCATGACACCATTGCATGTCCGAGCTCTAGGGGGTTGGGGGGATTGAGGGCGTAAAAGCAAGAAAAACCCCAACCTATTGGGTGAGGTGACGGCAACCTCCAAGGGTGGATGCTCCACACGCCCAAGACTGGCCACGACTTCCGACTCTACCCCCTGGGGATCTTCGGCCTGCTCCTCTGGGGCCGGGAGGTAGGGTGGAGATCCTGATGCTGATGTAAGTGTCAGAAGGACGGGTTCAGGAGGGCGGTTAGGGGTGGACACAGCTGAGCAAGCAAGCCTCAGAGATGCCTTGGGACAGCTGGCGAGAAAAAGAGTTTAAAAAAAAAAAAATATATATATATATTTTAAGTCCTTACGTCAGGTCACATTAACTGGACATAAGAGTTTGAACTTTGTTGTTTTTAAAGAGAGAGGGCGAGGCAGAGAAATGTAGAACTACTGTACTGTACTTTAGTTGATTGACTTGTTAGTTGAGTGCATGCTTAGATCAGACTGTGCTTGGCTTAGAAATGGATGGCTAACTACAACTGGCCTGACTAATCGGGGCCATCTTCAGGTAGCATATTGTTTCAAACCATGATTTCCTCAGTCAGTTCTATAAACTTCCTTCATAAATTCTTGAACTTTGGGAAAAGAGCTTAGCAGGTTTTGCAGTTGATGGATGAAGGAGAATTAGAGGCGGTGTTAGGTACAAGCAAACCGAGCGGCTGCTTGGTGGTGCCATCATAGAAGGGGTGCAGTAAATTTAAAAGACACTAGCCAGAGACCAGCTTGAAATGCAGAAAGTGTTGCTATAAAAATCAAGATTGTTATTGCCCCCTTTTGTATTCTTCAGAGCATATTTACCACTTTTTGGATGTTGTTTGGGGCAAAAGGGAGGAGAGGGGGTGTGGTGGGAGCAGTAGAGGGGCACCACAGATATTTCTGCTTGGGTGCCATTAGGCCTAAAACCAGTCCTGAGGAGGATTACTGCACAAGGTGGCTCCGTGCTGGCTCAGACAAAATACATCTGAGGTAGGCTGAATAGTCATTGTTTGTGCTTGGAAGTTAAAGGGACAACATAAACACTGCTAATGCACGATTAGATCTTTTTGCCCATGGGAAAAACACATGTATTTCTCCATACCACACACTTCTGAATTTGTATTGCATACTTCAAAAAAAGTTTTAAAACTAAGTGATTTTTTTCCCCCTCAGATAATGTAATGCTTTTTGTAAAATATAAAATTGGGGCTGGCAGTATAGCCTGGAGGTTAGAGTGACGAGCTGGTAATGTGCTGGGTCCATCTAGCAGAGCAGGGTTTGTTTCCCTTAACCTCCAGTTGCATACTGCATGACTCTGAGCAACTCACTTAACCTCCCCAGTGTTCCCAGGTCCCCCCTGAAAACAGGCACTTGTGCCTACTAGAGGCCTTGCCCAGGTACCAAAGAATTGGTCCAATAAAAGGTATCAAACCATTTGTTCTGAAAGAATTAAAAAGAAAGATAAATTGCTAAATAAACAGTAGAAAAGTAGTGTGTACTTGTGAAATACCAGTTTGGGGCTAAATACCTCTTAGAGGCTCTCGTCCTTAACCTCGTGAGTTATGAGCTGTTAAGCACTTCAAAGTTATTCACCTTAATCAAACAGTACGCTGCTCCACCTCCACTCTCTCCTTTTACATCAGCCCTCAACACCCACCTCTTCTAGTCCATGAACTGCAAATGTTTCCAACCCCCATGACCTCTCAACTACCAAATCTGCTCTACTGACTACACGACTTATTTTCCCTACTTTGGTTGCGCTGTCACTTCTCTCTCCTCCTGACCTGATGGTACCACTGTGTGCAGTTTTCTATGCTCAATGCTTTCGATGCCCTATTTATCTGTATATTTGCTGCCACGGAACTATTGGAGTGTACTGGTTTATTTTTTAGCTCTAGCACTTGTTATGTATTGGCTGTCCCACAGTACTATACCCCTACTTGACTCTTAATTCTCTACTGTTGGTAATGATCACCCCTGATGTACATGGATGCTGTCTAGGCCTCCCCTGTTGTCTGTTTTTTCTACCGAGCGACCCCACCCCATTTTATAAGCCACTCTTCATAGCTGTTGCACAATCTTCTAGTGTAGCAACTGCTTGTATAACCCCTTTTCCCTCCTGTCTGCATTGTGTTGCTGTTGCTGTGTTATGCTTTTGTGAATTGTAATCTGGTTGTGTATAATTGCTTTTGTGAATCATTATTTTGTTCTTGTAAAATTTTTATCTCCCGGGTCGTACCTGAAAATAGGCACACTGTTGTCTAGTGTACTTACCCAGTTACCAAAAACCAAATAAATATTGTAATTTATTCAACATAATATATATATATACACACACACACACACACACACACACGGAGAATAAATGATGGGTAGGTGTGGTATATAGGGAAATACACAACTGAGGGGACTAATTGGCCAGTAACCCATGAGCCCAAAGGGAAAGTGGGTTTATTGAGCTAATTAGCCCCCCAAGATGGTAGATTTCCCCATGGCATACTAACCATCGGTTATTTTATATAATACATGTGTATGATGTGTATTTTCGGTTTTCCCGAGGTTTGCATTTTTGTCTCAAGGTGTAGTGTTTTTCTATAGTGTAGTGTTTGTTCATATGTTGTCCTACTGGTTTTTACTAGGTGCCATTTTTTTTCCATAGTGTGCCTGTTCCAGCCTTCCCCTATAAAAAGGAATAGTAGTTTGTGGGCATTTACTTTCAGGATAGCGTTTGAGTGGTCTGTTGTGACTACTCGCCTCAGGATTTGTTTTGCAGTTGGGAGCGGCTGTGCTGGGTGGCTGAGCAGTTGGGAGAGATGGTCTATAGGATGTCTGTGCAGTCAGGAGGAGAGCTTGAGCTGCAATTCTGAGGAGCATGGAGGAGAGTCAGCAGTTTAAGCAGCATGGTAGAGGAAGCAGTATTGAGGGGAATAGCTGTGAGGTAAAATGGAGGGAGGTTTGTATTGCTGTGTAGGTTAGGGATTGTTTACGTTCTGTGCTGTTTCGTGGGGGCTTTGCTAGGTGGTTTTTAGATGTGTAACTAGGGAGGTTGTTACATCGTGCTAATTTAAGTCTGTTACATATGTTATTAAGATGGCGGTTATATGCTTTCTTAAGGAGCTTGTTACGTGTTATTGCAGGTTCTACAGGGTGGATTGTGGTATTTTTAGTATTAAATAGAGGATAATGTATATTCCTCTATCTGTAACAAGTTTGTAAACTCTTTGAGAGGTTGTCATGGCATGTTTGGAATCTCGAGAGCGAATCTTAGAGGTTCAGTCAACATGATGACCTCAAGAAGAGGTTTTCAAACTTGTCACAGATAGAGGAATATACATTATCTTTTATAGTGTATGGTCACCTATCTGTGTTGACAAATTAGGAAATTGTTACTCCATCCCCCAGAATGAGACAGAAACACGAAGACGGTAACATTTCTGTTGATTTTTATCTACATTTCATATGGCTTACATCGGATGGCAAGAGCGATTGTAGTAGACTGAAAAAAAAACGATCAGAAACCCCCCGGGAGATCTGCGGCCTGCATTTTTAAAATTGCCGCTCGCAACTGTGTACAGTTATGACAGCTGTTTAAAGAGAATGCAGCTCGTGCCTACAGCATTTCATGAAAGGTTCCAGTTGTTATGCTGCAGTAGCTATGTACCTGGTGCAGCATAACAACAAGCTGCTGCAGCATAACAATTTTTTTAGCTGGTATGGATTTTTTTATGAATAACAGCATTCTACCATACATTATTATGTTATTAAAGTGTTACATTGTAACTAATTGGTTAGTTTCATGTACACTCATTTTTTTCTTTTTCATATATGCAATTTTCTACTGTGGTATTCAGGGAAGCATATGATGGCATTTTCAATGGGGGACCAGGGCCCAAATGTGTGTGCTAGGCTGATCATGAAGCTAACTGCTTGACCTAAGGACTCATGACCGCATGATCTAGTTAGCCTCCTCGATGGGTTTATTTTCTTGTACAGCACACTTACTCAGCATATAGCTGTGTATGTATATATATGTGTGTGTGTGTGTGTGTGTGTGTGTGTATGTATGTATATGTATATATATAAGATGTATAAATATAGATATTAATTACAAAAAAATGTTAATGCAGACATAAGGATTGAAGAATGCAAAGCCAGTAAATGAAAAACATTAGGTTTGGAGTCTCGGGAGTCTTTAGAAGTTGCTGGTGCAATGTTCTTTGGAATTTTCAACCCTAATGCCCACCCCCACGCACCCAACCTGTAGCCTCCTTTTTGTAGCATAAGGTACAGCTCCATGCCAGTGCCTCATGGGCATATACTCTTCGAAGGTAGAGAAGTATGTCTTGCCACATGTGGCCAACATAATTAGTCCTAGCTTTCTTCACGCAGGGTCCTGCAGGCCGTATGTGAAGCAAGACATCTTTTTTTATTTTTTGCTCAGGGAAAGGGGTGGGCATTAGGGTTGATAATCCCAAGGAACACACCACACCACCGATTTGCCAAGACTCCCAACCTTAATGTTTAGCATTTCCTGACATTGTCCACATTGCGTTCTTTAACCCTAATGTCTGCATTAACATCGTTTTTTTGCAATGAATTTCCTTTCTTTGTTATAGGCCTATGTGAACAAATGCAGATGCTCTGGGCCCTGCACCAAGGAAAGAGTCTGTTAGCCCACACGAGTGCAGAGCCCTCTGGGCCCAGCGCTTCCATGCGACTACAGATGCCGAGAATCTGTGGGGCTGTGGAAGCGTGAGGGCCTAGCGCTTCCATGCAACTATGGATTCAGAGGTGCCAGTCCCTGTAGGAAGTATGTCAAGAAAAGAGTTCTCTTCACTGTGTGGTTACTTGTTGCTCAAGCGGTCAACACTGCACCATCCCTCCCCAGGCTAAGAGTGGTGCTGCATGGCCTTGCACCAAGTGAAGAACCCGCCTGGCTACAGCGCAGCCACGTATTTTATTTATTTGATTGTATTTATTTACATTTAACCAGGAAAGTGGTCTGGATCAAAATGACCCATTTTCAGCCCTGCCTAGGTGTTCAGGTACAACAGTAGTACTACAAAATACATTACATAAAAACACAGCAAAAGCAATGAACAATATACTATTTGATATAGAATTCATGTAACATTTCTACAGCTGCATGAGGAATTTGACCAGAAACTTTTCCTAAGGTTTTGTTTAAACATCGGGTATTTTACGACAGATCTATACCCTGTTGAATAAGCTGATTCATAAGTCTAGGTTCTTAATAAGAGAAGAATCGTTCTGCTAGTTTTATTTTTGTAAATTTTTCATCATAGCTGTCTGTGGAAGTATTATGCAAGGAGACTGCTTTAGCTGACTGATTAATTTTATCACTTAGTGTACATGGTGTATTTCATGTATGTACCACCTATATAAAACAGTTTTTTGATAAATCCTCAGAACCTTTGTTCATGCATATAATTCACAGTGATAGTGTTTAGATTCTCTCGTAACAAATTTGCATATGTCATTGAATGTAACTACATTTCTAGGGATGTGAATATGATGTTCTATTCACACTGTCTGGCATGTCCCTTCCCCCTTTAAATCTTGCCGGAAGGTATTCAGGCTGGCTCCTCCCACCCACCCAGGTGATATAGTCCTCGGCTCTGCCCCAAGATGGCAGATCTTCCTTTCTGCTGGAAAATACAGGTTGCCTCCTTATTGCTCTCGCACTTTGTAGGCCCTGGCTTCAAATTCTCCGGTTTTATTGAAGATTCGTTTGGGCCACGTTATTGACTGCGATTATTTCTGTCTGCAAGAGAAGCCGTATGAGGAGAGACTAAAGGAGCTTAATATGTATACCCTTGAGGAAAGAAGGGAGAGGGGGGACATGATAGAAACTTTTAAGTACCTCAGTGGAATCAACAAAGTCCAAGAGGGTAGCATCTTTCACAAAAAGAGACTTGCAAGAACAAGGGGACACAATTTAAAGATAGAAGGAGGGCGGTTCAGGGGCAATGTGAGGCAGTATTATTTCACAGAGAGGGTAGTGGATGCATGGAACAGCCTTCCTGAGGAGGTTGTGGGGTCTAAAACTGTGGGAGAATTCAAGAATGCATGGGACAGACATAAGGCAATTCTTGTGGGGGGTAGGAAGAAATAGGCTGTTTGTTAACTAGGATCTGCGGCCTATCCTGTAGGTAAGGAAATGGGCAGACTAGATGGGCGTAGCGGTCCTTATCTGCCGTCAAAGTCTATGTTTCTCATCGATCATGGAAGAGAAGTCTACCCCAGGATTTTGCTGGTGCCCGTGCGGCCAAAAGATATTGCACATAGATCCGCACTCTTCGTGCATTTACTGTCTTGGTGTTGGCCATAACACCAAGACTTACGAGATGTGTCTCGCATTCCACCCTAATGTCCTCGACTGTCTTGCATGCCTTTAAAGTGGGCAGACCCGAAAAATGGAACCCATCGGTGAAGTCAAAGGAAGCCTGGTAGGCGGTGTCCGTGGCTGCGGAATCTGCCTAATAGCTGCAGTGCATTCAGGTCTTCGAGGAGGAGGCGGCTCGGGCTGCAGAGTCCTCCTCTCAGGGCTTTTTTGTTCCGCTAAACCTGGGCTTTACTTTCTAGGGCTCCTTCCAAGAGTTGTCACTCTTTTCCTACTAAGGGTGAGGGTCCTCTCTGTCCCGTAAAAGGGAGAAGGAGCTGGGATCATCATCTTCTCGGCGAAGATGCTCTTGGGATCGAGCGATCTCGGTCCCAGGAGCCGGCAGTCTCGACCTTGGTTGAGATTGCTACTTTATCTGCTGGCTTTTCAGCCTTGCTGTCAGGCCAGTTGACCGAAGTCTCGGTTGATGATGTAGAAATCATCATCGACCCCATTGATCCTCTTTCGCCAACCCCGGTCAACGATTCTCTCACCAGGACTTTCTCCTTTCCTGACGAGGACACCCAGCCCTCTGGGAATCCTATCGAGGAGGTGGTCCCTGACCCTGGAAGTCTCCGGTCCCACGGGAGTCTCTCGAGAGTCCGAGTTGGCCTGTTCGATCTTGATCGAGGTCTCGGACTCCCTCAGCCGACAGGCCGAGGAAGGCGCACAGGCGCTCTAAAGGAGGTGACTCCATCAGTCGTCCTCTTCCTCCATGGATGAGGAGAGTCTTCAGCGGAAACTCCATTAATGCTACGAGGATCTCGTGGCAGCAGCTTATCTTGTCTGGGCACAAGCTGACTTCGGTCTCTACCCTGGCCATTACTTGGCTTTCGCCTCCTAGGCCGAAGCCGACTCCAGTCGAACTGATTAAATAGGTTCCCTCGCCCACTGAGCCGGCAAGACCCATTTCGGTTCGGCCGAAAACGGTCTCTCCACCGATCGTGGTGGAGCCGCCTAAGCAGCCCTTGGCCGGGGCACTTTCTAAGGAAGCTCGGCCTGATACCGGTCTTCCTCGAAGATTGTCAGTCACCCTCATGCCTAAACACCCCAGATGGGTAGAGGGTGACCTGGGCGGCCGACCGATGTATCCGGAGTCCTCGGACTCCGATGACACCGATCTGCACTCTCATTCTTCAGATGATGAGTCGGCTGGAGACTTGTCAACAGAGGAAGGTCCTTCTTCTTTTCAGGGCATTCTCCACCAGATTTCAGAATCCACGGGGATGCCCCTGGAACCAATCCAGAAAAAGGCGGAGTACCCTCTCGCTTATATCCTCAAGAGAGGGGATACCCCGAAGGAAGCCTTTCCTGTGGCCGAAGCCATTGTTGGCCTTGCCCTGGAGCTTTAGCAGCACCCTGCCTCGTGCCCAGCTCCATCTGCTTGGATGTCCGACAAGTACACGGTGCCAATGGGGTCCCTCTAGGGGTTCACAGGAGCATCCTTAGCCGAGAGCCTTGTGACCGCCTCTGTGTTCATACACACAAGCAGTTCTTCGGATACCGATAGACGCCCAGACAAGGAGTCCAAAAAACTGGACCACTCTGCCAGGAAGGTCTAAGCGGCCTACTCTTTAGGCCTCCAACGGGCAAGTTCGGCCGTCATCATGGCACACTTCTCCCATGCCCTCTTGGGGTCTTTGGATGAAGTCCTCCCACATCTCCCCGCAGACCTATAGACCACAGTCAAGCAGGTCCTGGACCAGGGCCATGCTGTGGCTAAACAGCAACTTCAGAAGGCCCTGGACATTGGGGATTCATATGCCCATTTGTTGGCAGCTGCAGTTGCCTCTTGCCACAGAGCTTGGTTGAGGCCCTCCACTTTTACGGCAGACACCCAGCACAAGTTAGCTGATGTTCCTTTCCTGGGTACCGACCTCTTCGGCCCAGTTGTGAATGGTCACCTTTAGCGGATTGAGCAGTCCAGTGCCACCTTGGACTCTGCAACTTCTGCACAGAGTTGTTCTGTTAAGAAGCAGCAGCAGAAGAAGAAGCTTTTTCAGCACCCTGCTCCTGTGGCCCAGCAGCCCTCCTTTCAGAGGGGTCAGCAGCAGCAGCAAGTTCAGGCTTGGCACCCCCGATCCAAGCCCAGACCTTCCCAGGCCCATAGAAGATGTCAAGGTGCAGGTGCTGCACCCTCTTCCTCCAAGCCTGCCCAGTGATGGGATAGGGGCTGCCACCCCTACTCCCATCATGCCAACTCTGGGTCCTCCTGTGGGGGGCCGACTCCATCACATCCTTTCTGTCTGGTCCGCTGTTACCACAGACATGTGGGTGCTGGAGGTGGTCGGTCAGGGTCTGCCTCTAGAGTTTGAGTATTACCCTCCAAGCCGAATTCATGCCCCACGGGAGGAAAGAGCATCAGCCTACACTCAGTCGGCCCTCAGGGACGACATTGCCCAGCTTCTCAAGGAGGCTGCGGCCAGTGTGACAGATGCTCCAGTAAACCCAGGGTTCGTTTCCAGGTACTTCCTGCTCCCGAAGCAGACGAGGGGGCTGGCGCCCCATTGTAGATCTGCATGACCTGAACCAATGCCTCCAGTCTCGCACTTTCTGGATGGTAACTCTGTCCCAGATCATGCCATCCTTGGAGCAGAACATGTGGTTCTGCTTACTGGATCTTCAGGATGTGTTCTATCATGTCACAATCCATCCATCTCATCAGCGGTTCCTCCAATTCAGGGCAGAGGGAGCCCTTTACGAGTTTCGAGCCATGTCATTCTGCCTGTCATCGGCCCTGAGGGTCTTCACCAAATGCATTGCAGTGGTGGCAGCCCATTTCAGGCATCGAGGAGTCAGAATCTACCCTTACCTTGACGATTGGCTCTTGGCAGGTTCCACCCTGCAAGAGGTGGAGAGGTCCAGGGACCTGGCCCTCCAAAACTCGCTACTTGGCCTCCTGATCAACGAGGCCAAGTTGGAGCTCGTGCCTTCCCAGGTGATGTGCTTCATTGGGGCAGAGCTCGACTCTTGCCAAGCCAGAGCCCGGCGGACAGAGCAGAGGTTCTTACCTCCTTTGCCTAATCATTTCTGGTTGGGCAATTGTGCCCTGCCTAGGACTTTCTGCGCCTTCTGGGTTACATGGTAGCTTGTACCACTGTGGTCCAATGGGCCTGATGCTATATGTGCCCCCTTCAATGGGAGCTAACTGCTCAGTGGACTAACCATCTGAGTCACTTTAACTAGCTGATCACTGTAACCCAGAGGATGTGGGATGCACTCCAGTGGTGGACCGTCCCAGGCCATCTACAGGAAGGGATCCCGTTTGTCTGCCTCGAGCCAATGGTTGTCCTGACGACCGATGCCTCTCTCATAGGCTGGGGAGCCCACATGGGGGACAACAGGGCCATCGGGTTCTGGACCCCTGATGAGTCCCATTGCCACATCAACCTGTTAGAGCTCAGAGTGGTCAGGCTGGCGCTGTCAGCATTCGCTCAGCAGCTTCGGGGTCAAGTGGTTCTAGTCCAGACGGACAATACCACGACAATGTACTACCTCAGTAAACAGGGTGGTATGCATTCCCAACTGCTGTGCAGGGAAGTGCTTCACATCTGATCACTTGTGACCCGCCTGGAGGAGGATCTCCAGCCATCCATGTGGCAGGAGCCTCGAACCAGTTGGCAGATGCTCACAGCCACAGAGGCGAGACATCCCACGAGTGGTCTCTCCATCCAGATGTAGCTTACTGTCTGTTTTCCCACTGGGGCAAACCGTTGGTGGAGCTGTTTTGCCTACAGGGAAAACACCAAGCTGAGGCTGTTTCATGCCTGCCCCCTCAGTGGGAAACACCGCAGGGGGATGCCTCTTCGAGGCCGTGGACCCCAGGCCTCTTCTATGCCTTCCCTCCATTTCCCTTGATCCACAGGGTGCTTCTCAAGGTGAGGAAGGACAAGGCACAGGTGATCCTGGTAGCCCCAGACTGGCCACTCCAGTTCTGGTAACCAGCTTGCCTCAGCTGCAGGCCTCTGAGGCATCTTCCAGCATGTCCGGACCTGATCTCAGTCAATTGGGGAAGGTCCTTCATCCGGACCTTCAATCCCTACACCTGACAGCCTGGTACCAGAGCAGCTAGAGTTCCGGGCTTTGGGTCTCTCCGAGGATGTACTCTCAGTAGTCGAAGCATCCAGGAAGGAGTTGACCAAAAAATGCTTTTCATTTGGTGTCAGGGCAAGGATCTGGATCCCCTGTCCTGCACTGTGGTGAGCATTTTAGTCTACCTTTGGTCTCTGTCCAAAAGGGGTCTTCGGTCATCAACCCTAAGGGTACATCTGGCAGCCATTTCTGCTTACTGGGTGCGGGCTGGTCAGCAGACCTTGGTGCAGGAGACAGTGGTCGGGCGCTTTTTCAAAGGCCTGGATCACATATCCGCTCCGGTGCATGAACCTCCACCTCCAAGGGATCTTCTGCTGGTTTTGGCTAAACTCATGGGCAAGCCATTCGAACCAATGCACAAGTGTGACATGTCTCACTTGTCATGGAATATGGCCTTCCTGGTGGCTATCACATCTGCCAGAAGGACAGGGGAGCTCCTGGTGCTCTCGGTGGACTCCCCTTATCTGGTCTTCCACAGGGACAAGGTCTTCCACAAGGACAAGGTTGTCTTGCGCCCCCACCCAAAATTCCTCCCGAAGGTGGTATCAGAGTTTCACCTTAACCAGGTGTTGACTCTGCCTGTGTTCTGTGCAAACTACACCTCGGATGCCAAGTATAGGCTCCATACCTTGGACCTGAGACGTGCTCTCTCCTACTACAAGGAGAGGATGGCAGAAGTTCGGGGAGAGGTTCGCCAGCTGTTTGTCACCTGTGCTGACGCTGCATCTGGCAGGCCTGCAGTAAAGTGGATGATTAGCAGATGGATTATATCATGCATTGATCTCTGCTATAGGCTGGCAGGTAGGAAGCCTTTCGTAGGGTTAAGGGCTCATTCCACCCGTCATACCGCTGCGTCTGTGGCTGCTTCCAGGGACATTCCTATCCAGGAAATCTGCCGGGCTGCTGCCTGGAAGACAGCAAACACCTTCATCACCCATTACTACATTGACCTTGAGTCACGCTGGGAATGCTGGTTTTGGGGCCTCAGTTCTCCTGTCACTATTCCCAAAGTAGGAGGTGTGCGCCTTGCCTCCCTCCTCCTGGAGAACTGCTAGGAGTCTGCCAGACAGTGTGGATAGAACAACTTATCCATGTCCCTAGAAAAACAGGTTACTCACCTGTAACAGTAGGTCTTCTACGGAATGGTCTCCTGCAGTAGGTTATTATACTTGGGAGTTCCACCAGGTGGCGCTATCACACGGCAGCTTCTTCTAGCAGTCTTCCATGGGGGCCGCCCACACGACGTCACTTCCTGTGACTGAGTATAAGGGTGGGCGGCTCCAAGTACCCTCTATTCATTTTCCCTCCGGCTTCCAGCTCACACACACCGCTCTCCTGACCTCCTGTGTTGCAGTCTTCAGACGTGAACTTGAACCCTTGTTCTACCTTTTGTTCTGGGCCTGTGACCTACTCACAGTACCCCCGGACTTCTTTTCTCTGGCAGGCCTGTGTTCCATAAGAGCTCACAGTACACCTGCTGGTCTCTGGCCCAGGCACTCTTGCTGGGTCTGGGGATTCACTAGGGCTGATAACAGCCCAGCCCAATTTTTCTTCTCTCTGCCAGGCGTCTGGCTTGCTACCAGTCCCAGGCCCTTCTACCTTCTTTCTACTAGGCCCTGGCCTGTGCGTCTCACAGTACCCCCGGCCCTCCTTGTTTCAGTAGACCTGTGTTCACTCACAGCACCCTGCTGCTCCTGGACCCAGGAATGCCTTGCTGGGTCCAGGGTTCCGTTCATGGCTGACAAGGCAGCCTTTCCAGGACAGACCTTGGGGATCCATGTTCGGTTTCCTCAGTCCAAGGCTCTCACTCCTCCGATCTCCTCCATCGACAGTGGCTCCTCCATCGTCGAGGGGGCGTACCTTGTTGATGGGGCTGCTCCCCCTGTCGATGGAGCCCTCGTTGCTCCCTGTATCGTAGACTGGTCATACCCCATCGACGGAGCACTTTCCAGGACATGTCTCATCGACGGCCACTATTTCTCTATCGACGGGGCACCTTTTCCCATCGACTGAGCATGGTACTCCTTCTCCCCTCTCAACGGGATGTTCTCAGCATACATTTCATCGACAGGAGCTTATCCCCCATCGACGGAGTGTTCCTCGTTGACGGGATGCCTTCCCCCATCGATGGGGCACATGGATTTCACTCCCTCATCGACGGGGCTCCTAAATCATCGACGGGGTGTAACTTGTCAGCGGGGCAGCTCCCCACATCGACGGAGCCTTCGTTGCTCCCTGTATCACAGATGGGTCGAACCTCGTCAACGGAGCACTTTCGAGGACATGACTCGTCGATGAGCACTATATCCCTGTCGACGGGGCACCTCCCAGATACAGCAACAGCTAGAAGCAGGGAAATCCTACACTCCATGTGGGGGGTGTCCCTCCGGCAGCTGGTTAAGGAACCCACTCATGGGGGGACAATACCAGACCTGGTAATGTCAAACTGGGACAGTGTTGCTGACGTCAAGGTGGGGATCATCATTCTGTGTGGTTCAGTCTAAGAACTGGGCCAGAATCGAACCACACAAGGACAAGGGACCTGGACTTTAGGAGGGCTGATTTCAAGAAAATGAGAGGGCCCAGAGGAAGCCCTAACAGGGATAAGGAAAATGGGTGGGGTGGAGAAACAGTGGGCAAAAATAAAAATGGCCATTGAGAAGGCAACAAACTTCAGTGTCAGGCGGGTTAAAAAGAGCAAGAGAAGAAAGAAATCGCAACGGTTCTTCAAGGAAGCAGCAGAGAAAGTAAAGGCAAAGAAGCAAGCATTCAAAAGGTACAAATCAATGCAGAAGGAAGAGGATAAGGAGGGTTATCAAGAGAAGCAAAGGGAGGCAGTGAAAACAGTTAGGAGGGCAAAGGTACAAACTGAGGAAAGCATTGCCAAGTCAATAAAAAAAAGGGGGATCAAGCATACTTTAGGTATATAAGTGATAAGAGGAAGAGCAAGGCAGGGATAGTAAGATCAAAAGGGGATGGAAGGGATTGTGTGGAACAGGACCAGAAGAAGGCTGACATATTCAACAAGTACTTTTGTTCCTTAGTTATGAAGGAAGGGGTAGGTGACGGGCCACAGATAGGGGAAAGGGGCATTAAAGGAAAGGAGGTGGACACTAGCCCTTTTACGGAGGTGAGCATCCTCAGGGAAGTAGTGCAGCTGAAAGTGGATAAGGCAGTGGGGCCAGATGGGGTTCATCCCAGGATACTGAGGGAACTTAAGGAGGAGCTGACTGTGCCTCTGACGGCCCTGTTCAACCTATCACTGGATACAGGGCAAGCCCCAAGGGACTGGAAGAGGGCAGTTGTGGTCCCATTTCACAAAAGTGGAAATAGGCAGGAGGCAGGAGACTACTGACCTGCAAGCCTGACTTTGATGGTGGATAAAGTTATGGATGCTCAAGGAAAGGATTGGGGAACATCTGGAGGCCAGGGGATTACGGGATCTGAGGCAGCATGGGTTCACGGGGCAGATCTTGTCAAACAAACCTGATAGAGTTCTTTGACTGGGTTACCAGGGAGGTGGATCAGGGAGGAACGGTGGGTGTGGCTTACCTGGATTTCAGTAAGACCTTCGATACCATTCCATGCAGAAGACTGGTAAACAAGCTGTGCAACCTTGGAGTGGGTCCAAAGATAGTAAAATGGATATGAAGTTGGCCAAGTAACAGGACTTGGAGAGTGGTGGTAAATAGGGTTCACTCGGAAGAAGGTAAGGTAACCAGTGGGGTGCCTTGGGTCAGTACTGGGTCCAGTCCTCTTCAGTGTCTTCATTAGTGACATTACAGAGGGGCTAGAAGGGAAAGTGTGCCTGTTCACGGATGACAAAAAAATCTGCAACCCCGGGGAGGAAAAAGTGAGGAGAGCTGAAAAGCTGGAAGACTTGCCAAGGGTTTGGCAGCTAGGTTTCGGCACCAAAAAGTCCAAAATGATGCACATGGGGCATAGAAACCCGAGGGCAACATATCATTTGGGGGGAGGTAACAACCACAAAACAGAAAAGGGACCTGGGGTCATCATATCCGATAACCTGAAGATAGCAAAGCAGTGTGATAAGGCAGTGGGAAAGGCTAGTAGAATGCCAGGGTGCATAGGGAGGGGTATCACCAGCAGAAAGAGGGAGGTAGTGTTACCCCTGTACAGCTTGATGGTGAGGCCCCACCTGGAGTACTGTGCCCAGTGCTGGAGGTCCCATCTCAGGCAAGACGTAGATTGGGTGGAGGCAGTACAGAGAAAGGCAACCAAAATGGTGCATGGTCTGCATCAGAAGCCCTACGAGGAAAGACTTAAATATGTACTTTCTAGAGGAAAAGAGGGAAAGGGGAGACATGATTGAATGATTCAGATACTTCAGAGGTATTAATAAGGTACTGGAGGGTGGCATTTTGCACAGAAAGAGATACTGAAGGACAAGGGGGCACTATATGAAGCTGGAAGTGGAGAGACTTGGAGTGGATGTGAGGAAATTACTTCTTTACAGAAAGGGTGGTGGACATCTGGAACAGCCTCCCAGCAGAAGTGGTAGGAACTGCAATGGTAACAGGATTCAAACATGAACGGGATAGACACAGGGGACCTTAGTAACAGGGCTGGGGGTAAGGTGGAGATCTATTAAAGTCTATGGTAGCACAGTAGGTAGGGACTTTAGGGCAGACTAGGTGGACAAAGAAGTTATTTTCTGCCCACAGCATTTGTGTTTGTACAATATAGTACCATGTCATCCATGTACATAATTGTGGATACTTCCTGACATACAGTTGATAAATCAATAATATAAATTGGAAACCGGAGTGGGCCCAGAATGGCACCCTGAGGAGAACACCCAGACTAATCCTGACTGGTTTGGATTTTGAAATGCCTATTTTTGTTATTTGTACTCTCTTTGGTAAATAGTCAGACAACCAATGCGCCATATATTCGCTAACTAAAAGATTTATCAGCACAGACTGATCTACCAAATTGAAGGCATTGGTCAGGTCAGTGAAGATAGCTTCTGTAAGCAAACCATTTTCAATATTACTATATGTATCTTCCATCAAAATGACCAAGGCCGCCATTATACTGCACCCTTTCATAAAGCCATATTGGTCTGAAGTAGTATCTAACTGCCTTCCAAGTAGTTTGATAACTGACCAAAACTGTCTTTGTGTAGCAGTTTTGATAAAGTTGGGAAAACAGATCTAGGTCTATAATTTTGTCATAGCACTTCGATCGCCAGATTTAAATATAGGGGTTACTACTGCAGTTCTCCAACACAGTGAAACACTGTTTTTGATAAAGAGATATATTAATAATTAAAGTTACAGGCTTCAAAATGTACTTCACTCCCATCTTTAATAGTTTTGGGTGAAGTCTGTCAAATCCAGCTCCCTTCCCACCATTTCAAAAACAGTAGCAGAAAAGATCAGAGTCAAAAGGCTGGCCTTCGGGAAATGAAAGGGAACACAGCAGGACGAAGATAGGGAGGCATACCAAACTTCCCTAAGTGAAGCAGGGAAGACAATAAGGCAGGCAAAGGCCCAAACTGAGGAAACACTAACACGAACAGTAAAGGAACGGGATAAGACTTTCTATAAATACATTAGTGAAAGAAGAAAGACCAGAGTGGGTATTGATAAGATCAGAGGGGATAAGGGGGAGTGTGTGGAGGAGGACTAAGGAAAAGCATCTATCCTAAATAGATACTTCTGCTCAGGGCCCACAGCTCATCATCATGGACACGGGGGAGGGAGGTGTGCACTAGTCCTGTCACAAAAGAAAGGGTCCTACAAGAGCTCGATAAGCTCAGGGTGGACAAGGCAATGGGACCTGATGGCATACATCCCATGGTACTAAAGGAGCTAAGGGTGGAACTAACAGAGCCATTAGCAGAACTGCTTAGTGAGTCTCTGAGCACAGGAGAGGTCCCAGAAGACTGGAGAAGGGCTCATGTGATCCCGTTCCACAAAAGTGGTAGCAGGGAGGAGGCAGGGAACTACAGACCAGTCAATCTTACCTCAGTAGTGGGCAAGATTATGGATGCACTCCTTAAGGAAAGGATAGTGCAACACCTGGAATCCATAGGAGCACAGGATCCAAGACAGCATGGGTTTACAACCGGAAGGTCCTGTCAAGTTAATCTCTTAGATTTCTTTGACTGGATAACCAGAGTGGTGGACCAAGGGGGTGCAGTTGATATTGCCTACCTTGACTTCAGTAAGCTTTGGATACTGTTCCACATAGAAGATTGATTAATAACCTGGATAGGCTCAGAGCGGGTCATACAATGATCAGATGGGTGGCAAACTGGTTGGCGGGCAGAAAACAGAGAGTGGTGGTAAACGGTATACAGTCAGAAGAGATGCAAGTCACAAGTGGGGTACCTCAGAGATCAGTCCTGGGGCCAGTGCTCTTCAGTATCTTTCTCAGTGACATTGCAGATGGACTGGAGGGTAAGGTTTGTCTGCTTGCAGATGACACCAAGAGGTGCAACAGAGTAGATGATCCAGATGGGGTGGGCAGAGTGAGAAGAGATCTGGATAAACTGACAAAATGATCAGAAGAGTGGCAACTGGGGTTTAACGCAAAGAACTGCAAGGTCATGCACATAGGGAAGTGAAACCCTGATGCCACCTATGGGATGGGAGGGGAGTTGCTGGCAATCACAAGAGACTTGGGCATCATTATCACAGATTACCTGAAACGATCCAAGCAGACCACTAAAGCGGTAGGTAAGGCTAGAAGGATGTTGGGATGTATAAGTAGGGTTACTGCAAATTGAAAGAGGGAGGTAACAATCCATCTTTACAAGGCAGTGGTTAGGCCCCATCTGGAGTACTGTGTGCAGTACTGGAGGCCGCATCTGCACAAAGCCATTAACAAAATGGAGGCAGTTCAAAGAAGGGCAACCAAAATGGTGCAGGGTCTGCATCAGAAAACACATGAGGACAGATTAATGGAGCTTAGTATGTATACACTAGAGCAAAGGAGGAGAGAGGTGATATGATCAAAACATTCAAACACCTTAAGGGCATTAACAAGGTGAAAGAGTCTAATATGTTTCGGTATAAGAAAAATAGCAGGACAAGAGGACTCAGCATGAGATTAGAGGGAGGTCAATTAAGGGGTAATGTGAGGAAGTTCTTTTTTACAGAAAGGGTAGTGGATGCATGGAACTACCTACCTTAGGAAGTGGTGGATATGAATACAGTGCAGGGCTTCAAACAGGCATGGGATAGGCATAAGGGAGCAATACAGATAAGTATGAATAGATAGGCTGTTGACAGAGAACAGGCCTATGGCACATTCGTAAGGTGGAAAAAAATGGGCAGACTGGATGGGCCTTGCGGTCCTTATCTGCCGTCAACTTCTATGTTTCTGTGTTTGTCTTTCGAAAGTTTTACAGTAGCCTTCTCAGTTTGTATTAAAAAAATAAAATCTTGGCATGCCCACTGGTGCATTTAATTATTTATAATCAAATTCTACAGTGGAGTTGCTTATTTGTTCCTCATAACAGGACTTGTTAGTAAAACATTTATTAAACTATTTGGCAGTATTGATCTTATTATAATATATTTTAATCCCCCACTTTCAGTTTTATCAGTCCCACCTACTACCTTGATTTGTAAAAGTCTCAAAAATGCAGATGTGTAGGGTCCCAAGACAGGAATCCGTGGGGATATCCATGAGGCTGCAGACATGCAGTGCCCTCTGGGCCCTGTTCTTTTCATACAACTGCAGATGCAGACGAGTAGGGTCATCCAGGTCCTGCACCAAGAGAATAATCCATCTGGCTGCAGTGCCCAATGGGCCCAGTGCTTCTGTGCAGTTATGGATGCAAATGCACAGGGCCCTTTGGGTCCCATGCCAAGAAAAGAATCCTCTTTTACTATATGGTTACTTGTTGTTTTTGATCTTACATTGAAAGGAAGCTCTTGCAGCAGGTAACACTTAATAGGACTGATCCTACCTGGCAGCTGTTCTCGGCAATTCTAGCAGTACTGATGTGGGAACTCCCCCTGCCGACGTCGGCTCCACACCCGTTGTCACCCTGTATAAAGGGGGAGTTTCCCACGTGCTCCAGTTCTTTCCCACTGCACAGCTTGGGTTAATTCGCATTTGGCTACCGCGTGTCAGTACTGAACGCATGTCTGTTTTTGTCCACCGTTTTTCCTGAATTTTTCTTGAAATTTTCAGAACATCTTCAACCTATGTCGTCATCTTCAAAAGGACACATCAACAAGTGCTCTTGCAGGCGACTGATCTCTTCTAAAGACAGCCACTCTGCGTCTCTCTACTGCCTTGGGCCCGACAACGACACCACCACCAGCCCCCACTACCAGGCCTTTAACAGCCGGATGCGCATTAGGTGACAAAAAGTCCCTTTCCGCCTTCCTTGTGGAGTCTAGATTGGTCGCCATGGAGAGATCTTCCTCAGGGGAATCAGTTCATTCACCTGCTCGCAAGAAGTACCAGAAGGAAAAGCATCGGGACAAGGAGTGAGAGAGTTCCTAATCTAGGCCCAGGTCCTCGGGCTTCAGGTCCGCATCTCCGGGGGAATCCTGCCTTACGAACCTCAAGCTTCCAGCTGCAGCCACCGGGTCTTCAGCCTCTTAAGTCCTCTGGGACCACCGTTACACCCCTGAAAGTGTGCCCGCTGAGAAGGCTTCCTCAGTGGCTACAGGTAAGTCCTCGTCCTGCTCAGCCTCCATCTCAGCGGCCGACCTCTGGGAGTCGAGTAAGGCCTCCGGGCCTTCCGGCAGCAGGGCGTTGTCTCTGCTGCCAAAAAACAAGCACTCTGACCGTCATCACCCTCCGGCGTCTGATCGATGCTCATTGGAGAAACATAAGCACAGGCACTCTGACCATCCCAAGGCCAAGGTAGCGGAGGGATGCCTTTCAGAGTCCAGGGACAAGCAGGCACCAGACCGACACCCTGTCGTAGCTCCACTGCCCCCCCTCCCCCCACGACGAAGGTTGTCCTGCCACGAGTGACGGTGGTCCCGACACTGGCTATGCTGTCCCGGCCCGTCATCAGTTCTGGGACCTTTTCTCTACAACAGACACCGGTCCACCAGACGTCAGAGCCCGATGACGGGATTACTGATGCGCCCCCCCCATCGTCACGTATTAGACCGACGCCGGTGACACTGGCGCTGGTGGCTCTCAGCCAATGCTGGCACCACCTGACGACAGCACTGGCGCCAGCTCTGGTGTGCCTGCTCCCCCTATGCCAGAGTCCCCCAAGTTAGGCCTCTCGCAGGTAAAGGAGCTTTTTCCCCCACTGGTGGGACACCGTTAAACGGGATCTCCCAGTGGGTGTGCCTGCTTCCATACTCCTGCTCGGACCCTCGAGGGAGCCCAAACCAGACCAGTTCTGCTCGGGAGGCCTCCGACCATGTGGCAGGGAAGGAGCCGCTGCACCAGGAAGCACAGGGAGAAGAAACGCAGGAGGATCAGATTCAGAAGTTAATCCTGCTCTCCCTCTCCCGATAGGAGGTGCAAGAGGAGAAGGCATCATTCTCCCTCCTCTTCCGAGTCCTACGTCGACTCCGGTTCCTTGGTGCTAGACTTGGACGTTGACACTGACCCTGATCTTGGGGACCAGGAGGGGCACCCTGAATCCCCTCCTGATGACTGCAACTTTATGGAACTGATGAGGCACATTCAGGAGAACATGGGCTGGGATACAGAGGCCCTGGACCCCGATTGCCTGCGGTTGGCTAAATACCTCTGCCAAAAAGATACTAAGCCGGTGGTCATCCCTCCCATGGTCGACATCTTTGAGGATGTCACTTACACTACCTGGAAGCATCCTCATTCCTCCTCTGCCATGCCCAAAAAGGCTAATCAGCTGTACTGGGTGTTTAGGGACCACCCGTTTTGTCGAACCACCCTCAGTGGACTTCGGTGGTGATTTAGAAGCTGCTCGACCCGTTCGCCAGGGGAGCCCCACGCGCAGCTGCCAGACAGGAGTCAAAGCAACTGGATTCTATGGGACGCAAGGTGTACTCTGCTGCCACTTGTAATATCAGGAACCTTAGCTTCCTGACACACGTGGTCCAGTACCAGAACGCCCCTTGGGAACAGGGACTGGACATTGTGCAAAACTTGCCCCACTATCTTCAACAGGTCGAGCTTGCCAGACTGTTACAGTTCAGATGTGGGGACCTACATTCTGCACTCAGCCTACGACTCCGTGGATACCTCTTCGAGGGCGGCAGCTACTGGCATCTGCCTCTGACACCATGCCTGGCTTCGGGTTTCTGAGTTCGATCCGAATGTGCAATCGAACATTCTGAATGCTCCCTTTAAGGGCGCCATGCTCTTCGGGGAAGACAGAGAAAATCATCACTAGGTTACAGAACTCCGGTAAGGCTATCTGAACTGTGCAGTGTGTACTGCCCGAAACCGGGACAGTCCCAGAAGTCTCATTTTCGTGGCCCTGGGGGGAACAGCCTCAGCAGCCCCGCTACCAGCAGCAACAGCGGGGTGGCTTTGGTTGCAGAGGTGGAGCCAGGGGTACCTCGGCTGCTACTTCCCGACAGGCCAAGACAGCAGTTGCCACACCCCCCCCCCCCCACAGCCTCACTATCCAGGCAACCCACCTCCCCTAGACGCCTTGCCAGGGGAGCCGGTAGGAGGTTGCTTTTCTCTTAACGCAAAAGCCTGGAGTCAAGTGACCTCTGGCCAGTGAGTGGGTCCTCAAACTCGTGGAGTTCGGGCATTCTATAGAGTTCAGTGACATCACTCCAGACATACCGCTTCCCCCATCTCGTTATCCAAGGGAACACCATTTTCTAATCCAGAGGGAAATCCAATCTTTATAACCCCAGTAATGCTCAGAATATTACTAACTTTATGCAGTAAGCCTGAGGGGTTGGACTGCTCGGAGAGATAGAACACATGCAAATGCTGGAACTCTTTGCACACGAGCATCTTTCAAACACTGCCTCTACTAACTGCCTGTGTTCTAACCTCTTCAAATTTTTTCTCTCCACCTGAAAAGTCTGGTTGCGCGGAGTGCCGTTCGTCCACTTTCTCCTACGTGAAAAAAACTTCAAATACTATAAGTATATTTTGTTTTCATTTACTGCTTTTTCTATTTGTTTTGTATTATTAATCTAGTTATATTTAAATTTGTTATTTTTCCCGGTTCCTCTTGGTTCGGTATAACCGCAAGGGAACCGGGTTAGTTTTTGTTAAAATCGGGGTTCTCTGATTAAAGAACCACCTTAGTTAATCTTTAAAAACTTTTTTTTTTTTATTTATAACCGATAATTCTAGGATCATGGATATGCTGTTTCTAGGGACGTGGATATGTTTTTCAATGGACACTGTCTGGCAGGTTCCTTGCCGCTTTAAATCTTGCCGGAAGGTCTTCAAGCTGGCTCCTCCCACCTACCCGGGTGGTAAAACTTTTGGCTCTGCCCCATGACACCAGATCTTCCTTACCACTTGGAAGCTCAGATTCCCTCCTTAGCGCTCTGCATTTTATGCCTGGATCTACACTGTTCGGAATTTTCAAAACTTATTTTAAAATTTACAAGACTTCGTTCTTCGTCTTCCCTCGCGGCTGCAATGGACAAATCGACTCCCGGCTTCCGTCGGTGCCTGTGTGGGCAGAAGATGTCCCGGACCGATCCGTACTCCACATGCATCTACTGTCTGGGGCTTGGCCACGACTCACAGGCTTACAAATTGTGCAAGTCCTTTTTGGCTTCGGTCTTGGAGGACCGCGCTGCCAGACTTCTTCTCAGGCGACCTGAAAAATGGTATCCGCCAATCAAGTCTAAGGAGACCCGTTGGGCGGTGTCTGCGGCCGGGCTCTGCAGAACAGTTGGAGCAATTGATTGCCCTCGAGGAGGAGGAGGCGGCCCAGGCCACTTCTTCTTCCTCCTCTGCTGCGGCATTTATCCCATTCTCTTTGGGCTCGTCCTACACGGCTTTGTTTAAGGAGCTTTGCCAGTCCCTCTCCACCAAGGGAGAAGGGCCATTGGGACATTCCAGTCGGTCCAAGAAGAAGGACTCTAAGGGTAAGTCCTGCTGTCGATGTTCGTGGGAGCGGGAGAGATCCCCTTCACCAGACTGTCGACTCTCGACTTCGGTCGAGGTTGCAGCTGCGGCAGCTGGCTTCACGGTGCCCCGGTTAGGTCAGCCGGCCGAGACATCCGTCTACGTGGTCGAGATTTTTGTCGACCCATCGGACGGTTTGTTGACTGAAGAAGCAGACAACCCTTCATCACCGGTTCCCCCGGTGGAAACTGAGGACTTGCCTTTGTCTCCTGTGCCAGAATCCCCAGTTAAGGTCCCTGCACCGAGGGAGGAGCGGGTTTCCCCCGTCCCCTCTCTGACCCAGCCTTGGAACCCCCGAAGGTCTCGGTCTCGATCCTCTTCCAGGTCCAGCCAGTCCCACCGACATCGGCGGTCTCGGTCTCTGCACCATGGAAAGCGGCGTCGCCGCTCATCCTCGTCGTCCTCTTCAGAGGATAGGCGCTGGTGCAAGTTGCGTCGGCACTACGAGGATTTAATGTGGCAGCAGCTCTTGTTGTTCAGGAATAAGCTGACCCCGTCGCCTTCTCCGGCCATTAAGTGGCTGTCACCGGAGCGGCTGAAACCACCCCTCGTAGTGGTCGAGGAGCCGACCCCGGCACCGGTTGTTCGGCCGAAGCTGGCTGCTCTACCCATTGTGGTCGAACCTCCGCTTCTACAACCAAAAGACTGGGGCCCCGACCAAAGATTCTCGGTCAGGTCAGGGCTTGTCCCACAGGTTGTCGGTCACCCTAACTCCCGATCGACCTCGGCAGGTGGAGGGTGGCTCAGGCGCCCGGCAGCTGTTTGGACTCCTTGGAGTCTGACAACGACTCCTCCCTGTTCTCCAGGCCGCTTGACCTAGAGTCTGCAGGGGGCCAGTAGGTGGATGAGAGCCCATCCTCGTTTTTAGGTTTGCTTCGGCTCATCTTGGAGTCCACCGGGATGCAGCTCAAACCCGTTTCAAAACGGGCCAAGTATCCCCTCATTGAGATACTGGACTGAAGGGATTCCCCTATGGAGGCCTTTCCTCTCTCTGAAGCCATTGTTGGCCCGGCCCTGGAGTTGTGGCAGAGGCCAGCATCTTGGCCCGTGCCTTTGGCCAGGATGGCTTGAAAGTACGCAGTCCCCACGGCTCACTCTCCGGTTTGTCGGCGCACCCCTCTGCGGAGGGGTTAGTGACCGATAGCGTTTTACGGCGCTCCGGGAACGCTCGGGACATGGACAAACCTCCCGATAAGGAATTCATAAAGCTGGATTACGCGGGGCGGAAGGTTCACGCTGCTTCCTCCCTAGGTCTTCGTCAGGCTAGCTCGGCCATTCTGATGGCACATTTCTCACACGCCCTTTTGGGTTCCCTGGATGAGGTGATTGCTCATCTCCCGGCTGACCTTCAGACGATGGTCAAACAGGTGCGGGATCAGGGACGGTCGGTGGCAAAACAGTAGCTCCAGACTTGATTGGACATAGGTGATTCTTGTGCCTGATCAGTAGCGGCCGCAGTGGCCATGCGCCGCAGAGCTTGGCTGCGGATCTCCACCTTCACAGCGGACACCCAGCACAAGCTGGCAGATGTTCCCTTCCTGGGCACCGACTTGTTTGGGCCGGGGGTGGAAGGCCATCTCCAGAGGATCGAGAAGTCCAATGCCACCTTGGACTCGGTCACATCTGCCTAGAAGGACAAAGGCCGCCAGCAGCAGCGTAAGCCCTTTCACCCTTCGGCCCCTGTGGCACGTCCAGCCCAGCAGCACCAGCAGCAGGCCAGCGGGCACACACTTGGTTCCGTAAGGCCAAGTCTGCCACTTCCTCCAGTTGAAAGTCGGGAGGCAAGGGTTCAGGATGTCCCTCGGCCGGCCCTTTCTCCAAGCCTGCCCAATGACGGGTTGAGGGGTGTCGCCCCTGACTTTGTCACTCCTCCCCGGGTTCCCCCTGTGGGGGGGATTGCTCCGCCACTTCTTTTCCGCCTGGTCCGCTATCACCATGGACCGCTGGGTGCTAGAAGTGGTAGGCAGGGGTCTGCCTCTGGAATTCTAGCAGTTCCTCCTTAGAGAACCGTCGCCCCACGGGGGGCAACGGGTTCCGCAGCCTCTCTGTCGGCTCTTCGAGCTGACATTGCCCTGCTCCTTCAGAAGGAGGTGATCAGCAAGGTGGCGGACCCTCCTCCAGACCCGGGTACTTCCTGGTCCCAAAATGGACGGGGGGCTGGTGCCCCATTCCCGACCTGCACGACCTGAACAAGTTCCTAAGGCAGTGCACCTTCAGGATGGTCATTCCATCCTTGGAACTAGGCATGTGGTTTTGTTCTCTGGACCTTCAGGATGCTTTCTTTCACGTCCCAATCCGTCCATCTCGTCAGCGATTCCTCCGCTTCCGAGCAGAGCGATCTCTCTGCGAGTTCCAGGCCATGCCCTTCGGCCTCTCTCCAGCTCCCAGGGTCTTCACCAAGTGCATGGCAGTGGTGACAGCATTCCTGCGGCACCGAGGGGTCCGGGTGTACCCTTACCTGGATGACTGGCTGATTGCAGCCCCCTCCAGGTTGGAGGTGGAACGCTCCAGGGATCTGGCACTCCAGGTCTGCTCTCAGATTGGCCTCCTCATCGACGAGGCCAAGTCGGAACTCGTGCCATTGCAGGCGATTCAGTTCATCGGGGCAGAGCTCGACTCTCTTCGAGCCAGAGCCCGGCTCCCAGTGGACAGGGCCGAGGTCCTTTCCTCCTTTGCCCAATCATTTCTGTTTGGGCAATTGTGCCCTGCCTGGGACTTCCTGCGCCTTCTGGGTCTTATGGCGGCCTGCAACAGCGTGGTCCGTTGGGCCTGCTGGCATATGCGTCCCCTGCAATGGGGGCTGGTCGGCCAGTGGTCGCAGCGCTCTGGTCCTCTGGACCAGCCAGTGATGGCGACCCAGGAGATGTGGGACAGCCTACAGTGGTGGCTCATTCCAGCTCATCTGCAAGAGGGTGTCCCATTTGTCCGCCCCGAGCCAACGGTCAATCTGACGACCGACGCCTCTCTGATGGGTTGGGGTGCCCATCTGGGGGAGCTCAGGGCCCACGGTCTCTGGTCCCCTCAGGAGTCTCGATGCCACATCAACCTGCTGGAGCTCCGAGCAGTGCTTCTAACCCTCACTGCCTTCGCTCCATTTGTATGGGGTCAAGTGGTTCAGGTGCAGATGGACAACACCACGACCATGTACTACCTCAATCGACAGGGCGGGACGCACTCCTTGCCTCTGTGCAGGGAGGCTCTCTGCACTTGGTCTCTCATAATCAGCCTGGAGGCGGATCTCCTAGCCATCCATGTGGCAGGAGCCACCAACAGTCTGGCGGATGCCCTCAGCAGGATAGGCGCTGCATTTTACGAGTGGTCTCTCCTGCCGGAGGTAGTACAAGATCTGTTCTCCCATTGGGGCACCCCTCAGGTGGACCTGTTCGCCTCCAGGGAGAATGCGAAGCTGAGGCTGTTTCATGCCCCCAGCAGGGCTCGCTGCAGGGGGATGCCTTCTCGAGGCCGTGGACCCCGCGCCTCTTCTACGTCTTCCCTCC
Source organism: Neoceratodus forsteri (assembly GCA_016271365.2). Lineage (NCBI taxonomy): Eukaryota > Metazoa > Chordata > Ceratodontiformes > Ceratodontidae > Neoceratodus > Neoceratodus forsteri. The sequence continues at coordinate 1,482,089,607 of CM057453.1, read as the reverse complement.
TTTTCCCTTGATCCACAAGGTGCTTCTCAAGGTGAAGAGGGACAAGGCGCAGGTGATTCTGGTAGCCCCAGACTGGCTGCGCCAGTTCTGGTACCCAGATCTCCTCAGTCTCAGCTCCACGCTCCCGAGGCGGCTTCCAGCGCTCCCGAACCTGTTCTCGGTCAACCAGGGGAAGGTTCTCCATCTGGACCTTCAATCCCTGCACCTGATGGCCTGGTTTCTGAGCGGCTAGAGTTCCAGGCCTTGGGTCTTTCCGACGAGGTCATCAACGTCGTTGAGGCGTCCCGTAAGGAGTCGACCAGAAAATGCTGTGCCTTCAAATGGAAGAGATTCTCCATTTGGTGTCAGGACAAGGGGTTGGACTCTTCTTCCTGTTTCTTGGCTAGCATCCTAGACTACCTGTGGTCCCTTTCTCAGCTAGGGTTTCGGTTGACGACCCTCAAGGTGCACCTGGCAGCCATCTCTGCTTACCGGGCGCGAGTCGGCAAGCAGTCGGTGCAGGAGAAGGTGGTCAGGTGCTTTTTTCAAAGGCCTTGATCACATATCCCCTCTGGTGCAAGAACCTCCACCTCCGTGGGATCTACTGCTGGTATTGGCTAAGCTCATGGGCAAGCCATTCGAACTGATGCACAGGTGCTATATCTCCCATCTGTCATGGAAGACTGCCTTCTTGGTGGCTATTACGTCAGCCAGAAGGATGGGAGCACTCCAGGTGCTTTCCATCGAGTCTCCTTAGCTGGTCTTCCAAAGGGACAAGGTTGTCCTGTGCCCCCACCCAAAATTCCTTCCGAAGGTGGTGTCAGAGTTTCACCTTAACCAGGTGTTGGCTCTGCCGGTGTTCTACCACAGTCACACCTCGGAGGCTGAATATAGGCTCTATACTCTGGATCCTAGAAGAACGCTCACTTATTATAAGGAGCAGACAGCTGAAGATCGGGGAGAGGGTCGCCAGCTGTTTGTCACCTATGCTGAAGTCACATCTGGCAGACCTGCAGCCAAGCGGACGATAAGCACGTGGGTCACCTCCATAGATCTCTGCTATAGGTTGGCGGGCATTGAGCCTCCCAAAGGGATAAGAGCTCATTCTACCTGCCATACTGCTGCTTCGGTGGCTGCTTCTAGGGACGTTCCTATCCAGGAAATCTGCAGGGTTGCTACCTGGAAGTCAGCACATACCTTTATTTCCCATTACCACATTGACCTTGAGTCATGCCGGGATGCTGGTTTTGGGACCTCGGTTCTCCAGTCCTTATTCACCAAGTAAGTATTGGGGGTGCGTGCCTTGCCTCCCTCCTCCCGGAGAACTGCTAGGAGTCTGCCAGATAGTGTGTATTGAACAACATATCCACATCCCTAGAAATACAGGTTAGTCACGTGTAACAGGAGTTCTAGGAGTGGTATGTGTTGTTCATCCACACGACCCACCCGACCTCCCCGGCTTCGACGCGCAACCTGGCTTCCAGCGAACTAGATCTGGCATCATGGGGCAGAGCCAAGGGTTTTACCACCCGGGTGGGTGGGAGGAGCCAGCTTGAAGACCTTCCGGCAAGATTTAAAGCGACAAGGAACCTGCCAAACAGTGTGGATGAACAACATATACCACTCCTAGAACTCCTGTTACAGGTGAGTAACATGTATTTATCCAGATGTATTGGCATGTCCCCTTCCACTTTAAATCTCACCGGAAGTCTTCAAGGCTCTCCACCCACCCGGTGTATATCCCTGGCTCCCCACTTTGCTCTTCCTTTCCTCTGGATGATTCAGGTTACCTCCCTTCTGCTTACGCATTTCATAAGCCCTGGCTTTCAAATCTTCGGTTTCACCGAAATGAAAACTCGTTTGAGTTAGTGATCGCTCTTTTGCGTCTTTGATTATGGAAGAAAAATCTTCCCCCAGATATCACCAGTGTCCTTGCGGCCAGAAGATGTCGTGCACCGATCCCCACCTCACATGCATCTACTGCCTAGGTGTCAGCCATGACACCTCGTCCTGCAGTTTTTGTTTGGCCTTCCATCCCAATGTTCTGGACGACCACCTGGCACATTTAAAGTTGGGGAGACCGGAGAAAAGGAACCCTCCAGTGAAGTCCAAGGAGGCTAGGTGGGCAGTTTCCGCAACTGCGGGCTCCGCCGGGCAGTTGGAATGCATGCAGGCATTCGAGGAAGAAGCGGCTCGTGCCGCCGAGCCTCGGGGCTTCTTTGTTCCTCTCAAACTAGGCTGTTCTTTCTCAGGCTCCTTCCTGGAGTTGTGCCAGTCTCTTCCCATTGGGGGGGAGAGGCGTCTGCGGGCTAGCACTCCTCCTGATCCTGTAAGTGGGAGAAGGAACCGAGTAAGTCTTTGTCTTGGTGAAAGCGCTCTTTGGACTGAGAGAGGTTCCAGTCCGAAGAGCATGTGGTCTCGACTTTGGTCAAGATTGCGTCTTTGTCCACTGGCTTTTCAGATCTTCTGTTGGGCCAGCAGACCGAAGCTGCGGTTGATGAGGTTGAAATTGTCATCGACCCCATTGACCTACTTTCGCCGGCTCCGGCTAATGTCTCTTGGGAAAGGACTCTGGTCCTTGTCTTCCCCGATGAGGAGACCTAACCCGCTGCTGTTCCCATCGAGGACCCGGCTCCGGATCCCCGGAAGTCACCGGTCCCGCCGGTGTCTCCAGAGCGACCGGGTCGGCCCACCCGATCTCGATTGAGGTCTAGAACCCCCTTGACCGACAGACTAAGGAAGAGCCATAAGTGCTCTAAGAAGAGGTGACGCCATCGGTCATCCTCGTCCTCCTTGGAAGAGGAGAGGCTCCGGCGGAAACTCCGTCGGCACTATGAGGACCTCATGGGGTAACAGCTGATCTTGTCCGGGCAGAAGCCTACTCTGGCTCCTACCCCAGCCATTACTTGGCTCTTGCCTCTTAGGATGAAGCCGACCCCTCTGGAGCCAAAATCTTTGGTTCCCCTGCCCAGGGGGCCGGCAAACCAACCTCTTTGGCCTAAACCCGGTCTCTCCACCCATCGTGGTGGAACCACCGCCTAAGCAGCCTGTTGGAGAAACATAGAAACATAGAATTTGATGCAGATAAGGTCTGCTTGGCCCACCTAGTCTGCCCATTTTCCTACCTAACATAAGCTGCAGATCCTAGTTAACCAACAGCTTACTTCCTCCTACCCCCACTTGGACTGCCTTATGTTTGTCCCATGCATTCTTGAATTACCCCACTGTTCTTAACTCCATGACCTCCTCAGGGAGGCAGTTCCATGCATCCACAACCCTCTCCGTGAAAAAAAAAACTTCCTCACATTTCCTCTGAGCCGGACCCCCTCTATCTTCAGATTGTGCCCCCTTGTTCTTGCACAGCTCTTTTTCTGAAACATACTACCCTCTTGGACCTTGTTGATTCCCTTGAGGTACTTGAAAGTTTCTATCATGTCCCCTCTCTCCCCTCTTTCCTCAAGGGTATGCATATTAAACTCCTTTAGTCTTTCTTCGTATGTTTTCTGGTGCAGACCCTGTACCATTTTGGTTGCCGTCCTCTGGACAGCCTCCACTCTGTGTATGTCTTTTCGGAGATGGGGTCTCCAGAACAGCACACGGTACTTCAGATGGGGTCTCACCAACTGTCTGTACAGAGGGATAACAACTCCCTGTTTTCTACTATTGATGCCTCTCCCTGTGCATCCCAATATCCTCCCAGCCTTCCTTATTGCCTTCTCCCATTGCTTGCCCACCTTTAGGTCATCTGATATAATTACCCCCAGGTCCCTTTCCATTTTTACTGTTGTTAGTATCTCACCCCCCATTGTGTACTCTTCCCCTTGGTTTTTGTTTCCCAGGTACATTACCTTGCTCTTCTTTGCAGTGAATCTGCGCTGCCATACATTTGACCGTTCCTCCAATCTTGCCAAGTCCCTTCTCATCCTTTCCTCTCCATCTTGTGTATCAACCCTGTTGTAGATCTTTGATTTGTCTGCAAAGAGACATACTTTTCCTTCTAGTTCCTCTGCAGTGTCACTTATAAAGACATTAAAAAGGACCAGTCTCAGTACTGAACCCTGTGGTACCCCGCTAGTAACCCTCCTTTCTTCACTGTGAACTCTGTTTACTACTACGTCCTGTTGTCTAGCCAATTTTTTATCCAGACTACCACCTTGGGACCCCACTCCAAGGCTGGCTAACTCGTGTATTAATCTTTTGTGTGGGACTGTATCAAATGCCTTGCTAAAATCTAGGTAGGCCATGTCCACAGCCCCTCCCTGGTCTACTACTTTGGTCACCCAGTCAAAGAAATCTGTTAGATTCGTCTGACACGACCTTCTCATCGTGAATCCATGCTGCCTTGGGTCCTGTGCCCCACTGGCCTCTAGGTACTCAACAGTTCTTTCCTTCAAAAGTGATTCCATCATTTTCCATACCACTGAGGTGAAACTAACTGGTCTGTAGTTTCCTGCCTCTGTCCTGCTCCCACTTTTGTGAAGAGGAATCACATTTGCCCTCCTCCAGCCCTCAGGTACCACCCCATCCTCACATGATTTGTTAAAGAGAGTAGTCAGCAGTGTCACTAGTTCTACCCTTAGTTCTTTTAGAATTCTTGGACGAGTCCCATCAGGCCCCATTGCTTTGTCCACCTTCAATTTTATTAGTTCTTTCAGAACCCCTTCTTCTGTAAATGGACTGGTATCGACCCCCGTCTTCAGAGTGTTTCTGTTGTTTGGTTTAGGTACCTCCCCCTCCTCTTCCTTTGTGAATACTGAGAAGAAATATTCATTCAGTATCCCTGCTTTTTCACTGTCACCCTCTGCCCACATTCCCTCCCCTTTATTAAGCCTCTGTATCCCTCCTTTGGTCTTTCTTTGCTCCCTAATCTGCCTATAAAAGGTCTTATTCCCCTTCTTAACAGAGTTGGCTATCCTTTCCTCAGTTTGGGCCTTTGCTGTTCTGACTGCCTTCCCTGCCTCTTTCTGCTTTAACTGATAAAAGTTATCTGTCCTGCTCCTTCTGTGTTTCCTTATATTTCCTGAATGCTGTCCTTCAGCTTCAGCACACTGAACAGTGCAACGCTGCCTTGGCCGCGACTTCTGCCAAGAGTTCTTCGGGCAAGAACCAGCAAAAAAGGAAGAGGAAGCCCTTTCGGCATTCTTCCCCTGTGGCTCTGCAGCCCTCCTTTCAAGGGGGACAGCAACATTAGCAGCAGGCTCAGGCTTGGCACCCTCGTCCCAAGCCCGGACCCAAACAGGCCCGTAAAGGCGGCCAAGGTTCAGGTCCTGGAGTCTCTTCCACTTCCAAGCCTGCCCAGTGACGGGGTGGGGGTTGCCACCCCTACTCCCATCACGACGGCTCTGGGTCCTCGCGTAGGAGGCTGGCTCCGCCACTTCCTTTCTGCCTGGTCCGCTAGCACCTCGGACAGGTGGGTTCTCAAAGTCGTTGGTCAGGGACTGCCTCTAGAGTTAGAGCAGCACCCTCCCAGCCAAGCCTGCGTCCCTCGGGAGGAATGGATTTCCGCTCACATCCAGTCAGCTCTTCGAGATGACATTGCTTGGCTCCTCCTCAAGGAGGCAACAGCTCCTGTGGTGGATCCTCCAGCAGACCCAGGTTTCATCTCCAGGTACTTCCTGGTGCCCAAGCGGATGGGGGGCTGACACCCCATTCTATATCTCCATGACCTGAATCAATATATCAGGTCTCGCACCTTTCAGATGGTCACTCTGTCCCAGATCATTCCATCCTTGGAGTAAAACATGTGTTTTTTTCACTGGATCTGCAGGATGTGTTCTTTCACGTCCCAATCCATCCGCCCCATCAGCGGTTCCTCGCTTCAGGGTGGAAGTAACCCTGTACGTGTTCTGAGCCATATCGTTCGGCCTGTCTTTGGCCCCATGGGTCTTCACCAAATGCATTGCAGTGGTGGCGGCCCATCTACGGCACTGGGGGATCAGAATTTACTCCTATCTTGACGACTGGCTTGTAGCAGGTCACACCCTACAGGAGGTGAAGTGCAGGGATCTGGGCCTCCCAATCAACGAGGCTAAGTTGGAACTCCTGCCTTCTCAGGTGATGGGCTTCATCAGGGCAGAGCTTGACTCTTGTCAAGCCAGAGCTCGGCTCCCGGCAGACAGGGTGGAGGTTCTTTCCTCCTTTGCCCAATCATTTCTGGTTGGGCAGTTGCACCCTCCCCGGGACTTTCTGTGCCTTCTGGTTTACATGTCTGCATGCACCTCGGTGGGCCGTTGTGCCCGGTGGCATATGCGTCCCCTCCAGTGGGGGCTGGCCACCCAGTGGACTCAGTGCCACGGTCAATCCGACTAGCTGATCACTGTAACCCAGAAGATATGGGATGCTCTCCAATGGTGGACCACCCCAGACCGGTTGCGGGAAGGGATCCCGTTTGTCCGCCCCAAGCCGACGGTCGTTCTCACGACTGATGCCCCTCTCATGGGCTGGGGAGCCCACATGGGGGACAAAAGGGCCCACGGGCTCTGGACCCCTGAGGAGTCCCGATGCCACATCAACCTGTTGGAGCTCAGAGCAGTCAGACTGGCACTGTCAGCTTTCGCTCCTCAGCTCCGGGGTCAAGTGGTTCTAGTCCGGACGGACAATACCACGACCATGTACTACCTCAGCAAACAGGGCAGCACGTACTCCCATCTGCTATGCAAGGAGGCGCTCTGCATCTGGACCCTCGTCAGCCGATTGGACGCTGATCTCCTAGCCATCCATGTGGCAGGAGCCTCGAACCATCTGGTGGATGTTCTCACCCACTTGGACCAGACATCCCACGAGTGGTCTCTCCATCCAGAGGTAGCTTACAGCCTGTTCTCCTGTTGGGGCAAACCAGTGGTGGACCTGTTTGCCTCCAGGGAAAAGTCCAAACTGAGACTGTTTCATGCCTGCTCCCCCTCAGCAGGGTTCTCTGCAGGGGGGTGCCTTCTCGAGGCCGTGGACCCCAGGCCTCCTCTACGCCTTCCCTCCAATTCCCTTGATCCACAGGGTGTTACTCAAGGTGAGTAGGGACAAGGCAAAGGTGATCCTGGTAGCTCCAGACTGGCTGCGCCAGTTCTGGTATCCAAATATCCTCAGCCTCAGCTGCAGGCCCCTGGAGCAGTTTTGTACACGTCCGGACCTGATCTCTCTCAATCAGGGGAAGGTATTCCATCCGGACCTTCAATCCCTGCACCTCACAGTCTGGTACCTGAGCGGCTAGAGTTCCAGGGTTTGGGTCGTTCCCGAAGATGTCTACACCGTGGTGGAGGCATACAGAAAGGAATCGACCAGGAAATGTTATGCCTTCCAGTGGAAAAGGTTTTCCATTTGGTGTCAGGACAAGGGCCTGGACCCTTTATCCTGTATAGTGGCCAACATTCTCGACTACCTTTGGTCTCTCTCCAAAGGGGAGTCTACGGTCATCGACCTTTAGGGTGCACCTGGCAGCCATCTCTGCTTACCGGGTGTGGGCCGGTCAGCTGACGGCACAGGAGACAGTGGTCATGCGCTTTTTCAAAGGCCTGGACCACATATCCTCTCCGGTGCATGAACCTCCACCTCCGTGAGATCTACTGCTGGTACTGGCAAAGCTCATGGGCAAGCCATTCGAACCTATGCACAAGTGTGCGTTGTCACACTTGTCATGGAAGACGGCCTTCCTGGTGGCTATCACGTCTGCCAGAAGGACAGGGGAGCTCCAGGTGCTTTCAGTGGACTCCCTTTATCTGGTCTTACACAGGGACAAGGTTTTCCTGTGCTGCCACCCAAAATTCCTTCCGAAGGTGGTGTCAGAGTTTCTCCTTAACCAGGTATTAACTCTGCCAGTATACTACCCCACTTACACCTCGGAGGCCGAGTACAGGCTCCATACTTTGGAACTGAGACATGCTCTCTCCTCTTATAAAAAGAGGACGGCGGAAATTCTGGGAGAGGTTTGCCAGCTGTTTGTCACCTACGCTGAAGCTGCTTTTGGCAGACCTGCAGCAAAGTGGATGATTGCAAGATGGATTTCATCATGCATAAGTCTCTGTTATGAGTTGGCTGGCATGGAGCCTCCCAGAGGGATAAGAGCTCACTCTGCCTGCCATACCACTGCATCGATGGCTGCTTCCAGGGACATCCCTATCCAGGAAATCTGCCGGGCTGCTACATGGATGTCAGCAAACACCTTCATCACCCACTACCACATCGACCTTGAGTCTTGCTGGGATGCTGGTTTTGGGGCCTCAGTTCTCCAAGTAAGTATAGAGGGGGTGTGCGCCTTGCCTCCCTCCTCCCGGAGAACTGCTAAGAGTCTGCCAATAAGTGTGGATGAACAGCATATCCACGATCCTAGAAAAATGGGTTACTCACCTGTAACAGTAGTTTTAGGAGTGGTATATGTTGTTTATCCACACGGACACACCTGACCTCCCTGGCTTTGGATGCACAACACCTGGCTTCCAATGGAGCGGAGCTGAGGGATATACCACCCGGGTGGGTGGGAGGAGCCAGCTTGAAGACTTCCGGTGTGATTTAAAGTGGAAGGGGACATCTCAATAAATGTGGATGAACAACATATACTCCTCCTAGAACTATTGTTACAGGTATGTAACCTATTTTTCAAACAACATGAAGTCTTGCTATATTATGACAATTGCAGTTTGTCCCACCATTAGAACTGCTCCGGAGGTGAAAGAGTTAACTCCATTCCATGAATGGAACTTAGAGCACGAGCTCTAAAGAGAAGCTCTGTCTGTGTAGTTTCAAACCTGAACTGTCAGATTCTTTACTCCACCTCACTGAACAGTCGCTCCGGAGATTTCTCCTATTGCTCGGTTCATTTCTTGGTTTAAACAGTGTTTTCTCGGTTCGATTCAACCGAGAATAGTTTTATTTTAACCGCAAAACCGATCGGTTCAAGCTCTGTCTGTGGTATCGTAAGCAATTTCATATTTTAATTCTGTGTGGAACTTGTAAGTTTTATCGGTTCGGTTTTGAACCGATCAGCTTGGGTTAAAACTTAAAGTTTTAAATTTGAGATTTTAGAGTGCTGTTCCCGGTTCTTATCGGTTCTAAAAAAAATGGATTTCATTACGTTTTTTTCCAATACCCGTGACACGGTTAGGAACCGATAAGGGTGTCTTGCCTGGCACTGCCGTTTAAAGGGCAAGTTTTTCTGGTTAGGCTGGCATTATGTCTGAGAAACCCAAAAGAAAAACCGGGCCCACTGGGTTTCAACACTGTGATGTCTGTGGGGAAGTCTTTGCCAAGGCTGACCCACACACCACATGTGTTTATTGTCTGGGGTTTGACCACCTCCAGTCAGACTGCCAGATTTGTAAGAATTTCCTGCAGCCACCCTGGAAAAGAGATTGGGCAGGCTCAGGGAACGAGGCCAAAAAGTCCGCTGACCTGGATGGCCGGCGGTTTGGTGCCAACCGAACGAGAGGAGTGCCTCTGACCAGGGCGAGACTTCTCAGGCAAACGAAAAGCTGGCTTGGATGAACCAGTTCCAGTAAAGAGAACAAGAAAGTCAGCAGGTTTGGAGCCCAAAATTCTTACTCCAACTGCTGCAGAGATAGCAAGAGCTATTCAGATTGTCCAGTCACTTTCTCCGGTTCCGTCCGAACCGCCACTATCTGGTAAAAGGTCGGTTCCATCGGTTCAGGAATATGATGTTGAGGAGTTTTATGAACCAGAGGAGGGAGGATGATTATGAACAGTATGAATGTGACTTAGAGGTCTGGGTGTGCCCATTGAACCGACATCTCCCCAGACAGACTTTTGAATATCCCCCATGCTTTCTGAGTCCCCTCTCATTTTATGTTTTACAAAAAGTTGTTGAACCCTCCAGCTTCCTTTGGAGGAAGCTGTGGATGAGCAAGAGGAGCCTGATTTTGTAGAAATGATGGATATACCAGAGTCTAGGAGATTGTCTATTCCTTTGCATAAGTCATTTAGGAAACAACAATAAAAATCTTAAAACTCCTAAATCTGTGCCTCCTGTAGATAAAAGATGGACAGGAGGTACACACTGTCAGGTCCTGATACAGAATTCCTTTCTCAGCAATGCAGTCATGTTGAGTAGTTCAGGCTGCAGCCTGTGATAAACTAATATTCCCCTGGCTTCACATCCTCCTGACAAGGATTCAGGAAGATTGATGCCATGGCAAAAAAACAGTACATGGCAGCGTCCTTGGGACTCAGGCAAGCAAATTATATGGCTTATGTAGCAGGTATCAGAAATCTAGATGGGATACTGTTATGGTTTAGCCAAACAAGCCCCTGGCCAGCTTGCTAGTGAGCTGGAGCAGGTGGCTGCGATGGCATTGAGGCTTCTAGGTGCAGTTTCATGCTGCTGTGGATTTTAATGATGTTTCCTCTAGAGTCATGGCCACATCTGTAGCTTTTCGTGGGTTGGCCTGGCTCAGGTGTACTAGCTTGTCACAGGATACCCAGTCTAAGGCTATGGATTTTCCTGTGGTAGGAAATTCTGTTTGGGGAGCAGACAGAGAATTATATGAAAGATGGATGAATATAGGACTACATATAAAAGTGCCCAAGCCAGGGCGGCAAGCCACTCCTCAGAGGCACACCCCAGGGGTGAGGTGAGCCTTTCCACAGGCCTTTTACCAAACCCAGGCCTCCTCTGCTTATGCTCAGAGGGGGTTCTTCAGAGGCAGAGGCAGACGGGGCGCAGGCAGGCCTGCCCCCACCCCTCAGCCTAAAGCACCTGCCAAGCAGGCACCCTGATGGGGTGCCCAGGGCCGATTCTCCTTTACCAGCAGGGGGCAGGTTGGCTTACTTCAGTCAGAACTGGGTGTCTTTAACTTCAGACAAGTGGGTTCTGGAAGTAGTAAGCCAGGGTCTGGTTCTCAGCTTCAAAAAGTTCCCAGAGATGAGAATCGGGTCTTTTCCACCTGCAAGCTTTTTAGAGACATTTACTCTAGAAGCAGAGGTCTCAATCCTGTTAGCTCTCAGAGCGGTAGAAAGGGTTCCTCCCCTACACCAGGGCAAGGGTCTGTACTCCAGATACTTCCTTACCCCAAAAAAGACAGGAGAATGGCGGCCCATTTTAGACCTCAGATATCTGAACAAGCATCTTTTGAAACCAAAGTTCAGAATGGTAACTCTGGCAATGATTTTATCCTCTCTAAGGCCAGGGGACTGGCTAGCTTCCCTGGACCTCAAGGATGCCTATTTTCACGTCCTAATCAGAAGCTCCCACCGAAAGTACCTCAGATTCGAACTGCCCTGAGGTCACTACCAGTTCAGAGCAATGCCCTTCGGCCTTACCTCTGCCCCAAGGGTATTCACAAAATGTCTGGCAGTAGCAGTGGCTCACTTAAGGAGGCAAAGGATTGCTGTTTTTCCCTATCTGGACGACTGGCTCATTGTAGGCCAGTCCCCAGAACAGGTAAAATCTCACCTGCAAGTCACCCAGCAGCTTCTCACCTCCCTGGGCTTCCTGCTAAATATACCAAAGTCGGTTCTGGAACCAGTTCAGGTACTCACCTTCATAGGTGCAGAATTGGACACAAATCTGGCCAGAGCTTTTCTTCCTTAGAAAGGGTAAGGAACTTGGTGGCTCTGGCCTCCTCCTTCACTCTGCAGGTTTCTCGACCAGCAAGACACTTTTGCAGCTCCTGGGGCACATGGCTTGCCTACAGCTGTAGTGCAGGGAGCAAGATTTCGATGAGAGACATTCAGTTTCACTTGAGAGCCTATTGGTCTCAGAGAAGAGACCCCCTTTCCAAGTTGGTCCCAGTGACCCGAACCTTGATCCAGGCCCTCCAGTGGTGGCAGGATCAGAGCAATTTAAGACTGGGGGTCCCCTTCATTCCCCTTTCTCACACTTTGACCCTCACTACGGATGCTTCCCTCCTGGGGTGGGGAGCCCACATGGGCGATCTCTCCACTCAGGGAGTGTGGTCCCCCCAGGAATCTCTGCTCCACATCAATTTGCTGGAACTCAGAGCTGTCTTTTTAGCACTTCAAGTGTTTTCTGCTTCTGTCTAGAGCAAAGTGGTACAAGTCAGAACAGACAATACCACAACAATGTGGTACATCAGCAAGCAGGGGGGCACTCGGTCTTCGGCCTTGTGCACCGAGGCAATGAAGTTGTGGTCTCTGGCCTATTCCTGAACACTTCACTCATAGCAGTTCACCTTCCAGGAAAGGACAATGTCCCAGCAGATGCTCTCAGCAGGATTTCTCAGGCCATCACGAATGGTCTCTGGATCCTCAAGTACTGGGGATAGTCTTTGCCAGATGGGGCACCCCTCAGATAGATCTTTTGCAGCCCCAGACAATCACCAACTTCCACTGTTCTGTTGCAGGCCCCAGTGTTGGGCTCAGTCCTCTGGACGCCTTTCTCCTGGATTGGGAAGGAAGTTTCTTTATGCTTTTCCCTTCCTCTCTCTATTCAAGGTGTTAGTAAAAATCAGATCCCAGCCTTGCAGGGTGATTCTGATTGCCCCAGATTGGACCAGGCAGCCCTGGTACCCACTCCTTCTGTCCCTGACAGTCCATCTCCCCTGTGTCTCCCTAGGAATCACAACCTATTAACCTGTGCCCAGGGGAGAGTTTGGTATCCGAACCTCAAATCCCTCAACCTCAAGGCCTGGCTCTTGAGGAGTTAGAATTGCTGGCGTACACCTCTCTCAGGGTGTTCTTGAAATCCTAAAGGCTTCTAGGAAGCCTTCCACTAGAGCTACTTATAATTCTAAGTGGAAAAGGTTCTCCATTTGGTGTTCTGGGAAACATATTTCCCAGAATCTGCTGATTGCCCATTGTGTTAGATTACATGGTCCATCTTAATTCTTTGGGCCTGAGACCAGCTACCCTGAGAGTTCATTTGGCAGCTGTCTCTGCTTTTGTTTCAGCAGGAAAGCCATCCTCTCTTTCCGCTCACCCTGTATTTTCCAGGTTTTTTAAGGGATTACTTCATACTAATCCACCTTTTAGGGATCCGGCCCCTGCCTGGGACCTTAATGTTTGCATTGCCCAATTAATGCAACCCCCATTTGAACCTCTGTTTTCTGCAGAGCTTAAGTATCTAACTTGGAAAACTGTTTTCCTAGTGGCTATCACTTCTGCTAGGCAATAAGTGAGTTGCAAGCCTTGTCAGTAGAAACTGACTTTATTTCTTTCCACAGGGATAAGGTAGTCCTCAGGACTAACAGGAAGTTTTTGCCTAAGGTGGTTTCAGATTTCCATCTTAACCAATCTATCTCCTCCCAGTGTTTTTCACTGAACATTCCTCTTCTGGTGAGAGAGATAGCACAGTTTGGACGTTAAGAGGCCCTTAGTTACTATATAGAACGTACCAAGGGTCACAGGTTGAATCCTCCAACTTTTTCTCACTTATGGTGAGGTTGGGAAAGGGAAACCTGCCACTAAGTGATCTATTGCTAGTGGATTGTCTCTTGTATCCAATTTTGTTATCAGAAACTGGGCAGAGATCCCCCTCTGGCTTGAGGCTCATTCTACCAGAGGTACAGCGCGTCTCTAGCTGCTGCCAGAGACATCCCTATATTGGAGATATGTCAAGCTGCTACTTGGAAAGCGGTACACACTTTCACCAAGCATTACTCCCTGGATGTCCAGGCTAGGAGAGATGCTCGGTTTGGCACAGCTGTGCTTCAGAGCCTATTCCCTAAGTAGGTTCTGTCCCTCCTCCATGGAGGTACTGCTGTGTAGTCTGCAATTGTCATAATATAGCAAGACTTCATGTTGTTTGAAGAAAAAATTACTCACCTTAGTAATGTTGTTTCTTCTAATGGAGTCTTGCTATATTATGACCTCCCCCCCAGCCTGCCCCTCTCAGAACTTCTACTTGGGTATGGGGTGGGCAGCCTAGTGTGGGCACTATTTTATGCCCTTTTTATGTGTTTTCACCCCTTCTTGGGGTTTGGGGGTGTGGTGTTTTTCATTTTTTCCTTATATTTCTCTCATATTGTCAAATTATACTATTAGTTCTGGTCCCCTGACTTGAGTCTTTTGTGTTGGGACCAGCAATAGGTGTTAATATTTAGGTAGCCAGTTGGCTAGTGTAGGTTACAGCTTCCACACAGACCTTAGTGAGTTTTTGCTCATAAAGATCTGACAGTTCAGGTTTGAAACTACACAGACAGAGCTTCTCTTTAGAGCTCGTGCTCTAAGTTCCATTCATGGAATGGAGTTAACTCTTTCACCTCCGGAGCAGTTCTAATGGTGGGACAAACTGCAATTGTCATAATATAGCAAGACTCCATTAGAAGAAACAACATTACTAAGGTGAGTAATTTTTTCTTCTCGGTTACCAGAACCGCTGACCTGGTTCCATACCACTAAATCTGTTTGGTTCCTTTTCGGTTCTGGAACCGATCATTTAAAAAAAAAAGCTTTTGCTGTTTAGTGGTTGTGGTTTTTGTCTTATTTTACATCATGTCTGAGAAACCCAAAAAGAGAACTGGTGAACCCAGATTCAAAAACTGTTCTCAGTGTGAAGAAGTACTTGCAAAAGCAGATAAACACTCTTTATGTGTGGTTTGTTTGGGTTTTGGCCATCTGAAAGAGGAACGTGACGTGTGTAAAACATTCCCAGACAAAACATTAGAAAAATGCCTTGAAAGGCTCAAGAAGAAGTTTACAAAGGGTCCCTCTGGCTCTGACCAGCCGATATCCCAAGATGATATGGCTCAACCCACATCTGCTTCTGTGCCTGCCCCTGAAACGGGTGAAAAGGGCACTTTAAGGAAAAAAAAAACACCTGACTCCCCAGTTACTTCTAAAAAAAAAAAGTAAAAAATTAAAGCACACAGAACCCTCACCTGCCAAACCGGGAACCTCGGTACCTGCTATGCCTGTACCAACGGCCCAAGAAGTTGCTCGGGCCTTTAAAATACTTCAGACCTTACAGGCAGTAGTTCCTCCTCAGCAGCCTCTTGCCCCTTGCCAGGGTCCCCAGGCTGACAGCAATGTGCTTCCACCCCCTCAAGACAGAGGGGATCAATTTGGTGATGATGATGATTATAGTGAGGAGGAGGGCCCAATCGAGCCAGAAGTGTTCCCTGAACAGGACTTGGTTCTCCTCCAAGGGTGATTTAGGATTTTCCATCCCACTTTACTTTCATCAGGAAAATGGCAGATGCATTAGACATCTCCACTACTGAGCAAGTTGAGGATGAAGAGGAGGTAAGAGTATTTGGAGATTATGGAGCTGACACCCACAAAGGCTCTCCTCCTACCGGTGTACAAATTCTTTAAGAAGGATGCCGTAAAGATTTTACAGACACCAAATTCCATTCCTCCCATAGATAGGAGGATGGACAGAAAATACCAGTTGTAGAAGGAGGAAGCTGATTTTCTCTTCTCCCATCCAGACCACCAGGGGGTTATTCAGCAAGCTGCTTGCGACAAGGCCAGGGTCTCTATGTCCTCACATCCTTCAGACAAGGACTCCAGAAAGATTGACAGTGTGGCCAATAAAGGGTACCTGTGAACTTCTTTGGCTATGCGTCAGGCTACCTTCCAGGCATATGCTGCCCAGTAGCAAAAGTCACTGTGGCAGTCAGTCCTGGCTATGTCCCAAAAAGCTCCCTCTCCTCTGTCAGATGACCTGGCTGAAACTGCCAGGTTTGGGTTCGAGGTAGCTAAGTATCAGTTTAAAATGGCTGCTGACACAAATGACACTGCAGCCAGATGGATGGTGAATACAGTGGCACAGAGAAGGTTTGCATGGGTCAGGCCACAAACCTTACTCAAGATACCCAGTCTAAGGCCTTGGATTTTCCTTTGGAGGAAAATTCCCTTTTTGGGGAACCACTGTGGCCTACATGAAGAAGGTGGATGAGTATAAGGCCACTTACAGAAGCAACTCTGCCAAAGAGAGAGCTTCTTCATCCACCAGGCCTTATGGAAGGGGAGGCTGGCCAGGGCAGGTCCTTTTATTCCAGGCCCTCCTTCCAGCTAGTGGCCTTACCCCAGCACCAACAGTACCCACAGCAGGGGTAAAAGGGCTCGAGGCAAGGATCCCAAGCTCAGCCTCAGTCACGATCAAAACAGACCCGCTGAGTCACAGGCCGCTTCCTCCCTACTTGTAGGAAGCAGACTGTCTCACTTCCTCCATGCCTGGCTGAGCATCACCACAGACAAATGGGTTCTGGAGGTAGTGGGTCAGGGTTTGTCTCTGGAATTCAAATCCCCTCCTTGTCAAAAGATCAGAGTTTTCAGTTCTCCCTCTCTATCACACAAAACACTGCTAGAGGCAGAGGTTCAATACCTGCTATAGCTAGGAGCAATAGAACCAGTTCCCAAGTCTCTGAGAGGAAGGTTTTTCTTTATTCCAGATACTTCCTAACAACAAAGAAAAGTGGGGAGTGGCAGCCTATATTGGATCTCAGAACTTTCAACAAGCACCTGAAGAAACAGAAGTTCAAAATGGTAGCTGTAGCTGTGATTTTGCCAGTGCACCAAAAGGGGAGATTGGCTGGCATCACTGGACTTAAAGGATGCCTATTTCTACATCCCCATAAGGGATTCTTACCGGCGATATCTCTGATTCAGTCTCCCTTCAGGCCACTACCAGTTTTCAACCCTGCCTTTTGGCCTTTCTTTGGCCCCAGTGGTATTCACAAAATGTCTTGCTACTGTAGTAGCACATCTTCGGAGACAAGGAATCACTGTTTTCTCTTATTTGGATGACTGGTTAGTGGTGGGAAAATCCCCACTGCAAGTACAGCAGGATTTGAAAGTCACCCAGGACCTTCTAGAGTCTCTGGGGTTTTTGATCAATCACAAAAAGTCTGCCTTCACCCCAACACAGGTGTTGCAGTTTATAGGAGCAGAAATAAATACCTTACAGGCCAGAGCCTATCTGCCTCTGGGAATAGTAAAAAGCCTTCAGTCAGTGGCAGATTCCTTCAGGTTACACAAATCAAAAACTGCAAGACAGTTTATTCAGCTACTGGTCCACGTGGCTGCTTCACAGTGCTGGGTTTCAGATTCCACATGAGGGACATCCAGTTCCACCTCAGGGCTCACTGATATCAGAAAAAAAAGACCCTTTTTCAAAACTCATTCCAGTAACAAGAGCACTGTTACAGGCCCTCTTGTGGTGGAAAGAGGAATCCAACTTAAGACTGGGAATCCCCTTTCAGAAGGAGAACCCCTCAGTAGTTTTCACAACAGATGCACCCCTATTGGGCTGGGGCACCCATCTAGGGCAACATACCACCCAGGGTACCTGGTCAGTTGCAGAGTCCCTTCAGCACGTAAACTTGCTGTAACTCAGAGCAGTTTTGCTAGCTCTAAGAGCTTTCCTCTAGTACAGGGCAAGGTGGTACAGATCAGAGCAGACAATACCACCACAATGTATTACATAAACAAGCAGGGATGCACCAGGTCAGGCCTCCTTTGCACAGAAGCCATACGAATCTGGACTCTAGTTTATTCTCTGGGGATATCCCTGCAGGCAATCCACTTTCCAGGGAAAGACAACATCTTGGCAGATACCTTGAGTCGAATCAGTCAGGCCCATCATGAATGGACCTTGAACAGACAGGTGGTACAGGTTATTTTCAGAAGGTGGTGTACTCCACAGGTAGATTTGTTTGCATCCCACCAGAACCACCACCTGCCTCAGTATTGTTGCAGACCACTAGACCAAGGCACACTCCCTCTGGATACCCTGACCCTGGATTGGTCAGGGAGGTTCACAGGGTACTGCTCAAGTTCAGGTCCCATGCAGCATCACTGATCTTGATAGCTCCAGATTGGCCAAGGCAGCCATGGTGCACTTCTCTGCTCTCCATGTCTGTCACCAAACCAATACACCTCCCTCAGAGGCACAACCTACTAACTTCCAGCCAGGGAACTCTGTTGTATCCGAATCTCAAGTCCCTCAACCTCAATGCTTGGCTCTTGAGGACATAGAATATGTTAAATTGAACCTCTCTGAATCTGTGTTAAGCATTTTAAGAGCTTACAGAAAACCTTCTACTATGAAAACGTATTCTTCTAAATGGAAGAGATTTTCAATTTGGTGCTGAAGTAAATCTCTGATACCAGGCCAAGCTGGAGTTCCAGTTGTCCTGGATTGTCTCTCCCATTCACATTCCTCTGGTTTGTAATCCAGTTCCTTGAAGGTTCATTTGGCAGCTATGTCTACCTACCTTTCTGCTGGGGCAAGGGTAACCTTAGCTTTGGATCCTATTTTTAAAAGATTCTTCAAAGGCCTGAATAATTTGCATACCCTTCACAAGGCACCAGTGCCAGCTTAGGATTTGAATGTGTGTATAGCTAAACTCATGGGCTCTCCCTTTGAACCCATGGCTACAGCTCATCTAAAATGTGTCACTTAGAAAACGTTTTTTCTTGTGGCATTGACTTCTGCAAGAAGGATTAGTGAGCTTCAGGCTCTCTGTATAGATCAGGGTGATATCTCCTTTCATAGGGATGAGGTAGTCCTTAGAACAAACAGAAAATCTCTTCCCAAGGTGGTCTCGGACTTCCACTTAAACCAGTCCATCACTTTCCCTGTCTTTTTCACTGATCATACTACCTCTGGTGAAAGAAGACTTCACAGTTTGGATGTAAAAAGGGCTCTCAGTTACTACATGACAGCCACAAAGGGCCATAGATAGGACAGAAAACAATTGTTCCTGACCGATGGGGATGTGGGAAAAGGTAATCCAGCCTCTAAAAGGTCAGTTGCTCGGTGGATAGTCTAGTGTATTCAATTCTGCTATACTAAAGCTGGTAAGGAGCCCCCATCAGGATTGAGGGCCCATTCCACAAGAGGAGCAGCTGCCACTTTAGCAGCTGCCTGGGATGTTCCATTAGTGGATATCTGTAAAGCAGCTACCTGGAAAACAGTACACACTTTTACAAAACACTACAACCTGGATATTCTATCCAGGAGTGATTGCTAGATTTGGCACAGCAGTTCTGCAAAGTCTGTTTCCAAAATAAAGTTCTGTGCCCACCTCCAGTGGTACTGCTTGGTAGTCTGCATATAGTTAGGAATATTCTGAGCATTACTGGGGTTAGAAGAAAAAATTACTTACCATAGTAATCTTCATTTTTCCCAGTGATGCTCAGATATTCATAACTTTCCTTCCAACCTCCCCTTCCAGAACTTCAGCCTCTGCACTCTGCATGCTGGTGCCATCATTATCACTATACATTCTTGGAGTGTTTCTTACCCTGCACCTGTTAATAGTTAAGGTAAACAAGTTTCATTGTATTTTCTACCTTTTTTGATATTTCTCTGGCATTTTGTTCTAACTTTGTTGAATTGTTAATTTCTCCAGTTGGAGTTTTTGGTTTTTACAAATTCATGTTGTTGGGAAAACCCCAATTTTAATTATAAAATTATAGTACTGTATTATTCTGCGCCTACTTTCCAGGTTCCTTTGTAAAATCTGAAGAGGTCAGAACACAGGCAGTTAGTAGAGGCAGTGTTTAAAAGATGCTCACGTGCAAAGTGTTCTATCATTTGCATGTGTTCTATCTCTCCAGGCAGTCCAACCCCTTAGGCTTACTGCATAAAGTTAGGAATATCTGAGCATCACTGGGAAGAAAGAAGATTACTATGGTAAGTAAATTTTTCCTCCTGGACAAGAATGCCATCAAGCCGGTGCCTCCGTCCGAAACAGAGACGGTACAACTCCCACTTCTTCCTGGTCCCAAAGAAGTCAGGGGATCTCAGACCCATTCTGGACCTCAGTGAACTAAACAAATGGGTCACTTACCGAAGGTTTCGGGTGGTTTCCCTTCCCACTGTCCTGACCCTTATCTCGGCAGCAGACTGGCTGGCATCCATTGATATGCAGGACGTGTATCTGCATATCCCAGTTGTCAGGTCTCATCGAATATTCCTGAGGTTCAGGTTCGAGGGAAGGTGCTATTAGTTCAGAGTCCTTCTCTTCGGTCTCTTGTCAGCCCCCAGGGTATTCACCAAGTGTCTGGCTGTGGTCGCTTCGGCACTTCGGAGGATGGGCTATTTCGTGTTCCCTTACCTGGACAACTGGTTCCTCCTGGCTCCCTCCAGGCCCCACCTGTTGGAAACCATCAGGAGCACACTCTTGCTGTTTCAGTGGCTGGGAATCACTGTCAACAGGGACAAGTCTCAGCTTCTCCCATCCCAGAAGCTTCAGTTCTTAGGGGCCCTTCTGGATACCACTCTCGGGAAGGTTTTTCTTTCCTCCGACAGAGCAGGCCGTATCCAAGTCTTGGCGTCTCAGGTCTCTACAGCCTTAAGGGTCCCAGCACGACTCCTTCTCAGGCTGCTTGGACACATGGCAGCCACTATGGTTTCAGTTCCTCTAGCATGGCTGTGCATACGGACCATCCAGTGGTCCTTGCGAGTCCAGTGGGGTCAGACACAGGACGATTTGGATGCCTTAATAAGGATCATGGAGCCAATACATCTGGAGTTACGCTGGTGAATGTTGTCACAAAACATTCTGACAGGGCTTCCCTTTCATGTGGGAGCCCCGTCCCAGACTCTGACCACGGATGCTTTGTCCTCAGGATGGGGCGCTCATTTGAGGACTCCTCATACCCAGGGTTCCTGGTCCCTGATAAAGATGTGCACATCAATATCCTGGAGTTGAGGGCGGTCCTGTATGCTCTCCAGACCCTAGCCTCGGTCCTGGTGCCGGGCCACCTGTTGATTCAGACAGACAACACATCCGTGATGTTCTACATCAACAAGCAGGGCGGCACACACTCGTATCCCTCTGCTGGGAAGCTGTGAGAGTGTGTGACTGGGTGCTGGAGCATCAGCTCACTTTGATGGCAGTTCATGTTCCCGGGTCACAGAACATGCTGGCCGACGCTTTCAGTCGAACCAGGTTGCAAGCTCATGAATGGGAGCTGTTTCAAGAAGTCGCAGATCAACTCTTCTGCAGATAGGGTACTCCAGAGCTTGATCTCTTTGTGCCTCCATCCAATGCAAATCTACCCATTTTCTGCTCACTAGGTCCAGAGCCTGGCGTTTTTTGGCAAGACGCATTGTCCCTCTCCTGGAAGGAGAGATTCTTGTACACTTTCCCTCCCTTCCCTCTGCTGCAGAAGGTGCTCCTCAAAGCACAGTCAGAGCACCCCACCCTCATTTTGATAGCCCCACTGTGGCCTCGTCAGATTTGGTTTCCATTGCTTCAGCATTTAGCGGCAGAGCCTCCGCTTCCTCTTCCAGTCTCTTCTCAGCTTCTGTCTCAGGACAATGGGTCCTTGGTCCATCCGAATCTGCACTCCCTTCACCTGCATGCCTGACTCCTCAGTACCTAGCTAGAACTAGGTTTGGAGTCTCAGACAAGGTAGTGCAAGTTTTGATTGAGGCACGTAAGCCTGCCACCAGGGTTCACTTACGCTATGAAGTGGAAACGTTTCTGTATCTGGGCCACAGCCAAGAAAGTGGATCCTCTGGTCTGTCTGGTTAATTCAGTTTTGGAATACCTGCTTTCCTTTTCAGAGTCAGGTCTCAGTTATTCCTCCATCAAAGTACACCTGGCTGCCGTCTCTGCCTATCAAATGCCGGTCCAGGGTAAGACAGTGGCTTAGTTGAAGGTTTCTAAAGCTTTTCTTTACAGTATTCTACATATCAGACCCCCGATCCGGGATTCTGTCCCTCCTTGGGATCTGCTTTTTGTTCTGGAGAAGCTGATTCTTCCCCCTTTCAAACCAGCACTGGAGACTGAGCTTAGTTTTCTGTCCTGGAAAACCCTGCTTTTGTTAGCTATTTCTTCGGCAAGGCGTATGTCAGAGCTTCAAGTTCTTATGTGTAAAGAACCCTATCTGATTTTTCACAAGGATAGGGTTGACCTTCGCACCAGTCCGAAGTTTCTATTGAAAGTAGTCTCTGAGCTCACTTTCAGTCAGACTGTTCAGATCCCGGTGTATTACCCGGAGTATTCTAATAAAGGGGAAGCGTTGCTTCAGTCTTCGGATGTTCACAGGGCACTTCGTTACTACCTGGCCAGAATCGAGAGGGACAGGAAATCTGATCAGCTATTCCTTTCCTTAATGCAAAGGTCCTTGGGTTGCCCGGTTACCAAGCAGATGCTTTCACGCTGGCTAGTCAACTGCATTACCTTTTGTTATGAAAAGCATAACAAGTCTGCTCGTGGGCCAGTCAAAGCTCATTCTACCAAGGCAGTCACCACCTCCTTTGCGGCATTAAAAAGGGTCTCAGTGGCTGACATTTGTGCTGCCGCCACTTGGCACTCTGTTCACACGTTCGTCAGACATTATAGCTTGGACATCATTTCCAGACGCAGAGAAGGGTTTGGCCTTGCGATCTTGCAGGGCTTAGTCTCGTGAGGGATCCCTCCTCCTCCCGTTTGCCTGTCTTTCCTTCTCCCCCTCCCGAGAGTTGCCTTTAGCTTATACTGCTTGGAAATCAGTCATATATGTGTTACTTGCTGCAAGAGCTTCCTCTCCAAGTAAGATAGTGCACTTCCGTAAGAACTTACCGTAACAGTAGATCTTTGAGAGAAGCTAGAAGCTCTTGCAGCAGGTATGATTTCCCTCCCTGCTTCCCTCCAGGACCAGGCCTCAACCATGTCGGCCATCTCCTTTCTGTTATGGGGAGAATATATGCACTCCTGATTTTGTCGCCTCATGCGATTCCACTTACCTTTTGGTGGGCGTGCAAGAACTGGAGCATGTGGTGAACTCCGCCCTTATGTAGGTTGACGTCGGTGATGGACCTGATGGCGGGGGGCTTTCCCACATCAGTACTGCTAGAAAAAGAATTGCTGAGAACAGCCGCCAGGTGGTGTCAGTCCTATATGTGTTACCTGCTGCAAGAGCTTCTTTCGAAGAGCTACTGTTACGGTAAGTTCTTACGTAACTGTACTTTTTTCCTACTAATGTACTTTTGACTAACATTTTAATTTTCACTACTGATTTTTTTCACAGTTTTATGCTTCACTACCATATCACAAAATAGATTCTCATGAAAGTGACACCCACGAAATTGTGTACGTTTGTTAGTGAAAATTTGGTAATGAAAATAATCCCCTTAAAAATTATGTTAGTGGAGAAAACAAACATATAGTGAAGAGGATTCTTTCCTGGCACAGGGCCCAGAGGGCCCTGTACATCTGCATCCATAGCTGCACAAAAACACAGGCCACGGATGGAGTCTTCCCTTGATGCAGGGCCTGGATGGCCCTGCTTGTCTGCATTTATAGTTGCATGAAAGAGGGTCAAATCAAATCAAATTTATTTAAAAAGACGCCCAATTCCGAAGGCTCTGGGCGCCACACAAAATCTGTACAGTGTGTCATACTGTATACATTTCAATTACAATATCATACAAATATAAAATATATAAAAACTCAGTCACCAAATGCCTGCATGAATAAAAAGTCTTCAGACGACTCTTAAAGGCCTCTATAGTAGGAGCCTCTCTCACTACAACTGGCAATGAGTTCCAGAAAGCCGGAGCAGCAACTCCAAGCAGAGCGATCCCCTGCAGATTTTAACCTTGCTCGGAACTTTGAGGAGGCCCCACTAGAGGAGGCGGAGATCTCGGATAGAGGTGTGTGGTACCAGGAGATCAGAAAGGTAACCAGGGCCCTGTCCATGTAGGGTCTTATAGGTGAGAAAACCCACATAGAACAAAACTCTCCACCCTGACAGGCAGCCAGTGCAATTCACGAAATACTGGAGGATATGACAAAACTTACTCTGCCGGTCAAAAGCGGGCAACAGCGTTTACACTAGCTGCAGTCTGCGAAGAAAGTTCCAGAGACCCGAGATAGAGTGCATTACAGTAGTCAAGCCTAGAGGTAACTAAGGCATGTATCAAGGTAGGGAGGTCCAGAGCCGGAACAAGGGGCTTAATCCTGGCGATATTTCTAAGATGGAAAAAACAGGAGCGAACCACAGAGGATATTTGGACCTCCATGGACAGGTTCCTGTCAAAGATCACACCAAGATTTCGCACCCATGGGGAGGCCATCAATGACACCGCTCCTAGCACAATGCCAGTCGCAGAATCAGAGGCCATCCCATCACGAGCTCTGTTCGACTCCACTACCAATACCTCAGTCTTATTGGGGTTCAGTCGCAGCCAGCTGGAAGACATCCAGTCATTTATCTCAGCCAGACAGGTGTTCAGCACATCCACTGCATTTGGTGTTCCTGGGGCAAAGGATAGGTATAGCTGAGTATCATCGGCATAGCAATGAAAACTCAAACCATACCTCCTAATGATCCCCCCAAGGGGCAGCATATATACTGCGAACAACATTGGGGCCAATACCGAACCCTGAGGACTCTGACACGAAAGGAGGCAGGGTGCTGATGAGAAATTACCCATCACAACCCGCTGCCTCCTGTTAGTAAGAAATGACTCAAACCATTTGATAACAATACCAGTGAGTCCACATAACTCCCTCAGGCGGAAAAGCAACACACAATGGTCCACAGTATCAAATGCTGAAGAGATCAAGGAGAACAAAAATTGTCTTGTCACCCGATCTCTAGCCCTGAGAAGGTCATTTGCACGAACTAATGCAGTTTCAGTGCTATGTCTGGCCGAAAAGCTGACTGAAAGGATCATATAACTCGTGAGTCATGAGATGTTCTCCCAACTGAAGTGATACCACCTTCTCTACAACCTTTCCCAGGAATGGAAGATTGGAGATAGGATGGTAATTTGCCCTAATCTCCGGGTCAGAGAAGCTTTCTTTAAAGGGGTCTCACAGAGCCTCCTTCAAGGCATCTGGAAAGACAGCCTGACTCAAGGAACACCGGACAATCAGGGGCAAACACTGGGCCAACAGTGTCAATGCACCTCATCAAGAAGCTGGTGTACGGGATCCAGTTCACAAAGGTATACTTCAGATTGGCCACTATCTCAATGACCTCACGATCCTCCACTGGCCTAAACTCTCCCCAACCAGAGAGAGTGCTCTCAGAAAACAACCCAGCGACTACTGACAACAATGATATTACTGGCTGAGGAAACCTCCGCCGGATCGCAGACACCCTGTCCGAGAAAAACCGAGCAAATTCTCACAATCCTCATTTGAGGAAGCTCTTCCGGCTGGAGACAAGATGGATGAAGAAGTCTATCAACAGTCCGGAAGAGTGAGGCTGGTCGGCCTCTCCCGGCAGCAATCTCCCGAGACAAAAATATTGCCTTCTTTTGGTTGATTGCCTCCTGATATGCAGAATAATGTGCACACAGGACCAGTTTGTCAGCCCCCAGACGGGATTTCCTCCAGCGACGCTCTAATCTCTGACCCAGCTTCTTCATCTCCCTGAGATCACCATCATACCAGAGGCGACCTCAGGTATGAGGTTCTGGGTCATACACGGACAGGTGCGAGGGAGTCAATGGCGCCAGATAACACCTTATTATAGGCGTCAACCCCGGCATCAACGGCTCCGACGCATGCATCACCCACCCTTGATAAATCAGCTGCCGCCAGAAAACCATCAGGGGTAAGATCTTTTAGCGGGCGACAGCGAAATATCTCAGAAGGGGAAGAGTTTATGACGGGAGCACTGAACTTAAACTTCACCGTGCAATGATCAGACCAGGCTACTCGGTCAATAGCAAGATCAACGATCTTAAGTCCCAGTGAGAACACCAGGTCCAATGTGTGGCCGTCCTGATGAGTAGGCACGCCGACAGACTGCTCCAGTCCCAAAAGGGACATACTCTGCAGTAACTCATCGGCATACCTTTGACTTCTATCTTCGGCCCAAACATTGAAGTCCCCAAGAAAAAATACATCTTGGGGAATCCATTGTTCCATGACAACAAACTCGGTGAAATCCTGCAGGAACCCCCCATCGAACCAGAAGGCGGTAGATGAGGAGGATCCTGCAGCCCACCAAGTCCTCACGAGCAGCCACACACTCAAATGAACCTGGGGTTCCCACCGGGTGCACGGTGAAGTCAAGATTAGATTTAAAACAGATAGCTACACCGCCTCCCCTACGATTTCCTCTGGGGCAGTGCACCACAGTATATCCTGGGGGGATTGCAGCCTCAAAAACAGGGCCCGCATCATCTCCCACCCAGGTCTCTGTGATGCACGCCAGGTCGACCGATGAAACAAGAGCGGCAATAATAGCACTTCTGCAGCCCCAGGGACAGTCCCACTGATTCTTGCCTTGGGGTCCTGTTCATCTGCATGCATAGCTGCACTGCACCCAGATAGACTTTCTTCTTGGTTCAGGATCCTGAGGGCCCTGTTAGTCTGCATCTGTACTTGTATGGAAGCACAGGACTCATGGACAGCCAAGGTATTTGCTTTTGCAAGTTTGGAGTTTCAAAATTATGTAGCTTTTTTAGTATTACTATTTTCATCTTTGTATGTTTTACTACCACATCACAAAAGTGATTCTCACAGATGTATTTTTCACGTTAGTGAAAACCTTTAGAAGTGACTGTTGAGAACTGAAAGCGAGTTTTTGTTGCTTGGTTTTCACTAAAGCACGTATCCAGCTATCCTTAGGATGTTAATTTTTTGAGCTGAGCATTCTCAGGAAACAGGACAGTATTTAACGGGTATTTTACAAACAATTTTTGAAACTCAAAATTTGCAAAAATACGTACCTTTGTCCACTACAACCTGGAAGCGGAGGTTAAGTGACTTACTCCGGGTCACACAGTATGCGTGTAGCAGTTGTGAAATTCAAACTCTGGTGTGCCGGGGGGGGGGGGAGTCACAACTCTCCACTTTGACTTCTATGCTGTACTGCCCCAGTTGAGTTGTATGGTTTTTCCATTGATGCAGATCTTTTTCTGTTTAGATTCTGTTCTTCTCCCTGGTCATCCCTACCCTCAACAGTCTCAGCTGATGGGTGTATTTCGGAAGGTCCCATTCTCAGTGGCTAACAATATATTGGGTCTCTTTGGTGAAGTCTGGAGCCTGATAGGCTTTTTGGCCCTGTATGCCTTCCACCTCCACGTACGTTAAGTAAGAGATACACACCATCGGGCTGTGTGGTTATGCTGTATTATATTACTAGTGCCTATTGTAAACCAATCAGAACACATGCCACAACCCCACAAACTACAACAACCACATTTTAGACACACTCTCTCAGTAGGTTATCCACATTTTAGATATGCTGACAGTAGGCTGTCCACATTTCAGACATGTACACAGTTGGTTAGCCACATTTCAGACATGCCAACAGTAGTTTAGCTATTTTGTCCACAGAAAAGAGGGGGAAAAAGAGCATAGTCTTCTTTAAAGGGACACTGTCAACCCCATAGGCTTCCACCATACTGGTATTACCTCACAAAAATGAGTTTGTTTACATTTCTTTTATCAACTTTCACTGCATCTTACCTGGACTTGGAAATGCCCCTAATACAGGTATTTACTCATGATCTGCTACTGAAGGAGGCAGCAGAGGGTGGTTGTTAATGGTGTTAAATCTGAGGAAAAGGAGGGTAGGAGTGGAGTTCCACAGGGATCTGTCCTGGATCTGGTCCTCTTCAACATCTTCATTAGTACATTAGTGATGGAACCCAGGGCAGGCTGTGTCTCTTTGCAGATGATACAAAACTGTGTGGGAGGGTGGAGAGTGATGAGGGAATAAGAGAGACGCAGAGAGACCTACAAAAACTAGAGGGGTGATCAGAGATCTAGCAATTAAAATTCTATGCCAAAAAATGCAAGGTAACGCACCTAGGGAAAAAAGAACCCCAAGACAGAGTCCAGAATGGGTGGGATGAGACTACAGCCTTGTTTACACCACCGGCTTTGCAGAGCATCAACATATGCGCTCCGGTTGATGTGCTACAAAGTTGGCTTTGTGGACACTCACTGTATCACCATAAGTGTTCCACAGCTCCAGTGTTTAATCCGATGAAAATTTGGGGATGTGTACTGGATTGAGCGCACTACTCCGTAGTGTGAACGACTGATGCACTTGATCCGCTGCGTTCCCCTGTGTCCAGGCTGAAGATGTCATTATTTAGAACCTTGCCCACATGTCTAACGACACTCCTTTCAGCGCAGTCTGCAGCACGTTGGGCTTGGGAGTGTAACCGAAAAATTTCAAGAGCAAGTCTCAGCGCAGCGAGAAGGCAGTGGAGTAAAAGTGAAGCGCTGCTGCTGTGTAAACAGGGCTTTTGCCACTAGAGAAGAGGAATGGGATCTGGGAGTTTATTTTCAGTTACTCGTGCAACAGAGCCTATAGCAAGACTAACAGGATGCTACAGTGTATTGGGAAGGGGTATTGATAACAGAAGAAAAGAGATAATACTTCCTCTATACAAATCCCTGGTGAGACCTCACCTGGACTACAGTGTCCAGTTCTGGAGCCCTCACCTCAGAAGGGACTTGGATAGGTTGGAAACAGTGCAACGCAGAGTAACAAAAATTATTGGGGGCCAGCAGGGCAGATTCTACAAGGAGCGCCTCAAGGCACTACATATGTACTCACTGGAGTCCAGGGGAGATATGATAGAGACTTTCAGGTTCCTTAAAGTAAATAACAAGGCAAACGGCAGGGAATTATTTACCCTGCATATCAGCTCGAGGTCACAAGTGAAAATTAACAGGAGGGAGGTTCGGGAGGGAAGTGCGGAAATACTTCTTTATGGAAGGGGGTGGAACCTTAGAACAGTGTGTCGACCAAGGTGGTGGGAGCAAACACAGCCTGAAGATTCAAGCAAGCATGGGGTAGAATGAAGGGAATAGTGGTCACCTGAGGCGATAAGACAAGGGAGGAGAATGTGGATAGGATGGTTCATTTTTGGGTGGGGGATTGGGACAACTGACTCAGTTTTTAATTTTGACCCACCATTTCTTCTACCTTGGGGACAATCTTAGCACAGTTTTTAGTTTTGACCCACCTTTTTGTCTACCTTGGGGACAACCTGGTCACTTTTATAGAGGTTTTAAGCAGTTGTTTTATGAATCTGGGCCCGACTGAAACCCAGTGGGTCAGTGTCCCATATAGATAAATATTTGAAATGAACCCTGGGATAGGATGGGGAGGGTTAGTACCCTGGAGGAATGAAACGTACCATGGAAGTTTTAGGGAGTATGGGCAGACTGGGTGGACCTCTGGTCGTTTTCTGACATCATTTTCTATGTTTCTATGTAAGAATAACAAACCTGTTAGTTTCAGGTTAAAACAATTCTGTTTTAGCCACAGGAAAGCAAAAGGAAAAAAAAAGCCTTAATTTGAGTAACTGTTTAGTAAGACCACACAAACACGTCCGCAGATAAAGACCTTATGATCTATCTTGTCTGCTCAAGTGTGCATCTCCCCCCATGTCTACAGAAGGACAAGACCACGTAGGCAACCACAGACAGCCATCATCGGGTAAGACAAGCATACACACAACTCCTTCCGGGTAACACAAATGTAGACGAACTAATGTGCTACCTTCGTGGATTGTATCTGCGGCATGCACACTGCAAGACACATGCACTCATTTCTGGCTGCAGATAGAAATCTACAATGCTCAAATCAAAATGATACTTCTGTCTGCAGAAGCACAGGCCCCTGCCAGCCACAGACACACATGCATGATACCAAACTTCAAAGGTTCTTTTGTATGCAGAAGTATAGGCCCTTATGGGGTCATCCCTTCTGTAGTCACAGGTACTCATGCACACTGTAAGACATACACACACTTCTGCATGCAGAAGTGTTGGCCCCTGGCGGGCTGGCACGTCTGTAGCTGCAGGTGTAAGTCATGCACATTGAGCAGAAGTGCAGATCCCATGAAATCCATAATACCCAAATAAGCAATACTACATCTCACTTCGAGGGAGCTTCTGCAGCAGATAAGACTTTTAGAACTGAAGCCAGCAGGCTTGAGGACTCCACGGAAAACTTCTAGCTAGCAGTATATAGTGGGGGACTGCACCCTGATGTCTGCCCACCCCCAACATCCACCTATGGTATAAAAAGGACAGTCCCGTAGCCCAGCCTCAATTCTTTTCCTGCAACTCACGCAAGTCAGTACTTCACGGATGCCTTCTGCTTTATTCGACCACTATTTTCTTTGATGTCCTGCGCTTTATTATTTTCCATTTTCCTCAAAACATTACAGCTTTTTGTGCATGTCTTCTCCATTCTTTTCTGTGGAGCGGTGGGGAACGAAGTGTGCTTGTGGAAAGCAACTTCCCCACAAGGACAGCCATTCATCGTGTCTGCTTTGCCTAGGCCCGGACCATGACACTGAGGACTACCAGGATTTTCACCATTGCACCCAGCTCCACTGCCAGAAGACTCTGAAAGCCTTTCTGCTGCAGAAAAAACTTACAGCGATGGAGAAGGAGCTTTACAAAAGTACCTCCTCTTCCCCAGCTGGCTTCCATGTCTTCATCATCCAAAGAAAAGCTGTCTTAAGGAAAGCACAAACACCAGGAGAAGCATGGGTAGAAACCCCAGTCAGCTTCCCACTCCAGGTCCCTGTGCAAGTCGGGCACCGACCATGAGTCTTCCTCCCGTGCGTCAGCCCTTTCCACTCTGGCATGACCAGGTCCTTGGGTGGCAGATCTTTGCCCGTCATCCCCCTGGTCAAGACATTGGCTAAGTCAGTTCCAACACCACCAAGCGACACCAGGGGCATGCGCTCACCTCTCCTGCGACAGTGATGCCTCTGTCCTGCTCAGGAGTGAGCTCCCTGGGACAGGCTTCCCCTTCTAGGCCAGCGCTGGCTGCATTTCTAGACTGGCATCAGCCCAATCCTGTCCATTTGATGCTGGCCACTCCATCCCCGGTGATGCCTCAGCCATCGTCCTCGGACCCTTCACAGTCACCGACTGGCCTTCTCATAATACAGCTGACACCCGAGGGTCTGATGCCCAATCTCTCCACTCCGGTTAGACTGATGCCAGATGGTTCCCTGCCCCAGGGCCCAACGCCAGTTAACCTGATGCCAGTGGAACTGACGCCAAGGTTACCACAACCTAAAGAACCGATGCCGGGGCCTTCTCAGCCTACTCTGCAGATGCCTGCTTCCCTGGCTATGCCTCAGAAACCTACTCGCGGACCTTAATGCCCTTTTTGGGGCCTGGTGGGCATACTTCAAAGATAAGGATGCCCTGAAGGAGCCCTCAACCCCGACTCCTCGGGACCCTACTCCCAACCCAATAAAGAATCAAGCTCCCCCTAGGAAGTCCCCAACACCATCTCCTAGGGAGCCTACTCCACAACCAGATGGAGCTGGCGCCGGTCATCCAAAGAGCCACCAACAGACAGCATTATCGCTCACCCTCTCCCTCTCTGGACTCGGGCAAGTTGGGGGGTTATTCCTTCTCATCTTCTTACAATGATTCCAGGGACTCTGACCTGTCATCAGAACCAGAGGAGCCCAAGGACACACTACATAGTCTCTTCCAGATGACCTTAATTTTATGGATGTGATGAGGCACATCCAGTCCATCATGGGTTGGGACATGGAGGACGTGGATCCTGAGCGATGTTGGGTAGCTGTCTTCCTCTGTAAAAAGGAGTCCTTGCCTTTGGTTGTTCCTCTCCTTATTGACTCCTTCAAGGATGTCAGTCGGGCTGCTTGGAAACATCCGTCTACTACACCAACGACGTCCAAGAAGGCAGAAGGTATAATACCCCAAGGGATGAACTTTTTTATGGGTAGCATCCAGAAGCTGAATCGATTGTAATTAATGCTGCCCACAACTGCTCTAAGTAGCCCGGACACCTGCGCACACAGCTCCTTCAAGGACTCCAGGCAGACAGACCATTTTGGTAAGATCTATTTCTAGGGACATGGATATGTTGTTCATCCATACTCTCTGGCAGGTATCCTTGCCGCTTTAATTCTTGCCGGAAGGTCTTCAAGCTGGCTCCTCCCACCCACCCGGGTGGTAAAACTCTCGGCTCCACCCCATGACGCCAGATCTTCCTTACCGCTTGGAAGCTCAGGTTCCCTCCTTAGCGCTCTGCGTTTTAAGACTGGATCCTAATTCTTCGGTTCGTCCGAAATTGGTTTTGAAGTTTTCTAAACTTCGGTCTTCATCTTCCCTCGCGGCTGCGATGGACAAATCTGTTCCCGGCTTTCGGAGGTGCCCTTGTGGGCAGAAAATGTCCAGGACAGATCCGCACTCCACGTGCGTCTACTGCTTAGGCCTAGATCATGACCCGCAGGCTTGCGAGTTGTGCCGTTCTTTCAAACAACATGAAGTCTTGATATATTATGACTATTGCAGTTTGCCCCAGCCTTAGAACTGCTCCGTAGGTGAAAGTGTTAACTTCCATGCAGAGCATGGAGTTTAAGCCTGAAGCCTGGGTTCAAACTCTGTTTGGCTGGTTTCAAACCGAAACCAGTCAGATTCTTTACTCCGCCTCACTGAACAGTCGCTCCGGAGATTCCTCCTGTTGCTCGGTTCATTTCTTCGGTTTAAAGCGCTATTTCTCAGTTTAATTTAACCGCGATTTCATTATTTTAACAGCAAAACCGATCGGTTCAGGCTCTGTCTATGGTAATCGTAAGTAATAGATAGGGTTTTTTCTGTGTGGAACTTGTAAAGTATTATCGGTTCGGTTGACCCGATCGAGTTGTATTTAAATATAAGTTTAAAGCCTTTTAAGACTTTTTAGAGTGCGGTTCCCGGTTCTTATCGGTTCTAAAAAACAGGGATTTCATTACGTTTTTTCCCACGACCCGTGACACGGTTTGGAACCGATAAGGGTGTCTTGCCTGGCACTGCCATCAAAAGGGCAAGTTGGTTGGTTAGGCTGGCATCATGTCTGAGAAACCCAAAAGAAAAACCGGGCCCACTGGGTTTCAACACTGTAGTGTCTGTGGGGAAGCCTTTGCCAAGGCTGACCCACACACTACATGTGTCTATTGTCTGGGGTTTGACCACCTCAATTCAGACTGCCAGATTTGTAAAATTTCCTGCAGCCACCCTGGACAAGAGAGTGGGCAGGCTCAGGGAACAAGAGGCCAAAAGTCCGCTGACCGGATGGCCAGCCGGTTCGGTGCCAGCGAACGGAGGAGTGCTCCTCCTGACCAGGCGAGACTTCCTCGGGCAAGCGAAAAGCTGGCTCCGAGAGCCAGTTCCAGCAAAGAAATCTAAAAATCAGCAGGTTTGGAGTCCAAAATTCCTTCTCCAACTGCTGCTGAGATAACCAGGGCAATACAGATTGTCCAATCCCTGTCCCAGTTCCTCCGAACCACTCACTGTCTGGCAAAGGTCAGTTTGGTCGGTTCCAGTGGTTCAGGATTATGATATAGAAGAGTTCTATGAACCAGAGGAGGGATGAGGATTATGATCAGTGTGAATGTGACTTTGAAAGTCTGGATGTGCCCATTGAACCGGACATCTCTCCAGACAGACCTTCAGGTGAGTCTCCCCCTAGGCTTTCTGAGTCCCCTTCTCATTTTTTGTTTTATAAAAAAGTTGCTGAGACCCTCCAGCTTCCCTTAGAGGAGGCTTTGGATGAGCAAGAGGAGCCTGACTATGTGGAGATGATGGATATCCCAGAGTCCAGGAGGTTGTCCATCCCTTTTACATAAATCTTTTAGAAAACAAACAATAAAAATTTTAAAAGCTCCTAATTCTGTGCCTCCTGTGGATAAAAAGATGGACAGGAGGTACACTTTGTCAGGTCCTGATACAGACTTTCTTTCACAGCAATGCAGTCATGTTGGGGTAGTTCAGGCTGCAGCCTGTGATAAAGCTAATATTCCACTGGCTTCACATCCTCCTGACAAGGATTCCAGGAAGATTGATGCTATGGCAAAAACAATACATGGCAGCATCCTTGGGACTCAGACAAGCTAACTATATGGCTTATGTTGCAAGATACCAGAAATCTAGATGGGATACTGTCATGGCCTTAGCCAAACAGGTCCCTGGCCAGCTAGCAAAGGAGCTGGAGCGAGCAGGTGGCTCTTGATGGTATTGAGGCATCTAAGGTGCAGTTCCATGCTGCAGTAGATTCTAACGATGTATCCTCTAGAGTCATGGCTACATCTGTGGCTTTTCGCAGATTGGCCTGGCTCAGGTGTACTACTTTGTCACAGGATACCCAATCTAAGGCTATGGATTTTCCTGTGGTGGGAAATTCTCTGTTTGGGGAGCAGACAGAGAATTATATGAAGAAAATGGATGAATATAGAACCACTTACAGGAGTGCACAAGCCAAGGAACGGCAAGCCACTCCTCAGAGGCAGCCCCCCAGGGGTAGGGGTAGGCATTTTCACAGGCCTTTTTACCAGACTCAGGCCCCCTCCTCTTCAGCCTATGTACAGAGGGGGTTCTTCAGAGGGAGAGGCAAGGCATTTCCTGCAGCTCCTAGGGCACATGGCTGCCTCCACAGCTGTGGTGCAAGGAGCAAGATTTCAGATGAGGGACATTCAGTTCCATTTGAGAGCTTTCTGGTCTCAAAGAAGAGATCCTCTATCCAAGTTAATCCCAGTGACTGAACCCTGATCCAGGCCCTTCAGTGGTGGCAGGATCAGAGCAATCTGAGACAGGGGTGCCTTTCATCCCTCTGTCCCATTCCTTGACCCTTACTACAGATGCATCCCTCTTGGGATGGGAGCTCACATGGGTGACCTCTCCACCCAGGGATTATGGTCCCAGAGGAATCTCTGCTCCACATCAATCTGTTGGAACTCAGAGCTGTTTTTCTAGCACTTCAGGTTTTCTCTGCGTCTGTTCAGAACAAGGTGGTACAGGTCAGAACAGACAACACCACTACAATGTGGTACATCAACAAACGGGGGCACTCGGTCTTCGGCCTTGTGCACCGAGGCGATGAAGTTGTGGTCTCTGGCTTACTCCCTGAACACTTCCCTCATAGCAGTTCACCTCCCAGGCAAGAACAATGTCCTGGCAGATGCCCTCAGCAAGATTTCCCAGGCCATCACGAATGGTCACTGGATCCCTAGTACTGGGGATAGTGTTTGCCAGATGGGGCACTCCTCAGATAGATCTTTCGCAGCCCCAGACAATTATCAACTTCCACTGTTTTGTTGCAGGCCCCCAGTGTTGGGCTCAGTTCCTCTGGATGCCTTTCTCCTCGATTGGGAAGGGAAGTTTCTTTATGCCTTTCCCCCCTTCCCTCTCCTGTTCAAAGTACTTGTCAAAATCAGGTCTCAGCCCTGCAAAATGATCCTGATTGCTCCAGACTGGGCCAGCCAGCCCTGGTACCCACTCCTTCTGTCCTTAGCAGTCCATCTTCCCCTGTGTCTCTCCAGGAACCACAATCTGTTAACCTGTGCTCAGGGGAGAGTTTGGTATCCGAATCTCAAATCCCTCAACCTCAAGGCTTTGCTCTTGAGCGGTTAGAGTTTGCTGATTTGCAACTTTCTCAAAGTGTTCTCGAAATCCTGAAGGCTGCTAGAAGCCTTCCACCAGAGCTACCTATAACTCCAAGTGGAAAAGGTTTTCCATATGGTGTTCTGGGAAGCATGTTTCCCAGAATCTGCTGATCTACCCACTGTATTGGACTACATGGTCCGTCTTAATTCTTTGGGACTGAGACCAGCCACCTGAAAGTTCACTTGGCTGCTGTCTCTGCCTTCATTTCAGCAGGAAGCCCTCTTCTCTTTCTGCTCATCCTGTATTTTCCAAGTTTTTTAAAGGATTGCTTCACACAATCCTCCATTCAGGGACCCTGCCCGGCTTGGGATCTTAATATGCATTGCTCAGCTAATGCAACCCCCTTTGAGCCTCTGTCTCGGCAGCTTAAGTATTGACTTGGAAAACTGTATTTCTGGTAGCCATCACTTCTGCCAGGCGTATAAGTGAGTTACAGGCTTTATCAGTAGAAACTGACTTTATTTCCTTTCACAGGGATAAAGTGGTCCTCAGGACTAACAGGAAGTTTTGCCTAAGGTGGTTTCAGATTTCCACCTTAACCAATCTATTTCACTTCCAGTGTTCTTCACTGACCATTCTCCTCTGGCGAGAGGAGGCTGCACAACTAGATGTTAAGAGGGCCCTAAGTTACTACATAGAGCGTACCAAGGGTCACAGGTTTGACTCCCTCAACTGTTTCTCACTTATGGTGAGGTTGGGAAAGGGAGACCTGCCACTAAGAGATCCATTGCCAGGTGGATCGTTTCTTGTATCCAATTTTGCTATCAAAAGCTGGGTAAGGTTCCCCCCTCAGGCCTGAGGGCTCACTCTACCAGAGGTACAGCTGCATCTCTAGCTGCTGCTAGAGACATCCCTATCTTGGAGATATGTCAGGCAGCTACTTGGAAGACAGTACACACTTTCACCAAGCATTACTCCCTGGATATTCAGTCCAGGAGGGATGCTCGGTTTGGCACAGCCGTGCTTCAGAGCCTATTCCCTAAGTAGGTTCTGTTCCTCCTCCATGGAGGTACTGCTGTGTAGTCTGCAATAGTCATAATATAGCAAGACTTCATGTTGTTTGAAGAAAAAAATTACTCACCTTAGTAATGTTGTTTCTTCTAATGGAGTCTTGCTATATTATGACCTCCCCCCCCAGCCTGCCTCTCTCAGAACTCCTACTTTGGGGTATGGGGTGGGTAGTCCTCTGTTGGCATTTATTGATGCCCTCTTTCATGTTTGGGTGTTGTGTTTATTTAGTTATTTTATCTTAATTTTCTTGTCCACTGACTTGAGTCTTTGTGTTGGGACCAGCAAAAATGTGTTAATATATTAGTAGCCAGTTGGCTAGTGTAGGTTACAGCTTCCACACAGAACCTTAGTGAGTTTTTGCTCGTAAAGATCTGACTGTTTCGGTTTGAAACCAGCCAAACAGAGCTTCTGAACCGAGCTCGCGCTCTAAACTCCGTGCTCTGCATGGAAGTTAACTCTTTCACCTCCGGAGCAGTTCTAAGGCTGGGGCAAACTGCAATAGTCATAATATAGCAAGACTCCATTAGAAGAAACAACATTACATAGGTGAGTAATTTTTTCTTCTCGGCCAATGTTCTGGATGATCGTGCTGCCCGTTTGAAACTCGGGCACCCCGAGAAACGTTTTCTGCTGGTAAAATCCAAAGAGGCTCGTTGGGCGGTGTCCGCGGCGGCTGGCTCGGCTGAGCAGCTTGAGCAGATGATCGCCCTCGAGGAGGAGGCGCCCCAGGCCGCATCTTCTTCCTCCTCGGCTCCGGCATTTATCCCGCTCTCTCTGAGTTCCTCGTATACAGCTTCGTTCAAGGAGCTTTGCCAGTCCCTTTCCACGGAAGGAGAGGGGTCTTCGGGACATTCTTCTTGGCCCAAGAAAAGGGAATTGAAAGGTAAGTCCCATCATCGGCGTTCATGGGAGCGGGAGAGGTCCCCTTCCCCGGGCAGCCGACTGTCGACTTTGGTCGAGGTTGTGGCTGAGGCCGCTGGCTTCACGGTGCCCCCGTCAGGCCAGCCTGCCGAGACTCCCGTCTATGAAGTCGAGATTTTTCTCGATCCGTTAGACGGGCTGTCGACTGGAGAAGCCGACAACCCTACTTCACCGGTTCCCCCGGTGGATACTGAGGATCTGCCTGCTCCTTCGGGACCGCAGTCCCCGGTTAAAGTTCCCGAGCCGAGGGAAGAGCGGGTATCCCCTGCCCCTTCCCAGACCCACCCTCTGTCCCCCCGAGGGTCTCGGTCTTGGTCTTGGTCTAGGACCTCTTCTTGGTCCAGCCATTCCCGCCAACATCGGCGGTCTCATTACCGAAGTAATCGGCGACGCCGTTCTTCCTCGTCCTCCTCCTTGGGTGAGGAGAGGCTACGGCGCAAGTTGTGCTGGCGCTACGAGGATCTTATGTGGCAGCAGTTGCTGTTATCCGGGCCTAAGCCGACCATGGCCAAGACCCCGGCCATCAAGTGGCTGTTGCCTGAACGGCCGAAGCAACCACTCGTTCCAGTCGAGTTGCCCGCCCCAGGGCCGGTTGCTAAGCCGAAACCAGCTGGTCCACCGATTGTGGTGGAACCTCCGCCTCCACAACCAAAATCGGGGGCACCGACCAAGAATTCTCGGTCGGGTCATGGCCTGCCCTACAGGTTGTTGGTCACCCTCACTCCTGACCGTCCTCGGCAGGTGGAGGGTGGCTCAGGGCCGAGGCAGCTCTTGCAGACTCTTCGGAATCCGGCGACAATTCCTCCCTGTTCTCCAGGCAGTGCGATCTGGAGTCCTCCGGGGCCAGTCAGTGGACGATAGCCCATCGTCCTTCTTGAGTCTGCTTGACTCATCTCGAGTCCACCAGGATGCAGCTCGAGCCCGTGTCCAAGCAGGCCAGTATCCCGGAGATTCTGGACGAGGGATTTTCCCACGGAGGCCTTTCGGTGGCTGAGGCCATTGTCAGCCCAGCCTTGGAGCTTTGGCAGCGGCCTGCTTCCTGTCCTGCGCCCTTGGCCAGGATGGCCAGGAAGTATGCGGTCCCTACCGGCTCTTTGCCGGGTTTCTCGGAACACCCCTCTGCCGAGGGGTTGGTCACCGACAGCGTTTTCCGGCGTGCCGGTAACGCTCGGGATGTGAACAAGTCCCCCCGACAAAGAGTCCAAAAAGCTGGACTTTGCCGGGCGCAAGGTGTACGCTGCGTCCTCCCTCGGCCTCCGACAGGCCAGCTCGGCCGTGCTGATGGCACGCTTCTCCCACGCCCTCATGGGCTTCCTGGATGAGGTTGTTCCTCACCTCCCGCCTGACCTACAGACCACGGTCCGCCAGGTGCGGGACCAGGGTAGGGCGGTGGCGAAGCAGCAGCTCCAGACTGCTCTGGACATAGGTGATTCCTGTGCCAGGTCAGTAGCGGCCACGGTGGCCATGCGACGCAGGGCGTGGCTGAGGATATCCACCTTCACGGCGGATACCCAGCACAAGTTGGCAGACGTCCCCTTCTTGGGGACTGACCTCGTCAGCCGTGGAGTGGAGGGACACCTCCAGCGGATTGAGAAGTCCAATGCCACTCTGGACTCAGTCACCTCTGCCCAGAGGGACAAAGGCCGCCGTCAGCAGCAGAAGTCCTTTCGTCCTTCGGTCCCTGTTTCTCGACTGGCCCAGCAGCACCAGCAACAGGGCCAGCAGGCTCGCATTTGGCGTCCCAAGCCCAAGCCGACTGCTTCCTCCAACAGGAATCAAGGAGGTAAAGGCCCGGGAGGTCCCTCGGCCAGTTCTTCCTCCAAGCCTGCCCAGTGACTGGTTGAGGGTTGCCGCCCCCAACCTCGTCACTCCCCCCCTGGGTTCCCCCCATGGGGGGATGGCTCCGCCACTTCCTTTCCGCCTGGTCCACTATCACCACGGACCGCTGGGTGTTGGAGGTGGTAGGAAAGGCCTGCCTCTGGAGTTCGAGCAGGTCCCGCCTTTTCGAGCCGTTGCCCCTCGGGGGGGCCACGGGGTCCGCAGCCTCGCTGTCGGCCCACCGGGCCGATATTGCCCTGCTCCTCGAAAAAGAGGTAGTCAGGAAGGTGGCGGATCCTCCTCCAGACCCAGGGTTTGTGTCCAGGTACTTCCTGGTCCCAAAACGGACGGGGGGCTGGCGCCCCATTCTCTACCTGCATGACCTGAATGAGTTCCTACGGTCTCGGACCTTCAGGATGGTCACTCTGGCTCAGATAATCCCATCCTTGGAACGAGGCGTGTGGTTCTGCTCCCTGGACCTCCAGGACGCGTTCTTTCACATCCCAATCCGTCCGTCCCATCAGAGGTTCCTCCGCTTCAGAGCGGAGGGATCCCTTTATGAGTGCCAGGCCATGCCCTTCGGCCTCTCCTTAGCTCCCAGGGTCTTCACCAAATGCATGGCAGTGGTGACAGCATTCCTGCGGCGCCGAGGGGTCCGGGTGTACCCTTACCTGGACAACTGGCTGATAGCAGCCCCCTCTAGGCTGGAGGCGGAGCGGTCCAGAGATCTGGCCCTCCAGGTTTGCTCTCAGGTTGGCCTCCTCATCAACGAGGCCAAGTCGGAACTCGTGCCAAAGCAGGTGATTCTGTTCATCGGGGCAGAGCTTGACTCTCTGCGAGCCAGAGCACGGCTCCCGGCGGACAGGGCCGAGGTTCTTTCCTCCTTTGCTCAGTCATTTCTGGTTGGGCAATTGCGCCCTGCCCGGGACTTCCTGCGCCTCCTGGGCCTCATGGCGGCCTGCACCAGCGTGGTCCGTTGGGCCCATTGGTACATGCGTCCCCTTCAATGGGGACTGTCCAGTTAATGGTCACAACGCCGCGATCCGTTGAACTGGCCTGTGACAGTGACCCAGGAGATGTGGAACGCTCTCCAATGGTGGATCATTCCAGCACATCTGCAGGAGGGTATCCCGTTCGTTCGCCCCGAGCCGACGGTCTCTCTCTCGACCGATGCATCTCTGATGGGTTGGGGTGCCCATCTGGGGGAACACTGAGCGCACGGCCTCTGGTCCCCTCGGGAGTCCCGATGCCACATCAGCCTGCTGGAGCTCTGAGCGGTCCGTCTAGCTCTCACCGCCCGCTCTGTTTCTACGGGTCAAGTGGTTCAGGTCCAGACGGACAACACCACGACCATGTACTATCTGAACCGCCGGCGGGACGTGCTCCATGCTGTTATGCAAGGAAGCTCTCAGATTTGGTCCCTAGTGCGCAGCCTGGAGGCAGATCTTCTAGCCATTCACATGGCAGGAGCCTCCAACACCCTGGCCGATGCCCTAAGCGGGATGGGGCTGCGTCCTCACGAGTGGTCTCTCCTGCCGGAGGTAGTACAAGATCTCTTCTCCCACTGGGGCATGCCTCAGGTGGACCTGTTTGCCTCAAGGGAGAATGCGAAGCTGAGTCTGTTCCATGCCCGCCCCCCTCAGCAGGGCTCGCTGCAGAGGGATGCCTTCTCGAGGCCGTGGACCCTGGGCCTCTTCACGCCTTTCCTGATTTCCTTTGATCCACAAGGTGCTTCTCAAAGCGAGGAGGACAAGGCGCGAGGTGATTCTGGTAGCCCCAGGCTGGCCCGCCAGTTCTGGTATCCAGATCTCCTCAGCCTCAGCTCCAGGCTCCCGAGGCGGCTTCCAGCCCGCCTGGACCTGATCTCAGTCAGTCAGGGGAAGGTATTCCATCCGGACCTTCAATCCCTGCACCTGACTGCCTGGTTCCTGAGCGGCTAGAGTTCCAGGCTTTGGGTCTTTCAGACGAGGTCCTCAACGTCGTTGAGGCGTCCTGTAAGGAGTCGACCAAGAAATGCTATGCCTTCAAATGGAAAAGGTTTTCCATTTGGTGCCAGGGGAAGGGCTTGGACCCTTCTGACTGCCCCTTGGCAAGCATTCTGGATTACCTGTGGTCCGTTTCTGAGCAGGGCTTGATCCGATGACCCTTAAGAATTCACCTGGCAGCCATCTCTGTACAGTATGGGCAAGAAGCAGTCGGGTCGCGCAGGAGGAGGTGGTCATGCTTTTCAAAGGCCTTGATCACATATCCTCCTGTGCGAGAGAACCTCCACCTCCGTGGGATCTACTGCTGGTTGGCTGCTCATGGGCAAGTCATTCAACCACACTGCACAGGTGTGATCTTCACACTTGTCGTGGAAGACCGCCTTCTTGGTGGCTATCACGTCCAGCCAGAAGGATGGGAGAGCTCCAGGCGCTTTCCATCGAGCCTCCTACCTGGTCTTCCACAGGGACAAGGTTGTCCTGCGCCCCCACCCGAAATTCCTTCCGAAGGTGGTGTCGGAGTTTCACCTTAACCAGGTGTTGACTCTGCCGGTGTTCTACCCCAGTCACACCTCGGAGGCCGAGTATAGGCTCCATACTTTTGACCCTAGACGAGCGCTCGCTTATTATAAGGAGCGGACGGCTGAAGTTCGGGGAGAAGTTCGCCAGCTGTTTGTCACCTACGATGAAGCTTCACCTGCAGACCTGCAGCAAAGCGGACGATAGGCAGGTGGATCACCTCCTGCATAGAGCTCTGCTACGGGTTGGCGGGCATGGACCCTCCCAGAGGGATAAGAGCTCATTCTACCCGCTATACTGCTGCATCGGTAGCTGCTTCCAGGGACCTCCCTATCCAGGATATCTGCAGGACTGCTACCTGGAAGTCGGCACATACCTTTATTACCCACTACCACATCGACCTCGAGTCACGCCGGGATGCTGGTTTTGGGGCCTCGGTTCTCCAGTCTCTCTTTCCCAAGTAAGTATCGGGGTGCGCTTGCTCCCTTCTCCTGGAGAACTGCTTGAGTCTGCCAGAGTATGGATGAACAACATATCCATGTCCTAGAAATACAGGTTACTCACCTGTAACAGGAGTTCTAGGAATGGTATGTATTGTTCATCCTACGACTCACCGACCTCCCGGCTTGACGCTGACAACCTGAGCTTCCAGCGGCCAGATCTGGCGTCATGGGGCGGAGCCGAGAGTTTTACCACCCGGGTGGGTGGGAGGAGCCAGCTTGAAGACCTTCCGGCAAGAATTAAAGCGGCAAGGATACCAGCCAGAGAGTGTGGATGAACAACATATACCATTCCTAGAACTCCTGTCACAGGTGAGTAACCTGTATTCCTCTGCCACCTGCACTATCCGTTCCCTAAACTTTCTTGCCCACATGGTCCAATGTCAGAATGCCCTGTGGGAGAAAGCTTTGGAGGTGGCTCAAGCTCAGCCTGATCTTCCTGGAAAGGCTGAGCTGTTACACCTTCACAAATCAGGCTCAGATGTTGGGACTCACGTTCTCCGAGCCTCTTATAACTGTGGCTTTAGAAGTTTCTTAGGCACTGTAAGATTCTAGACCCCCCTTTCAGAGGCCCCATTTTGTTTGGTGAGGATTCTCAAAATATAATCACTCGCCTACAAGTATGCGTCAAGGCTTTACATTCAGTTCAAAGCATTGTACCAATCTCAACCTTTTGTAAATCATCCCAGCGGCAGCCCTTTACTCTCACCTCCACGCAGCAACCCAGAGGCCAAAAGCACAGAAGTGCCTTTAAGTGAAAGGCTACTTCCCAAGCTACCGGATACTCTGCCCCCAGAAATTCCCAGGCCATGTTGTCTGCCCCACCTCCTCTGCCTGACTTCTTATGCGACCCACCCTCCCCCAGCTGAATCCCTGGGGGAGGTTGTGGGGGGTCGTTTCTCACTCTACAGAGAGGGTTGGTGCAGATTGACCTTGGATCAGTGGGTTCTGCAGTTAGTAGAACAGGGGCACACTCTGGAGTTTTTGGCAGTTCCTCTGGACAATCCTCCAGATCCCTCCCATTACCCTCATGCCTATGTCACCCTTATCCAAGAAGAGATCCAAATACTCCTGAGAAAACGGGCCATAGAACCCGTTCCACTTTCTCAGTGAGGAAAGGGATTCTACTCACATTTCTTCCCATCTCCAAAGAGAACCTGAGATCTGCGTCCCATCCTGGACCTCAGCCACCTGAACCAGTTCATAAAATACAAACGGTTCAGACTGGTCACTCTTCCTGGCCTTCTCCATTTGCTTCATCAAGGGGATTGGCAGTGTTCTCTGGACATTCAGGATGCTTATCACAGCTTGGTGTTCCCACCCCGCAGAAGGTTCCTTCACTTCCGTTTCCAAGGAACCCACTACCAGTTTTGCCCTGTGTCATTCAGCCTGTCTTCTGCCCTTTGAGTCTTTACAAAGTGTCTCCCAGTAGTAGCAGCAGCCTTCAAGAGGGACGGCCATAATATCTTCCCTTACCTAGACATCTGGCTTCTGACAGCCCCCACCAAGGAGCAGTTGCTGAGAACCATGGAGGCTTTCACTCTGTTTCAGGATCTGTGGATAACTCTCCACCTCTCCAAGTCCTCTCCTTAGCCAGGTCAGAGACTTCAGTACATTGGGGCAATCTTGGACACCGCCCAAGGCAAAGCCTTTCTTCCCCCAGATAGGGCAGAATGCCTTCAGGCACAGGCTCACCTGGTCTCATCGTCTCGCCAGGTTCCAGACAGAGCTTTTCTATGACTACTGGGACATATGACGGCACCCATTGAAACAGTTCCTCTGGCTTGCCTGCACATGAGGGTAGACCAGTGGAACCTTTGGGTCCAATGGGATCAGCGCACAGATGATTTGGAACAGCTGGTGTCGGTGTCCAACTCTGTGCGACAGACTTTGATGTGGTGGCTGAACCCCTCCAGTCTCTCCAAGGGGGTCCACTTCCGATCAGAGTCACCTCATCAGGTCCTAACAATGGACATGCTGGGCCAGGGCTGGGGTGCCCATCTTACCAACTGCCAGACTCAAGGGTCCTGGTCCCCACTGGAGCAGCATCTCCACATCCAGTGTTTTGTTTTGAAGATGTGGGCTATCATATGCACTCTTCAGGCCTTTGAGATGAACCTGCTCCCAGGCCCTTTGTTGATTCAGACTGACAATATGACAGTGCTCTTTTATATAAACAAACAGGGG
Organism: Neoceratodus forsteri; assembly: GCA_016271365.2. Lineage (NCBI taxonomy): Eukaryota > Metazoa > Chordata > Ceratodontiformes > Ceratodontidae > Neoceratodus > Neoceratodus forsteri. The sequence continues at coordinate 1,482,045,438 of CM057453.1, read as the reverse complement.
GGTACTCATTCTTATCCCCTCTACAGAGAGGCCATGAGAGTTTGGTATTGGGCCATATAGAACCACCTGGACCTAACTTCTGTGCATGTTCCAGGCTTTCAGAACACCTTGGCTGGCAGTGTAAGCCATTCCCGATCCTAGACACATGAGTGTGAACTTCTTCCTTCAGTGGTCGAAGATCTCTTTGACAGGTGGGGCCGCCCAGAGCTGGACCTATTCGCATCCCCATTCAGTACCAAACTACCCAGTTTCTGCTTGCTAAATCCAGAGCCTTATGTTTTCTGGCGAGACATGTTGTCCCTCTCTTGGACAGGGAGGTTTATGTATGCCTTCCCTCCCTTGCCATTACTGCAGAGAGTACTTCTCAAGTTGCAGTCAGAAAGGACAGATATGATCCTAATATCTCCTTGCTGGCCACACCAGATATGGTTTCCATTCCTCCAGCAACTACTAGCGGAACTTCAATTCCCCTCCCTCTGTGCTCCGATCTACTTTCCTAGGGCCTCAAGTCAATAACCTTCCACTAAAGCCACTTATGCCATGACGTGGAAGTGGTTCTGCATATGTGCCGCCACTCGCCACCTAGATCCCTTTACCAGCCAGTCTGGAGAGACTCATTCTCGAGTACCTCCTTTCCCTATTGGACTCGGGCTTGAGTTACACATCAATTAAGGTGCACCTATCCACCATCTCTGTATACCATGCACCTATAGCAGGTAAGACTCTTGCCCAGCTTGACCTTTCCCACACTTTCCTGCGGGGCATACTGCATTTGAAACCTCCTATCAGGGATCCCGTTTCTCCCCTGGGATCTTTCACTCATTTTTGAAAAGCTTACTTTGCCTACCTTTGACTCTGCCGCAAGCTGCGAGTTGTGCTTTCTTTCATGCAAAGTGTTATTTTTAGTTGCTAGTACTTCTGCTTGAAGGATTTCCGAGCTTCAGACTCTGATGTGTAAAGAGCCTTGTTTAGTTTTCCACAAGGACACGGTGTCCTTGAGGACCAATCCTGTGTTTCTTCCTAAGTTGGTATCTGAATTTACTCTGAATGAAGACATCCACCTGCCTTACCCAGAGTATTCAAATCCAGGGGAGGTCTTACTACATACTCTGGACTTGCACCGGGTGCTTTGCTGTTATTTGGACTGCACCCAAGCCATCTGAAAAATCTGATCAGTGATTTGTTTCATTCACTCCGAGGAAAGATGGGGCTTCTGTTTCAAAACAATGTTTGTCCAAATGGTTAGTCAGTTGCATTATTTTTTGCTACCACAAATACGACAAGCCTTTACCAGGCCCAGTTAAAGGCCATTCTACCAGGGGAGTAGCTGCTTTGTTTGCCTCCTTCAGAAATGTGTCCATTGCTGACATTTGTGCAGTGGCCACTTGGAGTTCTGTCCACACTTTCATCCGGCATTACAATCTGGACATTGCTTCTAGGCACAGGGCAGGTTGTGGTCTGGCAGTCCTACAGGACCTGCTCTCTTGAGGGCCTTACACTGACTTCTGCCTCCGCTCAACTGACTGGGATCAGTCCTTTCACTGCTTGGGACTCCGTCCTAATGGTGTTACCTATTGCAGGAGCCCTCTTGAAGTGAAATGGAACAGTTACATAAGAAGTTACCGTAATAGTAGATCTTTGATAGGAACTCTTACAGCAGGTGCTGCTTTCTCTCCCTCCATCTCCTTGGTGACTGCTTCTCCTTCTCTGTTAACCTCTTTCCTCAATGTAGAGGAACCTCCTTGGTTCTTCAATTTCTGTATATGCTGGAGTCTCCGGGAGAATTGAGGTTGGGCTGGGGGACTGCCCCTTTTATACCATAGACAGATGTCGAGGGTAGGCTGGCATATGGGGCGGTCCCCAGCTGTATTCTACTAGCTAGAAGTTTTCCGTGGGGTCCTGCTGCCTGCCGGCCCCAGTCCTAACAGCGTTACCTGCTGCAAGAGCTCCTCTTAAAGATCTGCTGTTACTGTAAGCTCTTGCGTAACTGTATTTTCTGTCTGCAGAAGTGCTGGCACTTTTGAAGTCACAGACACAAACCCATGAAGGTAGCACATCAGTGCTACTGCATTTGTGTTATCTGGAAACAGTTGTATGTTATTTGTTTTACCTGATGATGGCTGTCTGTGGTTGTTTGTGTGGTCTTGTCTTTCTGCTGCTTGGGGAGGTTGGGGAGTTAGGGTTGGAAACCGAAATGCCACATTTCCCTACTTTAGTGCCATTAAGTTGAACCCTAACTGGTGCAATAGTGCAGTTTTTTTGCCATGTATATGTGTCGTCCTCCCCACCCTCTCCCACCTAGCCTATTTATTTCCTCTCTATTCACTGTGCCCCCCGCTGCTCCTTTGCCTCCTTTTGCACATATCCCCTTTTTTTATGGCGCTCAATTTGTTCACATAGTTGTGGTACTCGTAAAATGCTGAATTGTGCTGAGGTTAATTCTGCTTGTACAAAAGCAGATTGTCAGTGCAAATCCCAACACTTACCTAGGTGCTGTACTCGCACTCTGATGAAATGTATTGTGATGTCCTGATTTTATTTCTGACTGTATATTTAATCTTGTATCTCCTACCTGATTGTTTCCTGGGTCGCACCTGGAAATGAGCTCTGGCTCAGCGTGACTTCCCCCGTCATTTTGGGGTTCTGATGCCATAGCTTTAGCTCGAGTTTCAGGAGAAGGAAGCCTTATTCCTCTATTGATTGTACTGCTGGGGTGAAGAAAGGAGAGCATATTCTGTTTTGCTGGGTTCTGTGATCAAACCTTGATTTCTCACACCATTGAGAGCTGCCTTCCTATGCCTCAGTAGCCAGTGACTGACACGCATCCTGTGTTTTGGTTTTTTTTGTCAATAAAGACTTGTATCCTTAATTATTTATCACTAGTACCAAGGCCATTTTATTATGAATATTCTGAAATAATAGAAATCTCAAAAAAGTAATATTCTAGCAACAGCTAAGTTCCTATAAAACCATTTGTCATGTCCAGCTGATGGAAAGGTTTTTTATTTGGTGGGGTGGGGTGCTGTGGTAGCACTGTGGAATGAGAATATGTTAGCGTTAAACCAGGACAGAGCATGGTTCTACTGCATAGTTGATTCAACAAAACTGTTTTATTGTCTTGCTGTAGCTCTAGCAGGCTAGCAGTAAAGAGTGGATATCAAGCTAATTGAATGAACTGTTTTTCTTCTTTAGGCTGGTTTATTTATCGATAAAGGTGTGAAAACCACCCAGGCAGATGCGTCGGACCCTAGAGAGTATCTGTGCTTGGACAACAGTGCAAGGTAGGTTAAAAAGAAAATCAGCATTGGTCAGATGATAAAAATACTTTTCTCTGAAAGGCTTGAGAGATGTTCTGACGGTGTCAGCGCAGTATGTTGGAAAGCTTTCTCAAAAATCTTTGTTGCTATGCTAGAAGAAAAAAATATATTCTCAGACTGTTACTTACTAGAGCAGACTGCTTTCCAGCCAGGGTCCAGGTTTATTCATGAGTGATCAAACTGTGCCTTTGGTTACTAGTATGCTGAATCTCCTAGGTCATTCCAGCAAATGCTGATGCACACACAATAACAGCAGGAAGGGTCAGTAATAGTGAGTGTGACCTGTCGAGGAAGCCAGTGTTTCTGTTAGTCTTGCTGAGCACAAAAGGAGGTGATGAGCAGAGGTTCAGATGTTGAGGCTTGAGAGTAGAAAGGCAATGCTTTAAAAAAATAAAAACAAAGGAGAGGAATTTGAGTGCTTCTAGGGGTGTGGATATGGTTCGTTTATCCACACTCTCTGGTAGTTCCACTAGAACAATGTTATTGGCTGGATGTTTTTAAGCTAAACTGCTCCCACCACTGGGGTGGTATATCCCCTGACTCTGCCCTGTGATGTCGGGTCTTTCTTTGTGCTAGAGGAACAGGTCACCTACTTCACGCACCACTTAGGATTTTTTCTGCGCCATAGGGCAAACCTTTTCTTCAGAGTTTTCAAAGTTAATTGTTTGTAGTTTTGCAGTTTTTTTTTACTCAATTTCTGGACCAATGACGGAACACAAGAAACCGGGATTCAGATTCTGTGTTCTGTGCCACCAGTAAATGTCGGTCACTGATCTGCATGATATGTGCATGTACTGCGTGGACAGGCAGCACGATGTAGCCAGATGTGGCCTGTGCTTATCCGTACTTCTGAGTCCCTTGAGAACCGAAAGCTCCAGCTAGCGCTGGGTCTGTCTTTGGAACAGGATTTGAAGGTTTGCCCTAAGGGACGCATAAAGGCCTCCGCTGTGGCCGGATGTGCCGAATGGCTTGTGGCCCTTGAGGCAGAAGCAGCAGCTGCCACAGTGGGCAACTCCTCAGTCTCTGTGCTTTTCCCACCTGGGCCCATTGTCGGAGAGTCTTTAACAGATCAGTCCCCCCAGACCTTGGGGGAGAGCCCTAACCTCCGTGGTTCTAATTCTGAGCACCACTGGTGCTGGTCATGGGATGGGGAGATCATGGTTGTCTCGATCCCACAACTCACCTGACTGTTGGACGTCTCTCAAGTGCCCCTTGGCCAAGGCACAGGTCGAAGGCTCTTTGGCTCTGCCACAGAGCCAGTCGACCTTGGCTCCGGTTGACCAAGCCGTCAAGATTTTTCTCTACCCAGTCGACCAGTTATCGGACGAGGTGTCTGCCTCACAGACCTTGGTGCTCCCAATTCTCAGTCAGGAGGATGTGGACCAGTCAGTGACCCCATTCAGTCCTTCCAGGGAACAGCGTCTACCCAGGTTTGGGTCTTCGACACCCTTGTTGCTTAGGTCAATAGGCATGTCATCTATGGCCAACTGCAGGAAGACTTCTCTCGCCATTGACCGGGTGGTTGACAGTCGAGGTCATGGTGGAGGTGTTTACGCTCTCGGTCCCACTCAACCGGGAGGCACTGCCATCAGCGCTTCTCGTCCTCCTTATCCTTGGGTGAGGAGAGGCACCAGTGTGAGTTGCACTGCTGCTATAAGGAGTTCCTCTGACAGCAGTGGGCCTTCACAAGGCAGGGCTCTAATCCAAGGACCTTTGGTCCTCTGGCAGCTGCCAGTGGTTACTCCAACAGTCCCAGTTCTGCAGGTGCTGCCCACACCTGCTTCTCTGCTGATTAGGGTGGAGTTGTCATGTACATCCTGACATCCACCAGTTGGTGCTCCAGCTAAGGAGGCTGGCTGTGTGGCTACTGGTTAGCCAGGCTAGTTGTCGGTTCGGATTACCCTGGATGAGGATTCCCGTGAGGTCCGTGACGAACTATGGCAGAGGGTCATCTTTGAGGATTCATAGAATGGCTCATATCAGAATTCCACGGCCCCCTCAGGACTCCGTTAGTCACCCATGGCTCAGTCGAGGAGCCTTCCACTGACCATGGGCTGCTGTCCTTCAGTGGGCTGCTTCAGCTTATCTCGGAGTCCATATTGATTCTGTTAGAGCCAGTCCAGAAGAGGGCTAAGTATCCCTCTCGTGGATCTCTTGGACCGGGATGAATCCTTGGGGGTTGCCTTCCTAGTGTTTTGGCAGCATCCTGCCCGGTACCCTTGGCCTGCATGGTCTACAAGTACACTGTCCCTACAGGCTCCCTTTCAGGGTTTTCAGGCCACCCTTCGGCCGAAGGTCTGTTCGTGGATTTGGACACCAGTGGGATATGGGTAAGCCTCCGGACAAGGAGCCTTGTAAGATTGACCATGAAACACACACACACACACACACACACACACACAAAAAGCATACTGCGGCTACTCTGGGTCTCCGTCGGGCTAACTATGTCATCATGATGGCTAATTATGGTTATTCCCTGATGGAAATATTTGATGTGGTCTCCCCCCACCACCATCCAGAGCAGCAGCTGGTGATGGAGCTCATCAGAGACCACAGTCAGTCACTGGCTAAACACCAGCTCTGGACAGCCTTGGACAAGGCCGAATCTTGTGCCTGTGCGGTGGCAGTGGCTGTCTCCTTGTATTGCAGGACTTGGCTGCATTTGTCCACGCTCCCCCCCCCCCCAAGATATCAGGGTACTAAGTGAGGTAGACACCAACATGGAGATGTTGATAGGGAGAAGTGCATGGGGTAAATGAAGAAAGTGACAAATGCAATAAGGACATGGATGGGGCAAAAAAGGGTAAGGCCATCAAGAAATGGAGAGTAATGAGTACCAATGCCCGTAGTCTGGGCAACAAGCTCCCTGAACTGGTGGCCTTGATGGAAGAGGGATGCCTGGATATCGTAGTAGTCACAGAAACATGGTACACAGAGAACCATGTCTGGGATGTTAACATACCAGGGTACACAACCTACAGGAGAGACAGGGAGGGCAGAAGAGGAGGGGGAGTAGCTGTCTATGTAAGGGAAGAAATAAAAGAAGTGAAGCAAAAGAGTAAACTGGGAGGAAAGGAGGCACTGTGGGTCACCTTAGAGACTGGAAATGGCACCACAATCCACACAGGGGTTGTAGACAGACCCCCATCTCGGGAAGGGAATGGACAAGGGTATGATAGAAGGCATCCTTAGGATGGCAGAGAAAGGGGAGCTACTGCTGATGGGGGACCTGAATATGCCAGATGTTAACTGGAGCACCTTTGCTGCAGCCACATTCAAGAGCAGGGCCATTCTCGATGCCCTGCAGGGGGCATGCCTCAGACAGCTAGTGTTGGAACCCATTCAGGAGGGAGCAATCTTAGACCTCATACTCTCAATTGGGGATAGTGAGAGGATCTCTGATCTAGAAGTGGGTAGCCATCTGGGAACAAGTGACCACCTGTGGTTCACGATAAACTCAGCTGCAGAACCAAGCCATACAAAAGTGAGGGTACTGGACTTCAGGAGGGCTGACTTTGGCAGGATGGGAAAGTGCCTTAGAAAAGTACTAGCAAACAGGCAAGGAGGAGGGATGGAGCAACAGTGGAGAAACATCAAAACTGCCATCACAGAGACGACAAGCCTTTGTGTGACACAAATAAATCAAAACGAAAGAAAAAGCCACTATGGTTCTCATAAGAGGTGGCGGGGAAGGTTAAAGATCATGTGCAATGGTTTTTACATATTTTTTATAAAAGCTTGAAAAGCTGAAATTCAAGTCTTTATGTCATGATTAGTGCTTCCTGAGAATTTCATGCTGTTTGGTGTTGTGGTTTTCTTTAAATCAGCATTTGTTAACTTGCTCTACAGTGGCTGAAAACAGTGGAGTTATTTCTGTCCTCTCAGTCAAACTTAGAGTGCAATGACATCATTTTGGAGCAGCTTGCTGTTTCAGATTCCCAATCAGAGCAGTAGTTTATAGAGTTAATAATTTGCTGAGCTCTCCAAGTTTCTTACAAACACAGTCTCTGGCCTGTGTTTAGATAGATCAGCTTAAAATATAACATTATCTTCTCATAGAAAGCTGATCATTTTAATTTCAATGCTGAATTGAAGTAGTGGAAATCTTTCTCTGTGAGAAATTAGCTTGTCTGTATCACAGCTCTCAGTTCTTTCTAATTAAAACTCTGATTGTTTTTCTAACTATATAACACAGAGCTATTAGATGCATATGAAATAAATCTAATTCTAGGGACATGGATATGTTGTTCATCCACACTCATTGGCAGTATCCTTGCCGCTTTAAATCTTGCCGGAAGGTCTTCAAGCTTGCTCCTCCCACCCACCCGGGTGGTATAACTCTCGGCTCCGCCCCATGACGCTAGATCTTCCTTACCGCTTGGAAGCTCAGTTCCCTCCTTAACGCTCTGCGTTTGCGACTAGTTCCTATTTCTCCGTTCTGGATTTAAAAATAATATTTTGCAAAAGACTTCAGTCTTCGATCCTCGCGGCTGCGATGGACCATCGACTCAGATTTGGAGATGCCCATGCGGTCAGAAGATGTCTCGAGACGGATCCACACTCCACGTGTGTCTACTGCTTAGGCCTTGAGCGACCCGCGAGGCTTGCGACCTGTGCTCATCTTTCTCGACCTCGTCCTCGAACACGTGCTGCCGATTGCAACTGGGCGTCCCGAGAACGTTTCCTCCGGTGAAGTCCAAGGAGGCCCGGTCGGCGGTGTCGGGCGGCTTTCGGCGGATCAGCTCGGCCGGATGGTCGCCCTCGAAGAGAGGCGGCCTTGAGCCGTCTTCCTCGGCGAGCATTTATCCCGCTCTCTGGGTTCTTCCTACGCTTCCTTTAAGGAGCTTTGTCTGTCCCTCTCCACTAAAGGAGAAGGGCCTGCGTCTGCTGGACCTTATTCTCGGTCCAAAAAGAGGGACAAAGTGAGTCCCCTCGATCGGCGGCTCTTGGGAGGCGGGAAAAGGTCCCTCTCCCGGGCACGTGGGCCGTCAGCCCGAGTCGACAGCTCGGCTTGGCCACTGGCCTCACGGGTGTCCCCGTCAGGTCAGTTGGCCGAGACTCCCACTGATGAGTCGAGATTTTCTCGACCCATTGACGGGCTGTCGCCTTTAGCAGCCGAGTCCCCTCCCGGTTCCCCGGAGAGGTTGAGGATCCGTGGGCTCGCCTGTGCCTCCGGTTCGGAGCCCTCGGATGGACCTTCCGAGCGAAGGAGTGCGGTTCCGTGACACCTCCCGCCCGACCCGGAAATTCCGGGACTCTCGGTCTCGGTCTCGGACCTCTTGGCGGTCCACGCGTTCCCACGTCATAAGCGGTCCGGTCTCGGCACGCGAGTAAAGCGGCGTCGCCGCTCGTCCCTCGTCCTCCTCCTCGGATGAGGAAGCCTGGCGTAAATACGTCGACGATGCGAGACCTTATGTTGCAACAGCTCCTCCTGGCCGGGAATAAGCCGACTCCGGCGCCTTCCCGGCCATTAAGTGGCGCTGTCACGGGCAGCGACCAACCCCTCGACTTGTCCGAGGCCTATACCCAGGCGGTTGTTCGGCCAGACCAACTGCTCCACGATTCGGTGGAACCTCCGCCTCCACAGCCACCAATTGGGGCTCCGACCAAGGATTCTTGGTCAGCTTAAGATTACCCCATCGGCTGTCAGTTACCCTCACTCCGACCGACCTCGGCGGGTGAAGGGTGGCTCAGGCCAGAGGCAGCTCTTCGAGGACTCTTCGAGTCCGAGCGATTCCTCCTTCTTCTCCAAGCGACTGGACTTGGAGTCTTCAGGAGGTCAGTCAATGGGCGATAGCCCGTCGTCCTTCCTAGGACTGCTTGGCTCATCTCGGAGTCTACGGGATGGAGCTCGAACCCGTTTCAAGCGGGCCAGGTATCCCCTCACGGAGATTCTGGACGAGGGATTCTCGTGAGGAGGCCTTTCGGTGGCCGAGGCCATAGTGGGTCGGCACTGGAACTTTGGCAGCGCCCTGCTTCCTGCCCTCGCCCTGACCCAGGATGGCCAGAAGTATCACGGTCCCGTTCCTTGTCCGGTTTTGAACACCCTCTGCTGAGGGGTTGGTTACCGACAGCGTTTTCCGGTAGCGCCGGCAGCGCCAGGGATATGGACAAACCTCCTGACAAGGTCCAAGAATTGGACTATGTCGGGCGAAAAGTCAGTCTCGTCTCTCTCGGCCTTCGTCAGGCCAGTTCGGCGTCCTCATGGCACATTTTCCCATGCCCTGTTGGGCTCCCTGGATGAGTCATCCTCATCTTCCCGCCCGATCTGCAGACTACGGTTAAGCAGGTGCGGGACCAGGGCAGGAGCAGTGGCCAAACAGCAGCTCCAGACTGCTTTGGATGTAGGGACTCATGTGCTAGATGCGGTGGCGGCGCAGTGGCTATCGTCGGCGGAGCTTGGCTGAGATATCCACCTTTACTTCGGATACCCAGCACAAGTTGGCGGATGTTCCCTTTTGAGGACTGACCTCTTGACCCTGGGGTGGAAGGTCACCTGCAGAGGATCGAAGTCCAATGCTACCTTGGACTCGGTCTCTTCCGCTCAGAAGGACAAAGGCCGCAAACCACAGCCTAAGCCCTTTCGTCCTTCTCTGCCCCGGCCCGGCCCAGCAACGTCAGGGCCCAGCAGGCTCGGCCTTGGCATCCCAAACCCAACCGGCGGCTTCCTCTAACAGGAGGCAGGGAGGAAAGGGCCCAGGAGGTCCCTCGGCGGTCCCTCCTCCAAGCCTGCCCAGTGGCCAGGCTGAGGGGTGTCGCCCCCATCCCGTCACCATCCCCTGGGTCCCCATGGGGGGCTCCGGCACTTCCGTTCCGCCTGGTCCGCTGTTACCACGGACAGGTGGGTCTTGGAGGTGGTGGGAAGAGGCCTGCCTCTGGAATTCGAAGCAGGCACCACCCTTGAGCGTCGCCCTCGGAAGCCGGGATCCCCAGCCTCACTGGCCCGGCTCGTCGAGCCGACAGCCATCTCCTCTCAGAAGGAGGTGGTAAGAAGGTGGTGGACCCTCTTTCAGACCCAGGGTTTGTGTCCAGGTACTTCCTGGTTCGAAGCAGACGAGGCTGGCGGCCCATTCTCGACCTACCGACCTAAACAAGTTCCCTAAGGTCTCAAACCTTCCAGGATGGTCACTCTGGCTCAGATAATACCATCCTTGGAGCAGGCAGTGTGGTTCTGCTCTCTGGACTTGCAGGGACCGTTTTTCACGTCCCTATCGTCCGTCTCACCAGAGATTCCTTGCTTCGAGCAGAAGGATCTCTCTTGAGGATTCAAGCGCATGCCCTTGACTTGTCTCCAGCTCCAGGGTCTTCACCAAATGCATGGCAGTGGTGACAGCATTCCTCATGGCGCCGGGGTCGGGTGTACCCTTACCTGGAGCGACTGGCTGATAGCAGCTCCTCAGGAAGGAGGCGGAGTGGTCAGAGATCTGGCCCTCCAGGTCTGCTCTCAACTGGGCCTCACTTATCCAGGCCAAGTCGAGACTCGAGCCGAAGCAGGTGATTTTATTCATCAGTGCGCTCGACTCTCTTGAGCCAGAGCGGCGGCTCCGCGGACAGGGCGAGGTTCTTTCCTCCTTGCCCGATCATTTCTGGTTGGGCAATGCGCCCTGCCGGGACTTCCTCGCCTCCTGGGTCTCATGGCGGCCTGTACCAGCGTGGTCCGTTGGGCCGCTGGAACATCGTCCTTCAGTGAACTGGCCAGCCAGTGGTCACAGCGCTGCGATCCCTTGGACCAGCTTGTGTCGGTGACACAGGGATGTGGAATGCTCTCAGTGGTGGACCGTTCAGATCATTTGCAGGAGGGCATCCCGTTCATCCATCGACAGCGGTCTCTCTGTCGACGATGCCTCTCGATGGGTTGGGGTGCCCATCCTGGGGGAACCCACGGGCTCATGGCCTCTGGTCCCGGAGTCGATGCCACATCAACCTGCTGGAGCTCGGCGGTCCGCCCAGCTCTCACCGCCTTTGCTCCCGTTCCTCCAAGGTCAAGTGGTCGAGTCAGGCCGGACAATACCACGACCATGTACTATCTAACCGCCAGGCGGGGCCCAGCTCATGCTTCTATGCAGGAAGCTCTCCGCGTTGGTCACTCGTGCGCAGCCTGGGCGGATCTCCTAGCCATTCACGTGGCGGGGCCTCCAACACCCTGGCGATGCCCTGGGCGGATAGGGCTGCATCCCAAGGTGGTCTCTCCTGCAGTGGTACATGCATCTGTACTCCCTTTGGGGCACACCTCAGGTGGACCTGTTTGCCTCCATGGAGAGCGAAGCTGAGTCTGTTCCATGCCCCCCCTCAGCAGGGCTCGCTGCAGGGGATGCCTTCGAGGCAATGGACCCGGGGCCTCTTTTAAGCCTTTCCTATTCCTTGATCCACAGGTGCTTCTCTCCAAGGCGAGGAGGACAAGGCGCAGGTGATTCTGATAGCCCCAGACTGGCCTCGCCAGTTCTGGTACCCAGATCTCCTCAGTCTCAGCTCCAGGACTCAGCGGCAGCTTCCAGCTCGCGGACCTGCTCTCAGTCAATCAGGGAAGGTGTTCCATCCGGACCTTCAATCCCTGCACCTGCGGCCTGGTTCCTGGAGCTAGAGTTCCAGCTTTGGGTCTTTCCGGCGGGTCCTCAATGTAGGTGAGGCGTCCCGTGAGAATCGACCAGAAAATGCTATGCCTTCAAATGGAAAAGGTTTTCCATTTGGTGTCAGAACAAGGGCTTGGACCCTTCCTCCTGTTCCTTGGCAAGCATCTTGGACTATTTATGGTCCCTTTCTAGTCAAGAGGCTTGAGTCGGCGACCCTAGGGTGCACCTGGCAGCCATCTCTGCTTGCAGGCGCGGGCCGGGAAGCAGTCGGTGGCGGAGGAAGGTGGTCTGGGCGCTTTTCAAGAGGCCTTGATCACATTTCCCTCCAGTCGGGAACCCCACCTCCGTGGGATCTACTGCTGGTACTGGCAAGCTCATGGGCAAGCCATTCAGACACCTATACTGGTGTGCTCTCTCTCACCTGTCGTGAAGGCACACGCCTTCTTGGTGGCTATCCGTCAGCCAGAAGGATGGAGAGGCTCCAGGCGCTTTCCATCGGTCTCTTACCTGGTCTTCCACAGGGACAAGGTTGTCCTCGCCCCACCGAAATTCCTTCCCGAAGGTGGTGTCGGAGTTTCACCTAACCAGGTGTTGACTCTGCGGTGTTCTACCTCAATCACACCTCGAGGCGAATATAGGCTCCATACTCTGATCCTAGAAGGGCGCCGCTATTATAAGGAGCGACTGCTGAAATTGGGAGAGGTTCGCCAGCTGTTTGTCACCACGTGAAGCCGCATCTGGCAGACCTGCAGGCGGGACGATAAGCAGGTGGGTAACCTCCTGCATAGATCTCTGCTATAGTTAGCGGGCATGGAGCCTCCCAGAGGATAAGAGCTCATTCTACCCGCCATACTGCTGCTGCTGGTGGCTGCTTCAGGGACGTCCCTATCCAGGAAATCTGCAGGGCTGCTACCTGGAAGTCAACCAAACACCTTCATTACCCACTACCATATCGACCTTGAGTCACGCCGGGATGCTGGTTTTGGGGACTCAGGTTCTCCAGTCTCTCTTTCCCAAGTAAGTATGGGGTGTGCGTCTTGCCTCCCTCCTCCCGGAGAACTGCTAGGAGTCTGCCAATGAGTGTGGATGAACAACATATCCATGTCCTAGAAATACAGGTTACTCACCTGTAACAGGAGTTCTAGGAATGGTATATGTTGTTCATCCTACTACTCACCTTTCTCCGGCCCACGACAACCTGAGCTTCCAGCGGGCCAGATCTGGCGTCATGGGCCGGAGCCGAGAGTTATACCACCCGGGTGGGTGGGAGGAGCAAGCTTGAAGACCTTCCGGCAAGATTTAAAGCGGCAAGGATACTGCCAATGAGTGTGGATGAACAACATATACCATTCCTAGAACTCCTGTTACAGGTGAGTAACCTGTATATTTTGTTCATTCACAGAAACAGTTTGTCTGTGATGTAGCCTCCATAAATAGATTTCATGTAAGAACATTTTCTTTTCATGTCAGATTGACAAACAGTACATGTGCTTGAAATACTGTAGCAGAGTGTGACAGGCACCTATCAGAAGTCACAAATTTCAATTCTTTGGTGGTTTCTGTGTGAAAATACATTATGTTAGGTATAACTAGAAATATTATGTGGCAACCTGATGCACCATGTATCTGCCTCAAAGCTAAGGCAGCTGCAGCCTACTGCCACCTGTCCCTGCCCCACAAGCCCCCTTCCTTCGGCCCCACATTTGAGGCTGCTGCATCCTGCTTTGCACCATCTTCTCCCACAGAGTCAAGGATTGTGCACCCTGCTGCCTCCATCCCCTTCCTAAAGAATCAGGGCTGTTGTACCCTGCCTCCCCCTGCCCAAACAATTGGGGTTGCCGCATCCTGCTGCTCTCTCTCTCTCTCTCCCCCACCCTCACAGTTAGGGAAGCTGAACCTGTTGCCCCCTGTTCCTGTCTCCACAGTCAGAACTGCTGTGCTGTGCTGTGCTAAGCCCTAGAGTGCCAGGTTCCCTGCCTCCACAGCTGGGACTGCTGTACCATGCTGCCCTAGCCACCAGAGGTGGGGCTTTTGCTACACCCTGTTATTCACTTCCATTGCCCGAAATGGTCAGGGCTGCTGCACCACGTGTACCCTATCTCACAGTCAGGGCTGCTGTACCCTGATGCCCCCCTGTGTTTTGCACCACAGACAAGGCTTCTGCACCATGCTGTTCTCTATCTCCTGTCACCAGAGACAGGGCTGCTGCACCCTGATCCTTTCAACACAGTTGGGGTTGCTGTGGCCTGCTGTGTCCTAGAGCCCCATGCCTCTGCAGTTAGGGCTGCTGCACCATGCTGCCACTTGCCACAAGATTCAGGGTATTTGCTGCACCCTGTTGCATGTCTCCACAGTTGAGGCAGTTGCACCCTGCTGTCCCCCTGCCACCAGAGTCAAATCTTTTGCTACACGCTGCTCCCCACATCCCTTGTCCCAAACAGACATGACTGCTGCACCCTATCCCACAGTTTGGGCTGCTGTATCCTGTTGCCACCCCTATCTCCTGCCTGAACATTCAGGGCTGTTGCACCCTGCTGCCCTCTGTCCCCACACCCACAGTCAGGGCCATGGCACCCTGTTGCCACCTGTTCCTATCTCCACAGTCAGGGCTGCTGTGTTACACCCTAGAGTCTCATGCTGCCTTCCATGGCCCCAAATGGTCTGGGCACAATGTGTACGCTGTGCTATTGTCAGGGCTGCTGTACCCTGATGCCCACCTGTGTCCTGCCCCACAGTCAAGTCTTCTGCACTATGCTGTCCTTTGTCCCCTGCCACCATTGTGCCCTGCTGCACTACAGAGCCCCTTGCCTCCACAGGCAGGGGACAGGGTGCATCAAATGCCCTTACTCTTGTGCTGCACCCTTCCCGAACAACTGGGGTTGCTGCACCCTGCTACCCTCTCTCTCTTTCTCTCTCTCTCTCACCCTCACCCTCACAGTCAGGGACACTGCACGTTGCCCCCTGTTCCTGTCTCAGCAGGGTGTAGCAAAGGATCTGACTCTGGTGGCAGGGAGACAGGAGGGTGCAACTGCCTCAACTGTGGAGGCATGCAAATGCCCTGAATCCTGTGGCAAGTGGCAGCATGGAACAGCAGCCCTAACTGCAGAGGCATGGGCTCTAGGGCACAGCAGGCCACAGCAACTCCAGCTGTGCAGAAAGGAGCAGGGTGCAGCAGCCCTGTCAGTGGAGATAGGGGATAGAAGACAGTATGGTGCAAAAGTCTCAACTGTGGGGCAGGACACATGGAGCATCAGGGTACAGCAGCCCTGACTGTGAGATGGGGTACATGTGGTGCAGCAGCCGTGACCATTTGGGGCAATGGAAGTGGGTAGCAGGGTGCAGCAAAAGCCCCAGCTCTGGTGTTAGGGCAGCATGGTAAAGCAGCTCTAGCTGTGGAGGCAAGGAACCTGGCACTCTAGGGCTTAGCACAGCACAGCAGCCCTGACTGTAGAGACAGGAACGGGGCAACAGATGCAGGCTCCCTAACTGTGAGGGTGGGGGAGAGAGGGCAGCAGGGTGCAGCAACCCCAATTGTTTGGGCATGGGGTAGCAGGATGCAGTAGTCCTGATTCTTTAGGCAAGGGATGGAGGCAGCAGGGTGCACAATCCCTGACTGTGTGGGAGAAGACAGTGGGCAGCAGGGTGCAGCAGGCTCGTATGTGGAGCAGAAGGTAAGGGGCTTGTGGGGCAGGGGACTGGTGGCAGTAGACTGCAGCTGCCTCAACTGTAGGGCAGACAGAGACATGGTGCATCAGGAAGCCACGTAGTGTTTTTAGTTATACACATACATGATGTATTTTCACACAAAAACCACCAAAGAACTGAAATTTGTGAGTTCTGACAGTACATGTACTTGAAATACTGTAGCAGAATGTAACAAGCACCTGTCTGTTAATCTGACACGAAACAAATGTTCTTACATGATTAAATTTATGAAGGCTATGTCAAAAACAAACTTTCTGTGAATGAACAAAATTTAGATTTATTTTATATTCATTAAACAGCCCTGTGTTATATAGTTAGAAAAAAATTGAGGTTTGATTTGAAAAAACAGAGCTAAGATACAGACATGCTGATTTCTCACAAAAAAAGATTTCCACTACTTCAATTCAGCATTGAAACTGAAATGAACTGCTTTTTAAAGGAAGAGAATTATATATTTTAAGCTGATCTATCTAAACACAAACCAGAGACTGGGTTTGTAAGTAACC
This sequence comes from Neoceratodus forsteri, assembly GCA_016271365.2. Taxonomy (NCBI): domain Eukaryota; kingdom Metazoa; phylum Chordata; order Ceratodontiformes; family Ceratodontidae; genus Neoceratodus; species Neoceratodus forsteri. The sequence continues at coordinate 1,482,029,340 of CM057453.1, read as the reverse complement.
TGGAGAGCTCAGCAGACCATAAATTCTACAGTGTGCTGCTGTGATTGGGAATCTGAAACAGCAAGCTACTCCAAAATGATGTCATTGCACTCTAAGTTTGACTGAGAGGACAAAAATAACTCCACTGTTTTCAGCCACTACAGAGCAAGTTAACAAATGCTGATTTAAAGAAAACCACAAAATCAAACAGCGTGAAATTTTCAGGAAACACTAATCATGACACAAGGACTTGAACTGCTACTTTTTAAGTTTTTATTAAAAATATGTAAAAACCGTTGCACATGATCTTTAAGGAGAAAAAGTCAGCATATAGCAGGTATAAGGAAACACAGAAGGAGCAGGGCAGAGAACTGTACCAGTTAAGACAGAAGGAAGCAGGGAAGGCAGTCAGAATAGTAAAGGCCCAAACTGAGGAAAAGATAGCCAACTCGGTTAAGAAGGAGGATAAAACCTTTTATAGGTACATTAGGGAGCGTAGAAAGACAAATGGAGGGATAATAAGGCTGAATAGAATGGACGGTGGGTGGGCAGAGAGGGACAATGAAAAAGCGGGGGTACTGAATGAATACTTCTGCTCAGTATTCACAAAAGAGGAGGAGGGGGAGGTACCTAATCTCATTAACAGAAACATTCTGGATAGGGGGGTCGATCACAGTCCTTTCACAGAAGAAGGGGTTCTGAAAAAACTCCTAAAACTGAAGGTAGACAAAGCAATGGGGCCTGACGGGATTCTCCCCAGAATTCTAAAAGAATTAAGGGGAGAACTAGTGACACCACTGACTACCCTTTTTAACAAATCATGGGACGATGGTGTGGTACCTGAGGACTGGAGGAAGGTGAATGTGATTCCCCTATACAAAAGTGGGAGCAAGACAGAGACAGGAAGCTACAGACTTTTCAGTTTGACCTCTATGGTAGGGAAAGTGATGGAATCACTTCTGAAGTAAAGAATTGTTGAGTACCTAGAGGCCAGTGGGGTACAGGACCCAAGGCAGCATGGGCTCATAGTGGAAAGGTCATGTCAGATGAATCTAATAGATCTCTTTGACTGAGTGACCATAGTAGTAGACCAGGGAGGGGCTGTGGACATGGTCTGCCTAGACTTTAGCAAGGCATTTGACACAGTCACACACAAAAGATTAATAAACAAATTAGCCATCCTGGGAGTGGGTCCCAGGGTGGTAGCCTGGGTAAAACATTGGCTGGACAACAGGACACAGAAAGTAATAGTAAACAGAGTCCACTCTGAAGAAAGGAGGGTTACTAGTGGGGTACCACAGGGTTCAGTACTGGGTCCAGTCCTTTTTAATGTCTTTATAAGTGACATTGCAGAGGGACTGGAAGGAAAAGTATGTCTCTTTGCAGATGACACAAAGATCTGCAACAGGGTTGATACACAAGGAGGCAAGGAAAGGATGAGAAGGGACTTGGCAAGGTTAGAGGAAGGGTCAGAAGTATGGCAACTTGGATTCAATGCAGAGAAGTGCAAAATAAATGCACCTGAGAAACAAAACCCAGGGAAGAATACGGGGGTAGTAACAACAACAGAAATGGAAAGGGACCTGGGGTAAGCATATCGGATGACCTTAAGGTTGGCAAGCAATGTGAGAAGGCAGTAGGGAGGGCCGGGGGGATACTGGGATGTATAGGGAGAGGTATTACCAGCAGAAAACAGAACATAGACAGGATAGAGGCAGTCCAGAATAGGGCAACTAAAATGGTGCAGTGTCTGCAAGAGAAGCCATATGAGGAGAGACTGAAGGAGCTTAATATTTATACCCTTGAGGAAAGGAGGGAGAGGGGGGACATGCTAGAAACTTAAGTACCTCAGTGGAAACAACAAAGTCCAAGAGAGTAGCATCTTTCAGAAAAATTGATGTGCAAGAACAAGGGGACACAATTTGAAGACAGAGGGGGCTCAGGGGCAATGTGAGGAAGTATTTTTTTCACAGAGAGGGTGGAACAGCCTTCCTGAGGAGGTTGTGGGGTCTAAAACTGTGGGAGAATTCAAAAATGCATGGGACAGACATAAAGCAGTTCTTGTGGGGGGTAGGAAGAAATAGTCTATTGGTTAACTAGGATTTGCAGCTTGTCCAGTAGGTAGGGAACTGGGCACGCTAGGTGGGCCAAGCGGTCCTTGTCTGCCATCAAAGTCTGTGTTTCTATGAGACACACAGGTCCCTTTTTCAGGGGCGACTCTGGGAATAAACACATTCCAAGCATGGTGAGCAAAGACAGTATTGTACATAGGCATATATACAGGAAATAAGTATGCAGCATCTATACAGGATGTCAGGAGTAGGCCATGATTACAGCTGGAGCAGGCCGTGCTTACAGCTGGAATTTGCATAAATAATAATCCATGATCAGTCAGTAAGTTAAAAGATATGATAAAACCATGTTGAATGTCTGGAACAGACATTTACTGGTAGTATCTCAGAGGGTCAGAGATTACAGAAGTAGTGATACACGACCATGTAGGACGTACAGATATGTGATCAAACCTTGTAGAAACTAACAACATGTACAATATAGAATTTTATTTACAGTGAGCACTACAAACTTGTACAATATAAGATTCTATATACAGAGAACACTACATGTGATAATAGATAACTACATAGAGAACATCCAAGTGTAACCCCCTACAAATGGGGGTTCCTAAAATGTCTTCCTGGGCTTGCCTGAATGCCCACTGCCAGGCTGGCATTCTGTGTCCTAATAGATTCGCAAGTGTCTGCATGTGAGTGCCCTGTTAGCCTCCGTGCACGTCTCTTTAAGAGCTGCTTATATAATAGCTATAATTCATCTGGGTGGGGGCAGAGTGTTCCTAAGCTTGAGTCCTGCCTGGGCTGCCTTATAATTGCTCCATTCTGCCATCGCTACTTGTGCAGAGGGAGCTCTACTAGAACCTGTGATTTTTTGCAGATTATCTGCATTATTATTAATAATATTGCAGTTTGCCTAACCTGCCTTCCTTTGCCACATGGACATTTCTGTATTGTACCACCATTTTGGTTCTGGACTGCCAGTTTGGACCAGTACCTTTGGGGACTCTAAAATGGTGACTGTTCCCGGAGGCTTTATGGGAGTGAATTTCTGTAGGAATTGTAGTTTTTCCCCTTTGATGCCTAAATGGACCTGGAGGGGGAGCCCTTGCTTTGACATACAGCTGGATCAACCAATCAAACCTCTTGGATCACTAGGAAGTCCCAGAGCTGCCTGCAGCAGGCAGTAGTGAGTTGGAGCTGGGAGAGTGAGCAGCTCAAGCCAGTTGAGCTGCTGCCCCGCGGGATATCGTGGGGATTCGGTGGGAAGGCTGAGTCTGGCCTGCCTGCCTCCAGCTCTCCCTCTTGGAGAGATTTGTGCAACCTTAATTCAGACTTTTCTCCGAATTTTTCACTCTGCCCTGAATATTGGGTACAGCGAGTCAGTGTGGAGTTGAAGATGAGAGTGAGCAGCTCGAGACATTCGAGCAGCTGCTCCTGCATAGTAGTGTCGGGGAATCTGCAGGAAGGCTGTGTCTGGCCTGCCTGCCACCATCTTCCCAAGTGAAGAAGTCTGCATTAATATCTCGGACTTCATCCGAATGTGCTGTAATTGTGACTGGAATCCTGAATTGTGACAGTGAATTTCGCCTGGTGTGGTCTGAAGATTTGCCTCTGTGCGATCAGCCTGTCAGGACTTGAGACTACCGCAGAGCACACGGTTTTCGCAGAGACACTGTTAATAGCAACCGGACTGTCATCTGAACTGTGGTATTTTCTTGCCTTTACTATAAGTGTGCTGAATGTGGAGTGTGGGTCACGATTTGGTTTCCCACATTGCTGATTGTGTCATGCTAGCTGGAGGCTGCATCCAGCGAATCTACTGGACTGTATCCGACTTATTCACCTGGTCTGGGCCTCACCATCTCGTCTCGGCCTAGACTGCTGCTCACGCCGCAGAGTTACACCCCACGAGAGACCTGCCTGGGGATTTGGCTCCCTGCTCAACACCAACAAACAGGAACGACCACCATGGTGCATCATGTGGGCCCTGCTTCTTCTGGCAATCCAGCTCTTCATCCTGAGGTCTCCATTTCTTCCATCCTGCATCCAGACTTGGGTAGCGTGAGTAAACACCAGGGTAGCTCCCTGCAACAAAGCTCAAATCAAAGTGTTCCATCTGATTTAATTGTTGTTAATCATTTCGGACTGAGCTATCCAGCTGCGGATTACAAAGTAAGGGTTAAAGTGCATGTTGTGTTTTCTTTGCATCCTAAGGGCCCCAACAACAGCTGCAATGCCGGCCTACCCTAGGCATATGTTTCAGGCTAGCCTGCAATAACAACTGGGTACTCGGAGTGTATGTGTGACTCCTGTTACAGGGACCTTTGAGTGCATGCCTTACAACCTGAATATATCAGATCAAACTTTAATCACTAGATTGGTGCCCCTACCTTGTTCACATCCCCATAATAAATCGGATCTAAATCTTTTTGCATCTAAACTGGTTGCAGTGTACCTCTGTACAGAAAGTAATGTGATATTGCTGTGTACATTTACAGGCCTTGTTTTACAGGGGGTCTCCAGGGCCGTTCCAGCCGATCCAGCCCTGGTGGCAAGTGTACTACAAGAGGGGTTAACAGTGTATTACAGTGTTTATTGGGACTGTGTCATCTCAGACTTGCTTTGGCCACTAGAGGGGAAAGAGGGGGATATCGGTGTCCTGGAGGGCTGTACCCAGAGCAGTCACACTACTATTAACCCTGTCCTCCGGGTGGAGGCACCGTTTTTTCAAGCTCAGGCCCCTCAACTTGCAGTTAGTCATGCAGGCAGGGGCAGTATCCCTTGGGAGATCGCCACCTAGGGGTTACGCGATGATGCTGGGATTGGGGAGCAGGGGAGTGGGAGAGTGAAGGTGCAGAGGAGAGCTGGACTATGCAGGGAAGAGTTTGTTGCAGTTACCGTTGCGTACAGAAGGCGGGAAGAATTTCTCCTTAAGGTGTTTTTTGAAAAGGGGAAGAGTCTTACACGAAAGTAGGGTGTGAGGGGGGTTATTCAATTTTTGGGGTGCAGAGAACGAGAAGGATCGCTGGCCAATTGTTAGTCAAGGCCTAGGTAGATTTAGAAGTGGGAGGTGAAAGAATCTAAAATTCCTGTGGACGGTTTTGATGGCAAGTAGGTTCGACAGGGTAGGAGGCAAAGGGATATGGACAAGTTTGAAAGTGGTACAGAGCTCAGGGAAGTCTTGTTTGACCTGAAAAAATGGCCATCCAAGGGTGTTCAGTACACCACAGTAGTGGGTGTGGGCCAGGGCCTCGGCGGCAAAGCAAGCAATTCCCTGGTAAGCTATCTTGAGTTTTGCCAGTAGCGGTTTCTTGGTGGAGTGGAGTAATGGGGCATCGTAGAACAGACCGGGGAGAAGGGTAGCTTTGGCAGTAGTCCGCTGGGCTTGGTGCATTAGGCAAGGAGCAGTTCAGTATAGAAGGCCAGTCTTCAAACACCATGAAGTCTTGCTATATTAGGACTTATTGCAGTTAGCCACTGCACTTGAACTGCCCCGGAGAGGAAAGAGTTAACTCCAGAGAATCTGGAGTTCTAAAGCGCTAGGGCGCTATACCAAAGCTCTATCTGGGCAGTTTCAAATGAAACTGTCAGATTCTTTACTCCGCTTCACTGAACAGTCGCTCCGGAGATCAGCTCCTTCAGCTCGGTTCATTTCTCGGTCAAGCGAGTATTTTCGGTTCATTTGAACCGGCAAAAAGTAATTATTTTACCGCATTTCGGTTAAAGCTCTATCTGGTAAACCGTAAGTACAAAATGTAAAGTCTGTGTGGAAATTTAGTTATCAGTTCGGTTTTGAACCGATCGGTTTGCTTATTTTAACGTTTTAAAGTTTTGGGCTTTTAGAGTGCAGTACCCGGTTCTTATTGGTTCAAAAAAAACCTTGATTTTAAATAGGGTTTTTCAAATACCCGTGGCAGGAGGAACCGATAAGGTGTCTACGCGTACGGCCATAAAAAGAGCAAGTTTTTGGTTAGGCTGGCATTATGTCTGAGAAGCCCAAAAGAAAAATCGGGCCCACTGGGTTTCAATGACTGTGATGCTGTGGGGAAGCCTTTGCCAAGGCTGACCCACACACCACTTGTGTTTATTGTCTGGGCTGACCACCTCCTGTCAGACTGCCAGGTGTTTAAAATTTCTCTGCAGCCACCCTGAAAAGAGATAGGGCTGGCTCAGGGAACTATTGGCCAAAGTCCGCTGACCGGATGGCCAGCCCGTCCAGTACCCACTGGACCAGAGGGAGTGCGCCTGACCAGGGCTAGACTTCCTCGGCAAAAGGATGGTTCAGAGGAACCAGTTTAAAAAAAAAAAAAAAAATATGACAGAGAAATCAGTAGGTTTGGAGTCCAAGATTGTCTCTCCAACTGCTGCAGAAGTAGTTAAGCCATACAGATTGTCCAGTCACTGTTTCTAGGTCCTGTCGAACCATCTACAGTTGGTAAAGGTGGCTCGTTCAGTTCCAGTGGTTCAGGTTTATGATGTTGAGATTGTTATGAACCACAGGAGTGGGAGGAGGAAATTTGATCAATACATGTGTGGCTGGTAGGGTCTGGGCGTGCCCACTAAGCGGACATTTTCTCCAGACAGACTTTAGAATCTCCTCCTTTTCTGTCTGAGTCCTTTTCTCAGTTTATGTTGTACAAAAGCTTGCAGAATCCCCAGCTTCCTTTGAGGAGGCTATGGATGAGTAAAGGGAGCCTGATTATGTAGGAATGATGGGCTAGGAGGTTGTCTTTCCTTTGCATGTCATTTAGGAAGTAAACAACAAAGATTTTATAAGATTCTCTTCTGTCCCTCCTGTAAGATAAAAAATGGACAGAAGGTGTATTTCGTCAGGCTCTGTTACAGACTTCCTCACTGAGCAGTGTAGTCATGTAGGTGTGGTACAAGCTGCAGCCTGTGTCAAGGCTAGTTCCCTGGCCTCACATCCTCCTGAATGGGATTCCAGGAGGATTGATGCCATGACAAGAAAAACAGTATATGGCAGCTTCTGTGGGACTCAGACAGGCAAGTTGTATGGCTTATGTGGCTAGAATTTGAAATCTAGGTGGGCGCAATGTGTGCAGTTAGCCAAGCAGGCCCATGCCCAGCTGGCTAGCGGGTTGGAACAGGTGGCTGCTAATGGCACTGAAGCCTCTAAGTTCAAGTTCATACTGCTGTTGGTGTTAATCTTGTTTTCTCTAGGGTCATGACCACTTCTGTAGCTTTCCGTAGGTTGGCATGGCTCAGATGCACTAATCTGTCCCAAGATACTCTGTCAAAGTCTATGGATTTGTTTCTTGTTGTGGGTAATTCTCTGTTTGAGGAACAAACAGAAAGCTATATGAAAAACAGGGATGATTACCTACAAAAGTGCCCAGGTAGAGGCTCAGGCCTCCTCTGCTTTCGCCAGAGGGGTCTCTTCAGAGGCAGAGATAGACTGGGCACAAGTAAACCGTCCCCTTCCCCTTAGCCTAAGACTATTGCCAAGCAGGCACCCTGATGGGGTGCCCAGGGCCGATTCTCCTGTACCAGTGGGCAGGTTGGTTTTTATTTCAGCCGGAATTGGGTGTCCCTAACTCGGACAAGTGGGTTCTGGAAGTAATAGGTCTGGTTCTCAGCTTCAAACAGTTTCCAAAGATGAGAGCCGGACAGGTCCACCTGCAAATCCTTGGAATCCCTTGCTTTGGGAGCAGAGGTTTCTTCTCCTCTGAACTGCAAAGCAGTAGAAGATCCCTCCTTGCCACGGGGCAAGGGGCTGTACTCATGATACTTTCTTACCCTATAGAAGGCAGGAGATTGGCGGCCCATCTCAGATTTAAGGTACCTGAACAAGCATCTTTGAAAACAAAGTTAAAAATGTTAACTCTGGCTGAGGCCAGGGACTGGCTAGCTTTCCTGGACCTCAAGGATGCCTATTTTTTCATGTTTTGATCAGGCCTTCTCACCGAAAGTACCTCAGGTTACCCTCAGGCCACTACCAGTTCAGGGCAATGCCCTTGACGCCTTACCTCTGCGCCAAGGGTATTGAAATTCCAGCTGTGGTAGTGGCTCTTTTAAAGCAAGGGATTGCTTTGTTTCCTTTCCTGGATGACTGGCTCTTAGTGGGTCAGTCTCCAGATCAAGTAAAATCCCACTTGCAAGTCACCCAGCAGCTTCTCACCTTTCTGGGATTCCTGCTGAATTTACCAAAGTCAGTTCTCGAACCAGTTCAGGTACTAACTTTCATAGGGGCAGAGTTGAACACAAAGTTAGCCAGGGCATTTCTCCCCTCTGAAAGGGTAGGCAGTCTCTTTGCCCTGGCATCTTCCATTACTCTGTGAGTCTCTTGACCAGCATAGCATTTGCTACAACTACTAGGGCACATGGCTGCTTCCACAGCTGTAGTGCAGGGAGCAAGATTCCAGATGAGGGACATTTAGTTCCATCTGAGGGCCTATTGGTCCCAAAGGAGGGATTCCCTTTCCAAATTGGTTCTAGTGACCCAATCCCTGATCCTGGCCTTACACTGGTGGCAGGATCAAAGCAATCTAAAACTAGGGGTCCTCCTCATTCCCTCACCACGGATGCTCCTGTGTTAGGGTGAGGAGCTCGCTTAGGCGACCTGTCCACGAGGGGAGTGTGGTCTCCCTAGGAATCTCTGCTCCACATCAATTTTTGGAACTCAGAGCTGTCTTCTAGCTCTTAGGAGTTTTCAGCTTCTGTCCAGAACAAGGTAGTTCAAGTCAGGACAGACAACACCACAATAATGTGGTACATCAACAGAGCAGGGGCACTCGGTCATCAGCCTTGTGCACGAAGCAATGAAGTGGTGGTCTCTGGCTTACTCCTGAACACCTCCCTGATAGCAGTTCACCTCCCAGGGAAGGACAATGCCCTGGCAGATGCCCTCAGCAGGATTCTCAGGGCCATCACGATTGGGCTCTGAATCCTCAGGTGCTGGGTTCAGTCCTTGCCAGATGGGGCTCATTTTCAGATAGATCTTTTGCAGCCCCAGATAACCATTAACTTTCTCTGTTTTGTTGAGGCCTCCAGTGCTGGGATCAGCCCCTGGACGCTTTTCACTTGGATTGGAAAGGGAAGTTCCTGTACACCTTTCCTCCTTTTTCCCTTTCTTTCAGGGTACTAGTAAAAATCAGATCTCAGCCCTGCAAAGCGATTCTGATTGTTCCAAACTGGGCCAGACAGCCCTGGTACCCATTGTCTCTGTCCTTGACAGTCCACCCCTACCCTGAGTTTGCCCAGAGTCCCGACTTACTGGCCTTTGCACAAGGGGCGTGTGGTATCCGAACCTCAAATTCCTCCTTCTCAAGGCAGCTCTTGAGGTTAGAATTGCTGATTTACACCTTTTCAAGGTGTCGGATATTTTAAAGGCTTCAAGGAAGCTTTTTCACTGGGGCCACTTACAATTCTAAGTGGAACAGGTTTTCAGTCTGTGCTTGAGAAGCAGATTATACCACAGTCTGCTTATCTGCCCATTTTCTGGACTTTTGGTCCATTTTAAATTCCTTAGGTCTTAGGCCAGCTACCTTAAGGGTTCCTCTGGCAGCTGTCTCTGTTTTTTTCTGCAAGCAGGGAAGCCTGCTTCCTTTTCTTCTCAACCTGTGTTTTCCAAGTTTTTAAGGGGTTGCTTCACACCAACCCTCCTTTATCGGGAACCAGCTCCTGCATGGAGCCTGAATGTTTGCATTGCTCAGTTAATGCAAACCCCTTTGGACCTCTGTCCCCAGCAGAGCTCAAGCTTCTCACTTGGAAAATGTTTTTCTGGTGGTTTCACTTCTGCCAGGCATAAAAGTGAACTACAGGCCCTGGAAGTGGAAGAAGATTTTCTCTCCCACAGGGATAAGACAGTCCCTAGGACTAACACAGGGTTTGTCCTAAGTGGTTTCAGGTTTCCACCTGAACCAACCCATCTCTCTCCCAGGATTTTTCACTGAGCATTCTGCCTCAGGTGAGAGGAGACTGCACAGCTTGGACGTCAAAGGAGCCTTATGCTACTATTTGTAACGCACCAAGGGTCACAGGTTCGAATCCCTCCAACTCTTCCTTACCTAGGGCGAGGTTGGCAAAGGGAACCTGCCTCTAAGAGGACAATTGCAAGGTGGATTGTCTCTTGTATCCATTTTTGTTATCAAAGACTAGGTAGGAGAGCCCCTCAGGACTGAGGCTCACTCCACCAGGTGTACAGCTGCATATCTAGCGGCCTAGAGATATTCCCATTCTGGAAATCTGTCGAGCTGTTACTTGGAAGACAGTTCTCACTTTTACCAAGTATATTCCCTGGATTTCTGTCCAGGAGATGCTGATTTTGGCACAGCTGTGCTTCAGAGCCTATTTCCTAAGTAGGTTCTGACCCTCCTCCATGGAGGTACTGCTGTGTAATCTGCAATAAGTCCTAATATAGCAAGACTTCATGGTGTTTGAAGAAAAAATTACTCACCTTAGTAATTGCTTTTCTTCTCATGGAGTCTGCTATATTAAGACCACCCCAACCTGCCCCTCTCAGAACTTCTACTGGGGTGGGGTGGCAAATTAGTGCAAGCACTGTGTCATGCCATTGTAGTTCTTCCTTCACCCTCTTTTATTTAGGGTTAGGAACTAGGGTTTTCTGTGTTGAGTGATTTGTTGGCCCCTTCCTGGACTTGAGTCTTTGGGGAAGGGGGTCCTAATAGTGCTTGTCAGGGGAAAACTAATAATACCATTATTCATTCTTATTATTATTGTTGTTCTATTGTTGTTTATATTGTTGTTATTACTACTAGTAGGTAGCCATTTGGCTAGTGTAGAGCTTTCCACATAGACTTGTTGCTTAGTGTTAGCTTCGTAAAGATCTGACAGTTTCATTTGAAACTGCCCAGATAGAGCTTTGGTATAGTGCCCTCGCGCTTTAGAACTCCAGATTCTCTGGAGTTAACTCTTTCCTCTCCGGGGCAGTTCAAGTGCAGTGGCTAACTGCAATAAGTCCTAATATAGCAAGACTCCATGAGAAGAAAAGCAATTACTAAGGTGAGTAATTTTTTCTTTTGGTTCGTTGCCTTAATCATGTTAATATCAAAAGACAGGTGCTCATCAAGTGTCAGACCCAGACATTTAAAGGAGTTGACCCCTTCAGTCCTTACCCTGGAGGAGGAAATGATCACTAGTAGAGGTTGTTGGTTCATATTGAAGGAGGTGTGCCGGAACAATAAGGACTTGGTTTTCTTTGTGTTCAGCACTAACAGGTTCTCTCGGAACCAAGTTTCTAGGAGCTGGAAGTCTTTTACGAGATCAGAGTTGATGCAGGAGACATCACAGGAGGATCTGTATAGAACTGCATTGTCAACGTAGAGCTGTATTGATGCCCCCTCCTCCCCACCGGCAGTTCATTGGAAGGTCATTTTAATAAGACTGAGAATAATAGAGGCCCCAGAATTGAACCCTGGGGGACCCTGTCAGTGATGAGAGACAAGGATAATAAGGTTCCAGCCCACTTAACGCATTGAAACCTATTGGATAAGTAGTTTGAGACCCAGGAGACCAAGTTGTCATCAAGGCCGAGGGAAGGGAGTTTAGTGATTAGAAGGAGGTGACTAACAAGATCAAAGGCCTTCGTGAGATCAGCGAAGACAGCCCCGGTGGCTTTACCTTGGTCCATAGCCTGGAATATATCAGCTGTAACACATAGGAGAGCTAATTCCGTCCCATGCAATTTGCAAAATCCATGTTGGTAGTCTGTGAGGGCAATGCTTTGCTCCAGATAGAAGTATAGTTGGTTATACAAGAATCTTTCTTAAATTTTAGCGATAGGGCATAAAATAGAAATTGGTCTGTAATTTGTACTAGGTTGGTAGGGCTGGTTTTGTGGACTGGGACAACAACCACAGTTTTCCACTTGTCTAGACTGGATTGAGTGAGGAAGGATGCAGATGCCGGATTACATGATCCTGGTAGCTCCATTCTGGCCTCATCTGATATGTTTCCCATTACTGCAACAGCGGGCGGAGGAACCTCTGGTCCCTCTCCCCCTCTGCAGGAATCTGCTGACACAGGCTCAGGGGACCCTGGTACATCCCAACCTCAGGTCCCTCCATCTGCATGCTTGGCTCTTGAAGATGTAGCCATCGCCTGGTTTGGGGTTTCCCATGGGGTGGTGGATATCCTTGTGGCTGCTCGGAAACCAGCCACTTATGCCATGAAATGGAAGAGGTTTGCCATCTGGGATGCCAAACATAATCTGGACCCTTTCACTTGTCCAGTGAGCCAGATTCTGGACTACCTGATATCACTGTTCAACTCAGGCCTCCAGTACTTTTCCCTCAAAATGCACCTTTTGGCCATTTCAGCCTTCCATGAGCCAGTGTGTACCATCGCTCAACTGGATGTTTCCCTTACCTTCTTGAGAAGCATCCTGCATCTGAAACCACCAATATGTTCCCCTGTCCTGGCTTGGGATTTAAATTTTGTTTTGGAGAAATTGACCCTGTATCCTTTTGAGCCAGCCGTGTCTTGTGAGCTACGCTTCCTTTCTTGGAAAGCATTATTTTTGGTTGCTATTATTTCTGCTTGAACGATAGTCAAGCTTCAGGCCCTCTGATGCCTGAAGCCTTATTTCATTTTCTTTTTTTTTTTTGTAGTATTTGTTAATCTCCCCCCGTGCTTCATCTTGCCACTGGTTCGGGCCATTGCCAAGGACTCCTCCTCCGAGGCTCTGTCGCCCGTCCCCGACCTCAAATCACAGTCACCTCAGGGTGACCCGATGTATCCCTTTCATCGGGTGGGTCCTCCTCTTTTGAGGTGAAGGGGCCTAGCAGCCAACGGCATTGGCCCTGGGTGCTGCTGAGGTCGGGTCAGCATCTCGAAGTACAGCGGAGGCGCTGGTCTGGGCGACCGTCATCTGGCAGTCTGAGGCGCCATTTTCTTGTGTTTTCCGCTGATTCCCCAATTGCGCCGCATCTGTAGTGCTCCTGATCTCCACTGGAGCCTCTGTAGAGCGAGGCGTCTGCCTACCCAACCCCAGAACAGGAGAGCAGTCCTCCAAACGCTCGATCCTCTCCTTCCCCTGCCGACCGCCCGGTGCCCGAGTCTGTTCCCGAACCTGGGTTGCCGGTGTGGTTTGAGGTAAGGCACCAGTGCCTCAACCCTCTGCGCCACCGGGCTGGCCCTTATTTGATTTTCCACAAAGACAGGATGTCTTTATGCACTAATCCAAAGTTTCTCCTTAAGGTGGTGTCTAAGTTTACACCGAACCAATCTATCCACCTTCCCGTTTATTGCCCTGAGCGTGCCAATCCAGGGGAAGCACTGCTCCAGATGTGTGCAGAACTTTATAGTGTTACCTGCTCCGGACTATGGAATGCAGAATGTCGAAGCAACTTTTTGTTTCTTTTGCCCAGGGTAGAGAGGGCGTTCAGGTTTCTAAACAATGTTTGTCTAAATGGTTGGCAGACTGCATTGTGTTCTGCTACAATAAGTATGGCAAAGAGTTGGTAGGAGCACTGAAGGCTCATTCCACAAGAGGAATGGCTACCTCTGTGGCTTGTTTCCGAGGGGTCTTGGCCGCTGACATTTATGAGGCTGCCACCTGGAGTACTGTCCATACTTTCACCAAGCACTACAGTCTGGACATTGCCTCAAGAGCCCGTGCAGGTTTTGGCATGGCTGTACTGCAGGGCCTCCTGTCTTAAGTTTCAGGATGGCCTCCCTCCCAGACTATTATTCTGTTCATATGTAACTACTTGGGACTTGTTGGGTGGGGGAATTGATGGCTGAGATACCTCCGAAGAAGATGGAACATTTACGTAAGAGCTTACCGTAACAGTAGATCTTCAAGGGGATCTCGGTTATCAGGTCTGCCTTCCCTCCCACCATCCCTCTTTTGGGGGTCTCTTTCTTAGAACTGTCTATCTGGTTATCTAGCTTTCATATGGGCCTGGGCACCACCCTCTCTCCTTGGTCCCGTATGGATAGAGCTATGCTCCTGTTGTCTCCAGAGGAAAGGACTGAGGAGGAAGTGGGGCCGCTCAAGCCTTTATAGGGTTGGTGACATCGGTGTGGGTGGCCCCAGTTGTACTGCTGAAAATCTTCCATGTGGATCCTGCTTCACTGATGATGACGTTCCATCTATGGGACCTGATGACTGAGATCCCCCTCAAAGATCTACTGTTTTGTAAAGTTTTTACATAACTGTTCTTTCTTTTGTGGGGCTCACCCTCAGTTTGTCTCTTGGGAGAATGCCAAACTGAGGCTGTTTTGTACCCACCCCCACAGTCCAGGACACTGATGGGGGATGCCTTTGCAAGGCCCTGGACCCCAGGCCTTGTGTATGCTTTTCCTACATTCCCCTTGATCCAGAGAGTACTGGTAAATGTCAGGTTGGATAAGGCATGGACAATCCTGATAGCTCCAGGCCGACCAAAGCAGTTCTGGTACCTGGATCTCCTCAGCCTCAGTAGTAGGTCTCCGCTGTGACTGCCTTTCTGCCCAAACCTGCTGACTAGACTTCAGGGTACAGTCCTGTTCCTGCACCTCATGGCCTGGTTCCTAAGTGGCTAGAGTTCCAGGTCATGGGTCTCAGGATTCACCGGTTCTGACCATGGTCGAAACTGTGGCCTTGGCCGCTGGCTTCACGGAGCTCCCATCAGGCCAGTTGGTAGAGAAATGGGCCAACGATCCGGCAGAGATTTTTCTCAACCCTGTCGACCCGTTGTTGCTTGATGAGGCCAACAATTCTGTACTCAGGACTGCAGTCCTGCTGGTGACTACCAAAGGGTTGGTCCATCATGCTGAATCAGACGCTAAGGTTGCCAACCGCAGACCAGGAGGAGCTGCGGCACTCCCTGGGTCCCTCCGAGATCCCCCGTCGGCACCCCTGGCGGTCAAGGTATCGGTCATCCTCATTCAGTGGGTTGAGCAGATCCTTTCGACACCAGCGAGCTCACTCTCAATGCCACGGGAAGCACCGCCATTGCCGCTATTTGTCTTTATCCTCCTCCTCGGATGAAGAGAGGCTTTGGCACAAGTTGCTTCGACACCCCAAAGCCATCATGTGGCAACATTTGGTGCTGTCCGGGCCAAAGCCAACCCCGGTTCCCCCACCGGCCATCATATGGCTGTCGCTCAACAGGCCAACTGCGACGCCCCCTGTGGGGCCGGTCGACACCGATCCGCCCCCTGCGGAGCTGGTTCGGTCCTTCTTGGCTCGGCCGAAGTTGGCCTCTCTGCCTATGTGGTGGAACCACCACCCAAACAGCCGCCAACCGGCACTCTATTGAAGGAGTCTTGGCTGGAAAAGGGGCTTCTCCATCGGCTGTCAGTCACTCTTACTCCCAACCACCCACGGCTGGTCAGGAGTGACTCAGTAGGTAGGCCACTCTGTGCGGACTCCTCGGAGTCAGAGGATTCCTCACTGCACTCCTGTCCGCTCGACATGGAGTCAGTGGAGGACCTTTCGATGGAAGAAGGACCCACATCCTTCATGGGCATCCTCCCTCTCATCTCTGAGTCCATGGGGCTGAAACTGGAGCCGATCCAAAACTGGGCTTGCTATCTCCTCATAGAGGTTCTGGATAAAGGGGACTCTTCGATGGAGGTCTTCCCAGTGGCGAACCCATTGTCGACCCGGCCCTGGACCTTTGGCAGCACCCTGCCTCTTGCTCGGCGGCCTTGGCCAGGATGGCCCGCAGATACGCGGTGCCCATCGGTACCCTTTCGGGATTCACAGAGCACCCTTCAGCTGAAGGGTTGGTGACCGACTCTGTGTTTCGATGATCAAGCAATACTGGGGACATCGACAAACTGCCGGGTAAAGAGTCTAAGAATTGGACCACTCGGCTAAAAAGGCTTATGCTGCCTCCTCGCTCGGTCTCCACCACGAGAGCTCGGCCATCATGATGGCACACTTCTCCCACACCCTCTTGGGCTCTCTGGATGAGGGTATTCCTTATCTCCCGGTGAACCTCCAGACTGCGGTCAAACAGATCCAGGGCCAGTGTTGAGCTGTGGCCAAACAGCAACTCCAAACGGCTCTGGACATTGGATACTCCTGTGCCTGCTAAGTGGTGGCTGCAGTTGCCATGTGCCGTAGGGCTTGGCTGAGGATGTCGACCTTCACGGTGGACACTCAGCACAAGCTGTCAGATGTTTCATTCTTGGGCACCAATTTGTTTGGGCCTGGAGTGGATGGTCACCTCCAATAGATTGAGAAGTCCAATGCAACCTTGGGCTCTGTGATGTCCGTACAAAAGGATCCCAAGGGCTCTCGGCAGCAGAAGTGCAAGAACTTTCGATCTTCCACTTCTGCAGCAAAACTAGCCCAGCATCAGCAGGGCCAGCAGGCTCAGTCATGGTGACCTCTGCCCAAGTCTATTTCCTCAACTGTCCGTAAGCCCAGAGGGAAGGGAACCAGCAGCTCATAGGCTGAATCCTCCTCCTCCAAGCCTGTGCAGTGACAGGATAGGGGCTGCTACCCTCATGCCCATCACACCTCCCCTGGGAGCCAGCTCCACCACTTCCTTTCTGCCTGGTTCACTGTCACCATGGACAGGTGTGTTCTGGAAGTGGTCGGTCAGGGTCTGCCTCTGGAGTTCAAGCAGTTCCTTTCATGTCATGCTCACGCCCCATGGGAGGACTTGGTCTCCAAAAACACTTTGTCGACTCCTCGAGATGACATAGCCAAACTCCTCCGCAAGGAGGTCGTGGTTGGAGTAGCAGAATCTCTGGAACACCCAGGGTTTGTCTCCAGGTACTTCTTGATGCCAAAACGGACGGGCACTGGTGCCCCATTCTAGAGCTGCACAACCTGAACAAGTTTCTCCGGTCCCACTCCTTCTGGATGGTAACTCTGTCCCAGATCATGCCACCTCTCGAGCAAGATGTGGTTTTGCTCCCTGGATCTTC
Organism: Neoceratodus forsteri; assembly: GCA_016271365.2. Lineage (NCBI taxonomy): Eukaryota > Metazoa > Chordata > Ceratodontiformes > Ceratodontidae > Neoceratodus > Neoceratodus forsteri. Next base: position 1,482,012,439 of record CM057453.1, on the reverse strand, counting down.
AGAACACGTTCTTTTACGTCCTGATCTGTTCTGTCTCATCGAAGATCCCTCTGCTTTTGGGCAGACGAGATCCAGGCCATGCCATTCGGGCTCTCTTCGGCCCCAAGGGTCTTCCCCAAATGCATAGCAGTGGTGGCAGCTTACCTGAGGGTCCGAGTATACCCCTGCCTGGATGACTGGCTAATCGCAGGTCCCTCCAGGCAGGCGATGGAGCAGTCCAGGGATCTGGCCATCAAGACTTGCATCAAACTTGGCCTCCTAGTCAACGAGGCCAAGTCAGAACTTGTTCCCTCGCAGGTGATCAGCTTCATTGGGGCAGAGCTCAACTCTTGTCAAGCCAGAGCCTGGCTTCCAGTGGACAGGGCAGAGGTTCTCTCGTCCTTTGCCCTGTAATTTCTGGTTGGGCACTTGCGCACTGCCTGGGACTTCTTGTGCCTTCTGGGTTATATGGCAGCCTGCAGCAGCGTGGTCCAATGGGCCCATTGGCATATGTGCTCCCTGCAGTGGGAGCTGGCCAGCCACTGGTCTCAGCGCAAAGGTCACTTTGACCTAGAAGATGTGGGATGCTCTCCAGTGGTGGCTCATCCCAGAGCATCTGCAGGAAGGGATCCTGTTTGTCCACCCTGAGCCGGTGGTTGTCCTGACGATCAACGCCTCTCTCACGGGTTGGGGAGCCCACCTCGGGGAACACAGAGTCCATGGGCTCAGGACCTGCGAGGAGTCCCGATGCCACATCAACCTGCTGGAGCTTTGAGAGGTTCAGCTGGCACTGAATGCATTCACTCAATTTGTTTGGGGTCAAGTGGTTCAAGTCCAGATGGACAACACCACAACCATGTACTACCTCAACAAGCAAGGCGGGACACACTCCCTACCCCTGTGCAGGGAAGCTCTCCATGTCTGGACTCTCATGCGCAGCCTGGAGATGGATCTCCTAGCCATCTATGTGGCAGGAGCCTCCAGTCATCTGGCGGATGCCCTCAGCCAGGTGGGCGAGGCGTCTCGCGAGTGGTCCCTCTATACAGAGGTAGTTCTCAGCCTGTTCTGCCAGTGGAGACACATGTTATTCACCTGTAACAGTAGATCTTCCACGTAGTGGTCTTTTGCAGTAGGTAATACTTTTGGATATCCAGTACCCCTCAGGTGAACCTGTTCGCCTCCAGGGAGAATGCAAATGAGACTGTTCTGTGCCCGCTTCCTCAGCAGGGCTCACTGCAGGGGGATCCCTTCTTGAAGCCATGGACCCCAGGCCTCTACTATGCCTTCCCTCCACTTCCCTTGATCCACAAAGTGCTGCTCAGTGTCGGGAGGGACAAAGCACTGGTGAGCCTAGTGGCTCCAGACTACCCCCGCCAGTTTTGGTACCCAGCTCTCAGCCTCAGCAACTGGCTCCCGAGATGTCTTCCAGCATGCCTGGTCCTGCTCTGCATCAGTCAAGGGAAGATACTTCACCCGGACCTTCAGTCTCTGCACCCGTCAGCCTGGTTCCTGTGTGGCTAGAGTTCCAGGCTTTGGGTCTCTCTGAAGATGTCTTCAATGTCTTTGAGGCATCTAGAAAGGAATCGACCAGAAAATGCTATGCCTTCAAATGGAAGAGATCCTCCATTTTGTGTCAGGGCAAAGGGCTGGACCCTTCGTCCTGTCCAGTGGCTAGCATCTTGGATTACCTGTGGTCTCTCTCCCATGGTGGACTTAGGTTGTCGACCCTTAAGGTACACCTAGCAGCCATCTCTGCTTACCGAGCACGGGCCTGTCAGCAGTTGGTGGTGCAGGAGAAGGTGGTCTGTCTCTTTTTCAAAGGCTTAGATCACATTTCCCCTCTGGTGCGTGAACCACCACCCTGTGGGATTTGCTGCTGGTTTTGGCAAAGCTCATGGACAAGCCATTCGAACTGATGCACAGATGTGACATGTCTCACCTGTCATGGAAGACTGCCTTCCTGGTGGCCATCACATTAGCCAGAAGGATGAGTGAGCTCCAGGCACCCTCGGTGGAGTCTCCTTACCTGGTCTTCCACAGGACATGGTTGTCCTGCACCCCAGCCCGAAATTCCTTCTGAAGGTTATGTCGGATTTCCACCTTAATCAGATGCTGAATCTCCTGGTGTATTTCACCAGTCACACCTCGGAGGCTGAACACAGGCACCATGCTTTGGACCTGAGGCAAGCGTTCGCTTATTAGAAAGAGTGCACGGCTGGAGTTCAAGGAGAGGTTCGCCAGCTGTTTGTCACCAACACTGAATCCACACCTGACAGACCTGCAGCCAAGCGAACGATCGGGATGTGGATCACTTCCTGTATTGATCTCTGCTGTATGTTGGCAGGTAGGGAGGTTCCCTAAAGGCTCATTCCACCTGCCATACTGCTGCATCATTGGCTGCTTCTAGGGACATCCCTATCCAGGAAATCTGCAGGGCTGCTGTCTGGAAGTCAGCACACATCTTCACTTCCCATTACCACATTGACTTAGAGTCACGCCAGGATGCTGGCTTTGGGGCCTCAGCTCTCCAATCTTTATTTCCTAAGTAGGGGGTGTGTGCCTTGCCTCCCTGCCGGAGAACTACTAGGAGTCTGCCAGATAGTGTGGATAGAACAAAATATTCACATCCCTGGAGACACAGGTTATTCACCTGTGACAGTAGATCTTCCACAGAGTGGTCTTTTGCAGTAGGTAATACTTTTGGGTATCCAGTAGAGGTCTCTGTGGTGCATGGCAGCTCTTCTAGCAGGTTTTCACCTGTGACTGCCCACACATGACATCAGATTCCTGTTTCCTATATATATGTGGGTGGTCCCTGGTATTCTCAGTTCCTTTTTTTGCCATCTTCAGCTTGCATGCAGCAGCTAGAACAACTTATGAAAACAGCAGTCATCGAGAAACAACATAGAAGATTCTGTGAACAAGGGGGCTCACCCAACAGGAGCTCCCCATCTTCTGGGTGGGTAGACAAGGGGGCCGAGAAGGCAGAAGTACTTAATGAGTACTTCTTTTCAGTGTTCACAAGGGAGAGGGATGGGCCCATTCCTGCAGGGAAAGGGGACAACCACAGACTGGATCATCATGGTGGAAAGGGTGCGGGAGGGCCTTGGGTCCCTGAAGATAGACAAGGCACCTGGACCAGACTCCCAGGGTGCTGAGGCAGCTGGCAAAGGTCCTGGCAGAGCCACTGGCGGATCTGTTCAACACCTTGCTAAATACGGGATGTGTGCCCAGAGATTGGAGGGAGGCACACATGGTACCTCTCCACAAAAGTGGGCCCAAGGAAAAAACAGGGAACTACAGTCCAGTGAGCCACACTGCAATTATTGGGAAACTGATGGAATTTATCCTCAAAGAAAGGCTGGTGCAGTTTCTTGTGGATAATGATCTGCAAGATGACAGACCGCACGGGTTCATCGCTGGTAGATCCTGTCAGACAAACTTGGTTAATTTTTTTTTTTGACTGTGTCACGAGGACACTGGACGAGGGCCATGCGGTAGATGTAGTCTACCTGGATTTCAGCAAGGCCTTTGTGATTCAGTGCCACACGGAAGGTTGACCTGCAAGTTGAGGAGTCTTGGTATAGGATGGAAGTTAGCCCAATGGGTAGAAAACTGGCTGAAGGACAGGCAACAGAGGGTAGTTATTGGGGGAGAAGCATCGGAACCCAGGGCAGTGACAAGTGATGTCTCACAGGAATCAGTACTGGGACCAGTTCTGTTTAACATTTTCATCACAGACATAGCAGTTGGGATCAAGAATAAGATCAGCCTCTTCGCTGATGACACGAAGATCTATGCTGAGGTGGATGGGTAGGAAGGTGACAAATTACCGGAGGAGGACTTGGCAAGACTCGAGGAGTGTTCGCACACCGGGCAGCTTGGGTTCAATGCCAGAAAGTGTAAGGTGATGCATTTTGGAGCCAAAACCCCAGGATACAGCTACTGGATGGATGGTGTCAAACTGTCCACATCCAATGAGAAGGATCTGGGGGTGCTGGTGACTGGGGAATTAAACCATTCGACCCAGTGTAGGAAGGCAGCGACTAAGGCTAACAGGATGCTAGGGTGAATAGAAAGGGGGATTACATCCAGATGTAGCGAAGTCATATTGTCCCTGTACAGGTCCCTGGTGAGGCCGATAGTCCAAAGAAGTACAGCACTCTACAGATTCCAGTGTCCACTCTCGGGCAAGCTTCTTTTCAAAATTTATTAAAGTAACAACATATATAACTTGCCCCCTGATGAAGGGTCAGTGAGGACCCGAAGCACTGGGGTGCTTTGTGGCCAGTGAGCATTTCTCTATACTGGCGAGTTATATATGTTGTTACTTTAATAAATTTTAAAAAGAAGCTTGCCAGAGAGTGGCCATTGGAATCTGTGGAGTGCTGTACTTCTTTGGACTATTTGCATCAGGTTTGGCACACCTTTTTTTCATCAACCCCCCCCCCCCATCTTGTTGAGTCACAGTATACCTCCAGTGGAAATTGTTTGTAACCCTGGTGAGGCCGCACTTGGGAGTACTGCGTGCAGTTCTGGCACCGGCCCTTGAAAAGGAATATCAAACTATTGGGCAGTGCAGCGAAAAGCAACAAAGATGATTCAGGGCTTGGGGAATAGAACTTATGAGTAAAGACTAAAAGAGCTCAACATGTATACCCTGGAGAATAGGAGGGGGGGGGGGGACATGATCGAGACCTTCAGGTGCCTGAAGTGGACGAACAGAGTAGGCTTCCAGGGTGGGTTCACTCTCCAGAATGGAAGAGATACCAGAGGGCACTCCCTGAAGTTAAAAGGGGGCAGATTCAGGAGGGAAAGGAGGAGGCACTACTTTACTGAAAGAGTGGTAACGGGGTGGAATGCACTGCCTAAGCAACTACGTATCAGTGCAGACTGTGGGGTGCTTCAAGAGGGGGTAGGACAAATTCAAGGGAAAGTGCATACAGGGAGGGAGTTGGTGGAGGGAAGAGTTAATGGGGGGGGGTGCAGCTGCAGTCTAAGGGACTGAAGTGCTGCACACTTGAGCAGACTAGATAGACCATATGGCCTGTTATCTGCTGGCATGTTTGTATGTACTGAACTACATTTATGGACTGACATAGAGCAGGAGTATTCCTCCTCATCTTCTATGTCTCCTTTACTCATAGACAGCCACCATACTGTCAACGATGCATCTATAATTTCATTGACGGCCCATAACTGTCAACATCCTCATCGACTACTACCGCCATTAACAATGTATCTGCATTCTCATTGACTGCTGCCACCATCAATGATACCTCTATATTCTCATCAACAGCCATACCCATTGACGATGCATCCATATTCTCATTGATGGACCACCCCATCAATGATGCATCCCGTTCCCCCATTGACGGGATGTTTTTCACTCCCTCATCAACAGTGCATCCAGCAGTATAAAAAGGCAATACATAAATAACTGTTTCTGGGTTCCATTAGAGTCACAGAGCAAGAGAGATCCTTCTCAACCTCTGTACTTGACATCTTGTTGATGGCCACCACTCCAGGTGTCCCTCCATCGACAGCGTGCCCTCATATTCTTTCTCAGTAAATGGAGCTTCATAAAAAAACAAATGGCTTGTGCTGTGTTTCTACCCCTCCACCCTCTTAAGTGGACAATCACGGGTCCAAGTTATTTCAGGTCAGGTACTCAAACTTTACTGGATGACTTACAGGCATCAGGCAGACCTCTACGTATGGTTTATGGCATGTACCATACTCTGCATACAACCTGCCGTACTCTATCCTCTTCCTACTCTGAAAGAGGTTGAAAATGCAGTATAGAGATATCGATACAGGCAGCTATAGAGGTCGTACTCAACCCACAAGAGGCAACACCTCCCCCGCCCTCCCGGAAGGGCTGGGCAACCCACTACCCAGTGACCCACTAGTGTCTTTTCCCTTCCCCTCCTCGCCACAGGCCTAGGAGGCTGTGGGCAGTCATTTTGCCCTCCATTTAGAGGCCAGACGAACAATCACTTCAGATGAGTGGGTACTCCAGATTATACAGAGTGGGTCATACTCTGGAATTTATCTAATCAGGTCATACACCTACCCTTCAAGAGGACTTGAGGGTTTTACTGGTGACACAGGCCGCTTCTCCAGTGCCCCCCTCACAACATCAAAAGGAATTCCATTCCCACTTCTTTCAGGTACCCAAACGAACTGGAGACCTCAGTCCAATACCGAATCTCAGAAAACTGAACCTTTCCATCCAGTACAGATGGTTTTGCATGACAACCTTGACATCCATCATGCCAGTACTGAAACAAGGAGATTGGCTTTGTGCCCCAGATATGAAGGGTGACTGTCTGCTTATCCTTGTCCATCCTGCTCATCGCAGGTTTCTTCGGTTCTGCCTGCTAGGTTAACACTACCAGTTTCAAGCATTCCAGTTTGGCCTCTCCTCGGCCCTGAGTGTGTTCGCCAAATACCTAGAGGTAGTTGCAGCAGCTTTAAGAAGGAAAGGACACTTTAGCTTACCATATCTAGATAACTGGTCAATCAAAGTGGAACAACTTTGCTTCTTACCTAGAGGCTACCCTGCAAATATTTTCACACTCTAGGGATCACAGTCAATTGGCAACAGTCCAACCTGACCCCGACTCAGTCTCCAATGCATTGGAGCTGTCCTAGAAACAGTCTTAGCCAGAACTTGCCATCTAGCCATCTAACAAGCCACACCCTTGTCTCTGGCATCATGCATACAGACTCAGAAAGTAGTCACAGCTAGACAACTTATATGCCTTTTGGGTGACATGAATGCTGCCATCCCTACAGTAGCACTCGCCTGTCTTCATATGAGACCTATTCAGTGAACCCTCCAGAATCAGTGGTCTCAAAGAACAAGAAAACTTTAAAGGAAAGCTCAGAGTCACTCCCTCACTGGCGTCGGCTCTGATTTGATGGTCAAGTCAAAACCAATTTGTGACAAGGAATGCTGTTTCTGTCCCTCCTTACCACGGAGACATTCACCATGAATGCTTCCCTGGTAGGACGACGCACACACCTGGGACCTTATTGGGCACAGGGCAAGTGGACCACTTCTCTCCCTCAGCCTCACATCAGTCTCCTAGAGCTGAGGGCATTTCGCTTAGCCCTTCTGACATTCCAACCTCTTTTGACTCTAGACCATTGCTGATCCAATCAGACAACACTGCAGTGGTATTATGCCTCAACAAGCAAGGAGGTGCTCCAGTCTTCAACCTCTTGACTCAAAATTATGGAACCCTGTCATTTCCCAACCTGAAGGCTATACACCTTCACACTTGGCTCCTGTGGATGCTTTCATGGCCAGATTACAAGTATCCTCTTCTCTTGCCAATATCCTCTTGGCCTCAACATAAGCCAGCAATCAGGGAAACATATATCTCCAAATGGACATGCTTTTCCATATGGGCTGCTTCTCGGTCATTGGATACCTATTCCTGCCCACTGACGAAAGTTGTACACTTCCGGGCCTCGCTGTCGGAGTCCGGTTTGAGTTATTTCTCCATCAAAGTCCATTCGGCCGCTATTCTCAGCTTTCTGTGGCCTGCTAAATGACAGATTACTGTACCAACATCATCTAGCCAAAATATATTTGAAAGGAATGTTAGATATCAAACCATCTCTTAGACGACCCACTCCTCCGTGGGATCCCACTTCTAATAGAGAAATTAACTCTTGAGCCTTTGAACTGGCGGTCACTTGTGCCCTCCATTTCCTTTCATGGAAAGCTTCATTCCTAGTGGCTGTCACCTCAGCTTGCCATATTTCTGAGCTTCATGCCCTCATGTGTAGGGAACCTTACTTAATTTTTCACAAGGACAGGGTGGCACTCTGTATCACCCACCCTTCCTTCCTAAAGTAGTCTCCGAAAATACTTTAATTCAGTCCTTGGAGCTTCCAGTCTACTATCCTGGCTACTCCAATCAGGGCGAACATCTACTACATACTTTAGATGTCCATTGTATGCTACGTTACTATATTAATCGGCCACAATCAATTAGAAAGACGTCTCAAGTATTCGTCTCTTTTGTCCTGGGTCGTGATGGCCTTTCGATTGCTAAATGTACTCTTTCATCCTGATTGGCAAATTGTATTATATTTTGTTACAAAAAATATAAGCCTTTACCTGGACCTGTCCAAGCCCACTCCACTAGAGCTATGGCAACCACTGCAGCTTGCTTTAAAGGAGCCTCCATTTCAGATATCTGCAATGCAGCTACCAGGTCCACAATTCATTTATTCACAAGGCATTACAATCTGAATATTGCCTCATGATATAAGGCGGCCTTCGGCTGTGCAGTCCTACAAGATCTCCTATCATAACTGTCCTCCCACATGGGCCTTTACTGCTTGGGATTCATCCCAAAAGTATTACCTAGTGCAAGAGACCACTCCATGGAAGATAGTACAGTTACTTAAAAACTTACTGTAACAGTAGCTCTTTGAGGCGTGTCTCTTGCAGTAGGTTGGTTCCCACCCTCTGTCCCCCTCCTTCTCTAAGAGAGCAAATTCTGGTCCAGAGACTATGGGTTGTGACTCCTTTGGTACTTCAGTTTCCCCTCGGTCCTCGCTTTGCAAGCTGAATATGGCGGGGGAACTGAGGATACCAGGGACCGCCCATACTTATATAGGAAACAGGAGGCTGATGTCATGTGTGGGCGGTCCCTGGTGAAAAACTGCTAGAAGAGCTGCCATGCGCCCCAGCGACCTCTGCTGGATACCCAAAAATATTACCTACTGCAAGAGACACTCCTCAAAGATCTACTGTTATGGTAAGTTTTTACATAACTGTACTTTCTAGGATTGGTATATGTTGTTCATCCACACGGTCCCACTCGACCTCCCCAGCTTCGAGGCACACACTCTGCTTCCAGCGAGCAAGATATAGCGTTGTGGGGTGCATCCAAGGAATATACCACCCAGGTGGGTGGGAGGAGCCAGCTTGAAGACTTTTTGGCACATCTTAAAGGGAAATTACACTGCCAGATAGTGTGAATGAACAGTATATACCACTCCTAGAACTACTGTTACACGTGAGTAACCTCTGTATACTACCCACTCTTTAGTCCTCCCGTATATAGCTCATGTCATTTTGCATTTATATAAATGTTGTTCTTTTTTTCTGATGTGGAACCTTTATAAATGAAACATAGACTTTGATGGCAAATAAGGACCACTTGGCCCACGCAGTCTTCTCATTTCCCTACCTATTGGATAAGCTGCAAATGCTAGTTGACCAACAGCCTGCTTCCACCCCAGTGCCTTATGTCTGTCCATGCATTCTTGAATCCCCCCACCGTTTTTGACCCCACGACCTCCTCAGGAAGGCCGTTCCATGCTTCCACCAACCTCTCCGTGAAAAAGTACTTACTCATGTTGCCCCTGAGCTGCCCCCCCTTCTGTCTTCAAATTGTGCCCCCTTGCTCTAGCACATCTCTTTTTCTGAAAGATGCAACTCTCTTGGACTTTGTTGATTCCTTTGAGGTACGTGAGAGTTTCTATCATATCCCCCCTTTCCCTTCTTCCCTCGAGGGTATACATATTAAGCTCTTTCAGCCTCTCTTCATATGGCTTCTGGTGCAGACCCTGCGCCCATTTTAGTTGCCCTCCTCTGGACTGCCTTCATCCTGTCTGTGTCCTTACAGAGATGGGGTCTACAAAGCTGCACGCAGTACTCTAGATGGGGTCTCCCCAACTGTCTGTACAGAGGGATGACAACTTGCTATTTTCTATTGGTGAGGCCTCTCCTTATACATCCCAGCATCCACCCAGCCCTCCTTACTGCCTTCTTACATTGCTTGTCTACTTTTAGGTCCTCTGATAAGACTACCACCAGGTCCGTTTCCATTTTTGTTGTTGTTAATAACCCCCTCCCACCCATTGTGTTCTTTTCCCTTGGGTTTTTGTTTCCCAGGTGCGTTACTTGGCACATCTTTGCATTGAATCTAAGCTGCCATATTTCTGACCATTCCTTCAACCTTGCCAAGTCCCTTTTCATCCTTTCGACCCCCACCCTGTGTATCAACCCTGTTGCAGATTTTTATGTCGTCTGCAAAGAGGCATACTTTTTCTTTCAGTCCCACCGCAATATCACTTATAAAGACATTAAAGAGGTCCTGCCCCATTACTGAACCTTGCAGTACCCCGCTAGTAACCCCTTCCCTTTTTGGAGTGAACTCAGTTTACTGTTACCCTCTGCATCCTGTTGTCCAGCCAGATTTTTTTACCCAGGCTACCACCCTGGGACCCACTCCCAGGCTGGCTAGCTAGTTTATTAATCTTTTGTGTGTGACTGTGCCAAATGCCTTGTTAAAGTCTAGGTAGGCCATGTCCACAGCCCTTCCCAGGTCTACTGTTTTAGTCACAAATGAGCTCTAAGCTCAAAGGTTGTTATCCAAGACAATAAATAAATAATTAGAAATAAGGCCCCCTTCACTAAATCTAGTGGGTATATAGCTAAAAAGATTGATTTTTTTTCACAGTGAATTATATTGTTTATACAGTAACTGTATGTTTCAGAATCGGCCTAAAAATGGTCAATTCTCCAATAAGAAACCAAAAAAGAAAACAGTTGGGCGTGACTTTATTTATTTGAATTTTGGTAACCAGGTGAGCCAACTGAGACCATTTAGGTGTGACCCGGGGAGACAGTAAAATACATACAATATAAATGTAGAAATGCAGGAGGTTTGTCTTTCAAAAGATAATGCTGAGAACACTGACAGTAACTGTGTTCAGCTGGCTGATGGACAAAAAATTCTTGTCGGTCAAAGGATGAAGCCTCACCAATCACACTGGTTTTCTGCCCATTGCACGGCTAGCAGACATCCTCAAGCTTTGAAGAAAAACGCCAATCCTCACACTGTGCGTGCGTGCGTTTTCCTACTGGTTACAGACAGGAAGCATCTATTTGAAAGCACTAAACAGAGCTGGAGAGAAACAGCATGCCGAATGCAAATAATAAAAGCTTCAAATATGATAACATGACAAAAATGAACAAAAAAACACCAACAATAGTTGACTTAAATTAAAGATTGTTTGTTTTCTTTAAAGAGCCCATGTTACCAGTTGGATAACTGAAAAATGTGAGACACAAATCAGTTTATTATTCATATAGTTTGCATCTTTTTTTTTTCCATACGGACTTTAACCTACTCTCCCTTCCTGTCAGCCTTCTGCTGTCAACACTCAGCCCCTTCACCCCATCTCTAGGACTTACCCATTCACACAAAGAGGTAAGAAATTGATAGGGTATCATGGATGGTAGTGGTACAGTGCCTTCAGGATTGCAGCAACATCCGGCTGACAGTTTTTGTTTTCCACCTGTTACTTCCCTTGAATCAGAGCCAGTGGCGTGCAGCGGTGTACACATAGACCCTGAAGACGGTGCACGCTTTCAACACCTGTCTCTGACTTTTAATATTGGTGACCGCTGCTGTGCCGCTTACTCTGCGGTAGGTGAGAGCCGGTAGGTGACAGCCAAGCAGTGGTACACACTATCCCCCTGCCCACCCTGAAGGAGGAGATCTGTCAATGGACACTAAACCCCCCCCACTCTCCTGCCAGCTGTCAAGCAACCTTGGTCTATTCCTGAAGCTGGGTCTTTTGTGTGCTGGGAAGTGAGGCACCCAGTGCCTCAGCCGTTCGCACCACTAGCCTGGCTACAAGTTTACTGTAGCTCAGATTTCCTTAGACAGTACTGTTTGTGCCCTTGAGGGGGCCAAACCTGTAACCCACTGTTTTACAGTTCTGTGCTATTACCCTCTGTACCATTCCACCAGAACTGTATGTTGTGCAATTCTTTCCCCTTTTTCTTTATTACTGAGGGAAGTGACATAAAAGCAAGTTTACTATCCCTTGGGCTTTATTTGGTTTGGTTGCTTGTCTGCATGTGATGTCATAATACCCTGTTTATGACATAAACATAATTGTGACTGTGGAAGTAGACAGAGCAAATAGGGCAGAGATCCTGATTCCATGCAGATGTCCTTAGCAGTAAACAAGTAAGGGTGACAGTCACAGAAAGAAAAAACATGAAATACAAGCTTAATTCTGTCTAGTTATGTTTTTCAGTTGTTGCACTGCAAGCAGACATTTGGGATTGACAAATGCTTGTTCATAGTTGCCATGAGTGCACTATATTTGTATTTCCTGGAAGGGCTGTACTGTGCTCATGTCTAATATTTCCAATGGTAGGCTGTAACACAGTTTTACCACCTCCTGGGAGAAGTACTTCATAGCTGTTCCAGTGAATTTTTCAATCTTGTCAGTACGCTTGAGTATGGGGAATGACTGAGATCTTGTCCCCCTCAGGCTTCTTTTTCCTAAGGTAAACATATTTATGGCCACCAGCCACTCCTCATTGCTCTTGTTTCGCCAAGCGTCAGATAATTTTAGTGGTCCTCTGTTGCACCCTTTTATTCACTGACACTGTAGTGCAGCATGAGAGGGGTGCTGCACTTCTGAGGTGCCGTCTTTCAGATGAGACGTTAAACCGAGGTCCCATCTGCCTGGATTGGTGGTAGTTCAGGTGGATGTTAAAGATCCCATGGCACTTATCGAAAAGAGTAGAGGAATTTCGCCGGTGTCTAGCCAAATTTCCCTCATTCACTAAATATACCACCAACAGCTTAATCCGATTCAAGGTCAATTGGCATTCATCTGTATCCCCCTCCCCCGGGTCATGCCTGAAAATAGGCAGGATTTGTCTAGTGCACTTACCCGGTCAACAAAAACTAAATAAATAAAATAAATTTCACCTCGGGTATCATTCTTCAATTGAGGAGTCCAGAATTGCAGTTTTACGTTAGGTCCAGCCAGGGTCTTGCAAAACGGCAGGATTACTACCCCTGCCTTGGTGGTCATCCCTTTTTAATGCACCCTGCTCTATGGGTAGGTTTTAATCAAATTATTAATCTTATTCTATAATAATTATTCTAGAATCCTAACAATTTGGGAATAATGAATAGAGTGACGCCTCTCTTAGGCTCTTAGTGCTATGTATTGCTGTTTTGCTCTAGGGGTGTTGAATTTTAACCTAAATTGCTTTACACAGAGCTAGATATCATTACAAAGAGTGACTATTTTACATTGGTTACTATTGTTACACTTTAGAACTGTGATGCACAAAATAGGTGCTTTGATCCCTTTTATTAGACCAGCAAAGATTTCCAATAAAATGTATCAAATCACCTATTTTTGTGCATCTTGGTGTACTAAGACCAGTACAGCTATAGACAATTTTTTGACTTTACAACTGTGTAATCGTAGTGTGTTCTGATTCTTGTGTTATTCATTCCATTGAACTGAAAGTGACAACCACTGGTGCTGTATTTTAATGCAACTTTGTTTTGTGATAGGTTCCGACCTCATGAGAATGCAGACCAACGACTGCCGCGTGTTCCAGCACAGATCGACAGCCTGATAACTTTCAAGAACAATGACCATGGGGCTTGGGTCAGAGGAGGGGACATCATCATCAGTAACTCTGCGTAAGTTACAGGAGGCAGCATCATGTGCAATAATTATATAACAATCTATTGCCCTTTGTGGGAAGATAGCATATAACCATAGCAGTTTGTCTCACACACACGCACATGGTGAAGAAGAGGAATGTTCCACATTGAAAACCTTTTTTTGTTTCAGAAAAACAGATCTTACTTTGTGAGGGCTCTTGCAGTAGGTAATAACCATTAGGACTGAGCTGTCGAGTGCTAGGACCAGATGGAAAACTTTAGCTAGCAGTGTCTGGCGGAGACCGCCCATCCGACATCACATGACAGACGTCCGCACGACCCTATATAGTGTGCGGTCCTCACTGCCGCCCTCCAGTTCTTTCCTGTTGACCTGCGCACGTAGGACCTTACGGAGAATGCTCTGCTCGCAACTCCCCCCGGGGACCGCAGGCATCGAGTGGCCTTCCTCTAGTAAAGGGAGTGCCCCTCTGGCCAAGCCTGCTCCCACTACTGCGGAGCAGCCCTTGGTCCCCCCTCCTGAACTGGTCACGGTTCAGGCAGGCACCTCCGGATCTTCTGAGGCTCCTGCCACTCTTAGGCCCATCAAAGCCCAGAGGTCTAAGTCTTGTAGTGCAGCTGATAAGTCACTCATCAGCCCCTCTGACGAGCGCCCATCCCTGGCTGATAATTCAGTTGCCAGCTTCTCCGACGACTGTCCAGCCAAGGCGCTTTCTTCAGGCCCCAATTACAGGTCCGGTGTTGATCTTCCGGATCAGCGCCCACTGCCGCTTGCGCCACAGCCTTCCACAGAAGGATCTCACTCTCGGGAACCTCCATCTTTGCCTCCGCTGGTATAACCTCTGGCCTCTTCTGTTGTTTCGGAACCAGAGGAGGAGCGTCCGCCCACAGACAACACCAGAGTGCTAACGCCGGACCGCACTATACCAGGCTTCCCCCCAAAGCATCTGGCTCTGATACCTCAGTATCCCCCGGCCATCTGCTCTTCCCCAGACTCCAGCGGGACACTCCTGCTCTTCTGCACCACTGGACCTCCCTCCAGTGGGTCCACTGCCAGATATGACTATCCTAGCCATTCCTGTTTCTTTAGGGCCACTGTCCGGTGTCTCTGCACCTCCGTCGGGGCCTTTGCCAGGCCTTCTGACACCAGGTTACCTGGCACCACATTATTCTTCTCCCGGGCATCCGATGCCAGGGTACGTGATGCCACATTTTCTTATGCCCAGCCACCCAACACCAGGCTATCCTATTCCAGGTTACCCGATGCCAAGCTACCTGACACCAGGTTTCCTGACGCTGGGCAACCCCTCTCCAGGCTACCTGCCCTTGTACCAGCCTTCTCCGCCTCCTTAGCCTCGGGCGGATTTGAGGCAACTCTTTCAGTCTTGGTGGAACAAAGCCAGGACCCAGTTCTTGATGGAACTGGACCATCACCAGCCGGTTGCTGTCTCTACCCCGGTCCATTCAGTCCCTACGCCCAGGTCTGCCTCCCCAGTAGAGTCTAGACCCTCTATGTCAGGGCTGACGTCTGGCCGTGTCATGGTCGTGGGACATGGTGGGGAATATTCCTGTTCCCCAGAAGGAGATCCCTTTCCCAAGGGCCTTGTTCCCAGACAGGAGCACGTTGTTGCTCAGAGTCTGACCCTTAATCCTCCGCCTCGGTTTACGAGACCCCTCTTCCGGAGGAGACTGTGCCTAAATCTCTGCCCGAGTACCCTTCCTTCATGGAACGCCTCAGAAAGATTCAGGAGGCTAACGGATGGACAACTGAAGGCCACAACTAAAATGCAAGAGATTGGCAGAACATCTGGACGTGCCAGATTTAACTCCTCTCCTTATCCTTCCGTGGATAGGCCCATAATGAGGATCTGGCCTCTACCATCTGGCAACAGCCGTCATCAGTGGCAGCTGTCCCCAAAAAGGCTGATAGGCTGTATCACACTCCAGAGGGCAAGGATCACCTCAGTACCCACCGTGGACTTGGTGGTCATTATCGTGGCTCACAACCATTCTGCCAAGCTCAAACACATGAGTACCTCTCCTCTGGATAAGGAGTCGAGACAGCTGTACCAGTTTGGGAGAAAGTTCTATTCATCTTCTACTTTGGCCCTTAGGGTCCTGAATTATGTGGCCCACGTGGTCGTCTACTAAAAGACCATTCTGGGGCAGCTTAAAGCTGACATGGACTTCCTGCCAGATTCTGAGGCAAAGTCAGATATCGCTCAGACAGTCTGGACAGCATAGATTTCTTGCTACCATGCTCTACGGGCATCTTAATGACGCCATGGATTCTTCAGCCAGGGGCACCACTGCAGCCATCTGCCTTCCCCGATACTCTTGGTTGCGGGTCTCTGGGCTCGTCTAGGACATTCAAGCTGCCATCCAGGATGCTTTTCGAGGGTCAGTCCTGTTTCAGGTTGACGCTAAGGACATCATCACTAGTCTGCAGGATAGTGGCAAAGCTTTACGCTCCATGTAGACTATATATTACTCTTAATTTTAAGCCCAGGCAACCTTTTCTTCGCCAACAGTGGCGTCAGTCCAAACAGCAGCCCGCCAGACGTCAGACCAAACGTTGGGCTGCCTCAGCAGCTGCCACTCTTCCCCCTCCAGCTAGGTCACGGTGGGGCACTCCCCAAGCCCCCCACTGCCTCCTGACTCATGGCCATGCCCTCCGCCTCTGCCACCAATTCTGGAGGAACCCGTAGGAGGCAGATTTGCCAACCATCTGGCCGGAAAGGAGGCAATCACAACAGACTCTTCGGTCCTGCAATTGATAGCTCAAGGTCATACAATAGAATTTCTAGAGAGACCTCCAGAAAATCCTCCAGGTCACTCTTGTTACCCAAATGACCACATTCCTCTGATTAGGACAGAAATTGAGGCTCTTCTGAGCAAATTCGCCATAGAACCCGTTCCTCGGGCCCAGGTGGGCAGGGGATGCTTCCCTGCATATCCCAATCTTCAACTCATATCGCCGCTTCCTCAGGTTTGCCTTTCAGGGGGAGCATTTCCAGTTCAGAGCTCTCCCCTTTAGCCTCTCTACGGCACCCAGGGTGTTTACCAAGAGCCTAGTGGTGGTGGCTTCGACTTTACGCTGTCAGGGCCTTTTTGTGTTCCCATACCTCGACAACTGGCTCCTTTCAGCTCCGTCGAGGGACAGCCTGCTGGCCTCCCTAACAAAGACCTTGGCTGTATTTTGACAGATTGGTATCACGGTGAACTACCCCACGTCTCACCTTACCATTTCCCAGCGCCTCCCAATTTATTGGAGCTGTGCTGGACACAGTTCAGGGCAAAGCTTTCCTCCTGCTGGACAGATCAGAAACCTTGCAACAGCAGGCCAAACAGGTGGCATCCAGTCACTGGACTTTGGCCTGGTTGGTTTTACGCCTTCTGGGCCTTATGGCAGTGGCTATCCTCACTGTACCTGTAGCCATGCTCCACAGGTGGATCACGCAGTGGACACTACGAGTCCAGTGGGACCAGAAGTCAGACAACCAGGATCACAGAGTCCTTGTGTCCAGTTCCATGTTAAAAAAAAAAAAAAAAAAAAAGTGACAGGCTCTCTTATGGTGGCAGGATCTGAAAAATCTCTGCAAAGGGGTTCCCATTCAGCCTCCCCCTCTGGTCCATACACAGACCTTGGATGCTTCTGGCCAGGGCTGGGGTCCTTATCTGGGGGACCGCAGAACCCAGGGATCCTGATCTCAGTGGAAGCTCTTCCAGCACATCAGTGTGTAGGAGATGCGAGCTGTGCTGTATGCCCTTCTGCCCTTTCTCTTCCCAGGTCCACTTCTTGTCCAGACGGACAGTATGTGCATGGTGTGGTACCTGAACAGACAGGGAGGAACAGGGTCGTATCCCCTGTGCAGGGAAGCGATGTGCTTGAGGTACTGGGCAGTCCAGCACAACCTCCAACTGATGGCAGTGCACATTCCAGGAGTCCAGAACGTCCTAGCGGACTGTCTCAGCTACACACGGGCAAGGGCAAACAAGTGGGAACTGCGGCAGTCAATAGTCAGACATTTCGATCTGTGGGGTCACTCAGATCTATATCTGTTCACCTCCCCATACAACGCGAAAATACCCTGTTTCTGCTTGCTCGTTCCCGGGCATGGTGTTTTCTGGTGAGATGCACTGTCTTTTGCTGGTCATGGAGGTTCCTCTGTGCCTTTCCTCCTTCCTGCTATTGCAGAGGGTACTTCCGAAACTGCAGGCGGGAGGGGCTCACATGATTCTGATATCCCCTTACAGGCCTCATCAAATGTGGTTCCCTCTGCTCCAGCAATTGGCTAGAATGTGCACAGGGCATAAGACTGCCTCTGCGGAGGTGGAATCAGTCACCCAACCAGCCGATTGCACGTGCTTGGGTTCGGAGAGAAAACGGAAAACGTTGGAGCTGGTAGGCTCTGTGATGGTAGGCTGTGCCCGCTCCTTCCCGCGGCAATCTAGATGTTGGCTTCCGGGGGTGGAGGGAGGCCGACACCCCTCGCCACCAGCCCTGTCACGGAAGGGGGGGGGGTTAACCCGGGGATGGCCGGCTGGTGTGGGGAAGGCCCGCCGGAGAGACAAGTCCCCTTCAAGGGAGGGGCCGGAGCCACCTGCCAGCTCCGCTGGAGGAGTAGAAAATGTGTATGGAAAGACTAGCAGTTGTCTTACACTTGATTGCTTTTGTATTTATTTATTTAAAAATAGGTGACTGGGAAAGGCACACTAATCTGAGACTCGTTTCCATGTGTGACCTGGTTAAGTGAATAGGGGATACTAAATACATAACAGAGACACAATTTGCAGTTACAATAAAGAACAATCATAGAACACAAATTAATTACAGGAGTAAGTGCAAAATGAGCAAACAAGGTAACAACAACAAAATAAGGCATTTCAGCTTCCCCTATACTGGGGAGGGGGGCAAACGCAAGGGAAACAGTAAAGTAAAAGGTAAACAAGAATGGGGAGTGGGAAAGAGTTTTGGCTGATACCCGAAGGAACCAGAGAAGGAAGTGAAGCAGAGGAAAGAGGTTATCTGGTTCCAAAGTGATGATAGTCAATTAGAAAAGGCTGATTGTAAAGCAGAGGAGCAGGGATGAGGAATGGCAAAGGTGCGAAGATCCCCAAAGTGGAGGTAGAGGGGATGCGGTAAAGGAGTCGCAAGGGGTAAGAGGGAAGGGTCCCAAACCAGTATTTGGATATGAATGGGGTACAGTGGATCTGGTGACGTGAGGGTAGAGGGGGAAAATGGCTAAAGAGGAATAAAGTGAGCAATGATGAGTATGAGAGGGGGAGTTCACAAGTGGTATAAGTAGTTGCAGAGGTTGTCCAGTCTTACTAGGAAGGTTGAGGGAGCAGTACCATAGATCATGTCTGCAGAGTCAAAGACTGGGAGTGGCATTTTGGTGACCAGCTCACAGCGGACCTGTAGAGACAGGCAATCTTTATTGCAGTACAAGGCACCTGGTTTAGGGCAGAGCTTGGCATGGATGACGTCTGTGGGCAGAAAAGCCAAGTTTGCTGTCTAACCACACACCAAGGTACTTGATTGAGTGAATCACTTCTAGGGGGGTGCCATCCAAGGTGGAAAAGATTAGCAGAGCTGGGAGTCTGGCCAATTTCTTTTTGGTGCCAGAGGTCATGGACACAGTTTTATTTGTGTTGATTTGGTGATGGTTTGATTGGAACCAGTGCAGGAAATTGTGGAAATCATGCTGAAGCAGACCTTCCATGGCTGTGGTAGCGGGACCAGAGGTGTAGATAACTCTGTCCTCTGCATACATGTGTGTATGCGAGTTGGCATAAGCCAAGGGGACATTGTGAAGGAAGATGGAGAGCAGAATGGGCCCCAAGATGGAACACTCTGAGACCCCTGCCTGAACGGGAAGTGGAGGTGACAGGGCGCTTGCAACCTGTAGTGACTACAGACAGCCCAAGAGATGAGAACAGGAGCTTAGAGACCAGCAGAACTCAGCTTATCCAGGAAGAGTGGGTGGAACACTGAGTCAAAGCCTTGTTCAGATTGATGAAAATTACAGCTGTGATATGCCCATGATCCATCGCCAGACTGGAGTGGGAAGAGGAAATCAGTGGAGGACAGGAAATTGGAATCCAGTGTAGTCAAGCTTTTCTTTCAACTTTGCAAGGGAAGGGAGGAAGGAGATTGGCCAGAAGCTAACTGGAGAGAAAGGGTCCACCCTTTGTTGAGTGGAAGAACTTTGGCCAGTTTCCAGGACTAAAGGGATAGCATTGATAGAGGAGAGGTTGAGTAGATGAGTCAGAGCATTGAGGCACGCTATGCACTAACCAAGTTGTGCACGTTTGAGATCCATGACAGCTGCATTTTGTATTAAAGCAGTAATTTTCTGGCCCAAACTCTGGGTGGGTGAAAAAACTCAGTTATGGGGTCATCCTTTGTTTTTCATTAAAAACACCTTGTTACAACTGATCTCTCTTGCATTCTTTAAATCTAGTCTTTGCTGCTTGCTTCCTCTAAATAATTCTACTGAGGATATTTTTTTTGTATTTTTGAGATGCAGTAGCATTCTCTGATGGGGTGGTCTTTTTCCCTTGTTTACATCTTAAAACGGGCTATAATTAGATTGTTCACTGTAAGAAATAAACAGAAGATCTATCAGTCAGTTGAGCAAAGGCTCATTCACTGTTACTTCCTACAGTAGCATAAAAATAGTTTCCGTAATGTGTATTACAGTATCATATCTTAGGGTCACGGTGCAAAGGACACCTCTGGCGTCTATCATGTGCATCATGTGTGGCAGCAGTCATCGAACGGATATACTGTCCATGGACCATGTGGTGAGTGTCCTGTCCACCAGTCGAGAACTGTTTTCTATTCCTTTCTTGTACTTTTAACATACCTTTTGGCATTACAAAACCAAATAAAAATTATATCAGTGTGCTGCTCTTGTGTTTTTTTTTTTCTCCCCCTAAGAGGTTTTACCTGTTCTGGGTCACACAAAGTAGCCCATAATCTACTTGTGCTGCCCTACATGGTTTATTCTATCCCTGTTGGTGTATTATCAGTCCATTCTGACTTAGTGCTTTCCTGTGAGTAGCTGTGGATTGTAGGGTATTGTTGCTAATCCCTATCTGTATGGTTTTCCTGTAAGTAGCAGCGAATTGTAGAGTACTGTGACTCTTCCCGGTCTGGGAGCCCTGCATAATTGGTGTCCCTGGTTCTTCACCTAGCAGGTCTAGGGTCATCATGTGTGTAGCTGTGAGCTGTTGGATATAGTTATAAATCCTTATCTGAGAGCATACTTGCTTTAATATTGATTTGGTCTGTTCTCTGTTTTGTATCACATGTTCTTGGTGGATATATAATGCTGTGCAGTGTCTTTCTTTAAGTTTGGTTTATGCACTTACTGTGCTGCTGTCTGACAGTGTTACAGTTAATGATTTAACAGATGCTAGCTTCGGATCCGGCTGCTCAGCAATGCATCTGTTTTCTACTCTGTCTCGAGTTTCCACTGTCCCAAATTCAAATCTTGGGTATTGCTAATAAACTTATTTGGGTACAACCTAGGCTTCTCACTTTCCAAGAACAACTGTTTTAGGGTATATGCTTAGGCCTTCTGTTTGGTTTTCAAATGATAATTAACAGGGAACATGGAGAGGAATCCAGGCCCTTGTTTTAGTTCACCATCCAATCTTAATAGTGACGTTACGGCTCCTAACTATCATATACTTAGGAAAGATAAGAGTGATCAAACGGGTGGTGGGCTGCTGTTTTATATGACTGATTCTGTTGCGGCTGATGAATATGTTTTTCAGAATCCTTCTGACTCTGCTTGTGATTGACTTGCTGTATGAGTTAATTTTGGTGTCAACAGAAAGCTGAAAGTCTGTTTCATATTTATTTAGTTTTTAATGACCATGTAAACACACTAGACAAATGCCTATTTTCAGTTACGACCCGGGAGGTTACAAGATATGCAGGCATACAGTTTTAACAGTGAAAGGAAACAGTTAAATAAAGAGCACAGCATTAAAACAGTGTATACATATGACACAAATGTACATAGTCATGGTCCTGGGCAGACCAGGCCAAGAATTGGAGCCCACCAATCATTGGAGGGAGAGGATAACAGGATTAAGTGCAGTTACAAACTGGATTAGATTTCAGGTGAACCCATAGGGACCTATTAAAGAAGTAGTGGGAGGTGGCATTGTGAATAGGCACTGAGAGGGAGTTCCATAGCCTGGGTACACAGACAGCAAAAACCTGGTCTCCCATGGCTGTGCAGGTTTTTGGAAGAGAGGGCAGACAGGTCACTGCAGGGTAACCTGCGTTAACAGCCCTTAATTGTTCTGCTAAGACGGGATGGGTGGCAATTCTGACCACTTTATTAATAAAGCAACTTAAGGCAAAGGTACAATAGTTCCCTGGAGACAACCATGCCAGTCTCTCATAAAGCTCACAGTGATGTGTCTGAGATAAGCAACTGAGAGGGGAAACTGACTTACATTGTTATAACTACATCCCACTTAAATAAGGTAGACTTAGCAGTATAAGTAAAAGTAAGTAGCCCATAATTAAAGGCGGGAAGGAGCACTTCTCTTGCAAGGTGAGATGTGTTGCCAGAGTAAGGATATGTTTGTCCCTGTAAGCCAGGTCGAGCTTGTTATTAACTGCCTTACATACATTACGAATGTGCAAGTAGAGATCTAGTTGAGGGTCAAGGGTGACTCCCAGATATTTGAAGGAGTCAGCAGTAATAGCAGGAGAGCCATCAGCACTAGCAACATCCAGGGGTTGAGAACAAGCTCTGATTTGGGGGTTGTGAGTTCTTAAGGATTGCATTCACATGTGCCGAAAAGTCCAAATGGTGATCTAACCAGACTCCAAGGTATCTAATGGTAGTGACATTTTTGATAGGGGTGCCATCCAAAGTGTGGAAGGTGGGGGGAGATTTAAGGTTAGATAGCCTCTGTCTTGTGCCGAAGGACATGGAGACTGTTTTTTTAGTGTTAAAGAACAGCTGGTTGGGTTGGAACCATAGCTGGACCTTGTTAAAAGTCATGTTGCAGTCTAGCCTCAGTATCCGAGGGTGATGTGCTAGACATGTAGAGGACGGTGTTGTCCTCATACATGTGTATTTGGGAAGTGGAGCAGGCAGAAGGGAGATCATTGAGGAAGATGGAGAATAATATAGGGCCAGGTCCTGAGCTCTGTGGGATGCCATTGGTGATGGGGAGAGGGAGGAGGCAGTTTTGACCGATTGAGTTCTGCCTAACAGGTAGGATTGAAACCACCTTGTGACTGAGGAGTTTAATCCAGCAACAGAGAGTTTTTGGAGGAGGAGGAGGGAGTGGGGTACTGTGTCAAAGGCTTTTGCCAGATTGACAAATATGACAGACGTAACATGTCCCTGATCCATATTGGAGAGTATGGAGTCAGTGAGCTGTAGGAGGGAGGTGGTGGTGGAATGGGACTTATGGAAGCCAGACTGGAAAGGGGTGAAAAATGAGGTAGAGTCAAAGTAAGGAGTGAGCTGAGCGAGGACAATGCGTTCTTGGAGCTTAGCTAGAATAGGAAGTAAGGAGATTGGGCGAAAGTTCCCAGGGGTAGTGGGATCACCACCTTTGGGAAGAGGAATGACAGTGTAATGTTTCCAGGTAGAGGGAACTGAGGATAGAGTAAAAGGTTGAGAAAAGAGGCTGGGGGGGAGCTATAGCGAGGCAGAGCGATAGAGCAGATTAGGGTCTAGGCCATCTGGGCTCTTACCCTTGGAGGGGTTCAAGGTGTGGAGAGCCTTTAGAGGTTCATTAGGTGAGATGGGAGTAAATGAGAAAGGGGGTGGAGAGGTTAGGAGTAGGTGGGAGGTCTGGGAAGCAGAAGATGTGCAAGTGGAGGGGTTGGGAGGGTGGGAAGAGCGAGGAAGTGCTGGGTGTGAAGAAAGTGTTGAAAGCAGAAGTGATGGATGGAGGGTCAGAAAGTGCAACATTACCTTGGGTGAGGGTAGGGATGGGGATGGGGTGGGGTGGGAGGAGGAAAGAAGAAGGATTTGACAGCTCAAAGAACTTAGAGGAATGGCTTAAACTGGTGTAGAAGGAAGTGGAGAAATATTCAGACTTTGCATATCTGGTGGCCTCGGTGCATGCATTTCTAAGTTATCTGTATTGGAGGAAAAGCGTGTGAGATCTAGATTTTATGTAGGCCTTCCAGGCCAGCAGTTCTCAGGTGAGGTAGGAGCCTTTGACCCTAGTTAATTTAGGAGTGGTGTGCAGATCCCAGATTTCCAGGAATTTTCTTTGGAAGTAGTTGAGAGCAATGTCGATCGTAGATGCTGATGTTATGGGGGACCAGTCAGTGTGGTGACCTTTTAGTAGGGGAGCTAAGTTTAGTGAATGAAAAGAGCATAGAGGGATCGGTTGTTGGGGGCTTTAGTTTGATGGACTTTACGGATGCAGTAAATCAAGTGGTGGTCACTAAGGAGTCTGGGAGAATACCAGAGTCAATTATCTGGTGGGGGTGGGAGGTGAGGGCCCAGTCTATCAGGGTGTGCTTAAGTGATTTGTGGTTAAGACGAGTTGGGGAGGTAATTAGTTATGTAAGTTATGGGAGTTTACTTTGGTGCGAATTCTAGAGTTGGTAGAAGAGAGCCAATCGACGTTTAAGTCATCTAGTAGGTATAACTCGCCAGAGGTGGCATGTGAGGTGGTGGTGGTAAGTTCAGCTATGGTTAATGTAGGGAGGCCAGGGCAACAATAGGTGCCAGCTATGAATATAGGCAGAAAAAAAAGGGAGGGATAGCTTGATAAGGAGGAGTTCGTATTGGGATGGGGATGAAATAGACAATACAGGTGAGTTTTGGAGGTTGGAGGATAGAAACGTTGCTATACCTCTACCCTTGCTAGGTCTGTCTTGTCTGATAGGAGTGTTGCCAGGAGTTGAGAGACTGGTGGCTGGCAGTATAGCTTAGAGGTTAGAAGAACGAGGTGTGAACGAGCTTGGTACATCCAGCAGCCCAGACCCGAGTTTGATTATCATAACCTCCGCTTGCATACTGTGTGACTCTGAGCAAGTCACTTGACCGCCCAGTGTACTCCCAGGTCACCCCTGAAAACAGGCACTTGTGCCTAGTGGGCCTTACCTGTTACCAAAGACTTGGGGGGACTTCTATGACAGCCAGGTTTCTGAGAGTACCAGCACGTAAATCCAGGTTGTTCTGCTGGAGTAGGGTGAATTTGGGGAGTAGACTTCCTATATTGAGGTGCACAATTTTTTTTAAACCTTTTGGGAGGTGCGTAATAGGAGGAGGGGGTAAGTCCAGGGTTGCGTTCAGTGTCTGCTGCTGAAATGAGTAGGAGGGTGATAAGCAATTTGGAGAACGCATAGACCCATTTGGCAGCTTTTGGTTGTAGAGAGCTAGAGGATGGTGGGGGAGATTGGTGGTGGGGGGAGAGGAGTTTGGAGAAATTTAGGACAGCTAAGAGAGATGTGGGGGGAGTATGGAAGCATGGGGAGGCCAGGGGTAATTGATTGGAGTAGGGTCAATAGGGAATGTAGAGCATGTTAGAGAGTGGGTTGAGTGTATTGGGGCGGGCAGCTTAAGAGGGTTGAGAGAGGAGGTAGAGAGACCAGTAAAGGGAGAAGAGCAAGGCCAAGACAAATAGAGATGATAATATGCATTGTAGTGAGTGTGGAAAGAATGACAAAGACTTTGCCAAGAAACAAGCTATATGAGTAGTGACCGCAGATCTGATTAGCATGGTGAAGTGAACCTCATACATCTGCATACATGCATGTGTAGAACATATACAATAAACAAATAATAACATAGCCCCAATGTCTTCCTGAACATACAGGTCATGTCAAAGCAATTTTTTCTATCAACGCATTATAAAATCTAACTACGGTGTTTAAACACTTTTACATAGATAGGTGTTTAAACACTGTTTCAGACAGGGGCTTGTCAAGAGTGGGGGGGGTGAGGTATATGAATCTGTACAGTTGAGATCAGTCAGGCCTGCCTAGAACTGGGGGATGAGGTATAAGTAAAATACTGCAGCTGTGATCAATTATAGGCAGTGTGGCCGAGTGGGTAGGACATCCTGTGACTGAACTGGACTACTGCTATCACAGTTCTTAAGGATAGAATCCCACAGCCAGAGATACTGTGGGAGTAGCTAAATGCTAGTAGCAAGGCAAGCTGAATAGTTAGACTAATGTAGAGGGTGATGAATCCCATGGTATGAGGGTGGTAGAGGGTAACACTATCAGTTTCTATTGGATCACAAAAAAGATGTAAGGTTGTACAACAGCGACCCCAAGTGGCTAAACATTAAAAACTACCAGTGGGATGTTGGGGGAGATAGTCATGTGACTATGAAACTGTAAAAGTAATTGCCCACCCAGGGAGGTTGGGTGGGGCAGCCACCACGTAGCAGTGGCTGGATAAGCTGGTGCTATACCTACTGTCATATTTTGCAGTCTCCGCGGTGCTCCAATGGCCGATTCGCCACCCTGATGACCCGTTACAGCTTGTCTGCCTGAAACAGAAAAGGACACTTTTCACTACTACACCCCGTCTAGAAACAAAGGGAGCTCTGTCCTGGGGAAACGATTCCCAACCAGATTACATTAAATAATTACATAATTAAATACATCTAGGTACTCATAGACAGCAGTACCTGCATAATTCATAAGTACATGCATGATATAGTATTGAAAAACACTCCACAAGTTTCTTCCTTCTGTGTAAGGGGACTGTACGCCACCCTGATCCTAATCTCCCCCTCCTCCCTCCTTCCTCCTGCAAAATGCGTTAGGCCTTGTACCCCTCCCTACTTCTGCATTTCTGAGGCTTTGATACTGCTCCAAATGTTGAGTGCTACCTCACCCCCCCCCCCGTACTCCCCTCTCTCTATTGGGCATCATATATCACAACACTCTTTAACTCCCACTCATGGTTCTATGTTGCCCATGTTTCATTTAGAGCCAGTATGCCACAAGAGAGTGCGCACAAGGCTGTGGTACTTATGAGTAAACAAGACACAATTAGGAAAAGAAAACTCAGGCACTCACCACCACATTTAGTGCTGACACCATGTATTAGAATAAAAGTAAAATTTATTTACATAGATAAAAGCACCTGCCTGACGCGTTTCTGGTCCCTCCTGGACCCTTTCTTAAAGGCTGGGGCTGTTGTAAAACCATGCAGATTTCTAGGCACATTTGACGATGTCATCGGTTACAATGAAAGTATTCGCACCTGACACCAATCATTATAGCACATATCACATAAAATCTTTAAACAGAATAGTATATAAATAATGTATCCGAAATATATTATAGAATTAAAAATACAATGAATAAAATCGAGAGAGAGAGACAGACAGATGTTATGTGTAAAGATAAACTAAGTGGGGGGGGGGGGAATTAAAAGTAGCTGACCAATACATTCAGAAACTACTGAAAAAAGGATAGACATTAATAAAGAGGCAGATAGTACGCTACCAAAAATGTAATAAAAAAATCTAATAGAAAATCTGATAAAAAGATCTAATAACAAATTTTGGGGGGAAAACAAGCTAATGCTAGGAGAACAGGGGTAGAATAATAATATATTATTTCATCTCCTGTCCTCCAAATAGGGTTTAATCTAAAGACCCGTATTAAGACCTGCATTTTTATAAGATCCCAATTGGATAATCCAAAAAGTTTCTTGTTTTAGAACCAAGATTGTTAAAATTCCCTCCCCATGGATTAGGGCTTACTTTATCGATAGTCATATATGAAAAGGCATGTTCCTAACCATCTCTCGTATTGCAGACATGTACTGCAGTTGCATATATTGGGTCCCCATTAGTAATAGCCCTCTGGTGCTCGCCAATTCAGACTTTAAAGTTTCAAGTGGTTTAACCCACATAGAAAGCCTGACAGGTACATGTGGCCAGGTAAATGACAACACTAATGCTGCATGTTACCAGTTGTCTCCGCTCAAATGATTTCTTGTTATTCATGGTGCTGAAAGTGCTTCCTGTATTGATATATTTACAGCGGTCTCCATCATCTAGGAGGCTAGGCACACTGTTTTTCCCTGTTCGTGGAGAGTAGCGCACACCGGACGTCATGGCATCACTCACGACATCGCTTAGCTCCACATCCCCACACGAGCTTGACACTTGTTGTACCTCTGATCACGCCTGAGGTCAGACAAGCCGAAAGCAGGACCCCCCTTCCCTCCCGGGAGAGGAGAGCTGTCCATCGGATGCTTAATCCTCTCCCATCCCTGCTGACCCCCAATGGCCCTGGCTCATTCCCAAACCCGGGTCACCGGTGCAGATACAACTTCATCTTTATCATGCCACAAGTCATGGAAACATTACCCAAGGCCCTAGTTGAGTGGTGGCCTTCATTAAGCTCCAGCTCACTATCATAATGTATTAAATTGCAATAAAAGTTGAGTCCCATTCATTTCAATGGGGTGCGTCCCTGTGCTTTCCCTTGCTGCACGCCATAACATGCCTGAGTGTGCTGGTGTGTCGATGAATCGGTCATGGAAGGGATCAGCTGGCAATCTTATTGGTGCCAAACTATGATCCCTTCGCACTAAATAACTAAATAAAGGCTGAGAATAAAATATTAAAAATAACACAGAAGTACTATCGTCAGCCTGAGGTACCATATTATGAAAATGGTACCTTAGGATACAAAAGGTACAAAATCTCTTTAACCACAATTCAGTCAGTCTCACAAAGCAAGGTTTGTAGCAAATAACCCATTCCCAGAACCTATCCATTTTATATTAAACTTGTAATATATTAATGTGCACAAAGACATTCCTTAGAATCAAAATTTCAGCACTGGTAAAGCGGGCCTAAGATTGGGATGTCCGTCCTCACGTGCCAATGACTAGACCAATAAAACTATGCAAGAATTAAACTTTACTCCTAGGCTACTCTCAACTCCACTTTGTCTACCTAATCTGACGTGCTGATGTATAAAATGCATCCTGCTTTATCAAGAAAGATATAAATCCCTCCCACCCCCATATAAACGAAGTGCTATTAGTTGCTGTCCCTAGTGGTCCATGCACCTCACTACAGTATAAAGCAGCTGGAGGGACGGAATTGCCAGATAATTTATATTAAAACCTCTACTTCCAGTTGAGCATTTACCTTCCTAGTACTCCACATTGTAGTCCTGAATTGCCTTGTGTAGGCGAGAAGTAATAATTTTTTTAAATTCTTACCCCAGCCATGTGCATTTTGAAATGGAAGCTGAAAATTGTAAAGTAACAACTTGGCGTCTGAACTGCAATAAAATAAGCAAATGCAAAAAAAAAAAAAATTACAAATGACCCTCCTGTCTCTGACTCTTGCCACTCTAGTGAGAGCCACTCGTGAGTGTGCCACTAGAGCAGCATGGGCATTTATGCTCAGAAGCCCTGTCCCTAGCAGTGGCACTGGCCATCTGCTGCGCCCTCACACCCCCACACAGGGCTCTCAGTAGGATTTTTTATTGAAGAGTCCCAGACTTTCTTGAAAAAAAAATGGGGGTCCTCACCGAAAATCTGGGAGTCCTCGTGAAATTTTTGGGGGTCTCCATAGAAATGAATGGAACGAGTCTGGAAAGTGCATTTCAGTGTTTTTTATTTATATATCCATTTTTTTTTTTATATTCCTGAGTCATTATGTTGCTAATAGAATGCCAAAGTCTTTTTTTTTTTTCAGCAGACAGTGTTGTTTTGCATTCCTACAAGGTACCAGTGCTGGCTAAGTAACCACAGCAGTAAATGATCACATAAAAATAATCACCTGTGTGACTGTTGATTGACTGTTGCTCATTCATTTGTTCAATGACTGTCAGAAATTACAGTGAGAAAAATGTACTTACAGTTTTGCAGTTCTGGTACACTGAGTTGAAATTTCTGCTGCTGCAGTACAGTTGCCCAATTATTTATTTGCCAAACTGCTACAAACAAAGTTTGCCATTAGATTAAGTACTGACAGTAAGAAGATGTAGACACTAACAGTCATTGCTGACAGTCACTTATGTCTCCGTCAGTCACCTCCTGACCAAAATACTTCTCCATTCTGTCCTGCACATTGACATTTTAGATGCAATTGTAATCAGCCCCCCCCTCCCCCAATTTCAGACTCCCTGGCAGTGCCCACCCACCAAACATTGCAGAAACCTCCCTCCCAGCTCCCACCCACCAAACATTGCAGAAACCTCCCTCCCAGCTCCCACCCACCAATGATGACTCCGGCTTAGTTAGATGACACAATCTAACATGATTGTGCGGTTGCTGCCCCGTGGCTTAGTGCAATTTTTTAACTGGCTAAACCAGACTGGCTACACTATCTTGACCTGGCATAAAAGTGATTATTTCTTCGCCTACACCCTCCTGCCCACAACTTCTCCTAAAACACCCTCCTGCCCACAACTTCTCCTAAAACACCCTCCTGCCCACAACTTCTCCCTGCTACTCTCCTGCACAAAATCTTCTTCAATTGTAAGAATACCTCAACCTGGCTGTACCAGAGACATTGGATTTGACTGGGGTGACTGAAAGCCCCCCAGCCCCCACACCCTCTTAGCCTTGACAGCTGATCTGTTGTTAAGAAGAGACAGTGCAGTGGCACAAGCTGGTGGCTATGACAACTGAGTCTGCAGTGTGTCTTCTTTCTCTGTGTACGAGTCATGGGTACTTCTGTGCTGGCAGGCATTCTTCTAACACCCCTCCTGCTCAGTTAATGTCTCCACACAACTCTCCTGCCCATAACTTCTCCGACTCCCCTTCTGCACATTTCTTACCCACCCCACCCACAACCTACCTTGGCTCAGCAGGTCTCCCAGATCTGTCCAGTTTAACAGTGGCACAATCTAATCTGGTTGGTGGCATGAAATCTACACAGTCTGCTTTTCTAGTGAACTCCTTTTTTCATGGCATTAGATTGCCATTTTTTCTGTGGCAATTTCTTAACACCTCCAGCCTATAACTTCTCCTAAACACCCTCCTGCCCATAACGTCTCCTAACACCTCCTGCCCATAACTTCTCCAAAACCCTCCTGCACATTTCTTAATTTTGTGTGTGTGGCAACTAAAAGAGAACTCAAGTGCCAGTGTTCATGACTGGATAGCACATGGGGTGACTAAAAAGCTCCCCCATCCCCACGCACTTCACCCACCCACAATTACCTTGGCTCAGCAGGTCTCCCAAGCTGTCTGGTGTGTGGCACAATCAGGTGGTGCCTTGGTGAAATTATCTGCACGTGGCCGCCACACTGCAAGTGCATGAGTCTGCTTTTTTCTGTTTGAACTTCTTTTTTCATGGCATGCCATGTTTCAAACAACATGAAGTCTTGCTATATTATGACAATTGCAGTTTGTCCCACCATTAGAACTGCTCCGGAGGTGAAAGAGTTAACTCCATTCCATGAATGGAACTTAGAGCACGAGCTCTAAAGAGAAGCTCTGTCTGTTTAGTTTCAAACCTGAACTGTCAGATTCTTTACTCCGCCTCACTGAACAGTCACTCCGGAGATTTCTCCTACTGCTCGGTTCATTCCTTGGTTTAAACAGTGTTTTCTCGGTTCGATTCAACCGAGAATAGTTTTATTTAACATAAAACCGATCGGTTCAAGCTCTGTCTGTGGTATCGTAAGTAATTCATATTTTAATTCTGTGTGGAACTTGTAAGTTTTATCGGTTCGGTTTTGAACCGATCAGCTTGAGTTAAAACTTAAAGTTTTAAATTTGAGATTTTAGAGTCCAGTTCCTAGTTCTTATCGGGTTCTAAAAAACGGATATCTACGCTTTTTTCCAATACCGTGACACGTGTTAGGAACCGATAAGGTGTTCCGGCCTGGCACTGCCGCTTAAAGGGCAAGTTTTTCTGGTTAGGCTGGCATTATGTCTGAGAAACCCAAAAGAAAAACTGGGCCCACTGGGTTTCAACACTGTGATGTCTGTGGGGAAGTCTTTGCCAAGGCTGACCCACACACCACATGTGTTTATTGTCTGGGGTTTGACCACCTCCAGTCAGACTGCCAGGTATGTAAGAATTTCCCTGCAGCCACCCTGGAAAAGAGATTGGGCAGGCTCCGGGAACGAGAGCAAAAAGTCCGCTGACCGGATGGCCAGCCCGGTTCAGTGCCAACCGAACCGGAGGGAGTGCCCTCTGACCAGGGCGAGACTTCCTCGGGCAAACGAAAAGCTGGCTCGGATGAACCAGTTCCAGTAAAGAGAACAAGAAAGTCAGCAGGTTTGGAGCCCAACATTCTTACTCCAACTGCTGCAGAGATAGCAAGAACTATTCAGATTGTCCAGTCACTTTCTCCGGTTCCTTCCGAACCGCCACTATCTGGTAAAAGGTCGGTTCGGTCGGTTCTATCGGTTCAGGAATATGATGTTGAGGAGTTTTATGAACCAGAGGAGGGGGAGGATGATTATGAACAGTATGAATGTGACTTAGAGGGTCTGGGTGTGCCCATTGAACCGGACATCTCCCCAGACAGACCTTTAGAATCTCCCCCCATGCTTTCTGAGTCCCCCTGTCATTTTATGTTTTACAAAAGTTGTTGAAACTCCTAGCTTCCTTTGGAGGAAGCTGTGGATGAGCAAGAGGAGCCTGATTTTGTAGAAATGATGGATATACCAGAGTCTAGGAGATTGTCTATTCCTTTGCATAAGTCATTTAGGAAACAAACAATAAAAATCTTAAAACTCCTAAATCTGTGCCTCCTGTAGATAAAAAGATGGACAGGAGGTACACACTGTCAGTCCTGATACAGAATTCCTTTCTCAGCAATGCAGTCATGTTAGTAGTTCAGGCTGCAGCCTGTGATAAAGCTAATATTCCCCTGGCTTCACATCCTCCTGACAAGGATTCCAGGAAGATTGATGCCATGGCAAAAAATAGTTCATGGCAGCGCCCTTGGACTCAGGCAAGCAAATTATATGGCTTATGTAGCAAGGTATCAGAAATCTAGATGGGATACTGTTATGGCTTTAGCCAAACAGCCCTGGCCAGCTTGCTAGTGAGCTGGAGCAGGTGGCTGCCGATGCATTGAGGCTTCTAGGTGCAGTTTCCTGCTGCTGTGGATTTTAATGATGTTTCCTCTAGGGTCATGGCCACATCTGTAGCTTTGAGGGTTGGCCTGACTCAGGTGTACTAGCTTGTCACAGGATACCCAGTCTAAGGCTATGGATTTTCCTGTGGTGGGAAATTCTCTGTTTGGGGAGCAGACAGAAATATATGAAGTGGATGAATATGGGACTACATATAAAAGTGCCCAAGCCAAGGAGGCGGCAAGCCACTCCTCAGAGGCACCCAGGGAGTAGATGTGGGGCGCTCTCACCAAACCAGGCCTCCTCTGCTTATGCTCAGAGGGGTTCTTCAGAGAGGCAGAGCAGACGGGCACGGGCAGGCCTGCCCCACCCTCAGCCTAAAACACCTGCCAAGCAGGCACCCTGATGGGGTGCCCAGGGCCGATTCTCCTTACCAGTAGGGCAGGTTGGCTTACTTCAGTCAGAACTGGGTGTCTTTAACTTCAGACAGGTGGGTTCTGGAAGTAGTAAGCCATGGTCTGGTTCTCAGCTTCAAAAAGTTCCCAGAGATGAGAATCAGGTCTTTTCCACCTGCAAGCTCTTTAGAGACCTTTACTCTAGAAGCAGAGGTCTCAACCCTGTTAGCTCTCAGAGCGGTAGAAAGGGTTCCTCCCCTACACCAGGGCAAGGGTCTGTACTCCAGATACTTCTTTACCCCAAAAAAGACAGGAGAATGGCGGCCCATTTTAGACCTCAGATATCTGAACAAGCATCTTTTGAAACCAAAGTTCAGAATGGTAACTCTGGCAATGATTTTACCCTCTCTAAGGCCAGGGGACTGGCTAGCTTCCCTGGACCTCAAGGATGCCTATTTTCACGTCCTAATCAGAAGCTCCCACCGAAAGTACCTCAGATTCGAACTGCCCTGAGGTCACTACCAGTTCAGAGCAATGCCCTTCGGCCTTACCTCTGCCCCAAGGGTATTCACAAAATGTCTGGCAGTAGCAGTGGCTCACTTAAGGAGGCAAAGGATTGCTGTTTTTCCCTATCTGGACGACTGGCTCATTGTAGGCCAGTCCCCAGAACAGGTAAAATCTCACCTGCAAGTCACCCAGCAGCTTCTCACCTCCTGGGCTTCGCTAAATATACAAAGTCGGTTCTGGAACCAGTTCAGGTACTCACTTTCATAGGTGCAGAATTGGACACAAATCTGGCCAGAGTTTTTCTTCCTTAGAAAGGGTAAGGAACTTGGTGGCTCTGGCCTCCTCCTTCACTCTGCAGGTCTCTCGACCAGCAAGACACTTTTTGCAGCTCCTGGGGCACATGGCTGCGTCCACAGCTGTAGTGCAGGGAGCAAGATTTCAGATGAGAGACATTCAGTTTCACTTGAGAGCCTATTGGTCTCAGAGAAGAGACCCCCTTTCCAAGTTGGTCCCAGTGACCCGAACCTTGATCCAGGCCCTCCAGTGGTGGCAGGATCAGAGCAATTTAAGACTGGGGTTCCCCTTCATTCTCCTTTCTCACACTTTGACCCTCACTACGGATGCTTCCCTCCTGGGGTGGGGAGCCCACATGGGCGATCTCTCCACTCAGGGAGTGTGGTCCCCCCAGGAATCTCTGCTCCACATCAATTTGCTGGAACTCAGAGCTGTCTTTTTAGCACTTGAAGCGTTTTCTGCTTCTGTCCAGAACAAAGTGGTACAAGTCAGAACAGACAATACCACAACAATGTGGTACATCAACAAGCAGGGGGGCACTCGGTCTTCGGCCTTGTGCACCGAGGCAATGAAGTTGTGGTCTCTGGCCTATTCCCTGAACACTTCACTCATAGCAGTTCACCTTCCAGGAAAGGACAATGTCCTAGCAGATGCTCTCAGCAGGATTTCTCAGGGCCATCACGAATGGTCTCTGGATCCTCAAGTACTGGGATAGTCTTTGCCAGATGGGGACCCCTCAGATAGATCTTTTGCAGCCCCAGACAATCACCAACTTCCACTGTTCTGTTGCAGGCCCCAGTGTTGGGCTCAGTCCCCTGGACGCCTCTTCTCCTGGATTGGGAAGGAAGTTTCTTTATGCTTTCCCCCTTCCCTCTCCTATTCAAGGTGTTAGTAAAAATCAGATCCCAGCCTTGCAGGTGATTCTGATTGCCCCCAGATTAGGCCAGGCAGCCCTGGTACCCACTCCTTCTGTCCCTGACAGTCCATCTCCCCTGTGTCTCCCCAGGAATCACAACCTATTAACCTGTGCCCAGGGGAGAGTTTGGTATCCGAACCTCAAATCCCTCAACCTCAAGGCCTGGCTCTTGAGGAGTTACAATTTGCTGACCTACACCTCTCTCAAGGTGTTCTTGAAATCCTAAAGGCTTCTAGGAAGCCTTCCACTAGGGCTACTTATAATTCTAAGTGGAAAAGGTTCTCCATTTGGTGTTCTGGGAAACATATTTCCCCAGAATCTGCTGATTTGCCATTGTGTTAGATTACATGGTCCATCTTAATTCTTTGGGCCTGAGAGTTCATTTGGCAGTTGTCTCTGCTTTTGTTTCGGCAGGAAAGCCATCCTCTCTTTCCGCTCACCCTGTATTTTCCAAGTTTTTTAAGGGATTACTTCATACTAATCCACCTTTTCGGGATCCGGCCCCTGCCTGGGACCTTAATGTTTGCATTGCCCAGTTAATGCAACCCCCTTTTGAACCTCTGTTTTCTGCAGAGCTTAAGTATCTAACTTGGAAAACTGTTTTCCTAGTGGTTATCACTTCTGCTAGCAGACAAGTGAGTTGCAAGCCTTGTCAGTAGAAACTGACTTTATTTCTTCCACAAGGATAAGGTAGTCCTCAGGACTAACAGGGAAGTTTTGCCTAAGGTGGTTTCAGATTCCATCTTAACCAATCTATCTCCCAGCATGTTTTTTCACTGAACATTCCTCTTCTGGTGAGAGGAGATTGCACAGTTTGGACGTTAAGAGGGCCCTTAGTTACTATATAGAACGTGACCAAGGGTCACAGGTTCAAATCCTCATCAATTTTTCTCACTTATGGTGAGGTTGGGAAAGGAAACCTGCCACTAAGAGATCAATTGCCAGGTGGATTGTCTCTTGTATCCAATTTTGTTATCAGAAACTGGGCAGAGATCCCCTCGCTTGAGGGCTCATTCTACCAGAGGTACAGCTGCCTCTAGCTGCTGCCAGAGACATCCCTATATTGGAGATATGTCAAGCTGCTACTTGGAAAACGGTACACACTTTCACCAAGCATTACTCCCTGGATGTCCAGGCTAGGAGAGATGCTCTGTTTGCAGCTAGCTAGTACTTTGGAGCCTATTCCTAAGTAGTTCTGTCTCCTCCTCCATGGAGAGTGCTGCTGTATAGTCTGCAATTGTCATATGTAGCAAACTTCATGTTGTTTGAAGAAAAATTACCACCTTAGTAATGTTGTTTCTTCTAATGGAGTCTTGCTATATTATGACCTCCCCCAGCCTGCCCCTCTCAGAACTTCTACTTGGGTATGGGGTGGGCAGCCTAGTCATAGGCACTATTTTATGCCCTTTTTTATGTGTTTTCACCCCTTGCTAGGGTTTGGGGGTGTGAGTGTTTTTCATTTCCTTATATTTCTCTCATATTGTTAAATTATACTATTAGTTCTGGTGGCCCTGACTTGAGTCTTTTGTGTTGGGACCAGCAATAGGTGTTAATATTTAGGTAGCCAGTTGGCTAGTGAGAGGTTACAGCTTCCACAAGACCTTAGTGAGTTTTGCTCGTAAAGATCTGACAGTTCAGGTTTGAAACTACACAGACAGAGCTTCTCTTTAGAGCTTGTGCTCTAAGTTCCATTCATGGAATGGAGTTAACTCTTTCACCTCCGGAGCAGTTCTAATGGTGGGACAAACTGCAATTGTCATAATATAGCAAGACTCCATTAGAAAAAACAACATTACTAAGGTGAGTAATTTTTTCTTTCTGTAGCAATATCTTCTCCTAACATCCTCCTGCCCATAACTTCTCCTAACACCTCCTGCCTATAACTTCTCTTGTAACCCAACACCTCTTCCTCCTGCACATTTCTTAACTCTAGTGTACTGTTGATGACAGTAGAAGAAGCCACTGTTGCAGACAGACTGTGGAAAGAGCAGAATGGGTTAGATAACTACATTTGACAATAATCTCATACTGTCCCCCACTTAACAAAAAAACACAGGGACTGCATTGGGGCCATAATAGTTTACCCCCAACCACACACATACACACATCTGAACTTGTTAGACTGTGTTCCTCTACCACCAAAATCAAAATTATATTAAATTTAGCAGAATGGGGTATGACCATCCACCCACCACCTGGGGCCGGGCCAATCCCCAGGAGCTTTAAATCTTGATCCGTTCCCCTGAATGGGACCCCCACCAAAAGTAGCATTGACCTTATGGGGCTGATTTTAAAAATTGTATCCCCCCCCCTCCCTTGTTGGAACAAAACATTTTAATACTTATCTTCTACTCCTGTGCCCAACTTCTTCCATCATACTGTCTCTGGGTCAGTGTTAGTCACTCAAATTGTCTCTGAAACTAAAAAAAAAAAAAAGCTATTAAAGACAATTATTAAAACATTTTAAAATTTAAAGTAATTATTTTCTGAGCAGTCTTATGGCCTTAAATTTCTTAAGTGCTGGATGAGGGTCATAGTCTTCAAGTTCAGTTCCTTCTTGGGCAATCCGCATGAGCTTGCTCACAGTGTCTGCCTTTAGGGAACATCTACCTTTGGTTTTTATTTAGTTTTGTACAGAAAACCCTCTTTCACATGCCACTGATGTAACAGGTGGCTCAAGTAAAATCTTGGCCATTGTGACAAAATCTGGGAAACATCTGAGTAGTTCTCAATTAAGTCTTGGCAGACACTACTGAGCAAAGTCAGTCCTTTTTAGATTTCAGAACAAGTTTAAATTGTCCGTAATCTTTCTCCAGCCCTGTGTTGGTCAATAAGTGCTGGCAGTGTTTCTTCTTTGAAGGTTGTTTCTTGGAAATAAGTGCAAACATCCTTGAGTTCCTGCAGTCCATGGTCCATTATGTTGGAGGCATCTGGAGACACTTTGGATTTAAAAGAACATTTAAGTTATGCAGCAGCTGCATTGAAGTTGTCTCAAATCTTATGTGAAAGTTTTCAATGAGTTCCATCAGATATCCCTGAGATGCCATCTGGAACTGCATTCGCAGTGATGGCTTGTCATTCACTTTTTGATCCTGCCACATGCCAGGACGTTGGTTGAGTACCTGAAATGTGTTCTGTAGCTCTACCCCATTCTGCTCTTTAAACTGCTGCATTGTAGTAACTGTGGCTTCTATCATGCTGCTGGCCACCGAAATGTCAATACTGTCCCGTTGCATGACTAAAGACAGTTTATTCACCACATCTAAGACATCCATGAAAAAAGAAGTGCATAAGATAAAGCAGACTGATTTCAGTTTTGTGTGAAGGCCCTTTGCTTCTCCCACACCTTTTGCTGCATCATGCTGTAGGCTTGTAAAGTGCAGGGTATGATCCAGAATTGCTTGAACTGCAGTATGCAGTGACAGCCACCAATTACTTGCAGGTTCTATAGGGACAGATATCTGATATCATCACTGAGAGTTTCCTGATGAAACGCAAGACATTGTACTGTACTGCAGAGTTGCTGTAGTATCTGTACACATTTTTGATGGTTACTTGATATTCATTGACTACAGGGTTGTCCCGACATGCTTGACCTGCTGCCAGTGCCAGTCTGTGGGCAACCAATGAATCTGAATCAGCCTTGGGTTAAGTTGCTGTCTTAACTTTGCACCCACCCCATTTTGCATTCCAGTCATGACGCTGGCACCGTCACTTACTAATGTGATGATCTCGATGGGGTCAGCTGCATTAGCAGTACACACACATAACAGTTCTGCTACAGTTGTGTCTGCCCTCTCATCAGGTATTGCAATACAGTCAAAATGAATTTTGGCTTGTGCTATGTGTATGCACTTCACATAAATGTTCGGTTTTTTGTGAATGGTTACGTCAGTGGTTTCATCCACTATTACCCCAAGGAACTGAGAACCTGCTAAGTGAGCTTTGATTTCTTCCTGTAGGACTTCGTTTATGGAGTCCAGCATGTCATATCTTGCATCCCAACCAGAGTAGATTGTGCCACTGTCTTGCAAGGCTGGACAGCTGTTTTGCTTCCGTGGATTGACAAACACACCAACATTAGTGTCAGTCCTTAAGCAACAGCTGCCACGACCCTGTGCCCCGGCCCAAATGATTCCATTCCTCACCTGCAGAGTTATCAGTGTTTCAAACTGGTTGAGTGATTACCCTTGTTTGGTAAGGTAGTACATCGTCATTAACTGAGCAACTTTGTCATCCTTTGCCTCAGGATCTGAGATCTGCTTCTCAAATGCCACTGGCAGAGATTGTTTTTCTGCTGTTTTCTTTCCAGTTTGCACCAGCAAATGTTCTCGATTTCTTTCATGTCTGTAGAAAGCAGACACTTGCAAATTTGTTGTGCCAGTTGTGGCAAATGGATTGCTTTTGCCACCTTTTTTGCACCAACTGCACTTCCCAGCGACATTCTCCTCTGCTTCCTGCTTTACAAGCCATGGAAATAACTTTGCCCAGCTGTCCCTCCACAACCTTAATTTCTTGCTGCTTTTAGCAGATGCAGTCTGTTCAGACTGATCATCAGTTTCAACAGTCACAATGTCAACTGTCTCCTGAGATGTGATTGTCATACTCAGAGGGTGATGTTGTTTGTTCCTTATCCTTTAGTGTGGAGGATTCTCCTCCACCAAAATAATCAGTAAGGCTTCGTTGAGACATGCTGCTCACGAGTCTTCCTCGCCCAGCTTCTTCACTCTCCTTCTCTCCTGGGAGCAGTGCTACTTGGCCCTGCACAAAGCACAAAAAAAGAAGACATAGTAAACCCTAAGCTCATTAAACCGTCGCCAGAAATAGTCACAATGCCCTAAACTGCCTAAAATAATTGTAAATAAAACAATTTACCCTTTTCTGTACTGTCTAACACTGCTGCCTCCAGGGAATTTGTGCAGCATGCACCCGCACAAATCCTTTGAGTGACTGGGCGTTCTGTCTGACCATGCATTTGTTTTTTAAACAAATAAGAAAGCTTTTCCTTTTCTCTGCCTTCTTTCTCTCTCTCTCTCTCTCTCTCTTTTTCAAACAACATGAAGTCTTGCTATATTATAGACATTAGCAGTTTGATCCAGCTCTAGAACTGCCCCAGAGTGAAATGGTTAAAACCATTCCAAAATAGAATTTTGGCACGAGAGCAGCTCTATCTGTGTCATTTCAAACTTGAACTGTCAGATTCTTTACTCCGCCTCAATGAACAGTCGCTCCAAGATTTCTCCCTCTACTAGTTCATTTCTCGGTTCCAAAAGTGTTTTCTAGGTTGGATTTAACCGAGAATAGTTTTATTTTAACCATAAAAGCGTTAAGTTCAAGCTCTATCTGTGGTAACCGTAAGTAAATGAAGGTTTTGTCTGTGTGGAACTTGTAAGTTATCGGTTCGGTTT
Source organism: Neoceratodus forsteri (assembly GCA_016271365.2). Classification (NCBI taxonomy): domain Eukaryota; kingdom Metazoa; phylum Chordata; order Ceratodontiformes; family Ceratodontidae; genus Neoceratodus; species Neoceratodus forsteri. Next base: position 1,481,972,416 of record CM057453.1, on the reverse strand, counting down.
TGAACCGATCAGTGGGATTAAAACTAAAATTACTATTTTAGAGTGCGGTTCCGGTTCTTATAGGTTCTAAAAAAATGGATTTATTACGTTTTTCCAATACCCGTGACACGGTTAGGAACCCGATAATTATCTTGCCTGGCACTGCCGTTAAAAGGGCAAGTTTTGGTTAGGCTGGCATTATGTCTGAGAAACCCAAAGAAAAACCGGGCCCACTGGGTTTCAACACTGTGATGTTTGGCAGGAAGTCTTTGCCAAGGCTGACCCACACACCACATGTTTGTGTCTGGGGTTTGACCACCTCCAGTCAGACTGCCAGGTATGTAAGAATTTCCCTGCAGCCACCCTGGAAAAAGATTGGGCAGGCTCCAGGGGCAGAGAGGGCCAAAAGTCCGCTGACCGGATGGCCAGCCGGTTGGTGCCAGCGAACCAGAGAGTACCCCTCTGACCAGGGCCAGACTTCCTCGGGCAAAAGAAAGCTGGTTCTGAGGAACCAATTCCAGTAAAGAAACAAGAAAATCAGCAGGTCTGGGTCCAAAATTCCTTCTCCAACTGCTGCAGAGATAGCAAAAGCCATACAAATTGTCCAGTCACTGTCTCAGGGTCCGTCCGAACCACCACTATCTGGTAAAGGTCGGTTCGTCCGGTCCCAGTGGTTCAGGATTATGATATTGAGGAATTTTATGAACCAGAGAGGAGGGAGGAGGATTATGAATAGTATGAATGTGGCTGGAAGGTCTGGTGTGCCCATTGAACCGGACATCTCCCCAGACAGACCTTTAGAATCTCCCATGCTGTCTAGAGTCCCCATCTCATTTTATGTTTTATAAAAGTTGCTGAAACCCTCCAGCTTCCTTTAGAAGAGGCTGTGGATGAGCAAGAGGAGCCTGATTTTGTAGAAATGATGGATATTCCAGAGTCTAGGAGATTGTCTATTCCTTTACATAAGTCTTTTAGAAACAAACAATAAAAATTTTAAAAGCTCCTAATTCTGTGCCTCCTGAATATAAAAGATGGACAGAAGGTATACATTGTCAGGCCCTGATAAAATTCCTTTCTCAGCAGTGCAGTCATGTTGGGGTAGTTCAGGCTGCTGCCTGTGATAAAGCTAATATTCCCTTGGCTTCACATCCTCCTGACAAGGATTCCAGGAAGATTGATGCCATGGCAAAAAACAGTATATGGCAGCCTCTCTAGGACTCAGGCAAGCAAATTATATGGCTTATGTAGCTAGGTATCAGAAATCTAGATGGGATACTGTTATGCAATTGGCCAAGCAGGCCCATGGCCAGCTGGCTAGTGAACTAGAACAGTGGCTGCTGACGGCATTGAAGCCTCTAAGGTTCAGTTTCATGCTGCTGTGATGTTAATGATGTTTCCTCTAGGGTCATGGCCACATCTGTAGCTTTTAGGTAGGTTGGCTTGGCTCAGGTGTACTAGTTTGTCACAGGATACCCAGACTAAGGCTATGGATTTTCCTGTGGTGGAAATTCTCTGTTTGGAGAGCAGACAGAGAATTACATGAAGAAGATGGATGAATATAGGACTACTTACAAGACTGCCCAGGCTAAGAAGCGGCAAGCCACTCCTCAAAGGCATGCCCCAGGGGTAGGGTTAAGCCTTTTCACAGGCCTTTCTACCAGACTCAGGCCTCCTCTGCCTATGCTCAGAGGGGGCTTCTTCAGGCAGGGGCAGATGAGGGGTGGGCAGACCTGCTCCCACCCCCAGCCTAAAGCTCCTCGAAACAGGCACCCTGATGGGGTGCCAGGGCCGGTCTCCCTGTACCAGTGGGGGGCAGGCTGAGCACTTCAGTCAGAAGTGGGCTTCTTTAACCTCAGACAAGTGGGTTCTGGAAGTAGTGCCAGGGTCTGGTTCAGCTTCAAAAGTTTCCCAAGTTGAGAAGCAGACCTTTTCTACCTGCAAGTGCTCGAGGACCCTCGCTCTGGAAACAGAGGTCTCATCCCTGTTAGCTCTCAGAGCAGTAGAAAGGGTTCCTCCCTGCATCAAGGCAGGGTCTGTATTCAGATACTTCCTTACCCCAAAAGACAGGAGAATGGCGGCCCATTTTAGATCTCAGATATCTGAACAAGCATCTTTTAGAGCAAAGTTCAAAATGGTAACTCTGGCAATGATTTTACCTTCCCTAAGGCCAGGGGACTGGCTAGCCTCCTTGGACCTCAAGGATGCCTATTTCCATGTCTAATCAGAAGATCCCATGAAAGTTCCTCAGATTCGAACTGCCCTCAGGTCATTACCAGTTCAGAGCAATGCCCTTCGGCCTTACCTCTGCTCCAAGTGTATTCACAAAGTGTCTAGCAGTGGCAGTGGCCCACTTAAGGAGGCAGAGGACTGCTGTTTTTCCCTATCTAGACGACTGGCTCATTGTAGGCCAGTCCCCAGAGCAGGTAAAATCTCACCTGCAGGTCACCCAGCAGCTTCTCACCTCCCTGGGTTTTCTGCTAAACCTACCAAAGTCGGTTCTGGAACCAGTCCAGGTACTCACCTTTATAGGGGCAGAATTGGACACAAAGCTAGCCAGAGCCTTTCTTCCCCAGAAAGGTAAGAGGGTTTAGTGGCTCTGGCCTCTTCCTTCACTCTGCAGGTCTCTTGACCAGCAAGACACTTTCTGCAGCTCCTGGGGACATGGCTGCATCCACAGCTGTTGTGCAGGGAGCCAGATTTCAGATGAGACATTCAGTTTCACTTGAGAACCTTTTGGTCTCAGAGAGAAGACCCCTTTCCAAGTTGGTCCCAGTGACTGAACCTTGATCCTAGCTCTCCAGTGGTGGCAGGATCAGAGCAATTTAAGAGCGGGGGTCCCTTCATTTCCCCTTCTCACACTTGACTCTCACTACAGATGCTTTCCTTCTGGGTTGGGAGCCCACATGGGCAACCTTTCCACTCAGGGAGTCTGGTCCCCCCAGGAATCTCTGCTCCACATCAATTTGCTGGAACTCAGAGCTGTCTTTTTAGCTCTTCAAGCTTTTTCTGCATCTGTCCACGACAAGGTGATAGAAGTCAGAACAGACAACACCACAACAATGTGGTACATCAACAAACAGGGGGGCACTCAGTCTTCGGCCTTGTGCACCGAGGCAATGAAGCTGTGGTCTCTGGCCTATTCCCTGAACACTTCCCTCATAGCAGTTCATCTTCCAGGGAAGGACAATGTCCTAGCGGATGCCTCAGCAGGATTTCCCAGGGCCATCACGAATGGTCCCTGGATCCTCAAGTGCTGGGGATAGTTTTTGCCAGGTGGGGCATCCCTCAGATAGATCTTTTTGCAGCCCCAGACAATCACAAACTTCCTCTGTTCTGTTGCAGGCCTCCAGTGCTGGGCTCAGTTCCCCTGGATGACCTTCTTCTGGATTGGGAGGGGAAGTTCCTCTATGCTTTCCCCTTTCCTCTCCTATTCAAAGTACTAGTCAAAATCAGATCTCAGCCTTGCAGGGTGATTCTGATTGCCCGGATTGGGCCAGGCAGCCCTGGTACCCACTCCTTCTGTCTCTGACAGTCCATCTTCCCCTGTGCCTCCCCAGGAATCACAATCTGTTGACTTGTACCCAGGGAAGGGTTTGGTATCCGGACCTCAAATCCCTCAACCTCAAGGCCTGGCTCTTGAGGAGTTAGAGTTTGCTGATTTACACCTCTCTCAGGGTGTTCTTGAGATCCTAAAGGCTTCCAGAAAGCCTTCCACTAGGGCTACTTATAGTTCTAAATGGAAAAGGTTTTCCATTTGGTGTGCTGGGAAAAATATTTCCCCAGAATCTGCTGAATTGCCCATTGTATTAGATTACATGGTACATCTTAATTCCTTGGGTCTCAGACCAGCTACCCTGAGAGTTCATTTGGCAGCTGTGTCTGCTTTTGTATCAACAGGAAAGTCATCCCTCTTTCCTCTCATCCTGTGTTTTCCAAGTTTTTAAGGATTACTCCATACTAATCCTCCCTTTGGAACGGCCCCTGCTTGTGACCTTAATGTTTGCATTGCCCAGTTAATACAACCCCTTTTGAACCTCTGTATTCTCAGAGCTTAAGTTCCTAACTTGGAAAACTGTTTTTCTAGTGGCTATCACTTCTGCCAGACGCATAAGTGAATTGCAAGCCTTGTCAGTGGAGACTGACTTTATTTCTTTCCACAGGGATAAGGTAGTCCTTAGGACTAATAGGAAGTTTTTGCCTAAGGTGGTTTCAGATTTCCATCTTAATCAATCTATCTCCCTTCCAGTATTTTTCACTGATCACTCCTCTTCGGGTGAGAGGAGGTTGCACAGCCTGGATGTTAAGAGAGCTCTTAGTTATTATATAGAGCGTACCAAAGGTTACAGGTTGAATCCTCAACTTTTCCTTACCTATGGTGAAGTTGGGAAAGGCAAACCTGCCACTAAGAGATCAATAGCCAGGTGGATTGTCTCTTGTATCCAATTTTGTTATCAGAAAGTGGGCGAGCCCCAGTTTGAGAATCTCATTCTACCAGGGGTACAGCTCGTCTCTAGCTGCTGCCAGGATATCCTTTATTAGAGATTTGCCAGGCTGCTGACTGGAAAACGGTACACACTTTTACCAAGCATTACTCCCTGGATGTCCAGGCCGGGAGAGATGCTCGGTTTGGCACAGCTGTTCTTCAGAGCCTATTCCCTAAGTAGGTTCTGCCCCTCCTCCATGGAGGTACTGCTGTGTATTCTGCTAATGTCTATAATATAGCAAGACTTCATGTTGTTTGAAGAAAAATTACTCACCTTAGTAATGTTGTTTCTTCTAATGGAGTCTTATATATAGACCTCCCCAACCTGCCCCTCTCAGAACCTCTACTTGGTGGGGTGCGGCAACTTAGTGTGGGCACTACTTATGTCCTGTTAGCATTTTGTCCCCTTTGGGACTTTGGGGAATGTATGTATCGTGTGTGTGTGTTTTATTATACTTATGTTCCATTTTCATATTATTAGAATGGTGTTAGTATTTCTGGTCCCTGACTTGAGTCTTGGGTGTTGGGACCATCAATGGTTGTTATTATTTAGGTAGCCATTTGGCTAGTGTAGGTTACAGCTTCCACACAGACCTCAGTGAGTTTGGCTCGTAAAGATCTGACAGTTCAAGTTTGAAATGACACAGATAGAGCTGTTCTCGTGCCAAAATTCTATTTTGGAATGGTTTTAACCATTTCACTCCGGGGCAGTTCTAGAGCTGGATCAAACTGCTAATGTCTATAATATAGCAAGACTCCATTAGAAGAAACAACATTACTAAGGTGAGTAATTTTTTCCTCTGTCCTGCCACGTTTTCTCCCCATCGACAGCAAAATGGCTCGGGAGCCTGTATGCAGCGCTCCTTCTAGCTCTCTCTCTCTCCCTGGCAGAACCAAGGTGCAGGCGGCTTGAAGGGGTACTGATCAACCCCGAATACTGCTGCTTGAACGCTTCATCCTCATTTCCTCCCTAACCTTATCTGCAGTGTGCGCCACTCTCCAGGGCGCCCAAACCACCAGGCGGCCGGGGACAAACCCTGCACATTTCTGCATGCACAGTACACGCCCACTCAGGACTCCCAGGGCCTGTGCTGCGGAGAGTCTCAAGGACTGTCTGGGCTGGCGGGCGAGCGTCCCAAAGCACAAGATGTGCGTAAAGGACGTGGGTGCCCACGTCCCCGAGAGCCCTGCCCACACCTATCAGTTCAACAAACAACATGCTGCACAGGAGACTGGAACTTGTAGCAGACTCCAGATGGCAGATATTGTAGCCCTGTTGTCTTTTGGCTAGCTAGCTGGAGTCTCTGACAGGAGGTTGCAGCATGTTACCAATTTCAGCAGCAAGGGAGTTAGAGTTCTGAAGCCCTGCCCCCCCAGCAGTGCTACCGGCTGCCTGGGGCTTCCCTGCACTCCTTCCCCCATTATAATATGAGTGCATTGATGTTTTTGCTAGTAATAGATTATTACTGCACAACTACGTGAAGAAAAAGGTGTGAGGTCAACACTCTCAGAAATACAAAATTCAGTTTTGTGTAATTTTCTTGGTTACTGTGTATAGTGTAATGTCCCTTTGAAACCCCCCCCCCCGTTGCATCTATGAATCAGATTTCTATATCTTTGTATGTTAACCTAGTAAAAGATATTCAATAAGTAATTATTGGAAACAATATTTTATTTAAAACCGTATTTAAACATTTAAAACTAGTATATTTATATGCCAGTAGTTATACAACTGGGTGTTGGCACACATATATGGCACTGCCAGGGGTTTTATAAAGAACATTTTTTAAACACAATCTTACGTTAGAAAAACACCTGTGATTGTATTTTGTATCTTGAATTATAACCAGACAGTATTTTAAAGCAGCAGGATGTGTTAGTTGGTTAAAAAAATCATATAGTTTTTTTTTTTTTTAGCAATAATGTATTTCTGACATCCTTAGATTTATTATTAATTATATTTATTATTAGCAAGGAAAATTCTTGAAATATCACTTTTTTAGGAATACAGCATAGTGAGACTCCACATAATATGTTTCTACATATTACATTTACACAAAACACCTGTACAGTTTATACAGCTCCATTATGTTTTAAACCCAGTGTTATCATTGCACTTTGCCCTGGAAAATTGTGTGAACCATTTTTTCAGCTTCATCATGCAATACTTTGGTAATCTGCCATTCGTTGGTCACAACTGAGAGGGAAAGTGAATTCCAAGTTAATGACCCAGCAGATGAAAAATCTTGGCAGCCAGTTGAGGACTTGGCTCTTAGGAGATCATCATTAGAATAGTTTTCATTCCCTCAGATACGATTAAAGCAACTTTTATTACTAATTTTACTATTCATGACTCACCCCAATCAAGATGACCACCAAAAATAATGTTTAATGATCTGGTCACTTTGAGGTTACTTCCTGATGTGCTAAAGAGGTTCAGAATACTAAGGCTGGATTAGGATATTGCTGCCACAATTTCTAATAGTAAACAGTACAGCACCACACCAAAATGTGTAATGTTTTTGTGGTGTGGGTGGTACAAGAACAGGCCTTTTAAAAACTTCAGAATCACTCATCTAAATTCATGAATGAAAGACAACAGAAAGAAAAAGGGGTATTGCTGTTTTTGTTAGAAAAACATTAATCTTCTTTGAGGATATCCCTTCCATTAGGCTACATCTTTGGAACTATACCCATGTCAGCGCTAAGACCACATGGAAGCTTTTGTTAGATGGTGGCTGCCCATGACAACATCATGCATCAGCATCTACATAAACGTGGGCAGCCCCATCTCTCCTCATTTATTTCCCCACTGCTGATCATCTCGGACCTGCTGCAGAACCATTGACCAAGTAATCATCGTCCTTTCTTTCTTTCTTTTTAAAGACGACACACACAAGGTGTGTGTCTGCTGCCTAGGCCTATCTCACGATGTCCGAACCTGTGAGATCTGCCAGAGGTTTAATCAAGCTACTAGGCGACGCTGAAGGAAAGTGCTGGGAAAATTTCTCCCAGAGAAAGCTTTGGCATCCATGGAGAAAGCACAGAGCCAGAAATTCGCGTTGCATACTCCATTGACCGAATCGTGGATGATTAAGCCTAAGGACTGAGAGAGGGATCCGTGACTGTCCCGACCCCCTTCATTGTTGGGCCATAAACACAAGCACAGGGATAAAGGGAGATCCTCTTCCCTGGTGAGGTCCTGGTCACTGCTGTGGCCTTCAGGTACAAAATAAACTTTGCCATCGCCCGACTGCGGTGACACCAGCCTCTCCCCAACCATCGATGAAACACCAAGGTTGAGGCTTGTCTTAGGCACTGCTGTACCTATTATGAACAGCCCATCAGCGACTTCAGTTGTCACAACCCCTGGTCAGGGCATCAACACTCAAGTGGTACTGGCATCATTTCCAGAGATGACGCAACGTATTTTACCAGATTTACCTCTGTAGCCTGTGTTATCATCAACAGGTGTTACTGGTACTCTGCCCCAATCAATGCCATCTTTCAGCAGATGCCTTCTTCTCAACCACCACCGGCATTGCCAGTGCAGTCCTCTGTTCCCATCTTCGACAGGGAGGTCAACGACAAAGTGGAATATAATCCTAACCTCATTATGGAGGAGGATTATGAGGAAGAGGAATGGCAAGAGGGAGAACAGTATGCACTATGTTACAGTTCTACCCTCTCCCCTTGTAGTGAGGATTATGATTATGTGGTATATACACCCAAATCTACTCCGGGAGGCTGGATGCAATGGGCAAGCGCGCATATGCCTCTGCTTCACTAGGCCTCAGAATTGCAAATTACCAGGCCCATAAAATCAGCTGTCAGAACAGCTTGTGGAAGGCTGCAAAAGCTGCAGCCCAGGCTCTGCCAGAAGACTTCTGATGCCAAGGCTGGCAAACACTTGCTCTGCTCAACATATGATGTGTCTGATGCTTCTGTCAAGGTGGCTGCATCTGGCATTTGCTTGAGGTATTCTTATCTATGGTAGCTAGATTTGCAAATGATGCATAACAAATGGCTTTAAATGCCCATTTTGGAGGGAGCAAACTGTTTGACTGTCATGTTGAAAAGGCATTGAGAGTCCTTTGGACATCTAAAATGATACTAAGATCTACCAAATCCTTTTATCTCATGTCTGGTAGGGGTTGTGGAAGGGGATCCATTCGCCATCCTGCTGCCAGAGGTGTCCGTTATGCCTACCATCAGCAAGGCCGAGGCAATGGTAGTTGGTTCTTGCCAGGCCCCCACTTCCCCCAGGTGCCAATTCCAAAGCACCCAAGGCCATTGGACCTGATGGAGCTGCCCCACTGTTCAGCCTGACTCTATTCAGATTACACTTTCACCGATGTTGCCTTCAGGGATGGTTACAGGGGGCAGCTCTCACTACATCTCAGACAGAGGGCAGTCACAGCAGACGAATGGGTGATTGAGATAATTGCAAGGGGCATGCTCTGGAGCTGTTAGAGGCTCTTCCAGACCATCCTCTGCCTCCTTCCAGTTATCCTCTGGGACATTTGTCCGTACTGAAAGAAGTAGTGCGGGCTTTGATAAATGTGCTGTAGAACCTGGTCCTCCTCATTAGAACAACAAAGGGTTCTATTACAGATACTTCCTGGTTCCCAAATGGACAGGAGATTTGCATCCTGTTTTGGATCTGAGAGGCCTAAACTTCTACAAAGAATACAAGAAGTTTCACATGGTCTCCCTGCAAGCTCTGATTTCCTTGTTGTAAGAAGGGGACTGGCTTTGCTTCCTAGATATGAAGGATGCACAGCTTCATATCAAGATTAGGAAGGCTCTCAGACAATATCTCTACTTTATGCTGGAAAGTGAGCATTACCAGTTCAGAGTATTGCCCTTTGGCTTGTCTTCTGTGCCACAGGTCTTTATGAAATGCATGGCAGTTGTGACAGCAGCCTTTCACAGGGAAGGCCTATGTGCCATCCCATATCTGGCTGACTGACTGGCTCTTGAAAGACAGCTTCAGGGAACATCTGCTACACACCCTGTTTCGGACACTGCAGTTATTCAACGACTTTGGAGTCACAGTGAATGTACCAAAGTTTGTCTAGACTCCATGCCAGAGACTGCAGTACTTAGGAGCAGTTTTGGACACAGAAAAGGGCTGTGCTTTCCTACCCTTGGACAGGGCAGAAAACCTGATTGCTTAAGACAGATTGCTATACAAGTCATCAAGTTCCAGCCAGACCTTTTCTGTGTCTTCTGGGACTCATGGCTGCAGCCATTGTCACTGTGCCACTGGCCTGCTTACACAGGAGGATGCTTCAGTGGATGTTAAAGGTCCAGTTGGATAAACTGAGGGAGGGACGAACTGGACCAGATGGTACTCGTCACTTCATTGTGCTGAGCACTGACATGATGGATGGACTGCGACACCTGTTAAAGGACGACTTTATTTATTTCATCTCGGATTACAAGTACCTTTCAGCTAAACAAAGCTCATTTACAAAGGTTCTACGTCAGAGGGAGGGGGGTAACAAACAGACGAAGGGGAAGCTAACTAAGTGATATACAAGCAAACACTGGCAAATATAATACGTCATAGTAAGCAGACAAAAAATAGAAAGGAGCTAAATTAGTGGAATTCTAGCAAACATTGGCAATAAAGCATACAACATAGTAAAAGCGGTAGAGAGAGGAAGCGCTAACAATTGAATATCTGGCAAACATCGGGTGTTCATTAAACATCAAGGTCAGGAACAAATAGTTGTGAGAGAGGAGGGAGAGGGAGTGAATAAGTTATTTTAGCACACTAGGGATTCAGTGTGGAAGCAACTTTTAAGGCCCTTGAGGTATAAAGGTAGCTGCCAACGGCTTTGTCTCGAGCAGGCCTTTAGCCCAAGTCGCGAGGGGGGTTTGAGGAGTGGTAAGGCGGCTAGGGGAGGAGGGAGAACACAGGCAGGTACCCTAAGGCTTAGGGGTTACAGTCACAGTGGCTTTCAGTTGCAAGATGCTGCCGAAGCAGATGCTTGTAATGCCCCAGGTTCTGGAGGCTAGTTAATTCAGTGCCTAGTCCATTGTACCAGAGCAGTGCTTGGTACAAAAAGGTCCATTGACATTGGGCAATCCAGCTTCTAGGGACTAAGTGTTCAGCTGTTTATGAGCGGGTGTGTTAGGTCTTGGGAGATTTGTTCAGAAGGCTATCAGCTCTCGGTGGAAGGAGCCCAAGGAGAGCTTTTTTAGTAAGCAAATACGTTTGTTATTTAATCCTGCCAATGAGCTGGAGCCACCCAGATTGTGAATAAAGCTCACACATATGGGTAAGTCGAGGGGCACCCGTGTAAAGTCTGCAAATTTTGTTCAGGGCGACCGTTAACCTTCTGAGTGATGTGATGGAAGCAGATCCACATATGACCAAGGCATAATCAATGACTGATAAGATTGAGTTGTGGATTGCAAGCTTGAGAGTTTTTGGAGTCAGACTCTGTTTGTGTCTATAGAGAAACCCTATCCTAACATTGACCATCTTGGCAACATTCTCGATGTGAGGTACGTAGGTGAGATTGTTGTCAGGGGGTAACACCTAGGTACTTAAAGTGCTGGACCTGTTCGAAGGGGGCTGCTAGGTTATTTCTGATAATAAGAGGATGAGACTTGTGCTTATTGTGGGAGGACGAGAACAACATCCCTTTAGATTTCTTATAGTTTAGTACTAGTTTATGCATACTAAACCATTGCTCAGCTTGTTTGAAACCAAGCTGGAGCTCACATTCAGGTAGGCTGGGGTCAGTGTGACTTGTAAAGATGACTGCATCATCAGCATAAAGGAGGGACTGTTGGTGACATGCTGATGGCAAATTGTTCAGAAAGATACTGAAAAGGAGTGGACCCAGTATTGAGCTTTGTGGTACTTCAGACCTGATGACCTGTTGATTGGAAGCGACATTAGCTATTTTCACCCTTTGGGTCCTGTCACCAAGATAGCCTCTGAGCCACTTCAGTGTTCCACAAGAGAGACCAATCTTAGTTAACTGGGCAAGGAGGAGTGTGTGGTTAACTGTGTCAAATGCCTTCGTTAAGTCTGTGAAGGCTGCTCCTACAAGCTTACCTAGGTCAAAAGATTGGTGTAAGAAGCTGGTGAATTCAAGGAGCGCCATCAAGGTGCTGTGCCCTTTTTGAAAACCATTCTGTTGCAGACATTGAGTGGAGTGTTTCTCGAGGTATTCCACCAGTTGATTAGCCACAATACATTCCAGCACTTTTGATATGGGAGGGAGGATTGATATAGGCCTGTAGTTGTTTAGCAAGGCCCGATCACCAGATTTATGTATTGGGGTCATACAGGCTGATTTCCTTACCTGCGGGAATTGTGACAGCATTAGAGAGAGGTTAATGATCTTTGTAATGGGAAGCAGTACTACCTCTAAGGTAAGTGCAGTAAGCTTGAGGTCCAGAGAGTCACCACTGTACCTAGACTTACCCAAAACCTTAATCAGGTGTTTTCGAACCTGGGTAGCAGAGACCCTGTTACGAACATACATACAAACATATGAAATTTGCCAGCAGATAAAGGCCTAGAGGTCTATCAAGTCTGCTCGAATGTGCAGCTAGCACCCCCTATTCTGCAGCTGCCCCTCCCTTCCACCCTTCCCCTTCATTAACCCTCCCCCTTGTCCTGTCCCATCCTCGTTTGAAGCAGTCCACTGTTCTACTGCATACCACTTCAGCAGGTAACGCATTCCACCCAGCCACCACCCTCTCTGTAAAAAAGTGTCTCCTCATCTCCCTCCTGAACCTTCCTCGCTCCAGTCTCATATCATGGCCCCTGGTGGCCCTCCTCTCCCTTACTTTGAACTCTTAAAGTAGAAAGTAGTGTTGGCTTTTTCTGCATTGTGACATGCTGCGTTTGCTGAGGTATCATCAAAGAAGTCACTTGGAAGGACACTGCTTAAGTTAGAGAAGTCATCATTAAAAGCATTTGGAATTTTATACAGGTCCGAAGTTGGCATACCGTCCAGGTTTAGCATTGAGGGTGACACTTTTGGGTCTTTGCCAATTATATCATTGATGATTGACCAGAATATTCTGCTATTCCCTCATGAGTTGGTAAGCAGCTCTCTGTGATGTTTATTTTTGGCCTGTCGGATGGTCCGTGTGCAGGCATCCCTTGCAGCTTTATATGCTTGCAGTCCTGTTGGTTACCAGAAACGTATTCCAGCTCTGAAGCAGATCCTGACCATGGATGCATCTGGCTTCAGGTTGGATGCTGCTGGGGGTCCTAATCAGACACAAGGTTCATGGACCAAGGGGAAAGCCAAGTTGCATAGAAATGTCCTGGAGAAGAGGCTGTATTGTACAACCTCCAGGCATTTCAGGAGCATCTGTCTCAAGCTCCTCTGTTGATGCAGATGGACAACATCTGTGTGGTATAATATATCAACAAATAAGGGTCTGTCCCTGTGCAGGGAAGCAATGAGAGTGTGGTACTAGGCAGTAGAACATGGCCTAGAACTGTCAGTCTTGCATCTCCCAGGTATCCAAAACATCTTGGCAGACAAGCTATGCTGGTCACAGTCCAAGATGCACAAATGGGAACTGCTGACCTGAGTTATAGACAACCTCTTTGCAAGATGAGATCATTCAGGTTGGACATTTTTTGTGTCCCCATGCAATGCAAACCTGCTGCATTTCTGCTCACTCGCTTCAGGGCCTGGAGTTTTCTGGCAAGATGTGTTGTCCCTGTCTTAGAAAGGGAAATTTCTGTATGCATTCCCTGCAATTCCACTAATACAGAGGGCACTGCTCAAAGTGAAGATACAGGGTATCACCCTCATCTTCTTTGCTCTCTTATGGCCTTGTCAGATATGGTTTCCACTTGTGCAACAGCTGGCACTGGAGCCCCCAATTGCTCTACCTCTGAGCAGGTGTCTGTTGGCATGGAACAAGGGCTTTCAAACACCATGAAGTCTTGCTATATTATAACAATAGCAGTCAGCCACTGCAGCTGAACTGCCCCGGAGAGGAAGGAGTTAACTCCAGAAGATCTGGAGTTCTACAGCGCGAGGGCGCTGTGCCCAAAGCTCTATCTGGCAGTTTCAAATGAAACTGTTAGATTCTTTACTCCGCTTCACTGAACAGTCGCTCCGGAGATCAGCTCCTTCAGCTCGGTTCATTCTCGGTTTAAGAGTAGTTTTCGGTTCATTTGAACCGGCAAAGTCATTATTTTACGCATTTAGGTTCTAAAGCTCTATCTGGTAACCGTGAGTACAAAAATTCAAGTCTGTGTGGAAAATTAATTATCGGATTCGGTTTTGAACCGATCGCTTAGTTTTCTGCCTTTTAAAACTGTACTGTGGGTTTTAGAGTACGGTTCCGGTTCTTATCGGTTCTAAAAAACCGTGAAATTATTACGCTTTTCAAATACCCGCGACACGGTTAGGAACCGATAAGGTGTCTTGCCTGGCACTGCCATCAAAAGGGCAAGTTTTTGGTTAGGCTGGCATTATGTCTGAGAAACCCAAAAGAAAAACCGGGCCCACTGGGTTTCAACACTGTGATGTCTGTGGGGAAGCCTTTGCCAAGGCTGACCCACACACCACTTGTGTCTATTGTCTGGGGGCTGACCACCTCCTGTCAGACTGCCAGGTGTGTAAAAATTTCCCTGCAGCCACCCTGGAGAAGAGATTGGGCCGGCTCAGGGGCGAGAGCCAAAAGTCCGCTGACCGGATGGCCAGCCGGTTCAGTACCCACTGGACCAGAGGAGTGCCCTCTGACCAGGGCGAGACTTCCTCGGGCAAAGGAAGACTGGTTCAGAGGAACCAGTCCCAAGTAAAAGACAAAGAAATCAGGAGGTTTGAGTCCAGAATTGTGTCTCCAACTGCTGCAGAGATAGCTAAAGCCATTCAGATTGTCCAGTCACTGTCTCAGGGATCTGTAGAACCACCAACAGTTGGTAAAAGGTTGGTTAGTTCAGTCCCAGTGGTTCAGGATTTTGAAGTTGAGGATTTTATGAACCACAGGAGGGAGGAGGAATTTGATCAATATATGTGTGGCTGGGAGGGTCTGGGCGTGCCCATCGAACGGGCATTTCTCCAGACAGACCTTTAGAATCTCCCTATTCTGTCTGAGTCCCCTTCTTTCTTTATTTTTACAAAAGGTTGCAGAAACCCTCCAGCTTCCTTTAGAGGAGGCTGTGGATGAGCAAGAGGAGCCTGATTATGTGGAAATGATGGATATTCCAGAGTCTAGGAGGTTGTCTATTCCTTTGCATAAGTCATTTAGGAAGCAAACAACAAAGATTTTAAAAATCCTCATTCTGTCCCTCCTGTAGATAAAAAATGGACAGAAGGTATACTTTGTCAGGCTCGGATACAGACTTCCTTATTGAGCAGTGTAGTCATGTAGGTGTGGTACAAGCTGCAGCCTGTGACAAGGCTAATATTCTCTGGCCTCACATCCTCCTGATAAGGATTCTAGGAAGATTGATGCCATGGCGAAGAAACAGTATATGGCAGCTTCTTTGGGACTCAGGCAGGCAAATTATATGGCTTATGTGGCTAGATATCAGAAATCTAGGTGGGACACAGTATTGCAGTTAGCCAAGCAGGCCCATGGCCAGCTGGCTAGTGAGTTGGAACAGGTGGCTGCTGATGGCATTGAAGCCTCTAAAGTTCAATTTCATACTGCTGTTGATGTTAATGATGTTTCCTCTAGGGTCATGGCCACTTCTGCAGCTTCCGTAGGTTGGCATGGCTCAGATGCACTAATCTGTCCCAAGATACTCAGTCAAAGGCTATGGATTTTCCTGTAGTGGGAAATTCTCTGTTTGAGAGCAAACAGAAAATTATATGAAAAAGATGGATGAATACAGAACTACCTACAAAAGTGCCCAGGCTAAGGAGAAGCATGCCATGCCACAAGGCATGCTCTCCCAGAGGAGGGGCAGACCCTTTCCAGGCCTTTTTACCAATTTCAAGCCTCCTTTGCTGTCTCATGAGGGTTTCTTCAGAGGCAGGGTAGACGTGGCACCAGTAGACCGCCTCCTCCCCTCAGCCTAAGGCTGTTGCTACAGGCACCCTGATGTAAGCTCCAGGGCCGATTCTCCTGTACCAGTGGGGGCAGGTTGGCTCATTTCAGCCAGAGCTGGCTGTCCCTAACGGACAGATGGGTTCTGGAGGTAATAGGCCAGGGTCTGATTCTCAGCTTCAAATATTTTCCAAAGATGAGAGCCAGGCATTTCCCACCTGCAAGTCCTTCAGAAGCCCTTGCTTTGGAAGCAGAGGTTTCTTCTCTTCTGGTCTGCAAAGCAGTGGATAGGGTTCCTCCTTGCCATCAGGGCAGGGGCTTTATTCAAGATACTTTCTTACCCCAAAAGACAGGAGAATGGCGGCCCATTCTGGATTTAAGATACTTGAACAAGCATCTGTTGAAACCAAAGTTCAAAATGTTAACCCTGGCAATGATATTGCCTTCCCTAAGCCAGGGACTGGCTAGCTTCCTGGACCTCAAGGATGCCTATTTTCATGTTCTGATCAGGCCTTCCCACGAAAGTACCTCAGGTTGAACTGCCCTCAGGCCACTACCAGTTCAGGGCAATGCCCTTGACCTTACCTCTGTGCTACAGTATTCACAAAATGTCTCGCTGTAGTAGTGGCTCATTTAAGAAGCAAGGGGTTGCTGTGTTTCCCTACCTGGACGACTGGCTCATTGTGGGTCAGTCTCCAGGTCAGGTGAAATCCCACTTACAAAGTCACCCAGCAGCTTCTCACTTCTCTGGGATTTCTGCTAAACTTACCAAAGTCAGTTCTGGAACCAGTTCAGGCCCTAACTTTCATAGGCGAGAGATTGAACACAAGGTTAGCCAGGGCCTTTCTTCCCTCGGAAAGGGTGGACAGACTCATCGCCCTGGCATCCTCCTTACTCCCGCGTGGTCTCTCGACCAGCAAGGCATTTCCTGCAACTCCTCGGACACATGGCTGCTTCCACAGCTGTTGTGCAGGAGCAAGATTCCAGATGAGGGACATTCAGTTCCATTTGAGGGCCTTTGGTCTCAGAGGAAGGACCCCTTACCAAACTGGTCCCAGTTACTCAATCCCTGATCCTGGCCCTACACTGGTGGCAGGATCAAAGCAATCTGAAACAAGGGGTTCCCTTCATTCCCATTTCTCCTCCCTCACCCTCACCACGGATGCCTCCCTGTTAGGGTGGGGGCTCACCTAGGCGACCTTACCACTCAGGAGTGTGGTCTCCTCAGGAATCTCTGCTCCACATCAATCTTCTGGAACTCAGAGCTGTCTTTTTAGCTCTTCGGATCTTTTCAGATTCTGTCCAGAACAAAGTGGTTCAAGTCAGGACAGACAATACCACCACAATGTGGTACATCAACAAGCAAGGGGGCACTCGGTCTTCAGCCTTGTGCACCGAAGCAATGAAGTTGTGGTTTCTAGGGACATGGATATGTTGTTCATCCACACTCATTGGCAGTATCCTTGCCGCTTTAAATCTTGCCGGAAGGTCTTCAAGCTTGCTCCTCCCACCCACCCGGGTGGTATAACTCTCGGCTCCGCCCCATGACGCCAGATCTTCCTTACCGCTTGGAAGCTCAGGTTCCCTCCTTAACGCTCTGCGTTTGTGACTGGTTCCTATTTCTCCGTTGCGGATTTAAAAATAATATTTTGCAAAAGACTTCAGTCTTCGATCCTGCGGCTGCGATGGATAAATCGACTCCAGTTTAGGAGATGCCCATGCGGGCAGAAGATGTCTCGGGGACGGATCCACACTCACGTGTGTGTCTACTGCTTAGGCCTTGAGCACGACCCGCGAGGCTTGCGACCTGCTCATCTTTCTCGGCCTACGTCCTCGACCAAGACCGTGCTGCCCGATTGCAACTGGGCCGCCCCAGGCGTTCCCTCGGTGAAGTCCAAGGAGGCCCGGTTGGCGTGTGGCGCGGAGCTCGGGCGGATCAGCTCGGCGGATGGTAAAGCCCTCGAAGAGGAAGGCGGCGGGCGTATCTTCCTACCGCGGCGGCATTTATCCCGCTCTCTCCCGGGTTTCTTCCTACGGCTTCCTTTAAGGAGCTTTGTCTGTCCCTCTCCACTAAGGGAGAAGGCCTGCGTCTGCTGGACCTTTCTACCGGTCAAAAAGAGGGACAAGGGTAAGTCCCCTCCGTCGGCGCTCTTGGGAGGCGGAAAGGTCCCTCCCGGGCCGTCGACCGTCGGCCGGATCGACCCTTCGGCCGGCCACTGGCCTCACGGTGTCCCCGTTCAGGTCAGTTGACCGAGACTCCCACTGATAAGTCGAGATTTTTCTCGACCCATTGGACAGGCTGTCGCCTTTAGCAGCGAGATTCCCCTCTCCCGGTTCCCCGGGAGAGTTGAGATCCCGTGGGCTCGCCTGTGCCTCCGGTTCCGGAGCCCCGGATGGACCTTCCGAGCGAAGGGAGTGTCGGTTCGGCCCGACACCTCCTGCACCCGACCCGAGTGTTCAGGACTCTGGGTCTCGGTCTCCGGACCTCTTCATGGTGCCCGTTCCCCACCGTCATAAGCGGTCACCGGTCACCAAACACCCATGATGGCAGCGTCGCGCTGCGTCCCTCCTCCTCCCCACCGGATGAGGAGGCTTCCCGGCGTAAAGTGCGTCGGCAATGCGAGGACGCTTGTATTCTGCAACTCTCCTGTGGCGGGGAATAAGCCGACTCGGCCTTCCCGGCCATTAAGTGGCTGTCACGGGCGGCCGACACAACCCTCGACTGCCGAGGCCTATGCACCCAGGCGGTTGTTCAGCCAAAACCAGCTGCTCCACCCGTTAGCGGTGGAACCTCACGCCCTCCACAGCCACCAATGTGGGGCTCCGACCAAGATTCTCGATTGACTGGGGTTTACTTCGGCTGTCAGTTACCCCCACTCCGACCCGACCGCAAAACGGGTGAAGGGTGGCTCAGACCAGAGAGCAGCTCTTGAGGACTCTTCCCAGTCGAAGATGATTCCTCCTTCTTCTCCAGCGACTGGACTTCCCATGCTTCATGCAAGGAAGCCTCCCGTTTGGTCACTGCGTGAGCCTGAGCGGATCTCCTGGCTATTCACGCGGCAGGAGCTTCCAACACCCTGGCCGATGCCCTGCGGGATAGGGCTGCATCCCACGAGTGGTCCTCCTGTCGGAGGTAGTACAGCATCTGTTCTCCTTGGGCACACTCAGGTGGACCTGTTTGCCTCCGGGGAGAACGCTGTTGAGTCTGTTCCATGCCCGCCTCAGCAGGCTCGTTGCAGGGGATGCCTTCGAGGCAATGGACCTCGGTTTTTTACGCTTTTCCTCCATTTCCTGATCCACAAGGTGCTTCTCAAGGCGAGGAGGACAGAGGTGATTCGATAGCCCCAGACTGGCCTCGCCAGTTCTGGTACCAGACTCTCAGTTCAGCTCCAGGACTCGCTGCAGTTCTGTTTCGCCTGACTGCTCTCAGTCAATCAGGGAAGGTGTCCATCCGATCTTCAATCCTGCACTTGACGGCCTGTTCCTGAGCCGTTAGAGTTCCAGGTTTGTCTTTCCGATGAGGTCCAATGTAGTTGAGGCGTCCATGAGTTTGACTGGAAAATGTTATGCCTTCAAATGGAAAAGGTCATTTTGTGTCAGGGTGCTTGACCTTCCTCCTGTTCTGTAGTGCATCTGACTATTTATGTTCCTTCTAGTCAAGGGCTAGGTCGATACCCTTGGGTGCACCTTGAAGTTATCTCTGCTTACCGGGCGCGGGCCGGAAGGTGGTGGCGAGGAGAAGGTGGTCTCGCCAAAGGCCTGATCACATTTCCTCCAGTGCGGAACCTCACCGTGATCTCGCTGGTATGGCAAAGCTCATGGGCAAGCTATTGGAACCTATGCACAGGTGTGCCTCCTCACCTGTCGTGGAAGACTGCCTTCTGGTGGCTATACGGGCCAGGCTGATGGAGAGCCCATGCTTTCCATCGAGTTCCTTACCTGGTTCCGCAGGGACATGTTGTCCCGTCCCCATTCAAATTCCTCCGGCGGTGGTGGAGTTTCACCTAACCAGGTGTTGACTCTGCCGGTGTTTTCTACCCAATCACACTGGAGGTTTAACATAGTCTATACCTGATCCTAGGCGGCGCCGCTATTATAGAGCGACGCTGAAATTGGGGAGAGGTTCGCTAGTTTGTCACCACGCTGAAGTCGCGATCTGGCAGACCTGCAGCCAAGCGGATGGTGTTGTGGTGGGAAATTTTGTATAGATCTCATAGGTAGCGGCATGAGCCCAGAGGGATAAGAGCCTGTTTACCCGCCGTTTTGTTGCACCGGGTGGCTGCTTCCAGGACGCCCTTATCTAGAAATCTTGCAGGGTTGCTACCTGAAGTCAGCAAACACCTTCATACCCACTACCACTGACCTTGAGTCACGCCTGGATGTTGTTCAGCTTGTTCTCCCAGTCTCTTCCCAAGTATATATGGGGTGTGCGTCTTGCCTCCTCCCGGAGAACTGCTAGAGTCTGCCAATGAGTGGATGAACAACATATTCATGTCCCTATAGCACACTCTGTAATGGTCTATGTTGTTCACCACACGACTCCACCCCCTTCCTGCCACGACAACCTGAGCTTCCAGCGGCCAGATCTGGCCTGTGTCTGGTTTCAGAGTTATACACCGTGGTGGAGGAGCAAGTTTAAGACCTTCCGGATGAAGCGGCAAGGATACTGCCAATGAGTGTGGATGAACAATATATACCATTCTAGAACTCCTACAGGTATAACCTGTATTCTGGCTTGTTTCTCCTGAACACCCCTGATAGCGTTCATCTCCAGGAAGGACAATGTCTGGGACGCCTCAGTAGAATTTCTCAGGCCATCACAATGGGCTCTGAATCCACAAGTACTGGGTCCGTTTTTGCCAGTTGGCACCTCAGATAGATCTTTCATGCCCCAGACAACCACTAACTTCTTTTTGCTGCAGGCTCAGCACTGTCAGTCCCCTGATGCTTTCTGTTGGATTGAAGGGAAGTTTGCGCTTCCCCCTTCCTCTCCCTTTCAGGGTACTAGTGAAATCAGATTCAACCTTGCAGAGTGATTCTGATTGCTCAGATTGCGCCAGTGACCCTTGGTACCCTGCCCTGTCCCGGCAGTTCACCCTGCCCTGAGCCTGCCTTGGAGTTCATTACTACTGCCTGCACAGGAGAGTGTGGTATCCGACCTCAGGTTCCCTCCATGCTTGGCCTTGAGGAGCTAGAATTTGTGGTTTACACCTTCTCATGTGTGGATATTTTTAAAGGCTTCAAGGAAGCCTCCACTAGCTACTTGTAATTCTAGGTGGAAGAGGTTTTCCACCTGGTTTTGAGAGTGATTACCCCAATCTGCTGATCTTCCCATTCTTTGATTTATTTGGTTCATCTGAATTCTAGGCCTTAGGACCGTCACTTTGAAGGTTCATCTGGCAGCTGTCTTGCTTTTGTGTCAGCAGGGAAGCCTGCCTCCTTTCTCACCCTGTGTTCTCTGTTTTTAAAGGTTACTTACTAACCCCTTTTCGGGAACCAGCTCCCGCTTGGGACCTGAATATTTGTATTGCTCAGTTAATGCAACTCCTTTTTTCTCTTCTTCAGCAGAGCTCATATTTAACTTTGAAAACGTTTAGTAGCTATACCCTGCCAGACGACAAGTGAGTTACAGGCCCTGTGGAAGAAGATTTATCTCTCACAGAGATAAGGTAGTCCTTAGGACTAATAGAAAGTTTGCCTGTTGTTTTCTTTGATTTCACCTGAATAATCTATCTCTCCTGTATTTTGCACTGACATTCTTCTCAGGTGGAGAACTCCGCTTGATGTCGCGCGGCATTAAGTTGCTATCTAGAGCCACCAGAGGTCATGTGTTCAATCCTCCAACTGTTTCTTCCCATGGCCAGGTTGGCAAGGGAACCTGCCACCAACAGTGATTGTCTCTGTATCCACTTTATCAGAAACTGGTAGAGTACTTTCTGGGATGAGGGCCCACTCCACCAGGGTAGCGCTGGCTCAGCGCTGCTAGATATCTATTCTGAGATTTGTCTGCTTTCACGGAAGACGGTTCACACCTTACTGAACATTATTCCCTGATATCCAGTTCAGAGAGATGTGGGCTCTGCAGCTGGCTCAGAGCCTCTTTCCAAGTAGGTTCTGACCCTCCATGGAGGTACGCTGTGTCTGTTATATTATAAGATTTCATAGTTTAAAACATACCCTGTACTGCTTTCCATGGAGTTTGCATATAACCATCTCCCTCCTCCCTCTCAGAACCCTACTTGGGAGAGGTGGCAAATTGGTGTACACTGTGTCATGCCATTTATTTCCCCAACCCTGTTCTTGTTGTGATCTAGATTGTTTTTTAGGTTATTTTTATTGCCTCTGACTTGAGCTTGGGGAAGGGGGCATGTGCTTGTTGGCAGGGTAAAACGAACCATACTACCATCAATCTTTGTTATGGTTCTGGTGTTTTGTTGTTATATTGTTGTTATTACTACTGGTAGGTAGCCATAGGCTGTGTGGTTTTTCCACAGACTTTTCCGGCCCTTGATGTTGGTTGAAGATCTGACAGTTTCATTTGAAACTGCCAGATAGAGCTTTTGGGCACAGCGCCTCAATTGTAGAACTCCAGATCTTCTGAGTTAACTCTTCCTCCGGGCAGTTCAGCTGCGGCTGACTGCTATTGTTATAATATAAAGAAGATCTGAGGAAGAAAGCACTACTATGTGAGTATTTTTTCTTCCGTTCATCCGACTAGAACCCCTGCATCTGCATGATAGTTCTTGAAGGCATAGCTGGAATATATCTCCTGGACATAAGTCTCCACCACCATTGTCACTAGTGGGATTAGCTCCCGAGGCACTATGACCCATCGAGCAAACTTTTGCTGGAGGGTCGTTGCTGAGACGGCGCCCTGAGACACGGCGCTGATGGTAGCGGTCGAGCGGTAATGACTATCTGCCATTTACCTCCAACCGCTTGTCTTTTTTCCTTCGTTAGTGCGCTTCAGACGACGCCGCTTGTCGGAGTCAAACTTCAAACTACTTATAGTTTTCAGTTTGTTTTTGTAACTTATCACGATAAGTAGTGCTAATTTATTCTATTTTCGTGAATTTTTCATTATTTAAATTTACTAGCAGTCTCGCCTCGGATGGAGTTCACCGTGAGCAGGTCAGGTGACGTAGGGATTTCGATGAAAGCGTTCAGTCAGCCGGTTGTCCGGCAGCCTCCTTCTCAGCGGGTTCCTGTCAGTCCGATGTCTGTGATGTATGCTCTGCCGCATAAAATAAACGGTCGTTTTTCGCACCGCTGCCTTGAGCCTTCTTCGCCCACAGGTCAAAAGAGAAGATATCACCGAGGCCTTCTGTATGTTGCGCTCCGACGCCGGTTATCGTTGTTAGTTGCCGTCTCCTTCTTCGAGTCGCCAACTCGTAATCATCGCCCTCAGATCGAGTCCCTCGCTTTGGTAGGACTCCGATTATAGTTTCATCAGGGTCGTTTGGAGCAATGGCTCGTCTCTGCCTGGGTTGCTCGAGCCCTCGGCCCTCCGCTATCAGTGGGGCTGTTGATTGTCGCGCGGGCGCCGGTGCCAGCGACCTGCCAGGGTTTTTCATGGTTGTGCGCAGGGGCCCACCGATGCCCTTATCTCCTGTTTTTTTTCTCTTTCGGTGTCTTGGGTTTTTCCGGGCCTTCGCAGGGTCGTTGGCTTGTCGGGTGCTGTTTCGCTTGGTCTTGCAGCTGGCTTGGTGTTCAGCGGTTGCGCGCCGCCGTGGTGTTGCTGATAGGGCGTTTCGCCGCTGTGTCGTCTGGGTGCCGCTTTGCGGCGCCGACCGGCTGCTGGCGCCGTGGGCGGCGTCGCTGCCGCGCCGTGCTGCTCGTCTGGCTGCGCGCTGGGCGCTATGGGTCAAGGTTCTTCTGGCGCTGTGCTCGGGTGCAGTCTTCAGTTCGCGCTTTGCCGCTCGTTGCGCCGCAGCCCTTGGGGACTCTCCTTGTTTTCTGCTATTTCTCCTCTCCTAATTTTCACTCCCTTTCCTGTCCAAACAGTCCTTTCTGGACCATCAGGAGATGATGTTGAGCCTGACCCAGACCTTCGGGTTGGGATGAAGTGGAGGAAACAGGATCTTTCTTTGCTACAGAGCCTGTGGTCGAGGACCTGTCCTTTAAGTCTCTGTTGAAGAACCTGGGATCCACTCTTTCTCTCCAGACTACAGACATCGATCCTGGGAAGATATTCAAGACTCCAGTATCTTCATGCTTCGAGATCCTACGATTTGACTCCTCCGATCCAGTAGCCTTCCTTCGAGACGCTGTCTCTAAATGGTATGGAATAATCCTGCTCTTATTCCCTCAGTGGCTAAATCCATTGATAAGAAGTATTCAGCTCCAAGGATCGTCCCATTTGGCATCCCAAGCCTTGCGATCCTATTGTAGTCCTGGCAGAGAATGACAAGGTCGTTTCTTCCTCAACTACTAGCAGCTCGACTATTAACAAAGAGTCTCGTAAGATTGATACATTAGGTAAGAGAGTCTTTGCTGCCTCCACTCTAAGTATCGTATTGCCAGTTATCAAGGCTGTTTTTCTCAGTATGAGTATATCCTGTGGCACTCTATGAAAAGAATGGTTGAAGCTCTTCCAGATTCGGATTCCAAGTCAGAGCTTCTTCTGACCGTTATTAGAGGTATTGAGTCCAATAACCAACAGGTCAAAGCCGCCATGGACGCCGACACTGCTTCTCGCTCAGCAGTCATGGGATTTGTACCGGCGCCATTCCTGGCTGCGTACTTCTGGCTTCACGAATGATGCTCAGCAGCAGGTGATGGCGCTGCCTTTTGATGGCTCTTTTCTTTGGCCCTCAGGTGGAGCAAGCCTTAGAGGCCACTCAGAAGACTAGATCGGCCATTGTTGGCCAGACCTCCGCCTGTCCCTCTCGGGGCATGTGAACAGACGCTGTTCTGTAGTTTCAGTCCTTTCGAGGCAGAGGCAGGAAGCTCCATAAAAGCCAACCTGCCCAACCTCAAAAGAAGACGCAGCAGAAAGGCAGGGGCCTAAAGCTCCCAGTGCTACCTTATGAGTCGTTGGCCCAAGTTCCATCCACTCTGCCCGAGGTGGAACTTTCCTCCGGTGGAGGTCGCCTGATGTACTTCTACAACCAGTGGAAGTCCATAATTTCGGACAATGGGTCCTTCGGATAATTCATGAGGGTTATTCTCTCAATTTCTTGAAACCCCCCGAATGTCCTCCCAGACGACAACCCAGGTTGTCGGCTCTCAGTCAGACCTCCTCACCGCTGGAGATCCAGGGCCTTCTGAACAACAGGGCAATAGAACTGGCCCCTCGCATTCATGTAAACACAGGGTTCTATTTCCATTACTTTCTGGTTCCAAAGAATCTGGGGATGCTCCATTCTAGACCTCAGAAGTTAAACAAATTCCTCCCCGAGGAGAAATTCAAGATGATTTCCTCAGGTACCCTGTTACCCTTGCTGCATCAGCACGACTGGCTGGCTCTCTGGATATGCAGGATGCTTACCAGCATAATCCTCGCCCACCCGACCCACCGCAGTTCTCGGGTTTGTAGCTTTGGGTCAGCATTATCAGTTCAGAGTCCTGCCCTTTACTATCTCGGCGCCAGCGAAGTTTTACAGTGTTGTGCAGTTCGCGCGCATTCCCCAGGAAAGTCGGACTCGAGTGTTTCCCTACCTGGACGATTGCTTCTAGCAAGCCCTTCCGTCTAAGGGACTTTGAAGCCATGCAAACGACTTCGCTCTTCTCACGTCCATGGGAGTTCTGCTGAATTTGAAAAATCTCAACTGCAACCCTCCCAGAGGCTCCTTTTCATAGGACGCTTCTAGACACCTCTTCAGCAAGGCTTTCCTTCCAGAGGACAGAAGACTGGCATCCTTCTCGAATGGCTCCGTTACATCAGGGAGAACCACCGGTTACAGCTCTCTCGATGCAACGATGTTGGGTCTCATGGCGCCCTCGGTCTTCACTGTCCCTCTGGCCGACTGCACATGAGAACCACCCAATGGATGCTCTCCACTCAGTGGTCTCCCGACCTCTCACCCCCAGTCTTATCCCATCAAGGTGACGGAGCCCTTGACGGTCTTCACCTGGTGGTCTCAAGAGAGCACTCCCTGGAAGGATCCCTTTGCTCCCTCTCGATCATCAGATCTCCATCACCACAGACGATCGCTACTGGATGGGGAGCTCACTGTCTCTCCCTCCACAATCAAGGTGTATGGACTCAGTTCGAAACTCATCTCCACATAAATGTCCTGGAGATGAGAGCGTCCTCTATGCAATCCGAGCTCTGAAGGATGTCCTTTGTCACAAGAACATTCTCCTTCAAACGGACAACAAAGCAGTGATGTATTACATCAAAAGCAAGGCGGTGCTTATTCTTATCCCTTTGCAGGAAGCAGTGAGGGGTGGAGTGGTGCTTGGAGCACAAGTCTCTGATTCAAGGCGGTTTATCTGCCGGTATACAAAACGACCTAGCAGATCACCTCAGCAGAACGGAGGCAGACCCTCACGAGTGGTCTCTCGATCCAGCCGTAGCTCGGTCCCTGTTCAAAGAGTGGGGGACTCCAGACCTGGACCTTTTTGCATCCCCACTCAACGCAAAACTGCCTCTCTTCTGCTCCAGAAATCCAGGGCCTGGCATTTTCTGTCAGGATGCGTTCAGGCTGCGGTGGACAAAACGCTTTCTTTACGCCTTTCCACCGCTTCCTCTAATCCAGAGAGTATTCCTCAAGTTCAGTCTCAGGGGACCAAGATGATTCTCATTGCTCCTTCCTGGCCTCGCAACTATGGTTTCTCTACTCAACAGTATGTTGGCAGCTCTCCGAGACCACTTCCTTTGCAAATCAGTCTTTTGACTCAGGGTTCGTTGGTCCATCCCAACCTGAAATCACTTCACCTTCATGCTTGGCCTCGAAGAGACAGGCGAATCGTTCAACGCCTCCTCATAGAGTCTCAGACATCCTTCTGCTGCTCGAAGCCAGCCACCGAAAAACGTGACGCCCAAATGGAACGCTTCTCTGGTGTGCAAAATCCCTTGAATCCCTTTTCTCTGTCCTCCTGGCAAGGTTCTGGAGTATCTTTGGACCTGTCAAACTTAGGTCTTCAGTACTCCACAGTTAAAGTTCACCTAGTGCCATCTCAGCGCTCCATGAGCCGTTTCTTCCTTAACTTGGCTCAGTTACCTATGGTGAAGAGATTTCTTAAGGATTCTCCATACCAGACCCCTGTTAAGCGTCCAGTTGCAGCCTGGGACATTAACCTGGTGCTGTGACATGCTCACTCGAAGCCTTTCAACCCTTAGCTACCTGTGAGCTAAAATTTTACCTGGAAGACTGCCTTCCGGTGGCTATTACTTCAGCCCGCAGGGTCTCGAGATACATGCCCTGGTGACTGACCCTCCGTGATATTGTATTCCATAAAGACAAGGTAGTTCTCCTACTCATCCTAAATTTCTTCCCAAGGTTGTGTCAGAATTCCATCTAAACCAACCTCTGGTACTTCCCGCTACTTCGCTAATTTCAAAATGAAGGGGAATGAGCTCTTCATTCCTTGATGTAAAGAGAGCCTTGTCGTTCTATTTAGATAGGACCAAGGATGTCGTAAGACTCAGCAACTGTTCGCTTCTTTCAGCGACACCCTGCGTCAACCTGTCGCTATTAGATGCATCTCTTCATGGTTAGTGGCATGCCTTCGTCATTGCTATTCCATGGCTCAAGTTAAATTAGAAGGTAGAGTAATGCCACTCTACTAGGCTGTCGCTGCATCCCTAGCGAAATTCGCAATGTTCCATCTGCAGATATATGCAACGCCACCTGGAGCTCAGTGCATAACTCGCTAAGCCTATGCACTGGATGTTCATGCTAGGCGATTATCTCGCATTCGGCAGAACTAGTCCTTAATGGGCTTTATCTTAGACGCGTGAGCTCTGGCTCTCCTGTCGCCTTTGGGGATTATCAGCTGGTACCTCCCACTAGTGTGAATGAGTGGTGGAGACTTATGTCCAGGAAGATGGGAAAATTACGCACTACCGCACTTGATCTCTTGGACGAGTCTCCACCACTCATTCACACGCCCACCCTCCATCCCCTCGAGCTCACCGCTGTATTGGTCTTCACCTCAAATCTTTAGGCCGTGAGGATTCTTTACTGACCCTTCTTTACGGGTCATATGGACTGTCTTATGTCCGTTTTTAATGTTGGGTTTACTCTTCGTTGGTTAAGCTGCACCTCATGGTAAAAGGTACTGAGGCGGTTGGAGGTCGTGCCGAGATGGTCATTACCGCTCCGAAGTTACAGTTTCTCGCGGGGCGCGCTCGTTCACTTGGCCGCTCGGACTCCTCCAGCAAAAGTTTGCTCCTCGGCGGGTCTTAGTGCCTCCGGGCGCCAATCTCACTAGTGTGAATGAGTGGTGAGACTCGTCCTAAGAAGATCAAGAATTACGGTAGGTACGCACTTTCCTTTTGCGCATCACCTCAGGTTGCCGATGTGCTGGTTGCGCCAGGAGGCCTTCTACCAGACATACTGTTATTTGAAATGGAAATTATTCGCTTTGTAGGCTGCTTCTAGACATTTGGACCCATTCACCTGTCCAGTAAATGCAGTATTGGAATACTTGTTGTCACTGTCAGACTCTGGCCTACAGTATTCCTCACTAAAGGTGCACTGGGCCACTATATCAGCTCTCCATGCCCCTATTGATGGGCGTTTGGTTGCCCAAAAATGGAGGTCTCCTATACCTTTCTGAGAGGTACTTTGCATATAAAACCTTCTATCTGAAATCCAGTCCCACCTTGGGACCTAAATTATGTCCTGGAGAAACTGACATTAGCTCCTTTTGAGCCAGCCACGAGTTGTGGCTTATGTTTCCCGTCATGGAAAGCATTATTTTTGGTTGCAGTCACTTGAAGGTTTCCGGAGCTGCATGCTCTCATATGTGAGCCTCCTTATTTGGTTTTCAACAAAGAGAGTTTCTTTGCCCACCACAGTCATGATCTAGTATATAGTCACATGTAAGAAATCCAGCTTCAAAGTAAGGTCAAAAAGTTCCAGGTTATTGAAAAAAAAGTTTTCACATGGTCAGATTTCTGGGAAGAGTTTTTTTTTCCTGTTGTTTACTAGGTGACTCCCGTTTCCCAGGGAATTATGTAGAGAGGGCAAGTGTGTGAGTGTGTCTCTGTCTGTCTATAACACTGGCAGCTGCTAAGTTATTGTACTTTTGGCACTAGAAACCATAGAAAGTGATGTTTCCTGTTCATGTACCAAAGGTATTGTGTAGTGGCATTAGTCAGGTTGTCTTTTTTTTTTTTCTTTACTTGGGACACATTACATCGTCTTTAAATAGGATTTATACTTCGCCACAGAAAGTTATTCAGATTCTAGTGAAACAGTCATGCTGGTATTCATTTTCACTGAATTTTGTTCTATTTTATTGAGTTAGCCTACTGGAATTTACATTCCTTTTTCAGGTGTGCCTCAAGGTCTTAAAAGGATTTGAATGCATGTTAAAAAAAAAAAAAAGTTTGGAAATACAAAATATTTCACATCATGTACAATGCAATGTGTATATAAACAAATAATTCATCTAAAACATGTGCACATACCTTGCGCCTTAAAATGCTGGTGGTTGGGCCAGCCTGCAGGTACAGTGGTAGCGTTACCGCCTGCAGCGCTAGCAACCCGGGTTCAAGAATGGGCCTGTGTTGTCGGAGGGCCGGCTGGGGAGGAGACTCGAGCATCCGAGGGACTGCTCATCTCCTTTGGGAGACGACGACGACGACTTGGCATATGCCTGACATCTGGCAGTGGCCAGAGGTATAGCTTGCCGAATCAGTTCCGGGGGTGCCAGACATCAGCATGAGCCTTGGCATCTCGCATGTCACACCTCCGAGGGAGGGTACAAAAGAAAATACGGCCCCAGCATAACACTGATGAGAGGATCTGATGTGGCCCTCACCCACTGGCGCCATGACCCACGGACAGACCCCGACAAGATTGAACGTATATGGGACTCAGGGCCCGGCTGTGTCACGTCCCTGCTTGGGGAGGGGGTAAGTCATGGCTCTGTGGGGGGTCCTTGGGGGTTGTGGTTTCTGGTGAGGCAGTCTGGGGACAGCACTGGTGTGAGAGGGGGCTTAAAATGCAATTGCAAAAAAAAATGCTGGTGGTTGTGTGCTGTCGTTGTGAATCAAACTATAGAAGAATGACAGTTGATCAGGACATGATAGATGTGTGAGGTTCTGGGATCCTGAACTTTTAAATTACTATCAGCATCTTAATTTTTTATCCCCCCCCCCCCCCGACCTTAATCATCCTTCAGCCTTCTGGCTGGTGCCTGCCCTTAAAAGTCCACTGGTTGCTTCCCCAAGCTTTGACCGATCTACCATCTCAGTTGCTGACACCCCATAGGAAATTCCCTCTGACAAGGGTCTGGTCACATGGGACCCGTCTGGAGACGTTATTTATGACTAGCTAGGGGATTTTTCCAATTTTGTTAATCCTTCCATCATCTACCCCATAGTCAGCCTGTAACACTGGACAGTATACCTACATTGGTGGTGGTGGTCAGTGTCGTGGGGAGTTGAGGAGGCAGGATAGCTCTAGTAGTGGCAAAGCTGCCTCCAGCATTTATTTATTTATTTTTTATTTTAGTCTTTGGTAACCAGGTGAGGCCCACTAGGCACAAGTGCCTGTTTTCAGGGGCGACCTGGGAGCACTGGGCAGTTAAGTGACTTGCTCAGAGTCACACAGTATGCAAGTGGAGATTGCGACAATTAAACTCGGATCTGGTCTGCTGGATGTATCAATCTCGTTCACACCTCGTTCCTCTAACCTCTAGGCTATACTGCCTAAGAGCCTTGCTTTTGCATCACCCCTATACACTTCCAGTAGCAAGATTTTATTATGCCTTTATTATTTTGACAATAAAGTCTTTTTTTCACTTTCACTTAAAAGTGGTGTTCTGCCTGATCCTTGGGGGAGTGCGGGACTTCTTGCCATTGTGCTTTGGTGTCTTGGTCTGACTGACCTGTCCCAGCACCCCGACTCTTAGCATCCGGGCATGAGCGGTTTCTTGTTTTGGAACATCTTCATTCAAACCTTCTGTGTGCCTGCAGCCAACTCTAGATTAGCAGTTCTCTGAGGGCAAGTGGAAGAGCTGTCAGGTGCTCCTGCACTGTTGCCTCACATGACCCCTAAACCAGGAGTCTCTAGGACTAGAACATCTGTGAGTTTCCTGTAGCCAGTAGTTGTTATTATATTCACCTGGGTTACTGATGAACAGCTGGTTGAACAGGATAAAGTTGGCCGTCATCAGTTTTTTCCTTCGATCTTTTGGAGGGACACCATTTACATCATCAAGGCGGAGGGCAGTTCCTCCCTGCTTGATGTAATTTGAGTTCTGGCATTGACCGGAGGATGCACTAACTCAGTGCTTAAGTGCAGTCAGCTCATGTACTGCTCTCTGTTTGACAGTCTGAGAGAATGTAAAAGGTAATGTGAAATATAGTGTAAATTCTGTAGGTAACACAACTATATCATTGTGGTGGTATGTGAGGAGAAGTGTTACAGTATGCACCTGGTTGTAAAGTAAAGTTTTGGCACTATGATATTGTAAACATTCTCACCTATGCCCCTAGGCCTTTTCAAGGCTTTTCAAAGGAAAGTAGTCCTAGTGTACAAACAAATGTAGTCATGTTAGTAGAAAATCACTGGATACCTCAGATTTTTTTTGACATGGAAAAAGTTAAGAGACCAGATAGGGAAGGAGATTGGGACAGAAAATTGTTAATGAGAGAAGCATATTGGAGCGATAGATTGGGGGTACTTGACAGCAGGACTGAATGAAGAGATTGATTGGGTTCCTTTGTTAAAAGTTTTGGTTCATTTTTGATGATGTTTTCAGTGACTGGTGTACGGGACTTCAATCAATCAAGTCTTTATTTAGCCAGACGATAAGAGGTGTGCCATGCCCAACCGGGGCTCAGACCTCGCCGCCAGAGGAAAAGCTACAAGCCTGCCCTGGGAAGTGACCCACGGTCCTGCTACTGCTAGTCGGCAGACCCTGAGGCTTGTTTCCCCCTGCCGAAACTGCCGCCGGGATCCTTCGAACTCCAGTTCGTTGCAGGGTCCAGAAATCTATAGAAACAGCCAAATTAGGACCCACCAGCCCAGCCTGTACTGAACTACGCTCTGGTGGCTCGCCTGGAGCTGTGGGTCGGAAAGCCATATACCCCCTTAGGTAAATTTGCGTTTGGCGCCTTTGGACATTTTGAATTTTCAGTGTCAACACTTTGATTGGAGGATCGCAGTCTCACTGACTTCTCTGCTGCTGGTATCCATTTTATCTTGCTTCGTTAGACACTTATCAGCACTGCTCACCCTGGGACTGTCTTTTTTTTTTTTTTCTAAAGCAAGAAATTATTCTTTTTTTTTTTTTTTTTGTGTGTGTGTCTACTTTCCCATTTGCAGATTGTATTACAAAGCTACTAGAGGGCTACAATGGCTGTCTCTCCTGTTAAAGGGGCAACACCTTATATTTGCTCCTTCCTCTTCCGCTCCAGTGGACCTGGGACACCGCTCTTTCTGAGGACCATCCCCGGGGTGTTTCCGCCTGTTTCTCGGGCCAGACCGTGTTCACCCTCTAAGGCCGCAAGACTTGGAACACCTGCCCCTACTCCCCTTCCATGCTGGTAGGGCCAGAAACAGGAACAAAAGCTGTAGACCAAGCCTCCCACACCGGGTAGCAGCCTTGAACCACCCCACTGGTTCAGCCGCAAAGTGTTGTTCCACAGGTACATCCAGCGCCAAAACTGCCTCTCAGCTAACAAAGGATTTTGAACTTATGGTGCCTGATTGCTGAGTGGTCTAGGCTTCCAGTGACTCTCTGGGTTGGCTGACGCTTGTGTTTCAGCTCTCTGCCTAAATTTCTATAGCTATATCATAATTCCTCTTTGGTTACCTTTGCTCTTCTGCCTAGCCCTCTATGTGATAATTACACTCGCCTGTATAAACATGGCTCTTCGTTACATGTTCGAGATGCTGCTATTACTCCTACTATGCCTTAAGTGGGTTGCTATAACTTTCCCAGGGCCCTATCCCTCTAGTTCTTTGAACACCCTACATGCTGATTTCAGTTTCTCTAACCTAATTACTGCATCTCAACCTATGCTTGCTTTTAAGCACCTCCTATTCTCTAAGGGCTGTACCTTTTATGCGGTGACCACACTTAAATGCCTGCTGGGTCACGCAGTTCCTTTGCTGTTTGCTATCAAAAACTAAGGTTCCTCGCTATCTTAACCATCCTTCTTGCAGGGGATGTCGAAATGAACCCGGGTCCACCTGCCCTCTTCTACCCAGCTGACATCTTCGCAATTTCTAGCAAAGGGTTCATCATTGCCCATATGAACATCAGAAGTCTCTCCCAAAATTTCACTGATCTTGAGGCTTGGGTCGGTGTCTACAAGCCTGATGTACTCGTGTTTGTCTGAAACGTGGCTAAAGCCGACTGTCCCTGACTCTGTATGCTCCCTGACTAACTACTCCCTTATTCATAGGGCTAGGCTATCCTCAAAGTGTAGCAAAGGGGTTGCCATGTTCTATAAAGATCATCTAAACATCACGGCTACCCCGTCCTCTGCATCCTCCGCCTGTGAGACCCTTCACCTTACTCTCACCATGGGAGCCAAAAAACTCCATATTGTCTGCGCCTACAATCCCCCAAATGGGGGCACTGTAGGACTGCAGCAATTATTTGATCAGACCTCTTTGCACTCCAAACATAATGAGGTCATTATATTGGGTGACCTTAACCAAAATTGGCTAGGGACTGCCCATAGCATGCTGCTCTCTCTGGTACAAAATTATAACTTTCACCAGCTGTTAACTGAGTCTGCCAGAGTTACTCCTTCACTAAAATCCTCCACCCTTATTGACCGGGTACTGGTAAACCATCTGGATCATGTACACCAAGCAGGCATCTTGACAGATTCGCTTACTGATCATTCTCGTCTTATGCATCTAGAGTCCTGAGGCTGCTCCATCCCCCTTCACCGTGCTATGTCACCTTTACAGATTTCGCCAGCCTGGATATTGAGGCTTTTTGTCATGATGTCTTGAGGATTAACTGGTCTGGTATTTACCTTTCCTGTAATGTTGGGTCTGCACTAAGTACCTTCCTTAATGAATTCCTGGCCGTCCAGAACAAGCATGATCCCAAGGTGACACGGAGGGTGAGGGGTAAACAAATGAGATGGCTTCACAAAGACTTGCTGAAAATTCTACATTCTAGGGACAAATGCGGGAAAAAGTACAAAGCCTTAGGGCTACAAGCTGACTATGCTACCTACAGAACCCTGTGTAACGCCTGAAAAAAAAAAAACGGGTCAAAACCGCTAAGAGTGCCCATTGTAAAGAATTGCTGCTAGGGACTGCTGGGGACCCTAGGAAATTCTGGGCCCATGTCGAGACCTTTCTCGGTGCTTCCTAGTCAGCTACCGCTAGTGACATGGTATTAAATGGAGTACATTGCAGTGACTCCAACACCATTGCTAATTCCTTCAATCAAATGTTCTCTGACCTGTCTCAGTATACCTCTGCCTTCCCATTACCTGAGGCAGCCTCTCATAGAAACATAGACTTTGACGGCAGATAAGGACCGCTTGGCCCACCTAGTCTGCCCATTTCCCTACCTACAGGATAGGCCGCGGATCCTAGTTAACCAACAGCCTTTTTCTTTCTACCCCCGACAAGAATTGCCTTATGTCTGTTCCATGCATTCTTGAATTCTCCCACAGTTTTAGACCCC
Organism: Neoceratodus forsteri; assembly: GCA_016271365.2. Lineage (NCBI taxonomy): Eukaryota > Metazoa > Chordata > Ceratodontiformes > Ceratodontidae > Neoceratodus > Neoceratodus forsteri. The sequence continues at coordinate 1,481,938,173 of CM057453.1, read as the reverse complement.
ACAACCTCCTGGGAAGGCTGTTCCATGCATCCACTACCCTCTCTGTGAAAAAATACTTCCTCACATTGCCCCTGAACCGCTCCCCATCTTTAAATTGTGTCCCCTTGTTCTTGCATGTCTCTTTTTCTGAAAGATGCTACCCTCTTGGACTTTGTTGATTCCATTGAGGTACTTAAAAGTTTCTATCATGTCCCCCCTCTCCTTCTTTCCTCAAGGGTATACATATTAAGCTCCTTTAGTCTCTCCTCGTGTGGCTTCTCTTGCAGACCCTGCACCATTTTAGTTGCCCTCCTCTGGACTGCCTCTATCCTGTCTATGTCCTTGCGAGATGGGGTCTCCAGAACTGGACGAGTACTCCAGATGCGTCTAACCAACTGTCTGTACAGAGATAACAACTTCCTGTTTTCTGCTGGCTGCCTCTCCCTATGCATCCCAGTATCCCCCAGCCCTCCCTACTGCCTTCTCACATTGCTTGCTAACCTTAAGGTCATCTGATATGATTACCCCAGGTCCCTTTCCTTTTTTGTTGTTGTTACTACCTCCCCAAATTGTGTATTCTTCCCCTGGGTCCTTGTTTCCCAGGTGCATTATTTTGCACTTCTTTGCATTGAATCCTAGCTGCCATACTTCTGACCATTCCTCCAACCTTGCCAAGTCCCTTCTCATCCTTTCCACGCCTCCTTGTGTATCAACCCTGTTGCAGATCTTTGTGTCATCTGCAAAGAGGCATACTTTCCCTTCCAGTCCCTCTGCAATGTCACTTATAAAGACATTAAAAAGGACTGGACCCAGTACTGAACCCTGCGGTACCCCACTAGTAACCCCTCTTTCTTCAGAGTGGACTCCATTTACAATTACCTTCTGTGTCCTGTTGTCCAGCCAATGTTTTACCCAGGCTACCACCCTGGGACCCACTCCCAGGCTGGTTAATTTGACTATTAATCTTTTGTGTGGGACTGTGTCAGATGCCTTGCTAAAGTCTAGGTAGGTCATGTCCACAGCCCCTCCCTGGTCTACTACTTTGGTCACCCGTCAAACAAATCAATTAGATTTGTCTGACATGACCTTCCCGCTGTGAAGCCATGCTGCCTTGGGTCCTGTGCCCCACTGGCCTCTAGGTACTCAACAGTTCTTTCCTTCAGAAGTGACTCCATCACTTTCCCCTACCACAGAGGTCAAACTGACAGGTCTGTAGTTTCCTGCCTCTGTCTTGCTCCCACTTTTGTGAAGGGGAGTCATATCCGCTCTCCTCCAGTCCTCGAGTACCACACCATCCTCCCATGATTTGTTAAAAAGAGTAGTCAGTGGTTTTACTAGCGCCCCCCTTAATTCTTTTAGAATTCTGGGGTGAATTCCATCAGGCCCCATTGCTTTGTCCACCTTCAGTTTTAGGAGTTCTTGCAGAACCCTTTCTCCTTTGAAAGGACTAGGATCGACCCCCCTATCAAGAGTGCTTCTGTTAATTGGATTAGGCACTTCCCTCTCCTCTTTTGTTAATACTGAGCCGAAATATTCATTCAGTATCCCTGCTTTTTCACTGTCCCCCTCTGCCCACCCACCGTTCATTCTGTTCAGCCTCACTATCCCTCCCTTTGTCTTTCTACACACTCTGATGTACCTATAAAAGGTTTTATCCCTCTTCTTAACCGAGTTGGCTATCTTTTCCTCAGTTTGGGCCTTTGCTTTCTGGGCTCTCTGCTTTCAACATCAACACAGTCCACTACCCCAGCTATCCTTCGTGACAAATGTCTAAAAATCCTCCATTCCACTTCAAGGCAATCTCAAGGACTAAGGTCTTAAAACTATTACGGACTATCTCTGGCAACACTAGCTCTGGATCAGATACACTTGAGCCTCGGCTCCTGAAACTAGCAGCACCATACATAGCTTCCCCTCTGGCTAAAATGTTCACGTTGTCTCTCTAATTGCCAAGTTCCTGACCTCTGGAAGATTGCTTGTGTAACGCCTGTCTTTAAAAAAAGGTGATCCCAAGGAGATTACTAACTACAGGCCTATCGCCATCCTATCGGTCCTAAGTAAAATTCTGGAAAAACTTGTTGCAAATCAAACCATTGACTACCTCACAGAGTACAGCCTTCTCTCTGACACCCAGCATGGTTTCCATAAAGGTCACAGTACCTCCACAGTGCTTCTCAAATTCACTACCAGTGTGCTTACTGTGACATTTGGACAGCTGGTTCTGATCCCTGTATCATTTTTTTTTATAATATAGAAATGTGTGATGGACTGTCTGCCATGAGAAATGTTGAAACAGCATGTGAGATCACACACACAGGTTGTAGATACAAGGTGTTAGCTGGAAGGCCAGAAGCTAATTACAGACTTTTCTAAGTTAATTATAGCTTGAGCTGCTAAGAGGGAAATCAGTATCCCTTTTATGACGTTTTGAGGGGGAAACCAGGTTTAGTACACTGGTGAGAAATCATAAATGCTTTGGTGTCTGTGTGAGAGGGGATACTGCTCACAGATCAAAGAAATGTCATTTGAAAGAGAAAAATAAGTTGTGCTGAGGATTACAAAATTTAATACTTTGAAAAAACATCCTGTTCTAGGGACATGGATATGTTGTTCATCCACACTCATTGGCAGGTATCCTTGCCGCTTTAAATCTTGCCGGAAGGTCTTCAAGCTTGCTCCTCCCACCCACCCGGGTGGTATAACTCTCGGCTCCGCCCCATGACGCCAGATCTTCCTTACCGCTTGGAAGCTCAGGTTCCCTCCTTAACGCTCTGCATTTGTGACTGGTTCCTATTTCTCCGTTTGCGGATTTAAAAATAAATTTTGCAAAAAAGACTTCAGTCTTCTATCCCTCATGACTACGATGGACAATCGACTCGGTTTCGGAGATGCCCATGCGGGCAGAAGATGTCACCGGACGGATCCACACTCCGCGTGTGTCTACTGCTTAGGCCTTGAGCACGACCCGCGGGCTTGCGACCTGTGCTCATCTTTCTCGGCCCTCGTCCTCGAGGAACCGATGCTGCTGCCCGATTGCAACTGGGCCGTCCGAAGCGTTTCCCTCGGTGAAGTCCAAGAGGCCCGGTTGGCGGTGTCCGTGGCGGCGGGCTCGGCGGATCGCTCGGCGGATGAGTGCGCCCGAAGAGGGGAGCGCGGGCCGTATCTTCTCGGCCGCAGCATTTATCCCGCTCTCTCTGGGTTCTTCCACGGCTTCTTTTAGGAGCTTTGTCTGTCCCTCTCCACTAAAGGAGAAGGGCCTCGTCTGCTGGACCTTATTCTCGGTCCAAAAAGAGGGACGGGGTGAAATCCTCCGTCGGCGGCTCTTGGGAAGCGGGAAAGGATCCCTCTCCCGGGCCGTCGACCCGTCGACGGTCGACACGCCGGCCGACCACTGGCCTCACGGTGTCCCGTCAGGTCAGTTGACCGAGACTCCCACCGATGAAGTCGAGATTTTTCTCGACCCATTGGACGGGCTGTCGCCTTTAGCAGCCGAGATTCCCCTCTCCCCGGTTCCCCCGGGAGGAGTTGAGGATCCCGTGGGCTCGCCTGTGCCTCCGGTTCCGGAGCCCTCGGATGGACCATCCGAGCCGAAGGGAGTGCCGGTTCCGGCCGACACCTCCCCGCACCGACCTCGGAAATTCCGGGACTCTCGGTCTCGGTCTCGGACCTCTTCGCGGTCCAGCCGATCCCACCGTCATAGGCGGTCTCGGTCTCGGCACCGCGGTAAGCGGCGTCGCCGCTCGTCCTCGTCCTCCTCCTCGGATGAGGGGAGGCTTCGGCGTAAATTACGTCGACGGTACGAGGACCTTATGTTGCAACAGCTCCTCCTGGCCGGGAATAAGCCGACCCCGTCGCCTTCCCCGGCCATTAAGTGGCTGTCACCGGAGCGGCCGACACAACCCCTCGACTTATCCGAGGAGCCTATACCCAGGCCGGTTGTTCGGCCAAAACCAGCTGCTCCACCGATTCCGGTGGAACCTCCGCCTCCACAGCCACCAATTGGGGCTCCGACCAAGGATTCTCGGTTGGCTAAGGGTCTACCCCATCGGCTGTCAGTTACCCTCACTCCCGACCGACCTCGGCAGGTGAAGGGTGGCTCAGGCCAGAGGCAGCTCTTCGAGGACTCTTCCGAGTCCGAAGATGATTCCTCCTTTTCTCCAAGCGACTGGACTTGGAGTCTTCAGGAGGTCAGTCAATGAGACGATAGCCGTCGTCCTTCCTAGGACTGCCTCGCTCATCTCGGAGTCTACCGGGATGGAGCCTGAACCCGCTTCCAAACGGGCCGGTATCCCTCACGGAGATTCTGGACCGAGGGATTCTCCGACCGAGGCCTTTCCGGTGGCGAGGCCATAGTGGGTCGGCACTGGAGCTTTGGCAGCGCCCTGCTTCCTGCCCTGCGCCCGGCCAGGATGGCCAGGAAGTATCACGGTCCCCTACCGGTTCCTTGTCCGGTTTTGGAACACCCTCTGCTGAGGGGTTGGTTACCGACAGCGTTTTCGTAGCGCCCGGCAATGCCAGGGATGTGGACAAACCTCCTGACAAGGAGTCCAGAAATTGGACTATGTCGAGGCGAAAAGTCTCGCTCGTCCTCTCTCGGCCTTCGTCAGGCCAGTTCGGCCGTCCTCCTCATTTTTCTCATGCCCTGTTGGGCTCCCTGGATGAGGTCATCCCTCATCTTCCCGCCGATCTGCAGACTACGGTTAAGCAGGTGCGGGACCAGGGCAGGGCAGTGGCCAAACAGCAGCTCCAGACTGCTTTGGATATAGGGGACTCATGTGCCAGATCGGTGGCGGCCGCAGTGGCTATGCGTCGGCGGGCTTGGCTGAGGATATCCACCTTTACTTCGGATACCCAGCACAAGTTGGCGGATGTTCCCTTTTTGGGGACTGACCTCTTCGGCCCTGGGGTGGAAGGTCACCTGCAGAGGATCGAGAAGTCCAATGCTACCTTGGATTCGGTCTTGTCCGCTCAGAAGGACAAAGGCCGCAAACCACAGCCTAAGCCCTTCTTCCTCCTCAGCCTCTGCGCCCTGCCCAGCAACGTCAGGGCCAGCAGGCTCGGCCTTGGCATCCCAAACCCAAGCCGACGGCTTCCTCTAACAGGAGGCAGGGAGGAAAGGGCCCAGGAGGTCCCTCGGCCGGTCCCTCCTCCAAGCCTGCCCAGTGACGGGCTGAGGGGTGTCGCCCCCATTCCCGTCACCTTACCCCTGGGTCCCCCCGTGGGGGGACGGCTCCGGCACTTCCGTTCCGCCTGGTCCGCTGTTACCACGGACAGGTGGGTCTTGGAGGTGGTGGGAAGAGGCCTGCCTCTGGAATTCGAGCAGGCACCACCCTTCAGAGCCGTCGCCCCTCGGGGGGCCTCGGGATCCCAGTACCACTGGTGGCTCGTCGAGCCGACATCGCTCTCCTCCTCCAGAAGGAGGTGGTAAGAGAGGTGGTGGACCCTCCTTCAGACCCAGGGTTTGTGTCCAGGTACTTCCTGGTTCCGAAACGGACGGGGGGCTGGCGCCCCATTCTCAACCTACACGCTAAACAAGTTCCCTAAGGTCTCGAACCTTCAGGATGGTCACTCTGGCTCAGATAATACCATCCTTGGAGCAGCGTGTGGTTCTGCTCTCTGGACTTGCAGGATGCGTTTTTCACGTCCCTATCCGTCCGCTCTCACCAGAGATTCCTTCGCTTCCGGCGGAAGGATCCTCTTGAGTTCCAAGCCATGCCCTTCGGCTTGTCTCCAGCTCCCAGGGTCTTCACAAATGCATGGCTGTGGTGACAGCATTCCCTCTTGGCGCCGAGGGTCGGGTGTACCCTCACCTGGACGACTGGCTGATAGCAGCTCCCTCCAGGAAGGAGGCGGAGTGGTCCAGAGATCTGGCCCTCCAGGTCTGCTCTCAACTGGGCCTCCTTATCAATGAGGCCAAGTCGAACTCGAGCGAAGCAGGTGATTCTATTCATCGGGAGCTCGACTCTCTTCGAGCCAGAGCGCTGCTCCGGCGGACAGGGCCGAGGTTCTTTCCTCCTTTGCCCGATCATTTCTGGTTGGGCAATTGCGCCCTGCCCGGGACTTCCTGCGCCTCCTGGGTCTCATGGCGGCCTGCACCAGCGTGGTCCGTTGGGCCCGCTGGAACATGCGTCCCCTTCAGTGGGGACTGGCCAGCCAGTGGTCATAACGCTGCGATCCCTTGGACCAGCTTGTGTCGGTGACACAGGGGATGTGGAACGCTCTCCAGTGGTGGACCGTTCCAGATCATTTGCAGGAGGGCATCCCGTTCGTCCGCCCCGAGCCGACGGTCTCTCTGTCGACCGATGCCTCTCTGATGGGTTGGGGTGCCCATCTGGGGGAACACCGGGCTCATGGCCTCTGGTCCCCGCGGGAGTCCCGATGCCACATCAACCTGCTGGAGCTCCGAGCGGTCCGCCTAGCTCTCACCGCCTTTGCTCTGTTCCTCCGGGGTCAAGTGGTCCGAGTCCAGACGGACAATACCACGACCATGTACTATCTAAACCGCCAGGGCGGGACGCGCTCCATGCTTCTATGCAAGGAAGCTCTCCGCATTTGGTCACTCGTCGCAGCCTGGAGGCGGATCTCCTAGCCATTCACGTGCAGGGCCTCCAACACCCTGGCCGATGCCCTAGAGCGGATAGGGGCTGCATCCACAGTGGTCTCTCCTGCGGGTAGTACAGCATCTGTTCTCCCTTTGGGGCACACCTCAGGTGGACCTGTTTGCCTCCAGGAGAGCAGCAAGCTGAGTCTGTTCCATGCCCGCCCCCTCAGCAGGGCTCGCTGCAGGGGATGCCTCTCGAGGCAATGGACCCCAGGCCTCTTTACCTTTCCCCATTTCCCTTGATCCACAAGGTGCTTCTCAAGGCGAGGGAGGGACAAGGCGCAGGTGATTCTGATAGCCCCAGACTGGCCTGCATGAGTTCTGGTACCAGATCTCCTCAGTCTCAGCTCCAGGACTCCGGCAGCTTCCAGCTCGCCCGGACCTGCTCTCAGTCAATCAGGGAAGGTGTTCCATCCGGACCTTCAATCCCTGCACCTAGCGGCCTGGTTCCTGGCGGCTAGAGTTCCAGGCCTTGGGTCTTTCCGGCGAGGTCCTCAATGTAGTTGGGCGTCCCGTAGAGTCGACCAGAAAATGCTATGCCTTCAAATGGAAAAGGTTTTCCATTTGGTGTCAGAAACAAGGGCTTGGACCCTTCCTTCTGTTCCTCGGCAAGCATCTTGGACTATTTATGGTCCCTTTCTAGTCAAGGGCTTGGGTCGGTGACCCTAAGGGTGCACCTGGCAGCCATCTCTGCTTACGGGGCGGCCGGGAAGCAGTCGGTGGCGCGAGAGAAGGTGGTCTGCTTTTCAAAGGCCTTGATCACATTTCCCTCCAGTGGGGAACCCCACCTCGTGGGATCACTGCTGGTACTGGCAAAGCTCATGGGCAAGCCATTCGAACCTATGCACAGGTGTGCTCTCTCACCTGTCGTGGAAGACCGCCTTCTTGGTGGCTATCACGTCAGCTAGAAGGATGGAGAGCTCCAGGCGCTTTCCATCGAGTCTCCTTACCTGGTCTTCCACAGGGACAAAGGTTGTCCTGCGCCCACCGAAATTCCTTCCGAAGGTGGTGTGGAGTTTCACCTTAACCAGGTGTTGACTCTGCGGTGTTCTACCCCAATCACACCTCGGAGGCCGAATATAGGCTCCACTCTGGACCCTAGAAGGCTCGCTTATTATAAGGGCGCCACGACTGAAATTCGGGGAGAGGTTCGCCAGCTGTTTGTCACCTACGCTGAAGCCGCATCTGGCAGACCTGCAGCCAGCGGACGATAAGCAGGTGGGTAACCTCCTGCATAGATCTCTGCTATAAGTTGGCGGGCATGGAGCCTCCCAGAGGGATAAGAGCTCATTCTACCCGCCATACTGCTGCAACGGTGGCTGCTTCCAGGGACGTCCCTATCCAGGAAATCTGCAGGGCTGCTACCTGGAAGTCAGCAAACACCTTCATTACCCACTACCACATCGACCTTGAGTCACGCCGGGATGCTGGTTTTGGGGCCTCGGTTCTCCAGTCTCTCTTTCCCAAGTAAGTATTGGGGTGTCGTCTTGCCTCCCTCCTCCCGGAGAACTGCTAGGAGTCTGCCAATGGGTGTGGATGAACAACATATCCATGTCCCTAGAAATACAGGTTACTCACCTGTAACAGGAGTTCTAGGAATGGTATATATTGTTCATCCTACAATCCTCCCGACCTCGGCTTCGGCCGCACACCCTGAGCTTCCAGCGGGCCAGATCTGGCGTCATGGGGCGGAGCTGAGTTATACCACCCGGGTGGGTGGGAGGAGCAAGCTTGAAGACCTTCCGGCAAGATTTAAAGCGGCAAGGATACCTGCCAATGAGTGTGGATGAACAACATATACCATTCCTAGAACTCCTGTTACAGGTGAGTAACCTGTATTTTTTGTATAGATATATATTTTTTTATATATTCTGATAGAGGAGGATCTAGGTGACCTCACACAAAGGGGTTGGCAAATACAGTTTTCTTTAAGGAATATTCTGTTTTACTTCACAGAGACGCTTCTATCTAGACTCTGACCGAGAAACATCTGTGAGCACTTTAAGTAGGTATTTAGAGAGAGAGAGACAGACAGACAAATCTAACTACTGTAGGTAGGAATTGTACTGTTAAAACCTCTTTTGTTTGAGATTTGTATGTCTTGTGATACAATAGTTCTGTATTTTATGTGTCACATATTTTTCATCTGTTTTAGTAAAACTCTATTTTTAGAGCTTACTTGGTCTGTCTTTGATTTCTTTCCTTTACAAGTAGAATATATATGGTTAAAGCAGACACTGTGCATAAGCTTGAATGGTGATACCAAACTGGAAAAAGGTAAGCATTTTAAATCTAAGGTCTTTTATTACAGTTTTTAATGGTTCATTTCTGTACACCTGGTTAGCTGCCCGTAGGCAAAGATATCTGGCCCCCCCCGAAGACAGACTTGTCTGCGCCTGTACATTGGGTACGCTAACAAGAGGTTCACAGTTTGAATCCCTCCAGAACTTGAGACCAAAGATTGATTCGAATCCATAAAAACAGACGAGGGTTACCTTGTTCTGTTAACTGTTCACAAGACTGCGCTTGGAGGTTGGCACTTTGGGAGTATAGGGCTGACCTGCTGAGTGGGTTTGTGACACTTACCAGTATGAATGCTGGCCAGCTGACTGGGGCAGTTTTTATAGACCTTGCAAAGGCCTTTGATCTTGTTGATCACCCCTTGCTCCTCTCCATTCTTTGCAGTCTGAGCTTTTCACCCCAGTTGTCGCCTGGTATGGAAGCTATCTATCAAATAGAACTCAGATTGTGAAATTTAACTCCTCTTTATCTGATGGTGCTACAATCGATATTGGGGTCCCCCAGGACTCTATTCTTGGACCTCTTCTTTTCTCACTCTTTATCAGTAACATAGATGAGGTTTTTCTTTCATGCTCATCTATTCTCTATGCGGATGATCTTGTACTCTATTCAGGCTCTGATAAGGTCACCAGCATAAATGCATCCCTTTCCTCAGATTTCACGAATGTCCAAAATTGGCTTTCTGCACATAAGCTTGTACTTAATGCTAAGAAAATCCAAGCAATGTTACTTGGATCTGCCCCTAAACTTAGGACATGTCAAACTTCCCTGTTGGTGCAAGACCGCAGTGGCGCACAAATAGAATGTGTTACATCTTTTAAATACCTGAGAATTCTTCTGGACCAATCCCTGGACTTCAGCCTTCATATACAATCTGCCTGCAAGGCAGTGAATGCTAAACTGGGGGTCGCTCACAAGTCCAGTTTCATGCTAATTCCCTCTGCTAAACTTGCTATTGCCAGAGGCATATTACTCCCTGCCCTTACCTATGGCATGCCGACCTTTGCTGCCACACACAAAACCATCCTTCATAAGTGGGATGTCACTTATAACAATATCTGTCGATACGCCTCCTCGTCACCACAGCTTAAGCACCACTGTCAATTGTACAGGGACCTGGGCTGGTTATCCCCCTCAGCTTGCCGTCAGTACTCTCTTGGCTCCCTGATTGACTCTGTACTCAGAAACCAGACCCCTTTAGCGCTCGCAACATTGCTGGTGCCTCAAACCTCCGCCTATGGACTGCGCCCAGTAGATAAATCCCTGCTGAATGTACCTAGATGTAAAACATCAAAAGGCTCTGTTGCCTTCAGTCACTCTGCCCCTAAGCTCTGGAACTCTCTCCCCCAAGCACTTCAAATATCAGGATCCCATGGCAGCTTCAAAAAGGAGCTGCGCCTACATCTATCCCATGCTGATCTCTGCACTTGTTTTAATCCTCCTTAATCCACTCCCCGACAGATGCTTCCTGGCCTAACTTTCACCTCCCTACCTCGTAGCGCTTCTTACCCTTACTGTCTCCTTGAGCGCTAATCTACCCCCACCTCCCACTCTGCACACCTGAGTCTTGTCTCAGAGGCTGTGATAATGCATCCTTCCCAGTCAGGAATTCGTCCTTGCCTTGTTTCGCTGCCTATTTGAACCTTCATTGTTGTGACTAATTTGACCAATATTTCTTTGCTGCTGTGTTGTGGTATCTCCTCCTTGACTGTGTGGGTTTCTATACCTTAAAACTCTATGTGAATTTCATTAATTGTTATTGGCCTGGCTGCATGTATTCATTGCTACTGACTGTTTTGACTTGTACTATTGTAATTTCATTGTACTTGTCCTATGTACCTGTCTTTGATTGTTGTACTCTCCCGAGTCGTGCCTGAAAATAGTCATTTCATGGCTAGTGCATCTACCCAGTTAACAAAAACTAAATAAATAAAGATGGACCTGGACAAAATCATATTCGGTACAAGAAATAATAGGACTTACATGTATGTTTATGCAATCGTGTATCCTTACGCTGCTTTTTATTTGCTTTTAACTGTTCACTTGATAACCTGCGTGTTATCATATCCACGTGTACCCCCCCGCCAGGTCGCACCGGGAGACGAGCATCTTGTTGCTTAATGTGCCTTTCCTGGTGAAACAATTGCAATAAATAAAATAAATAAGGTATACATATTCAATAATTATAGACAAATACATACATAATAAACATGTTCTATTCACAGAGAAGGATAAGAAAACAGTATGCAGAATCAGTACATAGAGAAATTATCCTCACAGTGCATATGTTCAAGCACTCAGGGCTGGTATACATACAGTATTCGCAGTCAGCACTCAGGGTACATTCTGCATACAGTAAATGTGACTGGGCCACAGAGTAGACTATACTCAGAGGCCCAGATATTCAAACTGCGCCAGGCTGTGGCGCAAGCCTGGGCGCAGCCCAACTTTGCGAGGGTGGTGGCCTGGCATGAGCAACGAGCGCGCGGCGGCACAGCAGCTTTGAATATCGCACCCCGGCCACCACCGTATGTGGCGAGTGGCACTGCACCAGCGCAAGTGGCCAGAGGAGCATTGAGATGCCGCCACTAAGTGCCTGGCGCCATGCACAGCACTCATGAGTATTAAAGGGGACATGCAAATGGGGCTATAATTTATGCAAGGCGCACGGGGGGCCATTTGCATCTCATTATGGTTCTATTTGCATGCCATTAGCATGCAGGTGCGCCGATCCCTGACGACTTGAGCCTGGCGCCCTGCCAGGCAGCAGCTGTCTGGGACCGACTCTCCCTGCAGCCTGATCACGGGCATTGCGGTAAAGAACCTCTCGTCCAATATACCTGGTGGTCCAGTGACGCCTATGTGCTCGATCGCAGGCATTTGTGTAGAAGAATGCCCCCATCCCTAGTGGTCCAGTGGACCTCTGTGTGCCCGATCGCGGGCATCGGTATAGAACCCCCCCCCCACGTCCAATATCCCTGGTGGTCCAGTGGACCGATCGCGGGCATCTGTAACTCATAAAATACCCCTACTACCCTGGTGGTCTAGTGTACCACCCGCCCACTGAGCCCCACCGCCCGCTGCCGCCGCCCGACAGCTCGGTAGGGCTGCACACCCATTGGTTCACAGCGTGAGCCAATGGGCGTGCAGCCCATACTGTACTACTCAGTCCAGATATGTGAATGAATTCACTGCAGAGTATCATTACTCAGCCTCCTGCTCCCTCACAGGGTCCCCAGGTTGCTAGTACTGTGTTGCCCTCTGCACCGGAACAACTATTTTTTGAAGAGGATGATGAGCCTTATAAGAAGGACGAACCTATCCCTCCAGAGGTGTCCCCTGAGCAGGATTTTGGCTCGCCTTCCAGGGTGTCTGAGGATTTTCCTCCCACTTTTCCTTTGCAAGGAAAATGGCAGATGCCCTAGGCATCGCCACAACAGAGCAAGTGGAGAATGAGGAAGAAATTGAGTACCTGAGTATGATGGGTTTAACACCCACAAAGGCCCTCCTCCTTCCAATATATCAATTTTTTAAGAAGGATGCTCTGAAGCTCCTGCAGACCCCTAATTCTATTCCTCCCATTGACAGGAGAATAGACAAAAAGTACCAGTTGGATAGGGAGGGAGCTGACTTCCTCTTCTCCCATCCAGACCACCAAGGGGTAATAACAACAGGCAGCCTATGATAAAGCTAAGGTCCTCTGTCGTCACACCCACCAGACAAGGACTCCAGAAAATTGGACAGTATGGCCAAGAAAGGCTATTTTTCAGCCTCACTGGCCATGAGACAGGCTACTTTCCAGGCTTATGCTGCCCAGTATCAGAAATCCCTGTGGCAGTCGGTACTGGCAATGTCCATGAAAGTCACCTTACCCTTATCAGATGACCTGGCTGAAACTGCCAGGTTTGGGCTAGAGGCGTCTAAGTACCAGTTCCAGATGGCTGCTGATTAGAATGACACTGCAGCCAGATGGATGGCTAACACAGTGGCTCAAAGGAGGTTTGCTTGGCTTAGGGCTACAAACCTCACTCAGGATACCCAATCGAAGGCCCTGGATTTTCCATTAGAGGGAAATTCTCTTTTTGGGGAGTCCACGATGGCCTATATGAAGAAGGTGAATGAATATAAGGCTACTTACAGAAGCAACTCTGCCAGAGACAGAGCTTCTTCATCCACCAGCCCCTATTGGGGGGGGGGTAGAGGTTGGTCTTTCATGACAAGACCTTTTTTCCAGCCAGTAGCCATGCCCCAATACCAGCAGTACCCCCAACAGGGCTACTCTAGGGGTAGGGGTAGAAGGGGCTCTAGGGGAGGGTCTCAGGCACAACCTCAGCCCCAGCCTAAACAGAACCCCTGAGATGCAGGCTGCCTCCTCCCTACCTGTCGGAGGCAGACTGTCCCATTTCCTCCACCTTTGGTCAACCATCACCACAGACAAGTGGGTGTTGGAAGTAGTGGGCAATGGACTTCAAATTTCTTCCTTTAAAAAATTCCACGGTTTTCATCTCTCCTCCCCTAGCACAAACTTCACTGCTAGAGACAGAGGTTCAAAGGCTGCTACAGCTCAGAGCAGTGGAACCAGTTCCTACAACCCTGAGAGGAAGAGGTTTTTACTCCAGATACTTCCTAACAACAAAGAAAAATAGGGAGTGGCGGCCAGTTTTGGATCTCAGAGCTTTAAACAAGCACTTGAAAAAAATGAAGTTCAAAATGGTAACTTTGGCTCGGATTTTGCCAGCAATCCAAAAAGGGGACTGGCTGGCATCTCTGGACTTACAAGATGCCTATTTTCACATCCCCATAAAATAATATTTCAGGAAATACCTCAGATTCAGACTCCCATCAGGTCATTATCAGTTTGCAACCCTACCCTTCGGCCTTTCCTCGGCACCAAGGGTATTTACAAAATGCCTAGCAGCTGTGGTGGCATTTCTTCGAAGACAGGGAGTGACTGTTTCCCCATATCTGGACGACTGGCTGGTGGTGGGCAAAACACCAGAACAAGTCAGAACTTCTCTAAAGCTCACACAGGATCTTTTGGAGTCCTTGGGTTTCATAATAAACCAGAAAAAATCTGTCTTAACCCCTACACAGACTTTACAGTTCATAGGGGCAGAGATCAGTAATCTACAGGCCAGGGCCTTTTTGCCACTGGACAGGGTGCAAAACCTTCAGGCCATAGCAAATTCCTTCAAATTGTGCAGGCAAAAAACAGCCAGGCAATTCCTGCAGCTCTTGGGTCATATGGCTGCATCCACAGGCACAGTGCAGGGTTCCAGGTGTCACATGAGAGACATACAGTTTCATCTCAGGAATCATTGGAGTCAGAAAAAAGACCCGTTTTCAAAACTCATTCCAGTGACAAGGGCACTGTTACAGGCCCTTTGGTGATGGGAAAAGGAATCGAACCTAAGGCAAGGAGTCCCTTTTCAGAAGGAGGATCCTTCACTAGTCCTCACTACAGATGCATCCCTTCTGGACTGGGGTGCCCATCTGGGGGAGCACACAACTCAGGGTACCTGGACAGAGACAGAGTCCCTTCAGCATATAAATTTGCTGGAACTCAGAGCAGTGTGGCTGTCACTAAAAATTTTCTCTACACTGGTGATGGGCAAGGTGGTACAGGTCAGAACAGACAATACCACAACTATGTACTACATAAACAAGCAAGGAGGCACCAGATCAGGCCCCCTATGCACAGAAGCCATGAAAATTTGGACTCTGGCCTATTCCCTAAAGGTGTCCTTGCAAGCAATCCATCTGCCAGGAAAGGACAATACCTTGGCAGACACACTGAGTCGAATCAGTCAGTCCCATCGCGAATGGACACTGAACAAGCAGGTGGTACAGGTAATTTTCAGGAGGTGGGGCATTCCAGAGATAGACATGTTCACATCCCACCAGAACCACCAGTTGCCTCAGTATTGCTGCAGACCACCGGCCCAGGGCACAATCCCTCTGGATGCCCTGGTGCTGGATTGGTCAGGCAAGTTCCTTTATGCCTTTCCCCCTTTTCCTCTGGTCTTCAAAGTACTACTGAAGCTCAAATCCCTCTCAGCTTCTCTGATCTTGATAGCTCCTGATTGGCCCAGGCAGCCATGGTACTCTCTTCTGCTCTCCATGTCAGTGAGCAGACCAATAAGTTTGCCTCTTGGGCACAATCTCCTGACCTCCAATCAGGGAACATTGTTGTACCCAAATCTCAAGTCCCTCCACCTCAAGGCATGGCTCTTGAGGAATTAGAGTATGCAGACTTAAACCTTTCTGAAGCTGTAGTAGCTATCTTGAAAGGTTATAGTAAGCCCTCCATTAAGAAAATGTGTTCTTCTAAGTGGAAGAGATTTTCCTTTTGGTGCTCTGGTAGGGATTTCACCCCAAATGATGCAGGAGTCTCAGTGGTGTTGGATTATCTGACTCATTTACATTCGCAAGGTCTACAACCCAGTTCTCTAAGGGTTCATCTTGCAGCAGCGTCTGCATATCTTTCTGCTAGGACAAAGGTGCCAGTAGCATCAGATCCCATTTTCAAAGGTTTTTAAAGGCCTGATACATTTGCATCCTCCTCACAGGGTACCAGTGCCTGCTTGGGATCTTAATATGTATAACCAGATTAATGAGGGCTCCTTCGAGCCCATGGCTACAACCCATCTAAAGTATGTGACCTGGAAAACAGGTTTTCTTGTAACAATTACCTCGCAAGAAAAATCAGCGAGCTTCAGGCTCTCTGTGTTGACCAAGACTACATCTCTTTCACAGAGATAAGGTAGTCCTCAGAACAGACAGACAGTTCCTTCCCAAGGTCGTTTCAGACTTTCATCTGAACCAATCAATTACTGCCTGTCTTTTTCACAGACCATACGAGCTCTGGTGAAAGAAGACTTCACAGTCTGGATGTGAAAAGAGCTCTCAGCTATTACATAACAGCTACTAAGGGCCATAGGCAAGACAAAACAACTTTTTCTTACATATAGGGATGTCGGAATGGGCAAACCAGCCTCAAAAGATCAATTTCTCAGTGGATTGTCAGGTGTATTCAATTCTGCTACACTAAAGCAGGTAGGAGTCCCAGCTGGGCTGAGGCACACTCGGCAAGAGGAACAGCTGCCAGTCCTGCAGCTGCTAGGGAGGTTCCATTATTGGATATTTGTAAAGCAGCTACCTGGAAATCAGTACACCTTACAAAGCATTACAACTTGATGTTTTTTCCAGAAGTGATGCCAGATTTGGTACAGCAGTCCTGCAAAATATGTTTTCAAAATAAGTTCTCTGCCCACCTCCAGGGTACTGCTTGATAGTCTGCACAAAGTTATGAATATCCTGAGGAGTTAGAAGAAAAATTACTTACCATAGTGATCTTCTTTCTTCCCAGTGATGCTCAGATATTCATAACTCCCTCCACTCCTCCTCTTCCAGAACTTCAGCCTCTGCACTCCACATGCTACTGCCACATAGCCATACCCTTCTGGGTACACTTTCTATACCGAATAGATTTAAACAGAGTTTTTCTGTCTCTTAATAGTTTTCTCATGCTGTTTGATGAACACCATTGTTTATTTGATATAGTTCCTCCATAAGAGGTTTTTGAGTAAATTCTATTTATTAGGGTAACCTTAAAAAAAAAAAAAAAGGTTTTAACTGTTGGATTTTTTCCTAATGCCTGACTTCCAGGCTTCTTACAAATCTAAAGGGGTTAGAACACTACAGTTGGTAGAGGCAGTATTTGAAAGATGCTCACATGCAAAGAATTCCATCATTTGCATGTGTTCCATCTCCGCAGTCCGTCCCTCCAGGCTCATTGCACAAAGTTATGAATATCTAAGCATCACTGGGAAGAAAGAAGATTACTATGGTAAGTATTTTTTTTGTTTGTGCACTAGGACCACATTAACCTATATTTGTTTGTGCACTAGTACGACTTTCCCTTGAAAAAAACTAGGGGCGTAGGTGAAAACGTTTGGGATGTTTTATAAGTGGCCAAAGCAAGTTGCTGATACTGAATAAAAAGCTTGAATTTTTTATGGAAATTTGGTCTGCTGGTTTGATAGTGTACAACAGACCTTTTTTGGAGTGTGTTAATTGTCCTTTGCACACATCTTGGCAAACTTCTGGCTACAAGGGATGTTCAGCAGGGAAGCACACCCCACTTCTTGAGACTAAAATATTGTACCCAAGAAGAGTTACTGACCTTCAGCTTTTATGTGAGGTTGACCTACTGCATATGCAAGGTTTAGCCAGGTTAGCGATTGTAATGAGTCTGGTTTGAACTGTCACATCCAACTTTGTATACAGTATAGGCTACAAAATCTTAGCTTGCCATCTGTTTCTAATGTTGCTCAAATGTTACAATTAATTTACCCAGGTTGGCCAAACTGAGATGCAGTATCTTGTTTCCAGTGGGGTCCTGCTTCCGTATAATTTTACAACTGGATGGGCTAAAGCAAAAGGATGTTAGGTATTCATCTTGAGTGTGCCAGTGGCTGTGGTATGATTTGAACCTATGATCTCCTGTTTCATAGCTCATTGCCCTACAAGACACGAGTCAAATTTTTTTTTTTCGTTTATTTTATGTTTCTGCTCCTTTGTCCCATGGCCCTGAGGCACCCCGCAGCCCCGTCCCTAACCCAGGACCACACATGGCGGTAAGTGGTCTGCCATGTTGGTCGTGCAGTGCCTGTGTGTGTGTGTGTGTGTGTGTGTGTGTGTGTGTGTGTGTGTTGGCTGGATCGGGCCTGACATTTTTTCTCCCAGGGTGCCAGTGTACAATGACGCAGATTCACGTGTTGATGCACATATGTGAAGGTGCCTGACCGCAGTCTCTTCCCCTGTTGGGCTTGCATTCACTACTACTTGGCCTCCACCTGGTGGCACTCTCGCACCCCAAGGGAGGAGATCTTTTCCTGGGATGTTTAATCCTCCCTCCCCTGGCTGGACTGTGACAGCCCGTGCTCGTTCGTGAACACTGGTCCCCAGCATCGTGCAATGATAACTCTATTGATGTGTCGATGGGCCAGCTTAAGAAGGTCATTTTTTAAAAATTGGAATATGTGTACATTACCAGAATGTGAAGGGAATTTTCTTAGGACTGGTTCTGCACAAGATAGTGCCATTCCGGTGTATGAAGGCAAGGTTGAGGAACAGTGATGTGCCACTTGGGAATGTAACTTTTTAACTGCCTAGATTCAGTTCACTAGCCACACTTAGGAAATCTTCCACTGAGCATGCTCAATCACCAGAACAGTCTTCAGGCTTGACTCCTCCTACCACCCAGTCATGAGGTCCTCTGGCACTGCCCCTGCTGCATTTAGAGCCTCTCTTCCACTGGAAGGAACAGGTCTCTTTCATGTCTCCTGTTAGTGAATTAGGATTCTGCTAAAGTTTTTAGGCTTTTCAGTGCTTTCAGAGTTTTTACATCAGTATTGGACTTATTGCAGGGTGTGCAGGCACCCTGTATTCGTGACCTGGCATGATGCCTGCATGTGCTGCTTGGGGATTGTCCATAATATGGCTCATTGTTCCTGGTGCCAGGCCATGCACCTGCAGGGGCTTGTCTAGCGCTGGCTGTTGGTGCTGCACGGAAAGTCAAAAAAGACACACGTATTGTCAACAACATTGGGGTCAGTAGTGCAGTTGTAGGCCCAAGAGGGCTGGTGATGATGTTCTCGCCCTGGACTTTCTCACTTTGGATGAGGAGTACACATCGGATCTCCTGATTCCTTATGAAGACAAAGGTTTTCATAATTTTCTTCTGTCTCTCCAGTCCTTTGAATGTAAGTCCCTATCTTGTTCCTGAAGGCACAAGAAGAGTCAGTGCCATGTGTGGGATCACTGTTCCTTGAAGGAACAATCTCACTCTCCCTAGTGAGAAGGCCCTCGTGGTCAGTAACCCTCTAAGGTCGACCCATGCGTGAAGACCTGTTTGCCCATGAACACTCATCCAGGTAGCCAAAAGTGTGAGTTCATAGAGGGAGATGGTTCTTCACTCTCTCGGGTTCATGTGCTGACCTGACTATCCCAAGCAGTTTGGGTCAGTGTTGACTGAGCTTCCGGTCAGCCCTCTCCCAGTTCAGCCTCGCCAGTCAGTGTGACCCCAGCACAGCATCATGCTTGGTCAGTGCCCTGGTCTCAGGGCATTTGGATACAGAGGCCCCTGCTTCACACCCTTGTGTTGATGTTAGAGATCACTGTTGCACTATCAGTCCTGTCCTTGATGTTAATGCTGACATCGCTGTTGGTTGACGTGAGTTATTTGTCTTCATCCGGCTCCAATCACCAGCATCAAGTCCACTGCAGATATGAGAGCTGCCTGACAGCACTGGGCTTAAAGAGCACTTGCCAAGGATCCAGATCAACCAACAATGCCAATGGACCAGTCCCAACCTTGGATGGCTCTCCTGGCTCAGTCTCTAGCCATACATCCTGTGGTCCCACCTCCAGCTGAGCAGACCATACTGCAGTATCCAATACTGGTAGAGCCTCACACCTTCACAGCCTGCAGATTGCCCTCTGAACAAGGACTCTGGACCAGAGTTTGGACTTCCTTATATCCTGGCAGTGATGGTTACCTCAAGAAGAGGGTTGTCATAACCTTGTGCCAGTGGCCAAAGCCCCTCTATCCCAACTGTGATTCGGATGGGTCAGCCGTCCTGTTGACTCTGCATTATCAGGATGGTAGTCAGCTCTTCTTGGTCATCTTCATGGAGTACAGTCCATAGCTCTGAACACTTTGTTCTCGTGCTGGTGCAAGGAGTGGGAATTGCTACTGTTTTCCTGCTCCATGTGGTACATTCTTGACTACCTCTGGTCCCAGTGTCGGGTAGGGTTATGAGCCACGTTCCTTATGGTGCACCTGACTGTGACTTGGGCATACCGTGCCAGGCCAGGTATGTCGACAGTAGTACAGTACAAAATTGTCTGCTGTTTCATTAAATTGTGCGCTTTGGTGCAAATAATGCTTCTGGTGTGGGATCTGCTGCTGCTGGTGCTGTCGCAGCTGACAGGTTAACTATTTAAGCCTATGGACAAGTGTCGCCTCTTGCACTTGTCATAGAAAAAACACATTTTTGGTTGCCATCACCTCGGTCAGACAGGAGTAGGCTCAAGATCGATCTGTGGAGTCACCTTACATGGTTTCCACTAGGACAACTTTGTCCTCTGAGCACAGTGTGAAATTTCTGCCTAAGTTAGTTTCTGTAAGGCAGTCATCCTATCGACCTTCCTCCTGAAGCCTGACACTTCAGTGGTTGAGCAAATGCTTCATATGCTCGATGTTCACAGGGCTCTGCTCTTCCACCAGGAGCATATTGCAGAATTCAGTTATTAAGCTACCAACTATTCCTAACTGCCATCCTAGGCAGACTGGCAGCCAGGGGCATTTGGCCAGTAGATCACCTCCTGCATTGCTCTGACTTGCAGGCTGACAAAGATACTGGGAATATTGGAGGTATGGTGGGTTACCCTGGAGAAGGGAATGGAGACACTGTTTGCACAGATGTGATCTACAGACCTCCAGCATGAGAGGGTTAGATAAAGGGACTGATGGAAGCCATTGGCAAGATATCAGAAAAGGGGAATGTGCTGCTAACTGGGGACTTCAATCTGCTGGAAGTAGATCGGAGCCTTCCAGCTGCAGCTTTGTGTAGAAGCTGGTACATCCTGGAGTCCCTGCTAGGGGTGTTCCTCAGGCAAGTAGTCGGTGAAGCCACTTGTGATGGGGCAGCACTGGACCTAGTACTCACTAACAGGGACAGTGTTGCAGATGTCAAGGTGAGAGGCCACCTGGGGGCCAGTGATCATTGTGTAGTGTGGTTCAATATAAGGAAGGCCGTGGAATCGAACCACACAAGGGTGAAGCCTCCTGACTTCAGGAGGGCAGACTTTATAAAGATGGGTGAACGCCTTAGTGGATGACCTGGGGGGCGGGGGTGTGGAGGAACAGTGGGCAAAGCTGAAAGGGGCATAGTGAAGGCAACAGACTTCTGCATGAAACAAGTAAGTAAAAGGAGAAAAAGGAGACTGCTGTGCTTCTCAAAAGGAGCGGCTGAAAAGGTAAAGACAAAAAGGGTGACATTCAGAAGATATAAGGAGATGCAGAGGAGGAGGATAGGAGTTGTATCAGGAGAAACCGAGAGAGAAGCAGAAAGCAGTAAGGCGTCTGAAGCCACAAACTGAAGAGAACTAGCCCAAAAGGTAACAAAAGTGGACAAGGAATTGTTTTAGGTATGTAAGTGAAAAGAGCAAGGCCAGTGGAGGGATTGTAAGGTTAAAAAGGGAGTGGGAGGAGGTCGGAGGACAGTGCAGAGGGGGAAAAGGCAGACATCATGAGCAAATACTTTTGTTCAGTGTTCACAGATGATGGAGAGGGGGAAGGGCCACAAAAAAGTAACAGGACTTCTAAAGGGAGTGAGGCAGACACTAAGCCCTTTTTCAGAAGAGAGAGTCCTAAAGGAACTCTCTAATCTGAAAGTGGACAAAACAATGGGAGCTGACATGGTACATCTTAGGGTATTGTGGGAGCTAAGGGAGGTAATGGCTGCACCTCTGATAGTCCCATGTAATAGCTCACTTGAAACAGAAATTGTTCCAGACGACTGGAGGAGGGCAGATATAGTCCACTTCACAAAGTGGTAGCAGGAGGGGCTGGCAGTTACAGACCAGTCAGCCTGACATTGGTGGTAGGAAGTTAATGGAATCACTGCTGAAGGAGAGGATAGTGGAATATTTTGAATCTAATGGGTTACAAGACCCAAGGCAGCATGGATTCATGGGTGGGAGGTTATGTCAGATGAATCTGATATATTGCTTTAATTAGGTGATCAAGGACTAGATCAGGGTAGAGTGGTGGATGTGGCCTACCTAGCTTTCAGTAAAGCAATCAACATTGTTACACTTAGGAGACTACTAAGCAAGCTGGGTAGCTTAAGAGTGGGTCCAAAGGTGGTACACTGGGTAAGAAATTAGTTGGGGCTAGGCCACAGAGGGTGGTGGTAAATAGAGTTCACTCTGAGGAAGGGAGGGTGACCAATGGGGTGCCTCAGTGATCAGTACTGGGACCAGTCCTTTTTAATAGAAACATAGATTTCTAGGGACATGGATATGTTGTTCATCCACACTCATTGGCAGTATCCTTGCCGCTTTAAATCTTGCCGGAAGGTCTTCAAGCTTGCTCCTCCCACCCACCCGGGTGGTATAACTCTCGGCTCCGCCCCATGACGCCAGATCTTCCTTACCGCTTGGAAGCTCAGGTTCCCTCCTTAACGCTCTGCGTTTGCGACTGGTTCCTATTTCTCCGTTTGCGGATTAAAAATAAAAATTTGCAAAAGACTTCAGTCTTGATCCCTCGCAGCTGCGATGGACAAATCGACTCCGATTTGGAGATGCCCATGCGGGCAGAAGATGTCTCGGACGGATCCACACTCCGCGTGTCTACTGCCTGAGGCCTTGAGCACGACCGCGAGCTTGCGACCTGTGCTCATCTTTCTGACCCTCACGTCCTCGAAGACCCGTGCTGCCCGATTGCAACTGGCCGTCCGAGGCGTTTCCCTCCGGTGAAGTCAAGGAGGCCCGGTTGGCGGTGTCCGGCGGCGGGCTTTCGGCGGATCAGCTCGAGCGGATGATCGTCCTCGAAGGGAGGCGGCGGCAGACGTATCTTCCTCGACGCTGCGCATTTATCCGCTCTCTGGGTTCTTCCTACGGCTTCTTTTAAGAGCTTTGTCTGTCCCTCTCCACTAAAGGAGAAGGGCCTGCGTCTACTGGACCTTTTCTCGGTCCAAAAGAGGACAAGGTAAGTCCCTCCGTCGGCGCTCTTGGGGCCGGAAAGGTCCCTCTCCCGGGCCGTCGTCCGTCGGCTTGATCGACCGCTCGGCTTCGGCCACTGGCCTCACGGTGTCCCCGTCAGGTCAGTTGACCGAGACTCCCACTGATGAAGTCGAGATTTTTCTCGACCCATTGGACGGGCTGTCGCCTTTAGCAGCCGAGATTCCCCTCTCCCCGGTTCCCCCCGGAGGAGTTGAGGATCCCGTGGGCTCGTCTGTGCCTCCGGTTCCGGAGCCCTCGGATGGACCTTCCGAGCCGAAGGGAGTGCCGGTTCCGCCGACACCTCCCGCACCGACCCGGAAATTCGGGACTCGGTCTCGGTCTCGGACCTGCTTGACGGTCCAGCCGTTCCACACCGTCATAGGCGGTCTCGGTCTCGGCACCTGAACGCGGCAAGCGGCGCCGCGCAAAGTCCTCGTCCTCCTCCTACGGATGAGGAAGCTTAGCGTAGAAGGTCACGTCGGCGTCACGAGGACCTTATGTTGCAACAGCTCCTCCTGGCCGGGAATAAGCGACTCAGGCGCCCGGCCATTAAGATAACTGTCACGGGCAGCGACACAACCTCGACTTGTCCGAGGCCTATCCAGGCGGTTGTTGGCCAAAACCAACTATCTCCACGATTCCGGTGGAACCTCCGCCTCACAGCCACCAAGTGGGGCTCCGACCAAGAATTCTCGGTCGACCGGAAGGGTTTACCCCGCTGACTATCAGTTACCCTCACTCCCGACCGACCTCGGCAGGTGAAGGGTGGCTCAGGCCAGAGGCAGCTCTTGAGGACTCTTCAAGGTCGAAGATAATTCCTCCTTCTTCTCAAGCGACTGGACTTGGAGTCTTGGGAAGGTCAGTCAATGGGCCGATAGCCCGTCGTCCTTCCTAGGACTACTTGGCTCATCTCGGAGTCTACCCGGAGATGGAGCTCAGTTCCCGTTCCAAGCGGGCCAGGTATCCCCTCACGGAGATTCTGGACCGAGGATTCTCGACGGAGGCCTTTCCGGTGGCGAGGCCATAGTGGGTCAGCACTGGAACTTTGGCAGCGCCCTGCTTCCTGCCCCTGCGCCTTGACCAGGATGGCCAGAAGTATCACGGTCCCCGGTTCCTTGTCCGGTTTTTGAACACCCTCTGCTGAGGGTTGGTTACCGACAGCGTTTTCGGTAGCCCGGCTGCGCCAGGAGATGGACAAACCTCCAGACAAGGAGTCCAAGAATTGGACTATGCCGAGGCGAAATCTCGCTAAAGTCCTCTCTGCGACCGCCGTCCAGGCAAGTTCGGCCGTCCTCATGCACATTTTCTCATGCCACCTGGGCTCCCTGGATGAGGTCATCCCTCATCTTCCCGCCCGATCTGCAGACTACGGTTAAGCAGGTGCGGGACCAGGGCAGAGCAGTGGCCAAACAGCAGCTCAGACTGCTTTGGATGTGAGGGGACTCATGTTGCCAGATCGGTGGCGGCCGCCCAGTGGCTATCGTCAAAGCCGGAACGTAGCTGAGGATATCCACCGCGCCCGGATACAGCACAAGTTGGCGGATGTTCCCTTTTGAGGACTGACCTCTTGACCCTGGGGTGGAAGGTCACCTGCAGAGGATCGAGAGGTCCAATGCCACCTTGGACTCGGTCTCTCCGCATCAGAAGGACAAGGCCGCAAACCACAGCCTAAGCCCTTTCGTCCTTCTGTGCCCCAGCGCCTTGACCAGCAACGTCAGGGCCAGCAGGCTCGGCCGCCAGCATCCCAAACCCAAACGCCGGCTTTCCTCTAACAGGAGGCAGGGAGGAAGGGCCCAGGAGGTCCCTCGGCCGGTCCCTCCTCCAAGCCTGCCCAGTGTGGGCTGAGGGATTATCGCCCCCCCATCCCCCAAATCACCTTACCCTGGGTCCCCGTGGGGGAGGCTCCGGCACTTCAGTTCACGCCTGGTCAGCTGTACCACGGACAGGTGGTCTTAAGGTGGTGGGAAGAGGCCTGCCTCTGGAATTCGAGCAGGCACCACCCTTGCAGCCGTCGCGCCTCGAGGCTTCGGAATCCCCAGCCTCACTGGCGCTCGTCGACCGACATCACTCTCCTCCTCAGAAGGAGGTGGTAAGAGAGGTGGTGGACCCTCCTTCAGACCCAGGGTTTGTGTCCAGGTACTTCCTGGTTTCAAAGCAGACGAGAGGCTGGCGCCCATTCTGCAAACCTACGACCTAAACAAGTTCCTAAGGTCTCGAACACTTCAGGATGAATCCACTAAAGCGCAGATAATACCATCCTTGAGCCGCGGCGTGTGGTTCTCTCTCTGGACTTGCAGGGCGCGTTTTCACGTCCCTATCCGTCCGTCTCACCAGGGTACATTACCTTCGGCGGAAGGATCTCTTGAGGATTCAAGCCATGCCCTTGACTTGTCTCCAGCTCCCAGGGTCTTCACCAAATGCATGGCAGTGGTGGCAGCATTCCCTCTTGGCTTGAGGTCGGGTGTACCCTTACCTGGGCGACTGGCTGATAGCAGCTCACTCCAGGAAGGAGGCGGGTGAGTCCAGAGATCGCCCTCAGGTCTGCCTGCTGCTCTCAACTGGGCCTCACTTATCAAGCAGGGCCAAGTCGGAACTCGAGCGAAGCAGGTGATTTTATTCATGGGCGCAGCTAGGCTCTCTTGAGCCAGGCGCGGCTCACGCCGGACAGGGCCGAGGGTTCTTTCCTCCTTTGCCCGATCATTTCTGAGTTGGGCAATTCAGCCCTGCCAGGCACCTCTCGCCTCCTGGGTCTCATGGCGGCCTGTGCCAGGCGTGGTCCGTTAGGCCCGCTGGAAGCATGCGATCGCCTTCGTGGGGACTGACCGGCCGAGCCAATGCACCTAGCAGCTGCGTCCCTTGGACCAGCTTGTGTCGGTGACACAGGGGATGTGGAATGCTCTCAGTGGTGGACGTTCCAGATCATTTGCAGGAGGCATCCGTTACGTCCCCCGAGCAGCGGTCTCTCTGTCGACCGATGCCTCTCTGATGGGTTGGGGTGCCCATCTGGGGAACACCGGGCTCATGGCCTCTAGTCCCAGCAGGTCGATGCCACATCAACCTGCTGGAGCTCCGGCCGGTCCGCCCTGCTCTCACCGCCTTCGCTCCGTTCCTCCGGGGGTCAAGTGGTCGAGTCAGGCGGACAGACACCACGACCATGTACTATCTAAACCGCCAGAGCGGGGCGCGCTCCATGCTTCTATGCAAGAGCTCTCCGCGATTTGGTCACTCGTCTCGCGCAGCCTGGAAGCGGATCTCCTGGCCATTCGCGTGGCAGGGCCTCCAACACCCCTGGCCGATGCCTGAGCCGGATGGGGCTGCATCCCGCAGTGGTCTCTCCTACCCGGTAGTACAGCATCTGTTCTCCCTTTGGGGCACACCCCTGGGTGAACCTGTTTGCCTCCATGGAGGCAGCTGAGTGTTCCATGCCGCCCCTCACTTGAGGGCTAGCTGCAGGGATGCCTTCTCGAACCAATGGACCCGGGCCTCTTTCGCCTTTCCCCATTTCCCTTGATCACAAAGGTGCTTCTCAAGGCGAGGAGGGACAAGGCGCGGGTGATTCTGATAACCCCAGACTGGCCTCGCCAGTTCTGGTACCCAGATCTCCTCAGTCTCAGCTCCAGGACTCGCGGCAGCTTCCAGCTCGCCCCGGACCTGCTCTCAGTCAATCAGGGAAGGTGTTCCATCGGACCTTCAATCCCTGCACCTCAGCGGCCTGGTTCTGGCGGCTAGGTTCCAGAGCTTTGGGTCTTTCCGGCGAGGTCCTCAATGTAGTTAGGGCGTCCCGTGAGAGTCGACCGAAAATGCTATGCCTTCAAATGGAAAAGGTTTTCCATTTGGTGTCAGAACGAGGCTTGGACCCTTCCTCCTGTTCCTTGGCAAGCATCTTGGACTATTTATGTGGTCCCTTTCTAGTCAAGGGGCTTGGGTCGGCCGACCTAAGGGTGCACCTGGCAGCCATCTGCCTTGCAGGCGGCGGGCGGGGAAGCAGTCGGTGGCGCCAGGGAAGGTGGTCTGGCGCTTTTCCAAGGCCTTGATCACATTTCACTCAGTCAAGGAGACCCCCACCTCCGTGGGATCCTACTGCTGGTACTAGCAAGCTCATGGGCAAACCATTCGGAACCTATGCACAGGTGTACTCTCTCTCACCTGTGGAGACACACGCCTTCTTGGTGGCTATCACGTCAGCCAGAAGGATGGGAGGCTCCAGGCGCTTTCCATCGAGTCTCCTTACCTGGTCTTCCACAGGGACAAGGTTGTCCTGCGCCACCGAAATTCCTTCCGAAGGTGGTGTCGAGTTTCACCTTAACCAGGTGTTGACTCTGCGGTGTTCTACCCAAATCACCTCGGAGGCCGAATAAAGGCCCATACTCTGGACCCTAGAGGCGCTCGCTTATTATAAGGGCCTTACGGCTGAAAGTCCCGAGGAGAGGTTAAGCAGCTGTTTGTCACCCTACGCTGAAGCCGCATCTGGCAGACCTGCAGCCAAAGCGGACGATAAGCGGTGGGTAACCTCCTGCATAGATCTCTGCTATAAGTTGGCGGACATGGAGCCTCCCAGAGGATAAGAGCTCATTCTACCGCCATACTGCTATGGTGGCTGCTTCAGGGGCGTCCCTATCCAGAAATCTGCAGAGCTGCCTGCAAGTCAGCCAAACACCTTCATCTACCCACTACCACATCGGCCTTGAGTCACGCTCGGGATGCTGGTTTTGGGGCCTCGAGTTCTCAGTCTCTCTTTCCCAAGTAAGTATTGTGGGGTGTCGCGTCTTGCCTCCCTCCTCCCGGAGAACTGCTGAGTGCTGCAATGAGTGTGGATGAACAACATCCATGTTCCCTAGAAATACAGGTTACTCACCTGTAACAGGAGTTCCAGGAATGGTATATGTTGTTCATCCACACGACCTGACCTCGACCTCCCGTCACGCAACCTGAGCTTCCAGCGGGCCAGATCTGGCGTCATGGGGCGGGCAGAGAGTTATACCACCGGGTGGGTGGGAGGAGCAAGCTTGAAGACCTTCCGGCCAAGATTTAAAGCGGCAAGGATACTGCCAATGAGTGTGGATGAACAACATATACCATTCCTAGAACTCCTGTTACAGGTGAGTAACCTGTATTTTGTTGACAGAAAAGGACCTTTTGGCCCATCCAGTCTGCCTGTTCCGTCACCACTGACCCAAGCTGGTCACAAGTGTCACTCTCTCTTTTCCACGTATCTTCCTGGACATAAGTCTCCACCACTCATTCACACTAGTGGGATTGGCGCCCGGAGGCACTAAGACCCAGCCAAGAACAAACTTTTGCTGGAGGGTGGTAGCAGTGACAGGCGCCCTTGAGACCTGGCGCGCGAGCAGCGGCTCGTGACAATGACCATCTCGGCGGCGACCCGCCAACCCGCCCTCAGTTCCTTTTTTCCGCCCGTCGAGTGCGCTTCTGGCTGACGTCGCTCGCCTAGTCGGAGTCAAACTTCAAACTAGCGCATAGTTTTCAGTTTGTTTTTTGTAACATTATCGATCATAGTAGTATCGCTTGAGTTTTATTCTATTTTTAGTGAAATTTTCTATTATTTAAATTTAACACTTGAAGAAGTCTCGGCCTACTGTGGACCGAGTGGAGCCATGAGCAGGAGTCAGGTGGCGGTGGGGAGACTTGGTAAGCTGTTCAGTCCGGCGGGCTGGGTCCGGTCAGCCTCCTTCTCCTCAGCGGGGTTCCGACTACGGTCAGTCCGATGCCCGAGGATGGGCGGTCCCCGCCCGCATAAAATAAGCGGTCGCTTTCACCGGCGCCCGTTGACCTCGACTCTTCTTGACCCCACAGGTCAAAAGAAGGCATCACCAAATTAGCCCTCTGTAACTACTCTCTCTTGTCGGCGATGATTATCGTTGCTAGTTGCGGTCTCCTTCTTGAGGATCGCCAGCTTCCGATAATCGTCGTCCTGGAACGCCGGAGCCCCTCCGCCCTATGGGTAGGGCTCAGATGAGCAGATTTCATCCAGTAGGCGCTCTTGTGGGCGATGGGCTCGGAGGTTGGTTCTTCTGCCAGCTCGGTTTACCCCGGAGCCTCGGGCTCCTCCGGCGATCAGGTAGGGCGGTTGGACCTTCCTAGTCGCGCGGCGCCTTCGCCGGTGCTAGCGACTCCGTGCTTAGAGTGTTTCCCCCTCACATGGCTCTGGCGCGGGGCCTCACCGATGCCCTTATCTCCTGGTATTTTCCTTCTCTTGTTTTTCCAGGTTCCCGGGGCTTTTCGCGCCTTCTGCAAGGTCTGTAGCCGTGTCGGGCGCCCGTTTGAAACGCCCAGAACTTCTTGTTCGCCCGTTAGTACGCGCCAGCGTAGTCTCGGCGCCCGTTGGCGGCGCCGCGCGTCTCGCTGATGGAGCAGGGCGTTTGCGGGCAGCGTACCTCTTCGGCGCCGTGCGCCTCCTCGATGCCGTCTTCAGCCCGTTTTGCGTCTCGGCGCGGCAGCCAGGACTCTCCTTGTTTTCTGCCATTTCCTCCTCTCTAATTTTCACTCCTTTCCTGTCCAAACAGTCCTTTCTGGACCATCAGGAGATGATGTTGAGCCTGACCCAGACCTTCGGTTGGGTGATGAAGTGGGAAACAGGATCTTTCTTTGCTACAGAGCCTGTGGTCGAGGACCTGTCCTTTAAGTCTCTGTTGAAGAACCTGGGATCCACTCTTTCTCCAGACTACAGACATCGATCCTGGGAAGATATTAAGACTCCAGTATCTTCATGCTCGGAGATCCCTACGGATTTGACTCCTCCGATTCAGCCTTCCTTCGAGACGCTGTCTCAAATGGTATGGAATAACCCTGCTCTTATTCCCTCAGTGGCTAAATCCATTGATAAGAAGTATTCAGCTCCCAAGGATCGTCCCATTTTGGCATCCCAAGCCTTTCTGGATCCTATTGTAGTCCTGGCAGAGAATGACAGGTGGTTCTTCCTCAAACTACTACAGCTCGACCTATTAACAAAGAGTCTCGTAAGATTGATACATTAGGTAAGAGTCTTTGCTGCCTCCACTCTAAGTATGCGTATTGCCAGTTATCAAGGCTATTTTTCTCAGTATGAGTATATCCTGTGGCACTCTATGAAAAGAATGGTTGAAGCTCTTCCAGATTGATTCCAAGTCAGAGCTTCTTCTGACCGTTATTAGAGTATTGAGTCCAATAACCAACAGGTCAAAGCCGCCATGGATGCTTTCGACACTGCTTCTCGCTCAGCAGCCGCGAGTTGTACTCGGCGCCATTCCTGGCTGTACTTCTGGCTTCACGAATGATGCTCAGCAGCAGGTGATGGCGCTGCCTTTTGATGGCTCTTCTTTTTGGCCTCAGGTGGAGCAAGCCTTAGAGGCCACTCAGAAGACTAGATCGGCCATTAAGTTGGCCAGACCTCACCTGCCCCCTCTGGGGGCATGTGAACAGGCGTCAGTTTCATAGTCGTCAGTCCTTTCGAGGCAGAGGCAGAGAGCTTCCAAAAGCCAACCTGCCCAACCTCAAAAGAAGGCGCAGATAAAGCGCAGGGACCTAAAGCTCCCAGCGCTACCTTATGAGTCGTTGGCCCAAGTTCCATCCACTCTGCCCGAGGTGGAACTTTCTCCTCCGGTGGGAGGTGCGTCTGATGTACTTCTACAACCAGTGAAGTCCATAACCTCAGACAAATGGGTTCCTCGGATAATTAGCGAGGTTACTCTCTCAATTTCTTGGACCCCGAATGTCCTCCCATCGACAACCCAGGTTGCTGGCCTCTCAATCAGATCTCCTCACCGCGGAGATCCAGGGCCTTCTGAACAACAGGGCAATAGAACTGGTGCCCCCGCATCTGCGAAACACAGGGTTCTACTCCCATTACTTTCTGGTTCCAAAGAAATCTGGGGGGATGCGCCCCATTCTAGACCTCAGAAAGTTAAACAAATTCCTCCCCAGGGAGAAATTCAAGATGATTTCCCTAGGTACCCTGTTACCCTTGCTACATCAGCACGACTGGCTGGCCTCTCTGGATATGCAGGATGCTTACCAGCATATCCCGTCCACCCGACCACAAATTCCTCAGGTTTGTAGCTTTGGGTCAGCATTATCAGTTCAGAGTCCCCCTTTGGGCTATCCTCGGCCTTGTGATTTTTACAAAGTGTTGTGCAGTTCTGGGCGCATCTCCAGGAAAGTCGGACTCCGAGTGTTTCCCTACCTGGAGCGATTGGCTTCTAGCAAGCCCTTCCGGCCAAGGGACTTTGGAAGCCGTGCAAGCGACTTCTCGTCTTCTCCGTCCATGGGAGTTCTGCTGAATTTGAAAAATCTCAACTGCAACCCTCCCAGAGGCTCCTTTTCATAGGGACGCTTCTAGACACCTCTTCAGCGAGGGCTTTCCTTCCAGAGGACAGAAGACTCGACATCCTTCGTATGGCCCGTTACATCAGGGAGAACCAATCGGTTACAGCTCTCTCGATGCAACGCATGTTGGGTCTCATGGCGTCCTCGGTCTTCACTGTCCCTCTGGCCCGACTGCACATGAGAACCACCCAGTGGATGCTCTCCACTCAGTGGTCCCCGACCTCTCACCCCAGTCTTATCCCATCAAGGTGCGGAGCCCCTTGAAGGTCTCTCACCTGGTGGTCTCAAGAAGCAATCTCCTGGAAGGATTCCCTTTGCTCCCGGATCATCAGATCTCCATCACCACAGATGCATCGTAATGGGATGGGGAGCTCACTGTCTCTCCTCCACACTCAAGGTGTATGGACTCAGTTAAAACTCATCTCCCATAAATGTCCTGGAGATGAGCGGTCCTCTATGCAATCCGAGCTCTGAAGGATGTCCTTTGTCACAAGAACATTCTCCTTCAAACGGACAACAAAGCAGTGATGTATTACATCAACAAGCAAAGGCGGTTCATTCTTATCCCTTTGCGGGAAGCAATGAGGGTGTGGAGTGGTGCTTGGAGCACAAGTCTCTGATTCAAGCGGTTTATCTGCCAGGTATACAAACGACCTAGCAGATCACCTCAGCAGAACGGAGGCAGACCCTCACGAGTGGTCTCTCGATCCAGCCGTAGCTCGGTCCCTGTTCAAAGAGTGGGGACTCCAGACCTGGACCTTTTGCATCCCACTCAGCATAAAACTGCCTCTTCTGCTCCAGAAATCCAGGGCCTGGCATTTTCTGTCAGGATGCGTTCAGGCTGCGGTGGACAAAGCGCTTTCTTACGCCTTTCCACCACTTCCTCTAATCCAGAGTACTCCTCAAGTTCGAGTCTCAGGGACCAAGATGATTCTCATTGCTCCTTCCTGGCCTCGGCAACTATAGTTTCCTCTACTCAACAGTATGTTGGCAGCCTCCCGAGACCACTTCCTTTGCAAATCAGTCTTCTGACTCAGGGTTCGTTGGTCCATCCCAACCTGAAATCACTTCACCTTCATGCTTGGCTCCTGAAGAGATAGAAGTGAATCGGTTCAACGTCTCTCGTAGAGTCTCAGACATCCTTCTGGCTGCTCGGAAGCCAGCCACCCGAAAAACGTACGCTTCCAAATGGAAACGTTTTTCTCTCTGGTGTGCAAAATCCTCTTGGAATCCCTTTTCCTGTCCTCCTGGCAAGGTTCTGGAGTATCTTTTGGACCTATCAAACTTAGGTCTTCAATACTCCACAGTTAAAGTTCACCTTAGTGCCATCTCAGCGTTCCATGAGCGTTTCTTCCTTAACTCTGGCTCAGTTACCTATGGTGAAGAGATTTCTTAAGGATTCTCCATACCAGACCCCTGTTAAGCGTCCAGTTGCAGCCTGGGACATTAACCTGGTGCTGGACATGCTCACTCGAAGCCTTCCGAACCCTTAGCTACCTGGAGCTAAAATTTCTTACCTGGAAGACTGCCTTCCTGGTGGCCATTACCTCAGCCACATGGGTCTCTGAGATACATGCACTGGTTACGGACCCTCCAGTATACTGTATTCCATAAGGACAAGGTAGTTCTCCGTACTCATCCTAAATTTCTTCCCAAGGTTGTGTCCGAATTCCATCTGAACCAACCTCTGGTACTTCCGCTTACTTCAGCTAATTTCCAAAATGAAGGGGAACGAGCTCTTCATTCCTTGGATGTTAAGAGAGCCTTGCTGTTCTATTTAGATAGAACCAAGGATGTTGCAAGACTCAGCAACTGTTCGTTTCTTTCAGCGACACCGGCTGGGTCAACCTGTCGCTATTAGATGTATCTCTTCATGGTTAGTGGCATGCCTTCAGTCATTGCTATTCCATGGCTCAAGTTAAATTAGAAGGTAGAGTGTCGCTCACTCTACTAGAAGGCGTCTGGCAGCATCCCTAGCGGAAGTGCAATGTTCCAATTGCAGATATATGCAACGCCGCTACCTGGAGCTCAGTGCATACTTTCGTTAAGCACTATGCACTGGATGTTCCATGGCGGCATTCGCATTCGGGCAGAACTATCCTTAATGGGCTTCTATCTTAGGCAGCGTGAGCTCTGGCTTTCCTGCCGCCCTTTTGGGGATTATCAGCTTGGTACTCTCCACTAGTGTGAATGAGTGGTGGAGACTTATGTCCAGGAAGATAGGAAAATTCACATTGCCTACCGTGATTCTTGATCTTCTTGGGCGGTCTCACCACTCATTCCTACCTCCCTCTCCATCCCGAGCTCACTTGTATTGGTCTTCACTCCCTCAAATCTTTAGGCCGTGAGGACTTCTTTGCTGACCCTTCTTACGGGTCATACGGACTATCTTATGTCCGCTTTTTAATGTTAGGTTTACCCTTTTCGTTGAATTGCGCTGCACCTCCTTGGTAAAAGGTACTGGGGGCGGTTGGAAGTCAAATCGCCGAGATGGTCATTACCCTCGAGCCGCTGCTCGCAGCGCCAGTGTCTCAGGCGCCGTCTCTCGCGCCGACCCTCCAGCAAAAAGTTTGCTCCCGATGGGTCTTAGTGCCTCCGGCGCCAATCCCACTAGTGTGAATGAGTGGTGGAGACTCGTCCAAGAAGATCAAGAATTACGGTAGGTACGTAATTTTCCTTTCTCTACCTAATATGCTCCTGTGCCTTATGCCATGCTTGCTTGAAGTTCCCCACACACTTTGCGCCCATTACCTCCCCTTATTTATGTCTTTACATGTGACATTGCAAGTGAGCTAGAGGGGATGGTCTGCCTCTTTGCGGATGACAAACATCTGCAGTAGTGTGGACACTCCAGGTGGGGTGGAAAGAATGAGCAGAGGCCTGAGAAAAGTCGAGGAGTGGTCAAGGTTATGGCAGCTGGGTTTCAGTGCAAAAAAAGTGGAAAAAATAGTGCACCTAGGGTACAGAAACCCAGAGGCAGAGTACAAAATGGGGGAATGTTATTGACAACCACCAAGCAGGAGAACGACCTTGGGGTAATAATCTCTAGTGACCTAAAGGTGGTAAGGCAGTGGGGCAAAGCAGTTGGGAGGACTAGTATGCTGGGGGGCATGGGGAGATGTGTTACCAGCAGAGGGACGTGGTGCTGCCTTTGTATAGATTTCTGGTAAGACCTCACCTAGAACACTCTGTACAGTTCTGGAGGCCACATTTCTGGAATGACATAGAGTGGAGGTGATCCAGAGGAGGGCAACCAAAATAGTGTGGAGTCTGCATCAAAAGCCCTATGAGGAGAGATCGAAGGAACTCAATATTTACACCCCGGAAGAGTGGAGGGACATGGGGGTTATGATGGAGACCTTTAAATACCTCACAGGAGTGAATAAGGTACAGGAGGAAAGTATTGTTCTGGAAAATGTGCGTATCAACAAAAAGAATACAGCCAAAAGTATCCTTCTGGATGTCCTGCTTGTGAATAAACACCATTCCTTCTCCCACGTTGGAACCTTTGACGCGGATATTAGTGACCATTGCCTAATAGCTGGAGTTTGGGCAGCCAACAAAGTGCCAACTGCAGCCAAATTCTCCACCAAAAGGTCAACCAGGTTATTTGACCCAAAGGCATGCCTTCTTGACCTAAAAAATCCCCCTTGTGGTAGAGTTTTTACCTTGCTAAAACAGTGGAAACTGCATATTCTATACTAAATGAAATCATTACCTATGCCATGAATCTACATGCGCCTCTGTCAAAAGTACACATAAAGGCTAGGAAATGCCATTGGTTCACTCAGGATCTCAAGGCTGCACTACTGTCCAGGGATATACTCTGGAAAACTGCCCGCAAATCCCCAAAAGAGGAAGATTGGCACCTCTTTAGAACAGCCAGAAATTGCTGCACCAAACTGATTAGAGAAGCTAAAGCCTGCTATTACCAAGTAGAACTAGATACTGCAGCCAGTTGTCCCTCCAAATTCTGGGCCACAATCAAAGAACTGGCGGGAGCCATGTCACAAAATATGCTCCCTACAAAAATTACCTCTGACAATACAGTAATCAGTGACAAAAAAAGATACTACAGGCATTCAACATGCACTTCGCCACAGCAGGCTTAGCCTTCGATAACTCGCCTGCATGTAGCCTGCGCACCCAACTTGACATGACGCCACCAAATGTTGGCTCCGTTAGTCAACATTTCTCATTCTCATCGGTTTCCCTCAAGGAAGTGGAAGACTTGATTCTCCACCTGGATACTAAGAAAAGTGCTGGCGCAGATGCACTTGAACCATATTTTCTAAAAATAGCATGCCACGTATTGGCAGTGTCTATTACTCATTTAGTCAACCTATCCCTAACACAAGGTACCCTCCCTCAAATATGGAAGATTGCACACATTATCCCCGCTATTTAAATCTGGAGACCCTTGCGACCTTAATAACTATAGGCCAATTTCTCTCCTACGCACACTCTTGAAGCTACTGGAAAAAACAGTAAATGGCCAACTAAGATCCTTCATTGACAGAAAAATTACTAAACCCCCTTCAATCCGGTTTCAGAGCCAACCACAGTACAGTCTCGGCATTAGCTAAAGTAACCAACGACTGGCAACTGGAGTTGGAGCATAAAAAGTCAGTATGTGCTGTATTTCTTGACCTCAGCAAAGCATTTGACACAGTCGGCCACGACCTGCTCCTCGACTCGCTAAAAACACTAGGATTGGATGCTACTTCTCTAAACTGGTTGTCTGAATATCTGACAGACAGATACCAGCAGGTGAAAGCGGATGGCAAACTATCTGCCCTAAAACTATTACAAAGAGGTGTTCCTCAGGGATCCACATTAGGTCCCCTTCTCTTGCAGTGTATATCAACAACATTAATGAGGAAATCAAAGATACAAGTATTCACTTATTACCGCAGATGACACAGTGCTGTACCTGAGTCGTCCCCACCAAAAAGAAGCTTGTACTGACCTACAAAAGATTTCAACCTCCTGCAACTCCAACTAA
Source organism: Neoceratodus forsteri (assembly GCA_016271365.2). NCBI lineage: Eukaryota > Metazoa > Chordata > Ceratodontiformes > Ceratodontidae > Neoceratodus > Neoceratodus forsteri. The sequence continues at coordinate 1,481,902,171 of CM057453.1, read as the reverse complement.
TCAATAAAAACTGCTATTAAATGCTAAAAACTAAAGCCATGTTATTTTCCCCACAAACTACACAAGTGCTACTGACTCCCTCCCCCCAATAACCACGATGCTGGGGGAGTGCTTAGAGTACGTTCCGAAATTCAGATATCTTGGGGTCTGGATCAACTGTAAACTCTCCTTCATTGATCACCTGGAAGACTTGCTGAAAAAATTAAGGCAAAGACTTGGCCTTTTTTACAGGATAAGAAGACTTCTTACAACAGACACAAAGAAACGACTAGTCCAAGCCACATTCCTGTCCTTAATTGACTACGTAGACTTCATATACAGTAGCTGTGCGGCTTCCTATCTTGGAAAATTGGATACGCTCTACCACAGAGCTATACGCTTCATTACCGACCTCCCCTTCTCTACCCATCATTGCGCACTATGTGCCGCCACGAGCTGTACCTCACTTCACTTTAGGCGTAACTTTAATGCAGCACTCTGGATACTTAGAGCCCTCAGTGGCAAACTCCCTCAATAAATCGTCGACTGTCTGTCTGTGATTGTGCCCAGGAATTATTCCTAGAAGCTGCTCACAACTCTTGCTAAATATACCCACTAGGGCAGTCACACGAGTTGGGAGAGCCGACTTTGGATTCGCACTCCCATCAATATGGAATAAAACCCAAAAATACTTAAGCTGAAAACCCCAGTAAATACCCACCTTTTGTTCAAAAGGCTTTACCGTGATGGCATTCGAAATTGCAACTGCTTTACTAGACACTAACTAACCTCCCTCCTCAAACGGTGGCCATAAACAGCGTCCCCCAGCTGAAATGTGCCTCTGCCTCTAGCATGCCCACCAACAGATCCACAGGATTTATTGCTGAACTCCCATATCTTATTCTTTGACCCTCTGAACAGCTGCAGCCTAATTCTAGCACATGCTACTGCACTGAGGGATAATTATTGTCTTCGCCCCAAAATATATTCGGTTCTACATCCTCCAACACCTCCTTCTGCCCAACCTCCAGGACCCTCCAGTTATGCCCCTGCTACTATATTCCTCCTCTTGCACTTAGTACAATGGCAGCTTTTTCCTCCATATGTGCTTCGCATTTTGGGGCAAAAATAGCTTAATAGCCTTCGTGGTCCTCCGCCCTCCCAATCCCTCACTCTGCTCTAACAATTGGGTCCTCTTTGCTTGTGCCCCTATTCCCCACCTCTCCCTACATTATGTGCTTGATATCTTCTATCTGGTATGCCTCCCTCTCCTAACATTTCCACTACAAAATGCAGTTTTGGGCTTGGATCCATCACAAGTTCATTATCACGACTCCTTGTAGTTCTGTGTTCAATCTATATTACCTGTAAATGTGCATTTTACTATAATAGCAGCTGTTTTTACTGTTTGTACTATTGTAATTTGTCTTTCTGTATTATTACTGTAGGACACGAGGTCCACATTGTAAATGAGCTTGCTCAATGGTGCCCGCCTGGATAAATATAGATATTACATACTAACATACTATTTGCCAGCAGATTAGGCCTTACTGTCTATCGAGTCTGCTTCGAACCTCAGATCCTAGTTGGGTGCCGAGGCCTCCCCCGCCTTGTGTTCCAGAAACCCTCTCATCCATCCCTACCCCCGGGACAGGCCATCATCTGATACATCCACTTTCTGTGTCTGTCCCACCTCTCTTGAAGCCCTCCACTGTGGATCTCTGAACCAGCTCGCCAGGCAGTGCATTCCAAGGGTCCACCACCCTCTCAGTGAAAACCTCCTCCTCTTTCCCCCTCACCCTTCCAGCTTCAAACCATGCCGCTGGTGATACCTCCCTGCTTTAGTCTAAAGATCCCTCTATGTTTACCCTATTTATTCCCTTGAGTGCACTGAAGACCTCAATCATGTTCCAACCTGTCTCTCCTCTCCTCCAATGAAAACAGGCAGAGCTCCTCAAGTCTGTCCTCATACGTCAAATCCCTAGCCCTCGTATCATCTTAGTTGCCCTCCTCTGTACCCTCTCCAGGAGCTGTATGTCCCTCTTCAGTGTGGTCTCCAGTACTGTACACAGTACTCAAGGTGTGGTCTAACCAGTCCGTTGTACAGCGGCAGAATCACTTCCTTGCATCTGAGGTGATCCCTCTACGATGCATCCCAGCATCCTGTTTGCCTTGCTAGCCACTCTCTGCACTGCTCAGAGTTATTCATACATGCATCCACCATGACCCCTAGGTCTTTTTCCCCTATTGAGGCCTCGCCTCCCCTCCCAGGGTGTACCTATGTTTAGGGTTTCCCTGCCCAAGATGTAACACCTTGCACTTGGTGATATTGAAATTTAATTTCCATGTGTGAGCCCAGCTTTCCAGGGTGTCCAGGTCCCTTGCAGGGCCAACCTCCCCTCTTCTCCCTCAACTACTGCTCCCATCTTGGAGTCATCAGCGAAGAGACTTGTTTCACACTCTATACCCCCCTGATGTCCGATGTATGCATTAAACCGGATCGGACCCAGGACCGAGCCCTGTGGTACCCACTACCAACCTCTCTGGGGTTAGAGGCTCCCCACAGACCACTACTCTCTGGAGTGGTCCAGCTAGCCAGTTTTCAATCCATCTGACCGTCAAAGGGCCTACTCCCAACCCCATCAGTTTCTCCAGCAGACCATTGTGGGGGACAGAGTCAAACGCCTTGCTGAAGTCCAAGAATAATACATCCACAGGCTTTCCCCTGTCCAGTTCTGATGTTACCCATTCGTAGAACTCCACAAGATTGGTTTGACATGATCTGCTTGGCACAAACCCATGTTGCCGACTATCCAGACCTCCCACCTCCTCCAAGTACACCCCCAATCGTTCCTTTAGTATACTCTCCATTAATTTTCCCATCACCGAGGTCAAACTAATGGGTCTATAGTTACCTGGTACTTCCCTCGACCCCCCTTTATGGATTGGCACCACTTGTGCCTCTCGCCAATCCCTAGGTACCCTCCCTGTCTCAAGTGACCTGTTGAAGAGCTCCACCAGGGGTGCAGCCAGTATGTCCACCAGTTCCCATAGTACTCTCGGATGAATGCCATCCGGCCCAGGAGACTGTCTTTCTTTAGGGCCTTGAGGGCTAACCACACCCTTTTGGCGGAGATAGCATCATCCGTCCCCTCCACCTTACTGGCCTTTTTATCCTTATCCTGATGTGACACCCCTTGGGTACCTCTCCCTGCCTCTTGCTCCATTTCTGTTGCTCCCCTGATCCCACTCACTGCCGCTTTTATCCCCATCGTGCTTTGCTTTGTAGATATCCCATCCCCCTCCCTAGTGAACACAGAGGCAAAGTACTCGTTAAATACCTCTGCCTGGTCCCTCGCCTCTTCCACCCACCCTCCTACTGATCTCAATCTGCTGAGATGGCCCTTAGTTTTCTCCGCTCCCCAGTGTACCGAAGAACCCCTTTTCCCCTCCATGTATCCCCTGTGCCAGCCGCTGCTCTTTACTGGACTTTGCTCCCTCACCATCCGGGTAACATTTCTAGATGCAAGATGGTACATTTCCTTATCCCTATCCCTTCTTGTGGTTTTATATTTTTTGTAGGCTGCCTTCTTTTCTCTGACCGCTACCTGAACCTCACTGGACCACCTGCATGGTTTATGTGACCTTGCTCCCTTACGTTTCACCTTAGCGCAGGTCCTGACTACCTCATGAAGTCCCTGTTTTATGACCTCCATCTCCTTTCCACATTTGTCATTGATGTAATCCCCTTCAAGTGATCCTTCAGAATATTTCCCATGCCCACAAAATCTGCCCCCCCTGAAGTCCACCGCCAGTGTCCTAGATCTCACCCCATCTCCCCCCATGCTTATTTGAAACCAGACAGTATTGTGGTCGCCCCCAGTCAGGGGATCCTCTACAACCAGGTCCCTTACCAGATCCCCATCTGCCAGAACCACGTCCAGGACATGCCCTCTACTGGGCTCCATCACATGCTGTGTTAAGAACACATCCTGGAAGCCGCCCAGCAGCCTCTGCCCTTGGCCACCTTAGAGGACATGGTTCCCCAGTTTGTACCTGGCATATTAAGGTCCCCATCAACACCACTCCTTCCCTTTTGTCCACACTGGACAATGATGTTGTCCAGCAAACCATCCTCCAGAACATCACCCATGCCGGGGGGGGCCTATATGCTACACCCAGCTTGACCTTATCTCCTGCTGGGGATCGTAAGGTGACCCATAAGTCCTCCACGTTTCCCTCTGCCTCTTCTGCCTTAGCAATTTCTATGTCATCTCTAATGAACATAGCCACTCCACCCCCATCTGCCCTCCTTTCTATCCTTCCTAAGCATAATGCACCCCCGATTGATTGATTGACAAGAACCAAAGAGTTGTGTTATGATGTTGGAGGGGTAGATTCAGGTGAGATGTGAAGAAGTACTGTTTTTTACAGAAAGAATGGTGGATTCCTGGAGCAGCCTACCAACCGATGTGGTGGGGGAGAGAACAGTGGTGGGGTTCAAGAATGCATGGGATAGGCTTAAGGAAATCTTAGTGGAAAGGAATGGGGGCAGGGAGAAAGAACTGGAGATCAGGTAGGGTCTATGTAGATACTGTATGCTGGGAACAATGGACAGACTCGAAGTGCCAAGCGGTTCTTATCTGCTGACAGATTCTATGTTTCTGTGGCGGGATAAACCACCCGTGAGGGTTTAAGGCTCACTCCACCAGACAAACTAGTGCCTCTGTTGCTACTACAAAGTACACATCCATTTCTGAAATATGTAGGGCTGCTTCCTGGTCCAGATAGCACACATTCACATCCTAGTACAGCAGTGACTTGCTCTGTCATAACGATGCAGCTTTTGGGTCCTCTGCCGAGTCCAGTGAACTGAATCTAGGTAGTTAGAAATAGAAGTTACTTGCAGCTATAGTTCTTGTGATTTTAAGCATTGCTCAGTGGAAGAGTGCTGAAGTGTGGATGTGCACTGAATACTAATAGTAGAACTGATTATGAGTAACCATCAGATACTTTTTCTAAGCAACATCTAGGACTACATTATTGTGGTTGCCTTATGCGAGTTTAATTTCTTTTTTTCTTTAGATTTGCTGACAATGGAATTGGATTAACATTTGCTAGGTAAGTGTGCCTTTGATTATTAAAGTATATGTAACAGACTAAATTACATATCTTTAATTCCCTGGAGTACATGTTTCTCATATGTTCGCATTCGCATTGACATTTGCCACAGTCGTGAAAGAGACTTGAAACTATCTTGTACGTAAGAGAATGCATAAAAGCCACAAAGGTGCAGGGTAGACAGGGAAATCGAGGCACTGTGGGTTACCCTTGAGCCAGGCAATGGCATAGCAATCCGCACAGGGGTGATCTACAGACCACCTGCACAGGGGGAGGAAAGGGATAGAGACCTCGAGATCAAAGTCACAAGATGGCAACAAAGAGTGAAGTATTACTGCTGGGTGATCTCAATATCCCAGATGTGGATTGGCCTGATTGGCCCAGGCAGCCATGGTATCTCTTCTGCTCTCCATGTCAGTGAGCAGACCAATAAGTTTGCCTCTTGGGCACAATCTCCTGACCTCCAATCAGGAACATTGTTGTACCCAAATCTCAAGTCCCTCCACCTCAAGGCATGGCTCTTGAGGAATTAGATATGCAGACTTAAACCTTTCTGAAGCTGTAGTAGCTATCTTGAAAGGTTATAGTAAGCCCTCCATTAAGAAAATGTGTTCTTCTAAGTGGAAGAGATTTTCCTTTTGGTGCTCTGGTAGGGATTTCACCCCAAATGATGCAGGAGTCTCAGTGGTGTTGGATTATCTGACTCATTTACATTCGCAAGGTCTACAACCCAGTTCTCTAAGGGTTCATCTTGCAGCAGCGTCTGCATATCTTTCTGCTAGGACAAAGGTGCCAGTAGCATCAGATCCCATTTTCAAAAGGTTTTTTAAAGGCCTGATACATTTGCATCCTCCTCACAGGGTACCAGTGCCTGCTTGGGATCTTAATATGTGTATAACCAGATTAATGAGGGCTCCTTTCGAGCCCATGGCTACAGCCCATCTAAAGTATGTGACCTGGAAAACAGGTTTTCTTGTAACAATTACCTCGGCAAGAAAAATCAGCGAGCTTCAGGCTCTCTGTGTTGACCAAGACTACATCTCTTTTCACAGAGATAAGGTAGTCCTCAGAACAGACAGACAGTTCCTTCCCAAGGTCGTTTCAGACTTTCATCTGAACCAATCAATTACTGCCTGTCTTTTTCACAGACCATACGAGCTCTGGTGAAAGAAGACTTCACAGTCTGGATGTGAAAAGAGCTCTCAGCTATTACATAACAGCTACTAAGGGCCATAGGCAAGACAAAAAACAACTTTTTCTTACATATAGGGATGTCGGAATGGGCAAACCAGCCTCAAAAAGATCAATTTCTCAGTGGATTGTCGAGTGTATTCAATTCTGCTACACTAAAGCAGGTAGGGAGTCCCCAGCTGGGCTGAGGGCACACTCGGCAAGAGGAACAGCTGCCAGTCTTGCAGCTGCTAGGGAGGTTCCATTATTGGATATTTGTAAAGCAGCTACCTGGAAATCAGTACACACCTTTACAAAGCATTACAACTTGGATGTTTTTTCCAGAAGTGATGCCAGATTTGGTACAGCAGTCCTGCAAAATATGTTTTCAAAATAAGTTCTCTGCCCACCTCCAGGGGTACTGCTTGGTAGTCTGCACAAAGTTATGAATATCCTGAGGAGTTAGAAGAAAAAATTACTTACCATAGTGATCTTCTTTCTTCCCAGTGATGCTCAGATATTCATAACTCCCTCCCATCCTCCTCTTCCAGAACTTCAGCCTCTGCACTCCACATGCTACTGCCACATAGCCATACCCTTCTGGGTACACTTCTCTATACCGAATAGATTTAAACAGAGTTTTTCTGTCTCTCTTAATAGTTTTCTCATGCTGTTTGATGAACACCATTGTTTATTTGATATAGTTCCTCCATAAGAGGTTTTTGAGTAAATTCTATTTATTAGGGTAACCTTAAAAAAAAAAAAAAAGGTTTTAACTGTTGGATTTTTTCCTAATGCCTGACTTCCAGGCTTCTTACAAATCTAAAGGGGTTAGAACACTACAGTTGGTAGAGGCAGTATTTGAAAGATGCTCACATGCAAAGAATTCCATCATTTGCATGTGTTCCATCTCTCCGGGCAGTCCGTCCCTCCAGGCTCATTGCACAAAGTTATGAATATCTAAGCATCACTGGGAAGAAAGAAGATTACTATGGTAAGTATTTTTTTTTTGTTTGTGCACTAGGACCACATTAACCTATATTTGTTTGTGCACTAGTACGACTTTCCCTTGAAAAAAACTAGGGGCGTAGGTGAAAACGTTTGGGATGTTTTATAAGTGGCCAAAGCAAGTTGCTGATACTGAATAAAAAGCTTGAATTTTTTATGGAAATTTGGTCTGCTGGTTTGATAGTGTACAACAGACCTTTTTTGGAGTGTGTTAATTGTCCTTGCACACATCTTGGCAAACTTCGGCTACAAGGATGTTCAGCAGGGAAGACACCCCACTTCTTGAGACTAAAATATTGTACCCAAGAAGAGTTACTGACCTTCAGCTTTTATGTGAGGTTGACCTACTGCATATGCAAGGTTTAGCCAGGTTAGCGATTGTAATGAGTCTGGTTTGAACTGTCACATCCAACTTTGTATACAGTATAGGCTACAAAATCTTAGCTTGCCATCTGTTTCTAATGTTGCTCAAATGTTACAATTAATTTACCCAGGTTGGCCAAACTGAGATGCAGTATCTTGTTTCCAGTGGGGTCCTGCTTCCGTATAATTTTACAACTGGATGGGCTAAAGCAAAAGGATGTTAGGTATTCATCTTGAGTGTGCCAGTGGCTGTGGTATGATTTGAACCTATGATCTCCTGTTTCATAGCTCATTGCCCTACAAGACACGAGTCAAATTTTTTTTTTTCGTTTATTTTATGTTTCTGCTCCTTTGTCCCATGGCCCTGAGGCACCCCGCAGCCCCGTCCCTAACCCAGGACCACACATGGCGGTAAGTGGTCTGCCATGTTGGTCGTGCAGTGCCTGTGTGTGTGTGTGTGTGTGTGTGTGTGTGTGTGTTGGCTGGATCGGGCCTGACATTTTTTTCTCCCAGGGTGCCAGTGTACAATGACGCAGATTCACGTGTTGATGCACATATGTGAAGGTGCCTGACCGCAGTCTCTTCCCCTGTTGGGCTTGCATTCACTACTACTTGGCCTCCACCTGGTGGCACTCTCGCACCCCAAGGGAGGAGATCTTTTCCTGGGATGTTTAATCCTCCCTCCCCTGGCTGGACTGTGACAGCCCGTGCTCGTTCGTGAACACTGGTCCCCAGCATCGTGCAATGATAACTCTATTGATGTGTCGATGGGCCAGCTTAAGAAGGTCATTTTTAAAATTGGAATATGTGACATTACCAGAATGTGAAGGGAATTTTCTTAGGACTGGTTCTGCACAAGATAGTGCCATTCGGTGTATGAAGGCAAGGTTGAGGAACAGTGATGTGCCACTTGGGAATGTAACTTTTAACTGCCTAGATTCAGTTCACTAGCCACACTTAGAAATCTTCCACTGAGCATGCTCAATCACCAGAACAGTCTTCAGGCTTGACTCCTCCTACCACCCAGTCATGAGGTCCTCTGGCACTGCCCCTGCTGCATTTAGAGCCTCTCTTCCACTGGAAGGAACAGGTCTCTTTCATGTCTCCTGTTAGTGAATTAGGATTCTGCTAAAGTTTTTAGGCTTTTCAGTGCTTTCAGAGTTTTACATCAGTATTGGACTTATTGCAGGGTGTGCAGGCACCCTGTATTAGTGACCTGGCATGATGCCTGCATGTGCTGCTTGGGGATTGTCCATAATATGGCTCATTGTTCCTGGTGCCAGGCCATGCACCTGCAGGGGCTTGTCTACGCTTGGCTGTTGGTGCTGCACGGAAAGTCAAAAAAGACACACCTATTGTCAACAACATTGGGGTCAGTAGTGCAGTTGTAGGCCCAAGAGGGCTGGTGATGATGTTCTCGCCCTGGACTTTCTCACTTTGGATGAGGAGTACACATCGGATCTCCTGATTCCTTATGAAGACAAAGGTTTTCATAATTTTCTTCTGTCTCTCCAGTCCTTTGAATGTAAGTCCCTATCTTGTTCCTGAAGGCACAAGAAGAGTCAGTGCCATGTGTGGGATCACTGTTCCTTGAAGGAACAATCTCACTCTCCCTAGTGAGAAGGCCCTCGTGGTCAGTAACCCTCTAAGGTCGACCCATGCGTGAAGACCTGTTTGCCCATGAACACTCATCCAGGTAGCCAAAAGTGTGAGTTCATAGAGGGAGATGGTTCTTCACTCTCTCGGGTTCATGTGCTGACCTGACCTATCCCAAGCAGTTTGGGTCAGTGTTGACTGAGCTTCCGGTCAGCCCTCTCCCAGTTCAGCCTACGCCAGTCAGTGTGACCCCAGCACAGCATCATGCTTGGTCAGTGCCCTGGTCTCAGGGCATTTGGATACAGAGGCCCCTGCTTCACACCCTTGTGTTGATGTTAGAGATCACTGTTGCACTATCAGTCCTGTCCTTGATGTTAATGCTGACATCGCTGTTGGTTGACGTGAGTTATTTGTCTTCATCCGGCTCCAATCACCAGCATCAAGTCCACTGCAGATATGAGAGCTGCCTGACAGCACTGGGCTTAAAGAGCACTTGCCAAGTCCAGATCAACCAACAATGCCAATGGACCAGTCCCAACCTTGGATGGCTCTCCTGGCTCAGTCTCTAGCCATACATCCTGTGGTCCCACCTCCAGCTGAGCAGACCATACTGCAGTATCCAATACTGGTAGAGCCTCACACCTTCACAGCCTGCAGATTGCCCTCTGAACAAGGACTCTGGACCAGAGTTTGGACTTCCTTATATCCTGGCAGTGATGGTTACCTCAAGAAGAGGGTTGTCATAACCTTGTGCCAGTGGCCAAAGCCCCTCTATCCCAACTGTGATTCGGATGGGTCAGCCGTCCTGTTGACTCTGCATTATCAGGATGGTAGTCAGCTCTTCTTGGTCATCTTCATGGAGTACAGTCCATAGCTCTGAACACTTTGTTCTCGTGCTGGTGCAAGGAGTGGGAATTGCTACTGTTTTCCTGCTCCATGTGGTACATTCTTGACTACCTCTGGTCCCAGTGTCGGTAGGGTTATGAGCCACGTTCCTTATGGTGCACCTGACTGTGACTTGGGCATACCGTGCCAGGCCAGGTATGTCGACAGTAGTACAGTACAAAATTGTCTGCTGTTTCATTAAATTATGCGCTTTGGTGCAAATAATGCTTCTGGTGTGGGATCTGCTGCTGCTGGTGCTGTCGCAGCTGACAGGTTAACTATTTAAGCCTATGGACAAGTGTCGCCTCTTGCACTTGTCATAGAAAAAACACATTTTTGGTTGCCATCACCTCGGTCAGACAGGAGTAGGCTCAAGATGCGATCTGTGGAGTCACCTTACATGGTTTCCACTAGGACAACTTTGTCCTCTGAGCACAGTGTGAAATTTCTGCCTAAGTTAGTTTCTGTAAGGCAGTCATCCTATCGACCTTCCTCCTGAAGCCTGACACTTCAGTGGTTGAGCAAATGCTTCATATGCTCGATGTTCACAGGGCTCTGCTCTTCCACCAGGAGCATATTGCAGAATTCAGTTGTTAAGCTTACCAACTATTCCTAACTTGCCATCCTAGGCAGACTGGCAGCCAGGGGCATTTGGCCAGTAGATCACCTCCTGCATTGCTCTGACTTGCAGGCTGACAAAGATACTGGGAATATTGGGGGTATGGTGGGTTACCCTGGAGAAGGGGAATGGAGACACTGTTTGCACAGATGTGATCTACAGACCTCCAGCATGAGAGGGGGGGTTAGATAAGGGACTGATGGAAGCCATTGGCAAGATATCAGAAAAGGGGAATGTGCTGCTAACTGGGGACTTCAATCTGCTGGAAGTAGATCGGAGCCTTCCAGCTGCAGCTTTGTGTAGAAGCTGGTACATCCTGGAGTCCCTGCTAGGGGTGTTCCTCAGGCAAGTAGTCGGTGAAGCCACTTGTGATGGGGCAGCACTGGACCTAGTACTCACTAACAGGGACAGTGTTGCAGATGTCAAGGTGAGAGGCCACCTGGGGGCCAGTGATCATTGTGTAGTGTGGTTCAATATAAGGAAGGCCGTGGAATCGAACCACACAGGGTGAAGACCTCCTGACTTCAGGAGGCAGACTTTATAAAGATGGGTGAACGCCTTAGTGGATGACCTGGGGGCGGGGGTGTGGAGGAACAGTGGGCAAAGCTGAAAGGGGCATAGTGAAGGCAACAGACTTCTGCATGAAACAAGTAAGTAAAAGGAGAAAAAGGAGACTGCTGTGCTTCTCAAAAGGAGCGGCTGAAAAGGTAAAGACAAAAAGGGTGACATTCAGAAGATATAAGGAGATGCAGAGGGAGGAGGATAGGGAGTTGTATCAGGAGAAACCGAGAGAAGCAGGGAAAGCAGTAAGGCGTACGAAGCCACAAACTGAAGAGAGACTAGCCCAAAAGGTAACAAAAGTGGACAAGGAATTGTTTTAGGTATGTAAGTGAAAAGAGCAAGGCCAGTGGAGGGATTGTAAGGTTAAAAAGGGAGTGGGAGGAGGTCGGAGGACAGTGCAGAGGGGGAAAAGGCAGACATCATGAGCAAATACTTTTGTTCAGTGTTCACAGATGATGGAGAGGGGGAAGGGCCACAAAAAAGTAACAGGACTTCTAAAGGGAGTGAGGCAGACACTAAGCCCTTTTTCAGAAGAGAGAGTCCTAAAGGAACTCTCTAATCTGAAAGTGGACAAAACAATGGGAGCTGACATGGTACATCTTAGGGTATTGTGGGAGCTAAGGGAGGTAATGGCTGCACCTCTGATAGTCCCATGTAATAGCTCACTTGAAACAGAAATTGTTCCAGACGACTGGAGGAGGGCAGATATAGTCCCACTTCACAAAAGTGGTAGCAGGGAAGGGGCTGGCAGTTACAGACCAGTCAGCCTGACATTGGTGGTAGGGAAGTTAATGGAATCACTGCTGAAGGAGAGGATAGTGGAATATTTTGAATCTAATGGGTTACAAGACCCAAGGCAGCATGGATTCATGGGTGGGAGGTTATGTCAGATGAATCTGATATATTGCTTTAATTAGGTGATCAAGGACTAGATCAGGGTAGAGTGGTGGATGTGGCCTACCTAGCTTTCAGTAAAGCAATCAACATTGTTACACTTAGGAGACTACTAAGCAAGCTGGGTAGCTTAAGAGTGGGTCCAAAGGTGGTACACTGGGTAAGAAATTAGTTGGGGCTAGGCCACAGAGGGTGGTGGTAAATAGAGTTCACTCTGAGGAAGGGAGGGTGACCAATGGGGTGCCTCAGTGATCAGTACTGGGACCAGTCCTTTTAATAGAAACATAGATTTTGTTGACAGAAAAGGACCTTTTGGCCCATCCAGTCTGCCTATTCCGTCACCACTGACCCAAGCTGGTCACAAGTGTCACTCTCTCTTTTCCACGTATCTTCCTGGACATAAGTCTCCACCACTCATTCACACTAGTGGGATTGGCGCCGGAGGCACTAAGACCCATCGGGAGCAAACTTTTGCTGGAGGGTCGGTAGCGAGAGACAGCGCCCATGAGACTGCGGCGCCCGCGAGCAGCGGCCTCGGCCAGTAATAACCATCTCGGCGACGACCCTCCAACCGCCTCAGTTCCTTTTTTCCCGCCGTCGAGTGCGCTTCAGTGACGACGTCGCTCGCCTGTCGGGAGTCAAACTTCAAACTAGAGCATAGTTTTCAGTTTGTTTTTTTATAACATTATCACATAGTAGTATCGCTTAGTTTTATTCTATTTTACGTAAAATTTTCTAATATTTAAATTTAACACTTGAAGAAGTCTCGGCCTACTGAATGAGTCGAGTTCATGAGCAGGATCAGGTGACGGTAGGGAGACTGATGAAAGCTGTTCAGCCAGCCGGCTGGGTCCGGTCAGCCTCCTTCTCCTCAGCGGGTTCCGACTACGGTCAGTCCGATGCCCGGGATGGCGGTCCCCGCACGGCATAAAAATAAACGGTCGCTTTCTCGGCGCCTGCTCGCCTCAAGCTCTTCGACCCCACAGGTCAAAAGAGAAGGCATCACTGAGGTAGCCTTCTGTATATGTTCGCGCTGGACGGTCGGTTATCGCGAAGCAGTTGCCGGTCTCCTTCTTCGGAGTCGCCAGCCTGCGACAATCGCTGCCTCCCGACATCGGAGCCCCTCCGCCTATAGGTAGGGCTCCAGATGAGCAGTTTCATCAGTGGGCCGCTCTTATGGAGCGATGGGCTCGGAGGTTGGTTCTTCTGCCTGGCTCGGTTACCTCGGAGCCCTCGGGCTCCTCCGGCGATCAGGTAGGGCGGTTGGACCTTCCTAGTCGCGCGGCGCCTTCTTCGGTGCTAGCGACTCCGTGCTTAGGTGTTTCCCCCCCTCACATGGCTGCGGCGCAGGGGGCCTCACCGATGCCCTTATCTCCTGGTATTTTCCTTCTCTTGTTTTCCAGGTTCCGGGGCTTTTCGCGCCTTCTGCGAAGTCTGTAGCCGTGTCAGCCCCCGTTTGAAACCGCCCAGAGCTTCTCGGCGCCGTTAGCGGCGCCAGCGTAGTCTCTCGGCGCCCGTTGGTGGCGCCAGCGTTTTCTCGTTAGTGAGTGCCTGGGCGTTTGCGGGGCCGCGTGCCTCTTCGGCGCCGTGCGCCTCCTCGGTGCCGTCTTCAGCCCGTTTTGCCGTCTCGGCGCCGGCAGCCCTTGGGGACTCTCCTTGTTTTTCTGCCATTTCCTCCTCTCCTAATTTTCACTCCTTTCCTGTCCAAACAGTCCTTTCTGGACCATCAGGAGATGATGTTGAGCCTGACCCAGACCTTCGGTTGGGTGAAATGGAGAAACAGGATCTTTCTTTGCTACAGAGCCTGTGGTCGAGGACCTGTCCTTTAAGTCTCTGTTGAAGAACCTGGGATCCACTCTTTCTCTCCAGACTACAGACATCGATCCTGGGAAGATATTAAGACTCCAGTATCTTCATGCTTCGGAGATCCCTACGGATTTGACTCCTCCGATTCAGCCTTCCTTCGAGACGCTGTCTCAAATGGTATGGAATAACCCTGCTCTTATTCCCTCAGTGGCTAAATCCATTGATAAAAGTATTCAGCTCCCAAGGATCGTCCCATTTTGGCATCCCAAGCCTTTGCGGATCCTATTGTAGTCCTGGCAGAGAATGACAAGGTCGTTCTTCCTCAAACTACTACAGCTCGACCTATTAACAAAGAGTCTCGTAAGATTGATACATTAGGTAAGAGAGTCTTTGCTGCCTCCACTCTAAGTATGCGTATTGCCAGTTATCAAGGCTATTTTTCTCAGTATGAGTATATCCTGTGGCACTCTATGAAAAGAATGGTTGAAGCTCTTCCAGATTCGATTCAAGTCAGAGCTTCTTCTGACCGTTATTAGAGTGTATTGAGTCCAATAACCAACAGGTCAAAGCCGCCATGGATGCTTTCGACACTGCTTCTCGCTCAGCAGCAGCGAGTTGTACTCGGCGCCATTCCTGGCTCGTGCTTCTGGCTTCACGAAGATGCTCAGCAGCAGGTGATGGCGCTGCCTTTTGATGGCTCCTTTCTTTTGGCCTCAGGTGGAGCAAGCCTTAGAGGCCACTCAGAGACTAGATCGGCCATTAAGTTGGCCAGACCTCCGCCTGCCCCCTCTAGGGGCATGTGAACAGACGTCAGTTTCATAGTCGTCCAGTCCTTTCGAGGCAGGAGGAAGGCTTCCATAAAGCCAACCTGCCCAACCTCAAAGAAGGCGCAGCATAAAGCGCAGGGACCTAAAGCTCCCAGCGCTACCTTATGAGTCGTTGGCCCAAGTTCCATCCACTCTGCCCGAGGTGGAACTTTCTCCTCCGGTGGGAGGTCGTCTGATGTACTTCTACAACCAGTGGAAGTCCATAACCTCAGACAAATGGGTTCCCGGATAATTAGCGAGGTTACTCTCTCAATTTCTTGGACCCCCGAATGTCCTCCCATCGACAACCAGGTTGTCGGCCTCTCAATCAGATCTCCTCACCGCGGAGATCCAGGGCCTTCTGAACAACAGGGCAATAGAACTGGTGCCCCCGCATCTGCGAAACACAGGGTTCTACTCCCATTACTTTCTGGTTCCAAAGAAATCTGGGGGGATGCGCCCCATTCTAGACCTCAGAAAGTTAAACAAATTCCTCCCCAGGGAGAAATTCAAGATGATTTCCCTAGGTACCCTGTTACCCTTGCTACATCAGCACGACTGGCTGGCCTCTCTGGATATGCAGGATGCTTACCAGCATATCCCCGTCCACCCGACCACAGCAAATTCCTCAGGTTTGTAGCTTTGGGTCAGCATTATCAGTTCAGAGTCGCCCTTTGGGCTATCCTCGGCCTTGTGATTTTTACAAAGTGTTGTGCAGTTCGTGGGCGCATCTCAGGAAAGTCGGACTCCAGTGTTTCCCTACCTGGAGCGATTGGCTTCTAGCAAGCCCTTCCGGCCAAGGGACTTTGGAAGCCGTGCAAGCGACTTCTCGTCTTCTCACGTCCATGGGAGTTCTGCTGAATTTGAAAAATCTCAACTGCAACCCTCCCAGAGGCTCCTTTTCATAGGGCGCTTCTAGACACCTCTTCGAAAGGCTTTCCTTCCAGAGGACAGAAGACTCGACATCCTTCGTATGGCCCGTTACATCAGGGAGAACCAATCGGTTACAGCTCTCGATGCAAGCGCATGTTGGGTCTCATGGCGTCCTCGGTCTTCACTGTCCCTCTGGCGACTGCACATGAGAACCACCCAGTGGATGCTCTCCACTCAGTGGTCCCCGACCTCTCACCCCCAGTCTTATCCCATCAAGGTGGAGCCCCTTGAAGGTCTCTCACCTGGTGGTCTCAAGAAGAGCAATCTCCTGGAAGGATTCCCTTTGCTCCCGGATCATCAGATCTCCATCACCACAGATGCATCGCTAATGGGATGGGGAGCTCACTGTCTCTCCTCCACACTCAAGGTGTATGGACTCAGTTGAAAACTCATCTCCACATAAATGTCCTGGAGATGGGCGGTCCTCTATGCAATCCGAGCTCTGAAGGATGTCCTTTGTCACAAGAACATTCTCCTTCAAGCGGACAACAAAGCAGTGATGTATTACATCAACAAGCAAGGCGGTGCTCATTCTTATCCCTTTGCGGGAAGCAATGAGGGTGTGGGAGTGGTGCTTGGAGCACAAGTCTCTGATTCAAGCGGTTTATCTGCCAGGTATACAAAGCGACCTAGCAGATCACCTCAGCAGAACGGAGGCAGACCCTCACGAGTGGTCTCTCGATCCAGCCGTAGCTCGGTCCCTGTTCAAAGAGTGGGGACTCCAGACCTGGACCTTTTGCATCCCACTCAGCATAAAACTGCCTCTCTTCTGCTCCAGAAATCCAGGGCCTGGCATTTTCTGTCAGGATGCGTTCAGGCTGCGGTGGACAAAGCGCTTTCTTTACGCCTTTCCACCACTTCCTCTAATCCAGAGTACTCCTCAAGTTCGAGTCTCAGGGACCAAGATGATTCTCATTGCTCCTTCCTGGCCTCGGCAACTATGGTTTCCTCTACTCAGCAGTATGTTGGCAGCCTCTCCGAGACCACTTCCTTTGCAAATCAGTCTTTTGACTCAGGGTTCGTTGGTCCATCCCAACCTGAAATCACTTCACCTTCATGCTTGGCTCCTGAAGAGATAGAAGTGAATCGGTTCAACGTCTCTCGTAGAGTCTCAGACATCCTTCTGGCTGCTCGGAAGCCAGCCACCCAAAAAACGTACGCTTCCAAATGGAAACGTTTTTCTCTCTGGTGTGCAAAATCCTCTTGGAATCCCTTTTCCTGTCCTCCTGGCAAGGTTCTGGAGTATCTTTTGGACCTATCAAACTTAGGTCTTCAATACTCCACAGTTAAAGTTCACCTTAGTGCCATCTCAGCGTTCCATGAGCCGGTTTCTTCCTTAACTCTGGCTCAGTTACCTATGGTGAAGAGATTTCTTAAGGATTCTCCATACCAGACCCCTGTTAAGCGCCAGTTGCAGCCTGGGACATTAACCTGGTGCTGGACATGCTCACTCCAGCCTTCCGAACCCTTAGCTACCTGTGAGCTAAAATTTCTTACCTGGAAGACTGCCTTCCTGGTGGCCATTACCTCAGCCACATGGGTCTCTGAGATACATGCACTGGTTACGGACCCTCCATATACTGTATTCCATAAGGACAAGGTAGTTCTCCGTACTCATCCTAAATTTCTTCCCAAGGTTGTGTCAGAATTCCATCTGAACCAACCTCTGGTACTCCGCTTACTTAGCTAATTTCCAAAATGAAGGGGAGCGAGCTCTTCATTCCTTGGATGTTAAGAGAGCCTTGCGGTTCTATTTAGATAGAACCAAGGATGTTCTAAGACTCAGCAACTGTTCGTTTCTTTCAGCGACACCGGCTGGTCAACCTGTCGCTATTAGATGTATCTCTTCATGGTTAGTGGCATGCCTTCGTCATTGCTATTCCATGGCTCAAGTTAAATTAGAAGGTAGAGTGTACGCTCACTCTACTAGGGCGGTCGCGGCATCCCTAGCGGAAATTCGCAATGTTCCAATTGCAGATATATGCAACGCCGCTACCTGGAGCTCAGTGCATACTTTCGTTAAGCACTATGCACTGGATGTTCACGCCAGGCGGCATTCCGCATTCGGCAGAACTATCCTTAATGGGCTTCTATCTTAGACGCGTGAGCTCTGGCTTTCCTGCCGCCCTTTTGGGGGATTATCAGCTTGGTACTCTCCACTAGTGTGAATGAGTGGTGGAGACTTATGTCCAGGAAGATAGGAAAATTCACATTGCCTACCGTAATTCTTGATCTTCTTGGGCGGTCTCACCACTCATTCCTACCTCCCTCTCCATCCCCGAGCTCACGCTGTATTGGTCTTCACTCCCTCAAATCTTTAGGCCGTGAGGACTTCTTTGCTGACCCTTCTTACACGGGTCATACGGACTATCTTATGTCCGTTTTTAATGTTGAGGTTTACCCTTTTCGTTGAATTGCGCTGCACCTCCTTGGTAAAAGGTACTGGGGGCGGTTGGAGAGGTAAATCGCCGAGATGGTCATTACCCTCGAGCCGCTGCTCGCAGCGCCGTGTCTCCATGGCGCCGTCTCGCTCCGACCCTCCAGCAAAAGTTTGCTCCCGATGGGTCTTAGTGCCTCGGCGCCAATCCCACTAGTGTGAATGAGTGGTGGAGACTCGTCAAGAAGATCAAAAATTACGGTAGGTACGTAATTTTCCTTTCTCTACCTAATATGCTCCTGTGCCTTATGCCATGCTTGCAAGTTCCCCACACTTTGCGCCCATTACCTCCCCTTATTTATGTCTTTACATGTGACATTGCAAGTGAGCTAGAGGGGATGGTCTGCCTCTTTGTGGATGACAAACATCTGCAGTAGTGTGGACACTCCAGGTGAGGTGGAAAGAATGAGCAGAGGCCTGAGAAAAGTCGAGAGTGGTCAAGGTTATGGCAGCTGGGTTTCAGTGCAAAAAGTGGAAAAATAGTGACCTAGGGTACAGAAACCCAGAGGCAGAGTACAAAATGGGGAATGTTATTGACAACCACCAAGCAGGAAAACGACACAGAGGTAATAATCTCTAGTGACCTAAAGGTGGTAAGGCAGTGGGGCAAAGCAGTTGGGAGGACTAGTATGCTGGGGGCATGGGGAGATGTGTTACCAGCAGAGGGCGTGGTGCTGCCTTTGTATAGATTTCTGGTAAGACCTCACCTAGAACACTCTGTACAGTTCTGGAGGCCACATTTCTGGAATGACATAGAGTGGAGGTGATCCAGAGGAGGGCAACCAAAATAGTGTGGAGTCTGCATCAAAAGCCCTATGAGGAGAAGATCGAAGGAACTCAATATTTACACCCCGGAAGAGTGGAGGGACATGGGGGTTATGATGGAGACCTTTAAATACCTCACAGGAGTGAATAAGGTACAGGAGGAAAGTATTGTTCTGGAAAATGTGCGTATCAACAAAAAGAATACAGCCAAAAGTATCCTTCTGGATGTCCTGCTTGTGAATAAACACCATTCCTTCTCCACGTTGGAACCTTTGGCGGATATTAGTGACCATTGCCTAATAGCTGGAGTTTGGGCAGCCAACAAAGTGCCAACTGCAGCCAAATTCTCCACCAAAGGTCAACCAGGTTATTTGACCCAAAGGCATGCCTTCTTGACCTAAAAATCCCCCTTGTGGTAGAGTTTTTACCTTGCTAAAACAGTGGAAACTGCATATTCTATACTAAATGAAATCATTACCTATGCCATGAATCTACATGCGCCTCTGTCAAAAGTACACATAAAGGCTAGGAAATGCCATTGGTTCACTCAGGATCTCAAGGCTGCACTACTGTCCAGGGATATACTCTGGAAAACTGCCCGCAAATCCCCAAAAGAGGAAGATTGGCACCTCTTTAGAACAGCCAGAAATTGCTGCACCAAACTGATTAGAGAAGCTAAAGCCTGCTATTACCAAGTAGAACTAGATACTGCAGCCAGTTGTCCCTCCAAATTCGGGGCCACAATCAAAGAACTGGCAGGGAGCCATGTCACAAAATATACTCCCTACAAAAATTACCTCTGACAATACAGTAATCAGTGACAAAAAGATACTACAGGCATTCAACATGCACTTCGCCACAGCAGGCTTAGCCTTGATAACTTCGCCTGCATTAGCCTCTACCCAACTTGACATGCGCCACCAAATGTTGGCTCCGTTAGTCAACATTTCTCATTCTCATCGGTTTCCCTCAAAGGAGTGGAAGACTTGATTCTCCACCTGGATACTAAGAAAAGTGCTGGCGCCAGATGCACTTGAACCATATTTTCTAAAAATAGCATGCCACGTATTGGCAGTGTCTATTACTCATTTAGTCAACCTATCCCTAACACAGGTACCCTCCCTCAAATATGGAAGATTGCACACATTATCCACTATTTAAATCTGGAGACCCTTGCGACCTTAATAACTATAGGCCAATTTCTCTCCTACGCACACTCTTGAAGCTACTGGAAAAAACAGTAAATGGCCAACTAAGATCCTTCATTGACAGAAAAATTACTAAACCCCCTTCAATCCGGTTTCAGAGCCAACCACAGTACAGTCTCGGCATTAGCTAAAGTAACCAACGACTGGCAACTGGAGTTGGAGCATAAAAAGTCAGTATGTGCTGTATTTCTTGACCTCAGCAAAGCATTTGACACAGTCGGCCACGACCTGCTCCTCGACTCACTAAAAACACTAGGATTGGATGCTACTTCTCTAAACTGGTTGTCTGAATATCTGACAGACAGATACCAGCAGGTGAAAGCGGATGGCAAACTATCTGCCCTAAAACTATTACAAAGAGGTGTTCCTCAGGGATCCACATTAGGTCCCCTTCTCTTCGCAGTGTATATCAACAACATTAATGAGGAAATCAAAGATACAAGTATTCACTTATTCGCAGATGACACAGTGCTGTACCTGAGTCGTCCCCCACCAAAAGAAGCTTGTACTGACCTACAAAAAGATTTCAACCTCCTGCAACTCCAACTAATCAATAAAAAACTGCTATTAAATGCTAAGAAAACTAAAGCCATGTTATTTTCCCCATAAACTACACAAGTGCTACTGACTCCTCCCCAACAACCACGATGCTGGGGAGTGCTTAAATACGTTCGAAATTCAGATATCTTGGGGTCTGGATCACTGTAAACTCTCCTTCATTGATCACCTGGAAGACTTGCTGAAAAATTAAAGGCAAAGACTTGGCCTTTTACAGGATAAGAAGACTTCTTACAACAGACACAAAGAAACGACTAGTCCAAGCCACATTCCTGTCCTTAATTGACTACGTAGACTTCATATACAGTAGCTGTGCGGCTTCCTATCTTGGAAAATTGGATACGCTCTACCACGGGCTATCGCTTCATTACCGACCTCCCTTCTCTACCCATCATTGCGCACTATGTGCACTCACGAGCTGTACTCACTTCACTTTAGGCGTAACTTTAATGCAGCACTCTGGATACTTAGAGCCCTCAGTGGCAAACTCCCTCAATAAATCGTCGACTGTCTGTCTGTGATTGTGCCCAGGAATTATTCCCTTAGAAGCTGCTCACAACTCTTGCTAAATATACCCAGGGCAGTCACACGAGTTGGGAGAGCCGACTTTGGATTCGCACTCCCATCAATATGGAATAAAACCCAAAAAATACTTAAGCTGAAAACCCCAGTAAATACCCTTTTGTTCAAAAGGCTTTACCGTGATGGCATTACGGAAATTGCAACTGCTTTACTAGACACTAACTAACCTCCCTCCCTCAAACGGTGGCCCGCAAACAGCGTCCCCCCCAGCTGAAATGTGTGCCTCTGCCTCTAGCATGCCCACCAACAGATCCACAGGATTTATTGCTGAACTCCCATATCTTATTCTTTGACCCTCTGAACAGCTGCAGCCTAATTCTAGCACATGCTACTGCACTGGGGGATAATTATTGTCTTTCGCCCCAAAATATATTCGGTTCCTCGTCCATCCAACACCTCCTTCTGCCCCAACCTCCAGGACCCTCCCAGTTATGCCCCTGCTACTATATTCCTCCTCTTGCACTTAGTACAATGGCAGCTTTTCTCCTCCATATGTCGCCGCATTTTGGGGCAAAAATCGCTTCGTCGCCTTTCGTATGGTCCTCCGCCCTCCCAATCCCTCACTCTGCTCTAACAATTGGGTCCTCTTTGCTTGTGCCCCTATTCCCCACCTCTCCCTACATTATGTGCTTGATATCTTCTATCTGGTATGCCTACCCTCTCCCTAACATTTCCCACTACAAAATGCAGTTTTTGGGCTTGGATCCATCACAAGTTCATTATCCACGACTCCTTGTAGTTCTGTGTTCAATCTATATTACCTGTAAATGTGCATTTTTACTATAATAGCAGCTGTTTTTACTGTTTGTACTATTGTAATTTGTCTTTCTGTATTATTACTGTAGGACCGCAGGTCCACATTGTAAATGAGCTTGCTCAATGGTGCCCGCCTGGATAAATATAGATATTACATACTAACATACTATTTGCCAGCAGATTAGGCCTTACTGTCTATCGAGTCTGCTCGAACCTCAGATCCCTAGTTGGGTGCCGAGGCCCTCCCCCCGCCTTGTGTTCCAGAAACCCCTCTCATCCATCCCTACCCCCCGGGACAGGCCATCATCTGATACATCCACTTTCTGTGTCTGTCCCACCCTCTCTTGAAGCCCTCCACTGTGGATCTCTGAACCAGCTCGCCAGGCAGTGCATTCCAAGGGTCCACCACCCTCTCAGTGAAAAACCTCCTCCTCTTTCCCCCCTCACCCTTCCAGCTTCAAACCATGCCCGCTGGTGATACCTCCCTGCTTTAGTCTAAAGATCCCCTCTATGTTTACCCTATTTATTCCCTTGAGGTACTTGAAGACCTCAATCATGTTCCAACCTGTCTCTCCTCTCCTCCAATGAAAACAGGCAGAGCTCCTCAAGTCTGTCCTCATACGTCAAATCCTCTAGCCCTCGTATCATCTTAGTTGCCCTCCTCTGTACCCTCTCCAGGAGCTGTATGTCCCTCTTCAAGTGTGGTCTCCAGTACTGTACACAGTACTCAAGGTGTGGTCTAACCAGTCCGTTGTACAGCGGCAGAATCACTTCCTTGCTCATAGAGGTGATCCCTCTTACGATGCATCCCAGCATCCTGTTTGCCTTGCTAGCCACTCTCCTGCACTGCTCAGAGTTATTCATACATGCATCCACCATGACCCCTAGGTCTTTTTCCCCTATTGAGGCCTCCAGCGCCTCCCCTCCCAGGGTGTACCTATGTTTAGGGTTTCCCCTCCCAAGATGTAACACCTTGCACTTGGTGATATTGAAATTTAATTTCCATGTGTGAGCCCAGCTTTCCAGGGTGTCCAGGTCCCCTTGCAGGGCCAACCTCCCCTCTTCTCCCTCAACTACTGCTCCCATCTTGGAGTCATCAGCGAAGAGACTTGTTTCACACTCTATACCCTCCCTGATGTCCGATATGTATGCATTAAACCGGATCGGACCCAGGACCGAGCCCTGTGGTACCCCACTACCAACCTCTCTAGGGTTCGAGAGCTCCCCACAGACCACTACTCTCTGGGTGCGTCCAGCTAGCCAGTTTTCAATCCATCTGACCGTCAAAGGGCCTACTCCCAACCCCATCAGTTTCTCCAGCAGACCATTGTGGGGGACAGAGTCAAACGCCTTGCTGAAGTCCAAGAATAATACATCCACAGGCTTTCCCTGTCCAGTTCTGATGTTACCCATTCGTAGAACTCCACAAGATTGGTTTGACATGATCTGCTTGGCACAAACCCATGTTGCCGACTATCCAGACCTCCCACCTCCTCCAAGTACACCCCCAATCGTTCCTTTAGTATACTCTCCATTAATTTTCCCATCACCGAGGTCAAACTAATGGGTCTATAGTTACCTGGTACTTCCCTCGACCCCCCTTTATGGATTGGCACCACTTGTGCCTCTCGCCAATCCCTAGGTACCCTCCCTGTCTCAAGTGACCTGTTGAAGAGCTCCACCAGGGGTGCAGCCAGTATGTCCACCAGTTCCCATAGTACTCTCGGATGAATGCCATCCGGCCCAGGAGATCTGTCTTTCTTTAGGGCCTTGAGGGCTAACCACACCCTTTTGGCGGAGATAGCATCATCCGTCCCCTCCACCTTACTGGCCTTTTTATCCTTATCCTGATGTGACACCCCTTGGGTACCTCTCCCTGCCTCTTGCTCCATTTCTGTTGCTCCCCTGATCCCACTCACTGCCGCTTTTATCCCCATCGTGCTTTGCTTTGTAGATATCCCATCCCCCTCCCTAGTGAACACAGAGGCAAAGTACTCGTTAAATACCTCTGCCTGGTCCCTCGCCTCTTCCACCCACCCTCCTACTGATCTCAATCTGCTGAGATGGCCCTTAGTTTTTCTCCGCTCCCCAGTGTACCGAAGAACCCCTTTTCCCCTCCATGTATCCCCTGTGCCAGCCGCTGCTCTTTACTGGACTTTGCTCCCTCACCATCCGGGTAACATTTCTAGATGCAAGATGGTACATTTCCTTATCCCTATCCTTCTTGTGGTTTTATATTTTTGTAGGCTGCCTTCTTTTCTCTGACCGCTACCTGAACCTCACTGGACCACCTGCATGGTTTATGTGACCTTGCTCCCTTACGTTTCACCTTAGCGCAGGTCCTGACTACCTCATGAAGTCCCTGTTTTATGACCTCCCATCTCCTTTCCACATTTGTCATTGATGTAATCCCCTTCAAGTGATCCTTGAGAATATTTCCCATGCCCACAAAATCTGCCCCCCTGAAGTCCACTGCCAGTGTCCTAGATCTCACCCCCCCTCCCCCATGCTTATTTGAAACCAGACAGTATTGTGGTCGCTCCCAGTCAGGGGATCCTCTACAACCAGGTCCCTTACCAGATCCCCATCTGCCAGAACCACGTCCAGGACATGCCCCTTTACTGGCTCCATCACATGCTGTGTTAAGAACACATCCTGGAAGCGCCCAGCAGCCCTCTGCTCCTTGGCCACCTTAGAGGACATGGTTCCCCAGTTTGTACCTGGCATATTAAGGTCCCCATCAACACCACTCCTTCCCCTTTTTGTCCACACTGGACAATGATGTTGTCCAGCAAACCATCCTCCAGAACATCACCCATGCCGGGGGGGGCCTATATGCTACACCCAGCTTGACCTTATCTCCTGCTGGGGATCGTAAGGTGACCCATAAGTCCTCCACGTTTCCCTCTGCCTCTTCTGCCTTAGCAATTTCTATGTCATCTCTAATGAACATAGCCACTCCACCCCCATCTGCCCTCCTTTCTATCCTTCCTAAGCATAATGCACCCCCGATTGATTGATTGACAAGAACCAAAGAGTTGTGTTATGATGTTGGAGGGGTAGATTCAGGTGAGATGTGAAGAAGTACTGTTTTTTACAGAAAGAATGGTGGATTCCTGGAGCAGCCTACCAACCGATGTGGTGGGGGAGAGAACAGTGGTGGGGTTCAAGAATGCATGGGATAGGCTTAAGGAAATCTTAGTGGAAAGGAATGGGGGCAGGGAGAAGAACTGAGATCAGGTAGGGTCTATGTAGATACTGTATGCTGGGAACAATGGACAGACTCAAGTGCCAAGCGGTTCTTATCTGCTGACAGATTCTATGTTTCTGTGGCGGGATAAACCACCCGTGAGGGTTTAAGGCTCACTCCACCAGACAAACTAGTGCCTCTGTTGCTACTACAAAGTACACATCCATTTCTGAAATATGTAGGGCTGCTTCCTGGTCCAGATAGCACACATTCACATCCTAGTACAGCAGTGACTTGCTCTGTCATAACGATGCAGCTTTTGGGTCCTCTGCCGAGTCCAGTGAACTGAATCTAGGTAGTTAGAAATAGAAGTTACTTGCAGCTATAGTTCTTGTGATTTTAAGCATTGCTCAGTGGAAGAGTGCTGAAGTGTGGATGTGCACTGAATACTAATAGTAGAACTGATTATGAGTAACCATCAGATACTTTTTCTAAGCAACATCTAGGACTACATTATTGTGGTTGCCTTATGCGAGTTTAATTTCTTTTTTTCTTTAGATTTGCTGACAATGGAATTGGATTAACATTTGCTAGGTAAGTGTGCCTTTGATTATTAAAGTATATGTAACAGACTAAATTACATATCTTTAATTCCCTGGAGTACATGTTTCTCATATGTTCGCATTCGCATTGACATTTGCCACAGTCGTGAAAGAGACTTGAAACTATCTTGTACGTAAGAGAATGCATAAAAGCCACAAAGGTGCAGGGTAGACAGGGAAATCGAGGCACTGTGGGTTACCCTTGAGCCAGGCAATGGCATAGCAATCCGCACAGGGGTGATCTACAGACCACCTGCACAGGGGGAGGAAAGGGATAGAGACCTCGTAGATCAAAGTCACAAGATGGCAACAAAGAGTGAAGTATTACTGCTGGGTGATCTCAATATCCCAGATGTGGATTGGACGATACCAGTAGCTGCTTTATTCAGGAGCTGTGACAACCTGGATTCCCTACAGGGGGCAGGCCACAGACAGCTAGTGAGGGATCCCACCAGGGACAGGGAGGTTTCAGACCTTGTACTGACCAACAGGGACAGAGTCATTGATGTCCAGGTGGAAGGTCAGCTAGGATCCAGTAACCACCACATAGTGTGGTTTAGCATGGAGACAGAGATGCAAGCTAGTCCCACTAAGAAAAGGGTATTCGATTTCCGGAGGGCAGACTTCACTGAAATGGGTAGATGTATCAGAGTAGCCCTGGAGAAGGAGGAGATAAGAAGGTGAGTGGAGGAGCAGTGGGGGCAACTAAAGGGCGCCATAGTGGAAGTGACAAACCAATGTATCATGTTGGGGTCCAAAAGGAAGAGAAGGAGGAAACCACTATGGTTCTCAAAAGAGGTAGCCGACAAAGTGAGGGCTAAAAGGGTTAATTTCAGGAAGTACTGTATAAGGAGACTCAAAGGATGGAGGACAGGGAGGTGTACCTTGAGTGTCTGAAGGAAGTGGGGGAAGGCTGTTAGGAGCACAAATGCATGGACTGAGGAGGGATTAGCGCAGACAGTGAAGAAAGAGGACAAGACATTCTATAGGTACATCAGTAATAGAAGAAAAAACAGGGGAAGGATAGTAAGGCTCAAAGGGGATGAAGGATAATGTAAGGAGAGAGACCTGGAGAAGATGGAAATACTGAATAAATACTTCTATTCTGTATTCACAGAAGAGGGGCAGGGACAGGGACCACAGCTGGGCAACAGATGCAAAGGGGGGGGGGAAGAGGTGGATGCCTGTCCATTCACAGTGGAGAGGGTCCTTGAAGAGCTCGCAAAACTGAAGGTGGACAAAGCTGTGGGGCCAGATGGCATACACCCGAGGATATTAAAGGAGCTGCAAAGTGAACTAGCAGCGCCTCTAGCAGCCTTGTTCACAGAGTCACTCAACACAAGAGCGGTTCCAGAGGACTGGAAGGGGGCACATGTAGTCCCTCTACACAAAAGCGGTAGTAGGGAGAAGGCAGGAAACTACAGGCCAGTCAGCCTCACGTCAGTGGTGGGAAAGATCATGGAGGCACTGCTGAAAAAAAGAATAGTGGCACACCTAGAAGCAGACAGTGCTCAGTATCCAAGGCAACATCGATTCACAGCAGGAAGGTCTTGTTAAATGAATCTTATAGATTTTTTTGATTGGGTGATGAAGGAAGTACGGGTGGGGGTTGGACATCGCCTACTTTGATTTCGGCAAAGCCTTCGACACTGTCCCACACAAAAAGGCTGCTAAACAAGATGGGTAGTCTGGGCATGGGGCATAAGGAGGTAGACTGGGTTAAAAGCTGGCTAACGGACAGGAGGCAGAGGGTGGTAAGTGGGATCCATTCCGGAGAGAGGGGGATGACCAGCGGGGTACCACAGGGATCAGTCCTTGGACCAGTCCTGTTCAATGTCTTCATAAGTGATATTGCGGAAGGGTTGGAGGGTAAGGTCTGCCTGTTTGCAGATGACACCAAGATCTGCAACAGGGTGGATACTCCAGAAGGGGTGGAGAAAATGAGGAGGGACCTGGGGAAGCTTGAAAAATTGTCTGAGGTGTGGCAACTGAGGTTCAATGCAAAGAAGTGCAAAATAATGCACCTGGGAAAAGAGAAACCTGGAGAAAGATACAGGATGGGGAAGGGAGGTGCTGATGATCACCAAAGAGGAAAGGGACCTGGGGGTTATTTCAGTTAATCTAAATGTGTCAAAGTAGAGCACAAAGGCTGCTGGGAGGACCAGTGGCATGCTGGGATGCATAGGCAGAGGTATCACTAGCAGAAGTGGGAGATGGTGATGCCATTGTATAAAACACTAGTGAATCCTCACCTAGAGTACTGTGTACAATTCTGGAGGCCACACCTTCGCAAGGACATCATCAGGGTGGAGGCAGTCCAGAGAAGGGAGACCAAGATGGTACAGGGCTTGCAACACAGAACATATGAGGAGAGATTAAAGGACCTCAGTATGTACTTACTGGAGGAAAGGAGGGAGTGAGGGGACATGACAGAAACATTCAAGTACCTCAAGGGCATAAACAGGGTGCAGGGGGGAGTCATCTTCTTCCAATGTAGGAGTACAAGAACAAGGGGGCATGATATGAAATTGGAGGGGGGCAGGTTAAGAGGAAATGTGAGGAAGTTTTTCTTCACAGAGATGGCGGTGGACACATGGAATAGTCTGCTACAAGAGGTGGAGAGAGCGAGCACAGTGGGGTTTTTAAACATGCCTGGGACAGGAACCAAGGGTACCTTGAGGTGGGAAGAAGTGATGGAAAGCGACTGGCCAGATAGGGTCAGAAGCCGCAAACAAGTATAGTGCTCATGGGCAGATTGGATGGGCATAGCAGTCCTTATCTGCCGACAATTTCTATGTTTCGATGAGTGAAATACTGATACAGTGTCTCCGAGGTTTTCTTTTTAAAAGGCCTTGCTCTAATTAAAACAAACAATCTGGGCCTGTGAGTGAATGGATTTAGACTAGCTAGGACCGTTAGCTTGAACTGATACTACGTGTAACACCTCCAGCAGCAACGTATTTATTTTACCCTTCTGTAGTTCAGCAACAGACTCTGATGTCCTCCCAGCTAGGAGAGACTTGTACTGAAACATCTGTGAGCTTCTGTAGCAGTTAACTGTTAATGTGTTCACCTGTGTTTAGTGATGAACAGCTGGTCAAACAGGGCAAAATTGGCTGTCAACAGTTTTTCCTTCCCTCTGTTGGAGGGACTCCATTTACCTCATCAAGGCAGAGGGCAATTCCTGCCTGCTCGATGTAATTTAAGTTTTGGCATTGACCGCACTAGCTCAGTGCACAAGTACAGTCTGCTTGACTACTGCCATATGTTTGACTGTCTGAGAGAACATAAAGGTTAATGTATAGTATAGTGTAGATTCTTTAGGTCACATAATTATATCAATGTGGCATCTGGGGAAAAGAGTATTACTAAATATACTTGTTTATAAGTCAAACTGTTGGCACTGTTTAATCCTCTGCTTTGATGTGTATAGTGATGGAAGCTTCCCAAAGGACGAAGGGGCAAGTCAGACAGTCTTGGAATCCTTATTCATTGGAGAGAGCCGAAACTATGGTTTTCATGGAGGCCAGAACAAATACTTTGGCATCGGAGGGCTGGACAATAAAAACCGTACTTTGCCCAGAAACAAGTGAGTGTTAATAGGTGTTGATGCTGCAGAGATTCCCCAGATCAGCAGTATGGGTATCTTCTCTGCAAAGTACACGAGAGTACATAAACAAAGAGCAAAATTCTGAACATGCTGGGCACTGCATGTTGCAGTGGTTTGTGTTGAGGTGGGCTTTCACAGGTGCTGTTGAGGTGTTAATTAAATGTGTGCCCCATTAAAATAAAACAGAAAGGAGGGGGTAAAAAGAGAGTTCTTAAATCCTCCAGGCTTTGGCAACACATCCCTGTTTGTGCAGCTGGAGAAGTGTTCTACCCTTGCTAAGGCTCAATTGTACTCACAGTGTGCCATTCGGAGAACATTGCTACAAACTGGTGATGCTGTCCCATGCCAGCATGGTCTCTGAAGGCCCTTTATAAAATACAAACTGCAGTATTTTTTTTATAACTTGAATATACTTTTATTGATTCATAGAATAAACAAACTGCAGTATTAAAGAGCTTTTGAGACCCTATTTTTAATCTGGTTTCTGGTGTGCAGCACTTGCATCGAGTCTGTTAAACTCATCATAACATCCATCAGACTGCTTTCAGCACTCCTACATTATCTGGACTATTCATGCACTTTGCATACTGTAGGTATCCCATTCATTTTGAAAAACAACTTGAGTGTGAAATAGAAAAATCATGTTTTAAGTGTTTCCCTATGCAAAAGATTGCATGATTCAAATTGTTGTATTGGTCATTTGACGAAACAATGGGTTTAGTACCAAGGGAAAATTAAGAAAAAATGTATATGTATAAAATGTCTTGTTTGGAAAATGCATTTTGTCTTTAAGAGTGAATGGGCAGGACCATAAATCACTAATGACAGAGCCATGATTGAGTTATGAAAGTCCTGCCGCCTCATAAGTGATGAGAACATGCATATTTTGAGTCTGACCATTACATATTTAATATATACAACGTCAGTTTACTAGTTACAGCCTTTAAGCCTACTGCTTGTTTGAAGATTGAGCTCTTTGTCATTTCAACTGTTGGCTTAGCTGTGCAAGACAAATGTGATATCATCAACATTGCGAAAGCTGCTCTGATTGGTTCAGTACTCCACTGTGATGAAATTAACATTCAGTATATCAGTTATCACAAAACTAACAACAAGATCTGATGATGTGGCTTTGAAAATAATACAGGATTTGGTTTGAGCCTATACGGGAGGCTATTCAGGACATACTGAATCCAAATCAGTTCAGACATTTAAGAGGAAGTTCCACAACCCACTGTTTAATTCAGTCTAACTGGGTAAGGCCCACTGGGCACAACACCTGTTTTTAGGGGTGACCCAGGAGCACTGGGGAGGTTGAGACTTTCTCATCGTCACACAGTATGCAAGTGGAGGTTATGGAAATCAAACCCAGTTCTACTGGAAGTACTAGGCTCACTCACAGCTCATTACTAGGCTATACCGCTAGCCATGTTGGTGCATGAAATTCATGTGACCACTGAGCAAGGATGCCCCACTGATCTGGTGTTGGCGGGCTTCAGTAAAGCCTTTGATGGAATCTTTCATATCCAAACACCTATATAAAAAATGGATTGCTGACACGCAAAAAGATCCGATTCTAGGTGAATACCATGCCAAAATAACGCTGAATTCAAATTTAATGTGAAAAACGCCTAAAACACATGTCAGCAATCTATTTTT
This sequence comes from Neoceratodus forsteri, assembly GCA_016271365.2. Taxonomy (NCBI): domain Eukaryota; kingdom Metazoa; phylum Chordata; order Ceratodontiformes; family Ceratodontidae; genus Neoceratodus; species Neoceratodus forsteri. The sequence continues at coordinate 1,481,871,063 of CM057453.1, read as the reverse complement.
TATATAGGTGTTTGGATATTTACCGGTGCAAAACGTTGTTGCCACGCTTGTTTACACCAACTTTGTGATTTTGCATAATATACAAAAGGAGACTCAGGACCCTGGCTACTTCTGCAACAGTTTTTTATTTTCATACCTGCACTTCATCTGCACGTTGGGTGAGATCTTTGCCATTTATTGTGAGTTTTAGCATGTTTTTTTGCAACTGCTAATTACTGTAGTAAAAAGATTGATTAGTGCTGACCCCTTTGCATTTTTTGGATTTAACAAACACTTATTCAGCTCCGGGGTATGAGTACACTATCCCATGTATAAAAACCTTTTTTGAGAGCCCCCTGTTCCTCCCAGGAAGTCTTGAGAGGTGCTTTTGTTTTTCATGTCCAACAAAAGGTGTTAAATGCCTCTTTTGTGGGTCACAAACTTTTTGGTGCACATGTGCAGGACATAATTAATGAGCTACAGGCTTCTGGTAGGGCCAATCGGTCTGTCCACTCCTTATGTCATACCCAGTCCAGGAGTAGGCCACAGTCCTCCTTTTGGACGCCCTCCCACAGATTGGGTGCTGGAGGTAAACTTAAGGATAAATGCAGAGCCATCTCAGCCTTGCCTGCTCCCTCTTCCTCTGCCGGCCTCTCAGCCAATCAACCCAAAGGCGGCAGTGCAGCTCCTGCCACTGGTTCAACCTCTGTCTGACTACTTGCAGGACCCTTCTCCTCCTCCTCCCTTGAGTCAGGAGGTGGTGGTCAGAGGCAGGTTTTCCCTCCATTTTCCCCGATGGACAGCCATCTAACAGATGCTTGGATCCTGCAGATAATCAAACAGGGACATTCCCTCAAACTTCTACAGCAGCCTCCAGATGTTCCCCCAGTCCCCCTGTTTTGCCCTCCAGACCACACACAGTTACACCGGGAGGAGGTCCTCACCTTGCTGCGCAAACAGGCCATACAACCAGTGCCCAGGTGGCAAAGGAACAAGGGGTTCTGTTCCAGGTTCTTCCTGTTTCCCAAGAGAACAGTGGACTTGAGGCCCATTCTTGATCTCAAGGAACTGAACCTTTTTATCCAGTACAAAAGGTTCTGGGTGGTCATTTTGCACGGTCTTCTCCCGCTGCTCAAGCAGAGTGACTGGCTATGCTCACTCGAAATGCAGGATGCCTATCTGCATATCATGGTTTGCGCCCCTCACAGGTGTTACCTGTGGGTTCTATTCCAGGGAGAGTATTACCAGTTCAGGGTATTGCCCTTTGGCTTATCCTCTGCACCATGGTTTTTACCAAGTGCTTAGCAACTGTGGCAGCAGCCCTGCAGCACGAATGCCTCTATGTGTTCCTATATCTGGATGACTGGTTACTGAAAGCCTAGTCCAGAGAGCTCTTGTTGTTCACTCTGGAAAGCACCCTGCAGTTGTTTCACTCGTCGGGCATCACAGTCTATCGACCCGAGTCTGTGCTGACCTCTTCTCAGAGATTACAATACATAGGGGCAGTCCTGGACTCTACTCAGGGCAAGGCCTTCCTTCCTCAAGACAGGCAGACTGCCTTATTGCCCAGGCCTAGGAGGTGACTCAGAGCTGGCAGGTTCCAGCCAGAACTTTCCTCTGGCTCCTAGGCTTCATGGCAGCGGGCATTGTGATGGTCCCTCTGGTCAGGTTACACATAAGAATTCCAGAGTGGACCATCAGGGTTCAATTGAATCAGCATTCAGGTGATCTAGAGCTGCTGGTCCTTATCTCCTCACCAGTTCGCACAGTGCTTCACTGGTGGATGAACCCGGCCAGTCTCTCAAAGGGAGTTCCCTTTCTCATCCCCACCCCTCAACAGATCCTAACTATGGATGCTTCGGATCAGGGTTGGGGGGGGTCCATCTAGGCCCCTGTCAGACCCAGGGCCTCTGGTCCCACGGGGAGACCCACCTCCGCATAAATGTTGTAGAAATGAGGGCAATTCTGTATGCCTTCCAGAACCATCTCTCCCCGGGTCCTCCGTTGGTGCAGTCAGACAATCTCGGTGTAGTGTATTACATCAACAAGCAAGGGGGTGACCCATTCCTGTCATCTGTGTTGGGAAGCAATGAGGGTCTGGTACTAGGCTCTAGATCACGGTCTAGAACTGTCAGCTGTCCATGTGCCAGGCACCCAAAATGCCTTGGTGGACAGCTTCAGCCGGTCATAGTCCAAAGTGCACGAGTGGGAACTGCTGTCCTCTGTTGCAGAAGACCTGTTTGACAGGTGGGGTCGCCCAGAGTTGGACCTTTATGCATCCCCAGTCTAATGCAAAACTGCTGCTTTTCTGCTCGTTAGATCCAGGGCCTGGAGTTTTCTGGTGAGACACGTTGTCCCTCTCCTGGAAGGGAAGGTTTCTTTACATATCCCCTCCGTTCCCTCTAATCCAGAGGGTTCTCATCAAACTACAGATAGAGGGCAGCACACTGAGTCTAGTGGCACCATTTTGGCTGTGGCAGATATGGTTTCCATTACTGCAACAATTGGCTGTGGAACCTCCAGTTCCCCTGCTCCTTTTCCGGGACTGTTGACACAGGCGCAGGGGACCCTGGTCCATCCAGACCTCAAGTCCCTCCATCTGCATGCATGGCTCCTGAGTACATAGCCATTGCTCGGTTCAGAGTGTCTCAGAAGGTGGCTGATGTTCTGGTGTCTGCCAGAAAACCCTCCACCAGGGCACCTTATTCTATGAAGTGGAAGTGGTTTGCTATCTGGGCCGCTTCTCACCAACTGGACCCTTTGACCTGCTGGAGTACTCCTGACTGTCTAATGCTAGTCTCAAATACTCCTTCCTTAAAGTGCACCTGTCTGCCTTATCTGTCTTCCATGTACCCATCGATGGCCTTATGGTGGCACAGCTGGATGTGGCCCGTACTTTTCTGAGAGGCATTTTCCACTTGAAGCCTCCCATCCATAACCCGGTTTCGACTTAGAACCTTAATTTTGTTTTAGGGAAGCTGACCCTGCTTTCTTTTGAGCCAGCTGCATCTTGCGAGCTACGCTTTCTGTCATGGAAAGCGTTATTTTTAGTTGCCATTACTTCTCCTTGAAGAATTTCAGAGCTACAGTCTCTTGTGTGAGCAGCCTTATTTGATATTCTACAAAGACAAGGTCTCTTTGCATACTAATCCTAAGTTTCTTCCTAAAGAGGTGTCTGAATTTACCCTCAACCAGTCCATCCGCCTGCCTGGTTATTATCCGGAGTATGTCAGTCCAGAGGAAGCATTCAGGGTGCTCCAGTTTCAAAATGGTGCTTGTCCAGATGGTTGGCCGACTGTATTATGTTTTGTTACAGGAAGTACGGTAAGGAACTTCCTGGGGTTGTCAAGGGCCATTTCCACCAGGGGCATGGCCACTTCAGTTGTCTGTTTCAGAGGTGTGTCTGCGGATGAGGTTTGCGCTGCTGCCACTTGGAGTACTGTCCACACTTTCACCAAGCACTACAGTCTGGACATTGCATCCCGAGGAAGGGCAGGCTTTGGCCTTGTTGTGCTTCAGGGCCTTCTCTCTTAATGTCACCCAGACTGTCCTTGTTCACAGCACTGCTTGGGACTCATTCCATAGGTGTGACCTTATGACAGATATCCCTGAAAAAGATAGAACAATTAAATAAGAACTTTCTGTAACAGTAGATCTTTGAGTAAATCTCTGTCATCCGGTCATGTCGTCCCACCCTCCATGCCCCTTTTCTTTCTCACTCTCTCTCGGTCTCCAGCTTGGCTGTCCTGTTGCCCCAGCCTTTTTGCTTGCTGGGCACCTTTTTTCTCTCTCTCTCCTCAGTTCCCTAGTGGGACTCCTTTCTCTCATGGCCTCTGGCTAGGGAAAGAACTGAGGAGGTAGCAGGGCTGTTCATTCTTTTATTGGGCAAGAGACATCAGAGCCTGACGTTGGCGTGGGCGGTCTCCTAGTAGACTGCTGCAGAAAAGCTTCTGTGGGATCCTAGTGCCTAGTCGCTAAGTTCCATAGGTGTGATCTGACAGACATTCCCTCAAAAATCTACTGTTATGTTAAGTTCTTATGTAACTGTTCTTTCCCTCCAGTTGAATCTAAACAAAGTATTGTTATGGACAGAAACTAATAAAGTGATGATAAATTAAAGTAAGGCCATTGTTATGAGAATTAATTTCATGAACGGAAATCCAAATGACATGAAACTGCACATTAATAATGCACAAATAACTGTGGCAACTGAAGCAAAATTGCTGGGGATTGTTTTATTTATTTATTTAGAACTAGGAAAATACCTTTGAGTAGGAGCTCATTTACAGAGGTTCCACGTCAGTAATAAGACATGAACATACATAGCGTAAACACTGTGAAAGAGTAACAAATTGTGGAAAATTAAGCAAACATTGTATGAGATACAGAACCATGGGTATCAGGGAGAAGATAGACAGGGGGAAGGCAATGAGATACAGTAGCTAAGAGTACAGATAATAAGGATTCTTATGACTTTTTAGGCAAGAGAGGAAGCCATGGACTTGGGGGCAGGCGAGAATAGATAGCAAGCAGAGGTATTAAATAGAAAGAGGGGAAACTATGCTAAACGTAGCTGATGCTGAGGGAGTCAGGAAAAGGGGTGGGACGACGAGGAGCAGCTCTAACAAGCCTTGTCATAGAACAGGTAAATAAAGGGGCCAGAGTCAGAGGGAGGGGGGCAGGCAGAGAGGGGGGGTAACCTATTAGAGGGGAAAAAGCTCCCCGGGGAATACGGGACGACAAGTGCAGGGAGTCTTAGGCGAAGTGCTGGGCGAGTACCAGGGTTGGAAAAGCTGACAGTGGAGAGCATTAGGGACTGCAATTGCACTTATTATTCAAACAACATGAAGTCTTGCTATATTATAGACATTAGCAGTTTGTTCCAGCTCTAGAACTGCCCCGGAGTGAAATGGTTAAAACCATTCCAAAATAGAATTTTGGCACGAGAGCAGCTCTATCTGTGTCATTTCAACCTTGAACTGTCAGATTCTTTACTCCGCCTCAGTGAACAGTCACTCCGGAGATTTCTCCTTCTGCTCGGTTCATTTCTCGGTTTAAAAAGTGTTTTCTCGGTTGGATTTAACGAGAATAGTTTTATTTAACCGCAAAACCGTTCGGTTCAAGCTCTATCTGTGGTAACGTAAGTAAATGAAGGTTTTGTCTGTGTGGAACTTGTAAGTTATCGGTTCGGTTTTGAACCGATCAGTGGGTTAAAACTCATTTAAAACTAAAAGTTACTATTTTAGAGTGCGGTTCAGTTCTTATCGGTTCTAAAAAACAGATTTATTACGTTTTTTCCAATACCCGTGACACGGTTAGGAACCGATAAGGGTGTCTTGCCTGGCACTGCCATTAAAGGGCAAGTTTTGGTTAGGCTGGCATTATGTCTGAGAAACCCAAAAGAAAACCGGGCCCACTGGGTTTCAACACTGTGATGTTTGGGGAAGTCTTTGCCAAGGCTGACCCACACACCACATGTGTTTATTGTCTGAGGTTTGACCACCTCCAGTCAGACTGCCAGGTATGTAAGAATTTCCTGCAGCCACCCTGGAAAAAGATTGGGCAGGCTCAGGGAATGAGAGCCAAAAAGTCCGCTGACCGGATGGCCAGCCGGTTCGGTGCCAACCGAACCAGAGGAGTCCCTCTGACCAGGGCCAGACTTCCTCGGGCAAAGAAAAGCTGGTTCTGAGGAACCAATTCCAGTGAAGAAAACAAGAAAATCAGCAGGTCTGAGTCCAAATTCCTTCTCCAACTGCTGCAGAGATAGCAAAAGCCATACAAATTGTCCAGTCACTGTCTCAGGGTCCGTCCGAACCACCACTATTTGGTAAAAGGTCGGTTTGTCCGGTCCCAGTGGTTCAGGATTATGATATTGAGGAATTTTATGAACCAGAGGAGGGGGAGGAGGATTATGAACAGTATGAATATGGCTGGGAAGGTCTGGGTGTGCCCATTGAACCGGACATCTCCCCAGACAGACCTTTAGAATCTCCCCCTATGCTGTCTGAGTCCCCATCTCATTTTATGTTTTATAAAAAAGTTGCTGAAACCTTCCAGCTTCCTTTAGAAGAGGCTGTGGATGAGCAAGAGGAGCCTGATTTTGTAGAAATGATGGATATTCCAGAGTCTAGGAGATTGTCTATTCCTTTACATAAGTCTTTTAGGAAACAAACAATTAAAAATTTAAAAGCTCCTAATTCTGTGCCTCCTGTAGATAAAAAGATGGACAGAAGGTATACATTGTCAGGCCCTGATACAGAATTCCTTTCTCAGCAATGCAGTCATGTTGAGGTAGTTCAGGCTGCTGCCTGTGATAAAGCTAATATTCCCTTGGCTTCACATCCTCCTGACAAGGATTCCAGGAAGATTGATGCCATGGCAAAAAAAACAGTATATGGCAGCCTCTCTGGGACTCAGGCAAGCAAATTATATGGCTTATGTAGCTAGGTATCAGAAATCTAGATGGGATACTGTTATGCAGTTGGCCAAGCAGGCCCATGGCCAGCTGGCTAGTGAACTAGAACAGGTGGCTGCTGATGGCATTGAAGCCTCTAGGTTCAGTTTCATGCTGCTGTGGATGTTAATGATGTTTCCTCTAGGGTCATGGCCACATCTGTAGCTTTTGTAGGTTGGCCTGGCTCAGGTGTACTAGTTTGTCACAGGATACCCAGACTAAGGCTATGGATTTTCCTGTGGTGGGAAATTCTCTGTTTGGAGAGCAGACAGAGAATTACATGAAGAAGATGGATGAATATGGGACTACTTACAAGAGTGCCCAGGCTAAGGAGCGGCAAGCCACTCCTCAAAGGCATGCCCCCAGGGGTAGGGGTAGGCCTTTTCACAGGCCTTTCTACCAGACTCAGGCCTCCTCTGCCTATGCTCAGAGGGGCTTCTTCAGAGGCAGGGGCAGACGAGGGGTGGGCAGACCTGCTCCCACCCCCCAGCCTAAAGCTCCTGCGAAACAGGCACCCTGATGGGGTGCCCAGGGCCGATTCTCCTGTACCAGTGGGGGGCAGGCTGGCTTACTTCAGTCAGAATTGGGCTTCTTTAACCTCAGACAAGTGGGCTCTGGAAGTAGTATGCCAGGGTCTGGTTCTCAGCTTCAAAAAGTTTCCCAAGTTGAGAAGCAGACTTTTTCTACCTGTAAGTGCTTCAGAGACCCTCACTCTGGAAACAGAGGTCTCATCCCTGTTAGCTCTCAGAGCAGTAGAAAAGGGTTCCTCCCTGCATCAGGGCAGGGGTCTGTATTCAGATACTTCCTTACCCCAAAAACAGGAGAATGGCGGCCTATTTTAGATCTCAGATATCTGAACAAGCATCTTTTGAAACCAAAGTTCAAAATGGTAACTCTGGCAATGATTTTACCTTCCCTAAGGCCAGGGGACTGGCTAGCCTCCCTGGACCTCAAGGATGCCTATTTCCATGTCCTAATCAGAAGATCCCATCGAAAGTACCTCAGATTCGAACTGCCCTCAGGTCATTACCAGTTCAGAGCAATGCCCTTCGGCCTTACCTCTGCTCCAAGGGTATTCACAAAGTGTCTAGCAGTGGCAGTGGCCCACTTAAGGAGGCAGAGGATTGCTGTTTTTCCCTATCTAGAGCGACTGGCTCATTGTAGGCCAGTCCCCAGAACAGGTAAAATCTCACCTGCAGGTCACCCAGCAGCTTCTCACCTCCTAGGTTTTCTGCTAAACCTACAAAGTCGGTTCTGGAACCAGTCCAGTTACTCACCTTTATAGGGGCAGAATTGGACACAAAGCTAGCCAGGGCCTTTCTTCCCCAGAAAGGGTAAGGAATTTAGTGGCTCTGGCCTCTTCCTTCACTCTGCAGGTCTCTCGACCAGCAAGACACTTTCTGCAGCTCCTGGGGCACATGGCTGCATCCACAGCTGTTGTGCAGGAGCCAGATTTCAGATGAGACATTCAGTTTCACTTGAGAACCTTTTGGTCTCAGAGAAGAGACCCCTTTCCAAGTTGGTCCCAGTGACTCGAACCTTGATCCTAGCTCTCCAGTGGTGGCAGGATCAGAGCAATTAAGAGCGGGGTCCCCTCATTTCCCTTCTCACGACTTGACTCTCACTACAGATGCTTCCCTTCTGGGTTGGGAGCCCACATGGGCGACCTTTCCACTCAGGAGTTTGGTCCCCAGGAATCTCTGTTCCACATCAGTTTGCTGGAACTCAGAGCTGTCTTTTAGCTCTTCAAGCTTTTTCTGCATCTGTCCACGACAAGGTGATACAAGTCAGAACAGACAACACCACAACAATGTGGTACATCAACAAACAGGGGCACTCGGTCTCGGCCTTGTGCACCGAGGCAATGAAGTTGTGGTCTCTGGCCTATTCCTGAACACTTCCATAGCAGTTCATCTTCCAGGGAAGGACAGTGTCCTAGCGGATGCCCTCAGCAGGATTTCCCAGGGCCATCACGAATGGTCCCTGGATCCTCAAGTGCTGGGGATAGATTTTGCCAGGTGGGGCATCCCTCAGATGGATCTTTTTGCAGCCCCAGACAATCACAAGCTTCCTCTGTTCTGTTGCAGGCCTCCAGTGCTGGGCTCAGTTCCCGTGGATGCCCTTCTTCTGGATTGGGAGGTGAAGTTCCTCTATGCTTTCCCCCCCTTTCCTCTCCTATTCAAAGTACTAGTCAAAATCAGATCTCAGCCTTGCAGGGTGATTCTGATTGCCCCGGATTGGGCCAGGCAGCCCTGGTACCACTCCTTCTGTCTCTGACAGTCCATCTTCCCTGTGCCTCCCCAGGAATCACAATCTGTTGACTTGTGCCCAGGGAAGGGTTTGGTATCCGGACCTCAATCCCTCAACCTCAAGGCCTGGCTCTTGAGGAGTTAGAGTTTGCTGATTTACACCTCTCTCAGGGTGTTCTTGAGATCCTAAAGGCTTCCAGAAAGCCTTCCACTAGGCTACTTATAGTTCTAAATGGAAAAGGTTTTCCATTTGGTGTGATGGGAAAAATATTTCCCAGAATCTGCTGAATTGCCCATTTGTTAGATTACATGGTACATCTTAATTCCTTGGGTCTCAGACCAGCTACCCTGAGAGTTCATTTGGCAGCTGTGTCTGCTTTTGTGTCAACAGGAAAGTCATCCCTCTTTCCTCTCATCCTGTGTTTTCCAAGTTTTTTAAGGGATTACTCCATACTAATCCTCCTTTGGGAACCGCCCCTGCTTGTGACCTTAATGTTTGCATTGTCCAGTTAATGCAACCCCTTTGAACCTCTGTTTTCTGCAGAGCTTAAGTACCTAACTTGGAAAACTGTTTTCTAGTGGCTATCACTTCTGCCAGGCGCCTAAGTGAATTGCAAGCCTTGTCAGTGGAGACTGACTTTATTTCTTTCCACAGGGATAAGGTAGTCCTTAGGACTAATAGGAAGTTTTTGCCTAAGGTGGTTTCAGATTTCCATCTTAATCAATCTATCTCCTTCCAGTATTTTCACTGATCACTCCTCTTCTGGTGAGAGGAGATTGCACAGCCTGGATGTTAAGAGAGCTCTTAGTTATTATATAGAGCGTACAAAGGTCACAGGTTCGAATCCTCCAACTTTTCCTTACCTATGGTGAAGTTGGGAAAGGCAAACCTGCCACTAAGAGATCAATAGCCAGGTGGATTGTCTCTTGTATCCATTTTATCATCAGAAAGTGGGCAGAGCCCCGGTTTGAGGGCTCATTCTACCAGGGGTACAGCTGCGTCTCTAGCTGCGGCCAGAGATATCCCTTTATTAGAGATTTGCCAGGCTGCTACTTGAAAAGCGGTACACCTTTTACCAAGCATTACTCCCTGGATGTCCAGGCCAGGAGAGATGCTCGGTTTGGCACAGCTGTTCTTCAGAGCCTATTCCTAAGTAGGTTCTGCCCTCCTCCATGGAGGTACTGCTGTGTATTCTGCTAATGTCTATAATATGCAAGACTTCATGTTGTTTGAAGAAAAAATTACTTACCTTAGTAATGTTGTTTCTTCTAATGGAGTCTTGCTATTATAGACCTCCCCAACCTGCCCCTCTCAGAACCTCTACTTGGTGGGTGCGGGCAACTTAGTGTGGGCACTGCTTATGTCCTGTTAGCATTTTGTCCCCTTTGGGACTTTGGGGGTGTGTATGTGCAGCGTGTGTGTTTTATTATACTTGTGTTCCATTTTCATATTATTAGAATGGTGTTAGTATTTCTGGTCCCTGACTTGAGTCTTGGGTGTTGGGACCATCAATGGTTGTTATTATTTAGGTAGCCATTTGGCTAGTGTAGAGTTACAGCTTCCACACAGACCTTAGTGAGTTTGTCTCGTAAAGATCTGACAGTTCAAGTTTGAAATGACACAGATAGAGCTGCTCTCGTGCCAAAATTCTATTTTGGAATGGTTTTAACCATTTCACTCCGGGGCAGTTCTAGAGCTGGAACAAACTGCTAATGTCTATAATATAGCAAGACTCCATTAGAAGAAACAACATTACTAAGGTGAGTAATTTTTTCTTATTGGCCATCAGGTGAGCCCTTAAGTTGGTCTTAAATTGGCCAGATTTAGTACAGGACTGTAGCTCGGAGCTTAGGGAGTTCAGCCATATGGGGACTGTATACCCAAAAGATCGCTGGCCCTGTGCGATCCGACGGAAGTTCACTCTTAGAAACAGCGTACTGGCCTTTCTAGTGATTCTGGTGTTGTCGTTAGGGTGGAGGAGGTCGAGTATCCCTGGGGTAGTGAGAGTGAGGCCTAGAGAGGTCTTCTTGTACTTTGAAACCACTAAAATAAAGGTATGAGACCAAATGATGCAATCCATTATTTTCATTTTATTAATTCCTTTCACATATTTTGCGAAAAGGGCAGTGTTTTGTGGCTACTCCTCCACTTCATCTGGCCCAGGAATAAGCTGTGTTAGATCCTCTTGCAGTATCATCATATCCTATGCTGTTGGATAGCCACTCAAGGCATTGACTTGTATAAGGAATGTAACCTTTATTAGCCTGAGTACACCGCCCCTACTTGGCATGCAGTTCTTTATTCACCTAAGCATAGCAGGTAACTCACGCAGTCCTCCAGCAAGCTCCCGAGGTTGAGTATCAGTGCTAGAATTCACTTGCATGTGAGGAACTCTTAAAATCACAAGAGTAGCCGGCCTCGTGACGCTGGGCGATATGGGATCACCTGGCATGCTGGCAGCCCGGGATGTCAGGAGCGGAGGCCGGCAGGGAGGGCTCAAGAGCGTTCTCTTGACGCTCTCCTCTGGGGGGGGGGGAGGTTGTGGATGCATTGCCCTTTGGCTGCTCCTCACAGTCGGATTTGGCTTTGCACCATGGTGTGTGACCTAAAGGGGCGGGGGGAACAGAAAAGGGAAAAATGTCCACCTGTGCCAGCCAGATGACGACGGCCTGCCTCCCCTGGCCGGGAAGCCCTCGAGCTGCACCCTCGCGCCCATCATAGAAGTGAGGAAGTGCCGAAGGGCACTTCAATCTCCCCTTCCGGTTGCCCCCATTGACAGGGGGCCCCCCGATGAAGGGATACATCAGATCAGTCAGACGGTGAAATGGGGGGAGCTGTAGAAGGGTGCGACTTGGCCGCCTGAAGGAGTGGGCAGACGGATTGCCAGTGGATAAAAAGAAGATACAAAAAAAAATAAATCACAAGAAGTCCTAATATGTAGAATTTTAAAAAAGTATGTTGTTTAATTTTTTCTACAGAGGGAATTTTCTTTCAAATATTTTATATTTTTTCTTTTGACATTTATTAACATTTTACATATCACATAATTTAATAAATATTATTAAGGCACCAATGGTTCTTTGCACACCCGCAAGAGTGTCACCTCTTACACACTTAGGGTGTTAGAACTCTTTTGAGTAGTTTCTCATCGATAGGACCACCAGCTTGGTGATTTTATTGGAGAGTATTTCTCTGTATCTGTATCTGTAATGTATCGCATTAAACATGGTTATCCAGGACTAACACATGTAAATTGCTTCTGTGTAATAGGACGTTCCCTATCCGAGGATTCCAGATTTATGATGGACCTATTCATCTTACTAAAAGCACCTTTCGCAACTTTGTGTCAACTCCTGACCGATACACCAGTGCCGTTGGGTTCTTCATGAAAAACTCTTGGCAGCTGACCCCCAAGAACAGAATCTCACTGGCCAAGTTTGACGCAAATGTAAGTCGTAACACCTGCTGTGAAGGTACAGTAAATGCAGAGTCACTGGAAAGGCCAATGGGGATGACTGAAAGTTCAGTTAATGATTCACAGTCTGAAGGGGAGGACCTATAATGTGTGCAAAATGCAAGGAGTGACTGAATGTAAGCATCAACAGATGAAAGTAGAAACCACTATCAAGGTTGTAGTACACCCTGTTTTGGGAGAAGTCAAAAGCTAGTATGTACAGGTAACTACATAAGATTCTCCATAAAGAAGTCAGGAAATTATAAATTTTTTTTATTTAAGTATTTATACTCCTCAGCCTGCCGGCAAGCTTCTGACCTCCTCAAGTCCCCGGTTGCCGCCTCACCCCCATGCGGCGTGGAGGAAGGGAGGAGGGCCATCCCCCCCCCCCAACCGAGTACATATCCTGTGCGGACGTGGGAGTTCCTGAGGCAGCGGCGCAGGAGTACTACAGGGGCTTCATAGAGCTGGCAGCCGTGTTTCTCTTTTTGCTTGGTCCTGCCCTCTCGCAACCGTGAATGTGTGCGCATCACAAAACCATGCTACTTTTGTCTCTAGCTTTGGCGCTACCCCCAGTCCTCCATGGGGAGGCAACCAAGGAGCGGCATGGCATACCTACCTATCCCTGGGAAAGGAGAGCAGTCATTGGATGCTCGATCCTCTCCCTCCCCTGCTGACCCCCAGCGGCCCGTGCTCGTTCTTGAACACGGGATAACGGCGTAGCATGAGATGTGGTGGCATCCAGCGCTTCAACCCTCAGCGCCTCTGGGCTGGCCAGGAAATTATTTTTGATTGGCAACTGTTTGTAGTGTAGCTATTTTCAGAAGTAATATTCATACCCTCAAATAATCAGTACTTCAGTGTACCTGAATAAAAGATTATGGTCTCGATATTCAAAGAGCACTTAGATGACCGCAAGGACTACAGCAATCTTGGGGTGCATGAGTGACCCTGCACCGTATTTTATAAAAATGATGGTCCCTGCAGCCAAGACTCGAGATTTGCTGCAGGGTTGCACTGAAGAAGTGGCGCACCTGCAGGGTTTGACTGAAGGATCTGTCAGCCTCCCCTCCACCCAGAGCAACACTCAAGGGGCCATAAAGGTGGGTGGGGGGATTAATATGGCTGCAAGACATGGACTGGTGGCAGAAGTAGCATGGGGGGGTGGTACAGGAGCGACCGGGGCATGGTGGCAATGTCAGGGTGCTGAGGGGGCACCCTGTGGGGGTGCCCTGCACAAGTGTAGGCAGCCGATCAGCCTGGGTACAGGGTTTTGGCAGGAAGGGACAGGAACCTGGCCTCAGGTGTGCACAGCCCTGGTACCTGTCCCATAGGTGCCAATAACCCCAACACCATAGGAGTGCAGCAATGGCTGATGGGTGCAGGTCATGGATGAGAACAGTCCCCGGGCACCATGACAGTGCCCTGGTACCCTGCTCCCCACATAGAGGCAGGTTGATGCCTACCTATGGTGTTGGGGTCATTGACACCTGTGGGCAGGTGCCAGAACTGCACATACCTGAGGATGGGTCGAGGTCCCTTCCTGCCAAATCCCCATACCCGGGGAGATCGGCTGCATATGGCTGCCATGCCCCTGTCACTACCTATGCCACTCCCCATGCTCCTTCTGCCCCCAGTCACTGTCTTGCAGCACCCCCCCCCAATTGCCGCCCTGCCCGGCAGTGGCATAGGGCTCTTAGACCACCTCCTGGCTTGTGTAACCTGAACCTCCCATTATGACCACGGGCTTCTAGATACCAAATATATGGGGATTGTGCATCCTCACCATGGCACAACCACCCTTGAGACCTAGTGCACAGGTGCTTTTGCCGCAGGGATGTTACAGGGAGGCCTTGCCGCATGACATCCCGATTTTGCCACGGCCAGTGTTCGAAAATCAGTATAGCCACAAACTGTGATGCAAGGTGCCACTTGCGGCTTACCTGTTTGGCTCAGGCACCTTGTGTCTTGTTTTACTTTTGAAAGTCGAGCCCTGTTTGTAAAATTATAGATTGAGGGAGTGCTCCCGACCAATCAGAAAACTCCTTTCCCCTTCGCATAAGACATTCTTGTTCTATGAAGAGCTTCTCATGTTCAGATGACATGGAAATGGACCCATTCCAGGACAGTTTTTTTTTTTTAAATAACCTTGATGTATAATATATTTATATGTCCCCCCTGTCGCCACTCCTTGCGGGATAAGAGTGGTTTCACTTGCATTCTGCTCGAGCCAGAACAGCTCAGCTGCGCTTCGCTGTTTTCTCTTGAGCAGAAAGCGCGTGAAACCACTCTTATCATGCAATGCGTGGCTCCAGGGGACATATAAATATATATTTTGTATTGTATTGTTTTTATGGACAACATTCTGTGGAGTTCTTTTCATAGAATGAGTAGCTGTCACAGTTGGTATACTGAAGTGTGAGCAGTGTTCTGATAGGTCAGCAGCTCATGCTTTACATTTTGCACACAAATCATGACCTACTGAAGACTTCAAATTACTGGTTCCTTTAAAGCAGCAGTGCATGATAGTGGTGAAAATTTCAACCTGTGCTTTTTTTATTCTGTTTTAGATTGCCCCATCTCCTGATGTGTGTAATACCCCTCTTTCCCCATTTGAGTCTTCCTTAGTACCTTCACATTTGAAATAATAAAAGGACTGCTTTGTTTGATATGGCTAGGACCGGGTTTTCATCAGTATTCTCAGCTGTTTTTGTACACCTGTTTTCCCATAAGGTCAGGGATCTCTGCCTGTTCCATGCTAGTTTATTTGAGTTCAGACAGATGTGATATTATTAAACAGTGGGTGTTTAACAACAGCAGAAAAAAACTGAAAAAAAAAACAAAACAGGTTTGAACCGTATTAAAAGGAGTGCTCCTTTATTATTTTAAATGTGAAAAAAGTACTAAAGCAGACTCAAAATTGGAAAAGAAGGGTATCATAGTCAGGAGAAAAGGAGCATTTTAAATAGAATAAACACAAATAGGTCAAACTTTTCAGTGCTGTCATGTACTGCTGCTTTAAGAGAACTGAATAGAATGTTGTCCATAAAAAGAAAATAATACAAAATAGTTTTTTTTTCACAGTAATCTTTATTCAGGTAATGCTAAATATATATATAATTTGAAAGTATGAATTTAATATCTGCATATAGGAACATTGCAGATGACTGTCAGCACAAATTTCCTGTCCCTTTCCAGCTCAACGCTGTAAAAATTGGCTTTGCATACAGATGACTGTGACTGTTATTTACTCCCCTGCTACCATTCCCAGTAGCTCCTTCTCATTTGAGAATGTATAGACATGAAGGTTGGGGGATGGGGCTGTTTTTGTATGTAGAGAGCTTCCCACCACTGTTATCTTTTGCTGCCCTCATCTCAAGAGCACCTTGGATCCTGCCCAAAGTACTTTACATACAGCCATGCTTCTTTCTCAGTAAATAGTGTTGTAATGGGCACAGTCTGTCTGTTACAACCTTGCTTGTCAGTCTTTTTTTTCCTTACAGTTGATGTTTTGAGCACTGTGGAGGGAATGGTGCAGCGTGAGGTCATCTAATTTGGCATACATTGCTGGCATGGTATGGGCATTGGCTGCTGTATCGATCGTTTGTAAGAAACTAATGACTGGTCCTGTAGCCAATCAGTAGCCTTTCCAGGCACATGAATATTTAACTAGACTTACAAATAAATTAGATATGGACGTTTAAAGCAAAACATTTGTATTTTTGGTTTTTCATTAGTAGCTGTAGGACTGATGCTATGAGGGCCAATCAAAATGTAGCTGAAGTTTCGCAGTCAGGTCAGTGTGATAGTAGATTAAAAAATGCACATGGGTAGCTTTTAACATGCATCTAATTTTTTCAAGTAATGCACATGCTGTAACACTCCCCCCCCCCCCCGAAAAATGTGTCATTGACGTTGTGCTGCACATGTATGAGCAGTACTTAATCTGGAGAGTACAGTGGGTCTGGCAATTGGCGTATTGAGGAGTTTTACAGAGCGCTGAAACCCATTTCAGCTACTTGCATATTCAACAGCTGCAAGCTCATCACTGATGTCTGCTGTGGGGTTTTCTGGGATGCCAGCAGAGTGGCTCTGTTTACAGAATGTCATGGTGAGGTGGGGTGGATAACCCTGACAAAGAACAAAATTACATTAAGAGCTTTAACTCCTAAATATCTATTTTGCACAGAAAGTGCTAATCAGGGACCTCTCCATGCTTGGGTGTGGGACTTTTACTAATGCACATTCCTCTTTAAATAAGCTTTTACATACATGCAAGTTTGTGTTCTGTCAGTAATTTCGGGTGGGAGTGGGACACCAAAGTGTCAGTGGCTCAGTAGGTAGCACACTCACCTCTGAGGCTGGGAGATCAGAGGGCTGTGGGTTCAGTTCCCACATCTGGCACTTGGGTTAATATCCCAGTACTGACACTGTAGTGCAGCATGAGAGGGGTGCTGCACTTCTGAGGTGCCGTCTTTCGGATGAGACGTTAAACCGAGGTCCCATCTGCCTGGATTGGTGGTAGTTCAGGTGGATGTTAAAGATCCCATGGCGCTTATCGAAAAGAGTAGGGGAATTTCCCCGGTGTCCTGGCCAAATTTCCCTCATTCACTAAAAATACCACCAACAGCTTAATCTGGTTCAAGGTCAGTTGGCATTCATCTGTATCCCCCTCCTCCGGGTCGTGCCTGAAAATAGGCAGGATTTGTCTAGTGCACTTACCCAGTCAACAAAAAATAAATAAATAAATAAATAAATAAAAAGTAATATAACATTTGAGCCCTGCTTAGCCTGTCCCTGCATTTCCATTATTATAGGCATTGGACTTGATGGTCTTTTGCATAAGGGATTGCAGGCTTCACTGTAAGGCCAGCCTAAGAAGTGGGTCCTGAAGGCCCTGTCCGACAGACTCTGCTACAGTTCCCAGCAGAATTACACCTGCCCTCTGCCAACTTAAGCTTGTGTAGTTAACAGCCTATACCAGCTTTCCATCAGGAGAGTACCTTTCTGACCCTTCGCTTGAGAATCACTGACCATAACGTTATGGTTAATATGATGTGTATGATAGCCGTGAGATTCACTGATGCCCATGCCTTAAGCTCTGCTGGTCCAAGCTATAAATCCATAGCTGACTTCCAACCTCACGTCTGTCACATGGCAAGACCAAAGACTGACACCAGCATGCAACATGAGATGCTGCTAATGTGGTATGAAGCCGGCTGTGATTGATTCCCCTTCCCCCACAAAAAAAAGTATATACATTGCAAAAAACTTTGTTAATGCACCATTAGGGTTGAAGTGTAAAAAGTAGGGAAGTGCGATCTTAGGGTTCCCAAGCATAAGGTGCTTACCACCCGAACACCCCACCCTCACCCTCAGCTTCCAACCCTAAGGCCCACCTCCACCCTGCTGCAGGAAGAGGTGTGAGGGGTGTGTCTTGGGGTTGCAAACTCTAATGCTCACCCCATTGTTTTATTCTGTACCCATGTCAGGTTATTAACTGTTAAAATGAGGTGAGCATTAGGGTTCATAACCCCAAGGCACACCCCTTACACTGTTCACTGCATGCAGGGTGGAGTGAGCACTTAGAGCTTGAAGCCGAGTGTTGGGTTTCAAGGTCAAGGTGGGGCAGGATCTTATGCTTGGGAACCCTAAGGTCACATTTCCCTACTTTTTACACTTCAACCCTAATGGTACATCGTTTTTTGCAACAAATTTCCTTACTTTTTCAGATAGTATACTAGTATCCTTACTTTATGGTGTGAGCGCAGGGTCATAGTACATCAGTATCCTTGAGACAATATAACAGTATCCTTATTTTACAGTGGGAGCTACTTGCATGTTCAACAGCTGCAGGCTCATCACTGATGTCCGTTGTGGAGTTCCCATCCCTCCATTGAGACAGTATAATAGCATCCTTATGTTACAGTGGGAAAACAGGACCCTTCGGACCCTGCACTCCCATTTGCGCAAATTACATAACTTGAGCAAGATACTGTTGTGTTTTGCGCAAATTACGTAATTTGCGCAAACTACAACAGTATTTTGCAAAAGTTATGTAACTTGTGCAAATTACAACTTTAGTGCCTGACATACACATTTTCCTATAGGAAATAATGGGAAATTAAAAGTTTAATAACTTTTGAACAGATTAATATGTTTTCAGCAAACCTTCAAAGGGCAAATCTGTGAGGCAAAGGCTTTCTACCCTGAAACTTTCAGACCACTACCTAAAGCTTTTTTTGAGATACAGGTGGACAAAGAAATGTTAAAACACTGGTAAATTTAGGATTTTTGTGATGCTCTGTATCTCAAACACCGCAAAACTGAGTTGCATGAAATTTGGCTTATCAGGAGACCTTCCCCAAGAGATTATGCATGCCAAATTTTGTGCAAATCCGTAAACTGTTCCAAAGTTAAGGTTCACACATTTGGGTTTAACATGTTTTGCACAAATTATATAACTTGAGCAAGATACTGTTGTATTTTGCGCAAATTATGTAATTTGCACAAAATGCAACTGTATCTTGCGCAAGTTATGTAACTCGTGAAAATTACAACTTTCGTGCCTGACAGTATCTTGTGCAAATTACAACTTTCATGTTTGACATATAAATTTCCCCATAGGAAATAATGGGAAATTAAAAGTTTAATAACTTTTGAATGGATTAATATTTTTTCACCAACCCTTCAAAAGGCACATCTGGGAGACAAAGGCTTTCTACCCTAAAAATTTCAGATCATTACCTAAAGCCTGTTTGTTAGACACAGGTGGACAAAGAAATGTAAAAATGTAAAAAAAAAAAAAAAGATAAATCTAGGATTTGTTTGATGCTCTGTATCTAAAAAAAACCCACACACCTGATTCACATGGAATTTGGCACATCAGGAGACGTACCCCTAGAGATTATGCATGCGGAATGTCATGCAAAATCAGTGAAGGGTTGCAGAGTTAAGGTGCAAAGTATGCATAACTGGATGGTAGTGCACGAAAAGTGCTTTCACTTTCATTATACATATCAATTTTCCCATAGGAAATAATGGGAAATTAAAAATGTTATAACTTTAGAGCGGTTTCATATTTTGTCACCGAACCTTCAAGAGGCACATTTGTGTCCCAAAGGCTTTCTACCTTGAAATTTTCAGACCACAGCATAAAGGCATTTATGAGATGCAGGTGGACAAACAAATGTGAAAAAAATGGCAAATTTAGGATTTTTTGACAGTTTCCATCTCTCAAACCGCACAACGGGTTTGCGCAAAGTTCTGTAAGTCAAGGGACCTACCTACCCCTGGAGATTATGCATGGCAAACTTCGTGTAAATCTGTTGAGTGGTTCCACAGTTAAGGTTCAGATTTTGGGCTTAACATAGAAGTTTGCATTCAACCCAGATATACTGGTGCATTTTATATATATATATATATATAGTATAGTATATAGTATATTCCTTTGAGATCATTGGTCAGAACTAGATGCATGTTGATGTTTACATAACTGGAATGTTTTACCCCACTCAGAGGCATCACCGATGCCATCAGGAAACCCTAAGAAAGGACTCAGCGTTGTATAACCTCAATTTGATAACTTACAAGTGAAACGGTACAGATATTTAAATTTCATCATTTGTCATAGCCAGTTTTGCCCACCTGTCCCCAAAGACTTCATATTTTTTTTCTGAGAAAGAATAACTTGCTCAGATAAAGAGCTGAGCATTTTGTGTCACTGTTATCCCTCTGTACAAACAGTTGGTGAGACCCCATCTGGAGTACTGTGTGCAGTTCTGGAGACCCCATCTCCGCAAAGACATAGGGTGGAGGCTGTCCAGACGAGGGCAACCAAAATGGTACAGGTCTGCACCAGAAGACATACGAAGAGAGACTAAAGGAGCTTCAAACAACATGAAGTCTTGCTATATTATAGACATTAGCAGTTTGTTCCAGCTCTAGAACTGCCCCGGAGTGAAATGGTTAAAACCATTCCAAAATAGAATTTTGGCACAAGAGCAGCTCTATCTGTGTCATTTCAAACTTGAACTGTCAGATTCTTTACTCCGCCTCAGTGAACAGTCGCTCCGGAGGTTTCTCCTTCTGCTCGGTTCATTTCTCGGTTTAAAAAGTGTTTTCTCGGTTGGATTTAACCGAGAATAGTTTTATTTTAACCGCAAAACCGTTCGGTTCAAGCTCTATCTGTGGTAACCGTAAGTAAATGAAGGTTTTGTCTGTGTGGAACTTGTAAGTTATCGGTTCGGTTTTGAACCGATCAGTGGGTTAAAACTCATTTAAAACTAAAAGTTACTATTTTAGAGTCGCGGTTCCGGTTCTTATCGGTTCTAAAAAACTGGATTTATTACGGTTTTCCAATACCCGATGAAGACGGTTAGGAACGATAAAGTGTCTTGCCTGGCACTGCCATTAAAAGGGCAAGTTTTGGTTAGGCTGGCATTATGTCTGAAACCCAAAGAAAAACCGGGCCCACTGGGTTTCAACACTGTGATGGTTGTGGGAAGTCTTTGCCAAGGCTGACCCACACACCACATGTGTTTATTGTCTGAGGTTTGACCACCTCCAGTCAGACTGCCAGGTATGTAAGAATTTCCTGCAGCCACCCTGGAAAAAGATTGGGCAGGCTCAGGGAGCGAGAAGCAAAAGTCCGCTGACCGGATGGCCAGCCGGTTGGTGCCAACTGAACCAGAGAATGTGCCCTCTGACCAGGGCCAGACTTCCTCGGGCAAAAGAAAAGCTGGTTCTGAGGAACCAATTCCAGTAAAGAAAACAAGAAAATCAGCAGGTCTGGGTCAAAATTCCTTCTCCAACTGCTGCAGAGATACAAAAGCCATACAAATTGTCCAGTCACTGTCTCAGGGTCCGTCGAACCACCACTATCTGGTAAAAGGTCGGTTCGTCTGGTCCCAGTGGTTCAGGATTATGATATTGAGGAATTTTATGAACCAGAGGAGGGAGGAGGATTATGAACAGTATGAATGTGGCTGGGAAGGTCTGGGTGTGCCCATTGAACGGACATCTCCCAGACAGACCTTTAGAATCTCCCCTATGCTGTCTGAGTCCCCACCTCATTTTATGTTTTATAAAAAGTTGCTGAAACCCTCCAGCTTCCTTTAGAAGAGGCTGTGGATGAGCAAGAGGAGCCTGATTTTGTAGAAATGATGGATATTCCAGAGTCTAGGAGATTGTCTATTCCTTTACATAAGTCTTTTAGGAAACAAACAATTAAAATTTTAAAAGCTCTAATTCTGTGCCTCCTGTAGATAAAAGATGGACAGAAGGTATACATTGTCAGGCCCTGATACAGAATTCCTTTCTCAGCAATGCAGTCATGTTGGGTAGTTCAGGCTGCTGCCTGTGATAAAGCTAATATTCCCTTGGCTTCACATCCTCCTGACAAGGATTCCAGGAAGATTGATGCCATGGCAAAAAAACAGTATGGCAGCCTCTCTGGGACTCAGGCAAGCAAATTATAAGCTTATGTAGCTAGGTATCAGAAATCTGGATGGGATACTGTTATGCAATTGGCCAAGCAGGCCCATGGCCAGCTGGCTAGTGAACTAGAACAGGTGGCTGCTGATGGCATTGAAGCCTCTAAGGTTCAGTTTCATGCTGCTGTGGATGTTAATGATGTTTCCTCTAGGGTCATGGCCACATCTGTAGCTTTTCATAGGTTGGCCTGGCTCAGGTGTACTAGTTTGTCACAGGATACCCAGTCTAAGGCTATGGATTTTCCTGTGGTGGGAAATTCTCTGTTTGGAGAGCAGACAGAGAATTACATGAAGAAGATGGATGAATATAGGGCTACTTACAAGGTGCCCAGGCTAAGGGACAAGCCACTCCTCAAAGGCATGCCCCAGGGGTAGGGTGAGCCTTTTCACAGGCCTTTCTACCAGACTCGGCGCCTCTGCCTTTGCTCAGAGGGGCTTCTTCAGAGAGCAGGGGCAGGCGAGGGTGGGCAGACCTGCTCCCACCCCCCAGCCTAAAGCTCCTGCGAAACAGGCACCCTGATGGGCCGATTCTCCTGTACCAGTGGGGGGCAGGCTGGCTTACTTCAGTCAGAATTGGGCTTCTTTAACCTCAGACAAGTGGGTTCTGGAAGTAGTAAGCCAGGGTCTGGTTCTCAGCTTCAAAAAGTTTCCCAAGTTGAGAAGCAGACTTTTTCTACCTGCAGGTGCTTCAGAGACCCTCACTCTGGAAACAGAGGTCTCATCCCTGTTAGCTCTCAGAGCAGTAGAAAGGGTTCCTCCCCTGCATCAGGGCAGGGGTCTGTATTCCAGATACTTCCTTACCCCAAAAAAGACAGGAGAATGGCGGCCCATTTTAGATCTCAGATATCTGAACAAGCATCTTTTGAAACCAAAGTTCAAAATGGTAACTCTGGCAATGATTTTACCTTCCCTAGGCCAGGGGACTGGCTAGCCTCCCTGGACCTCAAGGATGCCTATTTCCATGTCCTAATCAGAAGATCCCATCGAAAGTACCTCAGATTCGAACTGCCCTCAGGTCATTACCAGTTCAGAGCAATGCCCTTGACCTTACCTCTGCTCAAGGGTATTCACAAAGTGTCTAGCAGTGGCAGTGGCCCACTAAGGAGGCAGAGGATTGCTGTTTTCCCTATCTAGACGACTGGCTCATTGTAGGCCAGTCCCCAGAACAAGTAAAATCTCACCTGCAGGTCACCCAGCAGCTTCTCACCTCCCTGGGTTTTCTGCTAAACCTACCAAAGTCGGTTCTGGAACCAGTCCAGGTACTCACCTTTATAGGGGCAGAATTGGACACAAAGCTAGCCAGGGCCTTTCTTTCCCCAGAAAGGGTAAGGAATTTAGTGGCTCTGGCCTCTTCCTTCACTCTGCAGGTCTCTCGACCAGCAAGACACTTTCTGCAGCTCCTGGGGCACATGGCTGCATCCACAGCTGTTGTGCAGGGAGCCAGATTTCAGATGAGAGACATTCAGTTTCACTTGAGAACCTTTTGGTCTCAGAGAAGAGACCCGCTTTCCAAGTTGGTCCCAGTGACTCGAACCTTGATCCTAGCTCTCCAGTGGTGGCAGGATCAGAGCAATTAAAGCGGGGTCCCTTCATTCCCCTTCTCACGACTTGACTCTCACTACAGATGCTTCCCTTCTGGGTTGGGGAGCCCATGGGCGACCTTTCACTCAGGAGTTTGGTCCCCCAGGAATCTCTGCTCCACATCAATTTGCTGGAACTCAGAGCTGTCTTTTTAGCTCAAGCTTTTCTGCATCTGTCACGACAAGGTGATACAAGTCAGAACAGACAACACCACAACAATGTGGTACATCAACAAACAGGGGCACTCGGTCTTGACCTTGTGCACGAGGCAATGAAGTTGTGGTCTCTGGCCTATTCCTGAACACTTCCCTCATAGCAGTTCATCTTCCAGGGAAGGACAATGTCCTAGCGGATGCCCTCAGCAGGATTTCCAGGGCCATCACGCATGGTCCCTGGATCCTCAAGTGCTGGGGATAGTTTTTGCCAGGTGGGGCATCCCTCAGATAGATCTTTTGCAGCCCCAGACAATCATAGACTCATCTGTTCTGTTGCAGGCCTCCAGTGCTGGGCTTAGTTCCCTGGATGCCCTTCTTCTGGATTGGGAGGGAAGTTCCTCTATGCTTTCCCCCTTTCCTCTCCTATTCAAAGTACTAGTCAAAATCAGATCTCAGCCTTGCAGGGTGATTCTGATTGCTCCGGATTGGGCCAGGCAGCCCTGGTACCCACTCCTTCTGTCTCTGACAGTCCATCTTCCCCTGTGCCTCCCAGGAATCACAATCTGTTGACTTGTGCCCAGGAAGGGTTTGGTATCCGGACCTCAAATCCCTCAACCTCAAGGCCTGGCTCTTGAGGTTAGAAATTGCTGATTTACACCTCTCTCAGGGTGTTTTGAGATCTAAAAGGCTTCCAGAAAGCCTTCCACTAGACTACTTATAGTTCTAAATGGAAAGGTTTTCCATTTGGTGTGCTGGGAAAAATATTTCCCCAGAATCTGCTGAATTGCCCTTTTTGTTAGATTACATGGTACATCTTAATTCCTTGGGTCTCAGACCAGCTACCCTGAGAGTTCATTTGGCAGCTGTGTCTGCTTTTGTGTCAGCAGGAAAGTCATCCCCTCTTCCTCTCATCCTGTGTTTTCCAAGTTTTTAAGGATTACTCCATACTAATCCTCCCTTTAGGAACCGGCCCTGCTTGGGACCTTAATGTTTGCATTGCCCAGTTAATGCAACCCCTTTTGAACCTCTGTCTTCTGCAGAGCTTAAGTACCTAACTTGGAAAACTGTTTTCTAGTGGCTATCACTTCTGCCAGGCATAAGTGAATTGCAAGCCTTGTCAGTGGAGACTGACTTTATTTCTTTCCACAGGGATAAGGTAGTCCTTAGGACTAATAGGAAGTTTTGCCTAAGGTGGTTTCAGATTTCCATCTTAATCAATCTATCTCCCTTCCAGTATTTTTCACTGATCACTCCTCTTGGGTGAGAGGAGGTTGCACAACCTGGATGTTAAGAGAGCTCTTAGTTATTATATAGAGCGTACCAAAGGTCACAGGTTGAATCCTCCAACTTTTCCTTACCTATGGTGAAGTTGGGAAAGGCAGACCTGCCACTAAGAGATCAATAGCCAGGTGGATTGTCTCTTGTATCCAATTTGTTATCAGAAAGTGGGCAGAGCCCCAGTTTGAGGGCTCATTCTACAGGGGTACAGCTCGTCTCTAGCTGCTGCCAGAGATATCCCTTTATTAGAGATTTGCCAGGCTGCTACTTGGAAAGCGGTACACACTTTTACCAAGCATTACTCCCTGGATGTCCAGGCCAGGAGAGATGCTCGGTTTGGCACAGCTGTTCTTCAGAGCCTATTCCCTAAGTAGGTTCTGCCCCTCCTCCATGGAGGTACTGCTGTGTATTCTGCTAATGTCTATAATATAGCAAGACTTCATGTTGTTTGAAGAAAAAATTACTCACCTTAGTAATGTTGTTTCTTCTAATGGAGTCTTGCTATATTATAGACCTCCCCCCCAACCTGCCCCTCTCAGAACCTCTACTTGGTGGGGTGCGGGTAACTTAGTGTGGGCACTACTTATGTCCTGTTAGCATTTTGTCCCTTTGGGACTTTGGGGTGTGTGTATGCTGCGTGTGTGTGTTTATTATACTTATGTTCCATTTTCATATTATTAGAATGGTGTTAGTATTTCTGGTCCCCTGACTTGAGTCTTGGGTGTTGGGACCATCAATGGTTGTTATTATTTAGGTAGCCATTTGGCTAGTGTAGGTTACAGCTTCCACACAGACCTTAGTGAGTTTGGCTCGTAAAGATCTGACAGTTCAAGTTTGAAATGACACAGATAGAGCTGCTCTCCTGCCAAAATTCTAGTTTGGAATGGTTTTAACCATTTCACTCCGGGGCAGTTCTAGAGCTGGAACAAACTGCTAATGTCTATAATATAGCAAGACTCCATTAGAAGAAACAACATTACTAAGGTGAGTATTTTTTTTCTTATTGTGTATACCCTTGAGGAAAGGAGGGAGAGGGGAGACATGTTAGAAACTTTCAAGTATCTCAAGGGAATCAGCAAAGTCCAAGAGGGTAGTGTTTTTCAGAAAAAGAGATGTGCAAGAACAAAGGGGCACAATTTGAAGATAGAGGGGGGGACGGCTCAGAGGTAATGCGAGGAAGTATTTTTTTTCATGGAGAGGGTTGTGGATGCATGGAACAGCCTTCCTGAGGAGGTCATGGAGTCAAAAACAGTGGGGGGAATTCAAGAATGCATGGGACAGACATAAGGCAATTGTAGTAGTGGGTAGGAGGACGTAGGCTGTTGGTTAACTAGGATCTGCAGCTTATCTATTAGGTAGGGAAATGGGCAGACTAGGTGGGCCAAGCGGTCCTTGTCTGCCATCAAATTCTACGTTTCTGTGCCCTTCATCTCATAAACTGTGAAGCGTAATGCTGACCCTTCTTGTACAGTATAGAACTTTTACTGTGTCAGTACGTGTAGCAGCACTTCTGCAGTGCACATCAGTATGAATACAGGAACCCTAACACCTGACTGCATTGTCAAACACTTTGGCAAGGCAGTGTGATAAGGACTGTACTCTATGAACTGAGTGCTTAGGTTAGCAAGTTCTTTGTTGTGAAGGGTATAATGTCACTGAGTGCAGATTAGTCAAGCTTGGACAAAGAGTGAATCACAAGGAGGGAAGGCTCTTCAAGTTTGCTTTCTTGCTTGTCTGCCAAGTTTAACCCCCTTTCCCTCTTCGTGATTCATTGCTGCAGCATTGCCAGATGAATAATGGTTTATGTAAAATGGGAATCTCTACAGGGAGGCTCAGATGAATCATGACGCACGATTTGTGAAGCGGTGCTAAAGGCAGCATTTTGGCAGGGTTGTACAGCTCGAAACGACAGCAGTTTGTAAGCTAAACACTCCTGAACAAAAAAAATGATGTATACAACAACTGGAAATTGATTCCAAAAGAACACGCAGCCAGTAGTTCTGTTTATGTGTATTTCCCTAATACTAAGAAAGCAGGGTGTGATACAATTACCCATTTCTTACAGCTGCTCCCCTGCCTCTGAACTGTCCTTCAGGAAGAGGTTAAGATTCTCTGGAGGTCTTTAGAAAATTCTAAACACCCTTCACTTCATTTTTTTTTTTCTGCCATATAAAACAATACCGTATAAACCCACACAAATCTTATTTAGGAAATATATATTTTTTTACATCAAGCATAGAAAAATTAAGCATTTGGTTGCACTGCAGTAAATAGTTTTTTTTGTTTTTTTTGTGATATACTGTTTCTTCAGTTTTCAGTTAGCAGGTTGGGAACGTCTCTCTTTAGTGAATACCAGGCAGGTTTTATTTATTTATTTACTTACTTGGTTAGTTCTTGATTTATTGATTGACTGATTATCTGGTAGGGTACACTAGGCATACATATGCCTATTTTACGGCACAACCTGGAAGGCCTGACTTTAGGTTTTGACCTTAAAATATGATGACGATCTGTGTTAGTCAGCACATAATGTTCTAGCAAAAATGTGTTTCTGACATCCACAGATTCGTCCTCAGTGTATTTTTAATTTTCTCAGATAGTTTTAAAAAACATTTATAGCTAATTTTGTAGTTAATGACGCATGTAACTACAGATGGGCGCCACATGCAATTTTTAAAAATCTCTTCCATTGACTTTACCTATTAAGTGCACATACTAGATTCTTACTGTGGACGTATTAGGATGGTGATGCCACATACTTCTGATGGTAAACAGCACAGCAGTGAACCAAAATATCTATTTTTTCATGGCAGGCATGCCATGGGAGTGGGATTAAAAAAATGAGAGTCAAACTCCCATGTCTAAGTCCAGGAGTGAAAGATCCCAAAAAGAAAAACTGGGTATATTGATGGTTTTTGTTTTGTTTATTTGCCAGAAAATGATTATTGATTAAAAAAAAATTATATGGCAAACTAACGTACTGCTGCTTTCTGGTCTGCACCAAAAGTGTTTTTATGTTTTAAAACACATAGCCAGATGTAAGTAAAAGTGGAATGGTGCAGTAAAACTAATTTGAAGACCTTTTCACATTTAAAGGTGACCTGTAGACTAATCGTAGCAGCCCGCTCCCGTCCCACATACCTTTCTGTGGTGCTGCGGGAGTCCGGGGCTGCTACGATGATCTTTCATATAAAATTAATATTTAAAAAGCGCCAAAACTTTGTGTGAGAAGTGCCTTAGGGATCCCAGTCGGCGGGTGCAATTACTATGGTATTCCACCCAGTTTGTGGCGTGTCAAACACCACTGCTATGAATGAATAGC
Source organism: Neoceratodus forsteri (assembly GCA_016271365.2). Lineage (NCBI taxonomy): Eukaryota > Metazoa > Chordata > Ceratodontiformes > Ceratodontidae > Neoceratodus > Neoceratodus forsteri. The sequence goes on along the minus strand of CM057453.1, from coordinate 1,481,843,096 downwards.
AGTGGCTGCAGTTTACTGTTATTTATTTTATTGCTTCTATGTGGGTCTTGATGCCTAAAATCATACCTACAGCAACACCTGGACAGGTTCTTGCTGTACATGTGATTGCAGGCATCAAGACCACTAAGCAATAAAATAAATAATAATGAACTCCAGCCACTGCTGTTCATTCATAGCAGTAGTGTTCACTATCTGAGTGGAGATACCATAGTAATTGCACCCTTCGATCAGGATCTCAAGGCACTTCCGCATTAGCCAAAGTTTCAACACTTTTTTAAAATATTAATTTTATATGAAAGATCTTCATCGTAGCAGCCCTGGACTCCCGCAGCGCCATAGAAAGGTATGTAGGATGGGAGCGGGCTGCTACGATTAGTTTGCAGGTCACCTTTAAGTGGAAACACTTTATTACCTGATAAATCAGCTGTAAAGATCTTAACATGGCTGACCCAGTGCTGCAGCAGTAGTGCCTCGTGTTCTGCACTGGGGAAACCAGGCTTTACACACATGCCCCTCTAGTCCCACTTTGGGGGGGGGGGGAGTGCTTTCTGGGATCATGCACATTGTGAAGGAGAGGTGTTTGGTCTCCTCATGCATTTCCTGCTGATTACTCAAGAAGGAGCAGCATTGGTAGTCACCTGATTAGTGGCACTGGAGGGAGGAACACACATTTTTACAATTAAGGAAACAGTATTTGTGGTTAGCAGCAAAAAAATTAATTGTACAGTTTTTTTTCTGTAAAAATGGATTTATGGCAAAAACTTTAGACATATCAGTTTCTTCTTTTCACTCTGTTTCATTTCTAAACTAAGATATGAGGTATTAAAGTTTTTGAAAGTTCCTTCTTGCTTGTCACACCACTGTGAATAAACTAAATATCTTGGTGTGACGGGCAGTTTACCATCAGAAGTATGTGCAAGCAGCATCTCAGTACAATAGCAGTATAAATCTAGTTTGTGCAGTCAAAAAATAACTTCATTCAGAAGACATTTTTTTTAAATTAATAGTGGTGGCCATCTTTATTGACTAGTGTCATTGCTTGCAAAATTACGTATAAAAGTTGTTTAAAAATATCCAAGTAAATTAGAAATATAGAGATGATGAATGTAAGGATGTTATACATTCATTCTTGATAAAACAATCTCTGTGATGACATTTTCAGCTGGCTAACAAATACTGTACTGCTGTTTTGATCACAAAAGCAGATCTAAAAATTATTTCAGTAGTCTTTGGGCTTGTGGATTCTAGTTAAATCAAACGGTTAATCCTTGTGCCACACCAAGAGAACTTCAGCAGACTTAAATCTCAACGTCCAAGATCCTTATATACAAATAGAAAAATACCAATACTGTATGCTCTTCTAAATATTAACTGCTCAAGCAGGGGCTCCTCTACTCTACCCTTAAAATTCAAGACAGAAAAAGACTTTGTGATCTAGAGGTCTTGATTGCTAGAGGAACAACAAGAGCAGATGGAGCAAGAGCCATGCCCTCAAAAGAAGTATTGTGAGGCAGAGATTCCTGTGAGACTCGGGTGATGGAGAAGGGTCTGTCAGATTCCATGGCCTCAGCATGAGGCCGTCACAGAAAGGGCCACTCCATTTCCTCAGAAATTGAATGCTCATATGTTTTCTTGAAACAGCCAAAGATGGCATGTTTGAACCAAAATCACTTAGGTTCCATCAAACCTCCAAGTAGGTGGCCTGCGATGGGAAGCAAATTATCTTAATGAGCTCCTAAGGAAGCATGTGGAAGAGGAGGAGTGCAAGAAACTCGAGGTGGCCTTCCTGTGGATTTTTATCCACAACAGGCAAAATATTTCAAAAGATTATTCTGTCCTATAAACAGAACAAGGTTGTTGTCCAGAATTCGCAGATCAACTGGTATAGTGTTTGGCACCAAGGGAGTTAACTTTTATGGAAGATCAAAGAAAGTTAATTGGAAATGAGGTTCTGGTACTTTGAGCTAGGCAGCCATTATTTATATAGTTTACAGCAGGATAGGGTTCTTAAGCAACCTGTTTATGGTCCCCAAGAAGAATGGAGGTGTTCAGTACTGATTTCCACACCTCAAAAAGGACATTAAAGTGCTGGAGAAGGTCCAGAGGAGGGCTACAAGGATGATAGTCAGTCAGCAGGGCAAGGTATACGAGGAGAGGTTGAGGGCACTGAACATGTACTCCCTGGAAGACGGAGGGGGGGGCATGATTGGGACATTTAAGTACTTAAAAGGGATAGATAAGGAGAGTCTATTTAAGCTGAGTGGCAGCCATATCACAAGGGGGCACAGTCTTAAGCTGGAGGGTGGGAGGTTTAGGAGGGAGGTCAGGAAGCAGTTCTTCACAGAAAAGGGTGGTGGACACTGTGGAAAGCGCTGCCAGAAGAGGTAATCTCGTTGAAGACAGTGGGCAGCTTTAAGAGAGGCTGGGCTAGGCATGGGGGAAGGTAAGAATCATGGGTAGGGACGATGGGAGGAGTGGGGAGGGAGGGCAGGGACATTAGCTCAAGCTGTGGACCCTGTAATACAAGCAGACTTCATAGACCAAATGGCCTTCTTGTGCTGGCATCTTCGTATGTTCATATAAATCAGTTCATTGCCTATAACCACCGTGTGATTTTGACAATGTTCAGCATTGGTTCTGATCTAATCTACTTGACATGAATGCTAAAACATGATATCTATGATCTTTGGTAGCAGACAGTGGCTCGCTAGGGTCCCTACCATCCCAGTCTTCATGACGTTGGATGACTCACCCTTTCAGGAGGTTCCCTCCTTCAAGTAGGCTGGCATCTGGCTAGATCAAAACCTTAATATCTTCCCTTGTCAATCTTCACCATTCATTACTTCCTGGAAATTGTAAGCGGTAGCGCACCAAATCCTGAGCTTTTTTTTTTTTTTTTTTTTAAAGTTGCCTAACGGCCCGCTCGAGCGACGGCCATGACGAGGGGCGGCCGTTAGTATGCACTGACCTCCTCCAACTCAGTTCTGTTTCTCCCGCCGACGAGGCAGCACCTGTTCGCGGTAGCTAACCGTAAAGTGCGTATCCGACTCCTTTTTCTACACTCGACGCCTACGGTAAGACTGTTCCTTTTTCTTTCCTTTGTACGGTGCCGGGTGTATTTCCGACTGTGTTTAATCTTGTTTATTTCGCGTTATGTCCGGTTCTGGAGCGAAACGTTCTTCTAAGACGGGCCGTGCCCCTATGCGTCGGTGCTCCTGCGGCCGGCATTTCTCCGTCTCAGACCGGCATGACGTCCGTCTTCGTTGCCTGGGACCCAACCATAATATGGATTCGTGCGACGCTTGTTTCTCGATGGACCGTCGCGTCCTCGAAGTCCGAGCGTACAAGCTCGGCAAGGCCCCGCCGACTTTAGAGGGACGGCGTCGCTACGCGGAATCTCGGGCGAGATCATGAGGCCTTTCCCCGGGTCCCCTCCGGGCCTATCTGATCCGAGGAGGAGGGTGCTCCTCTTCCTTCTTGCGAGGCCCCTTCGCGGTGTTGGGGGCGTCGTAGCCCCCCTCCCGGGCATGGCGCTGACACGCCTCGGCAGTCACCTCTTGAGTGCAGGCTCCCCCGTGTTGAGGCCCTTGGCTGGGCCGGCTCGGGTGGACCTCGGCGTCGCCTCGCGGCGCCATTTGAATCCCGGCGCGCCGTTGGCGGTGCCGGTGATGGCGGCGCGGGCCCGTTTGGAAGTCAGCGCTCGCGGTGCCGATGAAATGGCGGCGGCGCCGGCAGTGCCGCTTCGCCTCCGGCGCGCTGGCGGCGTGACCTTCCCTCCTCGGCGGTGCCGGGTCTGCCGGAGCCGCTGGGGGTGTGGGGTTGGGCCTTCATGCTGCCGGCGTGCTGGGGGCGAGCGGCGTCGCACTCGGTACCGGGGCCGTTCGCGGCCCCGTGGCCTCGGGGACCCCTGGGGTGGCCAGCATCGAGGTCCTGCTGGTCTCGTCCTCCTCGGAGGACGATGACTCAGATGTGGACCCATCCTGGCATCCCCATTCTTCGGAATCTGGGTCCTCGGTGGCTAGGGGTACCAGGCGGCGCAGCGGGCCCCTCCCTCTGTCCCCCTTGCCGTCGTCTCCTGAGGGTTCCTCGGCTGGGGGTGGCCGAGAGTCCCGGGGGGCAGACGTGGGGGTGACGGAGGGGGAGGCTCCCCTCTCTGGAGGTCGGTGACAGCTACCCCCCGGGGTGCTGTTACCTCCTCTGGGGTTAGGGGAATGTTGCAGTCGGGGAGGAGGGCCCTCTCGGAATCCGAGGGGTTGAGGGGCAGGCGTCCTGCTGCTCGGTCTTCTTTGGCCACCTCAGGGGGGGTGGCCAGGAGCCGTAGCGCAGAGCCCCGCCCCTCCCCCCAGGGTTCATGGTGTCCTCTGGCGGCGTTTGTGCGGACTGCCCTTCTGGATCCATGCAGTCCCGGCGTCGTCACAGGGGAGTTTCTCCCCCAGGGCTCTTCCAGGTTCCGCTTCCCCAGAGTTCCGTTCTGCGGCCTGGTTTGATATCCGGGATCCCTCCTACTAGAGCTCCCTTCCCAGGATTCCAGAGCCCTCGCAGAGAGCAGTTGCCTCCTCGGAGGTGCCCCTCTCCCATCTCTCTGCCTTCACCACCCCCGCTCCCCAGGCCATGTCGGTCCCTACGGGTCCGTTATCCTGGGAGCAGTTCAGGGGTTCTGCCGGCCTTCCCCTCATATGTTAGTTACATGCATGAGCGGGTCTTTCGACTCTCCCCACCGCCGCAGGAATCCTCTGGACATTCCAGTTCCCCATCATCCTCGTCTCCCTCCTCTGAGGGAGAGGAACCCCTAGCTCATCTGTCCTCCGATGCTGATTTCACAGAATATCAGCGTTTCCTCTCGAGGATGGTGAGGGATCTGGATTCCACGTTCGGAGAGACAATACCGAGCAGTGGTGCGTAATTCCTTGGTGAATTCAGTGCCCAGCATCTGGTGGTACCTTCCTGGCCTATCCCTTCCAGGAGGCGTCTATCGGTCCTGGCAGTTCCCTGCCGTTTCTTCCCCAGCCCCGGCGGACTGCCAGCGTAGGTATTGTGCCCCCTCTGAGTCTCTAGGTTCCCTTCCCAACCCGTCCTCAGGTTTGGTATACCTGGATACTCCTTCTAGGCGCCGTTGCCTGGCGCACGACCGCCCACCGGTTTCGGACTCTCTCCAGTTCGACCGTTGGGGGCGAAGAGTGTTCTCTTCTTCTCGTGCGAGTGCATGTATTGCATCACATCAGGCTCACCACGCTGCCTACAACCGGCATCTGTGGTCGATGATGTCCCAGCTGCTGGCATCTATGCCTGACACGGAGCAAACCAGACAAGCCGTTGCCCTCTCCGGTGAGCCTGGAGCTGGCAAGACACCAAGCAAGGGCATCTTATGGCGCCAATGAGGTGGCTTCCAGGCTTGCGAGGACAGCGATCTGCATCAGGCGAATGACGTAACCCGTCTCTCAGGTTGTCACCCTGGCCCGGCATAGGGTGATGCGCTCCGCCTTCCGGGGGACCCGTCTTTTCTCATCCAGAGCTAGGAGACTTTTACAGGGGCTCCCTCCGTCTCCTCGTCCTCGGGAGGCACCTCCTAGCTCTTCTCCCACTTAGGCTTTCTGAATAAGCCAGGGTCTTCTCCTTCTGTTTCTCACCAGCAGAAGGCTGGGGGTCTTGTTCCCTCAGGGTATGGCCTCTTCCCCCTCCTGGGGAAGAGGAGCTTGGTACTCACCCAGGAAGTAATGAATGGTGAAGATTGACAAGGGAAGATAGGAAAAGTACGTACCTACCGTAATTCTTGATCTTCTCTTGTATCTTCACCATTCATTACCTCCATCCCATCCCTCAGTGGCCTCTTCCTGTGGCTTCTCCACCTCCGTCTCCTTCCTCTCTCTGCATTATATAAAATATAGGGAAAATTGCTTCATTTCCAAAAAAAAAAAAAACAAAAAGTAAAAAAAAAATAATCTTCTTGGGCGGGGGTTTAAAATCAGAAAATTATTTACTCTAAGATTCATGGGCCATCTCGCGGATTGCATTGGCGATCAGACTGCACAACTATCTCTTGCTATTCTTATGGCAAGATACCTCTGGGGTTGTTTGGCCTGGCTCAGGCTATTCAGTTTTGATCCTGCAATCCCGTGTTCAGGTAGTTGCCCTGAAATCTAATCCCCCCCTCTATTCTTGCCTTGCAGAGCAGAGGAACGAGTACGTCTGTTCCTTTCTCTTCTGAAAAAAAAAAAAAAAAAATGCTGAGGGAACTCTCTCCGACTGCTATAGGCATCTTGGTATCTGGGTCATGCATCTAGTTAAAAAAAAAAAAATTTTTCTATCTGTAAAAAAAAAGAAAAATAGGAGAAATCAAACAAGAAGGCAAATGAGAAGGTAGGCTATCCTTCTTAAGCTGTTTTCTAAGTGGTTTCTCCTTTAAGTGTCCTCCTGGACAATTTTACAGTAGAGCTCTGCTGACCATATCCAATCTTAGCCAGCCAAAGCCTTGGCGGCCTTAGCCAGTCAGTCTGAGTCCGTTTCTATCTTGGAACGCCTGAAAGGCTTACATTTCCATTTCTAAACCCTGAGCAGCTCTCATGCTGCTGGGGTTTATTCTTCCCTCCTCGGCTGTCCTCCAGTTAAAGGCCTTCCGCGGCCAGGAGCCGAGGTGGGTGTCAAGAACAATGGCATGTTGAAGATGAGGACTATGCCCTCCTGAGTCTGTCTAGCGGGTTGGTGAACCTTCTCTTCAGCTCTATCTCCGGGATTCTTGCTTCCCCTTTAGTGAGCCTTCAGCTACAAGCTAACTATGCTCGTTGGGCATTCTGGTCCTCAACATCCCATCTCTCTCTTCTCTTTCTTCTTCTTCTTCTATTTTCTCATTTCCTTACTCATCTCTCCTCCTAGAGTCACCCAGGTAAGAGGCCCTGCACTCCCTAGGCTAGGATGTTCTTATCTCCTCTGTCCTTCCTCCATCGGCTTATTCCTTTTCAGTTCATTCTTCCTTGCTTTGCTATCCCTCAGCTATCTTGCCTCGCTATCTATATTTTCTGCTTTCATTTTGCCTCTCCGGCTCACAGAACTGAGTTGGAGGAGATGAGTCGCTACTGAGCAGCCGCCCCTCGCCTATGACGCATGACGTCAGCTCTCGAGGGCGGGGCCGTTAGGCAACTTTTAAAAAAAAAAAAAAAAAAAAAAAAAAGCTCCCGTGACGGGTGCGAGCCTCCGGCTTACACCCAGTAAGTAATGAATGGTGAAGATACAAGAGAAGATCAAGAATTACGGTATGCACGTAATTTTCCTTTCTCACTGGTGCAGCAGTAGCGCTAATGCTTGTGAGGCCAGTGACCTGGGTTCGGTAGTGAGCCTGGGCTGCTGGAGGGCCGGGGGGATGGTGGTTCGAGCACCTGGAGGGCTGTTCTCCTTCTCCGGGAAGGTAGGACTGCATTCCCCACTGCTATACCACCACCTGGGTGAGCAGTAGTCTCAGGGAGGGGCAGATGTCAGCCGAGGGTCTGGAGCGAAGGCATGTCTCAGCGTACCTTCATCTCCTTGGTCCCACCCTGCGTGCCAGCGCCTGCAGGGGGTGGGATCAGAAAAAAACGAAAAAAGCCCTACATCGGCTCCTTGAAGACGGGTCCCGGTGCCAGTGACCTGAGAGATCAGGGGAGAAGCTCTGCAGAGTGTCCGCTCCTCCTAAGTGAAGGAGGGGAAAGGGGGACTCCTCCACCCCACTCTGGAGGGGGGGGCAATCCGAGTGCTTGAAGGTTAGATAGGGGGTGGGCACCTGTGGGAGTGGAAAGTCTCCTGTCCTCCGGCGCAGCCTGAAGCGTTCGCATTGGGATCCCTGATGAGAGGAGCAGACCTGGAGTACGAGGGGGCGTAAACAGAATGGAAAAAAAAAAAAACGTAATTTCTCCAGACATGTTGATACCATTTACTCTAAACTGCTTCTCAAACTAGACATGTTATATCTGTGATTACTGGATTTTCAAGCAGTTTCTCTAAACACTAGACCACACTACTTCTAGAGATCATGCATTCCCCTCTTACCACATACCCTAGGTCACACCTGGAAATGAACCTTGGCTAAGTATACCTTTCATGCACAACAATTTTAAATAAATACAAAAAAATATATTTTTAAAGATACACTGATAACAGGAGATTGGATAGTCTGATTGGACTTGAAGAATGCATACTTCAGAATTGCAGTCCATAGTAACTACCAGATATGGGTCCAGATTAAGTTGAAATAGGAAATTTTGGCAGTTCACACCTCTGTAGTTTGGTCTAGATGCAGCCCAGTAATGCTTTACCAAAGTCCTCAAGACAGTAGTAGGATAGCGCAAATACTGGGAGTCTTGACTCCTAATTTAGCTGGACAACATGTTAATTATGAGCCAGTGCTAGGAAACCCTGATAGGCAAAATGTGTCTGTCTTCTCTTAGATGTCTTAGGTTTGTGGTCAGCCTCAGAAAGTACCCCTTGAAACAAGCACAAATTAAAGAATTCATGCAGTAAGTTTCATGACGGGCACTATCCAGTCTGCTTTGAAATAGAAATGTTTGTAAGGAGATTGGGAGGACCCTCGTGCATGGTACATTCATTCTGCACAGGGGTTGAATTTAAAATTGTTTGCTTCAAACAGCATGAAGTCTTGCTGTATTCTGACTATATGCAGTTAGCCCCAACTGCCCCGGAGAGTAAAGGGTTAACTCTATGCAAAGGCATAGAACGTTGAGCTTGAGCTCGGTTTTCAAACCTCTGTCTGCGGTACTCTGAAGTGTAACCATCAGATTTTTTACTCCGCCTAACTGTGAAGTCGCTCCGGAGATCCCTCCTGCACTTCGGTTTGGTAAAAGTTTGAATCGGTCAGTTCTTTCAACCCACTTCGTTAGAAAATCGGTATTCTTGCCTCTGTCTCAGTACCAATAAGTAGTAGTTGTAGGTAGTGGTAGTTTTCATAAAGAAATTGTTTTATTTTTCGGTTCTTTGCCAGTCGGTCTGGTTTGGAACCGAAACCTATTCTGTTTATATATTTTGTGTTTGACTGTGTGTTTTTTTTCCGGTACTTACCGGTTCCTAAAAAAAACATCTGGTTTTAGGATTTTTTTAACCGACCTGTGACACAGTTGGAACCGATAAGTTGCAGTTGCCTGGCTTAACCGCTGTTTTGGGTGACTTTATATTGGAAGGCATGTCTGAGAAACCCAAAAAGAAAACCGGACCCACTGGGTTTCAGCACTGTACCAAGTGTAAGGAAGCCTTTGCTGAGGCCGTCCTTCACCTCGTATGTGTGTATTGTCTGGGGTTTGACCACCTCTAGGAAGACTGCCAAATATGTAAGAACTTTCCCAAAGCCACTCTGAAAAAACGTTTGAGTAGGCTAAGGGAGAGGGAGGCCGAGAAGTCCGCTGACCCGGATGGCCAGCCTGGTTCGGTTGCGGCCGAACCTGAGGAGGTGCCCACTGACCTGGACGATACCTCTAAGGACAAACGGAGAGCCGATTCTGCGGAATCGGTTCCAAGTAAAAGAAAAAGGAAATCAGCTGGTTCAGATTCGGCTTCCTATGGTCTGACCGCTGATTAAATAGTGAAAGCGATTTCAAGTTGTTCAATCGCTTTGCCCGGTTCCGACCGAACTGGTCTTGGTTCAGAGCCGATCGGTTCGGTCAGAGATACCTGCTTCAGAATTGGATCCTGAGCCATACTATGAGGGCGATTGGGAGGAGGATGAAGATTATGAAGAGAAACAATGTGAAGGCCTAGATGAGCCAGTAGAGCCTGACATCTCCCCAGACAGGCCATCTCAAGCTTCTCCTCCCAGGCTTTCTGAGTCCCCGTCCCATTTCTTGTTTTACAAGAAAGTGGCTGAGACTCTTCAGCTTCCTATGGAAGAGGCTGAACAGGATCAGGAAGAACCTGACTATCTGGAAATGATGGCTGTTCCAGAGTCTAAGAGGGTGTCTATTCCTTTACACAAATCCTTGGGGAAGCAGACACAACAAATTCTACAATTTCCTACATCCATTCCTCCTGTGAAAAAAGAATGGACAGGAGGTATGCTCTGTCAGGTCCTGGGACGGAATTCCTTTCATCTCGTAGCAGTCATGTTGGGGTAGTACAAGCTTCAGCCTGTGACAAGGCTAATATTCCTTTGGCATCTCACCCTCAGATAAGGATTCCAGAAAAGTTGATGCCATGGCAAAAAAGCAGTACTTGGCATCATCTTTGGGACTCAGGCAATCTAATTACATGGCATACACTGCCAGGTACCAGAAATCTATGTGGGATACGGTTCTGGAACTGGCTAAGGGTGCCCCTCCCCAGCTGGCCAAGGAGCTGGAGTAGGTGGCTGCAGATGGTATAGAGGCATTAAGGTGCAGTTCCACGCTGCTGTTGATTCCAGTGATGATCATTCCAGGGTCATGGCTACATCTATCTCCATGAGGAGATTTGCTTGGCTTGGGTGTACCAACCTCTCTTAGGATACCCAGGCTAAGGCCATGGACTTTCTTGTAATTGGTAATTCTCTGTTTGGGGAGCATACAGAGAACTACATAATGAAAATGGACAAGTACAGGACCGCCTATAGGAGTGCTGCAGCCAAAGAGAAGCAGACCACCCTCAGAGGCAGCAGTTTAGGGGTCAGGGGCAGGCCTTTTTACCAAGCTCAGGCCTCCTCCTCTTCTTTCCAGCAGAGGGGGTTCTTTAGGGGAAGAGGTAGATGTGGGGTGACCAGGACCCCATCAGCTACTCAGTCCAAGCTCCCTGCCAAGCAGACACCCTGAGATGTCAGTCAGAGTCACCTCCCTAATCCCAGTAGGGGGCAGGCTGGCTCACTACTCCCAGGCCTGGGAGTCTTTTGCTTCAGACGAATGGGTCCTGGAAGTAGTGAGCCAGGGACTTGCTCTCAATTTCAAAAGGTTCCCAAAAATGACAACAAAGTCTTTCAGTCCTCCCTCTCCCTTGGAGACAAAGGCCCTAGAGGCAGAAGTCTCCTCTCTTCTGCAAGCAGTAGAGAAGGTACCTCTTTGTCACAGGGGAAAAGGACTGTATTCAAGATACTTCCTTACCCCCAAAAAGACAGGGGAGTGGTGACACATATTGGATTTAAGGTACCTGAAAAAACATTTGACAAAACAAAAGTTCAGAATGGTGACTCTGGGAGTAATTCTTCCTTCTCTGATATCAGGAGACTGGCTAGCTTCCCTGGATCTCAAAGATGCCTACGTCCACATTCCTATCAGACATTTCCACAAAAAGTACCTCAGGTTCAAGTTGCCCTCAGGCCATTACCAATTCAGGGCCATGCCCTTCTGCCTAACATCTGCTCCATGGGTGTTCACCAAGTGTCTTGCAGTGGTGGTGGCATTCCACAGGAAGCAGGGCATCCTTCTGTTCCCATATCTGGACAGCTGACTTCTAGTGGGCCAGTCCTCAGACCAAGTCAAATCAGCTTTAGAGGTTACCCAAAGACTTCTAGAATCCTTGGGCTTCATTCTGAACTTAGAGGAGTCTGTTCTAGAGCCAGCCCAGCTTCTCACCTTCATAGGAGTGGAAATAGATACAGTTCAAGCAAGAGTATTTCTTCCTGTTTCAAGGGTTCAGTCTCTGGTCACTCTGGCCTCTTCTTTTCGTCCTCTGGTATCTCATCCGGCCAGACACTTTCTACAGCTGCTGGGACACATGGCAGCTTCCACAGCAGTAGTTCAGGGAGCAAGATTTCAAATGAGGGATATTCAATTTCATCTCAGATCTTTCTGGTCTCAGAAAAAGGACCCTCTATCCAAATTGGTTCCAGTCTTCAAAACCCTGGTCCAGGCCCTTAAGTGGTGGTTGGACGAGGACAATCTTTGACAAGGGATCCCCTTCGTAAGTCTGGTCCCTTCTGTGATTCTCACTACAGACTCCTCTCTCTTGGGGTGGGGTGCCCACCTAGATCATCTCACTGCTCAGGGAACTTGGTCACACCAGGAGTCCCTTCTGCATATAAATCTTCTTGTGTTAAGAGCTGTCTTTCTGGCACTTCAGACATTCTCAACAGTTGTCCAAGGGAAAGTGGTGCAGATCATAACGGACAATACCACAACCATGTGGTACATCAACAAACAGGGAGGCACTCGGTCCTCGGCCTTGTGCACAGAGACCATGACAATGTGGTCTCTAGCTTTTTCCCTGCAGGCTTCCTTGATAGCTGTGCACCTCCCAGGGAAGGACAACATTTTAGCAGATGCTCTCAGCAGGATTTCTCAGGGTCACCACGAATGGGCCCTGAATCCTGTCATTCTTCAAGTCATTTTCAGATGGGGCACCCCAGAGATAGATCTCTTTGCAGCCCCAGACAATCATCAACTCCCTCTGTATTGCTGCAGACCACCCCTTCTGGGTTCTGTTCCTCAGGATACTCTTATCTACTAGATTGGACGAACAAGTTTCTGTATGCATTTCCTCCTTTTCCTCTGATATTCAGGGTCCTGTTAAAGATCAGGTCCCGGCCTTGCAAGGTGATTCTGGTGGCTCCAGACTGGGCCAGACAGCCTTGGTATCCTCTTCTGTTGTCACTGTCAGCAACACTGCCCTTGTGTCTTCCTAGGCAGTACAATCTCCTCACCTCCTCTCAGGGGAGGATTCCGTACCCCAACCTTCAGACTCTCAGGTTCAAAGCCTGGCTCTTGAAGAGCTAGAATGTGCAAGTTTGCATCTGTCCCAATCAGTCTTGGATATTTTAAAAGTTAGCAAGAAACCTGCCACTAGGAAGACATACAACTCCAAATGGAAGAGGTTTGGTTTCTGGTGTTCCAGTAGGCATATTAAGCCAGAGCTGGCTGACATTGCCACTGTTCTGGACTATTTGGTGCATCTTAACAGTTTAGGCCTCCGGCCTACTACCCTTAAAGTACATTTGGCAGCTGTGTCTGCTTTTCTTTCGGCTGGTAAGGCCTCTTCCCTAGCTTCTCATCCAGTGTTCAAGAAGTTCTTCAAAGGCTTGGTCCATGTCAATCCTCCCTTCCGGGAGCCTATTTCCTTCTTGGGATCTGAACATCTGTATTGCACAGCTTATGCATCCCCCTTTTGAACCTTTATCTTCAGCTGAGCTAAAATATTTGACTTGGAAAACTGTATTTCTGGTAGCCATTACTTCAGCTAGGAGGATCAGTGAACTACAGGTCTTATCAGTGGAACCTGATTTCACTTCTTTTCATAGGGATAAGGTGGTGCTTCGTGCCAATAGAAGGTTCCTTCCCAAGGTGGTGTCAGACTTTCATCTGAATCAGTCTATGTCTCTGCCTTTTTCACTGATCATTCTTCCTCTGAAGAGAGGAGGCTACGCAGTCTAGATGTGAAAAGGGCTTTCAGTTACTATATTGAGCATTCTAAAGCCCATAGGAAGGATTGTTTTCGGTTATTTCTCACTTATGGTGAGGTGGGAAAGGGCAAGCCTGCTACCAAGAGGTCTGTTGCCAGGTGGATTGTCTCTTGCATTCAGTTCTGCTATTCTAAACTTGGGAAGGAGCCTCCCTCAGGCCTGAGGGCTCACTCTACCAGAGGTACAGCTGCTTCTATCGCAGCAGCTAGAGATATACCATTAGTGGAGATATGTAAAGCAGTTACCTGGAAATCTGTTCACACCTTTACCAAGCATTACTCTTTGGACATTCTGTCACGAAGTGATGCTAGGTTTGGCATGGTTGTGCTGCAGAGCCTGTTCCCAAAATAGGTTCTCTAACTCCCCCTCCAAGGGAGCACTGCTTGGTAGTCTGCATATAGTCAGACTACAGCAAAACTTAATGTTGTTTGAAGAAAACATTACTCACCATAGTAATGTTGTTTCTTCTAATGGAGTCTTGCTGTATTCTGGCCTGCCTCCCTGCCTTCCCTCTTGGAATCTAGTAGTTTTGGGATGTGGTGGGGCAGGCACAGTACTGCACCCCAGAGGTGTACTGGTCATGCCTTCATCTCTTAGGGTGTTTCTGTTTGTTTGTTATTAAGAATTTTGGTAAACCACTGCCTGTTGTGTTCTTTTTGGGTGTTATCGACTTGAGTTTTCTGACCCTAAAGCTTTGTTTTGCCATTTGGCACAAAATTTTGGAAACAATTTCTTCCTTTGAGTTAGTTAGTTTAGTGCTCATAAGAATCTGACGGTTACACTTCAGAGCTCCACAGACAGAGGTTTGAAAACCGAGCTCGAGCTCAACGTTCTGTGCCTTTGCATAGAGTTAACCCTTTACTCTCCGGGGCAGTTCAAGTGCTGGGGCTAACTGCATAGAGCCAGAATACAGCAAGACTCCATTAGAAGAAACAGCATTACTATGGTGAGTAATTTTTTTCTTATTGCCTGTACAAGTGGAAAGTCGCTTGTGCAAGGACAGTGATGGCCAATGTCAAGTTCCCTTGATCAGTATCTTGAATGAAGAATAGTTGAGAATAGTCAAGGTCATCGCTTTGCACATGCCTGTCCTCTTCTTGCAGTTTGCTAGCTACTAGATCCAGCTGGCTAAAGGGACTGTGGAGGCACACAGATGTACAGCACTTTGTTTTTTTAACAATGGTACCTGCTGACTCTTTAATAAACCTGCAGATTTTTAGCACTTAAAAACAGACACCGAGCATTACAGCTAGTTGTGACTTAGGGCTTTGTGACAGCAGAATCCGGATACCTGTAGTCAAGATGGAACTTGATGCTGGGCGCCACAGTAATTGCATGCCTTAAAAGCACTACATTGCATTTTATTGTGCAAACTGTGTATCACCAAGTCTGTTTTTTAGCTGACATCTTGGGATTCTCCCAGCATTTCAGCAAGTGCATGAATGTTTTCTTTCGGCACGAGTTGGGAACAAGTGATGGGTAGGGTAGACTGGACACGATTCAGTAGCATCAGAATCTTAAGCTCAGTGCAAAGTGCCACAGATCAAGATGGAGGCGGGTCGGGGAGCTAAGTGCATGGTCCATTAGAAACAGAGTGCATGCTGCTGTAACCTAAGAGACTTCAGCAGCTGCATTGCAGAGTACTGTCATGTGATAGCTAAGGAAGGTCTAGAGGCTAAGTGTGCGATTGACTAGCAAGAGCACAAGTGTGGTGCTCAAGGCTTCAGCTGCAAAGTTTTATCATGTGATGGCTGAGGCACAATAGACAGAGAAGTGTGGCTTCACTGATTCAGTCGTAGGGTCGATGCTAATGACAACTGTGGTAAGGTTTAATTGGGCAGCTGGCTATGAGCAGCAAAGCAGTTGGTGAGTGGCTCTCTGGAGTGGAACTGAGAGCAGGTAAACAGATTCTGGCACAGTACATTTGTGCCCTACCTGTAGAGCGGTGCAAGTACTAAATTGAAAAAAACAAAACAAAAAAAAAAAAACATTTATATCCCTGTCTGTGTGGGCCCTGGCCAGTGTCCCAGGTTTGTCATCTTCTTTGAGCTAAGTGAATATTCTCCTTGGCCTTATTTCACTTCAGAGCATTACAAATCCCTTCAATCTTGTTCTTGCAACTATTTGGTGACCCTGACAAAAGAGGCATGTCAGAATCTCCAGTTTGGCTTCCTAACATGAATGAATGGAACAGCAGAACCATTTTACCATTTGTACCAGACTTAGTGATTGAGTCAGATACCAGCCTCTAAGGTTCAGGAGTCCGGTGCAAGGGGAGGAGGTGTTTACTGGGAGAGACTGATCCTCAGAGAAGAAGTTACTGTATATAAACTGCCAGGAGCTGTTGGTGGGGTTTTGTGATGACAAGAGCCTGGATAAAAGCAGATCCAGTTTACAGACTATGCCTTTCATGGTCAACATTCCAGTTGTGTCCGTCTTGTCTGTTCCACTGCCATCACTGCAGATGCACCCATCATGTGTTGTGCTGCAGCTGTAATGAGTTTCTATACACAGTATGGTATTATTGCCGTTATGGTCCTTGTACTCGGAAAAGGAAAAAATGCCAGGGGTGGAAACGTCTGGAAACTCGTGACTTACTGCATTTGTCTCTTCCTCCGGGGATTATTACTGTTTATTATTGCTCATTGTATTGATAAAAACTATATCCATCTAAAAATAAACTGACATAAGAAACACTTTCAGTTTATTTTAAAATGTGAGACTATTGGCAGTACAGTGTTCTTTTGTAGCCAAGGTCTGGAAACAGGAGTGTAATGGACTTTATCATTTTTGTTAAAAGGTCTCCATAAAGGTTTTCTTTGGTAAACCTGGCCTATGGTTTGAAGACAGTGAGCAAGATGGAGATAAAAACTCTGTGTTCAATGACCTGGATGGCTCTGTGACTGGTTACAAAGACACCCTTGTGGGCCGAATGGACAATTATCTTATCCGGCATCCAGACTGTATTAATGTTACAGAATGGAATGGAGTGATATGCAAGGGGAAATACGCTCAGGTCAGTAGCATCAAAGGCACTGTATTGTATTGTGATAATCTGGATAATGAACACATACTGTAGTAGGTTTTAGAAAACATGGGATTTGAGAATGGAATTAACTGAATACTAATTGTCAAAGCTGAGAAGCTGACCACTAAACAAAATGCTTAATTTCAGTAACAGAACAATGGCTGAAAATGGCACATTCTAATTGAATAACATGTATTTTAAATGTAAAAGAAAATTATTTTTGTACTGTTAAATGCCCTCCAGTTTTCGTTTCCATGCTTTGACTATTCTGATATATTTTTTTTGAATTCATTTTCATTTTATTTCAAAGGCCTTTGAACAGATGCATTAGATTTATACAGTTACAATATACAATGCACAACAATTAGTGTTTTAGAAGAATGAACATACTACTTCAGTTGAGATACATATGGGAAAAACTTTACAATGTCCCTTAGGTGTTTTGGTATAGAATTCCAGAACAGTGCACTACGTT
Source organism: Neoceratodus forsteri (assembly GCA_016271365.2). Lineage (NCBI taxonomy): Eukaryota > Metazoa > Chordata > Ceratodontiformes > Ceratodontidae > Neoceratodus > Neoceratodus forsteri. The sequence continues at coordinate 1,481,826,257 of CM057453.1, read as the reverse complement.
AATAAAAAAAAAAAAAGATTGTCCCACACTTATTTTTTTAACATTTAGACAACCTGAAAAGTGAGTCGATTGAGAATCTAGTAAATATTCCAATCTGAATAGGGGCCAAAACTAGTTAAGTGGGAGCATCATTATTCTTCAGTTTCTAAGCCCAATATCCAAATTGATAATGTATGCGTTGGGTCAGATTTAACCAGGACGAAACTTCATGCGACTCATGAGTATGTTTATCCATTGACAAGTTAAAAACAAATCTAGGGACTCTATTTAGCAATGTTTCAACATGATGTAATAATGACTGACAGGCCAAAGAATAAATAACAAGTCTTTATTATGGGGAAGATGTATGAAAATATTAAGAGTTTTTTGGCTTTAATAATAATAATAATTATTTAAATGCTCCTTTCATAACCAAGGCGCATAACAATAAAACCAATTAAAACATATAAAACAAAATATTAGTACAGTTAAAAATACAGTACTTACTTTGTGAGTAGAACAATTTCAAAAAAGCAAACCAAATTTATAGTAAATGGCCTTTAGCAGATTCTCAGTATGTTCAAAATAACTTACTTTATGCAACACCTGTGAGGATATTAAAAGGCCTCCATCAGTGATATTTTTCCTTCCCTGGTACCTAGAGTGAGAATATCAAAGTTTCTAGGGACATGGATATGATGTTCTAGCCACACTTTCTGGTAGTGTCCTTTCCCTTTAAGATGTGCCGGAAAGTCTTCAGGCTGGCTCCTCCCACCCACCCGGGTGGTAACTCCCTCGGCTCCGCCCCATGATGCTGGATATTTCTTTCTGCTGGAAGAAATAGGTTCCCTCCTTACCGCTCCCGAGTTGAGTAGGCCCTAGCGCTTAAATATCTTCAGAATTATTTCCAAACCAAGTCTTACGAGCTTCGATCGCAACCGCAATGGATGATAAATCCACTCCTGGGTTCCGCCGGTGCCTTTGTGGACAGAAGATGTCCAGGACCGACCCGCACGTCTTGTGTGTCTGCTGCCTGGGGCATGACCATGATCCGCAGGCCTGTGACTTTTGCCACTCATGTCACCTGTCCGTCCTGGAGGATTGTCTCGCCCGCCTAAAACTGGGCCGCCCAGCGCAGCTGAACTCGACGGTCAAATCCAAGGATGCCCAGTTGGGTGGTCTTTGCAGCTGCGGGATCTGCCAAACAGTTTGCGGCCTTCGAAGAGGAGGCAGCCAATTCCTCCTTGGCTTCTGCCCTCATGACGCTTCAGCTGGGCTCGACCTTTACGGGCTCCTTCAAAGAATTGTGCCAGTCTCTGCTGACCTTCAGTCAGGGACCAACCAGCAAATCTAAATCTAAACAAGAGTCTAAGAAAGAAAAGATGCGTCGCCAATCATGGGATTGGGAGTGCTCTCGGTCAAGGGCTTCCAATTCCCACGCTTCTCCAGATTTGACGTCAGTCAAAGCCTTTACCACAGGCTCCACAGTAACCCCATTGGGCCTGCCGGCTGAGACACTGGTCAAAGTCCCAGCCGAGATTTTTCTGAAGCTGAATGACCAGTTGTCGTCTGAAGAGGCCAACATTTCCTTGTCTAGGACCCGGTCCTGACGCAGACTGTTGGATAGATGGATCAGTTCGCTGACCTGCCTGCTTGGGTCCCTGACCCTGACCAGGAGCAGCTTTGGCAATCGCCGACTCCCTTTGAGCCCCACCGCCATTCCCCCCAGTAGCTGAGGTCGAGGTCTCGGTCTTCTTCCCATGGGTCAAGCCGGTCCCACCGTCATCAGCGTGTCTGCTCTCGGCACCACGGGAAGCGGGGCCGCTGCTGTTCTTTATCCTCGGTTGAGTAGAGGCTTCAGCGCAAGTTGCGTTGACACAACGAGGACTTGATGTGGCAACAGTTGGTGTTTACTGCCACTTAACTGACCCCAGTTTCTACGATGGCCGACACCGACTCCACCGATGGAACTGATTAAAACGGTCCCGACTCGGCCGATTCCAGCTTCTCCGCCGATCATGGTGGAACCATCGCCTAAACAGCTGACATCCGGCCAGGGGGCTTCCCCATCAGCTGTCGGTCATCGTCACCTCTGATCATCCACGGAGGGTCAGTGGGGACTCTGGTGGTAGACCTCTCTTTGACGACTCTTTGGAGTCCAAGGGTTCCTCCCTGCACTCCTGTCCGGTTGATGTAGAGTCCATGGGAGATCTCTCGATGGATGAAGGTCTATCCTCTTTCATGGGCCTCCTCCATCTGATCTCCAAGTCGACAGGTACGAAGATGATGGAGCCCATCCAGAAACAGGTACATTACCCATTGACCGAGATCCTTGACCGGGGCGACTCTCTGACTGAGACTTTCCCAGTAACAGAGGCCATTCTTGGCCCTGCCCTGGCCCTGGAGCTCTGGCAGCACCCTGCTTCCTGCCCTGTTCCTTCAACCTGGTTGGCCCGCAGGAATACGGTACCCACCGATCCCTTTTGGATTCACAGAGCACCCCTTGGCTGAGGGGTTGGTGGCCGACTCTGTGTTTTGGCGTTCTGGCAACACTGGGGATGTTGACAAGCCGCCTGATAAGGAGTCCACAAAGTTGGACCATGCAGCTAAGAAGGTTTATTCTGCCTCCTCGCTTGGCCTCTGCCAGGTGAGCTCGGCTCTCTTCATGGCCCACATCTCCCATGCCCTGCTGGGCACCTTAGATGGGGTGCTTCCTCATCTGTCTGTGCACATCAGACCATGGTCAAACAGGTCCGAGACCAGGGCTGGGCTGTGGCTAAGCAACAGCTCCAGACTACCATGGACATTAGGGACTCCTGTGCCTACTCCATTGTGGCTTCAGTGGCCATGCACCGCAGGGCTTGGCTGAGGATCTCGACCTTCACGGCAGACACTCTGCACAAGCCTGCAGATGTTCCTTTCCTGGGCACCGACATGTTCGGGCCCGGGGTCAAGGGTCACCTCACACACATTGAGATATCCAGTGCCACCTTGGATTCCGTGACATCTGCAAAGAAGGACCCCAAGGGCTCAAAGCAGTATCAGAAATGGAAGCTCTTTTTGTCCGCCTCCACTCCTGCAGCCAAGCCAGCCCAGCAACCATCTGGCCAGCAGGCTCAGGCTTGGCGACCTCAGCCCAAGTCAGTGGCCTCGGTTTTCCGTAAAACATGAGGGAAAGGCTCTGGTGGCCCCTTAGCTGGGCCCTCCTCCTCCAAGTCTGCCCAGTGACGGGATGAGGGGTGCCTCCCCCATGCCTGTCACGCCTCCCCTAGGACCTCCCGTGGTGGGCCGGCACCGCCACTTCCTTTCTGCCTGGTCTGCTGTTACCACAGACAGGTGGGTTCTAGAAGAAGTGGGTCAGGGTCTGCCTCTAGAGTTTGAACAGTACCCTCCTTGCCCAGCCCGCACCCAGGGAGGACTTGGTATCCGCAGACATGCTGTCAGTTCACAGAAACAACATAGCCCAGCTGCTTCGCAAGGAGGTAGTGATTCCTGTCGCCGATCCTCCAGAACACCCAGGGTTTCTCTCCAAGTACTTCCCTGTGCCAAAGCGGATGGGGCACTGATGCCCCATTCTAGATCTGCATGACCTGAACAAGTTCCTCAGGTCGCGCACCTTCAGGATAGTAACTCTGTCTCAGATCATACCTTCTCTGGAGCAAAACATGTGGTTTTGCTCCTTGGATCTTCAGGACGCGTTCTTTCACATCCTCATCCATCTATGTTACTGAAGGTTCCTCCACTTTTGGGCCGGGGGAACCCCCTACGAGTTCCAGGCCATGCCCTTCTGCCTCTCATCGGCCCCCAGGGTCTACATGAAGTGCATTGCAGTGGTAGCAGCTTACCTGAGGTGCCTAGCAGTCCAGGTTTACCTCTACATGGACAACTGGCTGATAGCAGGTCCCTCCAGGCAGGAGGTGGAGCAGTCTGGGGACCTGGCCCTCCAGACCTGCGTCGAATTTCACCTCCTGGTCAACGAGGCCAAGTTGGAACTCGTACCTTTGCGGGTGATTAGTTTCATTGGGTGGAGCTTGACTCTTGCAGAGCCAGAGCCTGGCTCCCGGCGGACACTCTCTTCTCCTTTGCCCGATCATTTTGGGTTAGGCAGTTGTGCCCTGCCCAGGACTTCCTGCGCCTGCTGGGCTACATGGCGGCCTGTACCAGCATGTGGTCCATTGTGCCTGCTGGAGAATGTGCTCCCTGCAGTGGGAGCTAGCCAGCTAGTGGTCTCAGTGCAAGGGGCACTTCAGCCAGCCGGTCATGGATCACCACCCCTGGATCACTTCCGACCTCATCGCCCTGTGCCAAGTCAGGGATAAGGCATGGCGACTATAAAAAACCACCCAGTCCATTCGCTACCTCCAATCCTACAAGCACCTCAGAAACAAATGCACCTCAGCTATCTGGAAATGTAAATCTTCCTACTTTCAAGCATAACTCACCCAGCACCAAAACTACCCTGTGTCCTTCTGGAAGGTAATCAACTCCTTGATCAAACCCCCTTCCAAGCAGTCCTGCCCTGTCCTTAACATTGATGGCAGACATGTTTCTGATCCTATCTCTGTAGCTGTTACTTTCAACTCGTTTTTTGTCTCATGTGCCCTACCTGTTTCCCCCTCAGCTACACCTGACCAAACTGAACGTCCCCCCCCCTTCCCACGGTTTCGTCCTTCCACAATCCAAGAAGTCTACAATGCAATCATCTTTCTAGGGACATGGATATGTTGTTCATCCACACTCATTGGCAGTATCCTTGCCGCTTTAAATCTTGCCGGAAGGTCTTCAAGCTTGCTCCTCCCACCCACCCGGGTGGTATAACTCTCGGCTCCGCCCCATGACGCTAGATCTTCCTTACCGCTTGGAAGCTCAGGTTCCCTCCTAACGCTCTGCGTTTGTGACTGGTTCCTATTTCTCCGTTTGGCGGATTTAAAATAATATTTTGCAAAGACTTAGTTTGATCCCCTGCTCGCGATGGATAAATCGACTCTCGATTTCGGAGATGCCCATGCGGGCAGAAGATGTCTCGACGGATCCACACTCACGTGTGTCTACTGCTTAGGCCTTGAGCACGACCCGCAGGCTTGACCTGCTGTGCTCATCTTTCTCGCCCTCGTCCTCGAAGACTGCTGCCCGATTGCAACTGGGCGTCCCAGAAGCGTTTCCCTCGGTGAAGTCAGGAGGCCCGGTTGGCGGTTTCCAGCGGTGGCGGGCTCGGCGGATCAGCTACGGCGGATGGTCGCCCTCGAAGAAGCGGCGGCGGCGTCAGTCTTCCTCGGTCATGCATTTATCCCGCCTTCTGGGTTCTTCCTACACGGCTTCCTTTAAGAGCTTTTGTCTGTCCCTCCACTAAAGGAGAAGGCTCGTGCCTGCTGGACCTTTTCTCGGTCCAAAAAGGGACAGGTAAGTCCCTCCGTCCGACGGCTCTTGGGAGCAGGAAAGGTCCCTCTCGGGCCGTCGACCGTCGGCTTCGTCGACCGGCCGGGCTTCGGCCACTGGCCTCCACGGTGTCCCCCGCCAGGTCAGTTGGACCGAGACTCCACTGATGAAGTCGAGATTTTCTCGACCCATTGGACGGGCTGTCGCCTTTAGCAGCGAGATTCCCTCTCCCGGTTCCCAGGAGGATTGAGGATCCCGTGGGCTCGCCTGTGCCTCCGTTCCGGAGCCCTCGGATGGACCTTCCGAGCCGGAGGGAGTGTCGGTTCGGCCGACACCTCCTGCACCACCCCGAAATTCCGGGACTCGCCCGGTTCGGACCTTCGCGTCCAGCCGCTCCACCGCTCAGGCGGTCTCGCTCGGCAGCCGCGGTAAGCGTCGCCGCTGCTGCCTCGTCCTCGGCCCCTCCTCTCGGATGAGGGAGGCTTGGCGTAATTCGTCGACGGTACGAGGACCTTATGTTGCAACAGCTCCCTCCTGGCGGGAACAGCCGACTCCGCGCCTTCCCCGCCATTATGGATTGTCACCGAACGCCGACACAACCCCCGACTTGCCCGAGGAGCCTATACCCAGGCCGGTTGTTCGGCCAAAACCAGCTGCTCCACCGATTGCGGTGGAACCTCCGCCTCCACAGCCACCAATTGGGGCTCCGACCAAGGATTCTCGGTCGGCTAAGGGTTTACCCCATCGCCTGTCAGTTACCCTCACTCCCACCCGACCTCGGCAGGTGAAGGGTGGCTCAGGCCAGAGGCAGCTCTTCGAGGACTCTTCCGAGTCCGAAGATGATTCCTCCTTCTTCTCCAAGCGACTGGACTTGGAGTCTTCAGGAGGTCAGCCAATGGACGATAGCCCGTCGTCCTTCCTAGGACTGCCGCTCATCTCGGAGTCTACCGGGATGGAGCTCGAACCCGTTTCCAAACGGGCCAGGTATCCCCTCACGGAGATTCTGGACCGAGGATTCTCCGACGGAGGCCTTTCCGTGGCCGAGGCCATAGTGGGTCCAGCACTGGAACTTTGGCAGCCCTGCTTCCTGCCCTGCGCCGGCCAGGATGGCCAGGAAGTATCACGGTCCTACGGTCCTTGTCGTTTTTGACACCCCTCTGCTGAGGGGTTGGTTACCGACAGCTTTTCGCGCCCGCAACGCCAGGGATGTGGACAAACCTCCTGACAAGGAGTCCAAGAAATTGGACTTATGTCGGGCAAAAGTCTACGCAGGCCTCTCTCGGCCTTCTCCAGGCCAGTTCGGCCGTCCCTCATGGCACATTTTTCTCATGCCCTGTTGGGCCCCTGGATGAGGTCATCCTCATCTTCCTCCGATCTGCAGACTACGGTTAAGCAGGTGCGGGACCAGGGCAGGGCAGTGGCCAAACAGCAGCTCCAGACTGCTTTGGATGTGGGGACTCATGTGCCAGATCGGTGGCGGCCGCAGTGGCTATGCGTCGGTGGCTTGGCTGAGGATATCCACCTTTACTGGATACCCAGCACAAGTTGGCGGATGTTCCTTTTGGGACTGACCTCTTCAGCCTGGGGTGGAAGGTCACCTGCAGAGGATCGAAGTCCAATGCCACCTTGGACTCGGTCTCTTCCGCCAGAAGGACAAAGGCCGCAAAACCACAGCCTAAGCCCTTTCGTCCTTCTGTGCCCGGCGCGCCCGCCCAGCAACGTCAGGGCCAGCAGGCTCGGCCTTGGCATCCCAAACCCAAGCCGCCTGCTTCCTAACAGGAGGCAGGAGGAAGGGCCCAGGAGGTCCTCGGCCGGTCCACTCCTCCAAGCCTGCCCAGTGACGGGCTGAGGGGTGTCGCCCCATCCCGCCACTTACCCCTGGGTCCCCTGTGGGCGGCCCGCACTTCTGTTCCGCCTGGTCCGCTGTTACCACGGACAGGTGGGTCTTGAGGTGGTGGGAAGAGGCCTGCCTCTGGAATTCGGCAGGCACCACCCTTCAGAGCCGCCGCCTCGGGGCTTCGGGATCCCAGCTCACTGGCGGCTCCGTCGAGCCGACATCTCTCCCCTCCTCCAGAAGGAGGTGGTAAGAGAGTGGTGGACACCTCCTTCAGACCCAGGGTTTGTGTCCAGGTACTTCCTGGTTCGAAGCGGACGGGGCTGGCGCCCATTCTCGAATCCATACGACCAAACAAGTTCCTAAGGTCTCGAACCTTCAGGATGGTCCTCTGGCTCAGATAATACCATCCTTGGAGCAGCGTGGTGGTTCTGCTCTCTGGACTTGCAGGACGAGCTTTTTCACGTCCCTATCCGTCTGTCTCACCAGAGATCTCTCGCTTCGAGCGGAAGGATCTCTCTTCGAGTTCCAAGCCATGCCCTTCGGCTTGTCTCCAGCTCCCAGGGTCTTCACCAAATGCATGGCAGTGGTGACAGCATTCCTGCGGCGCCGAGGGGTCCGGGTGTACCCTTACCTGGACGACTGGCTGATAGCAGCTCCCTCCAGGAAGGAGTGGAGTGGTCCAGAGATCTGGCCTCCAGGTCTGTCTCAACTGGGCCTCCTTGTCATGAGGCCAAGTCGGACTCGAGCGAAGCAGGTGATTTTATTCATCGGGCGCAGCTCGACTCTCTTGAGCCAGGCGCGGCTCCCGGCGGACAGGGCGAGGTTCTTTCCTCCTTTGCCCGATCATTTCTGGTTGGGCAATTCGCCTGCCGGGACTTCCTGCGCCTCCTGGGTCTCATGGCGGCCTGTACCAGCGTGGTCCGTTGGGCCCGCTGGAACATCGTCCCCTTCAGTGGGGACTGGCCAGCCAGTGGTCACAACGCTGCGATCCCTTGGACCAGCTTGAGTCGGTGACACAGGGGATGTGGAACGCTCTCCAGTGGTGGACCGTTCCAGATCAATTGCAGGAGGGCATCCCGTTCGTCCGCCCTGAGCCGACGGTCTCTCTGTCGACCGATGCCTCTCTGATGGGTTGGGGTGCCCATCTGGGGGAACACCGGGCTCATGGCCTCTGGTCCCCGCGGGAGTCCCGATGCCACATCAACCTGCTGGAGCTCCGAGCGGTCCGCCTAGCTCTCACCGCCTTTGCTCCGTTCCTCCGGGGTCAAGTGGTCCGAGTCCAGACGGACAATACCACGACTATGTACTATCTAAACCGCCAGGGCGGGACGCGCTCCATGCTTCTATGCAAGGAAGCTCTCCGCATTTGGTCACTCGTGCGCAGCCTGGAGGCGGATCTCCTAGCCATTCACGTGGCAGGAGCCTCCAACACCTGGCCGATGCCTGAGCCGGATAGGGGCTGCATCCCACGTGGTCTCTCCTGCGGAGGTAGTACAGCATCTGTTCTCCCTTGGGGCACACCTCAGGTGGACCTGTTTGCCTCCACGGAGAACGCTAGCTGAGTCTGTTCCATGCCCCCCCTCAGCAGGGCTCGCTGCAGGGATGCCTTCTCGAGGCAATGGACCCCGGCCTCTTTACGCCTTTCCCCATTTCCTTGATCCACAAGGTGCTTCTCAAGGCGAGGAGGGACAAGGCGCGGTGATTCTGATAGCCCAGACTGGCCTCGCAGTTCTGGTACCAGATCTCTCAGTCTCAGCTCCAGGACTCAGGCAGCTTCCAGCTCGCCCGACCTGCTCTCAGTCAATCAGGGAAGGTGTTCATCCGACCTTCAATCCCTGCACCTGACGGCCTGGTTCCTGAGGCTAGAGTTCCAGGCTTTGGGTCTTTCCGCACGAGGTCCTCAATGTAGTTGAGGCGTCCGTGAAGGAGTCGACCAGAAAATGTATGCCTTCAAATGGAAAAGGTTTTCCATTTGGTGTCAGGCAAGGGCTTGGACCCTTCCTCCTGTTCCTTGGCAAGCATCTTGGACTATTTATGGTCCCTTTCTAGTCAAGGGCTTAGGTCGGCGACCCTAAGGGTGCACCTGGCAGCCATCTCTGCTTACCCGGGCGCGGGCGGGAAGCAGTCGATGCTTGCAGGAGAAGGTGGTCTGGCGCTTTTCAAGGCCTTGATCTACATTTCCTCAGTCGGGGAACCCCCACCTCCGTGGGATCTACTGCTGGTACTGGCAAAGCTCATGGGCAAGCCATTCGAACCTATGCACAGGTGTGCTCTCTCTCACCTGTCGTGGAGAGAGACCGCCTTCTTGGTGGCTATCACGTCAGCCAGAAGGATGGGAGCTCCAGGCGCTTTCCATCGGTCTCCTTACCTGGTCTTCCACAGGGACAAGGTTGTCCTGCCCCCACCGAAATTCCTTCCGAAGGTGGTGTCGGAGTTTCACCTTAACCAGGTGTTGACTCTGCCGGTGTTCTACCCCAATCACACCTCGGAGGCGAATATAGGCTCCATACTCTGGATCCTAGAAGGCGCAAGCTTATTATAAGGAGCCTTACGGCTGAAATTCGGGGAGGGTTAGCCAGCTGTTTGTCACCTACGCTGAAACGCATCTGGCAGACCTGCAGCCAAGCGGACGATAAGCAGGTGGGTAACCTCCTGCATAGATCTCTGCTATAAGTTAGCGGGCATGAGCCTCCCAGAGGATAAGAGCTCATTCTACCCGCCATACTGCTGCAACGGTGGCTGCTTCCAGGGACGTCCCTATCCAGGAAATCTGCAGGGCTGCTACCTGGAAGTCAGCAAACACCTTCATTACCCACTACCACCGACCTTGAGTCACGCCGGGATGCTGGTTTTGAGGCCTCGGTTCTCCAGTCTCTCTTTCCCAAGTAAGTATATGGGGTGTGCGTCTTGCCTCCCTCCTCCCGGAGAACTGCTAGGAGTCTGCCAATGAGTGTGGATGAACAACATATCCATGTCCCTAGAAATACAGGTTACTCACCTGTAACAGGAGTTCTAGGAATGGTATGTATTGTTCATCCTACGACCGACACCTCCCGGCTCGACGCACAACCTGAGCTCCAGCGGCCAGATCTGACGTCATGGGGCGGAGCCGAGAGTTATACCACCCGGGTGGGTGGGAGGAGCAAGCTTGAAGACCTTCCGGCAAGATTTAAAGCGGCAAGGATACTGCCAATGAGTGTGGATGAACAACATATACCATTCCTAGAACTCCTGTTACAGGTGAGTAACCTGTATTTCTTAACCAGGCCAAAACCAGTCCTGATGGATTGCACCCGAGACTTCTCCGCATCTCGGCCTCAGCTATCACAGCACCTCTAACACACATATTAAACCTCTCCCTCTCCACTGCCATGGTCCCATCGGCATGGAAATCAGCCAGGATCCTACCTCTGTACAAGGGCGGTGACCTCTCCTTGCTGGGAAATCACAGGCCCATCTCGCTCCTTCCCTCTGTCGCCAAAATCCAGGAATCCTTCACCCTGTCTAAACTGTCGGACTTTCTCTCCTTAAATGGCTCCCTCTCCCCTATCAGTCAGGCTTTAGAAAGCACCACTCCACCATCACCACCGTACTGAGTGTTACAAACTCTGTCCTATCGGCTATAGACAGGGGTCTGACCACCACCGCCATTTTTATTGATCTGGCAAAAGCATTTGACTCTGTCTCCCACACCCTGTTGCTTCAAAAACTCAGCCTCTTTGGCCTCACCCAACCCTCCATAAACTGGTTCCATTCTTGTCTTCAGAATAGACAGCAATCCGTTCAGATAGGGGATACCCTCCCCCCCCATCCTCTCTGGCGTCCCTCAAGGTTCAATCCTTGGCCCCATCCTATTCTCCTTATTTATAAATGACCTCCCCTCTGCTTGCCTCACAGCTAATGTGCATCTGTATGCTGACGATGCAATCATCTTTGCCTCTGGTCCCTCACACGACAGTGTCCTCTCGGGTCTCCAAACTGACTTCAATAGAGTACATGTCTGGTTCCTGAAAAATCAGCTTAAACTAATTGACAAAAAGACAGTCACCATGATCTTCAGATCTAGAAAAAAGCTCACTTCCCTTCCGGCTCCCCAGCGATCTCCACCCTGGATGGCTTTCTCCTAGACCTTGTCCCCACGTTCAAATACTTAGGAGTCTGGCTCGACAATCGCCTAAATTTCTCTACTCACATAGAGGCCACCTGTTCCAAACTCCGGCCTAAACTTGCCATCCTCTGTCAACACAAAGACAGTCTTCTCCTTCCTGCCTGCAGTGAAATCATACATAAAACTATCCTACCAATACTAGAGTATGCAGACATGATATATTGCACTGCACCAACCTTATTCCTCTCCAAACTCGACATCCTACTAAACGCATTCTGTCGTTTTGCTACTGCCTCCCCTCCACTTACTCACCATTGCACCCTATATTCCTCTCTCTCCCTGGCCCCGCTCTCCCACAGGAGAACCATCCATAGCGCCTCCCTCATAGCTAAATACTGGTTGGGCTCCCTACCTTACCTCCCACCTCGAGCCAGCTAACACCCTAGGCTACTCCCTCCGCCACAGAGATGCTCGTGATGTTCGACCTCCCTCGCCCTCTCACTGCCTCCAGCCAAGCCACCTTCTCTTATCGTCTTCCCTACCTATGGAACAACCTCCCACCCATCACTTGCCAGATTTTAGATGACTCCTCAGACTCCTCCCAGCTACACCTTGCCCTAAGTGAGTTCAGTGACCCACCCCACGAAGGTCCCTGTACAGCTCCCTCTGAATTCCCTAGCTGGACGGTTGTCTCTGCCCATGTCTTTACCTCCGGTTATTTCATATTACCTCCATCACTACCGTACTACTCTTGGACCTGCATTCAACATATTGTTAAAACAAAGTTGCCCCTATTTTTGCAAGCACTGTATGTTTAGCTACTGCCTGACACCAGCACTCTTTGTACAAGTCCGGCCTGTAGCGGACTTGTATGTATTGTTGTACTAATTTCTCTTCTGTAACTTCTGTGTACTTCTCAGTACCCGGGTCGCGCCTGAAAACGAGCCCTGGATCAGTGCGCCTTTCCCGGTCAACAAATTTTAAAATAAAATAAAATGATGACCCAGCGGATGTGGGATGCCATCCAGTGGTGGCTGGTCCATGCACATCTGCAGGAAGGGATTCCATTCGTCCACCCAGAGCTGATGGTCTTTCTGATGACCAATGCCTCTCTCATAGGCTGGGGTGCCCACCTGGGGTAAAACAGAGTCCACAGTCTCTGGACTGTTGAGGAGTCCCAGTGCCACATCAGCCAGCTGGAGCTCCGAGCAGTTCGGTTAGCGCTGCCTGCATTCGCTCCACACATTCGGGGTCAAGTGGTCCAAGTCCAGACGGACAACACCATGGCTATGTACTACCTCAACAAACAGGGTGGGATGCACTCCCTGCCTTTATGTAAGGAAGCTCTTTGTGTCTGGACCCTCATGCACAGCCTGTAGGTGGATTTCCTGGCCATCCATGTGGCAGGAGCCTTCAGTCAGCTGCCGGACGTCCTCAGCGAGGTGGGCGAGGCATCTCACAAGTGGTCTCTCCACCCAGAGGGAGTTCACAGTCTGTTTTCCCAGTGGGGCACCCCTCAGGTGGACCTGTTCGCCTACAGGGAGAACACACAGCTGTGGCTGTTGTGTGCCTGCCCCTCTTAGCAGGGAACATTGCAGGGGGATGCCTTCTTGAGGCTATTGACCCTGGGCCTCTTCTATGCCTTCCCTCAACTTCCCTTGATCCATAAGGTGCTTCTCAAGGCCAGGAGGGACAAAGGCACAGGTGATCCTAGTGGCTCCAGACTGGCCATGCCAGTTCTGGTACCTCAATCTCCTCAGCCTCAGTTTGTCGAGTAGACTGAAAAGGAAGACTCTACCAAGGACAATGAATACTGGGACCCAAAAAGCATTGCTTGAGTCTTCTTACCATTTACAATTAGTAGATTATCCAAAAACCATTTCATTGCTGTCAAAATTACCCTGAAGAGCCGTGACAAGAACAGAGGTAGAAGTGAGCATAACAAAGTACCATATGCTCGACATAAAATCTGATGGAACAGGAATCGGCAACAGAAGGTAAAAGATTTACGAATAGGTTAAATAAGATGGGCCCAAGATTAGACACCTGTGAGACCCAATTAGAAACAGGGAGAGAAGGTGAAAGACAACCATTCCAAGAAACAGACTGAAATCTCCCGTGTAGATCTGAAGAAACCCAGTTAGTGACATTAGAAAAAAAGCTATAAGAAAACAGATAAGTTAGAAACGGAGAATGTTTGATCACATTGAAAGCTTTTAGCAGGTCAGTAAAGACAGAGCCCACAAGACACCCCTTATCTAGAGCCTTGGAGACAGAATCATGAAAGTCAATCAGTGCTGGGCAAATCACACAAAAACCAAGGTCCTAGAATTCTGATGGGCTGACTTTCGCAAAATGAAGGAATGTCTTAAGGGAGCCTTGGCAAAGAAGGGCAATGAGGAGACCATGGAACAGCAGTGGGCTTTTCTCAAGGGGGCTATAACAGAGGCAACAAACAGATATGTCAAGGTGCAAACGAAAGAGACCACTGTGGTTCTTGAGGGACATGGCTAGGAAAGTAAAGGCTAAACATTTAGCCTTCAGGAAATACAAGAAAATGCAGAGGGAGGAGGACGGGCAAAAGTATCTGGAGAGAGAGGCAGTTAGGTGTGCCAAGGCACAAACCAAGGAAAAAATAGCCCAGGATATAAAGAATGGCGACAAGACCATCTTCAGATACATCAGGGAGAGAAGAAAAACTAGGAATGGAATTATCAGAATAAAAAAGGAGGGAGGAGGGTGTGCAGAGGAAGATACAGAAAAAGCAGAAATACTGAACCAAGTACTAATGCTTTGTATTCACCAAGGAAGGGAGATGTGACCTTTCAAAACTCGACAAAAGCATCAATGGGGCGGGGGGGATACTAGTCCTTTCACAGCAGAAACATTGAAAGAGGAACTTGAGAAACTGAAAGCCGACAAAGACAAACGACATTCACCCCAGAATACTAAGGGAGCTCAGAGAGGTACTGGTAGAAGCACTAACCACCCTATTCAGCAGATCATTGCAGACAGAGGAGGTCCCATAGGACTGGAAGAGGGCAAATGTGGTTCCTCTCCACAAAATTGGAAGCAGAGAGGAGGAAGGCAACCACAGGACAGTCAGCCTGAACTCGGTGGTGGGAAAAGTAATGAGTCACTGTGACAGGGTAGAATAGGACCCTGTCCCATTTGCTATGGAGAAAGTGTTTAATTGCAAGGATCTATTCTTTCCTTTTCTGTCTGGTTGCGCAACCCAGTTTTCCTGTGAGACTTCGGATTTGATCACCCCAACAATCTCGCAGTTCTTTGCCTCTCACTGTCTCTGAATCCTCCGTTGCGTATCTGCTGATATAAAAATATGTACAAATCGTTGTATGGAAATGTAACTGATATAGGGATCCCTTTATTTATAAAATGTATAGTGTTACTGTTGAAATGTATATAATTATATTTTGAGATGATGCAGAAAGCTATTGTAAACTCTAGTGGTTACTTGAGTGCAAATCTTCCAGCCTTTTACAAAAGCTGCAGAGCTCAAAGCACACTGTGTTCTAGCAGCTTCTGCCTGATATTTACAAAAACAGGATGCTTGGTAGGGATGAGAGTTGAAAGGACTTGTAAGGGAGCAAAGCTGCAACTGCAAGAAAAAGATTAGAAGAAAAAGGGACACCGAGACTGAACTAAAACTATTTTATTTCTTCCTTGTACATAGTTATACTGAACAAGTTTATTTATTATGTTACTGCTACTGTAAATAAATATTTTTGGTGAATTCTACAACTGCTCATGGTTTTCCTATGCTTCCTGACCTGTGCCTCGATGACAGTCACTCACAAAGGAAAGGATTGTTATTTCTAGGATCGTGGATATGTTGTTCATCCACACTGTTTGGCATGTCCCTTTCCCCTTTAAATCTTGCCAGAAGTCTTCAAGCTGGCTCCTCCCACCCACCTGGGTGGTATATACTTCGGCTCCACCCCATGATGCCAGATCTTCTTTTCCGCTGGAAGATACAGGTTGCCTCCCTTGTGCTCATGGATTTCGTAGGCCCTGACTTTCAATACTTCGGTTTTAGCGAAATTAAAACTCATCCAAGTTAGCGGGCGTGCTTTTGCGTCCTTGATCATGGAAGAGAAATCTTCTCCAGGATTTTGCTGGTGTCCTTGCAGCCAGAAGATGTCGCGCACCGATCCCCATCTCACGTGCGTCAACTGCCTTGGTGTCGGCCATGACACCTCGTCCTGCAGCTTTTGCTTGGCCTTCCATCCCAATGTCCTGGACAGTGACTTGGCACGTTTAAAGCTGGGGAGACCAGAGAAAAGGAATCCTCCAGTGAAGTCCAAGGAGGCTAGGTGGGCGGTTTCCACGGCTGCAGGTTCCACCAAGCAGCTGGAACGCATGAAGGCATTTCGAATAAGAAGCCACCCGCGCTTCGGACAGTCGAGGCTTTTTCATTCCACTCAACCTGGGCCCCACCTTCTCAGGTTCCTGCAAGAAGTTGTGCCAGTCTCTCCCTACCTGGGGAGAGGCGCCTGCGGGCTCGCACTCCTCCTGATCTTGTAAAAGAGATAATGAACTGAGCATGTCTTTGTCTCAGCAAAGGAGCTCTTGGGACCGAGAGAGGTCTCAGTCCCAGGAGCAAGCGGTTTCGACCTCAGTTGAGATCGCCTCCTCGGCCGCAGGCTTCATGGATCCTCCATCTGGCCAGACGACCGAGGATGTGGCTGATAAGGTCGGAATCGTTCTCGTTCCAGTCGACCCACTGTCGCCAGCCCGGTCGACGACTCCTTGGAGAGGACTCTGTCCGGTCCTTGTGTTCCCCGATGATGAGACCCAGCACCCTGGTGTCCCTATCGAGACCCCGGTTCCGGACCCACGGGTTTCACAGATTCCAACAGTGTCTCCCGAGCGACCGAGTTGGCCTGCGCAATCTCGGTCGAGGTCTAGAACCCCCTCGGCCGAACAGCCAAGGAAGAGCCATAAGTGCTGCAAGAAGAGATGATGCCACAGGTCGTCTTCGTCCTCCTCAGATGAGGAGAGGCTCTGACGTAAACTCCGCTGACACTACGAGGACCTTATGTGGCAACAGCTGATTTTGTCCGGGCATAAGCTGGCAGTGCCACCTACCCTTGCCATTACTTGTCTTTCACCTCCTAGGCCGAAGCTGCCCCCCTCGGAACTGAAGCCTTCAGTTCCCCCGCCCGAGGTGCCGGCACGACTGCCTGTTCGGTCTATACCAGTCTGTCCACCAATGGTGATGGAGCCGCCGCCTAAGCAGCCTGTGGGAGGGGCTCCTTCCAAAGAGGACCGACCAGATACCGGGCTTCCCCGACATCTGTCGGTCAGGGTCACCCCGGACCACCCTCGGCGGGTCAAGGGTGATTTGGGCGGCAGGCCGCTGTACCCCGACTCTTTGGACTCTGATGTCACCGGGCTGTACTCTCATCATGGGGATGATAAGTCGTCCGTTGGCACAGGGATGGAGGAAGGTCCTTCCTCCTTACAAGGGATCCTTCATCTCATCTCTGATTCTACAGGGATGCCCCTGGAACCCATCCAGAAAAAGGTGGAGTACCCTGTCACGGACATTCTCAAGAGAGGGGATACCCCGACGGAGGCCTTTCTGGTGGCCGAGGCCATTGTTGGTCCGGCACTTGAACTGTGGCAACGTCTTGCCTCATGTCCAGCACCGTCTGCCCGCATGGCCCGCAAGTATGCGGTGCCCATGGGGTCCCTTGCGAGGTTCACAGAGCACCCTTCAGCTGGGAGCCTAGTGACTGCCTCTGTATTCAGGCGTACTGGCAGTTCTGCTGACACTGTCCGACCTCCCAACAAGGAGTCCAAGTATTTGGACTGTTCGGGGTGGAAAGTCTGCGCGGCATCCTCCTTGGGTCTTCGTCAGGCAACTTCGGCCATCATCATGGCACACTTCTCCCATGTCCTTCCCGGGTCATTGGATGAAGTCCTCCCTCATCTTCCCATGGACATGCAGACCACAGTTAAGCAGGTCCAAGATCAGGGCCTGCCGTTGCCAAACAGCAGCTCCAGATGGCCCTGGACATTGGGAACTCCTGTGCCCGATCGATGGCCGCTGCAGTTGCCTCTCGCTGCAGGGCTTGGCTGAGGCTCTCCTCCTTCAGGTGGATACTCAGCACAAGTTAGCTGATGTGCCTTTTCTTGGGACCGACTTGTTCGGCCCAGGAGTGGCAGGTCACCTACAGCACATAGAGCAGTCCAGTGCCACCTTGGACACCACTTCTGCTAAGAGTTCTTCGGGCAAGAACCAGCAGAAGAAAAAGAAGCCCTTTCGGCATTCTTCCCCTGCGGTTCAGCAGTCCTCCTACCAAAGAGGACAGCAGCAGGCTCAAGCTTGGCGCCCTCGGCCCAAGCCTGATCCCCAACAGGCCCGCAGAGGAGGCCGAGGCTCAGGTCCTGGCACCTCCTCCTCCAAGCCTGCTCAGTGACGGGGTGGGGGTTGCCACCCCTATTCCCGTCACGCCAGCTGTAGGTCTTCCAGTGGGGGGCCGGCACTGCCACTTCCTCTCCTCCTGGTCCACTATTGCTACGAACATGTGGATTCTCGAAGTGGTCAGTCAGGGACTGCCTCTAGAACTCGAGCAGTACCCTACCAGCCGTGCCCACGCCACTTGGGAAGAACGGATTTCTGCATGCACTCAGTCGGCTCTTCGAGACAACATTGTTCAGCTCCTCCTCAAGGAGACTGTAGCTTTCATTGGAGATCCATCTGCAGACCCAGGCTTCATCTCCAGGTACTTTGTGGTGCCCAAGCGGACAGGGGGCTGGCACCCCATTCTAGACCTCCACGATCTGAATCAATACCTCAGGTCACGCACCTTTTGGATGGTCACTCTGTCCCAGATCATACCATCCTTGGAGCAAAACATGTGGTTTTGTTCACTGGATCTGCAGGACGCATTCTTTCACGTCCCAATCCATCCGTCCCATCAGCGGTTCCTCCGCTTCAGGGTTGAAGGGAACCTGTACGAGTTCCAAGCCATGCCGTTCGGCCTGTCATCGGTCCCATTGGTCTTCACCAAATGCATTGCAGTGGTTTCGGCCCATCTCCGGCATCGAGGTGTCAGAATCTACCCCTACCTCGACGATTGGCTCCTGGCAGGTTCCACCCAACAGGAGGTGGAGAGGTCCTGGGATCTGGCCCCTCCAAACCTGCTCCCAGCTTGTCCTCCTGATCAATGAGGCCAAGTCGGAACTCATGCCTTCTCAGATGATGGGCTTCATCGGGCCAGAGCCCGACTCTTGTCAGTCCAGAGCTTGGCTCCCTGCGGACAGGGCAGAGGTTCTCTCCTCCTTTGCCCAATCATTTCTGGTTGGGCACTTGTGCCCTGCCTGGGACTTTGTGTGCCTTCTGGGTTACATGACGGCGTGTACCTCGGTGGTCCATTGGGCCCGGTTGCACATGCGCCCCCTTCAATGGGAGCTGGCTGCCCAGTGGACTCAGCGTCACGGTCATTTCAACCAGCTGATCACTGTAACCCAGAAGATGTGGGACGCTCTCCTTTGTGGACTGCCCCAGACTGGTTGCAGGAAGGGATCCTATTTGTCCACCCCCGAGCCGATGGTCATTCTTATGGCTAATGCCTCTGTCATGGGCTGGGGAGCCCACATGGGGGACAACAGGGCCCACCGGCTCTGGACCCCCAAGGAGTCCTGATTCTACATCAGCTTGTTGGAGCTCAGAGCAGTCAGACTGGCACTGTCAGCTTTCGCTCCTCAGCTCCGGGGTCAAGTGGTTCAAATCCAGATGGACAGTACCACGACCATGTACTACCTCAACAAACAGGGCGGCACGCACTTCCATCTGCTATGCATGGAGGCACTCCACATCTGGATCCTTGTAGGCGGATCTCCTAGCCATGCATGTGGCAGGAGCCTTGAACCAGCTGGCGGATGCTCTCAGCCGCTTAGGCCAGACATCCTACAAGTGGTCTCTCCATCCAGAGGTAGCTTACAGCCTGTTCTCCCATTGGGGCAAACCGATGGTGGACCTGTTTGCCTCCAGGGAAAATGCCAAGATGAGGCTGTTTCATGCCCGCCCCCCTCAGCAGGGCTCGCTGCAGGGGGATGCCTTCTCGAGGCTGTGGAACCATGCCT
The DNA here is from genome assembly GCA_016271365.2 of Neoceratodus forsteri. Taxonomy (NCBI): domain Eukaryota; kingdom Metazoa; phylum Chordata; order Ceratodontiformes; family Ceratodontidae; genus Neoceratodus; species Neoceratodus forsteri. The sequence continues at coordinate 1,481,806,842 of CM057453.1, read as the reverse complement.
TCTCTACGCCTTCCCGTGATCCACAGAGTGTTACTCAAGGTGAGGAGGGACAAGGTGAAGGTGATTCTGGTAGCCCCAGACTGGCCACGTCAGTTCTGGTATCCAGATCTCCTCAGCCTCAGCTGCAGGCCCCCAGAGCGGCTTTGTACACGTCCGTACCTGATATCTATGATCCAGGGGAAGGTCTTCCATCCAGACCTTCAATCCCTGCACCTCACAGCCTAGTACCTGAGTGGCTATAGTTCCAGGCTTTGGGTCTTTCTGAAAATGTCTACACTGTGGTGGAGGCATCTAGAAAGGAATCGACCAGGAAATGTTATGCCTTCAAATGGAAAAGGTTTTCCATTTGGTGTCAGGGTAAGGGTCTGGACCCCCTTATCCTGTTCTGTGGCTAACATTCTTGACTACCTTTGGTCTCTCTCCAAAGGGGGTCTACAGTCATTGACCCTCAGGCTGCACCTGGCAGCCATTTCTGCTTACCGGGCGTGGGCTGGTCAGCCGACATTGGTGCAGGAGACAGTGGTCGGGTGCTTTTTTCAAAGGCCTGGATCACATATCCCCTCCGGTGCGTGAACCTCCACGTCCATGGGATCTACTGCTGGTACTGGCAAAGCTCGTGGACAAGCCATTCGAACCAGTGCACAAGTGTGAGCTGTCACACTTGTGGAAGACGGCTTTCCTGGTGGCTGTTACTTCTGCCTGAAGGACAGGGGAGCGCCAGGTGCTTTCGGTGGACTCCCCTTATCTGGTCTTCCACAGGGACAAAGTTGTCCTGCGCCCCCACCCGAAATTCCTTCTGAAGGTGGTGTCAGAGTTTCATCTTAACCAGGTGTTGACTCTGCCAGTATACTACCCTAATTACACCTCGGAGGCTGAGTACAGGCTCCATACTTTGTACCTGAGACTTGCTCTCTCCTTTTATAAGGAGAGGATGGCAGAAATTCATGGAGAGGTTCACCAGCTGTTTGTCACCTACGCTGAAGCTGCTTCTGGCAGACCTGCAGCCAAACGGACTATTGCAAGATGGATCACATCATGCGTAGGTCTGTACTACGAGTTGGCAGGCATGGAGCCTCCCAGAGGGATAAGAGCTCATTCTGTCCGCCATACTGCTGCATCGGTGGCTGCTTCCAGGGACATCCCTATCCAGGAAATCTGTCGGGCTGCTACCTGGAAGTCAGAAAACACCTTCGTCACCCACTACCACATCAACCTCGAGTCACGGCGGGATGCTGGTTTTGGGGCCTTGGTTCTCCTAACTCTGTTCCCTAAGTAGGGGATGTGTGCCTTGCCTCCCTCCTCTCAGAGAACTGCTAGGAGTCTGCCAAACAGTTTGGATGAACAGCATATCCACGATCCTTGAAAAACAGGGTTACTCACCTGTAGCAGTAGATCTTCCACGGAATGGTCTCTTGCAGTAAGTCATTACTTCTGTAAGTTCCCAATATGTGGCACTCTAGCACAGAAGTCTCTTCCAGCAGTCTCTATACCAGGGACCACCCACACTACCTCACTTCCTGGGCTGTACCTATAAAAGTGGGTGGTCCCTAATAAGCTCCATTTATTTTCCAGCCGGCTTCAGCTCTGGCAGCAACTCTCCTAGTAGCAGTCTTCTACGTGGATTGAACCCATAGCTTAGGTGCGTGGGCTTCATACAGACACCATATACCTACAATGGATGATTCCCTGTCTCACACACAGGGTGCTCAACCGAAGGGCTCAAAAAATTTAGAGTCCTCTTCAAGAGATAATACTGGGAAGGAGACCCCTTTACCTAAAGTCCTGCCTGACTGCCTTTAAGGGTCGTGCCTCCAAAACCTGGATCATCAAGAAGATATTCATCATCGACGGGCACGTCACCTCCATCAATGGCAGGCTCTACTCCATCAAAAAAGGAACGTTCCTCGTCGACGAGGCGTCATTCCTCGGCTCCACCGTCAACGACCGAGGTCCTGCTGCCTTCCCCATCAAAGGGGCTTAAACCCCCATCAATGGGAGGGCTTTACAAAACTACATCATTGATGAGAATGCCTACTCCGTCGATGGAACACATGCTACATGCTTCCTCGTCGATGAGAGGCCTGCCACTGTCAGCAGGCCATGCATCTATTCTCCTGTCATCGACGACAGTATTTCCATCGTCGACAGAGCATGTCTTCACACTCCCATCATCGACGATGACATTCCCATTGTCGACAGAGCATGCATTCACTATCCCACCATCGACTGAGCATATCCCACAGTCGACGATACATGCTCTGCCTTCATCATCATCATCAATGAAGTATATTCCCCCATCGACGGAGCATGCTGTTACTGACCCTTCATCTGGAAGACACAGTACATCATAGACAAGACATGCTTCTCTGCCTCTTCCATCAACAGGACTGATGCCTCCATCATCAAGACAATCAAGACAATTTAGAAGTCAGTAGACATCTGGGAACAAGCAACCACTGCACAGTGTGCTTCACAATAAGCACAACCATGGAGACTAGCCATACAAAAACAAGCATATTGGACTTTAGAAGGGCTGACTTTGGCAAAATGGGTGAATACCTGAGGAATACACTAGCAAATGGCCAAAAAGGAGGGGTGAAAGAACAATGGAGAAAAATCAAAACTGCCATCATAGAGGCAACAAGCCTTTGTGTGAAACAGATAAAGAAAACAAAGCCCAGTAAAAAACCACTATGGTTCTCAAAAGAGGTGGCAGGGAAGGTTAAGGAGAAAAAGGCTGCATTCAAAAAGTATAAGGAATCACAGAAGGAGCATGACTGGGAACTGTATCAAGTAAAGCAGAAAGAAGTGGGGAAGGCAGTCAGAATAGCAAAAGCCCAAACTGAGGAAAAAATAGCCAATTCAGTTAAGAAGGGGGATAAAACCTTTTATAGGTACATTAGAGAGCATAGAAAGGTTAAGGGAGGAATAGTGAAGATTAATAAGGGAGAGGGGAGGTGGGCAGAGGGAGACAGTGAAAAGGCAGAGATACTGAATGAATACTTTTGCTCAGTATTCACAAAATAAGATGAGGAGGAGTTACCTAAACCAGACAGTAGAAGCACTTTGGGTAGGGGGGTTGACACCAGTCCATTTACAGAAGAAAGAGTCCTGAAAGAACTCCTAAAACCTAAGGTGGACAAAGCAATGGGGCCTGACGGGATTCACCCCAGAATCCTAAAAGAACTAAAGGAGGACCTAGTGACACCACTGACCACACTTTTTAATAAATCATGGGAGGACGGGAGGAGGGCAGATGTGATTCCCCTTCACAAAAGTGGGAGCAAGGCAGAAGCAGGAAACTACAGACCTGTAAGTTTGACCTCAGTGGTAGGGAAAATGATGGACTCACTTCTGAAAGAAAGAATTGTTGAGTACCTAGAGGCCAGCAGGGCACAGGACCCAAAGCAGCATGGATTTACAGCAGGAAGGTCATGTCAGACGAATCAAATAGATTTCTTTGACTGGGTGACCAAAGTAATAGACCAGGAGGGGCTGTGGATATGGCCTACCTAGACTTAGCAAGGCATTTGACACAGTCCCACACAAGATTAATAATCAGTTAGCCAGCCTGGGAGTGGGTCCCAGGGTGGTAGCCTGGGTAACAAACTGGCTACACAACATTACACAGGACGGTAATCAAGAATGGAATACATTCCAAGGGGGGTCACTAGTGAGTACCTCAGGGCTCAGTACTGGGTCCAGTCCTCTTTAACATCTTTATAGGTGACGCTGCAGAGGGTCTGACGGAAAGGTATGCTCTTTGCAGATGACACAAAGATCTGTAACAGAGTTGATACACAGGGGGTAGAAAGGATGAGAAGGGACTTGCAAGGTTGGAGGAATGGTCAGACATATGGCAACTTAGATTCAATGCAAAGAAGTGCAAGTAATGCACCTGGGAAACAAAAACCAGGAGAAGAGTACACAATAGCAGGAGGTACTAACAACAGCAACAATGGAAAGGGACCTGGGGGTAGTCATATCAGATGATCTAAAGGTTGGTAAGCAATGTGAGAAGTCAGTAAGGAGAGCCAGGGGGATACTTGGATGCATAGGAAGGGGCATCACAAGTAGAAAAAGCGAAGTGGTTATCCCTCTGTACAGACAGGTGGTGAGACCCCATCTGGAGTACTGTGTGCAGTTTTGGAGACCTCATCTACGCAAGAACATAAGACAGGATGGAAGCAGTCCAGAGGAGGGCAACTAAAATGGTGCAGGGACTGCATCAGAAACCATATGAAGAGAGACTGAGAGAGCTTAATATGTATACCCTTGATGAAAGGAGGGACGGGGGGACATGATAGAAATGTTCAAGTACCTCAAGAGAATCAACAAAGTCCAGGAGGGTAGCATCTTTCAGAAAAAGAGATGTGTAAGAACAAGGGGGCACAATTTAAAGATAGAGGGAGCGGCACAGGGGTAATGTGAGACTTTTTTTCATGGAGAGAGTGGTGGATGCATGGAACCGCCTTCCTGGGGAGGTTGGTGGGTCTAAAACAGTGGGCGAATTCAAACATGCATGGGACAGAGATAAGGCAATTGTAGTGGGGGGTGGCAGGAAGTAGGCTATTGGTTAACTAGAATCTGCAGCTTATCCAGTAGATAGGGAAATGGGCAGACTGGGTGGGCTAAGTGGTCCTTATCTGCTGTCAAAGTCTATGTTTCTATGTTTCTGTGTAATCAATGCTGCATAGAACAGCACTCTTGACTGCATATAGCATCACTATGGATGATCCCTATGGAAAGTCGACCATGAAAAAACAAGAATATTGTCAAAAACCGGTATCGAAAGATGCATATGGAGCTGCATTTCTACAAAATAAAGAACTATATACTTCAGAACGCAGAGGCCCCCAGCATCGTTGTTGTTCCTACATGGGGCTCACAACCCCGTTGGAAATTAACAAAGATGCCAAACAAACGCCGGATCACTCTATTGGGAGGCGCAAATTGATCCCCCGTCCCCACGTACGCTGGATTCAGAACCTGCTTACAAGACAGTCACATCATCACAAGTTCCAAATATTGAAGAAATAGTAAATAGAGTACTGGATTCTATGGGTTTTCACTGTAGCCCCACTCCGGGACATAATCCTCAAACACGAAGGATATCGCCACCTCCATCAAAAGAGGCATGCATGGAGCTAGAACGTTCCCCGGTCCTGCCTCCTCCCGAATATTCAGACGAATGTTATTCTAACCGAACCTGAGGGAGTGCCCTCTGACCAGGGCTTATACTTCCTCGGCAAATCTAAGAGCCAGCTCTAGAGGGAGCCGGTTCCAACTAAAAGTGACTAGAAAGTCAGCTAGTGTGCCAAAAGTTCTTTCTCCAACCGCTGAGGAAATAGCTAAAGCAATTCTAAATTGTCCACACATTATCGGTTCCGACCGAACCGACCATCAGGGAAGAGCTCGGTTCGGCCGGTTCCACCGGTTCAAGATTATGATTTTGAGGATTTTTATGGAACCGAGGAGGGTGAAGAGGAGTATAAGGAGAGTGAATGTGGTTTTGAAAGTCTGGATGTGCCTATTGAACCGGACATCTCTCCAGACAGACCGTCAGGGGTTTCTCCTCCCAGACTATCTGAGTTCCCTTCTCATTTTATGTTCTATAAGAAAGTTGCTGAAACTCTCCAGCTCCCTGTTGAGGAAGCTGTTGATGACCAAGAGGAGTCTGATTATGTAGAAATGATGGATATTCCAGAGTCTAGGAGACTGTCTATTCCTCTGCATAAATCTTTTCAGAAACAGACAGTAAAAATTCTAAAAACTCCTCACACTATACCTCCTGTTGATAAAAGGATAGACAAGAGGTATACAGTATCAGGCTCTGATACAGAGTTCCTCACACAACAATGCAGCCATGTGGGGGTAGTGCAGGCTGCAGCCTGTGACAAGGCAAATATTCCTCTAGCTTCACATCCCCCTGAAAAGGACTCCAGGAGGATTGATGCCATGGCAAAGAAACAGTACATGGCAGCATCTTTGGGACTCAGACAGGCAAATTATATGGCTTATGCTGCTAGGTACCAGAAATCCAGATGGGATTCTGTGCTGGCCCTGGCAAACAGGTCCTTGACCAGCTTGCCAGAGCTGGAAGAGCTGGCTGGATGGTATTGAGGCATCCGAGGTGCAATTTCATGCTGCAGACTCCTAATGATGTGTCATCAAGGGTCATGGCTACATCTGTGGCACTTCGCAGAATGGCTTGGCTCAGATGTACTACCCTGTCACAGGATACCCAGTCTAAGGCTGTGGATTTTCCTGTTGAGGGCAATTCTCTGTTTGGGGAGCAGACAGAGAATTACATGAAGAAAATGGATGAATGTAGGACCACCTATAGGAGTGCTCATGCCAAGGAAAGGCAGGCCACTTCTCAAAGCAGCATCCCAGGGGCAGGGGCAGGCCTTTTCATAGGCCTTTTTACCAAGTCCAGGCCTCCTCTTCTGCTTTTGCCCAGAGGGGGTTCTTTAGAGGGAGAGGCAGACGGGGTACAAGCAAGCCTGCTTCCACTCCTCAGCCCAAAGCCCCTGCCAAGCAGGCACCCTGATGGGGTGGCCAGGGCCGATTCTCCACTACCTGTAGGGGGCAGGCTGGCTTACTTTGTCCAGGACTGGAAGTCTTTAACATCAGACAAGTGGACCCTGGAAGTAGTAAGCCAGGGACTGGTTCTCAGCTTCAAAAAATTTCCAAAGATGAGAACCAGGTCCTTTCCACCTGCAAATCCATCAGAGGCACTTGCCCTAGAAACAGAAGTTTCACCTCCTAGCTCTCAGAGCTGTGAGAAGGGTCCCACCCTTCACCAGGGCAAAGGGTTGTACTCAGGTACTTCCTTACCCCAAAAAGACAGGAGAATGGCGGCTCATCCTGGATCTCAGATACCTAAACAAGCACCTTAAAACCAAAATTCAAAATGGTGACTCTGGGAATTATTTTACCTCTCTAAGGCCAGGGACTGGCTAGTGTCCCTGGACCTCAAGGATGCCTACTTCCATGTTCTTATCAGAAGCTCCCATTGAAAGTACCTCAGATTCGAACTGCCCTCAGGCCATTACCAGTTCAGAGCAATGCCCTTCGGCCTCACCTCTGCCCTGAGGGTGTTCACAAAATGCCTGGCAGTAGCAGTTGCTCACTTAAGAAGGCAAAAGATTGCCATCTTTCCTTACCTAGACGACTGGCTCATAGTAGGCCAGTCTCCAGAACAAGTCAAACTACACCTTCAGGTAACTCAGCAACTGCTCACATCTCTAGGTTTCCTTCACAATCTTCCAAAGTAAGTTCTAGAGCCTGTCCAGCTTCTCACCTTCATAGGTGCAGAACTGAACAAAAAAGAGGCCAGAGCCTTCCTTCCTCTGGAAGAGCAAGGACCCTGGTCTCTCTGGCCTCCCTCTTTCACCCTGCAGGGTCTCTCGACCAGCAAGGCATTTTCTGCAGCTCCTGGGGCACATGGCTGCTTCTACAGCAGTAGTGCAGGGAGCAAGATTTCAGATGAGGGACGCCAGTTCCATTTGAGAGCCTTTTGGTCTCAAAGGAGAGACCCTCTAACCAAATTGATCCCAGTGACTCGAACCCTGATCCAAGCCCTTCAGTGGTGGCAGGACCAGAGCAATCTGAGACAGGGGGTCCCCTTCACCCCTCAGTCTCACTCCTTAATCCTTACTACAGATGCATCCCTCTTGGGGTGGGGAGCTCACGTGGGCGACCTCACTGCCCAGGGATTGTGGTCCCCACAGGAATCTCTGCTCCACATCAACCTGTTGGAACTCAGAGCAGTTTTTCTAGCACTTCAAGTTTTTTCCACATCTGTTCAGAACAAAGTCGTACAGGTCAGAACAGACGACACCACTACAGTGTGGTACATCAACAAGCAAGGAGGCACTCGGTCTACGGCCTTGTGCACCGAAGCAATGAAGTTGTGATCTCTGGCTTATTCCCTGAACACCTCCCTTACGGCAGTTCACCTCCGCAAGGACAATGTCCTGGCAGATGCTCTCAGCAGGATTTCCCAGGGCCATCACGAATGGTCACTGGATCCTCTAGTACTGGAGGTAGTATTTGCCAGATGGGGCACCCCGCAGATAGATCTTTTTGCAGCCCCAGACAATCACCAACTTCCCCTTTTTTGCTGCAGGCCCCCAGTGTTGGGCTCAGTCCCTCTGGATGCCTTCCTTCTCAGTTGAGGAGGGAAGTTTCTCTATGCTTTTCCCCCCTTCCCTCTTCTGTTCAAGGTGCTAGTCAAAATCAGATCTCAACCCTGCAAGATGATCCTGATTACTCCAGATTGGGCCAGACAGCCCTGGTACCCACTCCTTATGTCCTTAGCAGTCCACCTCCCCCTGTGTCTCCCCAGGAATCACAACCTGTTAACCTGTGCCCAGGGGAGAGTTTGGTATCCGAACCTCAAATCTCTCAATCTCAAGGCCTGGCTCTTGAAGAGTTAGGAGTTTGCTGACCTACACCTCTCCCAGGTGTATTGGATATCCTGAAGGCTTCTAGGAAGCCTTCCACCAGAGCTACTTATAATTCCAAATGGAAGAGATTTTCCATATGGTGCTCTGGCAGGCATATTTCCCAGAAACTGCTGACTTACCCACAGTCCTGGATTATATGGTGCATTTGAATACTTTGGGGCTGAGACCAGCTACCCTAAAAGTGCACCTGGCAGCCGTGTCTGCTTTCTTATCAGCAGGTAAACCCTCTTCTCTTTCAGCTCATCCTGTATTCTCCAGTTTTCAAGGGTTTGTTCACACTCACCCTCCATTCAGGGACCCTGCCCTGCCTGGGATCTTAATATTTGCATTGCCCAGCTTATGCAACCCTTTGAGCCCTTGTCTTCAGCAGAGCTTAAGTACTTGACTTGGAAAACTGTGTTTTGGTAGCCATCACTTCTGCCAGGCGTATAAGTGAATTACAAGCATTGTCAGTGGAGCCTGATTTTTATCTCCTTTCATAGAGATAAGGTGGTCCTCGACTAACAGAAAGTTCTTGCCTAAGGTGGTTTCAGACTTCCACCTTAATCAATCTATGTCTCTCCTGTGTATTTCACTGACCATTCCTCCTCTGGCGAGAGGAGACTGCACAGTTTAGATGTCAAAAGAGCCCTTAGTTACTACATAGAACGTACTCAAGGGTCACAGGTTTGACTCCCTCAACTGTTCCTCACCTATGGTGAGGTTGGTAAAGGAAACCTGCCACTAAAAGATCCATTGCCAGGTGGATTGTCTCTTGTATCCAATTTTGCTATGAAAAACTGGGTAAGGTTCCTCCCTCAGGCCTGAGGGCTCACTCTACCAGAGGTACAGCTTGCGCTCTGGCTGCTGCCAGGGACATCCCTATCCTAGAGATATGTCAAGCAGCTACCTGGAAAACGGTTCACACTTTTACTAAGCATTACTCCCTGGACATCCAGGCTAGGAGTGATGCTCGGTTTGGCACAGCTGTGCTTCAGAGCCCATTTCCTAAGTAGGTTCTGTCCCTCCTCCATGGAGGTACTGCTGTGTAGTCTGCATATGTCATATATAGCAGGACTTCATGTTGTTTGAAGAAAAATTACTCACCTTAGTAATGTTGTTTCTTCTAATGGAGTCTTGCTATATTATGATCCCCCTGCTGCCCTCTCGAACCCTATTCTGGATGTGGGTGGGCAGTGCAGTGTTGACACTTAGTAGATGCCCACCTTATTTTTCACCCCTTCTTTTTGGGGTGTTTGGGTGTTAAGTCAGGGGATCCAAAAAATTAAAAACATGAGTCTTTGTTTTGGGGACCAAGAAAAATGTGTTCTTATATTTAGTAGCCAGTTGGCTAGTGTAGGTTTACGGCTTCCACTCAGAACCTTAGTGAGTTTTGCTCGTAAGGATCTGACAGTTTCAGTTTGAAGAACAACAGACAGAGTTTTCAACCAAGCTCTCGCTCAAAGTTCCATGCCTGGCATGGAAAGTTAACTCTTTCACCTCCGGAGCAGTTCGAAGGTTGGGACTCACTGCATATGTCATAATATAGCAAGACTCCATTGGAAGAAACAACATTACTAAGGTGAGTAATTTTTTCTTTCAGGCTATCCCTCCTTTCATACCTACTTTCAGAAATGCTATTACTGAAGCTTGGAGTCAACCCATAGCGGTGCAGGAGTTACCTAGAAAGGCCAACGGGATGTATCAGGCTCCCCCTGATTATCAGTGTTTAACGAATACACCAGCGGTGGATTATGTGGTTACTGCGGCTGCCCACAACCACACCGGCAAGCCTAAACATACAAGCGCAATACCTCCAAAGAAAGACTCTAAACGTCTTGAATACTTAATTATATGGGGCACATACTGCAATACCTGCACACGCTGAACACTTCTGCTGAAGAAGTTATAAACAGACTACCTGCATCGCCTGAAAGAGAGCAACTTACATCTATAAATAATACTGTCACTTCACTGTCTCAACATCTATTAAGATCAGGATATGATCTTGCCGATGCTTCGGCTCGAGCCTCTGCGGTTGGTATTCTTCTATGCCGCCAGGCATGGCTTCGACTTTCAGGACTAGCACCTGATATTCAACACAAAGTGGGTAATGCCCCCTTTTCAGGGGACCATCTTTTTGGGCCAGGGGCTCAAACGATACTGGAGAACTTGCAAGCGTCAGATAGACAACTGAAAACAGTACAATACATGTACCAAAAACCACGCCTTCAGTATAATTATTCATACAAAACTGGACCTAATTATACCTCACGTGACACCTTTAAGGGCAAAGAACAAGTAACAAGGACCCTTGCAAAGCCAACTCATGGCTGCCCGTCTGGCCACCCCGGTGCTTCTGCCCCTCATTAAAGAGACTACACTCCACCCCGGTTCCCTCTCCTTGGCCTCGGGGCCTTTTGGGACCCTAAACAAGACTGAGGCCTTTTTTTCACATCGGCTCGATACACCTAGCCAACTTTTCAGGTACCACTGTGTATAGACCATCATGGCCATTCCTTTGAAATGCCTTTTGACCTGTGGTACACCGGACGTCTTGTTCCCCCTTGAACAGGTCCATCCACTATTAACTCACATGCCGAGACATACTAAATTCCACTACGGACTATATTCTTCTCCTCTTCTACCGCTATTCGCAGCTTTCCCTTGATTATGAACAAAGATCATATCAAAAAGGGTGAGTACATATACAGAAATTATATGTCTTTTAACCACTGCTTTGTTTTGTTGGATCTCGGATGCATTGTTTTTCGTTTTTTGTTTGCTAAATTATCTGTTACATGAGTATCCTACTTTTGTCAAATGGATACATTCATTACTGACTAGACAGTCTTGGGGAAAAGAGAGAGAGAGAGAGAGAGAGAGAGAGAGATTCACTAGCTACTTTGTAGCATCTCTAAAGAATAATATTGTATTACTCAAGCTACTGTTACAATTCAAGACAACGTTGCCTTTGACTCAGGTTGTACTTTCCCTACTGATCACTGAAGCTACATAATTGCTCAGTGTTATTGACATACTCCTTCTACTTTTAAAACACACAACACAGTGAATCATGTATTCCTTTATTCCACTGCTATGTTATTTTAGCATTCATTGATCCCATGACCACATTTTATCTACGGCAGAATGTCATACGTGACCAACCACTGCCATGTAACTGCTTGGGAATCTCCCAGAAGTAATGACTTACTGCAAGAGACCATTCCGTGGAAGATAGTGCAGTTACACAAAGACTTTTGCTGTAACAGGTCTTCTAGGAATGTCTCTTGCAGTAAGTAGATTCCCTCCCTCCATCCCCCTGCTTTTAGGTAACAGGAAACACGGTGTATGGTTGGGAAGCTTCGGTACCTCAGTTCCCTTCGGTCCCTCGCTTCTAGCTGAAACTGGCGGGGAACAGAGCTTACTAGGGACCACCTACTTTTATAGGTACAGCCCTGGAAGTGAGGTAGTGTGGGTGGTCCTTGGTATAGAGACTGCTGGAAGAGACTTCCGTTCTGGAGCGCCACCTATTGGGAACTCCCAGAAGTAATGACTTACTGCAAGAGACATTCCTAGAAGATCTACTGTTACAGCAAAAGTCTTTGTGTAACTGCACTTTCTAGGAGTGGTATATGTTGTTCATCCACACGGACCCACCCGTCCTACCCGGCTGCAGATGCATACAACCTGGCTTCCAGCGGGCTAAGATCTGGTGTCATGGGGCGGAGCCGAGGTATATACCACCCAGGTGGGTGGGAGGAGCCAGCTTGTAGACTTCCGGCAAGATTTAAGGGGGAAAGGGACATGCCAAACAGTGTGGATGAACAACATATACCACTCCTAGAACTACTGTTACAGGTGAGTAACCTGTTTTTCTTGAATCTAGTGGAGCACAGGATCCAAGAAAGCATGGGTTCACAACAGGAAGGTCTTGTCAAACATATGTAATTGATTTCTTTGACTGGGTCACCAGGGAGATGGAGCAGGAAGGGACAGTGGATGTGGCCTACCTGGATTTCAGCAAGGCCTTCGATACCATCCTGCACAGAAGGTTGCTATATAAGCCAGACAGTCTGGGACTGGGCATGAAAGTGGTAAATTGGATCAGAAACTGGCTGAGTGGCAGGATGCAGAGTGTGATTGTAAATGGGGCACAATCTGAGGAGTGGGAGGTGACCAGTGGGGTGCCCCAGGGATCAGTACTGGGGCCAGTTCTCTTTAATGTCTTCATTAGTGACATTGCAGATGGGTTGGAAGGGAAGTTATGTCTGTCTGTGGATGATGCAAAGATCTGCAACAGGGTAGACACTCCAGAGGGGTGGACAAAATGAGAAAGGATATTAGCACACTGGAGGAGTGGTCAGGGGTGTGGCAACATGGTTTCAATGCAAAGAAGTGTAAAATCATGCACCTGGGGCCCAAAAATACAGGGGAGGAGTACAGGATTGGGGGGGGGGGGCTACGGCCAGCCAGTAAACAGGAACGGGACTTGGGGGTAATCATATTGGATGACCTGAAATCATCCAAACAATGTGAAAAGGCTGTAGGTAAGGCCAGCGGGATGCTGGGGTGCATAGGAAGAGGTATCAGCAGCAGAAAAAGGGAGGTGGTTATGCCACTGTATAGATCACTGATGAGACCTCATCTAGAGTACTGTGTCCAGTTCTGGAGACCACATCTCCGAAGGGATATAGACAGGATGGAGGTAGTCCAGAGGAGGGCTACAAAGATGGTGCAGGAGCTGCATGAGGAGCTCTATGAAGAGAGGCTGAGGGAACTGAATATGTACTCCCTGGAGGAGAGAGAGGGGAGATATGATTGAAACATTCAGGTATCTCAAAGGTATAAACAAGATAGGTGAAGGGAGCATCTTTCAAAAAAGAGATGTACAAGAACAAAGGGCCATGACATGAAGCTGGGGGTAGGCTTAGAGGCAACATGAGAAAGTACTTTTTCACAGAAAGGGTCGTAGACGCTTGGAACTGCCTCCCAACAGAGATAGTGGGAGCAGAATCAGCCAGGAAATTCTCAAATGCATGGGATAGACATAAAGGTACCCTAGCAACAGGTAGGAAAGGGCAAACCATGGATCATATACGGTCCCTGGTTTCGTAAACAGGGAAATGGGCAGACTAGGGGGCCCAAACGGTCCTTATCTGCCATCAGCTTCTATGTATGTAAGTGCTGTCTGGGTAGAAAATTTAGGCCTGAAACCTGACTGAAAATACACTAGAACATGATAATTTTTTAGGTAATCATTGATCTGGGATAGAAAATTTTTTCCATGAATTCTGAAACTATGGGGAGCAAAGAAATTGGTTGATGGTTGTCAGCCAGAGTTGTGTATCCCCTTTGTGAAGAGTTTTTTTTGCCGGACAATAAAATATGTTCACTTGAACTTTTGAAATTTATTTTGGTCCTTTTCAGGGAGTGTGCCATTTTTATGTTGACTTGTGCTCATGCTCAAGCAACATCTTGTGGTAGTAGCACATTTCAGAGGTGTGTCAGTGTTGTGGCGAACACAGGGGATGCTTTAGTGGGTGCGTCCCTCAGCCGTCAACCAGTGAGCATGCTGCCGATGACAGCAGTTTCAGTGAGAGCCACGGAGTTGAAATGGCAGGAAACGAATCTGCCGCTGCAATCAGAGACAGGCTCGTCATTGCAGCGGCAGATGACGCGCCTCCATTACGTGCCTTTCCTGGTGAAACATTTCAGTAAATATGGCAGCTCCTGCCGTCTGCTACACAGTCCCCAGAAAGCCAACATCGGGGTGCCCAATCCCCGTGTTGGCATGTTTCTCTCTCCCCCCCCACACACATTATGTGGCACACCGTAACATGGCGGCTCCTGCTGCCTGCCACACACTCCCGAGAAGCCGACATCGGGGTGTCCAATCCCCCCTCTTAGTGTGTCTTTCCTGGTTAAACAGTTTCCCCTTTCCTTTCCAACACCGGGATGCCCACTCCCGGTGTTGGATGTGCCCCTCCCTCCCCGTCTATGCACCTTGCCGACATCGGGGTACCCAGTCCTTGAATGGGCATCCCCACCCTACCCCAGAATTGTGGCACACTGGGAACCCACCCTAGTGTGCCTTGTGCATGTAAACTGTAAATGAAGAAAACCTTCCCTTGTGGTCTCCCCTGCAAACAAAATGGTCCATCATTGTCTCCCTCATCTCCATCCTCCTTCTGCTCACCCACCTCCCCGCAACCCCCCTCACCCATACTTACCTTCCAGAGGTCAGGAGCCACGATCTTCTCTGAACCAGAACACGTCTGCACTCTTCAAAGCCGAACTGCGAACTGAAGAAATGACGGTAAGCTTTATGATAGGAGGCAATGGGGGGGTTTCAACTTAGGTTGATATCTCAGCCATTTTTTGGAATTTTGACCTCAAATTTTCAACATGGGGTTCTTGGGACCCCACCTCATGGAACATGGCACTATCATTTAGTTTCTCTCGCTCCTAAAAGGTGATTTTGTGGTCACTGCGTGGAATCACCTTTCGGAGCTATTAATGAAATGACAGTGCCACTGTTCAAGAGGGGAGGTCCAAGGAAGCCTATATTGCAAATTTGGTGAAAAGATTCCAAAAAATGACTGTTATGAGCATGTGTGCAGTTTCTACGCACGCTCGTAACTTCGCCAATGTTTAATATTTTCCCTCCAGATTTTCAACGTCGCCATTTTTTTCACACCTCCTTATGAACAGTATAGCTGTCATTTTTCACATCCTTCCTGAAACATGTTTTCACTCCTATGGCGCGGTCGCTGTGGGAAGTCAACTTTAGGGACAGATTAACAAAATCACAGTGCCACTGTTCGTGAGGAGAGGTTCAAAAATGCCCATGCTGAAAATTTGGTGAAAAAAATTCCCAAAAATTATTGTGTTGCACAGTTTCTACACACATTCTTAACTTCGCCAATTTTTCATATTTTCACTCCAGATTTTAAACATTGCCATTTTTTCACACCACCTCATGAACTGTACAGCAGTCATTTTTCACGTTTTGCCAGAAATGTGTTTTCACACCTGTGGCGCCAATTAGCACAGTCGCTGTGCAAAACCACCTTTTGGGATTCAGTAACAAAATGATAGTGCCACTGTTTATGAGGTGGGGTCACAAAAATCCCATTTTGAAAATTTGGAGCTAAAGTACCAACAAATGACCAGGGCGTTAGGGTTTCCAACCATTAACTCCCTACTTTGAAGAGACTGACAGGCGTCTGCTGTAATGCTCACACCATTCCACCCCCACCCTGCAGCCAGTGACAGGCATTGAGGTGTGCCTTGGGGTCTTCGGCCCCAACGTTCACCCCATTCTCCTATATCGCACCCATCTCGGCATATTTCCTTATGGAATGGGGTGAGTATAAGGCCTGAAGACCCCAGGCACACCGCAAAACCTGTCACTGTCTGCAGGGTAGGGTGAGGTGAAATGGTGTGAGCATTGTGGCCAACGACCCAAAGGCAAACCCCCAACACCTGTCAGTCTCTGCAGGGTGGGGGTGGGGTTGGCATCAGTTCAGTACTTCACTGCCATTCCTATTATGCATCTCTCTAACTCCCGCACTACCAATGCCAATGCCAGCAAGCCAACATTCGGCAGTGACAAATGCTTGTTGTTCGTACTGCTTATAAATAATTTCTGGCTACCTCTGGACCCCTGAACTTAATACATTTTGTATGACTTACTTCCTGTAACCCTTGTAATTTGTTTTTGTATTTTACTCGTCGTCTTTTTTTTTTTTATTTCATTTCATTCGTTACCTTATTTACTTTTTTGTTGGCCCACCCCAAGGTCTCATCTGGACATGTGCTTCAGTTCAGTGTGCCTCTCCCAGTCAGTACATTGTAAATGAAGGAATAGATATTTTTTTTTATTATTATTTTAGTCTTTGGTAACTGGGTAAGTCCCACTAGGCACACGTGCCTGTTTTCAGGGGCGACCTGGGAGCACTGGGTGATTAAGTGACTTGCTCAGAGTTACACAGTATGCAAGGGGAGGTTGTGAGAATCAAACTCAGGTCTGGTCTGCTGAATGTACCAAGCTCGTTCACACCTCGTTCCTCTAACCTCTAGGCTATACTGCCAGCCCATAAATACTGTACATAAATAAATAATGGTTTGAAACATTGCAAATAACTTTGTGCGTGGAATAACACTTCAGAGTTGTTGATTAAATAAGCAGTAAGCATGGTGTCAGTGTTGGGTAACTTACTTTTTCTATTACTTTTGAAAACGTGTTCCAGAAAGCTCTGTGCAGTCACTAGCATGGATGGAGAAGTACTGGAAAATGTAATACACCTTACAGTTACAATTATTTATGTATTTTTATACAAAAGAAATACGTATCTGTAACTGATTACATTTATTTGAAAGTAACTAGGAACTAACCTATTACTTTCAAAAAATGTAATCTGTTATAGTTATTATTTTTTTATTGTTTTTGTATAAAAAGAAATAAGTAACTATAATTGTAAGGTGTATTACTTTTGCTAGTACTTTTCCATCCTTGCTAGTGACTGCACAGAGCTTCCTGGAACACGTTTCCAAATGTAATAGAAAGTAAAAAAAAAAAAAAAAAAAAAGTAACTTACCCAACACTGCATGGTGTGTAATTATGGGCCAATAATCTCACATCTCAAGAATGTGGTTAGGCACAAGACAAAGCCAAATACCTTTAAACATATCCAAGAAATGCAGTTACTGGCCATAAATAGACACCCATGAAGTTTTTTGTTGCACTTATAAAATTGTTTTGATAGAAAAAAATACATTTCAAACTGCATACATGTAATTTTGGTACATAATTACATGGTCATATGACTTGTTTCAGCTAGATGGTTTCATTTACCAATGCCTTGTTATAACTTAGTTTAACCCACACTGTTTCCTGTGTTATTTCTCACTTAAATTAACCCATGGTCCTACTGTAATGCTGAAGGATAACTAGCTGATGACCAAAATGAAGTATTAAGAAATTATAGTAGCTGTTGTGAGTTAAAGAACTAGCCCTGTGCTTGGTGAGAGATTTGGGCTCTTGATCTAAAGATACATTGAGTACCAATGCTTTGGAGTGTAGAGCATTTAAGCATTGAGCCATGGGGCAAGCTGAGGTGAGTGAAGCACTTGCAGAGCGGAGAATGTGTAGACTAGACTTTTGTCCATAGAAGAAGTATTGGCTGATGCCTGTAAACTAGGTAAGTGCATAGAAGAAAGAGGAATAAAAGTTAACTTCCACTGTGCTGAGGGGGCAAAGAACATAATGGAGCAAAGTCGCTTCCTGTTTTCATATCCATACGTCCTTCAACCGTAAATGCTGTAGTAGCAGCAGCTCCCCATAAGAATTTTCATATTTCATTTGGCCTTCAAGCTGTAAATGCTTTAGCTGTGGGGGGGGGTGCGGGGGTGCTGTGGAGCCTGAGCAAGATGGCGACTTAAAAGACTTAGCTCTATTATAACACTAGAAATCTTGTTCTTTGATCCACTATCCTGGGCTGCGACTCACTGAATTTCTTGATAAAACCACAGCAGAAGACTTTCTCTTTACCATGGGCAGTTCTTGTAAAGATCACCAACAAACTCAGAGAAAAAAGTAAATCAATCCCTGGCCCTCTGACCACGAGGTCTACTGCGGGAGAAGTGACGCAGACCATCACAGATGAAAAGGAGGAAACTCTGCAGAGCTTGGGGCAGAAAATAACCTGCCTAATTAGATCAGTCACAGGACTCACCGATAAATTTGACACTGACAAATCATGTAAATTCTGTGGAAACGGAGAAGGAAGCAGTCAAAACAGTATCAGTGGAGGGTTAAAAAGCTCAGAGGCTGCATTAGGTGCTACGACAAACCTAGTCAAAGAAAACCACTATCTTAAAGCGTGCCTGGAATCATTGGAGAACCAGGCAAGAACTATGAACATTCGCTTACTAGGAGTGCCAGAACGATCTGAAGGAGATCATATCGTGCTTTATCTCAGGGACTGGCTAGCTCAACAAGTTGGAGGTCGATTAACCAACCATCTGGTTTATATCCAAAAGGCCTATCGTGTAGCAACTACGGGGAGGCCAGTCAATTTGGAAGCACCCAGAGCAATTGTGATGGTGCTGGATGGTGTGGGCTCAGGGGAATATCTTCTAAGTCTGGCCAGGCAGCAGAAGTTTCTGTTTTGTGATGGACACTCAGTTAACATGTATCCAGATTTGAGATATGCCACAAGGATGAAGAAAAAAGATTTGATGGGTTCCGTGCAGATGGAATAATGCACGGGATGGTATTTCCAGTGCGCCTCTGAATAGCCCACCAGGGGAAGATTTTTGTTTTCTCGGACCCGGCAGAAGCGCTGAAGTGAGCCCAGCAGAACACCTCAATTCGCCCAGCAAGAGAAGCAGATCTCGACTCTAATGAAGAGGAGGACAAATTTACTTGAGAACTTTTCTTTATCACACCAGGTCTGAGATGTTTTATCTCTGATGGAACTTGAATGACTGAATTGTTGACATTAATAAAATGTTATAGCCTCTCCGGGGCAGTGGTTTGCCCTTTCCTAGTTTGCAGTACATTTATGGTTCCTTTTTCAAGGGTTCAACCTCTCTGTTATTTGATTAAACCCAGGATGAAAACTACATGGCGTAAGATGTTGAATTTAGTTATGCAGCCGCAAATTTACTTTTTTCTGATTTGCCTTTTGGCTTTTACTATGACTGAGTGCATGTATAATTCAATTCCTTTAGGAACTAGAAATCTTTGTAATTTTGAGGTGATTAAGCATTATTATTGATTAAAAAATGCAGCTCATGGACTCCCTGTTGCAGCAGTTGGACATATGTGGACAATCAAATGGGTAGTACTCCTCCAAAGATGTATCATATTGACGTGGCTCATTTGTGTAATGTTATTTACGTTTTATGCTGCTTGTATTAAGAGGAGTGGCGTCCTCAGTGGTTTGATGAGCATCCTTGTGTGTTATGTCCAGATTTTTGCTGTATGTGTTTACAGATACTCTTATAAAAATAAAGTTTAGAAGTAAATGCTTTAGCAGCCCCCCAAACCCAGAGCATGTCAGTGTAAATAGTTGAAAGTTTGGAAGTCTGAACATGTGATGGTAGCAGCCAGTATTTAAGGCTCTGTGGATGGGTTTCTCTAAAAGAACTACAGTTGCAGATCACTGACTTCATCTTTCCTCTCCAGCCCTTCTGTAGCCTGTGGAGTTTGGAAATATTGCCCTTGGAGAGAGCAGTTTTGTATGTTCAGGGGTTAGTAGTGCTCTCTACTGCCATTTAAAGGTTGGTATTTCTTATTTAAAGATTAACAAGAGGCGAGCCCTCTAAATATGGCTGCCCCCAGAGTTTCTCTCTCTCTCGCTCTTTCTCTTTGTGTCTCCCATCTGCTGCCATTCTTCAGTAGTTGTCCCATGGGAGAGCAACTTGGAGGAGTCGGCACAAACATTGCAGCCCTCTCTCCAAGAAGATATGGGCGGTGGGGCTTGCAAAGGTTTGTGAAAATCAAGAGAGCAAGAGAGAGAAGAGAGAACTGTTTAAGTAAGGATTAACCCATAACAGAATGTGGGTTTACTTGAGAACTAATCCACGCCGGGGTGGGGCACAAGACTGCAGGCTGAGTGTCTCCAACTGCACAGGCGTGGATTAATTCTCAAGTGAACCCACGCCCTGGAGTGGGTTAATTCACTTGTAACATGGCTCACAAAAAGGGTTCGGCACTGTGCAGATATGCGACGGGCAATGCTGTTTCTCAGCCATGTTACAAGCGATAGTACAGAGGCGACGGGGGGCAGCTGTACTGTCGACAAATTGCAGGACAGCAATGAATCAAGCTGGAATGTTGACTGCTCCCAAAGAACACGCTGCATGCTAACTACTATTTTCAGTAAATGTGACACACAACACAGTGCTAGAAATAAAGGCACAACATAGAAGTTGACGACAGACAAGGACCCCAAGGCCCATCCAGTCTGCCCATTTCTTTTTCTATCTTATGAATGTGCCATCAGCCTTTGCTCTGTCAATGGCCTATCTAGTCATACTCATCTGTATTGCTCCCTTATGCCTATCCCATGCCTGTTTGAAGCCCTGCACTGTATTCATATCCACCACTTTCTGAGGTAGGCCATTCCAAGCATCCACCACCCTTTCTGTGAAAAAGAACTTCCTCACATTACCCCTTAATCGACCTCCCTCTAATCTCGTGCTGTATCCTCTTGTCCTGCTTTTTTTCCTTATATTGAAACATATTGGACTCTTTCACCTTGTTAATGCCCTTAAGGTGTTTGAATGTTTCGATCATATCACTTCTCTCCCTTCTTTGCTCTAGGGTATACATATTGATCTCTGTTAATCGGTCCTCATATGTTTTCTGATGCAGTCCCTGCACCATTTTGGTTGCCCTTCTCTGGACTGCATCAGTTTGGTTAATGTCCTTGTGAAGATGTGGCCTCCAGTACTGAACGCAGTACTCCAGATGGGGCCTAACCAGTGTCTTGTAAAGAGGGATTATTACCTCCCTCTTCCGACTTGTGATACCCGTATTAATACACCCCAACATCCCCTCTAATGTTACCTACTGCTTTAGTGGTCTGCTTGGATGATTTCAGGTCATCGGTGATGATGATGCCCAAGTCTCTTTCTTCCCTTGTGACTGCCAGCAACTCCCCTCCCAGCCTATAGGTAGCTTCAGGATTTCTCTTCCCTATGTGCATGATCTTGCACTTCTTTGCATTAAACCCCAGTTGCCACTCTTCCGACCATTTTGCTAGTTTATCTAGATCTCTTCTCATTCTGCCCACCCCATCTGGATCATCTACTCTGTTGCAGATCTTGGTGCCATCTGCAAACAGACAAACCTTACCCTCCAGTCCATCTGCAATGTCACTGATGAAGATATTGAAGAGGACTGGCCATGAACCCATACTGGTGTTTAGGGGATTAGAAAACAGGCTAAAGGCACACCATTAACAAATACTGCTGTTGATGGGATTAGAAAACTGGGTTTAGAACGCAGTGCAACAAATAAATACACAATATTAAGAAATAGTGCTGTTTAGAACAGGGTGTAAGAAATAAAGACACAACATTAAGAAATACACGACACAGAAATGCTGCTGTTTATGGCATTACAACACAGGAACGCTATTCTCACTAAAACTACCTTTCTGAAGTGAGTGGAGAATACTGGAGACTAAAGTTTCCAACTAAGGCGAGGTCATTTGCTACTGTGGTTCTTTGCTTTCCAGTTAATATTCTGTTAGGAATCTTTCTTTCCTTTGAGAAACATCCTGTTACTAAGATTACACATTATGTAGATGGGGTTGACGAATCATAGAAACATAGAAGTTGACGGCAGATAAGGACCGCAAGGCCCATGCAGTCTGCCCATTTCTTTTTCTACCTTATAAATGTGCCATCGGCCTTTGCTTTGTCAGTGGCCTATCTATTCATACTCATCTGTATTGCTCCCTTATGCCTATCCCATGCCTGTTTGAAGCCCTGCACTGTATTCATAGCCACCACTTCCTGAGGTAGGCCGTTCCATGCATCCACCACCCTTTCTGTGAAAAAGAATTTCCTCACATTCCCCCTTAATTGGTCTCCCTCTAGTCTCATGCTGTGTCCTCTTGTCCTGCAATTTTTCTTATATTTAAACATGTTAGACTCTTTCACCTTGTTAATGCCCTTAAGGTGTTTGAATGTTTCGATCATATCACCTCTCTCCCTCCTTTGCTCAAGGGTATGCATATTGAGCTCCGTTAATCTGTCCTCATATGTCTTCTGATGCAGTCCCTGCACCATTTTGGTTGCCCTTCTCTGGATTGCCTCAGTTTAATTAATGTCCTTGCAAAGGTGTGGCCTCCAGTA
The DNA here is from genome assembly GCA_016271365.2 of Neoceratodus forsteri. Lineage (NCBI taxonomy): Eukaryota > Metazoa > Chordata > Ceratodontiformes > Ceratodontidae > Neoceratodus > Neoceratodus forsteri. The sequence continues at coordinate 1,481,784,511 of CM057453.1, read as the reverse complement.
CTGCACGCAGTACTCCAGATGAGGCCTAACCAGTGTCTTGTAAAGAGGGATTATTACCTCCCTCTTACGACTTGTGATACCCCTGCTAATACACCCTAACATCCCCCTAGCCTTACCTACTGCTTTAGAGGTCTGCTTGGATGATTTCAGGTCATCGGTGATGATGATGCCCAAGTCTCTTTCTTCCTTTGTGACTGCCAGCAACTCCCTTCTCAGCCTATAGGTGGCTTCAGGATTTATCTTCCCTATGTGCATGATCTTGCACTTCTTTGCATTAAATCCCAGTTGCCACTGTTCTGACCATTTTGATAGTTTATCCAGATCTCTTATCTATCTCATTCTGCCCACCCCATCTGGATCATCTGCAAACAGACAAGCCTTACCCTCTAGTCCATCTGCAATGTCACTAATGAAGATATTGAAGAGGACTGGCCCCAGGACTGATCCCTGAGGTACCCCACTTGTGACTTGCATCTCTTCTGACTGTATACCATTTACCACCACTCTCTGTTTTCTGCCCGGTCAACCAGTTTGCCACCCAGTTGACCAACTTCTGACCCACCCCAAGCCTACCCAGCTTATTTATCAATCTTCTGTGTGGAACCTAGAAACATAGAAACTGTTTAGTGAGTCTCTGAGCACAGGACAGGTCCCAGAAGACTGGAGAAGGGCTCATGTGATCCCGCTCCACAAGAGTGGTAGCAGGGAGGAGGCACGGTCCAGATGGGGTGGGCAGAATGAGATAGATAAGAGATCTGGAACAGTGTCGAAAGCTTTGCTGAAGTCAAGGTAGGTGACATAACTGCTCCCCCTTGGTCCACCACTCTGGTTACCCAGTGAAAGAAATCTATGAGATTAGTTTGACAGGACCTTCCTTTTGTAAACCCATGCTGTCTTGGATCCTGTGCCCCTATGGATTCCAGGTGTTGCACTATCCTTTCCTTAAGTAGTGTCTCCATAATCTTGCCCACTACTGAGGTAAGACTGACTGGTCTGTAGTTCCCTGCCTCCTTCCTGCTACCACTCTTGTGGAGCGGGATCACATGAGCCCTTCTCCAGTCTTCTGGGACCTGTCCTGTGCTCAGAGACTCACTAAACAGTTCTGCTAATGGCTCTGCTAGTTCCGCCCTTAGCTCCTTAAGTACCCTGGGATGTATGCCATCAGGTCCCATTGCCTTGTTCAGCCTGAGCTTAACGAGCTCTTGTAGGACCCTTTCTTTTGTGAAGGGAGTAGTGCTCACCTCCGTCCCCACTATGTCCATGGTGCTGAGCTGTGGGCCCTGCCCTACCTTTTCTTCAGTAAATACTGAGCAAAAGTGTCTATTTAGGATAGATGCTTTTACAGGGTCCTCCTCACATGCCCCTTTGTCTCCTTTGAGCTTAGCAATACTCCCTTTGGACTTTCTTCTTTCACTAATGTATCTATAGAAAGTCTTGTCACCTTCTTTTACTGTTTGTGCTAGTGTTTCCTCAGTTTGGGACTTTGCCTGCCTTACTTCCCTGCTTCCCTTAGGGCAGTTTGGTATGCCTCCCTATCTTCATCCCGGTGTATTCCCTTATATTTCCTGAAGGCCAGCCTTTTGGCTCTGACTTTTTCTGCTACTGTATTTGAGAAACAAAGTGGTTTCCTCCTTTTGCACTTCCTTTTCTTTCTAACACAATGGGATGTTGCTTCAAGTATTCCATCCTTAATGCTTGCCCACTTTGCCTGTACCCCCTCCCCTGTGTTTCTTTTTGCCAGGGCTAGCTTAACTCTGTTGGCCACCTTATCAAAGTCAGCTCCTCTGAAGTCCCATATTTTTGCCTTGGAATTGGATGATTTAGATGTAGTGGCCAAATTGAACCATACCATGTGATGGTCACTGGCCCCCAGGTGACCTTCTACCTGGAGATCTGTGATCCCTTCCCTGTTAGTCAGTACTATAAAAGAATAATACAATGTTGTGTGCTGTGCCTGTATGCTGTGAAAGAACGTTTCTGAAAGTAAGTCTCTTGACAGTTTGCATCCAACTAATGATGTAATCGCACCATGCTTAACCCCCGCCCCCCCCCCAAAAAAAAAACAATACGCAGATCACCAGAAGCAAAAACCTGGTGTGGCTCCTAAAGCACAAAACAAACCACTGTTTCTATACCTCACACAGCAGAGATGCCACTCTGCAACATGGCTCATAAAAAGGGTTCAACGTGAACACATACTGGTGTTTACGATATTACAAAATGAGCTAAAAGCACAAAATTAATCAATTCTGCTGGTGACAGGATTAGAAAACGGGGTTTCCAACACTGCAGCCTGTCTGCGAATCTCACCACTATGATGTGTTCTGAACTGCTGACTGCCAGCACACTCACACTGTGGGCCCTGGATAGCAATCGTGGATTAATTAAGAATTAATCCATGGTCAGCTGCTGTATTTACACCAGTGAGGCGCAACCCTTTTTGTGAGCCATGTTACAACTTTTTAGAAAAAAACAAAAAAAAAAAAAAAAGTGTGCGAGTCTTACAAATCACTGCATAGAAGTAGTGATTCATGAAATATATTTCATATCTAGGGATGTCATTAAAAAGCAGAAGTGTCTTGCATCCAATATTGGGAAGCCCTGTCAAACTGAAAAGAAGGGAGGGAGTGGGTATAGCTGGGTTGATGAATTTGGACTGTTTCGTTGCACCAGCACTACATGCTGAAGATATTCAGTGCCAGTTTGTGGGAATATTAGGCTCCCTGAGTCACAGATGGCATGTGTTTGCCCTGTGTCTAGGAAATATTTTGATAACAGTACACCCTGTATATGCTCCACTGGTTTACTGGTCTGTAGAACACTACTTGTGTGTTTAACTTTTAATGTTTTTCTGCTGTCTCGTTTGAAGATTTATGTACAGACGTGGAATCCTCCGAATCTTACCATGGCCATTGTAAGGGATGAGTACCCAGACAATCCGATGATGCTGCGGGGAATTAACCAGCGAGCAAACTTCCAGCAGTATCAGCCAGTAGTGATGTTGCAAAAGGGTTATACAGTTCACTGGAATGGACAGGCTCCAGAAGACACTGTTCTTTATCTGATTAACTTCGACAGGTAAGTTCCACAAATAAATGACAGTTAGTTGAGTTCTTGCTGGTTCCTGTTTTGGTTTTCAAAGTCTCCCACATGTAATAATCCTGTCACAACGACTGAGATATGAAATATGTGCACATTGAGTGTTGGTTAAGCTTTAATTGCAGTTTGTATTGGTGTTACATTTTCTGCTGGTGATATCATTTGCATTCTGTTATGGTCCTGTCCCATTTCTTGCGGGATAAATTCCATATTTCATGTGAGTTCATTGCACGTTAATTTATATCGTTTTTGTTTTTGTTGCTGTTTTTTTAACTGCCATTATTTTTTAAGACCATGCCCATATGTTTCTGGAGGCAGTGCTGTCTGGGGTTGTAGCACAGGTTTAGAGAGTAGGAGACCCTGGATCAGTTCCCATCTGAGTGACTTAACCTCCCTATCCACTCACTTGTAAAAATGGGTGAAAGAAGGGCCAGGTGAAAACAAGATACAGTATTGCATTTCAGCTATGTTATCCTGGGTCTATAAATTGTAAAAAATATGTTTTAAATATAGACTAAATAATAGTTAGGTGTGGTGTGTAGGGAAATATACCCATCAGGTGGGCTTAATGAAGTAATAATGTCGCAAGCCCAAGAGGCATGTGGTATTATAACCTCATTAGCCCCCCAAATGGTATATTTCCCTATAGAAATACAAAATCACACCTACCCCCATAATGCAAAGCATCATGGGCTGTATATGCAGATCACCACAAAATGTTATGCTGGTTCAGCTTTAAGCAGGAATACATGGTGCAGAAAGGCCTCTCACACAGTCTGCAAAGGGTGCCAGTAGAAGACACACACAAGTGTTTCGTCCTACCAGGACTCATAAGTGTGCCTCGTCTGTATGACACCCCAGTGGAATGAATCAGCTACCCTAAGTTGGTGTATTGTATTTGGGTTGTGGTGAGCCCAATAAAAACAAGCTAAAAGACAAAGAACCTTAGTGTATAAGCACTGAGGCAAAGGTTACCGCAAAGGGCATTGGCTGGGAAACCAAATTTCAAAGAAATACAAAATCACACATACCCCCATAATGCAAAGCATCATGAGCTGTATATGCAGATCACCAAAATGTTATGCTGATTCAGCTTTAAGCAGGAATGCATGGTGCCGAAAGGCCTCTCATGCAGTCTTCCCTATAGGACACTTAGCTGCTGTTTATGTTGTGTAATACATTAAGATGGTCATTTTTATCCTTTGATTGCTTTTGCAATCATTTTCAGGTTTTGGCTTTTTTTGCCCTACTGTCTTTAGTGTAGTGTCACTTTTTGCCAGAGAGAGAGAGTGTGTGTGTGTGTGTGCGCGCGCGCACGCGCGAGTGCGCAGTTTGAGTTTCTGTAGTGTCTGGTCGTCCTATACAAAGAGGTGTGGCTGTGGTGATCCGTCCTTTAGTTGGTCATGGTGTCTGTAGTTGGAAGCGGTGTGTGAGCGGCATCTTGTGCAGTTGGGAGCAGTTAAAGTCTACAATTGGGAGCAGTGTATGAGCAACGTGCTTTCTTCAGGCAGGGAAGCATCAGCATGGAGAGCCTGGCATTTGGGAGTGAAGAGCTTTGGGGGACATGGCGGCAGCCTGGAAAGACTGACGTCTGAGAGGAGAGTTGGTGCTTCAAGGTACATAGCTGTTTGGTGAGAAATAGAATTGTTCTGGTTACTGTGAGACTGTAGTTTATATCATTTTTATGTTGCTTGCACGCATGTGCAAGAAACATAGTGCCATCATCCGAATTTTCGGAGGTGTGGCAGCCCTCTTCCAATTCAGTCAGTGTGTTTGCAGGCACGGCCGCAGTTCTCCAATGGCTGCTGGAGCTGTCTATGACAGCAGTCGAAAATGCAGTGGAGTACAGTTGAAAGGGGGAGCTACCTTTCAGTGAGCAGCGATAAGATATTGCCTGCTCTACGCGCTCCCCCTACACACGGATGCATACTGCGTGCTCGCCCCACTCAATATTGACTGTATAGCCGACGGTGGTGCCCAATCCACTGCCTGGCTGTGCTGCATTGCCACCCCCCAAACAGAGTTCCATTATGCCACGCTGGGTGCCCACCCCAGCGTGTACACATTGTATAGCCGATGGGGTGCCCAATCCCTGTCGGATCCACTGTTTTCTCCCCCGAGAGTACAGGGTGCCACGCCGGAGCCCACCCCAGCTGGCAACAGATGTTGCCGCCGACGGGGTGCCCATCCCCTGGCTCCATACCCCTCAAACAGCTTGCCCTGTGCCACGCTGGGAGCCCACCTCAGCATGACAAACGCCCCACGCCATCGCCCTTTTAAAACAAAAACCCTGAAACACAAAACGGTCCCTCACTGTCTCTGCCCCCACCCGCACTCCACCCACTGCGCACTCTGCCTCTCCACACCCCTCACCCCATACTTACCTCCGAATCGCGCAACGATCTTCAGTGGACCGGAACACGCCTGCACTCTTCGAGCCAAGGAAATGCCGGTAAGCTGTATAATATAATAAATAGGGTTTTTTCAACTTTACTGCATATCTCAGGCATTTTTTGGAATTTTTGCGCCAAATTTTCAACATGGGGTTTTGGGGACCCCTTCTCATGATTGCTGTCACTGTCATGGCGTTAATCAGGCCCGAAGGGTGATTTCGCAGTCACTGCGCGAAATCACCTTTCGGCATGGATTAACGAAACAACACTGCTAGTGTTCATAAGGTGGGCTCTCAGAAAGCCTATGTTGAAAATTTGGTGGAAAAATTCCTTAAAATGACTGTTTTACGAGCATGCATTGCACAGTTCCTACGCATGCTTGTACGTTCGCGAATTTTCAATATTTCCACTCCAGATTTTCAACATCATCATTTTACCACACCTCCTTATGAGCAGTACAGCTATCATTTTTCACATCTTGCCCAAAACGTGTTTCCGCCCATGTAGCGTGCAATGGCGCAGTCAGTGTGCGAAATCACTGTATGGGACCCATTAAGAAAATCACAGTGACACTGTTCATGAGAAGAGGTCTTAAAATGGCTATGTTGAAAATTTGGTGAAAAAAATCCTAAAAATGACTGTTTTACGAGCCTGCGTTGCGCGGTCCTCCTTGTAAGTTTGTGAATTTTCAATATTTTCAATCACAGAGTTTCAACATTGTCATTTTACCACACCTCCTTATGAGCAGTACAGCTGTCATTTTTCACATCTCGCCTAAAAACGTGTTTTTCCTCGCCTCATGTAGCTTACAATGGCGCAGTCGATGTGCTAAATCACTGTATGGGACACAGTAAGAAAATCACAGTGACACTGTTCATGAGCAGAGGTCTTAAAATGGCTATGTTGAAAATTTTGGTGACAAACTTCCTAAAAATTACTGTTTTACGAGCGTGCGTTGCGCAGTTCCTACGCACGCTCGTAAGTTTGCACATTTTCAATATTTGCACTCCACTGACTTCCAAATACCTACACAGCACATATAAGCAAGCAACATTCGGCATTGACAAATGCTTGTTTGGTTTGGTTTGAATGGGGTTTTTGTAGGTTTGGGTGTCTGAGTCTGTCCTGTGGCAAGTGTGACAAGTGTCCTGAATGGTATGGGAATTGGTGTAATTGATTTAAGTATGTTACTTAATGTGTTATTTAACTGGTGGTTAATTTGTTAGTAATGATCTTTGTAACGTTGTCTGTGGAGTCCCCCACCACCACCAGTTGTATACAGTGCTTATTGCAAGGGTATACAGTTTTAATTGCCATGGTATACATTAGCAATAATCCATGACAGGGCATGGGTTCATGCTGAATTAATGCATGTCCTGACTGGGTAGTAAGGCATGAAACCAACTGTCGAGTGCCTTACACAGCTGGGGCATGTATTAATTCAGCATACACCCATGCTGTTAAGTGGCTTATTGCACTTATAAAATGGAAATATGATAATGAAAGAAAGATAGAAATGTTATTAAATGACTAAAAACCTGAAGAAATGCACTCAATACATTCACGTATAAAAGCAGATCTTCATTAGGGATATCTCCTCCATTCTGTCACACTTTTGGAATTCTAAACTGCCAGCGTCAGTACCACTTGGACACTTTTGCAGAGGCTGTCCACAATGATGTGTAACGTTGATGCCTACATAGTCGTGGGTGGACCCATTGCTCCTCGTTTCTTTACCCCACCATAGATCACTTTTTGGACCTGCAGAGAAACAGTGATGTCATTTTCTGTTTTTATTTTGTTTATATTTTATTTGAAGAAGTAATCAGAATTACAGCCCTTTGAGTCAGGGACTCGTTTACAAAGGCTCCTTGTCAGGAAGACAAATACATTAATGGCAAGCAACTGAAAACAAAGTAAATGAGCTCAAATAAAAGCAAGCAGTCAAAATTAAGGGCTGATTACAAAGGCTCCACGTCAAGGTAAATTAGCAGTAATAAACGGACATAAACAATAATGTGGGCTATAATGAGTCCGATGATGAAGGGCAGAGTCAAAAATAAGCAGAATGAGAGTTGTCCTTTTATGCTGCTGTTGAAATAACCTTTATTTAGGTTTTGTACCTGCGGTTACAAGATCTACAAGGATAATACACAGTTTGTGTTTGCTGTTTTGGCATGCCACACAGTGTCCAGGCCTGCAAGATCTGTCAAGGATTCAGCTAGGCCACAAGGAGATGTCAGAAGAAGGCTCTAGAAACCTACATCACCGTTAAGGCCATGGGAGCTCAAGCCAAAGCCACAGGCTTCAGGCTGGCTTCTCCCTCAACCACTTCTGAGAAGGGACCTCCCCGATGTTTGGTGATGCTGTCACTGCCACAGTTATGGAGGACTAGGGACAAAGACGAGGTTAAGTCCTTGTTGAAGTCCTCCTCTTCCAGTCATCACCACAAGCATAAAGATATAAAGCTCATGCTTTGCCAGTGTGGTCAGGGTCTCCACTGAAGTAGGGTAAAGCCTTGTCATCTGTTCTGGAGGTGATTACAGTCCCCCCAACTGTTGATGAAACACCAAGGTCAATGTCTGGCTATGGCACAACCATACCTACTATAGATGGTATGTAGCCCTTGTCAGGTTCTACTCCTTCAACATTTGTTGTCCAAGGCCCTTTACAGGGTACTGTGGATGCCCAGGTTGTGCTGGTGTCGTTCTCTGAACTACTTTGATGGCTGTTGCCATCAGTCGTGCCAACAATAGTGGCTGACCTGTTGACTGGGCCTCCCTCATTGGTACAGTTGTTGACCGGATTCAGAAACATACTTTTCATTCCTCCGTCACAGCCATTACCTTCATCGCTGGCTCTGTCGATTGCGCATGTTGTCATTCCAAAGGACGAGGTAGAATACAGTCCTGATCTCCTTAATATGGAGGAGGATTTGGAGGATGATGAAAGGGACAGTGATCCCTATTTTTGCCTTCCAGTTCTGCTGTCTCCTCATGCAGTGAGGACTCTGTGTTCTGTACCCCCAGATCTCCTGCTTTTCCCTTTTTTTTTTTTCCAAGCTTTAGAAACATAGACTTTGACGGCAGATAAGGACTGCTAGGCCCATCTAGTCTGCCCATTTCCCTACCTACAGGATAGGCCGCAGATCCTAGTTAACCAACAGCCTATATCTTCCTGCCCCCCACAAGAATTGCCTTATGTCTGTCCCATGCATTCTTAAATTCTTCCACAGTTTTAGACCCCACAACTTCCTCAGGAAGGCTGTTCCATGCATCCACTACCCTCTCTGTGAAATAATACTTCCTCACATTGCCCTGAACCACCCTCCTTCTATCTTTAAATTGTGTCCCTTGTTCTTGCAAGTCTCTTTTTCTGAAAGATGCTACCCTCTTGGACTTTGTTGATTCCTTGAGGTACTTGAAAGTTTCTATCATGTTCCCCTCTCCTTCTTTCCTCAAGGGTATACATATTAAGCTCCTTTAGTCTCTCCTCATACGGCTTCTCTTGCAGACCCTGCACCATTTTAGTTGCCCTCCTCTGGACTGCCTCTATCCTGTCTATGTCCTTGCGGAGATGGGGTCTCAGAACTGGACACAGTATTCCAGATGGGGTCTCACCAACTGTCTGTACAGAGGGATAACAACTTCCTGTTTTCTGCTGCTGATGCCTCTCCCTATACATCCCAGTATACCCCCGCCCTCCCTACTGCCTTCTCACATTGCTTGCTAACCTTAAGGTCATCTGATATGATTACCCCCAGGTCCCTTTCCTTTTTGTTGTTGTTACTACCTCCCACCCATTGTGTATTCTTCCCTGGGTTCTTGTTTCCCAGGTGCATTATTTTGCACTTTTTGCATTGAATCCTAGCTGCCATACGTCTGACCATTCCTCCAACCTTGCCAAGTCCCTTTTCATCCTTTCCACGCTCCTTGTGTATCAACCTGTTTGCAGATCTTTGTGTCATCTGCAAAAGGCATACTTTTCCTTCCAGTCCCTCTGCAATGTCACTGATGAAGACATTAAAAAGGACTGGACCCAATACTGAACCCTGCGGTAGCCCACTGGTAACCACCCTTTCTTCAGAGTGGACTCCATTTACAATTACCTTCTGTGTGCTGTTATCCAGCCAGTGTTTTACCCAGGCTACCACCCTGGGACCCACTCCCAGGCTGGTTAATTTGACTAATAAATCTTTTGTGTGGGACTGTGTCAAATGCCTTGCTAAAGTCTAGGTAGGCCATGTCCACAGCCCCTCCCTGGTCTACTACTTTGGTCACCCAGTCAAAGAAATCTATTAGATTCGTCTGACATGACCTTCCCGCTGTGAACCCATGCTGCCTTGGATCCTGTGCTCCGCTGACCTCTAGGTACTCAACTATTCTTTCCTTCAGGAGTGACTCCATCACTTTCCCTACCACAGAGGTCAGACTGACAGGTCTGTAGTTTCCTGCCTCTGTCTTGGTCCCACTTTTGTGAAGGGAATCACATCCGCCTTCCTCCAGTCCTCGGGTACCACACCATCCTCCCATAATTTATTAAAAGAGTAGCCAGTGGTTTCACTAGTTCCTTCCTTAATTCTTTTAGAATTCTGGGGTGAATTCATCAGGACCCATTGCTTTGTCCACCTTCAGTTTTAGGAGTTCTTGCAGAACCCTTTCTTCTGTGAAAGAGTTGGGATCGACCCCTATCAAAAGTGCTTCTGTTAATTGGATTAGGCACTTCCCCTCCTCTTTTGTGAATACTGAGCAGAAATATTCGTTCAGTATTCCTGCTTTTCACTGTCCCCTCTGCCCACCCACCGTTCATTCTTATTCAGCCTCACTATCCCTCCCTTTGTCTTTCTGTCGCTGATGTACCTATAAAGGTTTATCCCCTTCTTAACTGGAGTTGGCTATCTTTTCCTCAGTTTGGGCCTTTCTATTCTGGCTTCCCTCCTGCTTCTTTCTGCCTTAACTGGTACAGCTGTCTGTCCTGCTCCTTCTGTGTTTCCTTATACTTCGAATGCTATTTTTTTCTTCCTGACTTTCAAGCCACTCTTTGAGAACAATAGTGGCTTTTTCTTTCGTTTTGATTTATTTATTTGCTTCACACAAAGGCTTTTTGCCTCTGTGATGGCAGTTTTGATAATTCCCCATTGTTGCTCCACCTCCTTCTAGCCTGTTTGCTAGTGCTTTTCTGAGGCACTTCTCATCTTGCCAAAGTCAGCCCTCCTAAAGTCCAGTACCCTCACTTTTGTATGGCTTGACTCTGTAGCTGAGTTTACGTGAACCACACTGTTTGATGGTCACTTGTCCCCAGATGGCAACCCACTTCTAGATCTGAGATCCTCTCACTGCCCCCGTTTGAGAGTACGAGGTCTAAGATTGCTCCCTCACGAGTGGGTTCCGAAACTAGCTGTCTAATGCCTGCCACCTGTAGGGCATCAAGAATGGCCCTGCTCTTGGATGTGGCTGCAGCAAATGTGCTCCAGTTAACATCTGGCATATTCAGGTCTCCCATCAACAGTATCTCCCCTTTCTCTGCCATTCTAAGAATGCCTTCGATCATATCCTTGTCCGTTCCTTCCCCCTGACATGGGGGTCTGTACACAATCCCTGTGCGGATTGTGGTGCCCTTTCCAGTCTCCAAGGTGACCCACAGTGCCTCCTCTCCTCCCTGTTTACTCTTTTGTTCAGTTGCTTTTATCCCTTCCTTTACATGAGAGCTACTCCTCCTCTTCTCCCCTGCCTGTCTCTCCTGTAAGTTATGTACCCCTGGTATGTTAACATCCAGTCCTTGGTTCTCTGTGTACCATGTTTCTGTGACTCTTTCGATATCCAGGCATCCCTCTTCCATTAAGGCCACCAGCTCAGGAGCTTGTTGCCCAGACTGAGCATTGGTACTCATTACCCTCCATTTCCTGATGGCCTTACCCCCTTTTGCCCCATCTATCCTTCTTGCCTTTGTCACTTTCTCCATTTCCCTGCCCTTCTCCCTATCGACACACTGCCATGTTGGTGTTTGCCACACTTACTACCGTGATTATTTGGGGGGCTAGGATTTTCCTGCTCCTTTCCAGTGCCTCCCCTTGGCTGGTTTAAAACTTGCCAATGAAGCATTAAACCTATCACCTAGGATCCTGGTTCCCTCCCGGACAGATGCAGCTCATCATGCCAGTATAGGCTTGCATCACTCCAGGTGGACCCCCAGTCCCCAATGAAGCCAAATCCCTGAGCTCCACACCAGTTTTCAACCACTGAGTTGAATCCTGTAGGGAACACCCTAGCCTCTCCTATGCCATAGATGGGTAGCACCTCCGGAGAAGGTTACCGTCGCGTGCTATTTGACTGAGGCCCTCCCCAATTCCACAAACTCTTCCTGCACTTCTGTAATCCCTTTCTTAGCCAGGTCATTTGTCCCTAGGTGGACAATGACATCCAGCTCCCTCCCTGTGCAGCTGCTCCGGCAATCCTGAGGATTCGGCTCCTGTCCCTCAAGCCATGGCGCCAGGCAGACCGCCTTACCTCCCTCCCCTTCCTTGCCCAGTTCTGCCTTCCTAACAATGGAGTCCCCACCAGGAGTTGTTTCCTTCCCCTGCAGGGTCCCCCTGCCACCCTCCTGTGGGTCTCCTGTGGAGGTTCCCAGCATCCTCCTTGGTCTCCACTGCAGGTGCCTCCATAGAGGAACCACACTTTGCCAGAATGGCATAGGAATTGTGAGAGGTACAACTGGAGGATGTGCCTCTGTTCCACCACCTCACCCTCCCTGAGCCCACTGTGGTCCAACCGCCTCTTTCTTGGCAACCTCTGAGGCAACGGCAGTGGCACTGGTGGTCCCTGGATGGAAGAGGAGGTCCCACAAATCCTGGCCAACTCAGCCTGGAGATGAACAACCTCCTCCCTCAGCCCAGAGAGGTGCCTGCAGATGGGACAACACCGCATCCTCCAGAACATCTCCCGGAAGACTGCTGCTCCACAGCCACTGCACTGCACCACTCCAGTCATGTCTTATTTCTGGCCCCTTAACTGTTTGCAATCCTTACTCTTTCCTCTGTTTTTTTTTTTCTCTCTCCTTACTTTCTGCCTGTGTGCCCTTTAAGCTCCTGATTGTCCTGTTCTGAGACAAGAATATCCTATATTTCTCAGTAGACCACTTACTTGTTCAGAGGCAGACCTCCAGCAGCTAGAGGGGGCCAGAGAGCTACTCTTGCCCTTCTAGGATGGTGGGTCCTTGGTGATTCTGTGATCACTCACTTCCTGCCCCTAAACAGGAAGTTCCTGTTGTCAGTCAAATCCTGTGCCTATAAAAATAGAACTAACTTTGGGTGGAGGGGAGGGAAGCAGGGCAATATAGTCCCAGTAGAGAAGTTCAGTCACACAGCAGTCCTTTCACCTGGTGTCTTCTGCCAAGCTATTAACAGAATCTTTCTAAGGCAGTCTTTAGATGTAGCTTCCTTCTAGCTAAGCCACTCCCCCTACTTACCAGATCTTTCTACAAGTAATTTAAACCTCACAGCAGTTAAATCCTTTCAGTCACCTGAGATTTACACCTAGATGACTTTTCAGTTACCCGTTCAGTTCAGTTAACCCAAACACACACTTTTATTTTTTGTTTTGTATGTTAGTTTTTTTTAACCTAAATTAAAGGTCCAAATACAAAAGTTCTTCTACTTTAGTCCCAGCAGAGAAGTTCAGTCACACAGCAGTCCCTTCTCCTGGTGTCTTCTGCCAAGCTTTACTCAGGCAGATCCAAGATTTCATTTGATCTGAAGCAGAGAAGGAAGACTTCATTAAGAAAAGTTTTTAATAGAATTTTTAGAGGTTCCAACTGTACCCTCCATTGTGATTTCTCCTGTATAGCCTGCCTTGGAGGATGCGACGTTTGCTGCCTGGCATAGGCCTAATACCTTGCCTGCAGTACCTAGAACGGCTGCTAAGCAGTACCCTGCTCTGTCTGTTAAGCCTTATTATGCTTGCTAGTCTAGATTCTGTGGTTATACTAGCAGCTCATGACTATTGTGAAGCCCCTAGACATGTGCAGTTTGCCTCCTGACAAAGAATCCAGGAGGCTGGATGTTATGGACAAAATAACTTATTCCCCTTCGTCCTACAAATTGCAATCTACTAGTCACACATAATTAAAGGGGAACTAAAGTCAGACTTTACAAAAAAGTAATGCAGAGCCATAAAACATGCTAACATGGAGATCTTGAGGGGCCATAAAACCAGCTACCAAATTTAGAAAAAACTCTTTTCAGCAAATAAAGGGGAAGGACTTACTAGCAGAACACCTATGTTCAAACAACATGAAGTCTTGCTATATTATGACAGTAGCAGCAGTTTGTCCCACCACTAGAACTGCTCCGGAGGTGAAATGGTTAATACCATTCCAAAATAGAACTTTGAGCACGAGCTCCAAGAAGCAGCTTTATCTGTGTAATTTCAAACCTGAACTGTCAGATTCTTTACTCCGCCTCAGTGAACAGTCGCTCCGGAGATTTCTCCTACTGCTCGGTTCATTTCTTGGTTTAAACAGTGTTTTCTCGGTCCGATTCAACCGAGAATAGTTTTATTTTAACTCAATAAAACCGTTGGTTCAAGCTCTGTCTGTGGTAATCGTAAGTAAATTAAAGGTTTTGTCTGTGTGGAACTTGTAAGTTTATCGGTTCGGTTTTGAACCGATCAGCTGGGTTTAAAACTTATTAACTTTAAAGTTTAACATTTTAGAGTGCGGTTCCTGGTTCTTATCGGTTCTAAAAAAAACGGATTTTATTACGTTTTTTTCCAATACCCGTGACACGGTTAGGAACCGATAAGGGTGTCTTGCCTGGCACTGACGTTTAAAGGGCAAGTTTTTCTGGTTAGGCTGGCATTATGTCTGAGAAACCCAGAAGAAAAACCGGGCCCACTGGGTTTCAACACTGTGATGTCTGTGGGGAAGTCTTTGCCAAGGCTGACCCACACACCACATGTGTGTCTTGTCTGGGGTTTGACCACCTCCAGTCAGACTGCCAGATATGTAAGAATTTCCCTGCAGCCACCCTGGAAAAGAGATTGGGCAGGCTCAGGGAACGAGAGGCCAAAAAGTCCCACTGACCCGGATGGCCAGCCCGGTTCGGTGCCAACCGAACCGGAGGGAGTGCCCTCTGACCAGGGCGAGACTTCCTCGGGCAAAAGTAAAGCTGGTTCTGAGGAACCAATTCCAGTAAAGAAAACAAGAAAGTCGGCAGGTTTGGAGTCCAAAACCCCTTCTCCAACTGCTGCAGAGATAGCAAAAGCCGTACAAATTGTCCAGTCACTGTCTCAGGTTCCATCCGAACCGCCACTATCTGGCAAAAGGTCGGTTCGTCTGGTTCCAGTGGTTCAGGAATATGATGTTGAGGAATTTTATGAACCAGAGGAGGGGAGGATGATTATGAACAGTATGAATGTGGCTGGGAAGGTCTGGGGTGCCCATTGAACGGACATTTCCAGACAGACCTCTAGAATCTCCCCTATACTATCTGAGTCCCATCTCATTTTATGTTTTACAAAAAAGTTGCTGAAACCCTCCAGCTTCCCTTGGAAGAAGCTGTGGATGAGCAAGAGGAGCCTGATTTTGTAGAAATGATGGATATTCCAGAGTCTAGGAGATTGTCTATTCCTTTGCATAAGTCTTTTAGGAAGCAAACAATAAAAATTTTAAAAGCTCCTAATTCTGTGCCTCCTGTAGATAAAAAGATGGACAGAAGGTACACATTGTCAGGTCCTGATACAGAATTCCTTTCTCAGCAATGCAGTCATGTTGGGGTAGTTCAGCCTGCAGCCTGTGATAAAGCTAATATCCCCCTGGCTTCACATCCTCCTGACAAGGATTCCAGGAAAATTGATGCCATGGCGAAAAAACAGTATATGGCAGCCTCTCTGGGACTCAGGCAAGCAAATTATATGGCTTATGTAGCTAGCTATCAAAAATCTAGATGGGATACTGTTATGGAATTAGCCAAGCAAGCCCATGGCCAGCTGGCTAGCGAACTAGAACAGGTGGCTGCTGATAGCATTGAGGCTTCTAAGGTACAGTTTCATGCTGCTGTGGATGTTAATGATGTTTCCTCTAGGGTCATGGCCACATCTGTAGCTTTTAGGCTGGCCTGGCTCAGGTGTACTAGTCTGTCACAGGATACCCAGACTAAGGCTATGGATTTTCCTGTGGTGGGAAATTCTCTCTGTTTGGGGAGCAGACAGAGAATTACATGAAAAAGATGGATGAATATGGGACTACTTACAAAAGTGCCCAAGCTAAGGGCGGCAAGCCACTCCTCAGAGGCATACCCACAGGGGTAGGGGTGAGGCCTTTTCACAGGCCTTTTACCAGACTCAGGCCTCCTCTGCCTATGCTCAGAGGGGCTTCTTCAGAGGCAGAGGCAGACGAGGGGTGGGCAGGCCTGCTCCCACCCCTCAGCCTAAAAGCTCCTGCTAAGCAGGCACCTGATGGGGTGCCCAGGGCCGATTCTCCTTTACGGTAGGGGGCAGGCTGGCTTACTTCAGTCAGAACTGGGCTTCTTTAACCTCAGACAAGTGGGTTCTGGAAGTAGTAAGCCAGGGTCTGGTTCTCGGCTTCAAAAAGTTTCCCAAGTTGAGAAGCAGACTTTTTCTACCTGCAAGTGCTTCAGAGACCCTTGCTCTGGAAGCAGAGGTCTCAATCCTGTTGGCTGTCAGAGCAGTGGAAAGGGTTCCTCCCCTGCACCAGGGATGGGGTCTGTATTCCAGATACTTCCTTACCCCAAAAAAGACAGGAGAATGGCGGCCCATATTAAACCTCAGATATCTGAACAAGCATCTTTTGAAACCAAAGTTCAAAATGGTAACTCTGGCAATGATTTTACCCTCCCTAAGGCCAGGGGACTGGTTAGCCTCCCTGGACCTTAAGGATGCCTATTTCCACGTCCTAATCAGAAGCTCCTATCGAAAGTACCTCAGATTCGAACTACCCTCAGGTCATTACCAGTTCAGAGCAATGCCCTTGACCTTACCTCTGCCCCAAGGTATTCACAAAGTGTCTAGCAGTGGCAGTGGCTCATTAAGGAGGCAAAGGATTGCTGTTTTCCCTATCTAGCGATTGGCTCATTGTGGGCCAGTCCCCAAAACAGATAAAATCTCACCTGCAAGTTACCCAGCAGCTTCTACCTCCTGGGCTTTCTGCTAAATCTACCAAAGTCGGTTCTGGAACCAGTCCAGGTACTCACCTTTATAGGGGCAGAGTTGGACACAAAGCTAGCCAGAGCTTTTTCTTCCCTTAGAAAGGGTGACAAATTTAGTGACTCTGGCCTCCTCCTTCACCCTGCAGGTCTCTCGACCAGCAAGACACTTTCTGCAGCTCCTGGGACACATGGCTGCATCCACAGCTGTTGTGCAGGGAGCCAGATTTCAGATGAGAGACATTGAGTTTCACTTGAGAACCTATTGGTCTCAGAGAAGAGACCCCTTTTCCAAGTTGGTCCCAGTGACTCGAACCTTGATCCAGGCCCTCCAGTGGTGGCAGGATCAGAGCAATTTAAGATTGGGGGTCCCCTTCATTCCCCCTGCTCACAATTTGACTCTCACTACAGATGCTTCCCTTCTGGGTTGGGGAACCACATGGGGACTTTCCACTCAGGAGTGTGGTCCCCAGGGAATCTCTGCTCCACATCAATTTGCTGGAACTCAGAGCTGTCTTTTGGCTCTTCAAGCATTTTCTGCATCTGTCCACAACAAGGTGATACAAGTCAGAACAGACAACACCACAACAATGTGGTACATCAACAAACAGGGGCACTCGGTCTTGGCCTTGTGCACGAGGCAATGAGTTGTGGTCTCTGGCCTATTCTGAACACTTCCCTCATAGCAGTTCATCTTCCAGGGAAGGACAATGTCCTAGCCGGATGCTCTCAGCAGGATTTCCCCAGGGCCATCATGAATGGTCCCTGGATCCTCAAGTGCTGGGGATAGTCTTTGCCAGATGGGGCACCCTCAGATAGATCTTTTGCAGCCCCAGACAATCACAAACTTCCTCTGTTCTGTTGCAGGCCTCCAGTGTTGGGCTCAGTCCCCCTGGATGCCCTTCTTCCTGGATTGGGAGGGAAGTTTCTTTATGCTTTCCTCCTTCCTCTCTATTCAAAGTATTAGTCAAAATCAGATCTCAGCCTTGCAGGGTGATTCTGATTGCCCCGGATTGGGCCAGGCAGCCCTGGTACCCACTCCTTCTGTCACTGACAATCCATCTTCCCTTTGCCTCCCCAGGATTCACAACCTGTTAACTTGTGCCCAGGAAAGGTTTGGTATCGGACCTCAATCCCTCAACCTCAAGGCCTGGCTCTTGAGGAGTTAGAGTTGCTGATTTACACCCTCTCAAGGTGTTCTTGAAATCCTAAAGGCCTCCAGAAAGCCTTCCACTAGGGCTACTTATAGTTCTAAATGGAAAAGGTTTTCCATTTGGTGTGCTGGGAAAAATATTTCCCCAGAATCTGCTGATTTGCCCATTGTATTAGATTATATGGTCCATCTTAATTCCTTGGGTCTCAGACCAGCTACCCTGAGAGTCCATTTTGGCAGCCGTATCTGCTTTTGTGTCAGCAGGAAAGTCATCCCCTCTTTCCACTCACCCTGTGTTTTCCAATACTCCATACTAATCCACCCTTTCGGGAACCGGCCCTACCTGTGTACCTTAATGTTTGTATTGCCAGTTAATGCAAGCCCCTTTTGAACCTCTGTTTTCTGCAGAGCTTAAGTATTAACTTGGAAAACTGTTTTTCTGGTGGCTATCACTTCTGCTAGACGCAAGTGAGTTGCAAGCCTTGTCAGTGGAAACTGACTTTATTTCTTTCCACAGGGATAAGGTAGTCCTTAGGACTAATAGGAAGTTTTACCTAAGGTGGTTTCAGATTTCCATCTTAACCAATCTGTCTCCCTTCCAGTATTTTTCACTGATCACTCCTCTTCTGGTGAGAGGAGGTTGCACAGCCTGGATGTTAAGAGAGCTCTTAGTTACTATATAGAGCGTACCAAAGGTCACAGGTTCGAATCCCTCCAACTTTTCCTTACCTATGGTGAAGTTGGGAAAGGCAAACCTGCCACTAAGAGATCAATAGCCAGGTGGATTGTCTCTTGTATCCAATTTTGTTATCAGAAACTAGGCAGAGATCCCCCCTCTGGCTTGAGGGCTCATTCTACCAGGGGTACAGCTGCGTCTCTAGCTGCTGCCAGAGACATCCCTATATTAGATATATGCCAGGCTGCTACTTGGAAAACGGTACACACTTTTACCAAGCATTACTCCCTGGATGTCCAGGCCAGGAGAGATGCTCGGTTTGGCACAGCTGTTCTTCAGAGCCTATTCCCTAAGTAGGTTCTGCCCCTCCTCCATGGAGGTACTGCTGTGTAGTCTGCTACTGTCATAATATAGCAAGACTTCATGTTGTTTGAAGAAAAAATTACTCACCTTAGTAATGTTGTTTCTTCTAATGGAGTCTTGCTATATTATGACCTCCCCCCCAGCCTGCCCCTCTCAGAACTTCTACTTGGGTGGGGTGCGGGCAACTTAGTGTGGGCACTATTTTATGCCCTTTTAGCGTTTCTCCCCTTTTGGGAGTTTGGGGTGTGTGTGTTTTATTATACTGTTGTTTTATTCTCATGTTGTTAGAATTGTGTTAGTAGTTCTGGTCCCCTGACTTGAGTCTTGGGTGTTGGGACCAGCAATGGTTGTTAATATTTAGGTAGCCATTTGGCTAGTGTAGGTTACAGCTTCCACACAGACCTTAGTGAGTTTTTGCTCGTAAAGATCTGACAGTTCAGGTTTGAAATTACACAGATAGAGCTGCTTCTTAGAGCTCATGCTCAAAGTTCTATTTTGGAATGGTATTAACCATTTCTCCTCCGTAGCAGTTCTAGTGGTGGGACAAACTGCTGCTACTGTCATAATATAGCAAGACTCCATTAGAAGAAACAACATTACTAAGGTGAGTAATTTTTTCTTCTTGTTCACTCTTTCAGCCTTCAGTGCCCTATTGATGGGCACATTGTGGCACAAATAGAAGTGCCCCAATATGTTTTTGAAGGCTGCTCTTCATATGCCTTCCCATATTCATAAACTGGTTCTGTCTTGGGACCTCAATTTCATTTAGAAGAAATTGACCTGTTTGAGTCTGCTGCGACACACGAGATGTTTCCTTTCATGAAAAATGCTGATCTTACTTCAAGATGGATCTCTTGCAGCAGGTAACATCATTAGGACGATGCCGCTAGGCACTAGGACCCCACGGACATATTTCTAGCCATCAGTCCAAGGCAGAGACCGCTCCCTGGCGTCTGCCCCAACATCCCATGTGGTATAAAGGGGGCGGTCCCCCAGCACCACCTCAGTTCTTTTCCCACTGTCGACCCACTAGTATCGGTTCCACGGACGTCTGTTAATGCAGTCGACTGCAATTTTCGTGTTTCACGCAGTACTGTTCGTTTAGTGTTTTTCTCCTCACCTTTTCTTATTTTTGTGCATGTCTTTTTCATCCACACAGCGGCAGAAACCTAAGTGCGCATATGGCAAGCAGATCCCAGCTAGAGACGGCCATTTGGCCTGCCTCATCTGCTTAGGCCTTGGCCACAAGCTGGGCAACTGCCCGCATCACCAGAAATATAACAAGAAGACAAGAATCCGCCACCTCACGATGCTCCTCTTCTTCCTCAGCCAGGGACTCTTCCCCCAGAGAGAAGAAATTGGGTGGGAAGCACCATCACAGGGACAAGGATCGAGCCAGGTCAGAATCCCGCCCCAGGTCCCCCCACAAGACCTGCACATCCTCTGCCTCCAGCGGGAGGTCGGAATCTTCCCCCCCAACCCGGCCCTTTGACTCTTTCTGGGGTTACCATGAAGAAGACTCCCACCTCTTACCATACGCATGGCAAGGAGTCTTCTGGGCATGGGCGTTCGTCTGCCCCTGACTTTGGTCTGTTTCTTCCTTCGCAGCTGCGATGGACAAATCGACCCCCGAATTTCAGCGGTGCCCTTGCGGGCAGAAGATGTCTAAGACCGATCCACACTCCACGTGCGTTTACTGCCTTGGGCTTGAACACGATCCGCAGGTCTGCAAATTGTGCAAGTCTTTTTCGGTCAACATCCTCGAAGACCGTGCTGCCAGACTTCAACTTGGGCGCCCCGGGAGACTTATTCCTCCGGTGAAGTCGAAGAAGGCCCATTGGACGGTGTCCACGGCGGCGGGCTCGGCTGAGCAACTTGAGCAGATGATTGCCCTCGAGGAGGAGGAGGCCCAGTGTGCATCTTCATCTTCCTTGGTTGTGGCATTTATCCCGCTCTCCTTGGGATCCTCCTACACTGCTTCTTTCAAGGAGCTTTGTCAGTCCCCTCTCTACAAAGGGAGGGTCCATCGGGACATTCCTCTTGGTCCAAGAAGAAGGACTCAAAAGATAAGTCCCACCATAGACGTTCGTGGGAGCGGGAGAGGTCCCCTTCCCCGGACAGTTGACACTTGACTTCGGTCGAGGTTGCGGCTAAGGCCACTGGCTTCACGGTGTCCCCGTCAGGTCAGCCGGCCGAGACACCCGTCAGTGCAGTTGAGATTTTTCTTGACCCGTTGGACGGGCTGTCGACCGGAGAAGCCGACAACCCTTCTTCACTGGTTCCCCCGGTGGAAACCGAGGACTTGCCTGTGCCTCCTGTGCCAGAGTCCCCGGTTAAGGTTCCCGAGCCGAGTGACGATCGGGTTTCCCCCGCTCCCTCCCAGACCTACTCTCAGAAACACCGAAGGTCTCAGTCTTGGACTTCCTCATGGTCCAGCCAATCCGCCCGACATCGGTCTTAGCACCGAGGGAAGCGGCAGCGCCGCTCCTGCTCATCTTCGTCCTCCTCGGAGGATAGGCTCTGGCGCAAGTTGCGTTGATGCTACGAGGACTTGATGTGGCAGCAGCTCCTTTTGACCAGGAACAAGCTGACCCCTTCGCCTTCCCCGGCCATTAAGTGGCTGTCACCTGAGCAGCCGAAACAACCCCTCGTGGTTATCGAGGAGCCGGAGCTGGCACCAGTTGTTAAGCCGAAACCAGCTGCACCACCCATTGTGGTGGAACCCCCGCCTCCACAACCTAAAACTGGGGCTCCGACCAAGGATTCTCGGTCGTCAGGGGTTGCCCTTCGGTTGTCGGTCACCTCACTTCCGATCGGCCTTAGAAGGTGGAGGGTGGCTCAGGCCCTCAGCAGCTGTTCACAGACTCCTCGGAGTTTGATGATGACTCTTCCCTTTTATCCAGGCCCCTCGACCTGGAGTCCACTGGGGGACAGTCAGTGGACGAGAGCCCATCCTTGTTCATGGGTATGCTTCGGCTCATCTCAGAGTCTACTGGGATGAAGCTCGAACCTGTGTCAAAGCGGGCCAAGTATCTCCTCACGGAGATACTGGACCGAGGGGATTCTCCCACGGAGGCCTTCCCAGTGGCTGAAGCCATTGCTGTCCCAGCTCTGGAGTTATGGCAGTGGCCGGCTTCTTGTCCTGCTCCTTCAGCCAGAATGGCCAGGAAGTATGCGGTCCCCACCGGCTCACTCTCTGGATTTTTGGAGCACCCCTTTGCGGATGGGCTTGTGACCGACAGTGTTTTCCGGCGTTCCAGAAATGCTAGGAACATGGACAAGCCTCCCGATAAAGAGTCCAAGAAATTGGACTACGCCGGGCGGAAAGTCTACGCTGTGTCCTCCTTAGGCCTTCATCAGGCCAGTTTGGTCGTACTGATGGCACACTTTTTCCATGCCCTTTTGGGCTCCCTGGATGAGGTGATCCCTCAATCTCCCGGCTGACCTCCAGTCTTCTGTCAAGCAGGTGTGGGATATGGGAAGGGCGGTGGCAAAGCAGCAGCTCCAAACTGCTCTTGACATTGGAGACTCTTGTGCCCGGTCAGTATGCGGCCGCATTGGCCATGCGCCGCAGAGCTTGGCTGCGGATCTCCACCTTCACGGCGGATACCCAGCGCAAGCTGGCAGACGTACCCTTCCTGGGTACCGACTTGTTTGGTCCTGGGGTGGAGGGTCATTTGCAGAGGATTGAGAAGTCCAGTGCTACCTTGGACTTGGTCACGTCTGCCCAGAAGGACAAAGGCCACCAGCAGCAGTGTAAGCCCTTTCGCCCTTCTGCCCCTGCGGCATGTCCGGCACAGCAACACCAGCATCAGGGCCAGCAGGCTCGCACTTGGCACCCCAAAGCCAAGCCTGCAGCTTCCTCCAGCAGGAAGCTGGGAGGAAAAGGCCCAGGAGGTCCCTCAGCTGGTCCTTCCTCCAAGCCTGCCCAGTGACTGGTTGAGGGGTGTCACCCCCAGCCTCGTCACTCCTCCCTGGGTTCCCCGGGGGGACGGCTCCGCCACTTCCTTTCTGCCTGGTCCGCTATCACCACGGATCACTGGGTGCTGGAAGTGGTAGGAAAGGGCCTCCTCTGGGTCCGGCAGGCCCCACCCTGTTGCGCCGATCGACCCACGGGGGCTACGGGGTCCACAGCCTCTCTGTTGGCTCGGACCTCATGGGAGGTGATCTGGGAGGGCGGACCCTCCACCAGACCCAGGGTTTGTGTCTAGGTATTTCCTGGTCCCAAAGCGGATGGGGCTGGCACCTGCTCAAGACCTACACAACCTGAACAGGTTCCTAAGGTCTCGAATCTTAAGGATGGTCATCTGGCTCACATTATTCCATCCTTGGAACAAGGCATATGGTTCTGTTCTCTGGACCTCCAGGACGTGTTCTTTCACGTCCCAATCTGTCCGTCCCACCAGCGATTCCCTCCACTTCAGGGCGGAGGGGTCCCTTTGCGATTCCGGGCCATGCCCGCCCGGCCTCTCTCCAGCTCCCAGGGTCTCACCAGTGCATGGCAGTGGTGACAGCATTCCTCTGTGTAATCGAACAGTCCGGGTGTACCTTACCTGGACAACTCGTTGATTGCAGACCCTCCAGGTCTGTTCTCAGATTCGGCCTCCTCATCAACGAGGCCAAATTGGAACTCGTGCCAACGCAGGTGATTCAATTCATCGGGACAGAGCTCGACCCTTTTCGAGCCAGAGCACGGCTCCCGGCGGACAGGGCCCAGGTTCTTTCCTCCTTTGCCCAATCATTTCTGGTTGGGCAATTGCACCCTGCTTGGGACTTCCTGCGCCTTCTGGGCCTCATGGCAGCCTGCGCCAGCATGGTCCATTGGGCCCGTTGGCACATGCGTCCCCTTCAGTGGCGACTGGCCGGCTAATGATCACAACACTCCGGTCCTCTGGACCAGCCGGTGGCAGTCACCCAGGCGATGTAGAACTCTCTCCAATGGTGGATCGTTCCAGCTCATCTGCAGGAGGGCATCCTGTTTGTCCGCTCCGAGTTGATGGTCACTCTAACGACCGACACCTCTCTGATGGGTTTGGGTGCCCATCTGGGGGAGCACAGAGCGCAGGGCCTCTGGTCCCCTCAAGAGTCTTGATGCCACATCAACCTGCTGGAGCTTTGAAGGTCCGACTAGCCCTCACGCCTTAGCTCCGTTTGGCGGTCAGGTCCAGGTCAGATATGCGGACAATACCACGACCGTGTACTGCCTAAACCGCCAGGGCGGGATGCACTCCTTGCCCCTGTGCAAGGAAGCTCTCCGCACTTGGTCCCTCGTGAGCAGTCTGGAGGCGGATCTCCTATCCATCCATGTAGCAGGAGTTTCCAACACTCTGGCCGATGCCCTAAGCTGGATAGGGGCTGCATCTCACGAGTGATCACTCCTGCCAGAGGTAGTACACGATCTCTTCTCCCACTGGGACACACTTCAGGTGGACCTGTTTGCCTCAGGAGAATGCAAAGCTGAGGCTGTTTTCATGCCTGCCCCCTCAGCAGGGTTTCGCTGCAGGATGCCTTCTCGAGGCCGTGACCCCGGCCTCTTCCTATGCCTTTCCCCATTTCCTTGATCCAGGCGAGAGGGACAAGGTGCAGGTGATTCTGTAGCCCCAGACTGACCCCACCAGTTCTGGTATCCAGATCTCCTCAGCCTCAGCTCCAGGCTCCTGCAGCTTTCAGCCTGCCCAGACCTTCAAGCCCTGCGTACCTGATGGCCTGGTTCCTGAGCAGCTAGAGTTCCAGGCCTTGGGTCTTCTGACGAGGTCCTCAATGTCGCTGAGGCATCCCGGAAGGAGCTTCGACCAGATATTGTATGCCTTCAAATGGAAAAGATTCCATTTGGTGTCAGGATAAAGGGTTGGACCGTTCCTCCTGTTCCTTGGCCAGCATTCTAGACTACCCTGTGGTCCCTTTCTCAGCTAGGGCTTTAGCCGACTGACCCTTAAAAGTTACACTGGCAGCCGTCTCTGCTTACAGGCGCGCAGGCCGGGAAGGTGTCATGACAGCAGGAGAAGGTGGTCAGTGCTTTCAAAGGCCTTGATCACATATCCTCCGTATGGAGGAACCTCCACCTCTGTGGGATCTACTGCTGGTCTGGCTAAGCTCATGGGTAAGTCATTCAACCTGTGTACAGGTGTGACATCTCTCACCTGTCGTGGAAGACCACCTTTCTTGGTGGCTGTCCGTCAGCCAGAAGGATGGGAGAGCTCCATGCGCTTTCCATCGAGGTCTCCCTGTCTGGTCTTCCACAGGGACAAGGTTGTCCTGTGCCCCCACCAAATTCCTTCGGTAGGTGGTGTCAGAGTTTCACCTTAACCAGGTGCTGACTCTGCCGGTGTTCTACCCTCAGTCACACTGGAGGCGTCGTAATATAGGCTCCATACTCTGACCCTAGAAGAGCTTCTTATTATAAGGAGCGGATGGCTGAAGTTCGGGGAGAGGTTCGCTAGCTGTTTGTCACCCTACGCTGAAGCCGCACTCTGGCAGACCTGCAGCCAGCTGCATTTATAGGTAGGTGGGTCACCTCCTGTATAGATCTCTGCTATAGGTTGGTGCATGGAGCCTCCAAAAGGGATAAGAGCTCATTCTACCCGCCATACCGCTGCTTTGGTGGCTGCTTCCAGGGACGTCCCTATCCAGGAAATCTGCAGGGCTGCTACCTGGAAGTCAGCACACACCTTCATTACCCACTACCACATCGACCTTGAGTCATGCCGGGATGCTGGTTTTGGGACCTCGGTTCTCCAGTCCTTGTTTCCTAAATAGGGTGTGCACTTTGCCTCCGTCCTCCCGGAGAACTGCTAGGAGTTCGTTAGAAGTGTGGATTGAACAACATATCCATGTCCCTAGAAATACAGGTTGCTCACCTGTAACAGAAGTTCTAGGAATGGTATATGTTGTTCATCCACACAACCCACCCGACCTCCCCAGCTTCAACGCACAACCTGGCTTCCAGCGGGCTAGATCTGGTGTCATGGGGCGGAGCCAAGAGTTTTATCACCCGCAGCACTACTAGAGGACCTGGGCAGAACAGAGCAGATGGGAATGGGAGGGAGCAGAAGCCAACTGCTAGTACTCTGAGAGAGTCTGCAGTTCACTTCTCCAAGTTCCTATACTCTCTCTCTCAGCACATTAGGTCACACACGCCCACACACACATGTCCCTACCACTACCAAAGAAGATTTTTTTTGTCTGTAGCTGTGTAGCACAAAAATGTTTTTCCCTTTAGTTCTACTAAGTCCGCAGTTGTTCCCAAAGTTCCTCTACCCTCTCAGGGTAGGTTAAGGTCTCAGCCACCCACACCTCCACCAAAAGGCTGCTTATTTATTTTTCTGTAGCACAAAAACTGTGTTTCCCAGTTTTTAGTTTATTTCTAATAAGTCCTCAATTGTTCCAAGTTCCTGTCTGACCTCTAACCTTTTTAGGGCGGCATATGACACCTCTCTGCACAACAGAGCCACACAGTTAGTCGGTTCCTCCTAATGCTCCCATTTAATTTTCTGTAGAATATTTTTATAATTTTTTTCTTATATATTTTTTTCCTTTTTTAATCGATTGAATTACTTTTTCTGATTTTTCTCAGTGGTCAGGGGTCACTGGTCGGGAGGGGAGCAGGGTCCACTTTTCAGTAATGTCTCTAGCCTGTAATAAGTCTCTCTTAGCTTCCTTTGCAGCAGTAGTATTTTATATATAATATACTTGTCCAAGGCAAGTCATCCAGTCATTAGTTATTGTTAAGTAGTACAGGCTTTCTTTTGTTCAGTTCTGCTGCTCAGTTCTGTTAGGAAGTTGGAACTTAGTCTTTAGTTAAGCAGGACTTTATTAGGAATCAGGATCACAAAAATAAAAGCCCCAGCCAACCTGCTGACTGCCTACACACAGACTAGTACACTTATTGAGTCACTGACTGTACAATGCATGTAGATAGCAGAGCACATGTACTGTCAGTCAGTTTTTTCCCAAATTTGTCTGATTGCCCAAAAACCACTGGTTTAGTTGACTAGTTTTGGAAAATAGGATATTCAGCCCTTGATGTACTGCAGTTTTAATTCTCCACTCTGCTGCTGCCTCTGGTCTTCTGCAGACAGTTACCACGCGGCTCCCGTCCTTTCCCTCTTCACCCTCACCCTCCCATCTTCTCCCTCCTTCAAATTTAAATGATACAGCTGCAACCCCCCAGGCAAGACTTAGGCAGCTAATGAGCAAATTCCAGTAGTAATAGTTTTAAATGCAATGGTCTCCCGTCCTGCACTCAACAAGATAGCTGCAATGGCACACCTGAAGAGATGTCCCTTCACTGTGAAAGCCAGACAGTGAATGAGGGACTGAGCGTGAGACGCCTTCGCCCCATCTCTATGCCCGGAAATCACCACCCTGGCCAGTGGGCTTCCCTACCTTGAGCTTATTTCCGATCGACTCTGCAGGTCTGCCACTGAGGACTGCCTCTCCTCCGATCCCTCACAGATGCCGCTGTCTCCTCATGAAATAGGTGATCGTGACTTGCCTCAATCCACAATCGCAATCATGTGAGCGCCGCCAGTCAGCAGGTCAGATGACCACCGGACTCGGGAGCACTAGGAGATGGGATGGGGATAGCTGAACGAACTGCCTGGAGTGAGGAGCAGCTACTGGTGGAGAACTTACTGCAGTCTGGTAATGAAAACAGTGCTAGCCCAGGGACAACTGGTACAGAGTAAGCTGCCAGCAAACTGCTTGTCCTTGACATTTTCCTGGTAGCCCGGGACGTCTGGCTATGGGATTTGTCAAGCCCTGGCATTGACGTCAGCAAGTATGTCTTAAGAAGCTCATATGACTTGGCAGATATGGCCGCCAGGGCAGCTGCCACAGGGGTGTATATGAGACATCATACCGGGCTGCGGGTCTTGGGATTCCGGCAGGACCTGCAGGATGCAATCCTAGATGCACCCTTTCAGGGGTCAGTTATTTTTAGTCCAGATATACCGAGAAACTGATCACCGGGCTACAGGACTCTGGTAAGGCAGTTTCTGATGTTCACAAGCTGTACAAGTCAGAACCGAAAACTGCCAGATGCTGCCCCTTTTGCAAGAACCAGGGCCTGCAAGGAAGGCAACAGCAACCAAAAGGGGGTTTCAAGAGAAGGGGCCCTCTCCTGCCTTCCGGCACACAGGGACCCAAAAGCGCCAAAAATGCCAGAGCTCCCCTGCCTGCCTCCTCCGCCTTGGCATGACTCCCTGCCTGCCCCCACCTCCAGCAGAGTCTCAGGGGAAGGCATTAGGTGGGAGATTTTCACTTCACCTCATAGGATGGTCCAATATTACCACGGATCAGTGGGTGCTTCAGAGCGTAGAAAGAGGGTACGCCCTGGAGTACACACAGATCCCACCGGACAGCCCACCTGTCCGCACCCACTGCTCCCCATTCCACACGGTTTTCATAAAGGCAGAAATTCAAGCCCTCTTGGAAAAGAGAGCAATTCATGCAGTACCTCTAGGTCACAGAGGAAGAGGGTACTACTCCCATTTCTTCTTTGTACTGAAGAAGACAGGGGACCTCCGTCCCATCCTAGAGCTGAGCCAACTGAACACCTTCATCGAATACAAAAGGTTCAGGATGGTGACACTGTCTGGCCTGCTGCCCATGATCTGCCAAGTGGATTGGCTCTGCTTCCTGGACATGCAGGATGCCTGTATGCACATAAAGATCCTGCCGTCCCACAGAAAGCATCTCTGCTTCACCTTCCAGTGAGAACACTATCAGTTCAGAGCGCTGCCATTCGAACTTTCATAGGCACTGAAGGGCTTCGCCAAGTGCCTGGCAGTGGTGGCAGCAGTTCTCAGGAGGAGGGGTGTTTATGTTCATCCCTACCTAGACGACTGGCTTCTTACAGCCTCTACGGAAGAACAGCTGTGTCATTCAATAGAGGAGACCTTTGTCTGTTCCAAGAGTCGGGGTTACCTGGAACCTCCCAAGTCGATTCCTCTGGCCTACCCAAAAGGCTGCAATACATAGGGGTGGTCTTGGACACCGTCCGAGGATGCTTTTCCCCAGACCGTGCGGACAAGTTAAGGGTGATTGCTCGGGGGTCATCTCTACAAATCCGATCCTGGCCAGAGTGGTGCTGCAGCTTTTAGGCCACATGGCCACGGCCATTACCACGGTTCCCCTTGCCCGCCTGCATATGAGGGTCCTGAAGTGGAATGTCAGGGTTCAGTGGGACCAACGCATGGACAATCTCGATCAACCATTCAGGATCTCCAAAGTGGTACATCGAACTCTAGAATGGTGGATCACCCCTTCTCGGCTGGACACTGGGGTTCCCTTTCAATACCCCAGCCCTCAGCAGGTTCTGACTACGAACTTCAGTGGGCTGGGGGGGCACATCTGGTATCCCACCAAACAAGAGACACCTGTACCTCTGTGGAATGCAATCTCCACATCGGCGAGGAAATGAGGGCCATCCTTTATGCCCTGCAGGCCTTTCAGCTGGTGCTCTTGCCAAGTCCTCTGTTAGTCCAGTCAGACAACACTCCAGTAGTCTTCTATTTCGATAAGCAAGGGGGCACACATTATTACCCCCTTTTCAGAGAAGCTATGAGAGTCTTGCAATGGGCAGTGGATCACAACCTGGAAATAACAGCGTTCACGTTCCAGGATTCCGGCCCTCGCAGACAGTCTAAGTCATGAATGGGAGCTACTGCAAGAGATCATAGACAACTCTTTATAAAAGTGGGGTCTGTCAGAACTAGACCTCTCTGCGTCCCAGTGCAACGTCAGACTGCCCAATTTCTGCTCGCTAGATCCAGGGCCTGGTGTTTTCTGGCACAATGCATTGTCCCTCTCTTGGACAGGGAGGTTCCTGTTCACCTTCCCTCCTTTTCCGCTTCTCCAGGGAGTGCTACTCAAGCTACAAGCAGAGAGCACACTTATGATACTTATAGCGCCCTTCTGGCCTTGACAAATGTGGTTTCCATTGCTCCAGCAATTGGCATCAAAACCGCTGGTCCCATTACCCCTTTCCACTCACTTGCTCTCCCAGGAGCAGGGATCCCTAATACATCTGAATCTTCGGTTCTGCATCTGCATGCATGGCTCCTACAAACTTAATCTGGGGCAGATCAGGAGTCCTTCAGAGTGCGGAGGTTCTCGTTTCAGCAAGAAAGCCCTCGACTAGAGCAATGTACGCCATGAAATGGAAACGTTTTTGCTTATGGGCATCCCCACCGTTCCTTGGACTCTTTTCACTGTCTGGTGGCATCTGTGCTGGAGTACCTTCTTTCTCTATCAGACAATGAACTCTGCTACTCATCCATTAAGGTGCACCTTTCTGCGCTGTTAGCTTACCATGTGCCGGTGGATGGGAAAGCTCTGGCACAATTGGATTTGTGCAAGACCTTTTTACGGGGTATCTTACACATCAAACCTCCCAGGAGGGACCCCGTCCCTTCATGGGATCTTCTTTTTATGTTGGAAAAGCTTACATTGCCTCCCTTTGAGCCAACCGCAAGTTGCGAGCTGCACTTTCTTTCCTGGAAAGCATTATTTTTAGTTGCCATTACTTCTGTTCAGAGGTTTTCTGAGCTGCAGGCTCTGATGTGTAAAGAGCCTTATCTTATTTTCCACAGGGACAGAGTTGCCCTGTGCAAATCCTAAGTTCCTTCCAAAAGTTGTGTCTGAATTCACTTTAAATCAGGACATTTAACTACGGGTTTACTACCTAGAGTACTCGAACAAAGGGGAGACCTTGTTGAATACTCTGGATATACATAGAAACCTTTGTTACTATATAGACCATACTTGTTCTTCTAGAAAGACAGACCCGTTGTTTGTCTCCTTCGCCCAAAGGATGTTAGTGACTAAGCAGACATTAGCCAAATGGTTGGTCATTTGCATAGCGCTCTGTTACCAAGAGTACGACAGACCCTTGCTGGGACCGGTCAAGGGTCATTCCACCACTGGTGTCACAACCTCCTTTGAGTCCCTCAAGAACGTTTCAGCAGCGGGCTTTTGTGCAGCCGCTACTTGAACTTCAGTCCACACTTTCATTAGGCACTACAGTCTGGACATTGCTTTCAGAAGGAGGGCAGGTTTTGGCTTTGCTGTGTTCCAGGGACTGAGCTCCTGAAGAGTTCAGTCTGCTGATTTTGGGGATCTGCCACCTTTCTGACCAGGATCCTATGCTTGTACTGCTTGGGACTCTACCCTAATGATATTACCTGCTGCAAGAGCTCCAGCTCAAAGTAAGGTAGTACAGTTACGTAAGAACTTACCGTAACAGTAGATTTTCGTGAGGAGCTCTTACAGCAGGTGGATTTTTCCCTCCCACCTGTCCCTGGGGTTATGTAACTGTGCTTCTCTCTGGGGGATGGGAGACCCTCTTCGGTTCCCCATCCTTAATGCCAGCCAGGTCTCCGGCAGGTGAACTGAGGTGGTGCTGGGGGACCACTCCCTGTATACCATGCAGGACGTCGGGGTGGGGCTGACATCAGGGGGTGGTCCCCCACCTTGGACTGCTAGCTAGAAATGTTTCTGTCGGATCCTAGTGCTTGGTGGCATGGTCCGAATGGTGTTACCTGCTGTAAGAGCTCCTCTCGAAGATCTACTGTTATGGTAAGTTCTTATGTAACTGTACCTTTCTAGGGGCGTGGATATGGTGCACTTATCCACACTTTGGCAGTCTTCCTTTAATTTTAAGTTCAGCAGGAATGTCTTCAAGTTAAGCTCCTCCCACCCACCCCTGGGTGATATCTTCCTTTGCTCCACCCTGTGACATCAGATCTTTCTTTCTGTTGGAAGAGTCTGGTCTCCCCCTTCGCAGCTCCTACATGCAGTGTGGGCCCAAATTGTTTAATCTTCAGGTGATTTTCTGAGAGTTTCTTGCAAATTCGTGATTCTGTGTTTTTCAGATGGAGTGCAATGATCAGAAATCCGGTCCTGGGTTCAAGTGGTGCAACGCTTGCAACCAGAAGATGCCGTGCACAAACCCTCATGCCTCAAGTTTCTACTGTCTGGTGTCTAAGCATGACCTGAAAGCTTGCAGCCTGTACCAGTCCCTGCAACCCTCATCCCTCGAGGACTGTTATGGCCGCCTTTTGTTAGGCTGCCCAGATGACAAGGATCTGCCGGTCCTGTCCAAGGATGCCAGCAGGGCCATTTCTGCGACAGCGGGCTCGGTGTCGCAGCTTGCTGCATCAAGATGTAGCAGCCCAGGATATGGCGTGGCTCCTCGTGGCTCCTGCATTGCTTCTGGTGGGTGCCAGCATCAGGGCTTTGTTTATGGATGCTTTTCAGGACTTGTGCCATTCCCTTCCTACCCTCTGGGAGGGACTTCCCAAGGATAACCCTTCAAAATCTCTGATGTCTTAAGAGGATCCATTGCAGGCCAGGGACAGGAGTGGGCTTGCTCCTCCCACTCCTGTGATTCTGTTTCTGGCTCAACAGATGTTGAGCTGTTGGCTTCAGCCGAACCTTCAGGGGTCCCTGCTCAGGCTGCTAGCTCCACGGTGTCCTTGTCGGGCTTTCCGGCCAAGATGTGGGCCGCCCAGCCTGGCGAGATCTTTCTCAACGGTCATTCAGATGTTGAAGGAGGTCGGTATGGCTCATTCTCCGAACTCTGGTCCTTTCGACCCTCTGTCAAGAAGGGCCAGACAAACTAGCTGATCCGGCTAGCTCCCTCGGGGGTTCTGCGGTGGGAACTGGTCTATCTCATCTACATGGACCATTCCTCCGTCTTTCCTCACCAGTGACATGTTCGTCATCGGTAGAGGTCCAGGTTGAGGACCAGATCTTATTAAAACTCTTAGGCTGCCGCCAACAAGATATCTTGTCCTAAAAAACCTATGCGTTCTAAATCTTCTGGCAGCCTAAGGGTTAAACGTTGAGGTCTCAGGACTCTCACTGTTCCCACTCTTGGCCTGTGGCTAGGAAGCGCCATCAACACTCGTCGTCTTCCTCGTCTCCAGATGATGAGAGGCTCCATCACAAGTTACGGCAGTGCTACGAGTAGTTCTGTGGCAACAATGGATCCTTGACCATGGCTGACCCACATGTCAGTCACCAGTGCTCCCTTAGTCTCTGCTGACACGGCCTGTCCCTGTCCTGCCCTGACCAACTGAGCTGCCAGCGGCTTCCCCACCAATCTTGATGGAGTCCCCACTGCTCTTGTACAGTACTCCCACAAGGCGTTTTGACCTGCCTGTGGTCTCTCTGGCTTGCTGTCCTGTAAGATCACCCACTCGGATGAGTCCCTGGTGGTCCATGGGGAGCTTGGGTTGAAGGCGGTGTCCCAAGGGGTCCTCCGTGGATTTTGCTCAGACCCTGGGCTTTGACCGAGAGTCAACCGAGGAGCTTACCACTGAGCATGGGATGGTCTCCTTTGGGGCCTTGCTTTGTCTTATCTCGGAGTCCATGGGAATTCCCCTGGAGCTGGTCCAAAAGAGGGCCAAATACCCTCTCGGAGATCCTCAATGAGGATGACTCTGTGGTTGTCTTCCTGTAGTGGAAGCCATTCTGAGTCCTGCCTTAGAGCTTTGGCAGCAACAAGCTTCTTGCCTGATGCCCTCTACCTGTATGGTCAACAGTACGCATACCCATTGGGTCCTTCCCGGATTCTCTGACCACTTCTCGGCCGAGGGGCTGGTGGCAGACTTTGTCGCTCTGCCAGACTGGCAACATCGGAGATGTTGACAGCCTCCCATCAAGGAGTCCAAGAAGCTGGACCATGCAGCTAAAAAGTTTATGCTGCTTCCTCCCTCAGTCTCAGCAGGCGAGCTCAGCTGTCATGATGGCTAACTTCAGCCATACCTTCATGGATATTCTGGACCGTGTCCTTCTGTGTCTTCCGTGGACTTACAGTTGTCAATCAAGATGGTTCAGGACCAGGGACGTTCTTTTACCAAGCACCAGCTTCAGATGGCCTTGGACATTGGCGACTCCTGTGCCTGGTCAGTGGCCACGGCAGTCAGCATGCAGCATAGGGCTTGGTTGAAGATTTCCACCTTTACGGCAGATTCCAAACATAAGCTGGTGGACATTTCCTTCTTGTGTAACAACCTGTTTCACTGGGGGCTGATGGTCACCTCACTAGGATTAAAAAGTCGTGTGCCACTCTGGACTCCATCGTATCCTCTCAGAAGGACCTTAAGGGCCCTAAGCTGAAAAAAAAAGTCCTTTCATTTTCGTCCCTTTCTGCCCCAGCAGTTCAAACCACTGCAGCCCGTGTTGGGGCAGTCCCAGGTCTGGCGGCCTAAGCACAAGCCAGCTGACTCCGGCTCCAAGAAGCCTGGAGGCCAGGGCAGCAGTCACCATGCCTGCCCAGTGATGGGTCGGGTGGTGTCTCCTCCCAGCCATCCTGCCCCAGTTTCCCATGGGGGTCAGCATCACCATTTCTGGCATGCCTGGTCCTTCATTACTATGGACAAGTGGGTGCTAGGCGTGGTGGGCCTGGATCTGACTCTTGACTTCAAGGCTCTCCTGCCCCACCAAGCCCATGCCCCACAGGAGTCCGTGGTGTCCCCGGACATGCTGTCTGCCCTCGGGAGGACATCGCTCAGCTCCTAGAGACAGGGCTGTGGCCATAGCCAGATGCCACAGCCAACCAGGGCTTTGTGACGGGTATTTCCTGGTCCACAAACAGATGGGGCTGGTGCCCCATTCTGGATCTTCATGATCTCAATCATTTCCTAAGGAGGCACAAGTTCCGGATGGTCACTCTGAACTAATTCATTCCATCCTTGGGGCAGGACATATGATTCTGCTCCCTTGGTGTCCAGGATGCCTTCTTCCACATCCCAGTCCATTCCTCTGGTGGTACCTTCGGTTCTGCACAGACAGGGTGCTCTCTGAGTTCTGAGTCATGCGATTAGGACTGTCCTCGGCCCTGGGGTCTTCACCAAGTGCATTGGAATGGTGGCAGCATTCCTGCAGTGCCAAGAGGTTCTAGTGTGTCCATACCTGGATGACTGTCTGATTGCTATTTCATCCCAGGAGGAACTGGAGGTCCAGGGATCTGGCCCTTTAGACTTGATCGGCCTTGAGTCTTCTTGTCAACCCAGCCAAGTCGGAACTCACACCTCCGTGAGGTCATCCACTTTATTGGGGCAGAGCTTGACTCCCTTCAGGCCAAGGCCTGACTCCCAGCAGACCTTACCTCCTTTGCCTGATCATTTCAGGTTGGGCTCTTGTAGCCTGCCAGGACTTCCTGCAGCTGCTTGGGGTACATGGCATCCTGCGCCAGTGTAGTCCAGTGGGCCCGCTGGTGAATGCGTCCCCTGAAATGGGAGCTGGCCCACCAGTGGTCTTGGCTCCTAGAGCACCTGGACCAGCCGGTCATGGTGACGCAGCTGATGTGGGATGCCATCCAGTGGTGTCTCATTCCGGAACACCTGCAGGAAGTAGCACCATTTGTCTGGCTGCAACCAGTGGTCACTCTGTTGACAGATGCATCTCTGGTGGGATGGGGATCACGCTTGGGGGAGCACAGAGCCCACGTCAGGGGGAGGTTGGATGGGTCATATGGATGTGCACCATATACCACTCCTAGAACTATGGTTACATGTGAGTAACCGTCATTTCTAGGGACATGGATGTAGTGCACTTATCCACACTTTGGCAGACTCTAGCAGTGCCATGAGGATGGGGCAAGGCACACACCCCTATTTAAGAACGGAGCAGAGAACTGAGGTCCCAAAACCAGCAGCCGCATGACTGTAGGCCAGTGTGGTACAGTAATGGGAGATGAAGGTGTGTGCTAACTTCCAGGTAGCAGCCCTGCAGATCTCCTAGATGGGGATGTCCATGGAAGCAGCCAGCGAGGCAGTGGTATGTCTGGTGTAATGAGCTCTTAGAAGGCTCCCTGCCAGCCAACCTATAGCAGAGGTTGATGCAGGAGACAGTCCACCTGCCAGTTGCCCACTTAGCTGCCAGTCTGCCAGGTGCGGCTTCAGCATAGATGACAAAGAGCTGGCGAACCTCTCCCCAAACTCCAGCTGTGCATACACGCCGATGTCTTCCATGTCTTCCCCCACCTCTGTTGGCTCGGGCTGCCTTTCCTCTGTCTTCCACCAGGAATCAAGCACCGAGCTCCCCCAGAGGAGGAGAGAGGTCCCATGGCCACTCAGTCCTCCTCACCCCGGCCAGCCCACCGACACTTCCGGCTTGCTTCTGAACCCAGGTCATTGGCATCACAAGTGGAGCCTAGAACAGTTTGTTTCTATCTTGATTGCATCAAGGACTGCAGAAAGTCCTCAGCTTTTTGTTTTATTTGCCCCTGGGGAAACAGTATGCACCTGTATCTGAACAGTAATATAGAACCATAGAAGTTGATGGCAGACAAGGACCACAATGCCCATTTCTTTTTCTGCTTTATGAAGGTGCCATCAGCCTTTGCTCTGTCAGTGGCCTATCTAGTCATACTCATCTGTATTGCTCCCTTATGCCTGTCCCATGCCTGTTTGGAGCCCTGCACTGTGTTCATATCCACCACTTCCTGAGGTAGGCCGTTTAGTTGCATCCACTACCCTTTCTATGAAAAGAACTTCCTCACATTACTCCTTAATCGGCCTCCCTCTAATCTCATGCTGTGTCCTCTTGTCCTGCTATTTTTCTTATATTGAAACATGTTAGACTCTTTCACCTTGTTAATGCCCTTAAGGTGTTTGAATGTATCGATCATATCACCTCTCTCCCTCCTTTGCTCTAGGGTATACATATATAGCTCCGTTAATCTGTCCTCATATGTTTTGTGATGCAGTCCCTGCACCATTTTGGTTGCCCTTCTCTGGACTGCCTCAATTTGGTTAATGTCCTTGTGAAGGTGTGGCCTGCAGTACTCCAGATGGGGCCTAACCGGTGTCTTGTAAAGAGGCATTATTACGTCCCTCTTCAGACTCGATACCCCTACTAATACACCCCAACATCCCTCTAGCCTTACCTACTGCTTTAGTGGTCTGCTTGGATGATTTCAGGTCATCGGTGATGATGATGCCCAAGTCTCTTTCTTTCCTTGTGACTGCCAGCAACTCCCTTTCCAGCCTGTAGGTGGCTTCAGGGTTTCTTTTCCCTATGTGCATGATCTTACACTTCTTTGCATTACACCCCAGTGGCCACTCTTTCAACCATTTTGCTAGTTTATCCAGATCTCTTCTCATTCTGCCCACCCCATCTGCATCATCTACTCTGTTGCAGATCTTGGTGTCATCTGCAAACAAACAAACCTTACCCTCCAGTCCATCTGCAGTGTCACTGATGAAGATATTGAAGAGGACTGGCCCCAGGACTGATCCCTGAGCAACCACACTTGTGACTTGCATTTCTTCTGACTGTATGCTGTTTACCATCACTCTCTGTTTTCTGCCCGTCAACCAGTTTGACACCCAGTTGACCAACTTCTGACCCACCCCGAGCCTACCCAGCTTATTAATCAATCTTCCATGTGGAACAGTGTTGAAAGCTTTGCTGAAGTCAAGGTAGGTGACATCAGCTGCTCCCCCTTGGTCCACCACTTTGGTTACCCAGTAAAAGAAATCTATGAGATTAGTTTAACAGGACTTTCCTTTTGTAAACCCATGCTGTCTTGGATCCTGTGCTCCTATGGATTCCAGGTGTTGCTCTGTCCTTTCCTTAACGAGTGCCTCCATAATCTTGCCCACTACTAAGGTAAGACTGACTGATCTGTAGTTCCCTGCCTCCTCCCTGCTAACACTCTTCTGGAGCAGAATCACATGAGCCCTTCTCCAGTCTTCTGGGACCTCTTCTGTACTCAGAGACTCACTAAACAGTTCTGATAATGGCTCTGCTAGTTCTGCCCCAGCTCCTTAAGTACCCTGGGACGTATGCCATCAGGTCCCATTGCCTTGTCCACCTCTGAGCTTATCGAGCTCTTGTAGGACCCTTTCTTTTGTGAAGGACTAGTGCACTCCTCCCTCCCCATGTCCATGGTGCTGATCTATGGGCCTGACTTCTCTTTAGTAAATACTGAGCAGCAGTATCTATTTAGGATAGATGCTTTTATATGGTCCTCCTCCTCCATGCCCTCTATCTCATTTGATCTTAGCAATACCACCTCTGGACTTTCTTCTTTCACTAATGTATCTATAGAAAGTCTTTTCAATTATTTTACTGTTTGTGCTAGTATTTCCTCGGTTTGGGCCTTTTGCCCACCTTACTTCTTTCCCTTAGGAAGTTTGGTATGCCTCCCTATCTTCATCCCATTGCCTTCCCTTATATTTCCTGAAGGCCAGCCTTTTGGATCTGACCTTTTCTGCTACTGTTTTTGAGAACCAAAGTGGTTTTCTTCTTCTTTGCACTTCCTTTTCTCTCTAACACAATGGGATGTTGATTCAAGTATTGCATCCTTAATGCTTGCCCACTTTGTCTGTACCCCTCACCTGTATTTCTTTTGCCAGGACTAGCTTAACTCTGTTGGTCATCTTCCCAAAGTCAGCTCCTCTGAAGTCCCGTATTTTTGCCTGGGATTGGGATGATTTAGTTCTAGTGGCCAAAGTAATCCATACCATGTGATGGTCACTGGCCCCCAGGTGACCTTCTACCTGGAGATCTGTGATCCTTTCCCTGTTAGTCAGTACTAGATCTAGGATAGCCCTGTCTCTTGTGGGTTTTTGTACCAGTTGTTTGAGGCCTTCCCCCTGCAGGGAATCCACCATGTGTCTAGTTTGGGCAGATGCTCCTGCTGGTATTGACCAGTCTGTATCTGGCATGTTGAAGTCTCCCATTATCAGAACCTCCCTTTTAGCTGTCATGTTTTGTATTTCTTCTAACAGTAATGTGTCTATGTCCTCCCCGTGTTCTGGGGGCCTGTAGACAACCCCAGTTAATATGGCTGTCCCATTTCCTGTTTCCAGGGTGACCTACAGTTCTTTGTGACTCCTTATGTGTATTCTGAATTTCTGTAGCTTTGATATTTTCATTGACATACAGGGCCACTCCACCCTCCCCTTTTTTTTGCACTTCAGTCTCTTCTGAACAGTACATAGCCAGGTACTGAAGTCTCCCAAGTGTGGTTACTGGTAAACCACATCTCACTAATTGCTACTGTGTCCAGTATAGCCTCTGTCATTATTGCCTGCAGGACTGGGATCTTGTTTCCCAGACTGCAAGCATTTGTGTACGTGATTTTCCATTGGCCAGATCTCTGTGTGTTAGTTGTTTGGCGGTCTGGCGTTTCCCTATCGTTGTGTGGGGGAGCTGGACCTTTTCCTTACATGGTGATGCAAATGAACTACAAACATGCTGAACTCCTGTTTGACCACTAGCTGAGGGGTGGGGTGTTCTTCCCATTCGACATATGGGGTGCTGCCCCTTCCTGTTTGCTAGTTTAAATATTCTGCAAAGGCGTCAAGCGTCTGCCCCAATACATGACTCCCTCCTTAGTGAGATGCAGTCCATCACATTAAAGAACTTTCGCTCCCAAAATGGTTGCCAGTTCCCTACAAATGTGTCCTTTTTCCTGGCACCAGCACTTGAGCCACATGTTTAGCTCCCTATCTCCCTTCTCTGACCTTCGTCTCATCTGCCCTACCCCCGACTGGCAGGATCTGGAAGGAGATGCCAGAACAAAATGGATGATAGTTTGTCACCATACCTGGTCAAGTGTTCCTTGGTCTCCACAACTGACCAGCTGGCGAGATCATTAGTCCCTATGTGTACCAGGACGTCAATGTTTTCTCCTGTTTCCTGAACCATTTTAGCAATGCGGTCAGTGTCTCTCCACGCTGATGTACCTGGGAGACATCTGACCATTACCCCTGGCTGGAGATAGGTATCAACTCCCCGAATCCTGGAGTCTCCTATGATCAGAAGTTTTTTGGATTTCCTTTTTGCTTTTTTTTGTTTTGGTTCCTGTTTTGGGCGAGTTTTGTTGTGCTAGCTCCTGTGCTGCAGTGTCCTGCTTTGCGGTGTCCTCTGCCCCTTTATTTGATTTCAGAGATAGAAGCAGATATCTGTTTGTAGTTTTTATATGCTTTGTGGAGGTAATATGTTGGAGAGCACCGAGTGACGGGGCACCCGATTTGCCCCTCCTAACCACCTCCCAACCTCCCAGACCAACTACCTTCTGCGGCTGGGGTGCTTCCGTTGGATGTTGGGGAAATGGCGGGTAGTTCTCGGTGGTTCTTATATTTCCTCTTGAATATGCAGTTTGTGTGTGCAATCTCTGCTTATGCTGCCTGGACAGAGCCCTTAAATCTCAATGGCCCAGCATGTAGGACAGTGCCCTAAATCCTGTAAAACTGCCCTTCTGAAAAGTGTTCCTCAGTACCTTCAGTTAATGATATCCATTCCAGATAAGTTGGAAATATAACAAGAAGACAAGAATCCGCCACCTCACGATGCTCCTCTTCTTCCTCAGCCAGGGACTCTTCCCCAGAGAGAAGAAATTGGGTGGAAGCACCATCACAGGGACAAGGATCGAGCCAGGTCAGAATCCGCCCCAGGTCCCCCACAAGACCTGCACATCCTCTGCCTCCAGCGGAGGTCGGAATCTTCCCCCACCCGGCCCTTGACTCTTTCTGGGGTTACCATGAAGAAGACTCCACCTCTTACCATCATGGCAAAGAGTCTTCTGGGCATGGGCGTTCGTCTGCCCCTGACTTTGGTCTGTTTCTTCCCTGCGGCTCCGATGGACAAATCGACCCAGTTTCAGCGGTGCCCTTGCGGGTAGAAGATGTCTAAGAACCGATCCACACTCCGCGTGCGTTACTGCCTTGGGCGAACACGATCCGCCGGGTCTGCAAATTGTGCAAGTCTTTTGGTCAACATCTCGAAGACCGTGCTGCCAGACTTCAACCTTGGGCGCGAGACTTATTCTCCGTGAAGTCAAGAAGGCTCATTGGACTGTGTCCACGGCATGGGTCTCGGCTGAGCAACTTGAGCAGATGATTGCCCTCGAGGAGGAGGAGGCCCAGTGTGCATCTTCATCTTCCTTGGTTGTGGCATTTATCCCGCTCTCCTTGGGATCCTCCTACACTGCTTCTTTCAAGGAGCTTTGTCAGTCCCTCTCTACAAAAGGGGAGGGTCCATCGGGACATTCCTCTTGGTCCAAGAAGAAGGACTCAAAAGATAAGTCCCACCATAGACGTTCGTGGGAGCGGGAGAGGTCCCCTTCCCCGGACAGTTGACACTTGACTTCGGTCGAGGTTGCGGCTAAGGCCACTGGCTTCACGGTGTCCCCGTCAGGTCAGCCGGCCGAGACACCCGTCAGTGCAGTTGAGATTTTTCTTGACCCGTTGGACGGGCTGTCGACCGGAGAAGCCGACAACCCTTCTTCACTGGTTCCCCGGTGAAACCGAGGACTTGCCTGTACCTCCTGTGCCAGAGTCCCGGTTAAGGTTCCGAGCAGTGACGATCGGGTTTCCCCCGCTCCCTCCCAGACCTACTCTCAGAAACACCGAAGGTCTCAGTCTTGGACTTCCTCATGGTCCAGCCAATCCCGCCGACATCGGCGGTCTTGGCACCGAGGGAAGCGGCAGCGCCGCTCCTGCTCATCTTCGTCCTCCTCGGAGGATAGGCTCTGGCGCAAGTTGCGTTGATGCTACGAGGACTTGATGTGGCAGCAGCTCCTTTTGACCAGGAACAAGCTGACCCCTTCGCCTTCCCCGGCCATTAAGTGGCTGTCACCTGAGCAGCCGAAACAACCCCTCGTGGTTATCGAGGAGCCGAAGCTGGCACCAGTTGTTAAGCCGAAACCAGCTGCACCACCCATTGTGGTGGAACCCCCGCCTCCACAACCTAAAACTGGGGCTCCGACCAAGGATTCTCGGTCGGGTCAGGGGTTGCCCTTTCGGTTGTCGGTCACCCTCACTTCCGATCGGCCTTAGAAGGTGGAGGGTGGCTCAGGCCCTCAGCAGCTGTTCACAGACTCCTCGGAGTTTGATGATGACTCTTCCCTTTTATCCAGGCCCCTCGACCTGGAGTCCACTGGGGGACAGTCAGTGGACGAGAGCCCATCCTTGTTCATGGGTATGCTTCGGCTCATCTCAGAGTCTACTGGGATGAAGCTCGAACCTGTGTCAAGGGGCCAAGTATCTCTCGGAGATACTGGACCGAGGGATTCTCCACGAGGCCTTCCAGTGGCTTGAAGCCATTGCTGTCCCAGCTCTGGAGTTATGGCAGTGGCCGGCTTCTTGTCCTGCTCCTTCAGCCAGAATGGCCAGGAAGTATCTGGTCCCCACGGCTCACTCTCTGGATTTTGGAGCACCCCTTTGGATGGGCTTGTGACCGACAGTGTTTTCCGGCGTTCCAGAAATGCTAGGAACATGGACAAGCCTCCCGATAAAGTCCAAGAAATTGGACTACGCGGGCGGAAAGTCTCGCTGTGTCCTCCTTAGGCCTTCATCAGGCCAGTTTGGTCGTACTGATGGCACACTTTTCCATGCCCTTTTGGGCTCCCTGGATGAGGTGATCCTCAATCTCGGCTGACCTCCAGTCTTCTGTCAAGCAGGTGTGGGATATGGGAAGGCGGTGGCAAGCAGCAGCTCAAACTGCTCTTGACATTGGAGACTCTTGTGCCGGTCAGTATCTTCGCCGCATTGACCATGCGCCGCCAGAGCTTGGCTGCGGATCTCCACCTTCGGCGGATACCCAGCGCAAGCTGGCAGGCGATACCTTCCTGGGTACCGACATTTTGGTCCTGGGGTGGAGGGTCATTTGCAGAGGTTGAAGTCCAGTGCTACCTTGGACTTGGTCACGTCTGCCCAGAAGGACAAAGGCCACCAGCAGCAGTGTAAGCCCTTCGCCTTCTGCCCCTGCGGCATGTCCGGCACAGCAACACCAGCATCAGGGCCAGCAGGCTCGCACTTGGCACCCAAAGCCAAGCCTGCAGCTTCCTCCAGGAAGCTGGGAGGAAAAGGCCAGGAGGTCCCTCAGCTGGTCCTTCCTCCAAGCCTGCCCAGTGACTGGTTGAGGGGTGTCACCCCCCCAGCCTCGTCACTCCTCCCTGGGTTCCCCCCGTGGGGGGGACGGCTCCGCCACTTCCTTTCTGCCTGGTCCGCTATCACCACGGATCACTGGGTGCTGGAAGTGGTAGGAAAGGGTCCGCCTCTGGAATTCGAGCAGGCCCCACCCTATTGCGCCATCGACCCACGGGGGGCTACGGGGTCCACAGCCTCTCTGTTGGCTCGGACCTCATAGGAGGTGATCTGGGAGGTGGCGGACCCTCCACCAGACCCAGGGTTTGTGTCTAGGTATTTCCTGGTCCCAAAACGGATGGGGGCTGGCACCCCGTTCAAGACCTACACAACCTGAACAGGTTCCTAAGGTCTCGAATCTTAAGGATGGTCACTCTGGCTCACATTATTCCATCCTTGGAACAAGGCATATGGTTCTGTTCTCTGGACCTCCAGGACGTGTTCTTTCACGTCCCAATCTGTCCGTCCCACCAGCGATTCCTCCACTTCAGGGCGGAGGGGTCCCTTTGCGAGTTCCGGGCCATGCCCGCCCGGCCTCTCTCCAGCTCCCAGGGTCCCAGAAGTGCATGGCAGTGGTGACAGCATTCCTCTTGACGCAGTGCAGTCCGAGGTGTGCCTTACCTGGACAACTGGCTGATTGCAGACCCCTCAGGTCTGCTCTCAGATTCAGCCTCCCATCAACGAGGCCAATTGGAATCCGTGCAACGCAGGTGATTCAATTCATCGGGACAGAGCTCGACCCTTTTCGAGCCAGAGCACGGCTCGGCGGACGAGGCCCCAGGTTCTTTCCTCCTTTGCCCAATCATTTCTGGTTGGGCAATTGCACCTACTTAGGACTTCCCTCGCCTTCTGGGCCTCATGGCAGCCTGCGCCAGCATGGTCCATTGGGCCCGTTGCACATGCGTCCCCTTCAGTGGCGACTGGCCGGCTAATGATCACGACACTCCGGTCCTCTGGACCAGCCGGTGGCAGTGACCCAGGCGATGTAGAACTCTCTCCAATGGTGGATCGTTCCAGCTCATCTGCAGGAGGGCATCCTGTTTGTCCGCTCCGAGTTGATGGTCACTCTAACGACCGACACCTCTCTGATGGGTTTGGGTGCCCATCTGGGGGAGCACAGAGCGCAGGGCCTCTGGTCCCCTCAAGAGTCTTGATGCCACATCAACCTGCTGGAGCTTTGAACGGTCCGACTAGCCCTCACGCCTTAGCTCCGTTTGGCGGTCAGGTCCAGGTCAGATATGCGGACAATACCACGACCCGTGTACTGCCCCTAAACCGCCAGGCGGGATGCCACTCCTTGCCCCTGTGCAAGGAAGCTCTCCGCACTTGGTCCCTCGTGAGCAGTCTGGAGGCGGATCTCCTATCCATCCATGTAGCAGGAGTTTCCAACACTCTGGCCGATGCCCTAAGCTGGATAGGGGCTGCATCTCACGAGTGATCACTCCTGCCAGAGGTAGTACACGATCTCTTCTCCCACTGGGACACACTTCAGGTGGACCTGTTTGCCTCCAGGGAGAATGCAAAGCTGAGGCTGTTTCATGCCTGCCCCCCTCAGCAGGGCTCGCTGCAGGGGGATGCCTTCTCGAGGCCGTGGACCCCGGGCCTCTTCTATGCCTTTCCCCCATTTCCCTTGATCCAGGCGAGGAGGGACAAGGTGCAGGTGATTCTGGTAGCCCCAGACTGACCCCACCAGTTCTGGTATCCAGATCTCCTCAGCCTCAGCTCCAGGCTCCTAAGGCGGCTTTCAGCCTGCCCAGACCTTCAAGCCCTGCACCTGATGGCCTGGTTCCTGAGCAGCTAGAGTTCCAGGCCTTGGGTCTTTCTGACGAGGTCCTCAATGTCGTTGAGGCATCCCGGAAGGAGTCGACCAGATATTGTTATGCCTTCAAATGGAAAAGATTCTCCATTTGGTGTCAGGATAAAGGGTTGGACCGTCCTCCTGTTCCTTGGCCAGCATTCTAGACTACCTGTGGTCCCTTTCTCAGCTAGGGCTTTTAGCCGGCTGACCCTTAAATTTACACCTGGCAGCCGTCTCTCCTGCTTGCGAGGCAGGCGGGAAGCGTGATGACAGCAGGAGAAGGTAATTGGTGCTTTCAAAGGCCTTGATCACATATCCCCTCCGGTGCGAGAACCTCCACCTCTGTGG
Source organism: Neoceratodus forsteri (assembly GCA_016271365.2). Taxonomy (NCBI): domain Eukaryota; kingdom Metazoa; phylum Chordata; order Ceratodontiformes; family Ceratodontidae; genus Neoceratodus; species Neoceratodus forsteri. The sequence continues at coordinate 1,481,739,632 of CM057453.1, read as the reverse complement.
GATCTACTGCTGGTACTGGCTAAGCTCATGGGTAAGCCATTCGAACCTGTGCACAGGTGTGACATCTCTCACCTGTCGTGGAAGACCACCTTCTTGGTGGCTGTCACGTCAGCCAGAAGGATGGGAGAGCTCCATGCGCTTTCCATCGAGTCTCCCTGTCTGGTCTTCCACAGGGACAAGGTTGTCCTGTGCCCCCACCCGAAATTCCTTCCGAAGGTGGTGTCAGAGTTTCACCTTAACCAGGTGTTGACTCTGCCGGTGTTCTACCCCAGTCACACTTCGGAGGCCGAATATAGGCTCCATACTCTGGACCCTAGAAGAGCGCTCTCTTATTATAAGGAGCGGATGGCTGAAGTTCGGGGAGAGGTTCGCTAGCTGTTTGTCACCTACGCTGAAGCCGCACCTGGCAGACCTGCAGCCAAGCGTACGATAGGTAGGTGGGTCACCTCCTGTATAGATCTCTGCTATAGGTTGGTGGGCATGGAGCCTCCAAAAGGGATAAGAGCTCATTCTACCCGTCATACCGCTGCTTTGGTGGCTGCTTCCAGGGACGTCCCTATCCAGGAAATCTGCAGGGCTGCTACCTGGAAGTCAGCACACACCTTCATTACCCACTACCACATCGACCTTGAGTCATGCCGGGATGCCGGTTTTGGGACCTCGGTTCTCCAGTCCTTGTTTCCTAAATAGGGGGTGTGCACCTTGCCTCCGTCCTCCCGGAGAACTGCTAGGAGTCTGCCAAGAAGTGTGGATTGAACAACATATCCATGTCCCTAGAAATACAGGTTGCTCACCTGTAACAGAAGTTCTAGGAATGGTATATGTTGTTCATCCACACAACCCACCCGACCTCCCCAGCTTCAACGCACAACCTGGCTTCCAGCGGCTAGATCTGGTGTCATGGGCGGAGCCAAGAGTTTTATCACCGCAGCACTACTAGAGGACCTGGGCAGAACAGAGCAGATGGGAATGGGAGGGAGCAGAAGCCAACTGCTAGTACTCTGAGAGAGTCTGCAGTTCACTTCTCCAAGTTCCTATACTCTCTCTCTCAGCACATTAGGTCACACACGCCCACACACACATGTCCCTACCACTACCAAAGAAGATTTTTTTTGTCTGTAGCTGTGTAGCACAAAAATGTTTTTCCCTTTAGTTCTACTAAGTCCGCAGTTGTTCCCAAAGTTCCTCTACCCTCTCAGGTAGGTTAAGGTCTCAACCACCCACACCTCCACCAAAAGGCTGCTTATTTATTTTTCTAGCACAAAACTGTGTTTCCTAGTTTTAGTTTATTTCTAATAAGTCCTCAATTGTTCCAAGTTCCTGTCTGACCTCTAACCTTTTTAGGGCGGCATATGACACCTCTCTGCACAACAGAGCCCACACAGTTAGTCGGCTCCTCCTAATGCTCCCATTTAATTTTCTGTAGAATATTTTTTTATAATTTTTTTCTTACATATTTTTTTCCCTTTTTTTAATCGATTGAATTACTTTTTCTGATTTTTCTCAGTGGTCAGGGGGGTCACTGGTCGGGGAGGGGAGCAGGGTCCACTTTTCAGTAATGTCTCTAGCCTGTAATAAGTCTCTCTTGCTTACTCCTTTGCAGCAGTAGTATTTTATATATAATATACTTGTCCAAGGCAAGTCATCCAGTCATTAGTTATTGTTAAGTAGTACAGGCTTTCTTTTGTTCAGTTCTGCTGCTCAGTTCTGTTAGGAAGTTGGAACTTAGTCTTTAGTTAAGCAGGACTTTATTAGGAATCAGGATCACAAAAATAAAAGCCCCCAGCCAACCTGCTGACTGCCTACACACAGACTAGTACACTTACTGAGTCACTGACTGTACAATGCATGTAGATAGCAGAGCACATGTACTGTCAGTCAGTTTTTTCCCCAAATTTGTCTGATTGCCCAAAAACCACTGGTTTAGTTGACTAGTTTTGGAAAATAGGGATATTCAGCCCTTGATGTACTGCAGTTTTAATTCTCCACTCTGCTGCTGCCTCTGGTCTTCTGCAGACAGTTACCACGCGGCTCCCGTCCTTTCCCCTCTTCACCCTCACCCTCCCATCTTTCTCCCTCCTTCAAATTTAAATGATACAGCTGCAACCCCCCCCCCCCCAGGCAAGACTTAGGCAGCTAATGAGCAAATTCCAGTAGTAATAGTTTTAAATGCAATGGTCTCCCGGTCCTGCACTCAACAAGATAGCTGCAATGGCACACCTGAAGAGATGTCCCTTCACTGTGAAAGCCAGACAGTGAATGAGGGACTGAGCGTGAGACGTCTTCGTCCCATCCTATGCCCGGGAAATCACCACCCTGGCCAGTGGGCTTCCCCTACCTTGGAGCTTATTTCCGCATCGACTCTGCAGGTCTGCCACTCGAGGACTGCCTCCTCCTCCGATCCCTCACAGATGCCGCTGTCTCCCATGAAATAGGTGATCGCACTCTTGCTCAATCCACAATCGCAATCATGTGAGCGTCGCTCAGTCAGCAGGTCAGATGACCACCGGGACTCGGGAGCACTAGGGAGATGGGATGGGGATAGCTGAACGAACTGCCTGGAGTGAGGAGCAGCCTACTGGTGGAGAACTTTACTGCAGTCTGGTAATGAAAAACAGTGCTAGCCCAGGGACAACTGGTACAGAGTAAGCTGCCAGCAAACTGCTTGTCCTTGACATTTTCCTGGTAGCCCGGGACGTCTGGCTATGGGATTTGTCAAGCCCTGGCATTGACGTCAGCAAGTATGTCTTAAGAAGCTCATATGACTTGGCAGATATGCGCCAGGGCAGCTGCCACAGGGGTATATGGAGACATCATACCGGCTGCGGTCTTGGGATTCCGGCAGGACCTATGGATGCAATCCTAGATGCACCCTTTCAGGGGTCAGTTATTTTTAGTCCAGATATACCGAGAAACTGATCACCGGGCTACAGGACTCTGGTAAGGCAGTTTCTGATGTTCACAAGCTGTACAAGTCAGAACCGAAAACTGCCAGATGCTGCCCCTTTTGCAAGAACCAGGGCCTGCAAGGAAGGCAACAGCAACCAAAAGGGGGTTTCAAGAGAAGGGGCCCTCTCCTGCCTTCCGGCACACAGGGACCCAAAAGCGCCAAAAATGCCAGAGCTCCCCTGCCTGCCTCCTCCGCCTTGGCATGACTCCCTGCCTGCCCCCACCTCCAGCAGAGTCTCAGGGGAAGGCATTAGGTGGGAGATTTTCACTTCACCTCATAGGATGGTCCAATATTACCACGGATCAGTGGGTGCTTCAGAGCGTAGAAAGAGGGTACGCCCTGGAGTACACACAGATCCCACCGGACAAGCCACCTGTCCGCACCCACTGCTCCCCATTCCACACGGTTTTCATAAAGGCAGAAATTCAAGCCCTCTTGGAAAGAGAGCAATTCATGCAGTACCTCTAGGTCACAGAGGAAGAGGGTACTACTCCCATTTCTTCTTTGTACAAGAAGACAGGGGACCTCCCGTCCCATCCTAGAGCTGGAGCCAACTGAACACCTTCATCGAATACAAAAGGTTCAGGATGGTGACACTGTCTGGCCTGCTGCCCATGATCTGCCAAGTGGATTGGCTCTGCTTCCTGGACATGCAGGATGCCTGTATGCACATAAAGATCCTGCCGTCCCACAGAAAGCATCTCTGCTTCACCTTCCAGTGAGAACACTATCAGTTCAGAGCGCTGCCATTCGAACTTTCATAGGCACTGAAGGGCTTCGCCAAGTGCTTGGCAGTGGTGGCAGCAGCTCTCAGGAGGAGGGGTGTTTATGTTCATCCCTACCTAGACGACTGGCTTCTTACAGCCTCTACGGAAGAACAGCTGTGTCATTCAATAGAGGAGACCTTTTGTCTGTTCCAAGAGTCGGGGGTTACCCGGAACCTCCCCAAGTCGTTCCTCTGGCCTACCCAAAGGCTGCAATACATAGGGGTGGTCTTGGACACCGTCCAGGGAAGAACCTTTTTCCCCCAGACCGAGCGGACAAGTTAAGGGTGATTGCTCGGAGGGTCATCTCTACAAATCCGATCCTGGCCAGAGTGGTGCTGCAGCTTTTAGGCCACATGGCCACGGCCATTACCACGGTTCCCCTTGCCCGCCTGCATATGAGGGTCCTGAAGTGGAATGTCAGGGTTCAGTGGGACCAACGCATGGACAATCTCGATCAACCATTCAGGATCTCCAAAGTGGTACATCGAACTCTAGAATGGTGGATCACCCCTTCTCGGCTGGACACTGGGGTTCCCTTTCAATACCCCAGCCCTCAGCAGGTTCTGACCACGAACTTCAGTGGGCTGGGGGCACATCTGGTATCCCACCAAACAAGAGACACCTGTACCTCTGTGGAATGCAATCTCCACATCGGCGAGGAAATGAGGGCCATCCTTTATGCCCTGCAGGCCTTTCAGCTGGTGCTCTTGCCAAGTCCTCTGTTAGTCCAGTCAGACAACACTCCAGTAGTCTTCTATTTCGATAAGCAAGGGGGCACACATTATTACCCCCTTTTCAGAGAAGCTATGAGAGTCTTGCAATGGGCAGTGGATCACAACCTGGAAATAACAGCGGTTCACGTTCCAGGGATTCACAGCGTCCTCGCAGACAGTCTAAGTCATGAATGGGAGCTACTGCAAGAGATCATAGACAACCTCTTATAAAAGTGGGGTCTGTCAGAACTAGACCTCTCTGCGTCCCAGTGCAACGTCAGACTGCCCAATTTCTGCTCGCTAGATCCAGGGCCTGGTGTTTTCTGGCACAATGCATTGTCCCTCTCTTGGACAGGGAGGTTCCTGTTCACCTTCCCTCCTTTTCGCTTCTCCAGGAGTGCTACTCAAGCTACAAGCAGAGAGCACACTTATGATACTTATAGCGCCCTTCTGGCCTTGACAAATGTGGTTTCCATTGCTCCAGCAATTGGCATCAAAACCGCTGGTCCCATTACCCCTTTCCACTCACTTGCTCTCCCAGGAGCAGGGATCCCTAATACATCTGAATCTTCGGTCTCTGCATCTGCATGCATGGCTCCTACAAACTTAATCTGGGGCAGATCAGGAGTGTCCTTCAGAGTGGCGGAGGTTCTCGTTTCAGCAAGAAAGCCCTCGACTAGAGCAATGTACGCCATGAAATGGAAACGTTTTTGCTTATGGGCATCCCCACCGTTCCTTGGACTCTTTTCACTGTCTGGTGGCATCTGTGCTGGAGTACCTTCTTTCTCTATCAGACAATGAACTCTGCTACTCATCCATTAAGGTGCACCTTTCTGCGCTGTTAGCTTACCATGTGCCGGTGGATGGGAAAGCTCTGGCACAATTGGATTTGTGCAAGACCTTTTTACGGGGTATCTTACACATCAAACCTCCCAGGAGGGACCCCGTCCCTTCATGGGATCTTCTTTTTATGTTGGAAAAGCTTACATTGCCTCCCTTTGAGCCAACCGCAAGTTGCGAGCTGCACTTTCTTTCCTGGAAAGCATTATTTTTAGTTGCCATTACTTCTGTTCAGAGGTTTTCTGAGCTGCAGGCTCTGATGTGTAAAGAGCCTTATCTTATTTTCCACAGGGACAGAGTTGCCCCGTGTGCAAATCCTAAGTTCCTTCCAAAAGTTGTGTCTGAATTCACTTTAAATCAGGACATTTAACTACGGGTTTACTACCTAGAGTACTCGAACAAAGGGGAGACCTTGTTGAATACTCTGGATATACATAGAAACCTTTGTTACTATATAGACCATACTTGTTCTTCTAGAAAGACAGACCCGTTGTTTGTCTCCTTCGCCCAAAGGATGTTAGTGACTAAGCAGACATTAGCCAAATGGTTGGTCATTTGCATAGCGCTCTGTTACCAAGAGTACGACAGACCCTTGCTGGGACCGGTCAAGGGTCATTCCACCACTGGTGTCACAACCTCCTTTGCGTCCCTCAAGAACGTTTCAGCAGCGGGCTTTTGTGCAGCCGCTACTTGAACTTCAGTCCACACTTTCATTAGGCACTACAGTCTGGACATTGCTTTCAGAAGGAGGGCAGGTTTTGGCTTTGCTGTGTTCCAGGGACTGAGCTCCTGAAGAGTTCAGTCTGCTGATTTTGGGGATCTGCCACCTTTCTGACCAGGATCCTATGCTTGTACTGCTTGGGACTCTACCCTAATGATATTACCTGCTGCAAGAGCTCCAGCTCAAAGTAAGGTAGTACAGTTACGTAAGAACTTACCGTAACAGTAGATTTTCGTGAGGAGCTCTTACAGCAGGTGGATTTTTCCTCCCACCTGTCCCTGGGGTTATGTAACTGTGCTTTCTCTCTGGGGATGGGAGACCTCTTGGTTCCCCATCCTTAATGCCAGCCAGGTCTCCGGCAGGTGAACTGAGGTGGTGCTGGGGGACCACTCCCTGTATACCATGCAGGACGTCGGGGTGGGGCTGACATCAGGGGGTGGTCCCCCACCTTGGACTGCTAGCTAGAAATGTTTCTGTCGGATCCTAGTGCTTGGTGGCATGGTCCGAATGGTGTTACCTGCTGTAAGAGCTCCTCTCGAAGATCTACTGTTATGGTAAGTTCTTATGTAACTGTACCTTTCTAGGGGCGTGGATATGGTGCACTTATCCACACTTTGGCAGTCTTCCTTTAATTTTAAGTTCAGCAGGAATGTCTTCAAGTTAAGCTCCTCCACCCACCCCTGGGTGATATCTTCCTTTGCTCCACCCTGTGACATCAGATCTTTCTTTCTGTTGGAAGAGTCTGGTCTCCCCTTAGCAGCTCCTACATGCAGTGTGGGCCCCAAATTGTTTAATCTTCAGGTGATTTTCTGCGAGTTTCTTGCAAATTCGTGATTCTGTGTTTTTCAGATGGAGTGCAATGATCAGAAATCCGGTCCTGGGTTCAAGTGGTGCAACGCTTGCAACCAGAAGATGCCGTGCACAAACCCTCATGCCTCAAGTTTCTACTGTCTGGTGTCTAAGCATGACCTGAAAGCTTGCAGCCTGTACCAGTCCCTGCAACCCTCATCCCTCGAGGACTGTTATGGCCGCCTTTTGTTAGGCTGCCCAGATGACAAGGATCTGCCGGTCCTGTCCAAGGATGCCAGCAGGGCCATTTCTGCGACAGCGGGCTCGGTGTCGCAGCTTGCTGCACTCGAAGATGTAGCAGCCCAGGATATGGCGGGCTCCTCGTGGCTCCTGCATTGCTTCTGGTGGGTGCCAGCATCAGGGCTTTGTTTATGGATGCTTTTCAGGACTTGTGCCATTCCCTTCCTACCCTCTGGGAGGGCACTTCCCAAGGGGATAACCCTTCAAAATCTCTGATGTCTTAAGAGGATCCATTGCAGGCCGTGGGACAGGGAGTGGGCTTGCTCCTCCCACTCCTGTGATTCTGTTTCTGGCTCAACAGATGTTGAGCTGTTGGCTTCAGCCGAACCTTCAGGGGTCCCTGCTCAGGCTGCTAGCTCCACGGTGTCCTTGTCGGGCTTTCCGGCCAAGATGTGGGCCGCCCAGCCTGACGAGATCTTTCTCAACCGGTCATTCAGATGTTGAAGGAGGTCGAGTATGGCTCATTCTCCGAACTCTGGTCCTTTCGACCCTCTGTCAAGAAGGGCCAGACAAACTAGCTGATCCGGCTAGCTCCCTCGGGGGTTCTGCGGTGGGAACTGGTCTATCTCATCTACATGGACCATTCCTCCGTCTTTCCTCACCAGTGACATGTTCGTCATCGGTAGAGGTCCAGGTTGAGGACCAGATCTTATTAAAACTCTTAGGCTGCCGCCAACAAGATATCTTGTCCTAAAACCTATCGTTCTAAATCTTCAGCCTAAGGGTTAAGCGTTGAGGTCTCAGGACTCTCACTGTTCCCACTCTTGGCCTGTGGCTAGGAAGCGCCATCAACACTCGTGCATCTTCTCGTCTCCAGATGATGAGAGGCTCCATCTGAAGTTACACGGCAGTGCTAGGAGTAGTTCTGTGGCAACAATGGATCCTTGACCATGGCTGACCCACATGTCAGTCACCAGTGCTCCCTTAGTCTCTGCTGACACGGCCTGTCCCTGTCCTGCCCTGACCAACTGAGCTGCCAGCGGCTTCCCCACCAATCTTGATGGAGTCCCCACTGCTCTTGTACAGTACTCCCACAAGGCGTTTTGACCTGCCTGTGGTCTCTCTGTTGCTGTCCTGTAAGATCACCCACTCGGATGAGTCCCTGGTGGTCCATGGGGAGCTTGGGTTGAAGGCGGTGTCCCAAGGGGTCCTCCGTGGATTTTGCTCAGACCCTGGGCTTTGACCGAGAGTCAACCGAGGAGCTTACCACTGAGCATGGGATGGTCTCCTTTGGGGCCTTGCTTTGTCTTATCTCGGAGTCCATGGGAATTCCCCTGGAGCTGGTCCAAAAGAGGGCCAAATACCCCTTCACGGAGATCCTCAATGAGGATGACTCCCCTGTGGTTGTCTTCCCTGTAGTGGAAGCCATTCTGAGTCCTGCCTTAGAGCTTTGGCAGCAACAAGCTTCTTGCCTGATGCCCTCTACCTGTATGGTCACCGAGTACGCAATACCCATTGGGTCCCTTCCCGGATTCTCTGACCACTTCTCGGCCGAGGGGCTGGTGGCAGACTTTGTCGTCTGCCAGACTGGCAACATCGGAGATGTTGACAGCCTCCCATCAAGGAGTCCAAGAAGCTGGACCATGCAGCTAAAAAAGTTTATGCTGCTTCCTCCCTCAGTCTCCAGCAGGCGAGCTCAGCTGTCATGATGGCTAACTTCAGCCATACCTTCATGGATATTCTGGACCGTGTCCTTCTGTGTCTTCCGTGGACTTACAGTTGTCAATCAAGATGGTTCAGGACCAGGGACGTTCTTTTACCAAGCACCAGCTTCAGATGGCCTTGGACATTGGCGACTCCTGTGCCTGGTCAGTGGCCACGGCAGTCAGCATGCAGCATAGGGCTTGGTTGAAGATTTCCACCTTTCACGGCAGATTCCAAACATAAGCTGGTGGACATTTCCTTCTTGTGTAACAACCTGTTTCACTGGGGGCTGATGGTCACCTCACTAGGATTAAAAAGTCGTGTGCCACTCTGGACTCCATCTATCCTCTCAGAAGGACCTTAAGGGCCCTAAGCTGAAAAAAAAAGTCCTTTCATTTTCGTCCCTTTCTGCCCCAGCAGTTCAAACCACTGCAGCCCGTGTTGGGGCAGTCCCAGGTCTGGCGGCCTAAGCACAAGCCAGCTGACTCCGGCTCCAAGAAGCCTGGAGGCCAGGGCAGCAGTCACCATGCCTGCCCAGTGATGGGTCGGGGTGGTGTCTCCCTCCCAGCCATCCTGCCCCAGTTTCCCATGGGGGGTCAGCATCACCATTTCTGGCATGCCTGGTCCTTCATTACTATGGACAAGTGGGTGCTAGACGTGGTGGGCCTGGATCTGACTCTTGACTTCAAGGCTCTCCTGCCCCACCAAGCCCATGCCCCACAGGAGTCCGTGGTGTCCCCGGACATGCTGTCTGCCCTCGGGGAGGACATCGCTCAGCTCCTAGAGACAGGAGCTGTGGCCATAGCCCAGATGCCACAGCCAACCAGGGCTTTGTGACCGGGTATTTCCTGGTCCACAAACAGATGGGGCTGGTGCCCCATTCTGGATCTTCATGATCTCAATCATTTCCTAAGGAGGCACAAGTTCCGGATGGTCACTCTGAACTAATTCATTCCATCCTTGGGGCAGGACATATGATTCTGCTCCCTTGGTGTCCAGGATGCCTTCTTCCACATCCCAGTCCATTCCTCTGGTGGTACCTTCGGTTCTGCACAGACAGGGTGCTCTCTGAGTTCTGAGTCATGCGATTAGGACTGTCCTCGGCCCTGGGGTCTTCACCAAGTGCATTGGAATGGTGGCAGCATTCCTGCAGTGCCAAGAGGTTCTAGTGTGTCCATACCTGGATGACTGTCTGATTGCTATTTCATCCCAGGAGGAACTGGAGCGGTCCAGGGATCTGGCCCTTTAGACTTGATCGGCCTTGAGTCTTCTTGTCAACCCAGCCAAGTCGGAACTCCGCCCTTCGCAGGTCATCCACTTTATTGGGGCAGAGCTTGACTCCCTTCAGGCCAAGGCCTGACTCCCAGCAGACCTTACCTCCTTTGCCTGATCATTTCAGGTTGGGCTCTTGTACCCTGCCAGGACTTCCTGCAGCTGCTTGGGGTACATGGCATCCTGCGCCAGTGTAGTCCAGTGGGCCCGCTGGTGAATCGTCCCTGAAATGGGAGCTGGCCCACCAGTGGTCTTGGCTCCTAGAGCACCTGGACCAGCCGGTCATGGTGGACGCAGCTGATGTGGGATGCCATCCAGTGGTGTCTCATTCCGAACACCTGCAGGAAGTAGCACCATTTGTCTGGCTGCAACCAGTGGTCACTCTGTTGACAGATGCATCTCTGGTGGGATGGGGATCACGCTTGGGGGAGCACAGAGCCCACGTCAGGGGGAGGTTGGATGGGTCATATGGATGTGCACCATATACCACTCCTAGAACTATGGTTACATGTGAGTAACCGTCATTTCTAGGGACATGGATGTAGTGCACTTATCCACACTTTGGCAGACTCCTAGCAGTACTACGTGAGGATGGGGCAAGGCACACACCCCTATTTAAGAAACGGAGCAGAGAACTGAGGTCCCAAAACCAGCAGCTCGCATGACTGTAGGCCAGTGTGGTACAGTAATGGGAGATGAAGGTGTGTGCTAACTTCCAGGTAGCAGCCCTGCAGATCTCCTAGATGGGGATGTCCATGGAAGCAGCCAGCGAGGCAGTGGTATGTCTGGTGTAATGAGCTCTTAGAAGGCTCCCTGCCAGCCAACCTATAGCAGAGGTTGATGCAGGAGACAGTCCACCTGCCAGTTGCCCTTAGCTGCCAGTCTGCCAGGTGCGGCTTCAGCATAGATGACAAAGAGCTGGCGAACCTCTCCCCAAACTCCAGCTGTGCATACACGCCCGATGTATTCCATGTCTTCCCCACCTCTGTTGGCTCGGGCTGCCTTTCCTCTGTCTTCCACCAGGAATCAAGCACCGAGACTCCCCCAGGAGGAGAGAGGTCCCATGGCCCTCAGTCCTCCTCACCCGGCCAGCCCACCGACACTTCCGGCTTGCTTCTGAACCCAGGTCATTGGCATCACAAGTGGAGCCTAGAACAGTTTGTTTCTATCTTGATTGCATCAAGGACTGCAGAAAGTCCTCAGCTTTTTGTTTTATTTGCCCCTGGGAAACAGTATGCACCTGTATCTGAACAGTAATATAGAACCATAGAAGTTGACGGCAGACAAGGACCACAATGCCCATTTCTTTTTCTGCTTTATGAAGGTGCCATCAGCCTTTGCTCTGTCAGTGGCCTATCTAGTCATACTCATCTGTATTGCTCCCTTATGCCTGTCCCATGCCTGTTTGGAGCCCTGCACTGTGTTCATATCCACCACTTCCTGAGGTAGGCCGTTTCGTGCATCCACTACCCTTTCTATGAAAAAGAACTTCCTCACATTACTCCTTAATCGGCCTCCCTCTAATCTTCTGCTGTGTCCTCTTGTCCTGCTATTTTTCTTATATTGAAACATGTTAGACTCTTTCACCTTGTTAATGCCCTTAAGGTGTTTGAATGTATCGATCATATCACCTCTCTCCCTCCTTTGCTCTAGGGTATACATATATAGCTCCGTTAATCTGTCCTCATATGTTTTGTGATGCAGTCCCTGCACCATTTTGGTTGCCCTTCTCTGGACTGCCTCAATTTGGTTAATGTCCTTGTGAAGGTGTGGCCTGCAGTACTCCAGATGGGGCCTAACCTTGTCTTGTAAAGAGGCATTATTCGTCCCTCTTCAGACTCGATACCCTACTAATACACCCCAACATCCCTCTATGCCTTACCTACTGCTTTATGGTCTGCTTGGATGATTTCAGGTCATCGGTGATGATGATGCCCAAGTCTCTTTCTTTCCTTGTGACTGCCAGCAACTCCCTTTCCAGCCTGTAGGTGGCTTCAGGGTTTCTTTTCCCTATGTGCATGATCTTACACTTCTTTGCATTACACCCCAGTGGCCACTCTTTCAACCATTTTGCTAGTTTATCCAGATCTCTTCTCATTCTGCCCACCCCATCTGCATCATCTACTCTGTTGCAGATCTTGGTGTCATCTGCAAACAAACAAACCTTACCCTCCAGTCCATCTGCAGTGTCACTGATGAAGATATTGAAGAGGACTGGCCCCAGGACTGATCCCTGAGCAACCACACTTGTGACTTGCATTTCTTCTGACTGTATGCTGTTTACCATCACTCTCTGTTTTCTGCCCGTCAACCAGTTTGACACCCAGTTGACCAACTTCTGACCCACCCCGAGCCTACCCAGCTTATTAATCAATCTTCCATGTGGAACAGTGTTGAAAGCTTTGCTGAAGTCAAGGTAGGTGACATCAGCTGCTCCCCCTTGGTCCACCACTTTGGTTACCCAGTAAAAGAAATCTATGAGATTAGTTTAACAGGACTTTCCTTTTGTAAACCCATGCTGTCTTGGATCCTGTGCTCCTATGGATTCCAGGTGTTGCTCTGTCCTTTCCTTAGCAAAGTGCCTCCATAATCTTGCCCACTACAAGGTAAGACTGACTGATCTGTAGTTCCCTGCCTCCTCCTGCTAACACTCTTCTGGAGCAGAATCACATGAGCCCTTCTCCAGTCTTCTGGGACCTCTTCTGTACTCAGAGACTCACTAAACAGTTCTGATAATGGCTCTGCTAGTTCTGCCCCAGCTCCTTAAGTACCCTGGGACGTATGCCATCAGGTCCCATTGCCTTGTCCACCCTGAGCTTATCGAGCTCTTGTAGGACCCTTTCTTTTGTGAAGGGACTAGTGCACTCCTCCCTCCCCCATGTCCATGGTGCTGATCTATGGGCCCTGACTTCTCTTTAGTAAATACTGAGCAGCAGTATCTATTTAGGATAGATGCTTTTATATGGTCCTCCTCCTCACGTGCCCCCTTATCTCATTTGATCTTAGCAATACCACCTCTGGACTTTCTTCTTTCACTAATGTATCTATAGAAAGTCTTTTCACCTTATTTTACTGTTTGTGCTAGTATTTCCTCGGTTTGGGCCTTTGCCCACCTTACTTGCTTCCCTTAGGGAAGTTTGGTATGCCTCCCTATCTTCATCCCATTGCCTTCCCTTATATTTCCTGAAGGCCAGCCTTTTGGATCTGACCTTTTCTGCTACTGTTTTTGAGAACCAAAGTGGTTTTCTTCTTCTTTTGCACTTCCTTTTCTCTCTAACACAATGGGATGTTGATTCAAGTATTGCATCCTTAATGCTTGCCCACTTTGTCTGTACCCCCTCACCTGTATTTCTTTTTGCCAGGACTAGCTTAACTCTGTTGGTCATCTTCCCAAAGTCAGCTCCTCTGAAGTCCCGTATTTTTGCCTGGGATTGGGATGATTTAGTTCTAGTGGCCAAAGTAATCCATACCATGTGATGGTCACTGGCCCCCAGGTGACCTTCTACCTGGAGATCTGTGATCCTTTCCCTGTTAGTCAGTACTAGATCTAGGATAGCCCTGTCTCTTGTGGGTTTTTGTACCAGTTGTTTGAGGCCTTCCCCCTGCAGGGAATCCACCATGTGTCTAGTTTGGGCAGATGCTCCTGCTGGTATTGACCAGTCTGTATCTGGCATGTTGAAGTCTCCCATTATCAGAACCTCCCTTTTAGCTGTCATGTTTTGTATTTCTTCTAACAGTAATGTGTCTATGTCCTCCCCGTGTTCTGGGGGCCTGTAGACAACCCCAGTTAATATGGCTGTCCCATTTCCTGTTTCCAGGGTGACCTACAGTTCTTTGTGACTCCTTATGTGTATTCTGAATTTCTGTAGCTTTGATATTTTCATTGACATACAGGGCCACTCCACCCTCCCCTTTTTTTTGCACTTCAGTCTCTTCTGAACAGTACATAGCCAGGTACTGAAGTCTCCCAAGTGTGGTTACTGGTAAACCACATCTCACTAATTGCTACTGTGTCCAGTATAGCCTCTGTCATTATTGCCTGCAGGACTGGGATCTTGTTTCCCAGACTGCAAGCATTTGTGTACATGATTTTCCATTGGCCAGATCTCTGTGTGTTAGTTGTTTGGCGAGGTCTGGCGTTTCCCCTATGCGTTGTATGGGGAGCTGGACCTTTTTCCTTACATGGTGATGCAAATGAACTACAAACATGCTGAACTCCTGTTTGACCACTAGCTGAGGGGGGTGGGGTGTTCTTCCCATTCGACATATGGGGTGCTGCACCCCTTCCTGTTTGCTAGTTTAAATATTCTGCAAAGACGTCAAACGTCTGCCCCAATACACTGACTCCCTCCTTAGTGAGATGCAGTCCATCACATTAAAAGAACTTTCGCTCCCAAAATGGTTGCCAGTTCCCTACAAATGTGTGTCCTTTTTCCTGGCACCAGCACTTGAGCCACATGTTTAGCTCCCCTATCTCCCCTTCTCTGACCTTCCGTCCATCTGCCCCAACCCCCCCGACTGGCAGGATCTGAGAAGGAGATGCCAGACAAAATGGATGATAGTTTGTCACCATACCTGGTCAAGTGTTCCTTGGTCTCCACAACTGACCAGCTGGCGAGATCATTAGTCCCTATGTGTACCAGGACGTCAATGTTTTCTCCTGTTTCCTGAACCATTTTAGCAATGCGGTCAGTGTCTCTCCACGCTGATGTACCTGGGAGACATCTGACCATTACCCTGGCTGGAGATAGGTATCAACTCCCCAGATCCTGGAGTCTCCTATGATCAGAGGTTTTTTGGATTTCCTTTTTGCTTTTTTTTGTTTTGGTTCCTGTTTTGGGCGAGTTTTGTTGTGCTAGCTCCTGTGCTGCAGTGTCCTGCTTTGCGGTGTCCTCTGCCCCTTTATTTGATTTCAGAGATAGAAGCAGATATCTGTTTGTAGTTTTTATATGCTTTGTGGAGGTAATATGTTGGAGAGCACCGAGTGACGGGGGACCCGATTTGCCCCTCCTAACCACCTCCCAACCTCCCAGACCAACTACCTTCTGCGGCTGAGGTGCTTCTGTTGGATGTTGGGGAAATGGCGGGCAGTTCTCGGGTGGTTCTTATATTTCCTCTTGAATATGCAGTTTGAGGTGTGCAATCTCTGCTTATGCTGCCTGGAGCAGAGCCCTTAAATCTCCAATGGCCCAGCATGTAGGACAGTGCCCTAAATCCTGTAAAACTGCCCTTCTGAAAAGTGTTCCTCAGTACCTTCAGTTAATGATATCCATTCCAGATAAGTTGCTGGGTTTATAACCTGGTCAGAGTAATCAGAAGGAAGAAAATGAAAGCAAAAGTTTGATTTTGTGTTTTATTTGTTTGTTTTTGTTTAACTTGTTATAACAAGTTAAATTATTAGTGCCCCTGTAAATGAGGTCACTGTGTAGATACCCTTCTGATCCGCCCCTTCCTGCTGTGCCACAGGAAATGTCACGACTGTGCTACCCTATAAAAGGATTGTAGTGTGGGGTGGTTGGGCCCTTCCCCTGCCGAAAAAGAACAACCATGGAAAAAAGAAACAAGGAGGTAAGAGCAGAAACTATCAGCCAGCAACAAATGCAGTAGCCCTGAAAGCTTATCTTAATGATAGATAAAACTGTAAACCTGTAAAGCACCACCTGTAATAATTTCACAGATGATATACCCTGTAAGAAACACTTTGCTACAGAGAAAAATAAAGCAGTAACAGAAGATATACCTTGCAAAAGACAATTTGAATCAGAAGATTACAGCAGTAATCTGTTAGCACACACCTGTAGGCACACCCTGTAATAATGCAGCAGAAGGTATACCCAGCAACTACAATTTGAATTAGAGAAAAATAGAGCAATAAAATGTTAGCAACAAACAGTAACAATCCCTGTGAGTACAAAATAAAAATAACACACAGTAAATCTGCCTAGCCAAAAGAAGCCTTAATCCTTTCTCTTGCTCTGGTAAGGTTCTTTGCTCTGTCCTTTCAAGCAACCTAGAAGAAAAGAGCTCAGGTGAAGCTAGGTGCCTTGGCCAGCAAACCTGTCCAAATGGCTGGCTAACTGTATGGTGTTCTGTTACAGGAAGTACCGTAAGGCACTTCTGTTGCTGTGCGTGGCCACTGCACATGTGGTATGGCCACTTCTGCTGCTTGCTTTGAGAATGTTTCTGCAAGTGACATACTCTAAGACTTGAAATTTTCATTGTTAAATTATTTTCGCTGAAGCATTTATTTGCGTGAAAATAAATTTGCACTAATTAGGGTCATTAGCACTTTTTCCAAATAGTGAATGTGAAGCCAATGAATTAGCATTACATTAAATCTACGCAGATATGGTTGCAATTGTGTTTGTGTTAAAATTACTTTGCATGTAAATATCTAGTTTTACAGTACTGCTGCTGCTGCCGCCATATGAAGTATTGAGCTTACTTTCACTAAACATTACAGTGTAGACATTGTCTCTCCTAGACATGCTGGATTGGTCTTTTGGTGTTGCAAGGCCTTCTGACATGATAACATATCAGACTTTGCCGTTCTCCCTGGGTACCTTATGTAGTACTTGGGAATCGTTCAAAAGGTATGGCCCGGTGGAGGAAAATGTCCTCGGTGCTCTAGCTTCTTCAGCTACCTACTTTAAAAGTTATCAGTTTGAACTCGAAAAGTCTTTTTTGAAACACAAGCATTTTTGTGTATCCTGCAGTTTAACAAATTGCATTGCTGTTGGACACGCTGTAAAGCAGAAGCCCAGTAGGCTAGTGTATTGTAAGCTGGCTAGGTGACTGGGTTGGGGGGGGCGAATAATGCCCATTTACATTTTTGCTTTGCTGGTTGATCAGAAACCCTTCTGCAGGACAGAGTATAAGAGACAGGAGATAAATTCCTAATTATCTTAAAAACTGTAGATACATAAAATATTCGCTGGACAAGGTGAGGGGGAGAAATAGCCCCCATTTTCATGCAGCTAACCTGTACCACTATAAAGACAGAGTCAAAAACAATATAACCTAAACTGTATGTTTTCAAAATTTATTGTTCTGTATTAAGTCTTATTGTGAATGACAGAATACTGTACTATGATCTATGGAATCAAGCATGAACTTTTTTTTATTGATATTTCCAACATGTACACAAACAAGTCAACAGATCAATGGAGATACTAACATACTAAAATGCCAGCAGAATAGGCCTAACGGTCTTTTGCGTCTGCTCGTTTGGTCAGCCCCCACCCTGGGAGCTGACCTTGCTGCCCCCCTTGCCTTCTCTGGCTTCTCCCTTACCAGTTCCGGATATTCTCGCTGCATTGGTTTGCTTCTAGAACCCTTCCCTGTACCTGTCCCACCCCTCTTGAACCCTCCACCAGCCCCTAGGCAGCGCATTCCATGGCTCCACCACCCCTCTCAGAGAGCGCCTCCTCCTCTCTCCTGAATCTCCCCCCTCCAGTTTCCACCCATGCCTCTAGTGGCCCCCTCCTCCTTCCTTCGAAGCACCCTGACTGCTTCTCCCCTATTTACTCCCTTCATGTACCTGAAGACCTCTATCATATCCCCCCGGTCCCTTCTCTCTTCCAGTGTGTACATAGTTAGCTCTTCGAGCCTCTTCTCATAGGTCTTATCCCCCAAGCCCCAAATAATTTTAGTTGCCCTCCTCTGGACCCTCTCCAGGAGTTTAATGTCCCTCTTTAAGTGTGGCCTCCAAAACTGCACGCAGTACTTGAGGTGTGGCCTCACCAGGCAGTTATACAGAGGGAGTATCACTTCTTTTATGCATAATAGAAAGGTTTGAGACAGCTACATAACATACAATGCAGATTAAGTAAGGAGGCTATTAAACAGCGATATATGCCAGTACATCATGTTCTGACTAGTGCTGTATATCAGCCACTACAAAGCATTTACCCTCCATGTTCTCTTTAGCTAAGAGTACACTTACAAATCTTGTAGCCAGCTGTAAATTAATAAGTAATCCTGTCTATCTGCACATCAGGGTTACAGTCTGTGGCTAATCTAGAACTGCTGTTGCCATTTGGGTTTTGCATCCCTCTATTCAGCAATATCTCAGCATACTGCAGAGGGGAGGGTGTCTAAGCAGGTAACCAGCACCTTATTATTTCGAGGACCCTTGTGTGGAGTAAAGTATGGTTGGGGAGGGAGGTTTGAGAAAGGGGGTAGAGGGAGAGGGATGGGGCCCCCTGTTGTTTTACTTTTCCCCCTAGGCTAATCAAGCATTGAGAACTAGTGAGTGGGTGTGGTCAATTTTAACTGAGGGTGAGGCTTATTAGGCCTACTGTGTCACTTCATGGGGTAAACAAATCGTCTTTTAACATATAATTGCCATCGGGCCCACTTAGAAGTAAAGTGGTCTCCCCTTTCATTCAGATCATAACTTCTGCCAGAGAACAAGCAGAGCACCAGGAGGAAAGACCTGCTGGTATAACTAAACTTCTCTACTTGGCCTAAGAACTAGAACTCTTGTACTGGGACCTTCAGTTTAGGGTAACAAAAAAAAAAAAGTTAGTCTGTCAGAGTTAGTTGAAGTGAATTGTTATCTGTGTAGTTATCTAGCTGCTTGTCACAGGTGGCTGAAGGGAATTATCTGTGAAATTAACTAAGTGTAGAAAGATTTGCAAAATGGGGGAGTGGCTTAGCTAGAAGGAGCCAGGTTAAAAACAGTTTTAAGCACTGACCTAGATAGCTTCTGCCAGAGAACAAGCATAGCACTAGGAGGAAGGACCTGCTGGTACAACTAAACTTCTCTCCTTGGACTATATTGCCTTCCTTCCCTCCACTCAAAGGCAGTTCTGCTTTTATAGGCACAGGATTTAACTGACAACAGGAACTTCCTGTTTGGAGTGAGTGATCACAGAGCCACCAAAGACTCACCATCCTAAAAGGGCAAGAGTAGCTCTCCATCCCCCCAGCTGCTGGAGGTCTGACTCTGAGCAAGTAAGGAGACTGCTGAGAGATATAGGAACTTCTAGTTTCAGAACAGGAAGATCAGGAACTAAAAGGGCACAGAGGGTTAAGTAGGGACAGAAAAGAAAAAGAAAAAAACAAACAGAGGAAAGGGTAAGTATTCTAAACAACAGTTAGAGGGCCAGAAATAAGACATGATGGGAGTGGTGCAGTGCAGTGGCTGTGGCGCAGCAGTCTTCCGGGAGATGTTCTGAAAGATGCGGTGTTGTCCCATCTGCAGGCACCTCTCTGGGCTGAGAGAGGAGGTTGCTTATCTCCAGGCTGAGCTGGCCAGGATTTGTGGGACCTCCTGTCCCACCCAGGGACCACCAGGGTCACTGCCATTGCCTCAGAGATTGCCAAGAAAGAGAAGCGGTCGGACCACAGTGGGCTCAGGGAGGGTGAGGGTGGTGGAACAGAGGCACATTCCTCCAGTTGTACCTCTCCACAATTTCTATGCTATTCTGGAAAAGTGGGGTTCCTTTATGGAGGCACTCACAGTGGAGACCAAGAACGATGCTGGGAACCACCACAAAGGAGACTCACAGGAGGGTGGCATGGGACCCCACAGGGGAAGGAAACAGCTCCTAGTGGGGGACTCCATTGTTAGGAAGATAGAACTGGGGGAGGAAGGGGAGAGGGAGGTAAGGTGCCTGCCATGGCTTGGAGGGACAGGGAGCGAATCCTTAGGATCACGGGAGCAACTGCACAGGGGAGGGAGCTGGATGTCGTCCACCTAGGAACAAATGACCTGGCTAAGAAAGGGATCAGAGCAGTGCAAGAAGCATTTGTGGAGATGGGGAGGGGCCTTAGACAAATAGCATGCACGGTAACCTTCTCGGAGGTGCTGCCTGTCTGTGGCACAGGTGAGGCTAGGGTGCTGCACACCATGGGATTCAATCGGTGGTTGAAAAACTGGTGCAGAGCTCAGGGATTTGGCTTCATTGGGGACTGGGGGTCCACCTGGAGGGATGCAGGCCAATACTGCCATAATGGTCTGCATCTGTCCAGGAGGGGAACCAGGATCTTAGGTGATAGGTTTAAATGCTTCATTGGCAAGTATTTAAACTAGCCAAGGAGGGAGGCACTGGACAGGAGCAGGGAAATCCTAGCCCCTCCCCCCCAAATAAATCTGGGTACTAAGCAAGGTAGACACCAACATAGAGATGTCAATAGGGAGAAGCGCAGGAGTAAATGGAGAAAGTGACAAACGTAGTAAGGACAGGGATGGGGCAAAAAGGGGTAAGGCCATCAAGAAATGGAGGGTAATGAGTACCAACGCCCGTAATCTGGGCAACAAGCTCCCTGAACTGGTGGCCTTGATGGAAGAGGGATGCCTGGATATCGTAGCAGTCACAGAAACATGGTACACAGAGAACCATGACTGGAATGTTAACATACCAGGGTACACAACCTACAGGAGAGACAGGGAGGGGAGAAGAGGGGGCGGAGTAGCACTCTATGTAAGGGAAGGGATAAAAGCAACTGAACAAAAGAGTAAACAGGGAGGAGAGGAGACACTGTGGGTCACCTTACAGACTGGAAATGGCACCACAATCCACACAGGGGTTGTATACGTTCCCAATGTCAGGGGGAGGGAATGGACAAGGATATGACAGAAGGCATACTTAGGATGGCAGAGAAAGGGGAGATACTGTTGATGGGGGACCTTAATATGCCGGATGTCAACTGGAGCACCTTTGCTGCAGCCACATCCAAAAGCAGGGCCATTCTCGATGCCCTTCAGGTGGCATGCCTCAGACAGCTAGTTTTGGAACCTACTTGTGAGGGAGCAATCTTAGACCTCGTACTCTCAAATGGGGACAGTGAGAGGATCTCAGATCTAGAAGTTGTTTGTTTGTTTGTTTGTTCGCTTAACGGGTAAGCACACTGGAAACAAGTTCCTTTTACAGGTGCGACCCACATATATTGCATACAGACAATACATAATCAAACATACATATACAATGCAGCAAATTGCAGACAAAAATGTCTTTGTTACATATAAAATTCATTAAAAAATTCATAAAAACAGTTACAATTAAATTGAGATTAGAAATACATCCTTAATGCATCAGTAAACTTTTTGACAGAACACAACCACCTAATATCTTGAGAATTTCATTCCAAATGAATGGAACAATATAAGCAAAGGATCTTTGTCACTTTTAGATTTCATAAAAGGAATCTTGAAACCTACTGTCTGACCTATGTCTAGAATAATGACCATCAATATATGGTCTCAAAAACTTTGAAATACTTATGTGGAATTCCAGAGTCCATGACTTTATATATGAACTTGGCCACACAATTATTGGAAATTTAATGAAACAGTAACCAGCCCATTTCTTTTCAAAATCACACAATGATGAGATGAATTAGAACAATTTAAAGCAAACTTAGCTATCAAGTGAAGTAAAGTGGTTTCTTTACAGAAATCACTGTCATGAAGCAGTGTCAGTAATCATAGCTGCATAGTTCACAATAGGAAGTAAGCAACAATTTGAAATAACCAGCCTAGACTCAGGAATAAGAAATGAGCAGTTCTGTACAAAGAACCTAGTCTACAATGTATTCTTGAGGAAACCCTCAAAAATGAGATTCATAACTTAGATGAGAATCTAGTAATACCCCAAGATATTGAAATGTATCAACATAGTCAAACAGTAATCCATCAAGAGATTTAACTTCCAAAGTACCAACCTCAGATCTCAGTCTAGGTGGGGTACCAAAAACCATCACCTTTGTCTTAGATTTGTTTAAGAGTAATTTACAGGCCATAAGTGAAGACTGAAAATTGCACATTTCCTCTGTTAAGGAAACACCTAGATCTCCAAATGACAAACCCTGCGTATAAATTACTGCATCGTCAGCGTAAAGTGTTAGAGAAGCATTATTAATTACATTTACTAGTTGATCAAAAAACAAAGAAAACAAAAGTGGCCCCAAAATAGAACCTTGTGGAACCCCACACTTAACCATTACAGAGTCTGATACAGCACCCCTATATTTAACCCTTTGAAACCTATTTGTTAAATAATCCCTCGTCCAGTCAAGAAAGACTCACCAACTCCCAATGACTCAAGTCTGAAATCAACAATTGGTGATCAACTAGATTCGAATGCCTTGGTCAAGTCCACCGAACCACGGCACCCGTCAGACACCCTTACCCATGCCATTAAGTACCGTTCGTGAACTCGACCAAGGCAGTCTCAGTACTCCTTCCCTTTCTAAAACCATGTTGGTTCTGAGACAATAATCCAAAGCGATCCACTACCCAATCAACTGATTATAAACTATTCTTTCCTGAACTTTAGATAAAGCAGACAAGATAGAAATAGGTCTGTAGTTACAAAACTCATGTTGTGAACCAGATTTAAATATAGGAGTGACCAAAGTATGTTTCCATATATTAGGTATAGTACCTGTAACAAAAGACAAGTTGAAAATAATACTAACTGGAAGTGCTATAACCGAGGCAGCATCCGCCAATAAACTAGGACATAAGCCATCAGAACCAGCTGAGCTGTCCTCTTAATACAACGCAACAACTTCTCTACCTCCTTCGGAGTAGTAGTCCTTATACAGTTTAGGATTAACTGTAAAATCTTCAGTCAATCCCAAGTAGTTCACCTTGGACTGGTCACTAAAGGAATCAGGCAATGCAGTAAATTTCAAATTAAACTCGTTAGCTATCTTCAGTGGACAAGACAACAAGTCACCATTCAACCTCATTGAACCTGGTTGAAAACATTAGGCCTTATGAAATTATTAATTGTTTTCCAAAAAGTAGTAGTGTTAGATAACCCTTCACATTGTTTATGACGAATATAGTCTGTTTTAGCCTCTTATCTTAGCTTCCCATTGGTTCCTTAAAGTCCTATCACGCATGATAATAGAAGCAGAATGGTTCATTTTATCATTTTCCAGGCCTTGTCTCGTTGTCTCATAAGTTTAATCAAAGGAAGGTGTTAACCACCCATAAGTTTTCCTCGGACCCTTCTTTTAACAGGGAGCTAACTGGTCCAAAAGCGTGTGTAAACTCAGTAATGAAAAAATGCAATGCAGAATCCACATCAGAATAGAATATAAAAGGACCAATCTATTTTACCCAACTCTGTACAAAAAGAATGTACATCAAATTTAAAAAAGATCTGAAATCCTTATAATTGGCTTAGACTTCTTCAGTCCCCATGCTTCCAAATACAGAAGACTGGATGATGATCCATAACGAATCAGAGGTCAAACCACATTTTATCATATTAATAGGTCTATTTGTTAATATCAGTCCAGCAAATGTGATTTCCTGATCTATTATTGTGTCGAGTGGGCAAAGTAATAATTTGTTGTAAACCAGACTGAGACAAGACCAGTGTTTAACTTTGTTATATCTGAACCCATCCAATTTAAATTAAAATCCCCAGTAGTATTAACTCTGTAGAAACCCCAGTATTCAAAGCATTTACAAGTTCTTGTAAGCCTGATTTGCTACCATTAGGTGGAAGATATACACAACAAATAGTTAATTTTTTGACAAATCCCAACAATAACTGAATAGTAATATGTTCACAATATTCCAAATTACTGTTAAATATAGTGGTCTCATTTACCATTAAATATTCCTTAACATAAAACAAAACCCCACCCCTCTACCAGTGACACGATCCTTCTAAAAGTTTATAAGCAGGTATACAAAGTTCAGTATCAAGAACAGGTAAGGTTAACCAGGTTTCAGTCAGTGCCAGAACATCCGGATTATATAAACTAATCCATGACTCCACCTCATGAAATTTAGATGTTAAGCTTAATACATTAAAATGCATAATTCTGAGGCCATATAGATGCTGCAAAAAAATCACTATCTGCCATATCGTTTGCTAAAGGACCAGGGTTGCTTTCAACATTGCCAGATCGAATTAGCAAAAGAAAGCAATGTAACCAGGTTCTTATGCAAACAGGCAGAACACATTTCGATGTCTTATATTTCCTAACACTGTAACCCAAGTTATAACACATGTATTTAACCTTTACACCAAATAAATGACTATAATTAGGAATAAACAGTTGAGTCTGGAGCTCCAGAATCTGATTATTTTCATACATGTACTAAAGTCATTATTAACACACACAGAACAAAATAACCCATCAGTACACAAAACACAAAGTGTATAGGCTACACAACAATATCCCTCTGTTAATCATAACTAATCTATAGGTACAAACCCAAAAGAAATGATTAACTCTAAGCAAGATATTACAAACTCTAGTAGCAGTCGTCCCAGGTCTGACTCCTCTCTTCACTTTGCCGTCCACTTAGCTGCTACCGCTTTAGCGCTACCCGATGTGTAAAAGGCAGCCTTTATATTGAAATCGCCCCCCCTCCACTTCCCAGAGCTGCCACCATCTGGAAAAATGTGGAGACCAGAACAGAATTCAATGAAAGCAGGTGATGGCAATAATGCTGCAAGCAGGTCAGGTACTGTGCTATTAGCTAGCAACCCAAATCAGTCACAGCTCCACAGAACTTTAGCATATACAATTCTCAACAACAGATGACTCATGTGCAGACTCAAACAGCAGTCTATGCAGCACACTTCAGGTCCTGTAGCAGCTTCAATGTGATTAAAGTTAAAATCAGTCTACAAGTTAAGGGAGGGGTAAAACAGGTCAAACACAGCAATTCAGGTTTCACTCACTAGGCTTGCAGGCTGTGAAATTGTAACACAGCAGTCATTGGTAACTCACAGATGGCAACACTGACAGATAGAGTGTTATCAGCAAAAGATAAGAGAAATAGCCAGTCACAGAACCTGCCACACTCCGGTCAGACTCCTCTCTTCATTTTGCCGTCCCACTTAGCTGCTGCCGCTTTGACGCTGCCGATGTGTAAAAGGCAGCCTTTATATTGAAATCGCCCCCCCTCCACTTCCCAGAGCTGCCACCATCTGGAAAAATGTGGAGACCAGAACAGAATTCAATGAAAGCAGGTGATGGCAATAATGCTGCAAGCAGGTCAGGTACTGTGCTATTAGCTAGCAACCCAAATCAGTCACAGCTCCACAGAACTTTAGCATATACAATTCTCAACAACAGATGACTCATGTGCAGACTCAAACAGCAGTCTATGCAGCACACTTCAGGTCCTGTAGCAGCTTCAATGTGATTAAAGTTAAAATCAGTCTACAAGTTAAGGGGGAGGGGGGTAAAACAGGTCAAACACAGCAATTCAGGTTTCACTCACAGGCTTGCAGGCTGTGAAATTGTAATTCACAGATCTAGAAGTGGGTAGCTATTTGGGAACAAGTGACCACCAAACAGTGTGGTTCACGATAAACTCAGGTACAGAGTCAAGCCATACAAAAGTGAGGGTTCTGGACTTCAGGAGGGCTGACTTTGGCAAGATGGGAGAGTGCCTTAGAAAAGCACTAGCAAACAGGCTAGAAGGAGCGGTGGAGCAACAATGGGGAAATATCAAAACTGCCATCACAGAGGCAACAAGCCTTTGTGTGAAGCAAATAAATAAATCAAAATGAAAGAAAAAGCCACTATGGTTCTCAAAAGAGGTGGTGGGTGAAGGTTAGGGAGAAAAAGATAGCATTTAGGAAGTGTAAAGAAACGCAGAAGGAGCAGGACAGAGAACTGTACCAGTTAAGGCAAAAGGAAGCAGGGAGGGTAGTCAGAATAGCAAAGGCACAAACTGAGGAAAAGATAGCCAATTCAGTTAAGAAGGGGGATGAAACCTTTTATAGGTATATCCAGGAGCATAGAAAGACAAAGGAAGGGATAGTGAGGCTGAATAGAATAGACGGTGGGTGGGCAGAGAGGGACAGCGAAAAAGCAGGGATAGTGAACGAATACTTCTGTTCAGTATTCACAAAAGAGGAGGTGGGGCAGGTGCCTAATCCAATTAACAGAAGCACTCTTGATAGGGGGGTCGATCCCAGTCCTTTCACAGAAGAAAGGGTTCTGAAAGAACTCCTAAAACTACAGGTGGCAAAGCAGTGGGGCCAGATGGAATTCACCCCAGAATTCTAAAAGAATTAAGCAGAGCGCTATCACCACGGACCACTGGGTGCTATAAGTGGTAGGCAGGGGTCTGCCTCTGGAATTCGAGCAGTTCCCTCCCTATCGATGGGGCCAGCAGGTTCATGGCCTCTCATCCATTGTCAAGCCGACATTGCTCTGCTCCTCCAGAAGGAGGTGATCAGTGAGGTGGCAGACCCTCCACTAGACTCAGGATTTGTGTCCAGGTACTTCCTGGTCCCAAAACATATAGGGGGCTGGCGCCCCATTCTTGACCTGCACGACCTGAACAAGTTCCTAAGGCAGCGCACCTTCAGGTTGGTCACTCTTGCTCAGATCATTACATCCTTGGAACTAGGTGTGTGGTTTTGTTCTCTGGACCTTCGGGACGCGTTCTTTCACATCCCAATCCGTCCGTCTCATCAGCGATTCTTCTGTTTCCGAGCAGAGGGATCTCTTTACGAGTTGCAGGCCATGCCCTTCGGCCTCTCTCCAGCTCCCAGGATCTTCACCAAATGCATGCAGTGGTGATAGCATTCCTGCGGCGCAGAGGGGTCCGGGTGTACCCTTACCTGGACGACTGGCTGATTGCAGCCCCCTCCAGGATGGAGGTGGAGCAGTCCCGGGATCTGGCCCTCCAGGTCTGCTCTCAGATTGGCTTCCTCATCAACGAGGCCAAGTCGGAACTCGTGCCATCGCTGGTGATTCAGTTCATCGGGGCAGAGCCTGGCTCCCGGTGGACAGGGCCAAGGTCCTTTCCTCCTTTGCCCAATCATTTCTGGTTGGGCAATTGCGCCCTGCCCGGGACTTCCTGCGCCTTCTGGTTCTCATGGCGGCCTGCAACAGCATGGTCCGTTGGGCCCGCTGGCATACACATCCCCTGCAATGGGGGCTGGCCCGCCAATGGTCACAGTGCTCCGGTCCTCTGGAGCAGCCAGTGACGGTGACCCAGGAGATGTGGGATGGCCTATAGTGGTGGCTCGTTCCAGCTCATCTGCAGGAGGGTATCCCGTTTGTCCGTCCCGAGCCGACGGTCACTCTGACGACCGACGCCTCTCTGATGAGTTGGGGTGCCCATCTGGGGGAGCTCAGGGCCCATGGCCTCTGGTCCCCTCAGGAGTCTCGATGCCACATCAACCTGCTGCAGCTCCGAGCAGTGTGTCTGGCCCTCACCACCTTTGCTCCGTTTGTAAGGGGTCAATTGGTTCAGGTCCAGATGGACAACACCATGACCATGTACTACCTCAACCGACAGGTCGGGACACACTCCTTGCCTCTGTGCAAGGAGGCTCTCTGCACTTAGTCTCTCGTGATCAGCCTGGAGGCGGATCTCCTAGCCATCCATGTGGCAGGAGCCTCCAACAGTCTGACCGATGCCCTCAGCCAGATAGGTGCTGCATCTCACGAGTGGTCTCTCTTGCCGGAGGTAGTACAAGATCTGTTCTCCCATTGGGGCTCCCCCCAGGTGGACCTGTTCGCCTCCAGGGAGAATGCGAAGCTGAGGCTGTTTCATGCCCGCCCCCCTCAGCAGGGCTCGCTGCAGGGGGATGCCTTCTCGAGGCCGTGGACCCCGGGCCTCTTCTACGCCTTCCCTCCATTTCCCCTTGATCCACAAGGTGCTTCTCAAGGTGAAGAGGGACAAGGCACAGGTGATTCTGGTAGCCCCAGACTGGTTCCGCCAGTTCTGGTACCCAGATCTCCTCAGCCTCGGCTCCAGGCTCCCGAGGCGGCTTCCAGCCCGCCCGGACCTGATCTCAGTCAACAAGGGAAAGGTTCTCCATCCGGACCTTCAATCCCTGCACCTGACGGGCTGCTTCCTGAGTGGCTAGAGTTCCAGGCCTTGGGTCTTTCCGAGGAGGTCCTGAACATCGTTGAAATGTCCCTTAAGGAGTCGACCAGAAAATGTTCTGCCGTCAAATGGAAGAGATTCTCCATTTAGTGTCAGGACAAGGGGGTTGGACCCTTCTTCCTGTTCCTTGGCTGGCATTCTGGACTACCTGTGGTCCCTTTCTCAACTAGGGCTTTGGTCGATGACCCTTAAGGTGCACCTGGCAGCCATCTCTGCTTACCGGGCGTGGGCTGGGAAGCAGTCAGTGGCGCAGGAGAAGGTGGTCCGGGCACTTTTTCAAAGGCCTTGATCTCATATCCCCTCCGGTGAGAGAACCTCCACCTCCGTGGGATCTACTGCTGGTATTGGCTAAGCTCATGGGCAAGCCATTTGAATCGATGCACAGGTGCGATATCTCCCACCTGTCGTGGAAGACCGCCTTCTTGGTGGCTGTTACGTCAGCCAGAAGGATGGGAGAGCTCCAGGCACTTTCCATCGAGTCTCCTTATCTGGTCTTCCACAAGGACAAGGTTGTCCTGCGTCCCCACCCGAAATTCCTTCCGAAGGTGATGTCAGAGTTTCACCTTAACCAGGTGTTGACTCTGCCGGTGTTCTACCCAGTCACCTCGGAGGCTGAATATAGGCTCCATACTCTGGACCCTAGAAGAGTGCTTGCTTATTATAAGGAGCGGACAGCTGAAGTTCGGGGAGAGGTTTGCCAGCTGTTTGTCACCTCGCTGACCGCACCTGACAGACCTGCAGCCAAGCGGACGATAAGCAGGCGGGTCACCTCCTGCATAGATCTGTGCTACAGGATGGCGGGCATGGAGCCTCCCAAAGGGATAAGAGCTCATTCTACCTGCCATACCGCTGCTTTGGTGGCTGCTTCCAGGGACGTCCCTATCCAGGAAATCTGAAGGGCTGCTACCTGGAAGTCAGCACACACATTTCCCATTAC
This sequence comes from Neoceratodus forsteri, assembly GCA_016271365.2. Classification (NCBI taxonomy): domain Eukaryota; kingdom Metazoa; phylum Chordata; order Ceratodontiformes; family Ceratodontidae; genus Neoceratodus; species Neoceratodus forsteri. The sequence goes on along the minus strand of CM057453.1, from coordinate 1,481,710,860 downwards.
CACATTGACCTTGAGTCATGCTGGGATGCTGGTTTTGGGACCTCGGTTCTCCAGTCCTTATTCCCCAAGTAAGTATCGGGGTGCGCACCTTACCTCCCTCCTCCCGGAGAACTGCTAGGTGTCTGCCAGACAGTGTGGATTGAACAACATATCCACATCCCTAGAAATACAGGTTACTCATCTGTAACAGGGTTCTAGGGAGTGATATATGTTGTTCATCCATTCGACCCTCGACCTCCGGCCGACCAAAGCCTGGCTTCCAGCGGACTAGATCTGGCGTCATGGGGTGGAGCCGAGGGTTTACCACCCGGGTGGTTGGGAGGAGCCAGCTTGAATACCTTCCGGCAAGATTTAGAGCAGCAACGAACCTGCCAGACAGTGTGGATGAGCAACATATACCACTCCTAGAACTTCTGTTACAGGTGAATAACCTGTATTTCCTTTACGCCTTCTCCACCTTTCCGCTTCTGCAGAGGGTCCTCCTCAAAGTGCAATCAGAAGGGACTACTGTGATCCTGATAGCTCCACTGTGGCCTCGTCAGATATGGTTCCCCTTGCTACAGCGTCTTTCAGTGGAACCTCCTGTACCCTTGCCATTCTCAGTCCATCTTCTCTGTCAGGACAAGAGGTCCCTGTTTCACCCAAACCTGCATTCCCTCCACCTGCATGCCTGGCCCCTCAGGACCTAGCTATGCTTAGGTTCCGGAGTTTCTGATAAGGTGGCGCAAGTCCTGGTGGAGGCCAGGAAACCTTCCACGAGAGCTACTTACGCAATGAAATGGAAATGTTTCTGTCTCTGGGCCACAGCGAGACATTTGGATTCATTGGTCTGTCTGAGCAGCACAATTCTGGAGTACTTGCTTTCCTTATCGGAGTCAGGTTTAAGTTATGCCTCCACTAAGGTACACCTGGCTGCTCTTTCTGCCTGCCACGCCCCTGCCCAAGGCAGATCAGTGGCTCAATTGAAGGTGTCCAAAGCCTTTCTCAGAGGCATCTTGCACATCAGACCCCCTATCCGGGAACCCTGTTCCTCCTTGGGACCTGCTTTTTGTGTTGGAGAAGCTGACACTTCCTCCTTTTGAAGCAGCCACAAATTGTGAGCTGCATTTTCTCTCTTGGAAAACATTGTTTTTGGTTGCTGTTACTTCTGCTCGGAGGATTTCCGAGCTTCAGGCGCTTATGTGTAAGGAGCCTTACCTGATTTTTCATAAGGATAAGGTAGACCTGCGTACTAATCCTAACTTCTTACCTAAGGTGGTGTCAGAGCTCAGATTGAACCAGGCGGTTCAGCTCCCTGTGTACTACCCAGATTATTCTCATAAAGGGGGAGGCTGTACTCCACACCCTGGATGTTCATAGAGCTCTGCGATTTTATTTGTCCAGGACCAAAGAGGTCTGGAAATCCGACCAGTTATTTTTGTCATTCGCTTCCAGGTTCTTAGGCTGCCTGGTCACCAAACAGACGCTTTCGCGTTGGTTAGTGAATTGTATCACTTTCTGTTACCAAAAACATGGCAAAGCCCTTTTGAGGCCAGTCAAGGCTCACTCCTCTAGAGCAGTAGAGACATCATTTGCAGCTCTCAAGAGGGTATCAGCAGTGGACATTTGTGCGGCAGCCACCTGGCACACGTTCCATACCTACGTCAGGCATTACAGTCTGGATATAGCCTCCAGATGCAGAGCTGGTTTCGGGCTTGATCTCCTGAGGGATTCTCCCTAGCATTGTGTTCCTTGCCTCTCCCTTTCTTCCTCCCAAGTAGTTGTGTTTAGTTTTATACTGCTTGGAAATCAGTCCTACATGTAGTTACCTGCTGCAAGAGCACTCCTCGAATAAGATAGTACAGTTACGTAAGAACTTACCATAACAGTAGCTCTTCGAGAAAAGCTCTTGCAGCAGGTACAACTTTCCCTTTTTCCATCCCCCGAGGATTAGGCTCTTCCTGCATTGGCCATGCTAGCTCCATTTGTTTGGTGAGGGGAGTGCGGACCGTTTCTTCTTTCCCTTATTCCTGCAACCTCATACAAGAGCTGCCATTTTCTGGCGTCCAAGAACTTGAGCACGTGGGGACCATCACTTCCTATATACTGGATGGGACGTCAGAGGTGGAGCCGACGTAAGGAGGGTGGTCCCCTAGGTACTGCTTGAAGAGTTTTGCAGTGATATGCCACTAGGTGGCGTCCGTCCTACATGTAATTACCTGCTGCAAGAGCTATTCTCGAAGATCTACTGTTACGGTAAGTTCTTACGTAACTGTACTTTATTGCCACACTTAGAATGTCATATGACTTGGCCCAGTGGCACTGAGGCGCTGGATGCTACACCTCGCGCCACGCCGACAACCCAGGTTCGGGAATGCGCCCGGGTCGTCGGGGGTTGGCTGGGGAGGGAATGGATGGAGCATGCGTGGGACTGCTCTCTTCCCTGGGGAGGGTCTGGGGTATCCTTTGCTCTGTAGCGTCCCCCAGTTGAGATTGGGGCAGTACAGGAGTGATGCATTCAATGGCTGAGGTACGGCGGACGTCAGGCACATTGTGCCTGGACGTCATCGCACATCTGTACCTCAAGGGGAAGATCGGAGGAAAAACACAGTCAGCTGGGCAGCTTGATGGCCGGGTCTCTCACTTCAGGAGGCCTGTCGTGGAATCGTGCTCCGGTATCAGGATACCGGCCTGGCGAGAGGAGGTGGGGACTCCTCCGCGGGTACGCAGCATGCCGGCCGGATGTGAGTGAGCCTGTAGGGACCGAATGAGGAGGGGACGGCAGCTGGATGTACGCCAGCTGAGCTGAGGAGGTAAAATAAAAATTATCTAAAAAAAAAAATGTGATATGACAGGTACGGCTTTTTTCAGGTTTACTGGGTCTCCAGGTTTACAGCTCTGTGCTTTAACCACTAGGCTATACTGCAGTCCCAAGAGTAACTAAAATGCTTTAGAGTGAGGTATAATTCGAATACTTCATGCCTTGACGGCATGTACGTGATTTATTTTCATTGTTTGCCTAGGCCGATTTACGCACTTGTGGCAATGCCACTTGCAATGATTTGGTCTGGGCAAACATATATTGGAGAACCTGCCTTTTCATATCGCCTGCCACTTCTCTGGAACCAGCTCCCTTATTCCACTCGTCATCCCACCTCTGTTGGATACCTCTGGCATCAGCTGAAACTTCTTTTTCAACTAAATTGCACCTGTTTTGACTGACATGCTAGTGTGTGTTGATTTTCTTAGTTCTCAGATTGCACTAGAATGTAAGCATCTCACTATTACTTTGCACTTTATTCCTGTGGCCTGTTTGTACCACTACCGTATTGATCAATTTGTCTGCACGTTTTTGGATATTTTATTTATTGCACCAATGTGCTGTTTACCCCTGTTACCCTTTCTTTGGGTCGCACCTGGAAATAAGCCTAGGCTAAGTGTGCCTTTCCCGATTACCAAATAAATCAATGTATAATATATGGATAAGCCATATAATAGTATTGAAATCCATACAAAAAATGTCCTGTAATACCACATGTAAGATAGTGTATGGGTAACCATACAGTACAAGGCTGTTCTTCCACCGAGTGGATACAATGCCAACTGATGACCTCGAGAGCAAAGCTCGAGAGGTCTCCAAGTCGGCATTGTATCCACGAGGTGACAGAATAGCCGAGTTCAAGTTTATTGCAGGAAAACTCCATTGAGCAAGCTCATTCACAAGGAGGTCCTGAAACAGGTACACAGACAAGTACACAATACATATAAAAAATAACATAACAGTAGTTAATATACAATAAAAATTCCATGTGGTACATTATGCTCAGGATAAAAAGTAACAGTGTTGGTATAAAGAGTGTGAACCTATGGAGAGGCATAAGAACAGGAGGAGTAGGGAGTACAGTACAGGTGAGGGGGGGGATTGGTGGTGGCGAAGTGGGGACTACTAAGAGGGAGAAGGAGTTTAAAAACAGCTACAAGTATCTTTTAGTTTATCAATAGCTATTATTTTGAAGAAGTTAACAGGGACAATACTGGATAATTTCAGCGAGGATTGTAACCGATTCCAAATGGTTGGAAGGGAACATGAGATGGCACGTTTACCAAAGGAGGTACGAGTCCTGGGTACATCAAGGAGGATAAAGTCTGACTTTCTAAGTGAGTAAACACTGTGGGAGATGCGGACAAGAGAAGTTAGGTAGCTCGGCAGTTTATTCAGAAGAAGGTTTAGGGAGCAGATTCCAGCATGGAGCATACGTCTGATGGTAAGTGAGGTCAAGCCATCAGTTGCATACAGATCACAGTGGTGAGTTCGGTACAGGGAGTTAGTCATAAAACGCGGGGCATGGTGGTAGAGGGGGTCTAGTTTATGGAGGTTAGTAATTGCTGAAGCGTTGTAAATTATGTCACCGTAATCAAGTAGGGGGAGGAATGTGGCCTGGCCAAGCCTGATTCTGGTCTCCAATGGAGAGAGAGACCTATTGCAGAAGAAAAAACCTAGCCTGACTTTTAATCTCTTGGACAGGCCATCGAGGTGATAGTTAAAGGAGAGTTTGTTAACGAGCCAGATGCCAAGATATTTGAATTTTGAGATAATTTCCAGTGGTTCTCCTAGGTAGGTGACGATAAAGTCTTTAGGTGAGTCAAGAATAGTAGTGGGGGAGGTGTATGGGGAGAAAATTATGGCTTTGGTTTTATTGGCATTTAGGAGCAGCTTGGCATTGATTAGATTAGTTTCTAACTGTGCGAAGTCAGCTTGGAGAAGGTCACCGACTCCAGACAATGTAGGGCCAGAGGTGTATAGAACTGTATCATCTGCAAAGAAATGCAGGTTTGACTTGGTTATCTGATGGTCAAGATCATTGATATATAAAGAGAAAAGAATGGGGCCTAGGATGGAGCCATGCGGAATTCCCCTGGTAATAGGCAGTGAGGATGAGAACAAGCCTCCTGCTTTAACTTTCTGAGTCCTTCCGGATAAGTAACTATTGAACCACTGAGTGGTGGAAGGGGTTTTAATAAGGCTATTCACTAATAAGTTGTGATCTACGGTGTTGAAAGCTTTACTGAGATCTAAGAATACTGCTCCCGTTATTTTCTTCAAATCCATTGCAAAGACCCAATCATTAGTAACTTTGGCCAAAGCTGTGATGGTGCTGTGATTAGGGCAAAAGCCGGATTGTGCTGGGTTTAGAAGAGAATGGGTTTCGATATGTTTTTTTTAAGTTGTGTATAGATTAATTTTTCAAAAACTTTTGAGAGAATGGGCAGAATTGAAATGGGCCTGCAGTTATTTAGGTTACATGTGTTGCCCGATTTAAATAGGGGAAGGATGTTAGCCGATTTCCAGCAAGAAGGAACTGTGGCGGTGGAAATAGAGAGGTTAAGTATATGGAGGATGGGGCAGTAAAGGTATAACCAAGTTTTAGGAAGAGTGGTTCAAGTCCATCTTCTCTGGTACTTTTTTTGGTGTCTAAGTTAATAAGCGAGTCTTCAACTTCTTTGAAATTAAAGAGGAACAGCTGAAATGAACAGGCGGAGATAGGCAGCGTTGTGTCTGAGCTGTCTTGATTCTTAACACTTGCAACATACGGTGAAGAGCCGAAGGCTAGGTCGGCAGTGACAAAGTATTTGGTGATTACTTTCCACAACCGTACCTTTGCTGTGGATCTTAGATGGAATGGAGGGGGCAGTCGACCGACCTGCAGTGGACTTAAGGGTCCTCCAAATTTTATGGGAGTTCCCTTTAGCCTGTTCTAGGGTGGAAACGTAGAAGTTTGCTTTGGTGGAGCAAATACGTTTAACACAGGCATTCCTGGCTGCTCTAAAGGCCTGCCGATCTACAAGGCTCTTGGTTCTCCTAGCCTGGGCCCAGAGTTTATCATGGTTTGTCAGTGCGACCTTAAGTTCCGGAGTGAACCAGGGATGAGAGATTTTGCGCCTCCGAACCTTGATAAAAGTTGCGTGTCTATTAGCCAGGGTAGTAAGGTTATCATTGAGGACAGTAACAACCTCGTCAACTGATTTTGCAAGAAAGAGATCTTGCCAACTGACCTTGCTTAGGTCGGTCAAATAGTTTAAGGCATTGAACTTAAGAAAGGACCGTTTAGTGATGAATTTGGGCTGATAGTGTGCTTTAACTTGCGATCTCGTACAGACTACGATACTATGGTCACTCATGTTGTTGTGCAAGACTGCTGCATGTAAAATTTTGTGGGGATGAGTGGTTAATATCACATCTAAGAGTGAGCTATTTGCGATTTTTGAAGTATTGATCCTAGTAGGTTCATTAATTAACTGGGCAAGGCCAAATTCATCACAAAAGTATTTCAAGCCAAGCGATTTAGGGCACAGCCTATCAAGGTTGAAGTCCCCAAGGATTATTGTTTCTGTATTGGCATTGATGGCAAGGGATTTAAGGATGTTAAGGACATTGGTCCCGCCAGCAGGGGGCCTATAGCCACTTGTAATAGAGATGTTTTCTGAGGAAGGAAGGTGGAGCTTCAGAGGAACAATCTCATATTCCTTCTGCTTTGATTTGCAATAGATATCGCTAATTGTGAACTTGAATTTAGTATAGATGACTTCTCACTTCAGGAATTCTTTAGCATCTATTGACAGAAGCAGTATGCCAGCTGGGATCGGCTGCCCCGGAGAGGAGGAGTCAATGCAAATGAGGAAGGCATTGGCCAATCAAGATACAGTTAGAGTGCTGCCTGCAGTCAGCCTGAAGGACCTCAGAACTTTTTCTCCTCTGAACTGGCAACACTTCCCTGGAGCTCTTCTCTTCAGAGATCTTCCTGTGCTATTTTCTTTCTTTTTGAGTGCTGCTTTAAGGTATTTTGTATATTTTCTTCAATTTATCTATTTTTACTACATCTGCGCTGGGTTCTGCGCAGTTGCTGGATTTTTCAGTATATTCCTGCTTCATCGTTTTTTTCTGAAGTAAAATTCGTCCGAGTGCGCAATAAATTGCGTCATTTTTATTTCATTTGTTAGTTTTTAGTATTTATCGGTGGTTATTAATGCTTTTGCAGTAAAATCATTGATTTGTTTTTTTGCACGCGTGCGCATTTTTTCTGTTGTGCACCAGCGTGAATTCTTGGAACCCTTTCTTCTCTGTTTAAATGATTAAATATTTGAAGGGTAATCCCCTCTCTTTTGGGGTGAGACTCTCTTGTTTGCTGTGCAGTGGGCTTTGTTAACAAGAGGTGTGGAGGTGGTTCTGTTATTTCCTCTTTGTGAAAAAAAAAAAAAAATCTCAAAGTTGATTTTGATTTGTTTAAGCTTTGGCCTAGCTATTATTATCTGGGCTTTTAGTCTGCCTCCCCCTCCTCTAAAAACGCTGAGGAGGGTACCTCAAGTTAACATAAAAGAAATGACAAGTCCCCTTGGGACTTCTATTATTACAAGTCTGGTTCTGTAGTAGTTGTTTTTCTGTCCAAGCCTTTAATTTGAAAATGGGTAGGGTGTCCTCTTCCCTGCGCAAAGATAGAGATTAATCTCCTCTGATCCTCCCTTCTGTAAGATTTAGGGAGACATCAGGGGTTGATAAAATTATGCCCTCTGCAGCTGAATTTCTGAGACCTTGTCAATTATTCCAGACTTTATTTTCTGGGCATTTCTCGGCTCCTTTGGGTCTGAGTATTCCTCTCCTTGTCAATCCTTATGCCCAAGGATATTATTGTTAAGATTATTATTAGTAATTTAGAAGAGGATTTTCCTTCATGAACTCTTCTCGGGGCCCACTAATTCCAGTCGGTCACTTTGAGGTTGATTCAGGTTATGGTATAATGAGGCATATACATATATATATTTTTTTTTCATCCGGTGGAGACTCTGGACTGTCCCCTCCAGGATGACACAGATAAAGAGGTGGAGGACGACTACTTCGTAGATCTGGTGGTTGCTTCCCTCCAAAGAAGTTGACAACTCTCTGAAGACTCCTACAGGTAGGTTCTAGAAACCCCTCCTTCTCTTTCGGGGTTGACAGAAGCATTCAGATGAATAACCAGCTCAGTAAGTGTTCTGCTGTTTTTTATCTGTACACTTTTAGATTAAAAAGAGTTAGTGCAAACAGCGGCCTGCTTCTCAGCCTCGTGCAACTGTCTGCTTTCCCTCAAGAGATGGACTCTAGATAATCATATACCATGTGTAAGAAATTTTACATAATGCCTTGAACCTTTGTAGCATACGCTATTATATATTAAGAGTGTTTGATGTATACTGTCCTTGCCATAGTGTGGCATCTCTTGAGCACTGCTCACAAGGAGGTTTGCTGGTATACCCAAGTGGCATTTAGTAGCACTATGCTCTCATAGTAAGTCATAATGTTACAGCTTCTAGAGTCTTGGTGTAGGTCATTTCCCTCAGGCTTGCCTGTCTGAAAAGTTCCAGCCTTTTGGGTTATGCTTTGGTGCAAATTTTGGTTGGTCTTTATGTCAAACTGACGCTGACAGGCACGTATGGATGAGTTTAACTCTCCTAGTACTCGGTTAAATTTAAGCGTTCCTTCCCCAGAAGTCTCAATGCGGGGCTTCGGGTAGGAATTATTCTCCCTTTAACACTTTTTTCCTATGCCAACACATTAGAAAATTTCCAAATGTGAAGTTTTCCAGGGGTTTAGGCAGGAATGCTCTTTCAGTCTTGATAATCCCTTTTTTCTTCAGTTATTTTTCTTCTTGGTTCAAGTTTTTACCCCTTCTTTGGTTGGTAAAAAAAAAATATATATATTTAAAGGGAGATAGATATATGCAGTTATTACCATTTAAATACATATGCAGTATGTCTATGTGCAGGATAAGTAAATATCTAAAGTTTACCTCCAAATGCTGCATTCTCTGTTGTTCTTCAGTAGCATGTCAGCAGTGGTAATTAGAGCATCAGAACCTCATGAGAGTCAAAGTCGTGAACGGGTTCCCTCCTGCTTGGGAGTTGGACCTTTTTTCCCAGGCTATTGCCTAAATCTTAAAGGAAAATAGGGAACAGCAAATCATTATCAATTTTCACAACCTGGGGTCAGGATGCTTCCTTGACTCAGCTCTTTCTTTTGCAAACATGGGGGATTTTTCTTGTCTCCTTCGATACATTCTATGTTCTTAGTTCCTTAGTATGGGTTTTTTCCTCAGGCAGTTTTATTCCATGCCGTTTAGACTGCCTCCAGAGTGTTCTCGGATACGGAGTAAAGATCAGGCTGTTCTCCAGGTATCTGGGTAGGTTGGCGGTTCTCCCCTGAAGACAGGGAATCTCTGGTTTCCCTTATCAGAGGCTTGGCCGATCTTAGCCAACTCCCCTTGACTTTGGTTTTCAAGCTCTAAGTCTGACATTTTGTTTCCTACAGTCTCGATGGTTCTTTGTACCTACTAGAAAAAAGTCCCTTAAGTATTTAAATCTCGGCAACTCTTAGGGGGCAACGCTCATCTCTTGTCAGGGGAAGCACTTTCCCAGCATGGGGTGCATAATTTTGTCATTAAATTCCAAGGGGCTAGGCCTTTAGGTTAGATTCCAAATAAGAGAATTTTTCATGAAACTTGAACCCTGTTACAAGCTGAACTGGTGTAAGGAAACAGTGAACTTCACACCTCTCCCCTTCAAATCTTCGGTACAGAGACTTCCTTCTGGTTGGCGCTTCCCTTCGTGGGGTCCCATCATTGGGTCTTGGTTTCTGAGAGAGTCTTTCTCTCTTCAGTCCCTGGAATCTCGGAGCATCTCTATCAGGCCTGCATTTTTTCAGTCCAGAGGCCATTTAGTTCGATATCCCTGCCCTGTATCACACTATCAAGCATTTGGGACACAGGGCTTCCAATCTCTCTGCAATAGCTATGAGTTGTGAAGTCTGGCTGGCTTCCTTGGAGGTATCTTAGTCACTCATCCATCTGTCGGGCAAGGACTAAAGCTTGGCAGGGCCACTACAAGTGGGCCCTTTGGCAGATCCTCTAAGCCGCAGTAGTCAGGGCCACCGCAAGTGAGCCCTCAGCGCACAAGTCCTAGCCACATCATTCAGGGGAAAGGTCAGGTCCAGATCTGAATTTTCACCTCCAGCCTGAACCTCCAGTTTTTTCCCTCTTTCTCCTGTTGCAGGCCCCAGCTCGGGTTCCATCCAACGGATTTTCTTATCTCAAGACTGGCCTGAGAAATTTTCTTTCTCCTTATATCCCTTGTTTCCTAAGTACCTCTCTAGTTAAGGTATCAGCTACCACGATCCCGGTGGCTCTGGACAACCATGGTACTTTCTGAAAAATCAGGAGTAGTGTTTTCTCAGCTTCCAGTCTTTTCTTCTCAAGGCCTGGTTCCTGAGATGCTAGATCTCTTAGAGTCCCTGTATCCAAACAAGGCCTGGAACACCTATGGAAAAAAAAAAAAAGGTTTTAGTATCAAGAAAACCACAGTTTTTCTAGGGGAAGTGGGTTTTTTCCCCTGGGTACAAGGACGAGAGCCTTGAGTCTTTCAATCCTCTTTCCTCTCATGACTGGATTATTTAGTTCATTTCCAGGCATTACAATCTTGGATTTTGAACTAGTTTGGTCTTTGTGACTTGTTTCCTGTAAAAGTATAAAGGTTTTTATTTTCCTTCCAACAGTGGGACAGTAGGCCTCTTTTCTTTGGGAGTACACCTAAAGGTTACTCAGATTCCTTTTCCGTCAGGCAAAAGAAATCTGTCTTTTCTCAGACCATTTCAAAGAATTCCGCAAAGGGTCATCTTCACTTCCAGACCCTTCTAGGGACCGGAGTTTTTTCCCATGGAACACAAACCTCTTTAAGTTCAGTTTCATGGGCTGTCCATTTGAATCTGTGAAAATTCTGTCCTAAAGCGAGTAACATTGTAGACAATTTCTCTGTTTGTTTTCCTCTGTCGGATGTTCTTCAGAGTTTCAGGTTGTTCTCTTAGGCCTTATCCTCTCAGTGCCTTTATGAACAATTTAGTCTTCTGGACGGATAGAAAATCTTTTTCCCAAGTGGTCTACCATTTCCTTCATCAGTCCTTTTTCTCTGCCTGTACTGCTCTCGAGTAAGTCCTGTCTAGGCTATCTCAACCTGTTTGGATGGGGCATGAATCAGTCCTGCCGGTCTGCGTCTGCAGTCCTAGCAGTCCAGGTTCTGTCATTATCATACTTTTCTTTCCTGCGTTTTTGCAGAAAAGGAGAAACCAGTGACCAAGAGTATTTTCCCACGGGATTGTTTTCCCGTATTTCGGGTCTGGTACAGTAAAGCTGACATTCAGTCCTTCTCATGCTTAGGGCCTACTTACTGGAGACCAGCTGCCTCCTGGGCAGTGTTCAAGGCTATGTCCTCACCAGAAGTGTGCAGACCACTTATTTGAAATTTGCTTTTCACGTTCAATAAGATCTTTCTTGGATGTGTAGTCTGATAGGATGCCAATTTTGGCAGGATGGTACTTCAGAGCCTCTTCTTAAAATAGGTTTCAGTGCCCTCTACACTGCTTTGAAGTCTGCTTCTGTCAATAGATGCTAAAGAATTCCTGGGGTGAGAAGAAAAATTACTCACCGAAGTAATATTGCTTCTTCCGGGATATTCTTTAGCATTAATGTTACTCCATACTTCCTCCCTGGAAACCTTGTCTAAAAGGCTCTGCAAGGAGTTGTAAATTGACTACTGTCATTCGTTGTGTGATTTTAAAAAAAAATAATTTATTTCATAATGGTGGGTTAGAATATATAGGGGGTTATTGCTAACAGTTTTTTTGCCCCTAGTGGGCACAGTTTTTGCTCTTTTTCAGCTTTGAGATGCGTTCTGAGGTCCTTCAGGCTGACTGCAGGCAGCACTCTACTCTAACTGTATCCTGATTGGCCAATGCCTTCCTCATTTGCATTGACTTCTCCTCTCCGGGACAGCTGAACCCAGCTGGCATACTGCTTCTGTCAATAATGCTAAAGAATACCCTGGAAGAAGTAATATTACTTCAGTGAGTAATTGTTCTCCCCTTGAGTCCCTGTCTGCCCTATACAGATTGTAGCCTGCTAGATTAATTTGTTGGTCAGTATTGTTTTCTTTTTTTTTTTAACCAAGTTTCAGTGACAACGATGAGATCGGGTTCGGTGTGGATGGCCCATGCTTGTAATTTGTCTAATTTTTAGGGCAGGCTCAGTATATTGACCAGCATTATTTTTAATCCGGGTGCAGACGTATGGGTAAACATACACTGTTCTATATAGTGGATGGTGACCGCAAAATGAAAAAAAAAAAAACAACTCACTTTTACATATTTTATGTCAGCTTTGCAGACAGCCCTTGCTTTACAACTACAGGCACTGGTCAGCACACCCCAGCGTGCCACTTTCCCACAGCAAGGGACAAATCACAACTGCTGCTGTAATCCCTTGTATTATGACGTCCTCACTAGCATGGAGGCAGAAAAGTGGTTTCTCGCGTTAGTGAACGTCACCTACAACAAAACAATTTTTTGCGGTGTATGGATTTCCATATACAACCGCATTCCACCAGACACTATGGTTGGATTCTTGTAATATTATTATTCAGAGCCCGTAATACTGTTGTTTCGAACTGTGAACAGTAGTATTATTAGACAGATCCAAGTCCACGCCCGTGCTTACCCTGAGCTTGCTTTTACACAGACATTCACAATTACTATCTGCCACGTTTAAAGCACTGTGCCTGCCCTGCCACAGCATAAGGACCCTAGCTTAGAAATCACTCTCTTTTTTTTTTTTTGTATTTGTTTTACTTAAACTTGTTTCTAAAATGATCTTCCTGGACTAAGTCTCCATCACTCATTCACACTAGTGGGATAGGCCGGGCGTGGGATAGCTGAGAACGAGAATTTTCTGAAGGGTCGGCGAGGTAGGACCATGCATTGCGGCACCACAAGACTGACTCGCGCCTTTGTAGGCTATCTCTGCGTCGACCCTCCAGCCGCCTCAGTTCCTTTTCTCCCACTGTCGAGTGCGCTTGGATGTCGACGTCAGCTCGTCTGCCAGAGTCAATGTTTTGTCTATACGACAGCAGCTTTTAGTGTTTAATTTAACTATTTAGTAGTAATTTCTTATTTTAGGAACAAGAAAAGAAGATTATGAAGAAAAAGAAATTATTTCCTGCCATCAACGGAGTCATCCTTAGACAGTAGTGGTGACGGTAGGAAGACTTCATTTGAAAGTTGTTATGGCAAAGGGGCTGTGCCTGGTCCACCACCACCGGGGTAGGTTCTGACTATGGACAGTCCTGTGCCGGGGTGGGAGGAGGACAGTCCACGAAGCATGAATCTGGTAGTGCTGGGGATCCAGCTCCCGCACTAATGCTCTTCTTCTCGTTTGGGAGAAGAATCCGTGCTGCTCGAGGTTGCTCGTTAGTACGTCTGCACGAGGATTGTTCATTGGAAGGGGCGATAGGCCTGAACCGACTTTCATGGGTTCCCCTTGCCCCCGCTCCTAATGGCCACATTCTCGACTCCGGATTCCGTCTCTGTCCTGGTTGGAGTTCTGGTGAGCAGTTTCACCTCTGGGCCACTCCTGTGGAGGAGGGGATTTGACTTTCCTTTTTTCCTGGCTGTGTTCCTGTTTTCGGGGCCTCCGGGCCTTGGAGACGTTGGACCAGAGCCGGTCATTTGGATCAGGATGAGCGCGGTGCCCTCTTGGTGCCTTCGCGTTGACCCCTCGTGCCTACCCCCCTCTTCCTTTTCCATGCTGGGGCCGGCACGGGCACCACCTTTTTCCTTCTCTCCATCTTCTCCATTGCTTTTCCATGGTGTTTTTCCTGGTGCCATGCGTGCAGTCATTGTTGCTTTCGTTGCTGGCACCACTGGCGGTGCCGTGGGTGTCTCACAGTGCCACGGATGCCCGCGGGTGCTAGTGGGTGGTGCGGGTGCCATGGGTGGCACCGGGCACCATGGGTGGCACCTGCCACTCATGGGTGCCATGATTCCATGGGTGTCATGAGTCCATGAGTGCCATGGGTGCCCTCGGGTGCCATGGGTTTCTTGGGTACCATGGTGCCATGGGCTTCGGGGGGTGCCCTTGCGTGCCATTGGTGCCGAGGATACCTGCGGATTCCACCGTGGGTGCCCTCGGGTGTCGTCCAGGTTGGCATAGGTACTGCTGGGTGCCACGAGTGCCGCAGGGGAGCCAGCTGGTGCTGTCTGATAGAACTAGCGACAGATCTCCGTTTGCAGACCTCTTCTTCCGTGGGACTTGTGGCAGGATGTTTCCACAGAATGAAGTCCTGTTCTGCGGATTATGTTTTCCACACATCTTAGTGGGTGGTGGTCTGCATCGGGTCTTGTGTCATTCAGCGGTTTTCCACTGATGGGGCTCTTCTGTTCTGTTCTGCCAGCGGAATCTCTCATTCTGCTCAGCACTTTCTCAGCTCCCTACATGGTGGCAAGCTCCTAGACACCCTTCCTAGTGGTGGAGTCTCTAGTGGCTCTGACCTAGACCTCTCTTTGGGGTCCTTCTGTAGTAGAAGGTCATCTAGATGAGTCTGTCCCTGTCCTTCTGGTCAGTGATACAGCGGATGACTTATTTTAGGTACTGAAGGACACACCCTCTCTATCATCAGAGTCCTCGACCCTGAGGCGGTCGTCTCTAAACTTCGGTAAAGAGTACCTGATTTCTTCTACCCCTAGGTCCAGTCCGATCCAGCGGTGGTATAGCTCACCTCTTTTCTCTGGAGAGATTTCTCTTATTCCGAGATATTTCCAAAACCTAGGTGTCTAACCAGCCTGTTAGTCCCTCTTTTTTTTTTTTTAATCAGGCTTTCTTCTCTTGATCAGAGCCTCCCAGCAATAGAAGTGACTCTTCAGTGAGTCGGAACTTAGATTCCTACTTCCATGCTTGCTTCAACTTAATAGACGACATGCTCCTTTCTTGACCATAGGTCAAGTAGGTCTTTTTCTGAGATAGCTTCTCAAATATTCACACCTTCAGTTCCTGTGCACTGGTTCAATGCCAGTGGCACACAAAGCTATCCCAACCGACTGCATGACGGAGCTGTGATGTTTGTTTTTTACAACAGAGCAAACTAGAGTCCTTCCTGCTCCCTTCAAGGAGGCCGGAGTAAGTAGTGCCTCACTGCATTGAGCAACTTCTGCCTCTGTTCGGTCACTTCAACGAATGGGTTAGCCCTAACTTGGTCCTGCTGTGTCCCTTCTCGACACACATCTGCCTCTATTTATCTTACAAATTCATCCCCCATTTTTTCTGTCGGAATGTTTTTTTCCACAGTGGACACGTCCTCCTGTACACTTTTCCCTTTCTTCGCTGAGTTCAGAGACTGCTACTACAGTTATACACACAGCGGCCGGAAGATTTCTTTTTGGAATATGCAGTGACTAGGATCTGATTCTACTAGACCACCACAAGAGGCTTCTAAGTTGTGCTTCGCCTTCCATCAGGAAGGTTTCAGTGACTAAGTGAAAACCATTCTCCTTGATGGGCTAACCCCACCTGGACCTTCTTTTGCTCACCAAGTAAGGGGTTCAAGTGCTCCTGGACCTGTTGTTTGCAGGTCAGCCATACTTGGTAGTGGGGGTTCCGTCTCCGCTTTTCGGTCTGCCCAGAACCTGTAGACTTTACCTCCAGCTCTTGCAGTTCCTGAGGTCCTTTTACGTTAGATTAGTACATGCCTTTGACACTGTTAGTTTTGGTCCTATACCAAATTAGGAGTCTGGGTTTTCACCGCTCAATTAGAGTGGTTGCGGCTTCCTGGCAGAGTTTCATTTTGTGCCCATTCCAGTCGTCTGCAAAGTGGTGAGTTACAACTCGAGCGCTTATCTTGTAAGCATCATGTTCTGGATGCTCTTGACAAGACTGCTGTTTTTATTAGCAGGACAGTCCTTTCTGGGTGAACCCTATCTCCTACCATCCTGCTCAGGATTGTGGGTTTTAGGTTGGTACTCTCCCACTAGTGTGAATGAGTGATGGAGACTTAGTCCAGGAAGATATGGAAATGACGTACTTACCGTAATTATTGATCTTCTTGGACAATCTCCATCACTTATTCACATGCCCACCCACCATCCCCCGGGTTCACTCGTTTTTCTTTCCTGGTCTTCATGGCCTGTGGTTCGGACTGTGAAGACATTGTTCTTTGACCTTTCTTACAAAGGCCATATGGGTCCTCTCAGGCCCAGAAACTCAGGATGAGTTATTCTCATTAGTTATGCTGCACCTCCTCAGTCGAAAAGGTACTGAGACGGTTGGAGGGTTGACACCGTAATAGCCTACACAGGCGTGAGTCAGTCTCCTGGTGCCGCGTATGCGCGGTCCTACCTCGGCACCGACCCTTCAGAAAAGTTTTGGCTCCCGCTTGGTCCTAGCCCCTCCGGCGCTATCCCACTAGTGTGAATGAGTGATGGAGACTGTCCAAGAAGATCAGTAATTACGGTAAGTACGTAATTTCCATTTCTCGCCCATCTGTCACCTGGAACCATGAAGTGGTAACCTCCGTCTCTTCTTCATTCCAACTCCCGCCTGTAGACACATTTCAGCATATTTTGCAAAGTACTTCCAACTCTGTGGATCCATATAGTATACTACAAAAAATAAAATATGGGGGATTGTGATTACTTGGCTGTAATACCATCTCGAGGTTCTGGGGACATGTTGGAACCTCTCGAGCTTCGCTCTGGAAGTTCACTTGTCCCCAGAATCTCTCAGTGGTATTATAGCCTTATAATACACATTCCCCCATCTATTATTCTACTTGTAAATCACATAAATGCTGACAAGGCGTGCTATATTTTCTAGTTATGCAACACAGAAACAGAGAAATTTGACGGCAGATAAAGCCCATCTAGTTTGCCCATTTTCCCTACCTACTAGAAAAAGCCGCAGAACCTACTTTATCTTTGACTTTACCTGCACCTTTGAATCACTAGGGTTCCTCTAAGTCTGTCCCGTGCTGTTTTGAATTCCCCCACTGATTTTGCCCCCACCACCTCTGCTGGCAGTCTGTTCCATGCCTCCTCCACCCTTCCCATGAAGAAGTACTTTCTCACATTGCCCATTAGTCTGCTCCCCTCCAGTCTCATGTCATGCCCTCTTATTCTAGAATATCTTCTTTTCTGAAAGAAGCTGCCCTCCTGTACCGTATTTATTCCCTTTAGGTACTTGGACGGTCTTTATCATGTCTCCCCTCTCCCTCCTCTCCTCCAGGATATACATATTGAGTTCCTCCAGTCTTTCCTTGTATGACCTTTGGTGCAGGCCGTGCACCATTTTTGTTGCTCTTCTTTGAACTGCCGCTACCCTGTCTATGAACTTTTGGAGATGTGTCCTCCAGAAGTGAGGTCTTAACCAATGATTTGTACAGTGGCTGACATCACCACCTCTTTCCTTCTGCTGGTAACACCGCTCACTGTGCACCCCAGCATTCAGCTGGCACTCCCTACGGCTTTGGCACATTGTTTGGCCACCTTTAGGTCATCAGATATGATCACTCCCAGATCTCTTTCCTGTTCGGTGGCCACTAATAACTCCCCCCCCCCCCGCCAAAATCATGTACTCCTCACCTGGGTTCCTGTGCCCCAAGTGCATCATTTTGCACTTCTTCACATTGAACCTTAGCTGCCACATTCTGGACCATTCCTCCAGTTTAGCTAGGTCTTTCCTCATTTTCTCAACGCCTCCCACAGTTTCTACCCTATTGTAGATTCTAGTGTCATCTGCAAAGACATACCTCCCCCTCAGCCCCTCCGTAATGTCACTAATGAAGATATTAAACAGTACTAGCCCAATAACTGATCCCTGTGGCACTCCACTGGTCACCCTCCCTTTCTCGGATTTAGCTCCATTTACCACCACTCTCTTGTGTTTATCCTTCAGCCAGTTCCTAACCCAGTTCACCACCTTTTGACCCGATCCCAGGCTGCTCAGCTTGTTAACAAGCCTATTATGTGGAACAGTGTTGAATGCCTTGCTGAAGTCCAGGTAGGACACATCCACCACCCCCTCCATATCCACTTCCCTGGTCACCCAGTCAAAGAAATCTGTCAGATTTGTTTGACGTAGCTTTCCTGACATGAATCCATGCTACCTCAGATCTTGTGCTGTGCTGGATTCAAGGTGCTCCACTATCCTTTCTTTTAGCAGTGATTCCATATTTTACCTACAACCGAGGTCAGGCTGACAGGACTGTAGTTTTCCACCTCCTCCCTGCTCCCACTTTTGTGGAGAGGGACTACATCTGCCGTTCTCCAGTCCTCTGGAAACACTCCCGTATCCAATGACTTGTTGAACAGGGCTGCCAGCACCTCCCTTAACTCCTTTAATATCCTAGGGTATATCCTGTCTGGTTCTATTGCCTTGTCCATCTTCAGTTTATGAGTTCCTTTAGGACTCTCTCCTCTGTTGTCCACCTCTCTTCCAGTCTTGATTTTTAGCTGTGGTCCCCTCTGCTTCCCCTTCTTCTGTGAATACTGAATAGAAGTATTCATTTAGAATTGATGGTTTTACCAGGTCTCCTTCCACACCCTCTTCTTCCTCCCCCTTTAGCCTTGCAGTCCCCCCCCCAAAGTCTTTATCCTTTCTCTAATGTACCTAAAGAAATTCTTGTCCTCATTTTTCACTTATTTTGCTATTTTTTCTTCCATCTTCGCCTTTATGCTCCTGACCGTTTTCCCTGCCTCCCTTTGCATCTCTAGATACACTGCCCAGTCCACCTCCTTTTGTGTCTCCTTATATTTCCTGAAAGCCAACATTTTTGCCCTTACTTTCCCAGCAACTTCCTTTGAGAACCGTAGTGATTTTCTTTTCCTCTTGCCTTTGTCTGTTTGCCAAATGCAAAGGCTTGTCGCTTCCATGATGGCTTCTTTTAGATGAGACCATTGTTCCTTGACCCCCCCCCCTTTTTCTCGCCCTCTGCTAGGGCTGCCCTGAGACATAACCCCATCCTTGTGAAGTCCGCCCTCCTGAAGTCCAGAACCCTCACTTTCGTGTGGCATGAACCTGTTGTACTCATATTGCACCACACTGTGCGAGGGTCACTGGACCCCAGTTCTCCCACCCTTACATCTGTAATTCTGTCCCCGTTGGTTAGTACCAAGTCCAAAATCGCTCCCTCCTGGGTTGGCTCAAGCACTAGTTGTTTGAGGCATACCCCTTGCAGGGAGTCCAGGATGTCTCTGCCCCGGCTATTGCGGCCGCTGGGCTGCACCAGTCAGTGTCTGGCAGTTTGAAGTCACCTCCCAGCAACACCTCCCATTTAGCTGCCATCATATGGATGGCTTCCACTAGATCCCTGTCCATGTCCTCCCTTTGCGCGCTGGGGATTTGTATATTATGCCAGTGCAAATGGCTGTGCCATTGTCCATCTCTAGAGTGACCCACAGTGCCTCTGCCTCCCCCTGTATTCCTTGTGTCTGTCACCTTTATACCCTCCTTGATGTAATGAGCCAGCCCTCCTGCCTTCTTAGCCTCCCTGTCTTTCCTGAACAACACCCATGGTAATAAATCTGAACATAAGTTGCATTTTCTTTGTTGATGACATATGTAACATTCAAGATAGCAGGTTATCTTTGTTGTCCTGTAGGTCTCAATTGATTTCTTAAAGGAGCGCCCATACATTTGACCCCCTCCTGCTTTCGCAACACCCCCACCATGCTTAAAGCAGAGCCTTGGTCCCCAGTTTTGTTGTGGCTGCAACATTTGTGGGACTACAGAGGGGAGGAACATGAAGGAAAGAGACAGAAGGGAAAGGAAAACAGTATGAGTTTAGAGAATGGAATTGGAGAAAAAAAAAATCTAGAAATGGAGACAGTATTTATTATGCCTGTGTTGCTTGACAGATACCTCATCCTTTAACTTTTTTCTGGGAAAACACTTGATTATGTTGCTGTTTCATTTTTAGTTCACTACTGTTCTCCTCAGCTGGTGAAAAGAAATTCTTGCCATTGAACTCTGCATTTTTGCTGTACCCAATACCCTGTCTATCTAAAAAGGGACAATTTTAACCCTACTGGGCATGAACATTTATAACCAAAATATGAATTTGAATCCTCAGTAAACACATTTTCCCCTTAGGCTTATTTTTCGGTCTTAGATTTACAGAGAAGAAAGTTTCAGTGTGATGATACTAAAGTTCTTATCTCTGACGTACATTTTTTTATTAAATAACTTTCTTCCATTTTCAGAGCAGAACAAGAACAGTTATGTTTGCTTTTTCAGATCTTTGTTTAATTGATCACAAACCTAAAAGATGATGACCGTGTCTCCCCAAATCATATGCTTGCAAGAATAACAGTTTTTTTTAGTACATGGTTATCCTTGTTTCTCCATAGAAAAGCTGCTGCATCCAGAATTCATAACATCATTCCGACATCAGGAAGTCTCAATATTATTGATCTGATATCAGAGCAATGTTATTACAACTTAGAATGCATTTTTACCATGCAGTGTTGTCACTGCTTCAAGCTGCATAGTTATACCATGACAGGAACCACAAAGAGAGTTGTCATGGCGGGTATCTATTTTAAATCCACAAATGATGGGAAACTGCAGATATTCTTCGAGGATATCTCTTGCATAAGGCGACACCTATGGAACTATAGCCATCAGGTGCCAGAACACATGGAAACTTTTTCGCTAGCAGTTTACTAGGGACCGTCCATGTCGACATCATACATCGACATCCTCACTATATAAGCATGGGCAGCCCCGCACCCTGCTCAGTTCTTTTCCCACTGATGGTCATACTCGGACTCTAAGGAGACACCATCACTTCAGTCGACCACCAAATCTTCAATTGTTATCTTCCCTTTAGCAGTCGTCACTTTCCTTGAAAGTGTTTCTGTCATCGTGTCCCTTGACGAACAGTGATGCTTTCTCTTCCAGATCCTGTTCATGCGATGGAAGGAGCTCCACTGTACTAGGCCTGCAAGCTCAGCCAAAAATGTAGCTGTGCTGTCCAGCAACACTATTACTCAGCCATGCTCTCCATTTTCTCTGAGAGCGGTGCGTCACCCACAAAGACCGCATCAGGTGAAGTGTTCCACCACATTGCTGGCCTTTCCCCAGGCTCACCGGCTCCTACGACCTGAGAGAAGTTTTCAGGAAACCTTTAATGCTAGGGCAGGGAGTGGAGCGAGGATGGACCCTCGTCCTCATGCGCCCCCAGCCACTGCTTTTTTCGGTACCAGCCACGGTAGTAGCCCTGTCGGCCACTTCGGTGGTGAGGCCTCCTGCCGTTCTGACCTCAGCACCATTATGGATGGTTCTGGCAGTGAGCTCTGCCTAATCTCCCACAGGCGGTGAAGGCCTGTCGCCATCACGGTTGTGGACATCTTGCCCCCCCAGACCATAGCTTCCACAAGGTCAGCTTGGCAGTGAGTTCCACCTGACCTCCTACATGACGGCCCGTTGACATTGGGGCTGTGGCATCCCCATTCACATTGCTAGGTGCTTCGAAAGTACTGTTGTCCACATCAGCAGCAATGTCTCCAACAGCCCAGACCTTAGAATCCACAAGATTGGCTCTGGCAGTGAGCTGCGCCAGACTTCCCACGGCCAGCGATGGTCCATCAGTGTTGTACCATTAGCAGTTCTGACCTCCATTCTCTCAAAGTCGGCTAGCTGTGTGCTCCACCAGGCCTCCTATGGCCAGTGATGCTCTGTTGACATCGGGGCTCTAGTCACCTCCATCAACATCGCTATTCCACTGGACCATCCACAGTCTCCAGCCACCCAGACTGTCTCTCTGTCAATACTGCTTGAGACTCGTTTCATAGATGTGGCCTGATGTAGGAGGTATTCTCGAAGAAGATGGTACAATTACGTAAGAACTTACTATAACAGTAGATCTTTGAGAGTCTCTTTCATCAGGCCATGGCAATCCACTGTCCATCCCCCCTTTGACTCAGGGGTCCTTTCACTCCAGAGTCATGTTCCAAGATGATTTACCTGCTGTTTTCACCTTTGTTGATTAGCAGGAACCTTCAGTTCTTCCTTGGTTCCCCAGGAGGATGTCCTTTATGTATGGTCTCTGATGGGGAACTGAGGAGGGTGTGGGGCTGCCCACGCTTGTATGGTGAGGACGTTGATGTATGAAGTCATTGTGGGTGGCCCCAGTAGACTGCTAACAAAATGTTTCTGTGTGGTCTGGGCCCCTGACGGCCATAGCTCCATAGGTGTGGCCTGATGCAAGAGATTCTCTCGAAGATCTACTGTTGCGGTAAGTTCTTATATAACTGTACTTTGTGTCAGTTTTGGGTGGGGGAATGATTATCTCTTTTTTGAAAAACTGCACCGTGGCTATGAGTGCACTGCTGCTTGGAGTGAAATGTCTGCCTCCAGTCACTCAGGCCACATGTGAATGAAAGTGCAGTATGGCAGGTGAGCCAAACCAAAATTGCAGATCGGGAGATGCCGTGTGTGTGGGTGCTTGTGTGGCACAGTTATGGATGGAAGGTGCTTTCTCTGTGACAGTCGTGCCACAGCTCTGAGTGAAGTTTCAGTCTGCAGTCAATCTGGCCACTGCTGTGAGTGAAAGGTGGTTGACTAAAACTAAAAGTTCAGATCGGGAGGGCGGGTGTGTATAAGTTTAACAGCGAGTGAACTGTGTATTCAAACAACATGAAGTCTTGCTGTATTCTGACATATGGCAGTGATTCCCAACCTTTGAACAAAGAGTTAACTTTCTATGCAGGGCATAGAATGCTGAGCTCAAGCTTGGTTGAAGTCTCTGTCTGGAGTGTTTCAAACTTAAACCATCAGATTCTTTACTCCGCCTCACTGAACAGTCGCTCCGGAGATTTCTCCTTCAGCTCGGTTTGAAAGTCAGTTCAAGTTTCAGTTTTCGTCGGTTTTTTTTAAACCGAAAAAGTTATCCGCATAATCGGTTCAGTCTCTGTCTGTGGTGCCGTGAGTACTAGATAGGAATTGTTCTGTTTTTCTATGTGGAACTTATAAAAGTGCGGCTCGGTTCGGCTGAACCGGCCATTTGATAGTGAAATCTTGTGTTTTGTGTTATTACTTAGTGTGTGGTTACCGGTTCTTATCGGTTCTAAAAAAAAAAAAGTGTTTTAGTGCGTTTTTCCAATACCCGTGACACGGTTAAGAAACCGATAAAGAGTCTTACAGCGGTTGCCATAAAGGGTAAGTTGGTTAGGTTGGCCATGTTTGAGAAACCCAAGAAAAAAAAACGGGCCCACTGGGTTTCAACACTGCAGTGAGTGTGGGGAGGTCTTTGCTAAGGCCGATCCCCACACCACTTGTGTTTATTGTCTGGGGTTTGACCACCTCGATTCAGACTGCCAAATATGTAAACACTTTCCCAAATCTACCCTTGAGAAGAGATTAGGTAGACTGAGGGAAAAGGAGGCCGAGAAGTCCGCTGACCTGGATGGCCAGCCCAGCCTGGTTTGGTTCTGACCGAACCAGAAGGAGTGCCCTCTGACCAGGGCAATACTTCGGGCAAAAGGAGAGCTGATTCCGAGGGATCGGTTCCAACAAAAGAAAACACAAAGACAAATCGACGGTTCGGATCCAGAGGTTCATGTTCCGAACACCGAAGAGATAGCCAGAGTGATTCAGATTGTGGAATTGCTCCGTCCGGTTCCTTCCGATCCAACTCCTTCTGGCAGGGGTTCGGTTCGGTTGGTTTCCCCGGTTCAAGATTATACCCTCGAAGATTTTTATGAACCGGAATTTGAAGAAGAAGGGGAATTTGAGGATGATGATGGTGAAAGTGAGAGTCTGGATGTGCCTGTGGAACCAGACAGACCTTCAGGTGTTTCCCCTCCTAGGCTTTCTGAGTCCTCTTCTCACTTTATGTTCTACAGAAAGGTGACTGAAACCCTCCAGCTTCCTGTGGAGGAGGCTGTGGAAGATCATGAGGAGCCTGATTATGTAGAAATGATGGACATCCCAGAGTCCAGGAGACTGTCTATTCCCCTCCACAAATCTTTTGGGAAATGGACACAAAAAATCCTAAAGTCTCCTAACACTATACCTCCTGTGGATAGAAGAATGAACAAGAGGTATACACTTTCAGGTTCAGACATGGAGTTCTTATATCAGCAATGCAGCCATGTTGGGGTAGTGCAGGCTGCTGCCTGTGACAAGGCAAATATTCCCTTGGCTTCACACCTCCCAGACAAGGACTCCAGGAAGATTGATGCCATGGCAAAGAAACAGTACAAGGCATCTTCCTTGGGACTCAGGCAGGCGAATTACATGGCCTCTACAGCCAGGTACCAGACATCCAGGTGGGACACTGTACTGGCACTGGCTAAACAGGCCTCCCCCCAGCTAGCCAAGGAGCTGGAGGCGGTGGCTGCAGAAGGGATTGAGGCATCTAAGGTTCAGTTTCATGCTGCTGTGGACTCTAATGATGTGTCATCAAGAGTCATAGCTACATCTGTGGCTCTTCAGAGGATGGCTTGGCTCAGATGTACTAGCCTCTCGCAGGATACCCAGGCTAAAGCCATGGATTTTCCTGTAGTGGATAATTCTCTGTTTGGGGAGCAGACAGAGAATTACATGAAGAAAATGGATGAGTCCAGGACCACTTACAGGAGTGCTCAGGCCAAGGAGAGGCAGGCCTTTTCAAAGGCCTTTTTACCAAGCACAGGCCTCTTCTTCCTTTTCTCAGAGGGGGTTCTTCAGAGGGAGAGGTAGAAGGGGGATGAGCAGGGCTGCATCCACTTCTCAGCCTAAAGCCCCTGCCAAGCAGACACCCTGATGGGCCTGCCCAGGTCAACTCTCCTATTCCAGTAGGGGGCAGGCTGGCTTACTTTGTCCAGGACTGGATGTCTATTACATCAGACAAGTGAGTCCTGGAAGTAGTAAGCCAGGGACTGGTTCTCAGCTTCAGAAAATTTCCAAAGATGAGAGCCAGATTTTCCACTTGCAGATCTCTCGGAAACCCTTGCCCTAAAGGCAGAGGTTTCTTCTCTTCTAGTCTTAAGAGCCATAGAGAGAGTACCTACCCTACACTGAGGCAAAAGACTGTACTTCAGGTACTTTCTGATCCCAAAAAAGACAGGGGAGTGGCGACCCATCCCAGACCTAAGATATCTAAACAAACATCTTTTAAAACCAAAGTTCAAGATGGTAACTCTGGGAATAATCCTTCCCTCTCTAAGGCCAGGGGACTGGCTAGCCTCCCTGGACCTCAAAGATGCCTACTTTCACATTCCCAGCAGGTGCTCCCACAGAAAGTACCTCAGGTTCGAGTTGCCCTCAGGCCACTATCAGTTCAGAGCAATATCCTTTGGCCTAACTTCAGCTCCAAGGGTTTTCACAAAGTGCCTGGCAGTTGTAGTTGCCTTTCTAAGAAGGCAAAAGATTTCCATTTTTCCATATCTGGATGATTGGCTAATAGTGGGTCAGTCTCCCGACCAAGTCAAGTCTTACCTGCAAGTGACCCAGCAAGTGCTTACTTCTCTAGGATTTCTTCTCAACCTTCCCAAGTCAGTTTTCGAACTAGTCCAGCTTCTTACCTTTATAGGGGCAGAACTGGAGACACTCAGAGCAAGAGCCTTTCTTCCTCTAGAAAGGGCAAGGGTTCTTATGGAACTAGCCTCTTCTTTCAGCCTTCGGGTATCTCGACCAACAAGGCATTTCTTTCAACTCTTGGGCCATATGGCAGCTTCAACAACAGTGGTCCAAGGGGCAAGATTCCAGATGAGGGATATTCAGTTCCACCTGAGAGCTTTTTGGTCTCAGAGGAAGGATTCCCTTAACAAAATGATCCCAGTGACTCTGACCTTGATCCAAGCCCTCCAATGGTGGCAGGATCAGGACAATTTAAGACAAGGTGTTCCTTTTGTTACTCAGCCTTGTTCAGTGGTCCTTACCACAGACGCTTCTGTCCTGGGCTGGGGAGCCCATCTGGAGTCCCTCACTGCTCAGGGGCTGTGGTCCTCCCAAGAATCCCTTCTCCATATCAATCTCTTAGAGCTCAGGGCAGTTTTTCTGGCCCTAAAACCTTCTCTCAGTCAGTACAGAACAAGGTGGTTCAAGTCAGAACGGACAACACTACCACCATGTGGTACAGCAACAAGCAGGGAGGCACTCGGTCCACGGCCTTGTGCACAGAAGCCATGAAGTTGTGGTCCCTGGCTTATTCCCTGCAAACCTCTCTGGTAGCAGTTCACCTTCCAGGGAAGGACAATGTGCTAGCAGATGCACTGAGCAGGATCTCTCAGGGCCTTCACGAATGGTTCCTGGACCCTCAGGTGTTGAAAGTGATTTTTTCAAGGTAGGGCACTCCAGAGATAGATCTCTTTGCAGCCCCAGACAATCACCAGCTCCCTCTCTTTTGATGCAGACCTCCAGTCTTGGGCTCAGTCCCCCTGGACGCCCTGATTCTGAATTGGGAAGGGATGTTTCTGTATGCCTTCCCCCCCTTCCCAGTCCTGTTCAAAGTTTTAGTCAAAATAAGGTCTAAACCTTGCAAGGTGATCCTGATTGCTCCAGATTGGGCCAGACAGCCCTGGTACCCCCTTTTGTTGTCCCTAGCAGTCCATCTTCCCCTGTCTCTCCCCAGGAATTACTGCCTGTTAACATCCTCTCAGGGGAGGATTTGGTACCCCACTTTTAAGTCTCTCAATCTAAAGGCATGGCTCTTGAAGATTTAGAGTTTGCAGATCTGCGTCTTTCCCAAGGTGTTTTGGATATCCTCAAGGCTTCTTGAAAGCCTTCCACCAAAAAGACTTGTAACTTCAAATGCAAGAGATTCAGCATTTGGTGTTCTAAGAAACATATTTCTCCAGACAGTGCTGAATTGCCTACGGTTCTGGATTATATGGTCCATCTTAATGGCCTAGGCCTCAGACCAGCTACTCTCAAGGTACACTTGTCAGCTGTTTCTGCGTTTTTGTCTGAGGGGAAGTCTTCCTCACTATCTTCTCATCCTGTGTTCTGTAAATTTTTTAAAGGATTGCTTCACACCAGTCCTCCTTTTAGAAACCCTGCCTGGGATTTTAATGTTTGCATTGCTCAACTTATGCAACCCCCTTTTGAGCCTATGTCTTCAGCAGAGCTTAAGTACTTGACTTGGAAAACTGTGTTCTTGGTAGCCATTACCTCTGCCAGGCGTATCAGTGAATTGCAAGCCCTGTCAGTGGAACCTGATTTTATCTCATTTCACAGGGATAAAGTGGTCCTTGGAATCAATAGAAGGTTCTTGCCCAAAGTGGGTTCTGACTTCCATTTAAACCAGTCAATGTCTCTTCCAGTTTTCTTCACTGATCATTCTTCCTCAGGAGAGAAGAGACTACAAAGTTTAGATGTTAAAAGAGCCCTTAGTTACTACATAGAACGTACCAAGGGTCACAGGTTTGACTTCTTCCAGTTGTTCCTCACTTATGGAGAAGTGGGAAAGGGCAAACCTGCCACCAAGAGATCTGTTGCCAGGTGGATTGTGTCTTGTATACAATTCTGCTATGAAAAACTGGGAGAAACTCCACCCTCAGGCCTGAGGGCTCATTCCTCAAGAGGTACAGCTGCTTCCCTGGCTTCTGCCAGGGATATCCCTCTCTTAGAAATTTGTCAAGCAGCCACCTGGAAAACAGTCCATGCCTATACCAAGCAATACTCTCTGGATATCCAGGCTAGGAGTGATGCTCAGTTTGGCACAGCAGTACTTCAGAGCCTATTCCCAAAGTAGGTTCTATCCCTCCTCCATGGAGGTACTGCTTGGTAGTCTGCAATAAGTCAGAAAACAGCAAGACTTCATATTGTTTGAAGAAAAAATTACTCCCCTTAGTAATTATGTTTCTTCTAATGGAGTCTTGCTGTATTCTGACTCCCTCCTACCTCCCCTCTCAGAACCTGTTTTGGGAAGTGGGTGGGGCAGATGCAGTGTGCACCCAGGGGTGTTTTTGTTTGCACCCTCCTCCTTTTTGTTTGGGTGCTGATTTATTATTGTTATTTGTATTAGATTGTTTTTTTGGTTTTTGGGTTTCCTGACTTGAGTCTTCCTTGGGAATGCAAAACTTTTTTCGGCCAGTTGGCTAGTAGGAATTTTTACAGTGTCCGCATAGAATTTTTAGTTAGTTGGGCTCATAAGAATTTGACAGTTTAAGTTTGAAACACTCCAGACAGAGACTTCAACCGAGCTCGAGCTCAGCATTCTATGCCCTGCATAGAAAGTTAACTCTTTGTTCTCCGGGGCAGTTCAAAGGTTGGGAATCACTGCAGTATGTCAGAATACAGCAAGACTCCATTAGAAGAAACATAATTACTAAGGTGAGTAATTTTTTCTTACAGAACAATAACAGAACATGCAACTCCATCTTGGGATTCCAGTAACATCATAAACCTCCCAAGCTTTGCTCTGAAGGTGTATGATGTTACTGGAATCCCTCAATGGAGTTATAGGTCTGTAACAGAGAGCCGTCTGTTGTTCTGTTTTTCTCAAATGGGTCACCCTTGTAATGGGCTTATAATGAATGCTTTAATTTGACATTAAGCTAAGGGATATTTATCCTATTTTATTTGCAGAAACGACTGGATTCGGGTTGGTCTTTGTTACCCACCAGACACCACATTCCAGGTGAAGTCAGACATATACCAGAGGCAGACATTGGTTGCATACACTGTGGAGGAATATGGGCCAGTCTCCTCACTGGATGAACTTCTGAAGATTCGGGCTGACAGAAAGTTCTATTTTGATAACAGCACTGGGTAGGTACTGTACCTCCGAAATCCTGCGGCACAGGTGTGTGTGTGTCTGTCTCTCTCTGTAAAGTACTATAGTAACAGGGCAGGTATACACTTTCCATGTGTGTGTTTGCTTCTGTGCTGGGAAAGGAAAATATCTGGTTAGAAGACCTTCATCAGCGAACTAAAATTTAATGTCATGCAGCACATCTATATGACGAATGATTGTGGTTTGCACAGATTAAAACAGAATACATCTAGTGAAAATTAAGCTATACAAGTGGGTAACATCACCAACCTAAAGAATGCTGGGGTAGAAATTGCTCTCCCATAGGAGTCATATATAGCACAATGCCTGTAACCAAACTGAAGAGATGCTGACATAGTGACTTATCTGGGGTGGTGTTGATAGTTTGCTGTGGGTTTCTTTTGATTAACATTTTATAGCTGCTTGTATCACTTAACATTAAGCCACATCATTTTAATTGCATAAATAGTGCTTTTTACCCAAGTTATATACAGCATAATGAGTGCAGTAAGAACATCAAAAGACAATACCCCATCTGAATGATCGCTGAGGTTTCTGGCAGAAGCAGAAAGTAATGTGGTCCAAATCTCCTGTTATTTTTGTCCATCATGGTATTTGTCTTAAGTAGTCTGATTTATTGAAAGTAAAAGAGATTCCGTCAGCAAAATAGCAACTTCAGTGTCACTGACATCATTTAATTTGTCTTGTGTTCTAAAAGAAGTTTATATCTGGTCTGCCAAGCCTGATGGCTAGTTTTGAAGCCTGCTGCAGCTCTGTTCACAGCACTGCTGACCAAACTGAGAGTTATAACTGTGGCCTCTCAGTCTGGACACAGCAGGCAAAAGGGTTATATAAAGGTTCGTCCGAGTGGTCCAACCCCCAAAGCCATACATTAATCTCTGGTAGACCCATGCTCTGGAGTGGGTTAATCCTTACTGGGAGGGATGGTAGACTTTGGTAAGGCCTCAGTGTAGGGAAACTGAACAACGCTCTGCACTCACTGAGATCAAGGAATAATGTATTACAAGATGGTTATACCCTTAGTGAATTTATTGCAAGCTCTCAGAGGAACAACCGACTAAGGCCTAAAGACCAGGCAGTTCATCCCACAAATGGTCTTCGCAGGAGACAGACCTGTTTTCAGGGTCAAGATGAAAAAAAGCTTCTGCTTACTTAAATAATACGAACATACGAAATTTGCCAGCAGATAAAGGCCTAGAGGTCTGTCTGCTTTCGAATGTGCAGCTAGCACCCCTATTCTGCAGCTGCCCTCCCTTCCACCCTTCCCCTTCATTAACCCTCCCCTTGTCCTGTCCCATCCTCGTTTGAAGTAGTCCACTGTTCTACTGCATACCACTTCAGGAGGTAATGCATTCCACCCAACCACCACCCTCTCTGTAAAAGTGTCTCCTCATTTCCTCCTGAACCTTCCTAGCTCCAGTCTCATATCATGGCCCTAGTTGGCCCTCCCTCCCTTACTTTGAACAGCCCCTCTGTACTTGTCTTGTTTATTCCTTTCATGTATTTGAAGGTTTCAATCATGTCACCCTGTCTCTCTCTCCTTCAGTGAGTACATGTTCAACTCCTTCAGCCTCCTCTCGATGACAAGTCCCCAGCCCCTTGATCATCTTTTCGCTCTGCGCTGCACCCTCCAGTAACTTAATGTCTCTCTTCAGATACGGACGCCAGTACTGCATGCAGTACTCCAGGTGTGGTCTAACTAATGACCTATACAGTGGCAGAATCATTTCCTCCCTCCTCGAGGATATACACCCCTTGCAATACAACCCAGCATTTTGTTGGCCTTTGCAGCTGCCTTCCTACATTGTGCTGAGTTGTTCATTGACCCTGTAATGAGCACTCCCAGATCCTTCTCCTCCTCTGTCTGGGCTAGCTGCACTCCCCCTAGCTGGTAACTCCTCCTTGGGTTCTTCGTCCCAAAATGCAGCACCTTGCACTTTTTGACATTAAAGCCATGTTGCCAGGTGTCTGACCAGGTTTCAAGCTTTGCTAGATAATCCTGCAACCCCTGCCATCCCACTAGGTTATCCACCACCGTGCCTACCTTGGTATCATCAGCAAACAGACTGATCTTGCTCTTGATGTCCCATGATATGTCCGCAATGAATATCCCAAACAACACTGGTCCCAACACCGAGCCCTGTGGAACACCACTCGTCACTGCCCTTGGGTGTGAGAGCTCCCCACCCACCACCACCCTCTGTTGCCTTCCCTGCAGCCAGTTTCCTACCCATCTCACCAGCTTTGCACCAGCCC
This sequence comes from Neoceratodus forsteri, assembly GCA_016271365.2. Taxonomy (NCBI): domain Eukaryota; kingdom Metazoa; phylum Chordata; order Ceratodontiformes; family Ceratodontidae; genus Neoceratodus; species Neoceratodus forsteri. The sequence continues at coordinate 1,481,680,002 of CM057453.1, read as the reverse complement.
CTGTGCCTACTAACTTCCTTCCCAGCCTTCCATGTGGCACTGGTGAATGCCTACTGAAGTCCAGATACAGGACTATCCACTGCATGGCCCCTGTCCGGTTGCCTAGTTACCCAGTCATAGAACTCGACCAGGTTGGTTTGGCAGAATCTGCCACGTATGAAGCCATGCTGTCTGCTGTCCTGTAGTCCTTTGGCCTCTAGGAGGGCCACCAGCCTCTCCTTCAGGATGATCTCCATTAGCTTACCCACGATGGATGTGAGGCTCACTGGTATGTAGTTTCCCGGTTCATCCTTGGGGCCACTCTTGTGGAGGAGCACCACATGAGCCATCCTCCAGTCCTGAGGTACACACCCCGAATATAGTGAGGCATTAAATAGGTCTGCCAAAGGTCCTGCAAGGACCTCTGCCAGCTCCTTCAGTACCCTGGGGTGGATGCCATCTGGGCCTGGCACCTTGTCCACCCTCAAGTGCCTTCAAACCCTCTCGAACTCTGCTCTCCATGATTTCCCCATCTGTCACCACTTCCCACCCTGCTTCTGCCATTTCTCCCACCTTGGGTGTCACCCCCCTCTTCTCTTTAGTAAATACTGAGCAGAAGTACTCATTTAGTGCTTCCGCCTTATCGCACCCTGCTTCCACCCAACCCCCCTCCTTCCTAATCCTTACAGCTCATTTTCTCCCTGATGTACTTAAAGAAGTCCTTCTCCCCCTTCTTAATGCCTTGTGCCAGCCTGAGTTCCATAGATGCTTTGCTCCCCTTACTGCCCTTGTCACCTCCTTCGATTCTGTCAAGTACTCCTCCCTGTCCTCCCCCCTCCCTGTTTTCTTGTACTTCCTAAAGGCAGCTCTTTTCCTCCTTACCTTTTCCATGACCTCCTTGCTCAACCAGATCGGTTTCTTAGCCCTAGCCTTCTTGCTGTGGGCTTTGCAGCAGGTTTTGGTTGCCTCCACTATCCCCAGCTTTATGAGCTCCCACCTCTGCTTAGTGTCCATACTAGATTGAATTCTGGCCGGGTACCCTTTTACCACTTCCCCCATCCTCCCAAAGTCGGCCCTCCTGAAGTCCAGCACTATTGTGCCAGATTCCTCCTTCCTTGCCCATATCCAATGTGAGCCATACTGAGTGGTGGTCACTCCTGACAGCGGTTCCTCCACTATAAGTTCTCTCACAAAGTCCCCATTTGCCAGCACAAGGTCAAGGGTATTCCCTAACCTGGTTGGTTCACTGACCATTGCAGCAGGCAGCTGTCCTGGAAAGCATCCAGTACCTGCCCCTTCTGTTCCTGGTTGTTGGGGTGCTCCAGTCCACTCCTGGCATGTTGAAGTCCCCCACAATCACCACACTACCCTTTTCGCAGGTCCTCCTGATCTGTCCCGCTAGTTCCCTGTCTGACTCCTCTGTCTGAGATGGTGGCCTGTACACCACTCCCATTCTAAGAATCCTATTCTTGGAATCCTGGATTTGCATCCAAAGTGACTCCGTACTACCCTCCTTCCCTTCCTCCCTTACACACTTCAGTCCTTCCTTCACATATAGTGCCACCCCTCCTTTCCCAATCACCCTGTTCTCACGAATAACCTGTACCCTGGTACAGACAGGTCCCAGTCATTGTATTGGTGGCCAGTGTTTCTGTGATGGCTGCAATGTCCACCTCCCTGCCATGAGAACCTGTAACTCTGCAGTTTTCCTTCCAAGGCTCCTAGCATTAAGGGTAACCACCTTCCACCCTCCCCCATCCTGCCCTCCTTTCCTAGCATCACCAACAGTATTTGCCATTTGTCCTTTGTCAATGTTATGGGGGTGAGCGCATATGATTTCCCAACCTGTGGTCTCTGCATATCTCTTCCCAACTGCCACCCCCACTCCTAGTTTAAATTCCCAACTTCCTCTATGTACTCCTCCATCCTCTGTTTCAACACTTTCTTTCCTCCTCACTCAAGTGTAGTCTGTCCTTGGCATAGAGACTACTGTCCTCCCAGGTCCCTTCCACCCCAACAGCCCATACCCTTTAGCACAACACCAGGTTCTTAGCCATCCGTTAAATTCCTCTATTCTCAGCTTCCTTGTTGCGCTTGCCTTTGGCGACGGAAGTATCTCTGAAAAAGTTACTGATCTTCCTGCTCCCTCACATAATTGTGCTAGTCCTCAAACCTCCTCTGGACTGTATCTACTGTCTTGTCAGCCAAGTCGTTTGTCCCAAGATGTATAATTAAATGAGGCTTGTCCCTACCCCTTCTAGCATATTTCAGAACAGATTGTCCCACCCTTTCCGCTGTCATTCCCTGGCATGGCCTCCACCCAAATGCGACTATGCCTCTCCCCCTTGCTACCCCACCTAACTCCTCTTAGTATTGAGTCCTCCAGCACTAAGATTCCACCCCTCTTACTCTCTGCTTGCTTCCATTCATCTCCCTCTCTCATTTCCAGCTCCTCTTCTTCTTCCTGAAAGAAATAAACAAGGTTAACTGCAAGGAACGTTTTAGCAGGAATGGCATTTTTAAAACAAAAGGGCAAGAATGTAAGCTGTTGGGGTGGGCTGGAGATGTAGGAGGGGTGTGAGAAAGTATTACTTTACAGAGAGAGTGTTTGGGCTATGGAACAGCCTACTGGCAGAGGTGGTGGGCACAAAAAACATTAATGGGCTCAGATATGGCTGGGATAGAGTAAAAAAGCTTAATAGTTACTCAGATAGAGGAAGTAGCAGTAATACGGGAAGGGGCGCAAAAACCCTATCAAGACAAGTAGTCATGGGGTAGAATAGGGTTTAACTGGGTAGACAGGATGGGCCAGTGGTCTTTTTCTGCCAACATCGTCTCTGTTTCTTGTCTTTAGAACACTTTTGGCTGTTTTCGACTCACAACAACTGTCGTCGAATGATCTAAAAAAAACTATTGTGATCGACAATGAAGTACTTCTGCCTAATTTGTACTGCACATCAAACTGTTTTTATCTCATGACTGTGGTTGAATGAACTAAAAATCGTCTACTCCCAATGACTGTGATCGACATAAGAACATTGGCTCTCACCAATGGGCAATTCTGCTGTTGTGCCAATTTCTGGTCTTGTGCCTGAGAATTAAAACAAACGTGTAAAAAAAAAATGTGTTCCTTTGTTTAAATTTTAATTTATTCATTGGTAACCAGATAAGGCCCACTAGACACAGAGCATATTTACAGGGGAATCCTGGGAGCCCTGGGGAGGTAAAGGGCATGCTCAAGGTCACAAAGTATGCAAGTGGAAGTTGTGGGAATCAAACCCAGGTCTGCTGGATGTACCAAGCTCATTGCTCTAACCTCTGAGCTGTACTACCAAAAAAATGAGCTGGGCCACATGGTTTCATAAAGTGTTAGAAGTGTGGTCAGTAGTCACTATTTGCCTAGATCACGTTTGGCTAAATTGATCTATGTAGAATGTTTTGTCCTTGGCCACAGATGGGTACAACACAAAAGGTAGCTCCTGCCTTTATGTTTGGCTGCAAAGAGTTTTCACCCTGACAACAGGCTCTGGTCAGAGCCGATACAACTGTGGAGAGCGGCAAGAGCGTTGAAAAGAATATGCTGTGCTCTTGCTGCACTGGAGTTAGACGTAACTGATACTGCAGTGATTACAGAACTGCGCATACGTGATACTCACACATGTGCAGTTTCTCCCGGAGTCAGCCGAGCATAACATGGCAGCGCTGACATGACTACATATGTGCTGTACTCGCATATGCGCAATTTAAGTCAGTGCCATGTTGCACACAGCGGCTGTTGGTATCTTAGCAAAGCTATCCTGTGTCAGTACATTGCACGCAGACATAAACATGGGTAAAAGCAAGACCCCACTGAGAATGAGATACTGCATCCCAGCCAGGCTAACCTGTGTCGGTACATTGTAAAAATGGATAAAAGTATATCCCCACTGAAAATGAGATACTGCATCTCAGCCAGGCTATCCTGTGTCAATACATTGTAACAGGGCTATAATACCATCAAGAGGTTCTGGGGAGATGTGAACCTCGAGAGCAAAGCTTGAGAGATTCCAACATTTTTCTAGAGCCTCTGTGATATGTTGCAGGTGAGTTTTACCATTTAAAATAAATAAGAATACATAAAACAGCTTTAACATTTGTTATAGTGATTTTACTGATAGGCATAATGAAGTTAGTTGCATACATGTATTGATTTGAGCATACAAGAAAATGTACAGGAGTTTTGTCCCAGTTTTACATAGAAAATACAGAAAAAAAGGACAGTGCCCTACAGGGAAATGCTTTATTCAGTCTGGGAACACTGCAGTTGACACCGCTATGATTTATTTGTAATCCCCTAAGATGCCCCTTGCAACCTCTGGAAACCCCTGAAACATTAGCTGTCTAGCATTTACCCTTCCTACAAATATAAAATCATGAGAGTTCCAGTGCCACTAATTAGGTCCTGAAATACTTAACTAAATCAACTGTTCAGAGGAAATACTGTAAATCATTGCTGCACAAATATACACATTGGGAGAGATGACTAAAAATGTAATTTGAAACTGCTCTGCAGTTAGATGCTGTATCTTCTGTTGGAAGTCATGTCAGTAAATTATTAGGCTCCAAAGATAGCAAGTCACTTTGCACTAATAATCAAACTGAAAAAAATAGTGTTGTAATTGGTCTACTCAACAGAGACAAAGGAATATTTTATTTTACTGGCATAGTGATTTGCAGTTGGGGAAGGATACGCTGAAAACTCCAAAAATGTGTACCACGGTATCCCATTTTTCCAGCTACAGATAGCAAGATAGCTGTAGGCTCCACTCACAGCCATAAAATGGTTGAGAACATCTCTGTGATGTCAGCTGAAACAGCTTTCCTTTAAGACTAGTCTAAAGCAGAGACTGCAAGGAAACCCACAAGAGAGCATAAATCCTCGGCTGAGCAACACTGGTAAGAAGGACTCCACAAATAGACAGGCAGGTGAGTCATCCTCTCATACTAGTCTTAGACCAGAAAGAAAAAACACCTGTGGCCCAGAAAGTCAGACGCTCGCGGGCAGAGAGGCATGAAGCCAGAGACATAGCGCAACTGGGGCTGTGCCGGAGCCAGGACCAGGCGATATTCAACGGTGATGCACCATGGCACAGCACCGTTGAATATGGCAAGGTCAGTGCACATACTGTGCATGGTACAGTGGCACTGCGCAAGCCACAGATAAGGAGCATGTGGATGTGCCAGTACAAATGCAGTTGTGCTAGGTGCAACACCCGCGATATTCAGCTGGGGGCATGCAAATGAGGCCATAATATATGCAAGGCACAAATGGGGCCATTTGCATGTCATTATGTCACCATTTGCATGCCTTGTGCAGGGCAGCCCGGCAACTTGTGCCTGGCGCCCTGCACAGCATGATATACAGTGCCTTCAGAAAGTATTCACCCCCCCTTGGATTTTGTCACATTTTGTTGTGTTACTACCAGAATTTTTAATGCATTGAAAGGATTCTTTTCCACCTTGATTCACACAGTATACTCAACAATGTAAAGGGGCAAAAATATTTTTATTGTGTAACAAAAATTTATGAAACAATAAAAACTGAAATATCTTGTTTACTTAAGTATTCACCCCCTGAGTCAATACTTTGTAGAAGTGCCTTTGGCAGCAATTACAGCTTTGAATCTTCTTGGGTATGTCTGTATCAGCTTTGCACATCTGGATTTGGGGATTTTCGCCCATTCTTCCTTGCAGATTTGCTCAAGCTCTGTCAAGTTGGATGGGGAGTGTCGGTGAACCGCAATCTTAAAGTCTTTCCACAGATTCTCAATGGGATTCAAGTCTGGGCTGTGGCTGGGCCACTCAAGGACATTCACCTTCTTGTTCTGAAGCCACTCCAGTGTTGCTTTGGCTGTATGCTTGGGGTCATTGTCCTGCTGGAACATAAATCTTCGCCCCATTCCAAGGTCTATTGCAGACTGATGCAGGTTCTCCTCAAGGATGTGCCTGTATTTGGCTCCATCCATTGTTCCCTCTGTCCTGACAAGTGCCCCAGTCCCTGCCGCTGAAAAGCATCCCCATAACATGATGCTGCCACCACCATGCTTCATGATAGGGATGGTGTTACACGGGTGATGAGCTGCATTCGGTTTGTGCCAGGCATAGCACTTTGCATGCAGGCCAAAGAGTTAAATTTTTGTCTCATCAGACCAGAGAATCTTGCCACATGGTCTCAGAGTCTGCCACGTGCCTTCTTGCAAACTCCAGGCATGCTATTATGTGGCCTTTTCTCAGGAGTGGCTTCCGTCTAGCCACTCTCCCATAGAGGCAGCATCAGTGAAGTGCTGCAGAGATTGTTGTCCTCTGGACAGGTTCTCCCATCTCAGCCATGGAACTCTGTAGTTCTGTCAGGATGGTCATTGGGTTCTTGGTCACTTCTCTGACCAAAGTCCTTCTTGCCCGGTTGCTCAGTTTGGGAGGACGGCCTGCTCTAGGAAGAGTCTGGGTGGTTCTGTAATCTTTCCATTTCCTAATGATGGACTTGACTGTGCTCCTGGGAACTTTCAACACCCTAGAAATGTTTTTATACCCCTCCCCAGATCTATGCCTTCTCACAATTCTATCACGGAGTTCTATGGACAGCTCCTTGGTCTTCATGGTAGAGTTTCTGCTCTGACATGCACTGTCAACAGTGGGACCTTATATAGACAGGTGTATTTCCTCTGAAATCATGTCAACCACTTGAACTGACCACAGGTGGACTCCATTCAAGTTTCAGAGTGATCTCACAAGGAAATTGGATACACCTGAGCTAAATTTGGAGTGTCATAGCAAAGGGGGTGAATACTTATCAAATCAAGACTTTTCAGGTTTTTATTTTAAATTACATGTACAAAATTCCAGAAGTTTCATTCCACTTTGACATTATAGAGTAATTTGTGTAGATACATGACAAAAATCCCATATAAATGTATTTTAATTTGAGTTGCAACATCACAAAATGTGACAAAATTCAGGGGGTGAATACTTTCTGAAGGCACTGTAGCAGTGGGGATATCGGGCATCCCGCCCGTAGCCTGATTGGGTGAATGTGGACAATAATCCCTGGCAGTCATTGCCCCCCCAGGTTCGAATCCCGAGGAATGTGATAACATACCATCCCTGGTGGTCTAGTGGTCCCCCTCCCTCCCGACTCCCAGAGCCCTGAAATATGTATAAGACCAGCGTGCTGGTCATCTAGTGGCACCCCTGCCCATCTCGAATCTCGATTCATCGTCATGCAAAAAATAACCTGGTGATCAGTGGCACCCCCACACAAGACCCCTTGCCACCCTGCTCCCCCTCTCCGTCAGCGGTGGCGGCAGCAACCCACCACATACGCCATGGAGCTGACAGGTACAGAAGAATGGGCTATGGCCATTGGTCCCCAGTGTGGACCAATGGGCTTGCAGGGCATAGTACTAGACAGTTTCAAATATATAAATGACTTCACATATTTGGGACGTCTGGTATAGTATGCCTTGTAAACCCTATCGTCCACACTGGGGACCAATGGGCTTACAGCGCATACTGTACCTGCTAGCTGGGCGGTTGCTGCCGCCCATTGACGGGGGGGGGAGGGAGAGTAGGGGTTCTGTGGGTGGGAGGGTGGGGGGGTGCCACTGATCACCAGGGATATTTTATGCGATTGGTACCGTGATCGCAACAATGGGTGGGAGGAGGGAGACCACTAGACTACCGATGGTCTTCGCTACATATATCGGGAATTGGGGTGTCGGGAGGGAGGAGGGACCACTTGACCACCAGGGACAGATGTCTGTTATATTACTCTGGGTATCGGGGATTTGGGAGGGAGGGGGGTACCACTAGATTACCAGGGTGATATGTGTGCTTGAGAACAGTGTTCTGGATGGGCGGGTGGCCACCCACGGCTGGCGGCTGCTGTGTTGCGCCCTGCAATGCAGCAGCCCCCTGTGGTGGCAGGATTATTCCACTCCTCACGGGCTCAACTTTGAGCCCTCCTGTCTGGCCTGCACGGGTTGCACTGGCATATGCGCCGCACATCCTGGGCTGAATATCAGGATGTGCCGCATATGCATAGGCACGCGCCCTGCTTCTGCACCGCATACTATTACATTCTGCCCTGGCACATCGGGATTTGCACTGCACCAGGCAGCCATCTCAATATCCCCGCCAGGGCGCAATGCTGGGTTGCGCCGGCACAATTCTGTTGTGCCAGGCACAACCCCTTTGAATATCCCGGCCTTGGAGCCTGAAAAGGAAATGATAAATGAGCCCTTCAGCTAACCTGGTGGTGGTGGTCAGATGCCCTCCATCGAGGAATTTATACAAGTGTGGCAGTTTTTCCAATCCATGAAAATGACAGAAGAGACTCAATCGTCATTGATTGTAGTTTTCTCTGCTATATGGAGCAAAGTGAAGCCAAATGACCCATCTCTATGTCAGGGTCTTCCTTAACTGCTTTCAGTGATAGGCTGGCATTGTACTTGCCATAAAAATATTTAGTAGAGAATATTAATTTGCAGTGTTCCTTCCTTATACTTCCCAAGGGGGTCAGGAACAGACTGTAAACCACACATTCATGAGGAGAATGGAGGAGTTCCTTCAGTACCTTGGCAACCTCCTTCCAAATCATAAGAGCAAAAGGGCATTCAAAGAATAAGTGACCTATCGTCTTACTAACTTCTGCATAACAATTTACAAGATAGTACCTTTTCTTATAACACTTTTGGCCATTTTAAGTTATATGTGTTATCATCTTCTCCAGGTGTGTGTCAGTGCTGTAATAACATCACTTCTTGGGTGGTTGAAGGCTCTGGGCTGTGCCTCGGATCTCACAGTACACTCAGGTCTTTGGTTATTACAGCATTGCCGCACATCTGACCGTGGATTATGATTATTCCTTAAGTAACACTTGTATGTTTGTGCTAGAATCGGGAATTTTTTCTGTGTTCAGAACAACATTTCCCCATCAGTAAAAATAGATACATTTAACCCACCCTCCAGGACACACCTGGAAACAAGCTGTCACAGCCCAGTGTGCCTTTCATAAATTACAAATAAATAAAAATCCTTTCCAGTATGGTTGCACAGGCCATTTATTCATTTAATTTTCTTTCTCTTGTTGCCCATTTGTTCCATAGTCCCCCACTCCTGATACTGGGGTTACCCCAGCTACATCCTTTATCAGCCTAGGAGGATGGGTAGTCATCTGCTTTCACCAGTGATGCTTGTACAGCTCTGTGTTCCACCGGCAAGGGATGTGAAAATGTCTGGCAGCCTTCCTCGACCCTTCTTTACTGGGAGCTGTGCACTTCAGTTCCGCATTGCGTCCCATCCCTAGTGCAGTGTGGGATTCTGGGGGATTGCCTGGGAACACCAGACTCCAGGATGCTGTACAGTCTGCTTTTGCTGTGCCACTGAACTGGCCTGCTCGTCACATGAGTTTAAAAATTCACATTATTGCTCCACATCTAAAAAGGCCAAGTTGATTTCCCTAAACTTTTGTTGTGCAAGTACCAGGTACAGTAAATAAGTACCATTCGTGATTATGGTGCACATTGGATTTATTCTCTTCGGATTGGACCTAAAAAAGGACCTGTTCAGTGTCCCCACACGGTTGGCAAATTTATAAATAAATTAAAAAATTAAATAAAAGTGGTTAACATAGATTTTGACGGCAGATAAGGACCACTTGGCCCACCCAGTCTGCTCATTTCCCTACCTACTGGATAAGCTGCAGATTCTAGTTAACCAACAGCCTACTTCCTGCCACCCCCCACTACAATTGCTTTGTGTCTGTCCCATGCATGTTTGAATTCCCCCACAGTTTTTGCCCCAGCAACCTCCCCAGGAAGGCAGTTCCATGTATCCACCACTCTCTTCGTAAAAAAAGATTTCCTCACATTACCCCTGAGCCATCCCCCCTCTATCTTTAAATTGTGTCCCCTTGTTCTTACACATCTCTTTTTCTGAAAGTTGCTACCCTTCTGGACTTTGTTGATTCCCTTGAGGTACTTGAATGTTTCTATCATGTCCCCACCGTCCCTCCTTTCATCAAGGGTATACATATTAAGCTCTCTCTCTGTCTCTCTTCATATGATTTCTGATGCAGACCCTGCACCATTTTAGTTGCCCTACCGTGGACTGCTTCCATCCTGTCTATGTCCTTGCGTAGATGGGGTCTCCAAAACTGCACACAGTATTCCAGATGGGGTCTCACCAACTGTCTGTAAAGTGGGATAACCACTTCCCTTTTTCTACTTGTGATGCCCCTTCCTATGCATCCCAGTATCCCCCTGGCTCTCCTTACTGACTTCTCACATTGCTTACCCACCTTTAGATATGACTACCCCCAAGTCCCGTTCCATTTTTGTTGTTGTTAGTACCTCCCCAGCTATTGTGTACTCTTCTCCTGGTTTTTTGTTTCCCAGGTGCATTACTTTGCACTTCTTTGCATTGAATCTAAGTTGCCATATGTCTGACCATTCCTCCAACCATACCAAGTCCCTTCTCATCCTTTCTACCCCCCCTTGTGTATCAACTCTGTTACAGGTCTTTGTATCATCAGCAAAGAGGCATACCTTTCCCTCCAAACCCTCTGCAATGTCACCTATAAAGATGTTAAAGAGGACTGGACCCAGTACTGAGCCCTGAGGTACTCCACTAGTGACCCCCCTTTCTTTGGAATGTGTTCCACTCACTATTACCTTCTGTGTCCTGTTGTGCAGCCAGTTTGCAACCCAGGCTACCACCCTGGGACCCACTCCCAAGCTGGCTAACTTGATTATTAATCTTTTGTGCATGACTGTGTCAAATGCCTTGCTAACGTCTAGGTAGGCCATATCCACAGCCCCTTCCTGGTCTATCACTTTGGTCACCTAGTCAAAGAAATCTATTAGATTCGTCTGACATGACCTTCCTGCTGTAAATCCATGCTGCTTTGGGTCCTGTGCCCCGCTGGCCTCTAGATACTCAACAATTCTTTCTTTCAGAAGTGAGTCCATCATTTTCCCTACCACTGAGGTCAAACTTACAGGTCTGTAGTTTCCTGCTTCTGCCTTGCTCCCACTTTTGTGAAGGGGAATCACATCTGCCCTCCTCCAGTCCTCAGGTACCACCCCATCCTCCCATGATTTGTTAAAAAGTGTGGTCAGTGGTGTCACTAGGTCCTCCCTTAGTTCTTTTAGGATTCTGGGATGAATCCCATCAGACCCCATTGCTTTGTCCACCTTGAGTTTTAGGAGTTCATTCAGGACTCTTTCTTCTGTAAATGGACTGGTGTCAACCCCCCTACCCAGAGTGCTTCTATTGTCTGGTTTAGGTAACTCCTCCTCATCTTCTTTTGTGAATACTGAGCAAAAGTATTCATTCAGTATCTCTGCCTTTTCACTGTCTCCCTCTGCCCACCTCCCCTCTCCCTTATTAATCTTCACTATTCCTGCCTTAACCTTTCTGTGCTCCCTAATGTACCTGTAAAAGGTTTTATCCCCCTTCTTAACTGACTTTGCTATTTCTTTCCTCAGTTTGGGCTTTTGCTATTCTGACTGTCTTCCCCACTTCTTTCTGCTTTAATTGATACAGTTCCCTATCGTGCTCCTTCTGTGATGCCTTATACTTTTTGAATGCAGCCTTTTTCTCCTTAACCTTCCCTGCCACCTCTTTTGAGAACCATAGTGTTTTTTTACTCCGCTTTGTTTTCTTTATCTGTTTCACACAAAGGCTTGTTGCCTCTATGATGGCAGTTTCCTTTGTAGCCATTTGCTAGTGTATTCAGGTATTCACCCATTTTGCCAAAGTCAGTTCTTCTAAAGTCCAGTATGCTTGTTTTTGTATGGCTTGTCTCCATGGTTGTGCTTATTGTGAAGCACACTGTGCAGTGGCCGCTTGTTCCTAGATGTTTACTGACTTCTAAATTTGTGATCCTCTCTCCATTTGAGAGTACCAGGTCTAGTATTGCTTCCTCCCGAGTGGGTTCCAACACTAGCTGTCTAAGGTCTGCCCCTTGCAGGGCATCGAGAATGACCCTGCTCATGGATGTTGCTGCAGTACATGTCATCCAGTTAATATCTGGCATATTCAGTATCTCCCCTTTTTCAGCCATTTTGAGAATGTCCTCTATCATTTTCTTGTCCATTTCCTCCCCTTGAGATGGGGGTCTGTATACAACCCCTGTGAGGATTGTGATGCCATTCCTTGTCTCCAAGGTGACCCAGAGTGCCTCTTGTCCTCCCCCTTTACTTTTTAGTTCTGTAGCTTTGATCTCTTCCCTTATGTATAGAGCTACTCCACCTCCTCGTTTCCCCTCCCTGTCCCTTCTGTAGACTGTGTACCTTGGTATGTTGACGTCACAAATGATCAACATTTGCTACACACTTGCTTCTGCAGTTGCCCTGACTGGATTTCCATTAAAGTATATTGCATGATTATCCTTCATATAAAGATGTGCTGATTAAACAGGATCCAGTCATTTGGGGTTGGGTACTGCTTGGTGATTGTGTTTTGGTTTTGTTCTGTTCAAATAGTCTTGTGTATCAGCATTGTTAGTTTCTGAACAGCTCTGCTGTAGCCAGAAAGGGACTGAATCATTATATTTTTTTAATGACAAAAATATATATATATATATATCAACTGTAACAAAATATTTATTGAGGATTCGGTTAAAGATTTCTTTTTTTTTTTTTTTGTGGAGGTAGGCCATAAACACTTAATACTGCAATATCTCCACAGTGGCTGAATGGGTTTCCTAAAAGGGGAACATAGTTGTGCAGAGTTACTTATCGTCAGATGGTCCCTGAAATGCTCTTGTGAACAAGGGATTGGGCTTAGCTCATGGTATAGGCAGTCCAGAGATATACTTACTGCATCTAAGTCTACCCAATGTTGTTGAAAGGCAGCAGTCAGTTAATGGAAACTTGACCCAGAAGATTATATCTTGGTTGGGTAAGCTGCTGTTAGTCATGGTTCTAGGATCATAACTCCCGTTGGCTAGCTCCGTCTTTTAAAAAAGGAAACTGCCACAAAATTTAAGACTGCAGTCTCGTTCACCTCATTACTAAACCCACCTGCCAACCACTTCCAATAGACTGGGTCCTTGCCACACATGCTCACAGCATAGTAGAACCCGGCGTTTTCCTGGACACACACTATGATCACCGAGTAGCCAACTCTGTTGCGCTAAAGCACCTGCTAGTTTATCTTGTGTAGGTCTTTCACATCATTGAACTGGTCTGCCCTGCTAGATTACCTTAGGGCCACTGACTGGTCCCTGATGTCCACTGAGATTGATATGGGCCCACTCCTTTTTCACCTCCAAATTCTTCACCATCTGGGACAGAGGCCCGCTTCAGGAGGTTGCATGGACGTGGCTCCCACCTTCATTGGCTAGCTGCAGATCTTTTGTATTTATATACAGCTATTTGTCCTCAACCACTGTTCACCCAGTCCATGGGCCTGAGGTCATCCCCCCATCGTGACCGCCCCAACCCCATCCTTCTCTTGCCCCCACCTACCAAACTTATGGCAGCAGATTCTTGGTGCAGTGCTCAAGACGGTAACCGGCTGTCATCATGATGGTGGTATGGTTTTTACTAGAGATGCAGAGAATTTAAACTTCATTGGCAAAGCTGGCGTGAAGTTGAGTTTCTTTGTACTTTGTGAAATTCCCTACTTCTAAATTTCACTGGCAAAGTTGGTGTGAAGTCTGGTTTCTTTGCGCTTAGTGAAACTTTGTGAAATTCTCTACTTCCTACCAACATTGCCCAAGGAAGATTCTTTGAAAAAAAAAAAAAATATTTTAAACCTTAATCCCTGCCACCCACACACTATGCTATAAATAACTCCCCCCCAACACTTTCCACCACCAAGACCTTTCAGTTTGTATTTCCTATAACCCTGCTACCCTATCCTGTATAAAAAAAAATACATATTTCTCGCTATGCACGTTTCTACCACCAGTTCAGTAATAAGGATAACCCTTCCCGCATGCACATGCGAAAAAGAACTCCCTTTACCTCCTCAACACTCTACTGTGAGAAAACCACTCCTTTCCCGCCCCCTCCTGGCGGGGTTATCTGCTCTGACACAACCCCTGTCATAAATTGGAATTCCCCTCACCCAACCCCCACCTACTTGTCTTCCCCACTACCTATCACCACCAGAAATTCTGTTTGCAGTGCCTGTAACCAGGAAAACCATCCCCCAGTGCAGAGACATCCGCTCTGTTCAGAGGTAAATATTGCACTGAATGAAAACGTTTCTCCCCCCCCAACCTAGGTCTGATCACACATTTGGAAGATGGGGGAGGCTGGGACTGGGTAAATTTGTACACTTTTTAAAGCAAGAGCAGGCTAAAACATTACAAGAAGTGAAATTAGAATTTGGATTACCCACATCAGATTTCTTCTGGTATCTCCAGATATTATCATTTCTTAGAAAGGGTACCAACCTCCAGGACACTCAGATAGACCCTCACCCTCTGGAAATAATACTTTTGGAGGCAGCAAAAACAAGGGGGAGGTACATCTCATCTTTAACTTTATTAATATGTATTTGGACTCCTGAATACCCCCAGGCATGTCAAACAGCTTGGGAAGAAGAGGCAGGGATCAATTAGAGGCACAAACATGGCAACAGATTTGGGACTTCCATATTCTGCTTCAAATGTTTGGAGAGAATTTAGATGGAAAATTATTGGGCAGTTCTTCAATACCCCAGCCAGAACCAAACATTATAATTTGAATTCTTCAGACCGCTGTTGGAGAAATTGTGGGGCAGCAGGGAACCATTTTCATATATTCTGGGATTGTCTGGTCCTCCAACCGTTCTGGAGACAAGTAGAAAATCATTACAGAAGTATGACAGGCATTCAGGAACCCTTAAACTTTTAACATATGATTTTGGGTTTTCTCTGTCGAGGGAAGAGGACAAATGCCCAGAAATCTTTCATGGGTATTTTGTTAGCAGCGGCAGGCAAGGCCATCACAAGGAGATGGCGTGACCCTAACCCACCAACTCAGCAGGAATAGACAGAGATAGTTAAGGGTATGCAGACAATGGTGAGGGTCACAGCTGAGCTCCATTTACAGAGAGACAGATGTGGTGGGACTTGGCTACCATTCATGCATCTCATAGAAGAACAAGAAGGAATCTCAATCTCATCCCAACAAGCTTTGGTATAATAAATGGATATGAAGGAATTTAATAGAATCCCCCAGGAGACCAGACTGCTCTGAAAATGGTAGATACATAGCCTCATAGGATGATTAAATAAACCACCCAGACAAGGAGTTTTGTTGTTAAAAATGTTTATTATTGTTAAATTATGATTCATCTATTATTTTCTGGAATTGTATTGAAAGTAATAGTGAGCTTAGCACAGAGTTTTCTTGCATAAGTTTTATGTTGGACTAGCTCAGAATAGTCAGTAATTCCAGATGACCTGGAGGAAACACCATCAAAGCTGGACATGCTCTTCTTTCTACAAAAGGTAAAAGAAAACACATTAGAAGAAGAGGCACAAGGAAGGGAAAAAAGTAAAAGGAAGAGGAAACCATGAGATCTCAAAATACAAAGACATGCATAGAGTAATGACATCTCCAAATTACTTGGGGAACCAAAGTAAACCAATTAGTAGAATTGTATATGTGATGGTGTACAATGTAATGAACTATCTCTGTGTGTAACTAAAGTCTCAATAAACTTGAAGTTAAAAAAAAAAAGTTTTCGCCTATAATAAAACCTGATAGGCTGAGTCTCACATCTACACATGAACCATGCCACTAATTGGCCGCAGATGTTGTAACACACCTGTGTGCAATGGCCACCCCTTGTGAGGAGCAGACTTCTAGCACACGATGAGGAGCTACTGTGATGGCAAAACCCAGCCATCTTCCTTCCCTGCTGGCTCGCGCTATAATTGTCAGCACTACCCAGCCCTGAGCACCAGAATCACTGCTTCCCGAGTTTCTTCCAACAATTCGATCCACAGTGCAATACTACTGGGTCATCAGCAGATCTAATCACTTCACTGAAGGCTCCTGATTCTGTGAGATACTAGCATAAAGCCACTGGTTCCCCCAAAGGACTTCTTATGGTACACACCATTAAACAATGTCAACACCAGGGCTTTTGGAGCCAAATCCAGCTGTTTGGCCACAAACCTCCAGAACAGCCTAAAGTCCCCCTCAGAATTCTGGAAGGTGCTTTCAGTGCTCCCCCCCCCTCCCGGTCTACCATCTCAGTCCGTAAATCTGAAGGTGCACCAGTCTCTGACTCCCTGTCTGTTGCCTCTAACTTTAATCAATATTTCACCACGTGTGCTCCTTCCCTTCTTCCTCTTTCCCCATGACACATCCTCCTCTGCCCCACCTTGACCCCTGCTATCCCTTAGCCTCTCCCTCCTAACCCATTCACATACACTAAATCCCGGATTGCTTTATAGGTATGGAAAGGTCAAGGAGTTGGGTACAGAGATAAGAGTATTAATCACAGGAACTTGAGTGACTTCCTTAGAGTCACATAGTAAGTGAGGGTGTTCTGTATTACAATTCATAGCACTTGTAGGAAAAAAAGAGCCCCAGGACCGAGACTACAGTGCTTGATAAAAAGAACAAAACCATGAGCCATGAGAGAAAGAGTACCAGCACCTGTAGTAAAAATGAGACTCCACAAATGTAGTAAAAAAATGTTTTTTATTTTAATGATATACAATAGTGAAGGACCATAAATCAATCAGAACCATGCTAGAGGTGGAAAAAAACGTCTGGACACAAACACATACATAAATACACACTGCGGATGGCCAAAAAAGAGTGATGTTTCACCCAGTGCAACCGGGCTTCCTCAGAGTTGCACCGGGCGACACGTCATTCTCTTTTGGCCGCATGTGGCGTGTATATATATGTGTGTCCGGACAGTTTTTTCCCATCCCTAGCATGGTTCTGATTGATTTGTGCACCTTCACTATTGTATATCAGTAAAAGGAAAAAAACATTTTTTTTTTACTACATTTGTGGAGAGTCATTTTTATTACCAGTGCTGGTACTCTTTCTCTCGTGATAATACAATTCATATAATTACAGTTCAAAATGATACATGGGCAAGAGGAAGACCTACAGTGTGAGACTGTCCAATATGAACATGTACTCCTTGATGAGCAGAAGGGAAAGGAGGAGATGTGACAGAAATCTTCAGATACTTGAAGGGAATAAACAGGGTGGCTTGGCAACAACTGTTCAGGCAATGCGAGGGGTCTGCAGCAAGAGGGACAGCTGTAAATTAGTGCATATTTCGGGGGGGTGAGTTCATGAGGGAGTACTTCTTTGTGGAGAGAGTGAAAGATAGATGGAATCATCTATCTGATGTGGTTAACGTGGAAAGAGTAACAGGCTTCTAGAGTGGGTAGAATATTTATTGAAAGAGTTTTACCAGGAAAGGCTTACTGAGCCATAATAGCGTGTTCACAGAGACATCCTGGGGGAGAGGGTACATAGTAAGACAATACAGCAGCAGGTAGCACAGAGTTGGTAACAACATATGACAGTATAAACAGGAACAGGCACTGTATCCTATAAAGGTATATAACACATTTTAATTACAATTTACAGTTTACCACTCCTAGATAAATATCCCAGGCTCATGAGATTGGTGAAAAGGATGGTGCGGGGAGTTGGGAGGGGTTCAGAAAGTGTATCTAGCAGTAGAAAGCACTGCCTTGGCCCTAGCACTGGCCGACTGGAAGAAGTAAGGAAAGGACCGGGCAGACGTAAAATCACAGGTCTTTTCCTGCCTGTAAAATTGTGTGTTTCTGAGCTTCATCTACAACTGAGGCTGATTCAAGAGTTGAAGTCACAATGCCCTGCTTATGACATCACAGCCATTGTGGGAGATTATAACCGGCTGCAGAGTAAGCCTTGGCTGAAAGCAAGTGAAACAGGATAAAGGTCCATTTTCCATGTAGAAATGCTCAATTACTGGTAACTCCCTTTAATGCACAGAGTCGCTTTGTGTTTCAAACGCCATAATAACCGGGTTACCTGGTTATTACATAGAGAATAATGGATAGGCAAGTGTGTGTTATGAATATTTTTTTCACACCCAAGGTGTGTGATGACCCATAAACCTCGAGAGCGAAGCTCGAGAGGTTTATGTGGGCATCACGCACCGAGGGTGTGAAAAAAATATTCAGAGCAACACTGCCTATCTGTTATTTTATAATTACTGGGGCATGGACTTCCTACCTAAAACAACTTGGGTGAGAGAGAGAGCCTGGGCGATCGTTGTTCGTTCAGTAAATTATATGCCCCAAAATCACACACAGAGAAGTGCCTTGTATAAAAAATTGTCACCTGTCGGTTGCTCGCTAATTTTATGTTTTGAAATACAGAACTGCCGAGTGTAGACTGATGAGAGCGAGTGACTGGGCGGCTTCAGAAGGCGAGATTCAAGCGGGAATGAGTGTTGCTATAGTAACACTCATTCACAGTGTTGCTATAGTAACACTCATTCGCTTCAATCTTGCCTTCCTGAAGCCAATACCGCTTCATCAGTCTACACTCGGCGACATTGTATTCAGAACTAATAAAAAATTAGCTCAGCACCGACAGGTGACAATTTTTTTATACAAAGCACTTCTCTGTGTGTGTATTTTGGGGCATATGATTTACTGAAAAGGACACCACTCGGCCACGCTACCAGGTCTGAACGATACACTTTACAGGCAGGAATGATGATGCTCTGAATCTGTAAGTTTAACTGATTCGCGGTTTAAATTTATTGCTTCACCGCTCAGAATGTCTCGAGCTCAGACACGCTCGAGAACTGTGAATGAATAGTGTTTTGAAAATGCCGTAATAACTCGAAATTTCAGCAGAGTCTGAAAACAGGGTATTAAAGGGGGTCGCCAGTAATTATAGAGTTGTCTGTCACACCCAGTTAGCATGCCACCTCACTAGCCCTTACTCTGTGTGTGGGCGGGCCGAATAACTAAACAAACACAGCATCTCCATTTTCTCCATTATCGAAGAACCGCACTGATAGTTTGCCTCTCACACTAAGTACAGGTATTTTTTCCCCCCAGTATTTATCTAATTGATCCTACCTTTACAACATAAAAAATCTATGTGGTTGATCTTGCTCTTCATATACTTTGGGCGGGGTTATGGGAGACTGCTACTGAGATCGGGAACGGACCATGGCTGACTACTCTTGTCATTTCTTATTGCGGTTCCACAGTCTAACTTAAAAAAGAAAAAGTGAAAGGAATGTTTGTAGTGCAGAGGGAGGTGGGGGAGAGAGGGTGTGTGTGTGTGTCTCTATTGATGTGTGTCTGACAGACTTGCTTCACTAACTTCGTCATTCACTCCCTGCACCAGTAATTATAAAAACTGAAGAACAGATAACTGTGCTCTTATGGATATTTTTTTACATACCCTCAATATGTGATGACCTCATAAATCTCTCAAGCTTCGCTCTCAGGGTTTATGGGTCATCACACACCTCGGGTGTGTAAAAAAACAAAAAACATAGTGCACAGTTGCCCATCTATTATTCTCTGTATAATAAATGAAAGGCTGGCTTGAAATGCCAGTGTGTCGGAGTGTTGTTTAACTTTATTTTGCTATGCCAGTGGGATTTCTTTCAGTTGGTAAGAGGAGCCCTGATTAAACACACATTGCTGTGAAATACTTGTCTGTGACCTTTAACTTTCATAGTACATACTATAAGTGTATTACTGTGTTGTCTGTTACTTAATTGCTTCCCAGATTATTCTTCAGAAGCTCGATAATCTCATACCATTTTTCACACAACATATTTCAGTTTGCTGAAATGCATTATGATTTTTATTGACTGGATTTCTTAAGTTTGGTCCATGCTCTGGGTCCTAGTTAGCAATAGTTCCTTTATCTGCCTGATGTGTTTATAAAATATGAAGTAAAAGGACTTGTAATGTTGCTGTGAAAGCGCGTAACCAATATGGAAACTGTAATATTCATTATAAAATGGGTTGGGAATTTCCTGCTTCTTGATTGGCTAAATAAGTTTTGTGACCCATATGTTAATTCCCTAGAAATGCACAGGTTGGAACAAGTTCAGGTAGTGGGATTTGGAATTTGGGTTAATCACATACAGAATTCATGAGCCACTTCACTCATCCCTGATTGCCATCACAAATATGACTGCTACCTTTATTAACTGAAGACCTTCAGCAAGTCCCTAAAAAGTCAAATGCCTTAAAAGGGGAACTCACAATGGCTCTTATGAACAGTTAGGAACCTAGAGGTCCCAGTTGGTAAAATCACAACTGGAAGTAATTTTTTCAGTACTTATTTTACAAGAAATATAATTTTTTTTATGGAGTTGATCCTGCCAGTTGCTGCTGGCCATTAACTCGTTGAGTACTGGAGGCCATTTTGAGTCAGGTTCTGTAATGGATGGTTCCGACGCTATAGGGCATCTACTGGACCCAATTTAATGGTGCTTAGAATTCCCAAGTTTCCCTACAGGTGAGCCTCTAATGACTCACAAAATGGGCCCAGCTGCGGGGATCGTCTGTGTGACTTAGTTAACAAGTGTTCAGATTAATTAATATGACAGCACAGTTTATGCTAAAAATGCAGGTACTGAGCTCGCTCCCTGGGGCTTGTCTTCTTTATTTGATGTATGCATCATCAGAGGCTCAGCCACAGGGGAAGCTGGGAATTCTAAGCACTGTCAATGACAGTCACCAGTCATCAGGATCAGTTAGATAAAAACTTTTTTGTAAAGTACTGAAGAGTTATTTATAGTTGCAATTTTCCTGATCGGGAGCGCTGGGTCCTTGACTGTTAGTAAGGGCACTCTAAAATTTCCCTTTTAAATTTTAAGAAAGAAAAAACCAAACATTCTTTCCTCTCATGATACTCTCCTTTTTTCACAGTTTGAAGTTTATTGAGAATTTTTCAGTTTACATTCATTGACGTAAAAGGCTTAAACATACTGTTTATCATGGTACAATGTACAGATCTGCAGGTGATCAGTCTCCTTATTCACTACTGATCGTATACAGTTCGGGGATGCTGTACCTCTTTTTCCTAGCTGCATTGTACTTGGGCCCCTGGCGCTCCTCTACCTTCATGTTAATTCCCTGATGCCCCTTGCTTCTCCGGTTCCACAGTCTCCCCAGTCCCCACTAAACCATATAATCATGAACTTTTAAGTATGAGTGTCATTACTTGAAAAATTGGTACTTAAAACTAATACATGCAGTATCCATCTACTGTTCTTTGTATTCTTTAACCAGTATTACAAAAGAATAAATAAAAAAAATATTCCTTTACACCAATATACCAATATAACTTTTAGGTTGACTGTGCATTCTCTGTACTTAGGAAACCTAAAATTAATACAACCTAAAAGCAATTCACTATCATAAGAGAAAAAGATATTGCTTGTCTCGCTCTCTCTCTCTCTCTCTCTTTCTTATTTTGTCCACCCTGTGTTCACCTGTTCATCCCTGGGGTTTCTTCTTTGTGGCCTTCCTTTTATAGTTTGTTTTACCCTACCACTCCCTTTCATAGCTTAAGATACTCCCAACATGCGCTCCACACTTGTTGAAACCCTCTTTCTGTCTTCAGCAATACAGTACTGTAGTTTTTCCAGTTACTTCCCATTCCAGCCACTTTCTTGGTTTGTTTAGCCATATGGGATGAGCAGCTTCTGATTAAGCTTTCCAACCCTGGGCAAATAAGCCACTTGGCTGTGATCATTGCTGTACTGCATCACTTGATCAGCGGATCCGAGAGTCAGAAGAGTGCTAGTGTCCCTGAGTAGGCATATCTAGTTCATACTGCACTCTGTCACTGTCATTGATAACTATGCCTATAACTTCCTCCCACAACTCTTCTCTGTAATACGCTGACACTCAAAGAACATATGTAAGAGGGTGTCTGTTTCATCCCAGCAATTCCAACATGTGCCAGTTGGTATCACCTTCATGAGGACCAATCTTCAGGGGGAGCGGTACCATTTATGCACAAGTTTGAACTGCAACTGTACTTCCCTTGCTTCCCTCACTCCACAGTGGACATTATCCTATACCATTTCCCACTTGATTGTCCCTGGTGCCACTCCTAGGTATTTTTCCCAGCTCTGTTCCAGAGGCATGATGGTTTCAAGAGAGCAATCTTAATTTATGTAACAGTTCCATTAAGTGCTTGGGGTCTTCTGCTTTCTTCAGTAAACAGGATTGAGGAGAATATCCTCTTTGATTCCTTTGGACTGAGGCAGTGATGTCAGACATTGTCGCATCTGTAGTCACTGCTCTTGGGCCTTGCTGTCAAGTCCAGATTGCTGTCTAAGCCTCTCAAAAGTTATCCTTTTCCCATATATTCTCAGTCAGCCAGACCCCTGCCTTTGCCAACCCATCCAGCTGGTCAGTCTTCTTTCCACCTTGACCATGGCGTTCCTTCACAGCAGAGCTTGTGTTGAGGTGCAGGTGCTGCACTGTTATATCCGTGTGTTCTGGTCTGTATGTCATATTGGTATTTATTTATTTATTGAAATGTTTCACCAGGAAGGCACACTGAGCAACAAGTCAATCGTCTCCTGATGTGACCTGGGGGGAAAGGGTACAATAGGAGTGAGACATTAAACATTCAAGTTACAAGATCAACATTAACATTCAGTTGTAAGGCTGTTGTTACAAACAGTGTTACAGCAGTGTTGCGCATAACATGTAGAAAGAGTAGACAATAATAAGTGCTGGATTAATAAGTAAACAAGTGCTTACATGAAAGAAAAGGGGAAAGGGGGGGTGAGATGGTATTTAAGGACCAGGTGGGCATTTTGTGCTTCTTTTGGTGTTTGGGACAGTATGTACTGTAACCGTTTCATACCACCTTGTTCCCTTTCTATTTCTGTCCATCCTGGCTGGTCCCAGTCAGGTCGTGTCATAAGGGTCAGGGCTCTCATTCCTCGACTCAAATAGTAATGCATAAAGTTTGGGAAGTTTAATTCCCCATATGTTTTGGTAATTTTAATCTCTCTAATTTAATATGGGGTTGCCATTCCTAAAGAAATGTGATTTGTTTATCTAGTGCTTTAAAGACAGAGGTGGGCACAAACCGTGGGAGCATAGAGCACTTGTGGGAGTATGGTCATCTTGGTAGCAGAGATTTCTGCCCAAAAGGATAAGTGCAGTTTTCCCCATCTGTGACACTGACCTTTCAGCTTTGCCATTAGGGGATTGAAATTCATGTGGATCATATTAGGGATGTCCCTGTGTATTTTCAGTAACAGATTTGTGATCCCCTCTGTAGGGGCCTTCATGGGACGTGGGGCAAACTCTGCTGGGGCAATAATCAGTGAAGGGGAGCAATTCTGATTTCCCCCAGTTAACCTTATGTCCTGATATTTAAGAAAAGGCCCATGTGCACTCGGCCTCCCTGGAGATGGTACTTTAGGGTGGGAAACCAGTAGTGGCATAGTTTCATAGTGGTATTTCAAGTTCTGGAGGCCAATGCCCATTTATGAGCTTGCCACCTATCATAGGTGGTACATATATTTCACTCTCCCCATATGGTCATCAAGTCTTGCTTTAAATAAATTCATGTTTTCACTTTCTACTGTATGTCTTGGTAAAAAATTCCATGATTGTACTATTCTCTGTGTATAAAATGTATGTATTTTATGAGTGCGGTTATTTTCTCTCCTTAATTTTACATGGTGGGTTCTTGTAATGGTAGGACCAAAATTGCCACATAGGCCAATGATCTCCATGAGGTAATCATCTTGAACTGCCTTATAAGTGAAACAAAGATCCCCTCTAAATCTTCTATATTGCATTGAGTATAAATTGAACTGTTCCAACCTACTTTCATAGTCACAGTTCTCTGTATGTTGAACTCTTTTGGTAACTTTTCTCTGGACACCTTCTATTAATTTAATCCCTTTAGCTGTGGACGGTGCACAGAAAGGTGCGCAGTAGTCCATATGTGATCTGACTAGGCTGGTATATAGTGGGATTAAGACTTCTGATGCCCTTCTTTTAATGTATTTTAAGATGTAGCCAACAATTCAATGGCATTTTTTAATGATGGCATTAGTATGCGAGTCAAATTTTAATTTATTGTTATTTGAAAATATACCAAGAAAATATTGATTGAAGGCCTCCAACTTATCGTCGTCGTTATTGACTAAACCCTCTAGTGTTTCTATAGGTCCAGTACCTTCTTGACAACTTTTTAAAGAACCAGTATAATTGTAGAACTTTTTTGTTGTTGTCTTGTATTAGTTGCTAGTTTTATTTCCGTTAGTCTTTTAGCTTTATTTACCTCCGATTTAGTTCTATTTGACATTTTCTTAAATGAGTTCCAGTTGTCAGATTTTTTTTTTTGTATTTACTATACAGTTTACTCTTTTTCTTTATCTGTTTTTCAGTTCCCTTTCTCCACCAAATTGATGCTCTACCTTTTTTTTAATATTTTTTTGTGTGGGAACCCATTTGGTAATACAGTATTGTAATTTGTTCATAATTATATTATAAATTTCTATTACTCTTTTGTTGTTGAGATCACGTTTCCGGTCCCATTTTTTAAGATAGTCTTATTTTTTCATAATCAGCCTTGTGAAAATCTTGTAGTATTGTTTTACTGTTGATGTTTGGTCTAGTGATTTCTATTTCGACCCATATAATCTTGTGGTCGCTATCACCCAGAGGTTCGGTGACTTCTGGTTCTGATATTCCAGTTGTTATATTTGTTAGAACTAGATCTAAGATGTTCTTATTTCTATTTCCGTGCTGTACCAGTTGTTCTAAGTTATGCTGTATTGTAAATTCTGTAAACCTATTTTCAAACAACATGAAGTCTTGCTATATTATGACTTCTTGCAGTTAGCCACAGCACTTGAACTGCCCCGGAGAGGAAAGAGTTAACTCCATAATGAATGGAGTTCTCAGCGCGAGCGCTTTACTGAAAGCTCTATCTGGCTAGTTCAAACTGAAACTGTCAGTTTCTTTACTCCGCCTCACTGAACAGTCGCTCCGGAGATCTCTCCTTCAGCTCGGTTCATTTCTCGGTTAAAACAAGTAATTCTCGGTTTAAATAAACCGGGAAAAGTATTTATTTTACGCGTTTGGTTCAGAGCTCTATCTGGTAAACCGTAAGTACAGGTCTTTTAGTCTGTGTGGAAAATATATTTATCGGTTCGGTTTGAACCGATCGGTTTCAGTTAAAAAGGCGTTTTAAGTATTGTATGGACATTTAGAGTCACGGTTCCGGTTCTTATTGGTTCTAAAAAGCCGAACTTTTTAATTTGGTTTTCAAATACCTGTATGACGGTTGGGAACCGATAAGGGTGTCTTGCCTGGCACTGCCATTAAAAGGAGCAGAAGTTTTGGTTATGCTGGCATTATGTCTAGAAACCCAAAAGCAGGCCCTGGGTTTCAACACTGTGATGCTTGTGGGAAGCCTTTGCCAAGGCTGACCCACACACCACATGTGTTTATGTCTGAGGTTTGACCACCTCCAGTCAGACTGCCAGATTTGCAAGAATTTCCTGCAGCCACCCTGGAAAAAGATTGGGCAGGCTCAGGGAGCGAGAGGCCAATAAGTCCGCTGACCTGGATGGCCAGCCGGTCCAGTGCCCACTGGACCAGAGGGAGTGCCCTCTGACCAGGCGAGACTTCCTCGGGCAAAGAAAAGCTGGTTCTGAGGAACCAGCCACAGTAAAAGTCTAAAAATCAGCAGGTCTGGAGTACAAATTGCCTCTCCAACTGCTGCAGAGATAGCAAAAGCCATACAAATTGTCAGTCACTGTCTCAGGGACCGTCCGAACCACCACTAGCTGGTAAAGGTTGCTCGTCCGGTCCCAGTGGTTCAGGAGTATGATGTTGAAGAATTTTATGAACCACAGGAGGGAGGAGGATTATGAGCAGTATGTATGTGGCTGGGAGGGTCTGGATGTGCCCATTGAACGGACATCTCCAGACAGACCATTGGAATCTCCCCCATGCTGTCTGAGTCCCCATCTCATTTTATTTTTTATAAGAAAGTTGCTGAAACCCTCCAGCTTCCCTTAGAAGAGGCTGTGGATTAGCAAGAGGAGCCTGCTTATGTTGAGATGATGGATATTCCAGAGTCTAGGAGATTGTCTATTCCTTTGCATAAGTCATTCAGGAAGCAAACAATGAAAATTTTAAAAAATCCAAATTCTCTGCCTCCTGTAGATAAAAAGATGGACAGGAGGTATGCCTTATCAGGCCCTGATACAGACTTCCTTTCTGAGCAGTGTAGTCATGTAGGAGTGGTACAGGCTGCAGCCTGTGACAAACTAACATTCCCTGGCTTCACATCCTCCTGATAAAGATTCTAGGAAGATTGATGCCATGGCAAAAAGCAGTATATGGCAGCCTCTTTGGGAGTCAGGCAGGCAAATTATATGGCTTATGTAGCTAGATATCAGAAATCTAGATGGGATACAGTTATGCAGTTAGCCAAGCAGGCCCATGGCCAGCTGGCTAGTGAAGTTGGAACAGGTGGCTGCTGATGGCATTGAAGCCTCTAAAGTTCAATTTCATGCTGCTGTTGATGTTAATGATGTTTCCTCTAGGGTCATGGCCACTTCTGTAGCTTTCCGTGGGTTGGCATGGCTCAGGTGCACTAATCTGTCACAGGACACTCAGTCAAAAGCTATGGATTTTCCTGTGGTAGGAAATTCTCTGTTTGGGGAGCAGACAGAGAACTATATAGAATGGATGAATACAGAACTACCTACAAATATGCCCAGGCCAAGGGCGGCATGCCACTCCACAGAGGCTGCAGCCCAGAGGTAGGGCAGGCCTTTCCGCGCCTTTTATCAATCCCAAGCTTCCTCTGCTTATGCTCAGAGGGTTTTCAGAGGCAGGAGGCAGGCGGCGCAGGCAAGCCGTCCCCCACCCCTCAGCCTAAGGCATCTGCCAAGCAGGCACCCTGATGGGGTGCCCAGGGCCGGTCTCCTGTACCAGTAGGGGCAGATTGGCTTGCTTCAGTCAGAACTGGGTGTCCGTAACCTCGGACAAATGGGTTCTGGAAGAAGTAAGCCAGGGTCTAGATTCTCAGCTTCAAACATTTTCCAAAGATGAGGGCCAGACACTTTCCCTACAAGCCCCTAGAGGCCCTTGCCCTGGAGGCAGAGGTCTCTGCCCTGTTAAAGTGCAAAGCAGTGGAAAGGGTTCCTCCTTTCACCAGGGCAAGGGTCTGTACTCCAGATACTTCCTTACACCAAAAAAGACAGGAGAAATGCGGCCCATCCTAGACTTAAGGTATTTGAACAAACACCTTTTGAAACCAAAGTTCAAAATGTTAACTTTGGCAATGATTTTGCCCTCACTGAGGCCAGGGGACTGGCTAGCCTCCCTGGACCTCAAGGATGCTTATTTTCTTGTCTTAATCAGGCCTTCTCACCGAAAGTACCTCAGGTTCGAACTGCCCTCAGGCTACTACCAGTTCAGGGCAATGCCCTTCGGTCTTACCTCTGCTCCAAGGGTATTCACAAAATGTCTAGCCGCGGCAGTGGCTCATTTAAGAAGGCAAGGGGTTGCTGTTTTTCCCTACCTGGACGACTGGCTCATTGCTGGACAGTCTCAGAACAGGTGAAATCCACTTGCAAGTCACCAGCAGCTTCTCACCTCCTGGGATTCCTGCTAAACCTACAAAGACAGTTCTAGAACCAGTCCAGGTACTTACTTTCATAGGTGCGAATTGAACACAAAGCTGGCCAGGGCCTTCCTCCCTTGGAAAGGGTAGAGAAGTTGATCGCCTGGCCTCCTCTTCACCCTGCAGGTCTCTCGACCAGCAAGACACTTTTGCAGCTTCTAGGGCACATGGCTGCCTCCACAGCTGTAGTGCAGGGAGCAAGATTCCAGATGAGAGACATTCAGTTTCATTTGAGGGCCTATTGGTCCCAAAGGAGGGACCCCCTTGCCAAACTGGTTCCTGTGACCCGAACTCTGATCCTAGCTCTTCAGTGGTGGCAGGATCAGAGCAATTTAAGACAGGGGGTTACCTTCTTTCCTATTTCCCACTCCCTCACCCTCACTACGGATGCCTCCCTCCTGGGGTGGGGAGCACACTTGGGCGACCTCTCCACACAGGGAGTGTGGTCCCCTCAGGAATCTCTGCTCCACATCAACTTGCTGGAACTCAGAGCTGTCCTGTTAGCTCTTCAAGCTTTTTCTGCATCTGTCCAGAACAAAGTAGTCCAGGTCAGAACAGACAATACCACAACAATGTGGTACATCAACAAGCAAGGGGCACTCGGTGCATTGAGCCCTGTGCACGAGGGAATGAAGTTGTGGTCTCTGGCCTACTCCTGAACACTTCTCTAATAGCAGTTCATCTGCCAGGGAAGGACAATGTCCTAGCGGATGCCCTCAGCAGGATTTCTCAGGGCCATCACGAATGGTCCCTGAATCCCCGAGTGCTGAGAACAGTCTTTGCCAGATGGGGCACCCCTCAGATTGTTTTTTGCAGCCCCAGACAACCACCAACTTCCACTGTTCTGCTGCAGGCCCCCAGTGATGGGCTCAGTCCCCCTGGATGCCCTTCTGTTGGATTGGGAAGGGAAGTTCCTGTATGCCTTCCCCCCTTCCCTCTTCTTTTCAAGGTGTTAGTAAAAATCAGATCCCAACCTTGCAAAGTGATTCTGATTGCACCAGACTGGGCCAAGCAACCCTGGTACCCACTCCTGCTATCGCTGACAGTCCACCTTCCCCGGATTCACAATCTGCTGACCTGTGCCCAGGGAGAGTATGGTATCCAGACCTCAAATCCCTCAACCTCAAGGCTTGGCTCTTGAAGAGTTAGAATTTGCTGATTTACACCTTTCTCAAGGTGTCCTTGATATTTTAAAGGCCTCTAGGAAGCCTTCCACTAGAGCCACTTATAATTCCAAGTGGAAAGGTTTTCCATCTGGTGTTCTGATAAGCATATTGTCCCAGAATCTGCTGATTTGCCCACTTTGCTGGACTACATGGTCCATCTTAATTCTTTGGGCCTCAGGCCAGCTACCTAAGAGTCCACTTGGCAGCTGTCTCTGCTTTTATCTCAGCAGGAAAGCCTTCCTCCTTTCTTCCCACCCTGTGTTTTCCATGTTTTTTAAGGGTTGCTTCATACTAACCCTCCTTTTGGGACCAGCCCCTGCCTGGGACCTTAATGTTACATTGCTCAGTTAATGCAACCCGTTTTGAACCCCTGTCTTGGCAGACCTTAAGTTCTTAACTTGGAAAACTTTATTTTTAGTGGCCATCACTTCTGCTAGGCATAAGTGAGTTACAAGCCCTTTCAGTAGAAAATGATTTTATTTCTTTTCACAGGGATAAGGTAGTCCTCAGGACTAACAGAAGTTTTACCTAAAGTGGTGTCGGTTCCATCTTAACCAATCCATCTCCTTCCAGTATTTTTCACTGAGTACTCTTCCTCTGGTGAAAGGAGATTGCACAGTTGGATGTTAAGAGGGCATTGAGTTATTATCTGGAGCGCACCAAGGTCACAGGTTCGAATCCCACCAACTGTTTCTCACCTGGTGAGGTTGGCAAAGAAAACCTGCCACTAAGGACAATTGCCAGGTGGATTGTCTCTTGTATCCAATTTTGCTACCAAAAACTGGGTAGAGAACCCCCTCAGGATTGAGGGCCCATTCTACCAGGGGTACAGCTGCATCTCTAGCGGCTGCTAGAGATATTCCTATTTTGGAAATCTGTCAAGCTGCAACCTGGAAAACAGTTCACACTTTCACCAAGCATTACTCCCTGGATATCCAGGCCAGGAGGGATGCTCGGTTTGGCACAGCCGTGCTTCAGAGCCTATTCCCTAAGTAGGTTCTGTCCCTCCTCCATGGAGGTAATGCTGTGTAATCTGCAAGAAGTCATAATATAGCAAGACTTCATGTTATTTGAAGAAAAAATTACTCACCTTAGTAATTGTTTTTCTTCTAATGGAGTCTTGCTATATTATGACCACCAACCTGCCCCTCTCAGAACTTCTACTTGGGTAGGGTGTGGGCAAATTAGTGCAAGCACTGTGTCATGCCATTATAGGTGTTTTTTTTTTTTCCCCTCTTTTCTTTTAGGATTGGGGAAATTAGGTACTACTGTTATTGATTTGTGTGTTGGCCCCCCTCCTGGACTTGAGTCTTTGGGGGAGGGGGGTCTAGTAGTGCTTGTCAGGGGTGATATTTGTTGTTGTTGTTATTGTAGTTGTTGTTACTAGTAGGTAGCCATTTGGCTAGCGTAGGGTACTTTCCACACAGACTTTTAGTGAGTGTTGGCTCCGTAAAGATCTGACAGATTCAGTTTGAAACTAGCCAGATAGAGCTTTCAGTGAAGCGCTCGCGCTGAGAACTCCATTCATTATGGAGTTAACTCTTTCCTCTCCGGGGCAGTTCAAGTGCTGTGGCTAACTGCAAGAAGTCATAATATAGCAAGACTCCATTAGAAGAAAAACAATTACTAAGGTGAGTAATTTTTTCTTCAGTACTACCGTTTCCCAGTAGGTTCACCCAGTCAATTTTAGGGAAGTTAAAATCCCCCAAAAGGGTGTAATATTCTGTTACATTCATACTGTAGAGTCAGTTCAAGAAGTGTTCATTGTGCTCAGGTGAGAGGGTGGGAGAACGGTAACCAAGTCCTGTTATCATTTTCTTGTGTGGCGTGGTTAATTGAGCCCATATAATTTCAGCATCATAATCAGAATTGTTTAGGGGAGTGATTTCAAAGGCTTTATATTCTCTAGTAATATATAGTGCAATTCCTTCACCTCATTTTTTTTTTTTTTGTGGGTGTATCCCTGTACTTCTGTATCCCAATCTTCATCCTTAAACCATGTCTCAGTGATGGCACAGACACTTATATTTTGGGATGTTAAGATATATTTGAGTTCTCCCATTTTGCTACTTAAACTGTGAGCGTTTGATAGTAGAATTTTGAAATTACTCTTCTTTATTTATTCTTCTATTTTTTGTGCTTTATGTTTATTGGGGTGCTCATTCACATTATTAGAATCAATTGAGTGGGATAAATTGAGTACTGGTCCTAGACACCTATTCAGAGAGGATGTACTGAACTGCCTCTCCCCTTTTTTACCTGGTTTAAATATTTGCTGATAGCTTGTGCTCTGAGCTTGCCCAACAGTTTACTTCCTCTTCTGATTAGATGAATACCATCCCAGCAGTACAGTCCATGATTTTCTTCAAATTCTTCCCAGTGTGGGGATGCATTTTATATTTTTCCTGAGGCACCACTTTCTTAGCCATTTATTTGTTTTGTTTTCCAGTGTAGAATCTTAGTTGCCTTTGGGATTGATAGAATTTCAGATATTGCAAAAGTGCAACCCATGTCCACTAGTCTGTTTGTTAGGGCAACAAAATCTATCTTAATGTTTTGTATTGTGTCATGAAAAATATTATTTGCTCCTGCGTAGATAACAACCATATTATCTTTGTTGTTTTTATCAACAATTGTGTGGATCAATTGTGTTATGTCTGCTGCTCTTGCTCCACTGAAACTTGAGACTGTTCTTTTCTGTGTGTCAGGATTATAGATATCCCTGTCTAGGTGCTTAACAGTTGAGTCTTGTAGTACATATATTTGGGGTCTAGATGGTGCACAAATATCCAAATCCATTGGTGTTGCCTCTGTTGCTGAACTGTTATTTTTACAACCGGTGACTGGGTCTGTTCTAGGTGGTGTATGCTCTGAGACATAGTCATTTGCCTGACTTAAGTTAACTGAATCAGTTATAGCCAAAAAGCCATCCTGTGATGTTGATGTATTTTGTGCTCTGCCTGGCTCAAGTGGTAAAAAACAATTATGTATGGGGAGTATACATATTTCGTGCCTTCTTCCTTTTTTAGGGGCTTTTGCACTTTGTACAGTAAAGCAATCCTCATCTGATCCCTCACTGTTGTCGTCTTCTTTATTTCTTTTTTTATTGGTATTGATAGTGGTGTCATTACTTGTATTTTTTACTTGAGAAGTTATTGCATTAATGTGTTCAGTTTCATGTGTGGATACAGTACTGTTTGTGCTTGGTACAACATTGTTATGATGATTATTACTTTACATACTTGTACCTTTATTTTGAGAATCAAAACTGAAATTTAGCCTGCCATCTCATTTTGTTTTTTCAGTGTATTCCAACTTTGATTTAAAAAGACATATTTCTTCATGCATGCCTGTGTTTTGCTGACACTTGTTGCAGATAAAATCATTGTTTGGTATATTAGTCATTAATTTGTACATCAGACAACTTGAGTACTTCACCCCAGTTTCCCCTTCAAGTGTCATTAGTGTCTGTGTCATGCTGACGATAAGAATAGCACAGTGTTTACACTTGGAGAAAGTAGAAGATACTCCACTTGGACAGTGGTTTATATGCCCCACCACAACAATATCTGTTTTCTTATTTTGTAATGGATGTCCACTCAGAGAAAGCAATGTTCAGCTGTAATCACAGGACAGTTATTCAAAGTTCTAACAGGATGGAAAGAGAGTCAACATTTTACCTACTAGGCAGTTTGATGCAGATGTGAAGAGGTGGCACTTACCACTCAAACCCTTGCAAACCTTGCATAACATGCACAGATGTGCATGTCTTTGCTTGCGTCGCCGCACTCACCTGCTGGGCTCACCCTGTTCGCCTCCCTGGTCCTGAAATAGCAAGCCTTGACCCGGAAATACTCCCCGTGGTCACAGCTCAAGATAGATAGTCAAAGCAATTAAAAACTCAGAAAAATGGGTGAATTCCACTCACTCATTCATTGTTGGCATATAGGAGCATTTTATGCTCCTTCCCCCACTTGTATACCCTGAATCTCCGGGACTCCTCATACCGTACTTCTTTAAACACATAATCAGATTTAAAAAATGAAGCACTGTTCACAGTTTTAATTCATGGTTTTTCTTTGGTGACCATGAAGAATCCCCTCTTCTGTCCTTACAAACTTCCTAGGGCGCACTCTGCTGCTTATCCTGCCACAGATTGTATAGAAACCTTGGCTCTGTACAAGGCCTTCTGTTGTATGAGGGGTAAACATTCTGCCAGAGGAATTCTGCAGAGTTTGAATTTCTGTATTCCATAGTAAACATTTCATCTGTTATGTGTGTAGAAAAACAGATGGTTGACAGAAAGGGAGGGACTACGTTTTACTAGTTCCTTTTGACAAATGCAGATACCTGGTTTTACTATAAATGAAAGAAAATTTTTATTTTTATTTTTTTTTTTTATTGTTTCTCAGTTTACCCATTGTATCAGCGCAATAAGACACTCCACGTTATTGGTTGGCTGTAATTATTGCACTTCCAGATGCTAAAAGTATAAGCTCTTCAAGCCTCATTACACACCAAGATGTGCATTAACGCCATAAAACGAATGCCATGTTGTGTCTTATTGCTTACTCATGTGACAGAAAAATTTAATGCCTTTACCGCATGTGTAGTACAGTGTGCTAAGGAAGGAAGCTTTGGTAGTTTGTCAGAGAAACCGATGTCAAGTTTCTTAGCGTGCTGCTTGTTCTTTTTTAAACATTTGACTAAAGGCCTGCTCCAGAATGAGTGAAAACATTATATACAAAGTTTTAGGAACCCTGCACAAATTAAATGACCTTATGAAATTCTGGTTGGGTTATGAGGCTTGGTAAACTCAAACGGTATATCAGTTGACAGGCAGTTTCTTACCTACGTTTGAGATCCACAGTAAACAGTAAGAAAAGCTAACATTTGTAGTGCAGGTGCCAGACTAGACCGAACATCCCATCCATAATGTTTTTCTCCGTCAGCCTCAACCTCTTGTGCCATCTTCCTTGGATCATGACCATTGATTGTTTTTAACTTTGATTGTTTGTAACATTGTTTTTAACATTGATTGTAACATAGATTGTTTTTAACATTGATTTTTTTTTTTTTTAAGGCTACTATTCATATATCTTCAAGCAAAATATGATCGAGATGGCTACAGCTACTGCTCCTCTCAGGGCTGCGAACGGGTCAAGATTACTGCTGCTATTCGGTCAAAACAGCTCAGCAACTGCATGACACGGGCTTATCCAAAGTATAAGGCAACACCGACCATCATCACTCCAATCCCATCCAAGAATACTGCTCCCTGCAAGGCCTGTGGGACGGCTCAGGTAAACGAAAGCACAACTTATTCTTGATGCTATTGTGAAGCCCCTGATTTATTACATTTTGCGGTATGTTTTCCTTTTGGGGGGCTGATAAAGTAGAAGGCGGAGCTTGTACCGTATGTTATCAGAAGCACAGAGGGATCTCATGTGATATAAGAGATTCAAACATGAAGTCTTGCTATATTATGACAATTAGCAGTTTGGTCCTCCTCTAGAACTGCCCCGGAGATGAAAGAGTTAACTCCATACAGGATGGAGTTCTGAGCGCGAGCTCGGTTTTCAAAGCTCTATCTGGGCAGTTTCAAACTGAAACTGTCAGATTCTTTACTCCGCCTCACTGAACAGTCGCTCCGGAGATTTCTCCTTCAGCTCGGTTCATTTTAAGTATTCTCGGTTAAATTTAACGAGAACAGTGTTTTATTTTACCGCATTTCGGTTCAAGCTCTATCTGGTAACCTGTTAGTACAAGGTTTTAGTCTGTGTGGAATTTGTCATTATCGGTTCGGTTTTGAACCGATCGGTTTCTTTAAAACTCATTTTAAACATTTTAAAATATATTTAGAGTGCGGTTCCCGGTTCTTATCGGTTCTAAAACCCGGTTCATTCGTTTTTCAAATACCTGTGACACGGTTAGGAACCGATAAGGGTGTCTTTCTGGCACTGCCATTAAAGGGCAAGTTTTTGGTTAGGCTGGCATTATGTCTGAAAACCCAAAAGAAAACCGGTCCACTGGGTTTCAACACTGTGGTGCTTGTGGGAAGCCTTTGCCAAGGCTGACCCACACCCTATGTGTTTATTGTCTGGGGTTTGACCACCTCCAGTCAGACTGCCAGGTATGTCAAAATTTCCTGCAGCCACCCTGGAAAAAGATTGGGCAGGCTCAGGGAGCGAGAGGCCAAAAGTCCGCTGACCGGATGGCCAAGCCGGTTCAGTGCCAACTGAACCAGAGGAGTGCCCACTCTGACCAGGCGATGCTTCCTCGGGCAAAAGAAAAGCTGGTTCTGAGGACCAGCCCCAGTAAAAAATCTAGAAAATCAGCAGGTCTGGAGTCCAAAATTTCCTCTCCAACTGCTGCAGAAATAGCAAAAGCCATACAGATTGTCCAGTCACTGTCTCAGGGGCCGTCCGAACCACCACTGGTTGGCAGAAGGTTGGTTCGTCCGGTCCCAGTGGTTCAGGAGTATGATGTTGAGGAATTTTATGAACCACAGGAGGGGGAGGAGGATTATGAACAGTATGTATGTGGCTGGGAGGGTCTGGATGTGCCCATTGAACCGGACATCTCTCAGACAGACCTTTAGAATCTCCCCTATGCTGTCTGAGTCCCCATCTCATTTATGTTTTATAAGAAAGTTGCTGAAACCCTCCAGCTTCCCTTAGAAGAGGCGGTGGATGAGCAGGAGGAGCCTGATTATGTTGAAATGATGGATATTCCAGAGTCTAGGAGATTGTCTATTCCTTTGCATAAGTCATTTAGGAAGCAAACAATAAAAATTTTGAAAAATCCTAATTCTGTGCCTCCTGTCGATAAGAAGATGGACAGGAGGTATACTCTATCAGGTCC
The DNA here is from genome assembly GCA_016271365.2 of Neoceratodus forsteri. Taxonomy (NCBI): domain Eukaryota; kingdom Metazoa; phylum Chordata; order Ceratodontiformes; family Ceratodontidae; genus Neoceratodus; species Neoceratodus forsteri. The sequence goes on along the minus strand of CM057453.1, from coordinate 1,481,644,319 downwards.
TGATACAGACTTCCTTTCTGAGCAGTGTAGCGAAAGTACCTCAGGTTCAAACTGCCCTCAGGCCACTACCAGTTCAGGGCAATGCCCTTCGGCCTTACCTCTGCCCCAAGGGTATTTACAAAATGTCTGGCAGTGGCTCATTTAAGGAGGCAAGGGATTGCTGTTTTCCCTTACCTGGACGACTGGCTCATTGTAGGACAGTCTCCAGAACAGATGAAATCCCACTTACAAGTCACCCAGCAGCTTCTCACCTCCCTGGGATTCCTGCTAAATCTACCAAAGTCAGTTCTAGAACCAGTTCAGGTACTCACTTTCATAGGTGCGAATTGGACACAAAGCTGGACAGGGCCTTCCTCCTTGGAAGGGTAGAGATTGATTGCCCTGGCCTCCTCTTCACTCTGCAGGTCTATCGACAAGACACTTTTGCAGCTCCTGGGGCACATGGCTGCCTCCACAGCCGTGGTGCAGGGAGCAAGATTCCAGATGAGAGACATTCAGTTTCACTTGAGAGCCTATTGGTCTCAAAGGAGGGACCCTTACCAAATTGATTCCAGTGACCCGAACCTGATCCTAGCCCTTCAGTGGTGGCAGGATCAGAGCAATTTAAGACTGGGGTCCCTTCATTCTCTCTCCACTCCCTCACCCTCACTACGGATGCCTCCCTCCTGGGGTGGGAGCACACTTGGCGACCTCTCCACCCAGGGAGTGTGGTCCCCAGGAATCTTCTGCTCCACATCAATTTGCTGGAACTCAGAGCTGTCTTTTTAGCTCTTCAAGCATTTCTGCATCTGTCCAGAACAAAGTAGTCCAGGTCAGAACAGACAATACCACAACAATGTGGTACATCAACAAGCAAGGGGCACTTTCGGTCGTCAGCCTTGTGCACCGAGGCAATGAGTTGTGGTCTCTGGCCTACTCCCTGAACACCTCTCTGATAGCAGTTCACCTGCCAGGGAAAGACAATGTCTAGCGGATGCCCTCAGCAGGATTTCTCAGGGCCATCACAGATGGTCCCTGAATCCATGAGTGCTGGGGACAGTTTTGCCAGATGGGGCACCCCTCAGATGAACCTCTTCGCAGCCCCAGACAACCACCAACTTCCACTGTTCTGTTGCAGGCCCCAGTGGTGGGCTCAGTCCCCTGGCGCCCTTCTCTTGGATTGGGAAGGAAGTTTCTTTATCTTTCCCCCTTCCCTCTCCTATTCAGGGTGTTAGTAAAAATCAGATCCCAGCCTTGCAAGGTGATTCTGATTGCACCAGACTGGGCCAGGCAACCTGGTACCCACTCCTTCTATCACTGGCAGTCCACTTTCCCTGTGTCTTCCAGGATTCACAACCTGCTGACCTGTGCCCAGGGAGAGTCTGGTATCGAACCTCAAATCCCTCAACCTCAAAGCTTGGCTCTTGAGAGTTAGAATTGCTGATTTGCACCTTTCTCAAGGTGTCCTTGACATCCTAAAGGCCTCTAGGAAGCCTTCCACTAGAGCCACTTATAATTCCAAGTGGAAAAGGTTCTCCATCTGGTGTTCTGGGAAGCATATTGCCCCAGAATCTGCTGATTGCCCATTTGTTGGACTACATGGTCCATCTTAATTCTTTGGGCCTCAGGCCAGCTACCTTAAGAGTTCATTTGGCAGCTGTCTCTGCTTTTATTTCAGCAGGAAAGCCTTCCTCCCTTTCCGCTCACCCTGTATTTTCCAAGTTTTTAAGGGTTACTCCATACCAATCCACCCTTCGTGACCCAGCCTGCCTGGGACCTTAATGTTTGCATTGCCCAGTTAATGCAACCTCCTTTCGAACCCCTGTCTTCCATGAGCTTAAGTTTTAACTTGGAAAACTGTATTTCTAGTGGCCATCACTTCTGCTAGGCGCATAAGTGAGTTGCAAGGCCCTTTCAGTAGAAAATGATTTTATTTCTTTTCACAGGGATAAGGTAGTCCTCAGGACTAACAGAAAGTTTTACCTAAAGTGGTGTCGGTTCCATCTTAACCAATCCATCTCCTTCAGTATTTTTCACTGAGCATTCTTCCTCTGGTGAGAGAGATTGCACAGTTTGATGTTAAGAGGGCATTGAGTTACTATTTAGAAGCGTACCAAGGGTCACAGGTTGAATCCATCAACTGTTTCTCACCTATGGTGAGGTTGACAAAGGAAACCTGCTAAGAGGACAATTGCCAGATGGATTGTCTCTTGTATCCAATTTTGTTACCAGAAACTGGGTGAGACCCCCCTCTGGATTGAGGGCTCATTCTACCAGGGTACAACTGCGTCTCTAGCTGCTGCTAGAGACATTCCTATTTTGGAAATTTGTCAGGCTGCAACCTGGAAAGCGGTACACACCTTCACCAAGCATTACTCCCTGGATGTCCAGGCCAGGAGAGATGCTCGGTTTAGCACAGCTGTTCTTCAGAGCCTATTCCTAAGTAGGTTCTGTCCCTCCTCCGTGGAGGTACTGCTGTGTAGTCTGCTAGTTGTCATAATATAGCAAGACTTCATGTTGTTTGAAGAAAAATTACTCACCTTAGTAATGTTGTTTCTTCTAATGAGTCTTGCATATTATGACCCCCCAGCCTGCCCCTCTCAGAACTTCTACTTGGGTAGGGGTGGGCAACCTAGTGCAGGCACTGTTTATGCCATTGCAGGATTTTCTTCCCTTTTGGGGTTTTGAAGTGTTGTTTCTATTGTTAAATGGTATTTTTGCTGGCCCCTGACTTGAGTCTTTGGGTAGGGTCCAGCAGTGTTGTATTATTGTTGCTATTGTTGTTGTTGTTATTAGGTAGCCAGTAGGCTAGTGTAGGTTACAGCTTCCACAGACCCTTAGTGAGTTCTTGCTTCGTAAAGATCTGACAGTTTCAGTTTGAAACTGCCCAGATAGAGCTTTGAAAACCGAGCTCGCGCTCAGAACTCCATCCTGTATGGAGTTAACTCTTTCATCTCCGGGGCAGTTCTAGAGGAGGACCAAACTGCTAATTGTCATAATATAGCAAGACTCCATTAGAAGAAACAACATTACTAAGGTGAGTAATTTTTTCTTGTCGTCTCTTGCTAGTTCGGGTACAGGTCCTGCAGAGCAAAGCTGAGAAATGTTTCCTGGCCAGAGCTCTACAGGATGATGATCTTATGCTGCAAGAGACTCCTCTCAGTGCCCCATATAAGATGGGAACAACCAGTTTCTTTTACTTCAGAAATAAAATATTTTATGTAAAACAATTTCTGAGAAGATTAAAACCCCTTTTTTTGTAATGAAGCATTGTAGAGTCCTGCAGTCTGCACAAGAGCACAGCTGTACCCAGGATGAGATGGTGGGAAGGGGACTCAAATCAGGTCCCTCTTATTAACTGGGAGAACCTTAACTGATTTATAGTAAGAGCCCCATGTAAGTCAAGTTTTCATGAAAGTTACGAGTTCCACGAAAATCTTATCTTGGTTCTCCCTTGAAATCCTTTGACTTTACCATGAAAATCTTCCAATGGGGCATTTTTATATATATATATATATATATATATATATATGTATATTTATTTTTGTAGCTGGCTCCAGGTTCGGGAATGGATCTGGGTCGTGGAGGGCCAGCCAGGGGGAAAAGGATGGAGCGTCCTAAAGACTGCTCTACTTCTCCGGGGAGGAGGACAGGGAGAATGTCCGGTGCTTGACGGACCCCTGGCAGAGGCCGGGGGTACCACAGCAACCGGTATTAGAATGATTCAGGGGGTTGGGCAGACGTAGGATGTCATTACACGTCCCAACCCCCAAGAAACACACACACAAAACTCTCCTGCTGTCCGACCTCAGTGGCGCCTGCCTCAGCCTTGATTAGCCTTCAGGACTGGCCCTCGGACCTAATCTCATCGTTGCGGCACTATTATGGGGGTCGTAGCCACAACCCCACCCTGGGGGGGCAAGCCAGGGGGTATCTGAGGGTCGCGGTCCTATATGGAGGTAGAGGCTGAGGTCCGTGACCAGGCAGAGGTACAGGGCTGATGGCAGTGGGGGAAAAAGTTTAATAAAAAAAATAAAATAAATTTCTGGTACTTGAAGATCTTGGGGTTGGAAACTTCAAGCTATGTTGTTTCAACAATTTCCTCCCATAGGTTGCTGAGTAAAAAACATCTACACTATTTATTAATAGCAAGTTAACACTTCCTAAAATAACTTGCAGTATCATTTTGGTACTGCAGTCATTTGTAATCCAAGAACTTAATAAATAAATAAAAAATAAACGTTTTCTGTCTTCAAATGTTGTTTATAACATGGGGTAGTAGTATCAGTGAAACGACTGGTGGACTGCTGGCACCTGACCGTGCATTAATGCATGATATCCTAACAGTTGCTGTGAGTAGATCACAGAGGGAATCATTGGGCATAATGTTGTGTTTTTTTTTTTTTTCTCGCATGGAACAGACGTCAAAAGCAGCCATTTCTGTTCTGGCACCTTAGCGAGAGCCAGAGTGTAACCTACCCACCTGCTCCATGGATGTCATAGAAGCGAGCACACAGTAACTGAAGGCAGGCAGTGCACAGTTGTCACAGTGTCTATAGCTGTCTGTCTGACTGCAGGTGGCAGCAGTCCACCAGTTGTTCGTGATAGTAGTGCCACCATGTTTTAGGGTGCCATTTCCTCTCTCCACTAACACCCGGCTGGCATATAACTGATTGAAGGCACAGCCGATCAGTGAGCAATGCTCCCTGTGTCTCCGCTGTTTCTGCTGTGCTGTGCTCAGCATGGTGACAGCCAGTCCTCCACTGACGTCACTTATCTCTCCCCCCCCACCCAACAACAGCAGTCAGCGAGAGAGAGACACAGGTAGTGCAAGTGTTGCTCTGTGCACTGTATTCCCTGTACTCACTGACCTACCCCGATCAGCCACACACTCTTTCTTTAAGCATTCCAGCTCCCTGAGAGAGAGACCCAGACATGCCAAGCACAACATCCCACTGGAGAAACAGTGGGAGGGCAAGAGGCACTGCAGACACCGAATCTTGTTGTTGTGCTTTCAGAGTGGTGCAACCCAGCTATGGTAGTGTGAGTGCTGTCGGCTGTTTGGGAGGCAGTGCCCCCTCTTCCCTTCTGCCAGAGTGTGCTGTCCATTACCGTGGCTCCTTGCTGCTGTCCGTTGTTTCCTGTCTGTGTACAGTAGTGTAGCCGAGTCCCTGTCAGCAGTGTCTAGTACAGCAAGAACTGAAAATGAGTTGCAGCATGGCTGTAATCATCCAGCTTTTGGTCAGAGACTGAAAGCCTGTTCTCCATTCCCGTGCCCCATACAGTGTCCCTCCCTCTCTCACAGAAAGCAGGTTCTGCTCCTCTGTGCCCTTTGCCCATGCCCAGGTGTCATTAGCATCTACCATCCCCTGCACTCGCAACACAGAGCACATAGTGAGAGAGAGAGAGAAAGTGGCAGTGAGACTGCCGAGAGCAGCATACAGAAATGCTGCACAGATTGCCTTTTGGGGTGGGGGGCAGGTCAGTGTCCCGCAGCAGCCTCAGGACTGGAGAATTGGAACAGAAAGCAAAAGTGGCAGGTACGTGTGTGTGTGGTATTACAGTTGGGGGCAGAGACAGACAGAGCAACAGCCAGGTTCTGGGAATGTGCAGTGTGTCTGAATGTCAGTGTTGCTTAATACTGTGCAAGTGAGGGGGGCATACAGTAAGGGTGGTAGCCAATGTATCATACAGTATTATGCACAAGAAATGTCACAGATCATTTCAGTAGTGTATATGTGACATTTCTATATGCATAAGAGCAGTGCAGGATGCAGAATTTGTTAGGGACGATTTTGCAAGGTGGCAGGATAGAGTACCTTTTTTCCTATTCAAACAGCAAAAAAACAGGTTTTCCCCATATTTGTTTTTTGTTTAAACATACCCAGTGTTATATGCGCGATAACCCACTCCAGGGTGTGCGGTTATTGTGGATTAAGTAACAGCCGGGGTGCTGGTAGGGCACTCGGGCTGCGCCCTCGTGCCTCACAACAAACCCAGGGTGTTGATTAACCCCCAATACCCGCACACCCTGTCGTGGGTTATTGCTTACTTAAACAACATGCAAAATCTTTCATTCTTACCATGACCGACTTGCTAAGTGTTTCAGTTGTGCTTGTGAATTTCACGAGGCTCTGTTTATAATCCTAGCTGCGTGTACTCCTGGTTAAAACCCCCGGCAGAGTCAGTTCAGCCACATTGTTCCAGGAGATGGTGGGTGCCCCTCCTTGAAGCAAGGGGCAAGAGCTGGGGACAGTTGGCAGTGCCTCCTCTCATAGAAGTAGTGTCCCTAGTCCCGGTTAGTCTTTGTGTGTTATTAAAGGCTAGTTGCCTGAGATTTTTAAAACCTTTTAGTAAATGTTGTTGTTAAATCCCTTTGTCACAAAATAACGGATAATAGTATAAAAGTACAAGAATTAACAAAAAATGGCTTATTGGCACGCCAGATTACTTCACTTTTTCCTGTGAACGCAGAGAGAAGCATTACTTCTGTCCTTGCTAAATTTAAAAAGCTAAACTCATCCAGTTCTGTGTAACTGCAGCAATTATTGTTTTTATAAATGGAAACCACTGAACTGATAAGTTGGATAATGGCTTGTATATGTAATACCCACAGGAAAAAACAAGTTGTACTTAAAATTTCTGGAACAAATCGGAAGTGCTGTGATACACGATACAAGGGTTATTTGTTCCCGCTTTTCAGCACAGTACGTTTCTCTTCAGTTTCTGCCAAGAATCTTGTCAGCAACATTTTATCGTAGGGAAAAAAATCTATCAAAAATGCAATGTCAGTGACACACAGGAAGTGTGGAGTAGAGAGACAAAGGAATATTTGGTATGTTGATAGGCTTATTATTTCAGGACATGTAGCAATATGAGCTACGAGGTAATATCAATGTTTTTCTGCAAGGTGTCCACAATCTCTTGGCTTAGATTCTTTTAGAATCCTAGCAACTTCATTGGCCTGAACACATCACCTGACTGTTCATTAGTCTCTGGTATATGAAAAGTTTGTATGTGGCCTGCCCTAATCTACCTACCAGCAACCTATCTAAATGAAAATAAAATCTTTTTCTATTAAATAAAAATATTTTCCCCTTTTTAAAGACAGAAACCCACAACAGGTCTTAGGTTTCTTCAGAATAAGTGCAGTTTCTGGGTTCATTCAAATGAACTTAGCCTTTGTTACCAAACTCACATATTCTACCTAGCAACAACCTAACTAAAGGAAAATAAAACCTTTTCCTAACAAAAAAATCTATTTTATAAGAGCAGTAACTTTCTCCAGGACATAAGTTTACTGATAATTAATGCACTTCCCAGGTGCGTTTAGAGTCACTTGACCATTGACCTCGTGTCTTCTAATTCGCCCAGGAGGTACATTAACTCCCTAGAAATGCATGCCCTGTTGTGTGTCGTAGCTTACATCTTTTTACTTAAAGGGACACTGTCAACCCCCCAAGGCCTCAAACTATGACTGGTTTAAAAAACATTTTATTATTGTAAACATTCTGTGGAGATTGCTGATGTAGCTGGTAGTTTGATTCTGATTCTTTTTTTCCTTTCTAAACTTGAAAAACAGACTGCCCACCATACTGATGATCTTACTTTGAGTGGGAGCTCTTGCAGCAGGCTATAACCATTAGTACTAATGCGCAGCCTCGGATCACCAGAAAAATGTAGCTAGCAGTACCCAGATCACCCCAACGTCGGTCACGCCATAAAGGCGGACCTTAGCTCCACTTCAGTTCATTTCCCGTTGTGACCCTGTCACGTTGGGAGAATCTTGGTGCTTGCTTCCAGCAGTTCCAGCAGCTTCGAATTTCTTCAAAAATGTATTTTTCCTCGCCTTTTCAGTTCATCTGTCTTATGTCTTTGTCGTCATCAGTCTCTTCTTCCAGGCCTAAGAAGACTAAGCACACCTGTGGCCGCGAGATCCCATCAAAGGATGGCCACGCAAAGTGTGTCTTCTGCCTGGGACCAGACCATGACAGTGCAGCTTGCAAGATCTGCAGAGGCTTCACCAGCAGGACGTGCATCCGATGCCTGAAGGGCCTCAAAGCCCACCTGTTAGAACAGCAAATGGATGTCCTGCAAACCTCAGAGGACAAGGGAAGGCACCAGTACAAGTCCCGTAAGTGGTCCCGAGACAAGGACCGTGGCTGGTCCTATCACGGTTCCCGTTCCCGCTCTCCTCCCAGGAAAGCCTTGTCTTCTCCCAGCTGAGGCGCCCCAGACCACCTGAAGCATCCTCGTAAGGAGGATTCCTCCAAGTCGAGCCTTCCCGCCAAGGATCCAACGTCAGTCAAGGTGGGAACTTCAGGGGGGAAGCCCTCCAAACCTAAGGTTGAGCTGCTGTGCATCTCTTCAGTCCCAAAGAACTGTTCAAAAGCCTCTTCGGCACAAGCCTCAGCTTTGCCCGGTTCGGGCAAACACTCTAAGGCTCCAGCCACCCAGGACAAATCCTCTTTGGAGACTCGCTCCCCAGTTCCGGCCCCTTCGAAACAGACGTTGGCTAAAGCACCGATGCGGCGGATGTTCCTGCTGTGGAAGACTTCTCCTACGGGCGCCGGTTAAGGGTCCGTCGCCGGCCCTTAGATCTTCCACACCACAGGGCTCATCAGGGGATTCCTCTGCTGATGCCCTGCCGGATCTTCCGGCTTCTCTGGTCCCCTTGTTAGGGATGACGGCTTCTATATTTAACAAGGAGGAGTTACAGGAACTTTTCTCCTTCTGGTGGAGTCGGGTAAAGAAGGAAGAGACTCCCCCGAAGCTGGACCCGACACCGGTTCCTGATCAGCCAGACAACCAGGAGCCCAAGGGTCAACCTGTTGGTTCGCAGGAGAAGGCCCCCCGAGTGGCCTAATCCCCGCTCTCCCTTGGGCACTTGTTCCCAGTCCCAGTCTGGGGACCATCGTCGGCAACCTTCCCGGTCGGGTAGCCATCATCTGTCTTGGCCCAGGAGCAGATACTGTAGCCGCTGTAGATCTTCCAGGCGGGCTCGCTCCTCGTCCTGACCCCGGTCCCCAGACTGGCATCAGTCACTGCTCTGTCGTCGGTGCCGAAGCCGACGTTGGTCGGTTAGTCACCGACGCTCGAGTGGGGCTAGTCCAAGACACAGCTCAGGCTTTTCTCTGCCTAGTAGTAGGTCTTCTTATTCCTTGTCTTTCCCAGGTGTTGGGGGTTCCCCTGGGGATAAAGACCAACCCCACTCTCCTCCTGACGATCCAACTTTTATGGATGTCATGAGGCACATCCAGGCCTCTAATGAGTGCGAGATGGAGTACCTGGATCTGGAACGCCGGCAACTGGCCTGTTACCTGAGGCAGAAGGAACCCAAGCCTCTTGTGGTACCTCCTTTGGTGGACCCTTTCCAAGACCTCACCAGGATAACTTGGAAGCATCCAGCATCAGTTCCGGCAGTTCCAAAGAAGTCAGACAGGCTGTACAAGGCTCCGAGGGATGAGCCTTTTTTGGCGGAGCACCCTCAGGCAGATTCTTCGGTTATCACGGTTGCCCATGACAAATCCAAGCAGCCCAAGTATCTCAGCTCTCAGCCTCCTGACCAGGAATCTCATTATTTGGTCCAGGTGGGCAAGAAGGTCTACTCTGCCTCTATCTGCTCCATTCGCTCCCTGAACTTCCTCATGCATATGGTCCAGTACCAGAATGCGCTTTGGGAGAGGGGACAAGAGCTGGCCAGTTCCTTACCAGACTCCGCTCAGAAGACGGAGCTCCTGGATATTCTCAAATTGGACTCAGACGTAGGCACGCATGTCCTTCATGCCTCGACCCTGTGGCTATGGCAGCCAGAGCAACAGGTGTCTCTCTCTGGCGCCATGCCTGGTTGAGAGTTTCAGGTTTTCACCAGGATCTGCTGTCTGGAATGTGGGACCTCCCGTTCCAGGGTTCCGTCCTTTTTGGGCAGGAGATGGAGGCTTTCATCGCTCCTCTCCAGGAGTCAGGCAAGTCTATCTGGTCCATCCGACAGATGCATCGAGGGGACCAGAAACACGCTTAGACGTCTGCCTTTTCGTAAGCCTTCAGGCTCTCAAGCCTGTAGCAGTCAGCAAGGCCAGAGAGGTGGCTTTAAGAGGAAAGCCGGCAACTAGCATCCTGGAGGTGCTCCTTTTCAAGGCCCAAAGACTTCCTCAGCCTCTCTGCCAACTCCTGGCTCCACCCAGTGACTCCCTTCTGACCCCTCCAGAGGAGGAGGAGGCACCGGGGGGTCGCTTCTTCCTTCATTTGGAGGGATGGAGATCCATAACAGCGGACCAGTGGGTCCTGGAAATTATAAGGAGGGGACATACACTGGAGTTCACCAAGATCCCTCCAGAAACTCCAACAAGGTCCTCCAGTTATCCTCCTTCTCACATCCCCCTTATAGAAGGAGAGATTCAGGTCCTCTTGCAAAAACAGGGCGATAGAACCAGTTCCTCTGCAGCAGCGAGGAAGGGGGTATTACTCCCACATCTCCCTGGTTACAAAGAAGACACAAGACCTTTGGCCCATCCTGGACCTCAGTTCTCCAAACGTCTATATAGAATACCGAAGGTCCAGGATGGTGAGCCTTCCAAATCTCATCCTTCTGCTGCACCAGGGAGACTGGCTCTGTTCCCTGGATATGCAAGATGCATATATGCACATGGGGGTCTTTCCCCTTCACAGGAAGTACTTGAGGTTCCACTTCCAGGGGGAGCACTATCAATTTCGGGTTCTTCCATTTGGCCTCTCCACCGCTCCTCAAGTCTTCACCAAGTGTCTGGCAGTGGTAGCTGCGGCTCTAAGGCACCAGGGACATTACGTCTTCCCTTACCTCGACGATTGGCTGCTCGTGGCCCCATCAAGGACGCGCCTTCTTCAAGCTCTCGGAGACGCTTCTACTCTGTTCCGAGATGTGGGGATCACTCTGAACCTTCCAAAGTCTTTTCCAGAGCCCAGCCAAAGACTTGTCTTTATTGGAGCGGTCCTGGATTCGGTCCAGGGCTGGGCCTATCTTCCTCCAGAGAGAGAGCAGATTGCCTGCGGGAGATGGCCGGATTGGTCCTAGTAACCCCTCAGGTCCAGGCCAGGACCATCATCAGACTTCTGGGACACATGGCAGCGGTCATCCCTGTCACTCCTTTGGCCCATCTCCACATGAGGGTTCCACGATGGATGCTCAGGAAGCAGTGGGATCAAAGCTCAGACGGCCTAGACCACATGGTCAGGATCGCATAGCCAGTGTGGCGGACCCTGCTTTGGTGGTTGGACCCCCTCAATCTGGAGAAAGGGGTCCCCTTCTGTCAGAAGTCCCCAAGTCAGACTCTAACTACAGATGCATCTGATTTGGGGTGGGGGGCGCACTTAGGGGCCTGCCGGACTCAAGGGGTCTGGACCCCAGAGGAGACCACCCTCCACATCAGTGTTCTGGAAATGCAAGCTGTCTTCAGTGCTCTAAAAGCCTTTCAAGAAGACTTTCTACCGTGCTCTCTTCTCGTTCAGATGGACAACATGACTGTCGTCTTTTACATCAACAAGGAAGTGGGAACTCAGTCCTACCCCGTATGCTGGGAGGCGATGAGAGTCTGGTACTGGGCGCTGGAGCATCACATTTCTCTGTCTGCGGTGCATGTTCCAGGTGCCCAGAATGACTTGGCAGACAGCCTAAGCAGGTCTCAGTCCAAGGAGCGCGAGTGGGAGTTGCTACAATCGGTAGCGGACCAGCTCCGCCACTTAGGGTCATCCAGAGCTGGACTTTTTGTGTCTCCGAGCAATGCCAAACTGCCAGTTTTCTGCTCGTGAGAGCATGCGCCTGGTGTTTTCTGGCCAGACGCGTTGTCCCTTTGTTGGGCAGGGAGGTTTCTTTATGTCTTCCTTCCCTTCAGAAAGTCTTATTGAAACTCCTGGCTGAGGGGGCCCAAATGATTCTGATCGCCCCACTATGGCCTCAGCAGATTTGGTTCCCACTAATTCAGCAGTTGTCCTTGGAACCTCCAGTTCTGCTACCAATATGCTCGCAGTTGCTGTCTCAAGATCAGGGCAGGCCGGTTCATCCGGATCCCAGGTCTCTGCACCGTCATGCTTGGCTCCTGCAGACGTAGCCAAATTCAGGTACAGGGTTTCCCAAGAGGTGGCGGATGTCCTCATCTCAGCGAGGAAGCCCTCTGTGCACTCCACTTATGCTATGAAGTGGAAGTGTTTTTGTTTGTGGGCTTCGTCTCACCGTATGGTCCACCTTACCTGTCCAGTGAACTCAGCATTACAGTTTCTCCTCTCCTTATACCAGCAAGGCTTGAGCTACTCTTCTGTAAAGGTGCACATGTGGGCCATCTCGGCATAACATGTCCTCTTGGGAGACAGAACCTTTGCTCAACTGGATGTGGCTCGCACCTTCTTACAGGGTATCTTACATTTGAGACCTCCCATTAGGGATCCCATCCCTCCCTGGAACCGCCTTTTTGTGTTGAAGAAACTCACTCTCCCCCCTTTGGAACCAGCAGCTGATTGTGAGCTGCATTATCTTTCCTGGAAGGTTTGTTTTTTTAGTTGCTGTTACTTCAGCTTGAAGGGTTTCCGAGCTTCAGGCCCTGATGTGTGAGGAGCCTTATTTAGATTTTCACAGGGAAAGGGTTTCCCTTAGAACAAATCCTAAGTTCCTTCCCATAGTGGTCTCGGAGTTGACCCTCAACCAATCGGTTGACCTTCCAGTCTATTATTCTACCCCTACCAATAGCAGAGAGGCTCTCCTACACACATTGGATGTCCACAGGACGCTGAGGTACTACCTCAAGCGCACAGCTGCATACCGTAAATGGGAGCAACTGTTTGTGACCAGCGCACCATAACATGTGGGCAAACCAGTGTCTAAACAAACTATTTCCAGGTGGCTTGTCCGCTGTATTGTACTTTGTTATGACAAGCACAACAAACCTCTTCTGGGCACAGTTAGAGCTCATTCCACTAGAGAGAGATATCTACCTCCTTTACCTCCTTAAAGAATGTCTCTGTAAGAGACATTTCTAGGGACGTGGATATATTGTTCAATCCACACTTGTTGGCAGTTGCCTTGCCGCTTTAAAATGGACTAGAAGGTCTTCAGGCTGGCTCCTCCTACCCACCTGGGTGGTAAAATCCTTGGCTCCGTCCCATGACGCTAGATTTTCCTTAAACTCTTGGAAGCTCAGGTTCCCTCCTTAGCGCTTCTGTATTCTGTAGGCTGGATCCTAAATCTTCAGATTTTCCCAAACTTATAGTCAAGTTCACTCGAGTTCGGTCTTCGCTTGACTCCCTCCCGGCTGCGATGGCTGCTAAATCCATTCCCAGGTTCCGTCGGTGCCATTGTGGGCAGAAGATGTCTCACACCAATCGCGCCACGTGCATTTACTGTCTTGAGCTTGACCATGACCTGCAGGCTTTCAGCCTCTGTCTTTCCTTCTCCCCTTCGGTGCTCGAGGACCGCGCTGCCCGACTCCAACGGGGGCGACCGGAGAAACTGTTCCCGATGATTAATCAAAGGAGGCTTGTTGGGTGTTGTCCGCGGCTGCAGGCTCTGCAGAGTAGCTGGAACAACTTACGGCCCTCGAGGAGGAGGCAGCCCAGGTCACAGCTTCATCCTTTTTGGTGTCGGCCTTTATCCCGCTCTCCCTAGGTTCCTCCTACACAACTTCCTTTTGGAAGCTTTGTCAGTCCCTCTATACCAAGGGAGAGGGTCCTTCTGGGTCTCTCACCTCTTGAACTAAGAAGGAGGACCACAAAGGTAAGTCCCAGCGTCGACGTTCGTGGGAGCGGGAGCGGTCCGACTCCCTTGATCATCATCTCTCAACTTCGGTCGAGGTTGCGGCTCGGGCCACTGGTTTCTCTGAGTCCCCGACAGACCAGCCAGCCGAGACTCCTGTCAACGAGGCCGAGATTTTCCTCAAGCCCACCGACAGGTTGTTGACTGAGGAGGCAGACAACTCTGACACCGGTTCTCCCGGTGCCCTCCGAGGACTTGTGTCGGTTTCCAGTGCCGACATCCCCGGTCAAGGACCCTGAACCAAAGGAGCTACCGGTTTCCCCCACTCCCTCGTCGACACCCCCGACGGTTGAGGTCTTGGTCCTCTTTTGCGCTTCGGGCAAGTCCTGCCAACGTCGGCGGTCCTGGTCCCGTCATTGCGGAAAGCGGCGCCACCGCTCATCCTCTTTGACCGAGGAGAGACTCCGGCACAAGTTGAGTCAGCGCTATGAGGGTCTTATGTGGCAGCAACTTCTTTTAGCTGGCAACATGCTAACTCTGGCTCCTTCACTGGTGATTACGTGGCTGTTGCCTGATTGGCTGAAGCCATCGCCCGCCCCTGGTTCCTCGGTCGAGGAGCCGGCCCTGGTGCCGATTGCTCGGCTTTAACCGGCTGCTCCACCCATAGCGATGGAACCCCCGCCTTCTCGACCGAAGACTGGGGCACCGACCAAGGATTCTCACTCAGGTCAAGGCTTGCCCCACAGGTTGTCAGTCACTCTCACCCCCGATCGTCCTCAACAAGTGGAGAGTTGCTCAGGCGGTTGGCAGCTGTTCGCAGACTCTTCAGAGTCTGATGATTCCTCTCTGTATTCCTGGCCAGTCTACCTGGAATCCTCAGGGGGTCTATCAGTGGACGAGTTCCTAAGGCTGCGTACCTTCCAGGTGGTCAGTCTGGCTCAGATCATGCGATCCCTGGAACTGGACATGTGGTTCTGCTCCCTGGATCTTCAGGACACGTTCTTTCACGTCCCAATCCGTCCGTCCCATCAGTGGTTCCTCCGCTTTCGAGCAGAAGGGAACCTCTTCGAGTTCTGGGCCATGCCCTTCGGCCTTTCTTCAGCTCCCAGGGTCTTCACCAAATACATGGCAGTGGTGACAGCATTCCTGTGGCACAGAGGGGTCCGGGTCTACTCTTACCTGGATGATTGGCTGATAGCAGCCCCCTCCAGGTTGGAGGCGGAGCGGTCCTGAGATCTGGCCCTCCAGGTTTACTCTCAACTAGGCCTCCTCAGCAATGAGGCCAATTCAGAACTCATGACTTTACAGATGATCCACTTCATTGGGGCAGAGCTCAACACTCTCCGAGCCAGAGCCTGGCTCCCGGCGGACAGGGCCAAGGTCCTTTCCTCCTTTGCCCAATCATTTCTGGTTGGGCAGTTGCACCCTGCCTGGGACTTCTTGCACCTTCTGGGTCTTCTGGCGGCCTGCACCAGCATGGTCCGTTGAGCCCGCTGGCATATGTGCCCCCTGCAGTGGGGGCTGGCCCGCCAGTGATCTCAACACTCAGGTCTTCTAGACCAGCCAGTCTCCATGACCCAGGAGATGTGGGACGGCCTGCAGTGGTGGCTTGTCCCAGCTCATCTGCAGGAGGGTATCCCGTTTGTTCTCCCCGAGCCAGTGGTCATCTTAACGACCGACGCCTCTCTGATGGGTTGGGGTGCCCATCTGGGGGAGCACAGGGCCCATGGTCTCTGGTCCCCTCAGGAGTCCCGATGCCACATCAACCTGCTGGAGCTCTGAGTGGTCCGGCTAGCCCTGACCGCCTTCACTCCATTTGTTCAAGGTCAAGTGGTCCAGGTCCAGACGGACAACACCGTGACCATGTACTATCTCAACCGACAGGGCGGGACGCACTCCTTGCCTCTGTGCAAGGAGGCTCTTTGCATATGGTCTCTCTTGCTCAGTCTGGAGGCAGATCTCCTGGCCATCCATGTGGCAGGAGCCTCCAACAGTCTGGCCAATGCCCTCAGTTGGATAGGCAATGCATCTCTCACGTGGTCTCTCCTGCCAGAGGTAGTGCAATACCTGTTCTCCCTCTGGGGCACACCTTAGGTGGACCTGTTTGCCTCCAGGGAGAATGCAAAGCTGAGGCTATTCCACGCCCACCCCCCTCAGCAGGACTCGCTGTAGGAGGATGCCTTCTCGAGGCCGTGGACCCCAGGTCTCTTCTACGCCTTCCCTCCATTTCCTTTGATCCACAAGGTGCTTCTCAAGGTGAGGAGGGACAAGGCGCAGGTGATTTTGGTAGCACCAGACTGGCCTTGCCAGTTCTGGTATCCAGATCTCCTCAGTCTTAGCTGCAGGCTTCCGAGGCGGCTTCCAGCCTGCCTGGACCTGATCTCTATCAAGAAGGGGAAGGTACTCCATCCGGACCGTCAATCCCTGGACCTGACGGCCTGGTTCCTGAGTGGCTAGAGTTCCGGGCCTTGGGTCTTTCCAACGAGGTCCTCAACATCGTTGAGGCATCCCGTAAGGAGTTGACCAGAAAATGTTATGCCTTTAAATGGAAGAGATTCTCCATTTGGTGTCAGGACAAGGGGTTGGACCCCTCATCCTTCCCGTTGACTAGCATTTTGGACTACCTTTGGTCCCTTTCTCAGCGAGGACTTTGGTTGATGACCCTTAAGGTGCACCTGGCAGCCATCTCTGCTTACCGGGCGTGGACCGACAAGCAGTCGGTCGATGGTGCAGGAGAAGGTGGTCTGGTGCTTTTTCAAAGGCCTAGATCATATATCCCCTCCAGTACATGAACCTCCACCTCCGTGGTATCTACTGCTGGTATTGGCCAAGCTCATGGGCAAGCCATTCAAACTGAAGCACAAGTGTGATATTTCCCACCTATCATGGAAGACCGCCTTCTTGGTGGCTATCACGTCAGCCAGAAGGATCAGGGAGCTCCAGGTGCTTTCCATCTAATCTCCTTACCTGGTCTTCCACAGGGACAAGGTTGTCCTGTGCCACCACGAGAAATTTCTTCCAAAGGTGGTGTCAGAGTTCCACCTGAATCAGGTGCTTACTCTTCCGGTGTTCTACCCAAATCATACCTCGGAGGCCGAGTACAGGCTCCGTACCATGGACCTGAGAAGATTGCTTGCCTACTATAAAGAGCGTACAGCAGAAGTTCAGGGAGAGGTTCACCAGCTGTTGTCCCTATTCAGGAAATCTGCAGGGCTGCTACCTGGAAGTCAGCACACACCTTCATTTCCCATTACCACATCGACCTTGAGTCACGCCAGGATGCTGGTTTTGGGGTGTCAGTTCTCCAGTCCCTCTTTCCTAAGTAGGGGGTGTGCGCCTTGCCTCCTTCCTCCCGGAGAGCTGCTAGGAGTCTGCCAGCAAGTGTGGATTGAACAACATATCCACGTCTCTAAAAATACAGGTTACTCACCTGTAACAGAAGTTCTAGGAGTGGTATATTTTGGTCATCCACACGGACCCACCTGACCTCGGCTGCGGGCGCACACAACCTGGCTTCCAGCAGACTAGATCTGGCATCATGGGGCGGAGCTGAGAATTTTACCACCCGGGTGGGTGGGAGGAGCCAGCTTGAAGACATTCCGGCCCATCTTAAAGTGGAAAGGTATCTGCCAACAAGTGTGGATGAACAACATATGCCACTCCTAGAACTTCTGTTACAGATGAGTAACCTGTATTTGTGCTGCCGCCACTTGGAATTCAGTGCACACCTTTGTGAAGTACTGTAGCCTGGACATTGCCTCCAGGCGCCTTGCGGGTTTTGGCTTGGCAGTCCTTCAAGGACTCTTGTCCTGATTTGCTGTATGTCAGCCATCTTTCATCTTCCCTCCTCCCGGGGTTAGTCACCTGCTTGGCGCAGGACTGCTTGGGAATCTGTCCCAATGGTTATAGCCTGCTGTAAGAGCTTCCACTCGAAGTAAGATAGTACAGTTATGTAAGAACTTACCGTAACAGTAGATTTTCGAGAGGAGCTCTTACAGCAGGCGTTGCTTTCCCGCCCTCCTTCCCCCTGGTGAGGTTTACAGCATGTCTTCGACAAGCTTCGCCTGGTGCTCTTGCTAGGGTCCGTTCACGGATCTTGGCGGGGGAACTGAGATGGAGCTGTCTGCCCTGTTTTATGGCGTGACTGATGTCTGGGGACGGTCCCTGCTGGGTACTGCTAGCTAAGTTTTTCCGGTGGGTCCTAAGGCCTGCGGCATTAGTCCTAATGGTTATAGCTTGCTGCAAGAGCGCCTCTTGAAGATCTACTGTTACAGTAAGTTCTTGCATAACTGTACTTTACTGCCACCTGAATGTGGTTGTTTGCATTCTTTAATCTATTCCAACTGCAACTTTCCCGGACTTGGGAACACCCTAGCACAGTCTAACCACTCAAGCTGCAGTGAGATGAGAGGGAGTCTATTGCATCATGAGTGACTGCTCTATTTGGGAGTGTTTCTAATGTTCAGAAAGTATCCGGTAAAAATAAATCAAGGATTTGAAACAAAACATGATGGGGTATAAATACGCCATTAGCATACATTCCAGTTCTACTAAGAAAGGAGGCAGATTAAACAACCAGCAACACCAATGAACTTTAAAGAAGGTAAGCAATCATAAGATGTGGGTTTTCAGCTAGAAATGATATGATGAAGAAAAGGTTGCCAGTGTCCCTTTAAATCATTGTTACTCTGGTATTCGGGACTCATCCTTGTATTTTTGGACACAGTACAAATAGAATGCTGTTTGTGAAGAAATGGACCTTTACCCTATTATTCTTTTGTACTGGTCTCTTTGTACTCAACAGGTTCGATGAAGACCGTCTTTTCTTCATGAAAATTATTTGGGGGTTACCTTGTCTATACAAGTAGGTTAAAGGGTTTTGTTTTGTTCCACACTTAGGTGGTTTTTACAAGTGATCCTCAGAGGACCTACCTCCCTGTCCAGATAAAGTCCCTTATGAAGACCGAGATTGAACAAGGAGACCGTGAAGCCTTCATCTCAGTAAGTGGTGGCCATTGCCACATTTTTTTAACCTTTTAAGCTTGCATCATACTGTCAGGCTATTTAAAGTGAAGCACAGAGCCAAACAGGGCCAGATTTACTGCTTCGCAAAGTATGCCCCTGGTTTTCTGGGGGCCCTTTTAGGAACTGTTTTCTTTGAGTGTATACAGAACATTTACTTTTATTTTATTCCTGCTCTGCGACTGGCCTCAGTCCCTCTCTAAGGGGGTGGGAATCAGGGAGGGGGTGGTGGTTGATCTGAGCTTGTCTCCTGTGCTGACATGATCAACTGAGGTCCAAACCGACAACTATTAACCCCACCACCCGTCCACAGCTTCTTTGTGCACTTAAGCACAGAACTGGAGTACATTAATTGTGTGCATGTGCTCTGGGATTTTGGCGCCATTGTACAGGCTTCATGGAGCCATAGGACAGCTGGTTGTTGTGATCGGTTGGTCAGTGTCCTTAGTTTGTTTGCCTTTGGTTTCAGGTCAGAGTGGAGTAGTTTTAGGCGGGCCTGAGTGGCTGCTTCGAGCGGCAGGCAGTGAAGCCGGAAATGAGCCACAGCCTGGAGACAGGTCGGGTACTCGAGGTCAAGTGTGTGCAGAGGCAGCCCAGCAGCTACCATGATGAGCCAGGCAGGAGATAGAATCTCAACACGGGGAGGGGCAAAACATTCTGTGAGTAGTGAGGCTGGCATTTGGTTGGTAAGACGCGGGACAACTGGCATTTGGTGGGTGAAAGCAGCGGTTTCAGTCAGCTGCTTTATGCTTGTCGATCGGACTCGGGACTGGAGACCAGGGATAGCCTAGGAATGTATACAAGGGCCTGGGAGTCGGGGAGGATGTTGATGGAGCTGGAGGCAGCAAGGCAGCTAAAAGGTATGAAATCATCAAAATGGATACCATTTGAAGAGGCTTGAATTGTACTTTATGGAATGCTATAAAAGCAGAGGGTGGGCTCAAGCTCAGTTTCAGTTTCAGTAGTTTATTGTTGGGTGTGTGAGTTAATTCATGAGTCTTTTAGTCTTTTGTTACTGAAATGTGGGTCATTAACACTAAAAATGTAAATGTCACTGCGGGATATTGTTGAGCATTATGTTTAACAGAGTGGGATATATCAAACATGGGATACATGCTCACAACACAGGCACTATAGAAGCAAGTGCTTCATGTGTAAAGTTTAATTCTGCATCTTAGAACATTATGAATTTCTGCTTTAAAGTCTGCATTGACAGCACTTTGTCTGTGTGGAGAGGACCTTTTCATGTGAAACGGTTGTGGGACAGAGCAGTTTTAATGGTTTAGATGGTAAGGGAAGTGCTGGTGATGTTTAAATAGCTATACAGAAGCAAATACATTATACGTAAATTATTAAAACATGTAAGAATTGTAATTACGAGTAGCATCTTGAATGTAGTGGTTGCGTAGGGCAGCCTTTGGGGGTGGGGAAGGGCAAAGGCGGCAGTGGGGTGGCCAATACTGTTGTGCATAGTGCCCATGACAAGGTAAATTCAGTCCTGGAGCCAAACATGGGGACCCTGTCGAGCTGGTGAGAGGAACACCGGAGTGAACAGGGAAGGGTTTATTTTCACTGTTTTCTTGTGTGTGGGGTGCAAAATGTATTGAATTGATAAACTAAAATACTGTTGTTTGTGGTTGCAGTGGGACTGGGAGGACGCCGAGAGAGGAAGGGTTAGGAAGGGACTACAAGTGAGGAGGACTTTTTGGGGGTTGTCATGTGACATGGCCAGGCCAATCGGGCTACCAGAGTCTGTATTTATTACCCAAGGGGCCAAGTGCCCCAATTCATGAGTGCTACGAAGCAGGAGTGTGGCATCTGCAGAGCATCCACAGGTCATGCTGGACAGGGCATTGGGTGAGAGGGGACATCAGTAGGTAAGGAATTTGGTATACCTACTTGCAGGGCTGTGTCTGTCTGTAGAATGCATTGGAAGGTGACCAGAACAATAAATAAGGAGACAGTGATAACACATTTGGGTTTTGCCTAAGTCGCAGGTCTAATATCAGTGGTCAGGGATATGATGGGAAGAACTAAGAAGGGAAGCCAGGGAGGATGTGGGGCCCTGGGAACTGGAGCAGGTAGTGGGCCAGTGAGGAGGCGTGGAGGATGGAGGAGGGAAGCAGATCCAGGGGGACAGGGAGGGTGGCAAGCTGCAATGGATGTGTGGCATCCATCTTTTTAGGAACTTTGTGGAGTGCAGGAGGTTGTCCGGTATGTAGGCAGCTTAGGGAGGAAGTCTGGTGGTTGCGATGGGAGCTAGGGGGAGGGGGCTGCAGAGGTTGGGGAAAGCATGTGGGACCAAAGGAATAGAGGATAGCTTCTCCAGACAGCACGGCAGGTAGCATTAGGACAGAACATAGAAGGAAGCCAATGGGTCCAGGAACAGCAACAAGGAAGGTGGCAGATGGTAAAGAACAGGGGCAGGGGGAGGAAGGGATCGGAGCCAGATCATGGAAAGAAGATACCAGGTGGGGCAACAGAAGAAGCTCAGGACATAGGAGAGAAGTCTAGCAACAGTTTCTTAGTGTTGGCCAGATTGGTGGACTGGGGGGGATTCAAGGAACACAATAGTGTAATGGACACCAGCAGTGACAGGGGAAGATACTAGGGCAGTAGTGATGAAGCTGGGATGAAAACATGTAGCAGGGTAGGTAGTAGTACAGAAAGAGGTGAAGAGGAGACGGTAAAGGTTAAGGGTGAGGAGCTGGAGGGTTATAAGGAGGGGAAAGAAATAATCTGGGCAGGAAGCATGGGGGGTAACACGGGATAAGCAGGGGGATGGGGGGACAGCAAATAGAGGAGGGCAGCTCTGGACTGTGGAAAGAGGGAAGGGCAAAACATGGTAGGATGGCAGGCGTAGGAGAGAAGGTCGT
Source organism: Neoceratodus forsteri (assembly GCA_016271365.2). Classification (NCBI taxonomy): domain Eukaryota; kingdom Metazoa; phylum Chordata; order Ceratodontiformes; family Ceratodontidae; genus Neoceratodus; species Neoceratodus forsteri. Next base: position 1,481,622,725 of record CM057453.1, on the reverse strand, counting down.
CACACTGGGAGAGTCAATACTGAAAGGTGTGAGATAGAGAGGCAAGGGTGTAAGGAAAAGCCGCACATGGATGGAGTGTGTACCAGGCATGACGGCAGGGAGGGTGGGGCTGTTTATAGCAAAGTGTGTGGGATGGGAATGGGACAAAACTCACATTGTGATGCACCTGGGTATGAACGACCTGGAAGGCTATAGTGTAGAGGAGGTGCAGGACAGGCTCAAGGAGGTAGGAAGAATCTGCAGTGAGGCAGGAAGATCAGTTGCATTTGCTGAGATTCTTCCAATCCAAAGACAAGTACTGTTAGAAAACAAAGAATCTAGGAATTCAACAGATGGTTGGGGGGATGGTGTGAGACCAAGGGGTATGGACTGGTTGGTAGGACGTGGGAAAACAAGGAACTGTATGCACCAGATAGGCTACATTTAAGTAAGGAGGGCATAGGGGTTCTGAAACATAAACTGGAGGAACATATATCGACATAATTTAATTTGAACTAAAGGGGGCAGGCGATAAGGTAGTCTCTAATCAGAGCCACCAGGTGAGGGAGTCCGAAGGCCTCCCTCCAGTACGTCAAGTGGGGGAGAGGGAAAATCAATAAGTGGGGGAAATAAGGTATAGGGGTCACATTGGAGGGTGGTATCCTTGAATACAAAGAGAATGGCGAACAAGGCAGTAGAGCTTCAGGCACTGATGGCAGAGGGAGAGGTAGACATAGCGGCCATCACAGAGACATGGGCCACTCAGTACCATGACAAGGACCTCATGATCCCTGGGTACAGGTTGTACCGGAAAGACAGAAAGAAGGGGAAAGGTGGCTGTATGCACCAGGGAGGAAGGAGAAGAGGGCAAGAGTGAAGCCTTCTGGGTACATCTTCAAGACTCTAAAGGGTGGAAGGTTAGGTTGAAGGTGGTGTACAAACCACCCTTATAAAATTGGTGATAGACAGGGAGCTGTGGGGGGGGGACAAATTAGAAGGCTAAGCAGTAAGGGCAACATTGTCAAAGTAGGCGAGTTCAGTCTGCCTGGGGTTGACTGGAGCATCCTGGCTACCTCCAGTTCCAGGTAATAGGTCCTCCTGGAGGCTTTCCAGAATGGCTTCCTGGTGCAGGGGGTAACTGAACCAACCAGGACGGGTACTATACTGTACCTTGTGCTGTTGGACGGGGTGCGTGGCCAAGACATAGTTGTGGAGGATCTCCTAGCAGGCAGCGACCACCGCACAGTGTGGATCTTACTTCGAGAAACAGCTCTTGCAGCAGGTTACACCATTAGGACTGAAGCCAGCAGGCGCCAGGACCTCACAGAAAAATTCTAGCTAGCAGTATCCAGCGGGGGACTGCCTCCGACATTGGCCCCTCCCCGACGTCAGGCATCACATAAAAGGGGGCAGTCCCCCATCATCACCACCAGCTCTTTTCCTCGCCGTTGACTCACCAGCACAGACCTCACGGACATCTACATCAACGATACGACACGTGAAATCTTTACAAAATAATCACAAATCCATGTCTACTTCTCCAGCTCCTTCTCTCGAAGGACACCCCTCAAAGTGTGCCTGCAGCAAGCCGATCCCCTTCGCTGACCATCATTCGGCTTGTGTGAGGTGCCTGGGCCCAGAACACAACACCCAGGCCTGCTCCATCTGCCAACAATTTAATAGCAGGACCAGGATCTGCCACCAAAAGGCCCTTCAGGGGTTCCTTCTTGAAGAGAAACTTCGCAAAATGGAAAAAAGACCTTCCTCCAAAGGGAATTCTTCCCATAAGATTGGGAAGTGCCGGGACAAGCACCGGGACGCTGGTAGGTCAGGATCCCCCAGCAGGGCCTCTGAATCCAGGGCCAACTCCAGCTCTACATGGTCCAACCGTTCTCCTTCCCGGGCCCGCTCCCAACCTCCCCCAGTTAAGGTAAGGTCTTCAGGGGGTTCTTCAGCCTCCTTGCACCAGCTTAAGACCCACCGGGTGCCCAACTCTTCTTCCAGGCCTGACTCTTCAGAGAAACATAGGAGGTCTTCCTCAAAATCTAGCGGGGCGTCAGGTCAACACAGGGAAACCGACCTGAGGTCCGTCTCCCAGCCTCCCAAGGCCCCAGAAAGGAAGACAAAGGATCTGACGCCTCTTAAGCGGACGTCACAGAATAAAAAGGTGCCTGACCCGACGCCCGAAAAGCGGACTCCCGACCCAACAGCAGTTGTACCGACGCTGGGTGACACTGGATGTCAGGGGTCCTCAGGAGAGGAGGTTGCCTCACTGCTGGACGACCAGACGGGTGGCAAGGAGGACACCAGCTCTCCAGGGAGCCGTCGACTGATCCAGTGGTTCCCCAGGACCCGACGCCCGACCCCGGCCACAGACCCACACCGTCGCGGGGCATGAACATTCAGGAGGTGAAGGAATTGTTCACCTTCTGGTGGGAGATTATCAGAAAGGACATGGTCCCCAGTAAGCCTCTTCCACCTCCACCACCTACACCCCCTCCTCGAGAGGGTGAAGACTCAAGACCTCCAATCCCTAAGGAGACAACTCCACCTCCTAGGGGCAGATCTAGAGAGAGAAAAAGATGCCCGTCACGGTCTCCCTCTGGGTCTCTGAGCCCTAAATGACCCAGGGATAGATGACACCCACTGGGGGATGACTCCAGACCGGATACATCCGATACCTCCAGGTCTCCATCCCCCTATAGTCCCCCATCACCAGACCCACGAGACCAGCCAGTGTCACCACTGGATGATCCCTCTTTCTCCGAAATCATGAGGCACCTCCAGGAGAATGTTGGATGGGAGACTGAAGACTTGGACCCCGAGAGACAATGCCTTGCCCGTTACCTTCGGCAAAAGGACCCAAAGTCTGTGGTGGTCCCACCTCTAGTGGACACCTTCACGGACGTCACCAAGGCGGATTGGAGGCGTCCGCACTCGACACTGGCTGTTCCTAAGAAGTCTGATCGCCTCTACAGAGCTCCCATGGAGGATCTGTATCTGGCGCAGCAACCCCTGGCAGACTTACTGGCCATTACGGCGTCTCATGATTGGTCTCAGCGACTGCAACACTTGAGTACCCAGCCTCCGGACCAAGAATCTAAGCAATTAGATTCTATGGGAAGACGCATGTATGCCGCTGCTACATGCTCGTTAAGGTCTTTGAATTATCTCATGCACATGGTGCAATTTCAAAACGCCCTCTGGGAGCAGGGCCAAGACCTTTTGAAGGACTTTCTGGATGGCAAAAAGAAGGAGGAGCTGCTCAACCTCCTTCATACTGGGTTGGACGTGGGTACCCAGGTTCTCCGAGCTGCTTACAATTCAGCAGACTTGGCCACCAGGGGAGCAGCTACTGGCGTTTGTCTTCGGAGACACTCTTGGTTTAGAGTCTCCGGTTTCACCCCGGACGTTCAGAAGAATATCCTGGACATCCCTTATAATGGTGCTGTTCTGTTCGGTGAGGAATCCGAGAAGGTCATCACCAAGCTACAGGATGCCGGGAAGGCACTTTGGACTGTACAGGCCCAAATCTGGTTCCTTTCGGAGGAACCAGAACCATTTTCGCGGCAGGCAACAACTGCAACAGCCATGTTCTGGCCAGCAACCCCGGGGCAATTTTGGTCGCAAAGGTCAAGCCAGATTCCCCATGGGCCAGGGCTCAAAGCATCCCAAGGCAGCCCAGCCCACGGGACCCAGTGCCAGCACAGCATGACTCCTTCCCGGCCCTCGACCCTCCTCTGGATCAAAGGATAAAGGTCGGGGGTCGCATCTTTCATTACCTTCCGAAATGGCAGAGGATCACCTCTGACCGGTGGGTGTTAGTTGGTACAGCGAGGACACTCTATAGAGTTCCTCGGCAGCCCAACATCCAGACCTCCCCTGCTCTCCCGTTACTCGGGTCAGCATGCTCTGCTCATCCAGCAGGAGATCTTTTCCCTCTTGGACAAGGAGGCCATAGAGTACGTTCCACCGGACCAGAAAGGAAAAGGTTATTATTCCCACTTCTTCTTGGTCGCAAAGAAAACAGGGGACTTGCGCCCAATCTTAGATCTCAGTGATCTCAACACGTTTGTGTTATACAAACGCTTCTGCATGGTGACCTTACCGGGTCTCATCCTCATGCTCAAAGAAAGCGCATGGCTAGAGTCGCTGGACATGCAGGATGCTTACCTACATCTCCCGATCGCTCAAACGCATCAAAGGTTTCTGCACTTCAAGTTTCTGGGACGCCACTACCAGTTCCGAGCCCTCTCATTCGGACTGTCTTCTGCACCTCGGGTGTTTACGAAGTGCATGGCAGTCATGGCAGCAACTCTCAGGAGGCAGGGCCACTATGTTTTTCTGTACCTAGATGACTGGCTTCTCATGGCACCCACTCAGGAGGCCCTGATGTCCGCGATTCAGGATACCCGTTCTCTTTTCCAATCCGTTGGGCATCATCATCAACCAGGAGAAGTCGCACCTTGTCCCATCTCAGACTCTGCAATTTATTGGCGCAGTTCTGGACACCACTCAAGGGAGAGCATTTTTTCCTTCAGACAGGGCGGAACACATCAGATCCCTCATACGGAACACAATGACGTAGACAGAGGTGCCTGCCAGGACCGTTCTTTACCTGCTCGGACATAAGGTGGTTGCCATCACGACAGTTCCCCTAGCCCAACTCCATATACGGGTTACCCAATGGATGTTGCGGGCTCAGTCGGACCAGAAGCAAGTTCATATGCAGCATCCAGTCTGGATCATGAATGCCATCATCATCCAAGACTGGCAGTGGTGACTCGTCCCGGACCATCTCTCGAAAGGAGTCCCCCTTCATGGCACCACCTCCTTTAGTGACACTCTCTACGGATGCCTCTGGATCCGGATGGGGAGCACAACTCAATGGGGTCAGGACTCAAGGCGCATGGTTGTCTCTAGAGTCCCATCTGCACATAAATATTCTGGAGATGAGAGCCACCCTCTATGCCCTACAAGCATTCCAGACGGGTACTCTTCTGATTCAAACAGACAATACTGTGGTGATGTACTATCTCAGCAAACAAGGAGGCACTCATTCCTACCCCCTTTGCAGGGAGGCTCAAAGGGTTTGGAATTGGGTACTGCAGCATGGTGCAGATATTATTGCAGTGCACGTTCCCAGAGTGGACAACACAATCGCGGACAATCTCAGCCGATCACAGGCCAGAGTCCATGAATGGGAACTGCTTCAGGAAGTCACAGAGGATCTGTTTCGCAGATGGGGGACTCCAGAATTAGACCTTTCCGTGTCCCCATCCAACGCAAAACTGACCAATTTTTGCTCGCTAGATCCAGGGCCTGGTGTTTTTTGGCGAGACGCGTTGTCCCTCTCTTGGACGGGCAGATTCCTCTGCGCTTTCCTAACCTTCCCTTTGATCCAGAGGGTTTTACTTAAGCTCCGACAAGAGTGGGCGTCACTGATTCTGGTAGCGCCCTTTTGTCCCAGGTAAATTTGGTTCCCTCTATTACATCAGCTGACCCAGGAACCTCCGGTGCCTCTGCCATTCAACTCTCAACTTCTGTCCCATGAGGCAGGCTCCTTAGTCCATCCGGATCTTCGGTCGCTGAACCTGCATGCCTGGCTCCTAAAGACATAGCAGTCCTGAGATACGGGTTCTCTCGGGAAGTTGCGGACATTCTGGCGGCAGCCCAGAAAACCCTCCACTCACGCCATGAAGTGGTGCAGATTTTGTATCTGGGCTCAAGCTCGCGGATTGACCCCATTGGATTGTTCAGAGAGGTCAGTGTTAGACTACCTTCTAACCCTGTACGAGGCAGGCCTTGCCTACTCTTCCATTAAGGTTCACCCGTACGCCATTTCAGCATATCCTTCACCGATAGGTCATAGCTCTCTAGCTCAACTAGAGACTTCACACACTTTTTTGCATGGCATCCTGCACCTGAGACCTCTTATCAGAGACCCGGTTCCACCTTGGGATCTCCCCTTTGTTTTAGAGCAGCTTACTCTACCTCCTTTTGAACCAGCCACAGATCGTGAGCTGCGTCTCCTCGCTTGGAAGATGCTCCTTTTAGTTGCTGTTACTTCTGCCAGAAGAGTTTCTGAGCTTCATGCACTCATGTGCAAGGATCCTTATTTGGTTTTTCACAAGGACAGGGTGTCCTTATAAACAAATCCTAAGTTCCTTCCCAAAGTGGTCTCGGCTGTCACACTCAACCAGGATATAAACCTGCCGGTGTACCCAAATTACAGTAATGGGGGGAAGCCCCGTTGTACACTCTAGATGTGCATAGATGTCTCAGATATTATCTGACCAAAACCAAAGTCCATCGTAAGTCGAACCAACTCTTTGTTACCTACGCACAACGGATGCTCAGTGCTCCTGTTTCAAAACAGTTGCTTTCCAGAAGGTTGATCAAGTGCATTATGTTCTGTTATCAGAAGTGCAATAAACCCTTACCGGAACCGGTGAAGGGTCATTCTACGAGGGGCTACCTCTTTCGCTGCGCTCAAAAATGTCTCCACTTCAGCCATCTATGCGGCAGCGACTTGGAGCACTGTGCACACTTTCATCAGACACTACAGTTCGGACATTGCCTCTAGGCGTAGAGCTGGTTTCGGCTTGGTGGTCCTTCAAGGACTCTTGTCCTGAAGTCTGAGTCATCTCTCCTACCCTCCTCCCAGTAGCAAATTGTTCCCTTACTGCTTGGGAATCGGTCCTAATGGTGTAACCTGCTGCAAGAGCGGTTTCTTGAAGTAAGATAGTACAGTTATGTAAGAACTTACCGTAACAGTAGATCTTCGAGAACAGCTCTTGCAGCAGGTAGTTTCCCTCCCACCTTCCCCTCTGAAGGTTGAGTCTTCTGACCTAGTTTTTAGGCTACAGCGTCCTTTGATGCCTTTTTCTAATCTTCCTTTGGAAGCGGATCCTCGGTCTCATCTTCAGATGTCACACTTGAGCCGGGAGTCTCTGGCGGGAGAACTGGGATGCTGGGAGACTGCCCCCTTTTATATGATGCCTGACGTTGAGGAGGGGCCAACGTTGGGGGCGGTTCCCCGCTGGATAATGCTAGCTAGAATTTTTCCATGGGGTCCTGGCGCCTGCCAGCTTCAGTCTTAATGGTGTAGCCTGCTGCAAGAGCTGTTCTCGAAAATCTGCTGTTACAGCAAGTTCTTACGTAACTGTACTTTCTTCCGCAACCTGGGAAAGGAAGCAGCCAGGACCAGGACGAGGGTGGTGAACTTCAGAAGAGCACACTTTGGTGAGATGGGTGACATCCTAGTGGGGCATCTTGCCAAGATCTGCCCAGAGATGGATGCTGACCAGAAATGGTCCACTATCAAGCTGGGTCTGGTTGAGGCCACTAACACGTGTGCAAAGACCCAGAGTAAGAAGTCCAGGACCAAAAGACTGAGCTGAATCAGCAAGGAAGTAACAGAGGAAGTGAGGGAGAAGAGAGCAGCCTTCAGTAGGTATAAGAGAACTATGCGAGAGACAGACAGGGATGAGTACTCGAAGAAATCCAGAGAGGTGAGTAGAGCAGTCAGGGCAGCTAAGGCTGGCACAAGGGATCAGAGAAGAAGGGGAAAAGGATTTCTTCAGGTACATAAGAGAGAAGCTGTAAGGTTGGGATCGTCAGGATTAAGAGGGAAGGAGAATAGGCAGAAAATGGTGTGGACCAGGTGGAGGCACTTAATGAGTACTTCTGCTTGGTGTTCACTAGGGAAAAGGATAGGCCTGTCCTACAGGGGAAAATAGGGGTGGGAAAGGGTGGAGCAGGGGTAACTGATGGGGAAAATCCCGGAGGACAGGGAATTAAGGGTGGATAAGGCTCTTGGACCAGACGGAGTGCACCCAAGAGTCCTGAGAGGTTTGGTGGAGGTAAGCAAGTAAAATGTTATTTATAGGAGGCGCCCTTCCGTTGCTCAGGGTGCCTTTACAGTATAATTGCAGACAGTGCAATATAACATCTTAAAATACAGACATATTCACTTGAACAACACATAAATCCTAAAATATTATGTTCCTTGAAAGGTCTTGGCTGTCTCTGTGGTGAACTTGTTTAGCACGTCACTGGAGTCTGGGTGCATGCCCCAGAACTGGAGACTGGCACATGTGGTGCCTCTCCACAAGAGTGAGCCTAAGGATGAGCCAGGTAAGTACAGACCGGTCAGCCTTACCTCCATTGTAGGGAAGGTAATGGAGACCATTCTAAAGGAGATAGTGGTGATCTTTCTGGAAGCAAATGGTCTCCAGGACAGAAGGTAGCATGGGTTTGGACTGGGGGAGATCTTGCCAGACAAACCTACTTGACTTTTTCGCTTGGGTCACAAGGTCACTCAACAGGGGCCATGGGATGGATGGTCCTGTATAGGGACTTCATTCAGCAAGGCCTTCAACTACATGCCACATGGAAGGTTGCTCAGTAAGCTGAGGAATGTGGCAGCTGGGGAGAAACTGGTCGGGTGGGTCAGGAGCTGGCTGCAGAACAGGGTAATTGTTTGGGGGGAGACTATCAAAACCCAGACCTGTGACTAGTGGGGTCCCACAGTGCTCGGTGCTCTGACCGGTGTTAATATCTTTATTGAGGACATAGCAAACTGGATCAGGAGTAAAATCACAAAGATCTGTGTGAGAGTGGATAATGAGGAAGGGAGTCAGGAGCTCAGAGAGGACGTGGAAAAGCTAGAGCACTGGTCAAGAGTATGGCTGCGGAGGTTCAATGCTAAGAAGTGTAAGGTCATGCACCTGGGAGCCAGGAACCTTGGGACTAACTACTGGCTGGGGGAAGGGCAGGTATCCCTTCTAGAGGAGGAAAAGGATCTGGGGCGATTGTCACGGGGGACATGAAACGCTTTGCATAGTGCCGTAAGGTGACAGCCATAGCAAATAAAATTGGGGTGCATCACCAGAAGAATCACCTATAGGAGGAAGGAAGTCGTCCTGGCTTTGCACAGGTCACTGGTGAGCCCACACTTGGAGTACTGTGTGCAGTTCTGTTGCCCGTACTTGAAAAAGGACATCAAACTACTGGAGGGGTACAGCAAAGGGTGACCAAGATGATCCTAGGCCAGGGGAACAAACCCTGTGAGAAGAAACTGAGGGAGCTCAACATATATTCCCTGGCGGATAATAAGGAGAGCGGGATATGATTGAAACCTTCAGATACTTAAAAGGTATGAATAAAGGGAGTAGACCACGAGGGGACATGGTCTGAAATTGGTGGGGGGAAGATTCAAGATGGAAATGAGGACACACTATTTCATGGAAGGGGTGTCGGAAAGGTGTAATGAATTGCTGGAGGAGGTGACCTCACTGAACACTGGGCAGTTTTAATAGGGGGTGGGACTAGGTCAAAGGAAAAGTCAAAACTGAGAGGAATTTGGCGAGAGGGTGGTAACTGTGTGATGGTAAATCGGGGGGCAGCTGCAGTAAAATAAACAGAGTTTCACACTCAAGAGGACTTGATAGACCATTATGGCCTGATCTCATCTGTGTCAGTCTTCACCATTCATCACATTTGGGTTCATGGCCGGAGGTCATGACCCCGTGGAGCTCTTTTTTTTTTTTTTTGGTAGGTGGAGCCGATGCACTATCGGCGCCGCCCTTGAGGCTGACACACATTGTGTGGTGCTCGCGGGTTGGCCATTAGGCGCTGTTGACTCCACCTGCCTGCCAGTTCTTCGTCTCCTGCCATCGAGGTCTCTCGTGTGACTCTACAGAACTTGAGGCCCTACACCTCGCCAGTTTCGTCTTGGCTATTTTCCTCCGGTGCCAGTCCGTGGCTCCTTTCCTGACGGTTCTAGTTGTCTTACTCGATGTCGCTTGTAAGAGCTTTCCATTTATTTTTATTCTTGGTGACGTCGAGTCTATTTTTGATGTTTTTTTCCCCTCGTAGGTCATGTCTCAGTCGGAGGGCAGGAAGACTTCGAAGACAGGACGGCCCCCTATGCGACGGTGTTTTTGCAGCCGTAAATTTTCTGTCACTGACCAGCACGACCGTTGCCTTACGTGTTTTGGCCGCTTCATAACATGGATTCATTACAGCGCTTGTTTCTCCATGGACCGACGATCATCGAACAACATGCGTGGAAAGTGGGGCGAGCTCTGCCGACTTTTGGGGGTCGGGTGCGCACTCGGGCCAAGCCATGTACTCTCGGCCTTTCCTCCAGGTCCCCTTCCGGTTCTACACGGATGGAGGAGGAGGGAGCCTCGGCTTCTAGTAGCCTGGCCATTGCCGAGGCTCCTTCCGTGGTGCAGGAGGCCCATCCCATTCCTCTCGGGGGGTGGGCGGGAGGCACTGCCAAGGCACTCGCCTCTTAGATAGAAACATAGAAGCTGACGGCAGATAAGGACCGCAAGGCCCATCCAGTCTGCCCATTTCTTTTCTACCTTATAAATGTGCCATCGGCCTTTGCTCTGTCAGTGGCCTATCTATTCATACTCATCTGTATTGCTCCCTTATGCCTATCCCATGCCAGTTTGAAGCCCTGCACTCTATTCATATCCACCACTTCCTGAGGTAGGCCGCTTCATGCATCCACCACCCTTTCTGTGAAAAATAATTTCCTCACATTCCCCCTTAATCGACCTCCCTCTAGTCTCATTCCGTGTCCTGCTGTTTTTCTTATATTTAAACATGTTAGACTTTTTCACCTTGTTAATGCCCTTAAGGTGTTTAAATGTTTCGATCATATCACCTCTCTCCCTTCTTTGCTCAAGGGTATACATATTGAGCTGCATTAATCTGTCCTCATATGTCTTCTGATGCAGTCCCTGCACCATTTTGGTTGCCCTTCTCTGGACTGCATCAATTTGGTGAATGTCTTTGTGAAGGTGTGGCCTCCAGTATTACACGCAGTACTCCAGATGGGGCCTAACCAGTGTCTTGTAAAGAGGGATTATTACCTCCCTCTTACGACTTGATACCCCTGCTAATACACCCTAACATCCCCCTAGCCTTACCTACTGCTTTAGTGGTCTGCTTGGATGATTTCAGGTCATCGGTGATGATGATGCCCAAGTCTCTTTCTTCCTTTGTGACTGCCAGCAACTCCCTTCCCAGCCTATAGGTGGCTTCAGGATTTCTCTTCCCTATGTGCATGATCTTGCACTTCTTTGCATTAAATCCCAGTTGCCACTCTTCTGACCATTTTGATAGTTTATCCAGATCTCTTATCTGTCTCATTCTGCCCACCCCATCTGGATCATCTACTCTGCTGCAGATCTTGGTGTCATCTGCAAACAGACAAGCCTTACCCTCTAGTCCATCTGCAATGTCACTAATGAAGATATTGAAGAGGACTGGCCCCAGAACTGATCCCTGAGGTACCCCACTTGTGACTTGCATCTCTTCTGACTGTATACCATTTACCACCACACTCTGTTTTCTGCCCGTCAACCAGTTTGCCACCCAGTTGACCAACTTCTGACCCACCCGAGCCTACCCAGCTTATTTATCGATCTTCTATGTGGAACAGTGTCGAAAGCTTTGCTGAAGTCAAGGTGGCGACATCAACTACTCCCCTTGGTCCACCACTGGGTTACCCAGTCAAAGAAATCTATGAGATTAGTTTGACAGGACCTTCCTTTTGTAAACCCATGCTGTCTTGGATCCTGTCCCCTATGGTTCCAGGTGTTGCACTATCCTTTCCTTAAGAAGTGCCTCCATAATCTTGCCCACTACTGAGGTAAGACTGACTGGTCTGTAGTTCTCTGCCTCCTCCCTGCTACCACTCTTGTGGAGTGGGATCACATGAGCCCTTCTTCAGTCTTCTGGGACCTCTCCTGTGCTCAGAGACTCACTAAACAGTTCTGCTAGTTCCACCCTTAGCTCCTTAAGTACCCTGGGATGTATGCCATCAGGTCCCATTGCCTTGTCCACTCTGAGCTTAGCGAGCTCTTGCAGGACCCTTTCTTTTGTGAAGGAAGTAGTGCTCACCTCCCTCCTCGCTGTGTCCATGGTGCTGAGCTGTGGGCCCTGCCCTACCTTCTCTTCAGTAAATACTGAGCAGAAGTATCTATTTAGGATAGATGCTTTTACAGGGTCCTCCGCACATGCCCCCTTTTTTCCTTTGAGCTTAGCAATACCCCCTCTGGACTTTCTCTTTTCACTAATGTATCTATAGAAAGTCTTGTCACCTTCTTTTACTGTTCGTGCTAATGTTTCCTCAGTTTGGGAAATTGCCTGCCTTACTGCCTTCCCTGCTTCCCTTAGGGCAGTTTGGTATGCCTCCCTATCTTCATCCTGCTGTGTTCCCTTATATTTCCTGAAGGCCAGCCTTTTGGCTGTGACCTTTTCTGCTACAGTATTTGAGAACCAAAGTGGTTTCCATCTTCTTTTGCACTTCCTTTTCTCTCTAACACAGTGGGATGTTGCTTCAAGTATTGCATCCTTAATGCTTGCCCACTTTGCCTGCATCCCCTCCCGTGTTTCTTTTTGCCAGGGCTAGCTTAACTCTGTTGGCCATCTTATCGAAGACAGCTCCTCTGAAGTCCCATATTTTTGCCTTGGAATGGGATGATTTAGATGTAGTGGCCAAATTGAACCATACCATGTGATAGTCACTGGCTCCCACGTGACCTTCTACCTGGAGATCTGTGATCCCTTCCCTGTTAGTCAGTACTAGATCTAGGATAGTGCCATGGGGGCATCGGATTCTGCTGTCGGCGCAGTCGTTGGTGCTACCCCTGCCCTCTGCGCCGTTCGTGGCATTGTGGGGCTGGACGGCGCCGTGACTGGTTCTGACTCTGGGGCTCCTGTTCAGGCCAGAGCTGTGTCCTCTGCGGATACCGCTCACAGTGCTGTGGGGGGCACTGGCACTGGCTTGGGCGTGGTCTCTCGAAATCCGGCACCCCATTTGGCAGGGATGGCACTGCGCGTCCTCCTACGGTCTGGCACAGGGTCTCGGTCTCTACCTCTTCGGAGGCAGAGTCAGGCTCTGAGTTGGACGAGCAGTCTGACTCCTTGGGGTTGACTGTTGGTATGGGCAGCCCTGTAGTGTCCTCGACAAGCCAGAGTCAGCCCCCTTCTGAGGTGGGGTCGGTGGCTGCCGAGACTGGGGTCAGGGGTGCTGGCCAGCAGGCAGTGGTGCAGGCCACCATTGCTCTGCAGCCTGGTCTTTGTGGGTTCACTGACCCCTCAGCAGTGGTACCCCCGCCTGTGGTGTGCCTGGATCGCCCAACTTTGGGGCCAATCAGGGCTTCTACGGGAGGGGAGGGTGCTGTGCCCTGGATAGCTCAGAGGGCTTTTTCAGACTCCGAGGGGTCGAGGGGCATGGGGTCTGCACAGCAGCCTTTTTCTGGGGCCCACCGGGGCTCTAGAAGAAGCCGTAGTGTGGATCTCCGCTCTTCCTCCTCGGCCTCTTTGAGAGAGCCCCATTCTTTTGAGGTAGGGGACAGTACTTCTGGATCTGTAAGGCCCTGGTCACCTCACAGGGGGGATTCTTCCAGGCGCAGCCAAGGCAGTACCAAAATGGTTGCTCAGCTGTTGGCTGTGGAGTCTTCTGGAGCACTTTCTTCTTCGGGTGCTCTTGGTCCGCTCCTTAGCCCAGGCGGAGGTCAGCTGACATCTTTTCTCGGCTCTGTCCCCATCCCTCTGCCACTTTCTCCTGCACTCCCAAGCATCCTTGGTCCTAGCGGGCCTCTCTCCTGGGAGCAGTTCAGGGCTGTGGCTGCTTGGTTCCCAGCTTACGTTAGGGGAGTGGACAGACAGGTTTTTCAACCTCTCCCCGAGCAGCCGCCCTCTGAGCAGTCGGTGCCCTCCAACTCTTCATCCCCCTCTTCTAGGGTAGAGGAGCCTTCTGTCCACATCTCTCCAGCCGCTGATCTTGCTGAGTATCAGCGTTTCCTTGTGAGGATGTTGGAGGACTTGCACCTCACCCCTTCCACTATAAACAATCCAGAGCACTCGGTACACGCCTTTCTAGGCAATTTCAGCGAGGCCACCCTTGTGGTGCCCTCCTAGCCTGCTCCCTTTCGGGAGGCGTCATTGCGCTTCTGGCAGAGGATCTTCTCGGAGTTCATGCCTTAGGGATCTCTGCCAATGGTATTGCGCGCCCCAAGAGTCTCCAGGTTCCATGCCTCATCCGCAGTCCGGATTGCGCAGTTGGACACTCCTGATGGGCTTCGGCCCTTCACCGTGACCGCCCCAGATCAAGATTCCTCAGATTTTGACTTCTGGTGTAGGAGGGCTTTCTACTTAGCACGGTTGTTGCTTTCTATTTCTGCACGTCAGGCCCACTATGCAGCCTATGACAGGTTCTTGTGGTCCAGGCTAGGTCATCTCCTAGCCTCGTTGCCTGACACGGAGCAAACCAGACAAGCCATTGCACACTCTGGACGTGGTCTGGAGCTAGCAAGGCACCAAGCGAGGGCATCGTACGATGCCAATGAGGTAGCTACCAGGGTCATTGGGACAGTGATCTGCACTAGGTGGACAGAATGGCTGCGTCTTTCCCAGTTGTCACCCTTGGCCCAGCGTAGGGTGATTAACTCTGCTCACCAGAGAACCTATCTCTTCTCCCGTAGAGCGAGACGGCATTTGTCGGGGCAACTTCCTTCCCCTTCCGGGGGGGTCTCTGTCTCATTCTTCCCATGCCCTGAAGGTTCTCCCTCTTAATGTGTCACCTACTGAGAGCTAAGGGACTTTGTCCCTTAGGGTATAAAGAAAACCCCCTTCGGGGGGGGGGGGGCTCGGCACTCACCCAAATGTGATGAATGGTGAAGATTGACACAGATAAGATATGAAAATTGTGTACCTACCGTAATTATGATCTTTCTTTGCATCTTCACCATTCATCACAATCCGGCCCTCCATCTCCCTGGGGCCCCAGTCTCTGGGTCCACCTCCCTTTCTGTGCCCAACCCCCCCCCTTCTTAGGAGTGGGGTGAACAGGGGGACATAGGGGGATAAGGTTCTGGGGAGAGTGGTCAGCATGGGGGGCATTCCTTCTCCAGTGTTTTAACTCCACCCCTGTGGGGTAGGAGTTGGCCATTGCCCTCCATTCTCTCCTTCTCCTTTTTCCTGTACATTTTATTTTTCCTTGTCCTTTGGACTACCCTTTATTACAAAAAAAATATATATATATTTTCCCTTTTTCACCAAAAGTCTTTCCTTGAGAGGGTGTTAATTCTGTGTGCCCTGTCCTTCTTCCAGAATAGCCGTCTCTGCTCATATGGAGTTTTTGCCAGCTATTCTGTGCCTTGAATTCTGGCAAGAAGCCTTTGGCTACTCCTTGTAGTTCCTGTACAATCTGGAGACGGACCAGGGTCTGGGATATGTTTACCCTTTCCTCTCTCTTCCTACCTTCTAAGTTCTTTACCCCACCATACCCCCTCCTCTATTTCCAGAGATTGGGGCCCCTTCCAGTCCCTTTAGTTCCTGACTTCTCTCTTTCTGTCCTCTGTCGTTATTTCTCCTTTCAGTTTTATATTCCTTTTTCCTGTCCCTTGGACTTTCTTGTCCCATCCTCCACTCCCTTCCTCTTACCTGTCCGGCGACTTTAGAACTGGCAAGCAGGCAGAGTCGACAGCGCCTAACGGCCAACCCGCGAGCGCCACGCAATGCGTCAGCCTTGAGTGCAGCGCCGATGGTGCATCGGCTCCAGCTACCCCCAAAAAAAAAAAAAAGAGAAAGTTTCGTGGGGTCATGACCTCAGGCCATGAACCCAAATGTGATGAATGGTGAAGATACACAGAAAGATCATAATTACGGTAGGTACGTAATTTTCATTTCTTGGGACGTGGATATGATGTTCTGTCCACACTTTCTAGCAGTTGCCTTTCCCTTTAAGACTTGCCAGAAACATCTACAATGGCTCTTCCCACCCATCCGGGGTGGTAACTCCCTTGGCTCCGCTTCATGATGCCAGATCTTCCTTTCCGCTGGAAGAAGCAGGTTCCCTTCTTACCGCTCCCACGTTGAGTAGGCCCTGGCACTTAAATCTTAGGATTTACTTTCAAAGCTTAAACCAAAACTCATTCGAGTTTCGTCTTCACACCGATCTTTGATTGCGACCGCAATGGAGAATAAAACCTCGCCCAGATTTCGCCGGTGCCCATACGGGCAGAAGATGTCGCGTGCCGACCCATACACCTTGTGCATCTACTGTCTGGGCCACGATAATGATCCGCAGGCCTGTGACTTTTGTTGGTCATTTCACCCGACGGTCCCGGAGAACCTCGCTGCCAGCCTGAAGTTGCGTCTTCCGGGAGAAACATTATCTGTTGGTCAAATCAAAGAATGTCCATTGGGTGGTCTCCGCGACTGCAGGGTCCACTGAGCAGTTGGAGCAGCACAGGGCTTTCGAGGAGGAGGCGGCCCAGGCTGCCACTCAATCCTCTTCTGCCTCTGCCTTCATTCCACTCCAGTTGTGCTCCACTTATTTGGCCTCCTTTAAGAAGCGGTGCCAGTCCCCTCAGGACCAAAGGGCAGGGCCCTTCCGAATCGCACAGTTCCCACTCGTGCTAGAAGGATAAAGAGAAAACTCATCATTGATGATCCTGGGACCGGGAATGTTCCTGTTCAGGAATCTTTGGTTTTGACTACGGTCGAAACCATGGCCGTGTCCGCTAGCTTCACGGAAACCCCATCGGGCCAGTCGGCTGAGATGCCAGCTGATGATGTGGCCAAGATTTTTCTTGACCCTGTCAACTGGTTGTCTTCTGAAGAGGCCAACAATTCTCTTTTCAGGACCCCGGTCCTGAAAGTGACCACTGAAGGGGCGGCCCAGCCAGCTGAGTCGACTCCTTTGGTCACCGACCTAGACCAAGAGGAGCCGTGGAACTCCCCGGCTCCCTGTGAGGTCCCCTGTCGGCACCACCGACTGTCGAGGTCTTGGTCATCTACCTCCTCTGTGTCAAGCAGGTCCCGCCGACATCGGTGGTCTCTGCTCTCGGCATCATGGGAAGCGGCACCTCCGCTATTCATCTTCGTCCTCCTCGGGTGAGGGGAGGCCTCAGCGCAAACTGCGTCGATGCTACGAAGACCTGATGTGGCAACAGTTCTGACTGGGCCAAAGCCGACACTGGCAACCACCCCCGGCCATTACTTGGCTGTTGCCCGACAGGCCAGTGCCCCCAACAGGGGCAGTCTACACCTTTCTTCCCCCAGCGGAGCTGGTTCAAACAGTTTCGGCTCGACTGAAGCTGTTTTCTCCACCAATCATGGTGGAGCCACCACCCAAGCAGCCGTCGACTGGGGCACCATTCAAGGAGTCTCGGTCGGCTAAGGAGCTTCCCCATCTGCTGCCAGTCACTCTTACACCTGACCGCCCGCATCAGGTCTAGAGTGACTCGGGTGGTCACCTGCTTTACACGGATTCCTCGGAGTCTGAAGATTCCTCTCTGCACTCCCGTCCACTGGATACAGAGTTGATGGGGATTCTGTCAACGGATGAAGGCCCCACTGCTTTCATGGGCATTCTCCGTCTCATCTCCAAGTCCACGGGGATGAAACTGGAGCCCGTTCAAAAATGGGCTCGCTGCCCCCTTACAGAAATTCAGGACAAAGGGGACTCTCTGACGGAGTCATGCCCAGTGGATGAGGCCGTCGTCAGCCCTGCCCTGGAGCTTTGGCAGCACCCCGCCTCTTGCCCCACACCCTTGGCCCGGATGGCCCGCAAATATGAGGTACCCACTGATTCCCTTTCAAGGTTCACAGAGCATCCTTCGGCTGAGGGTTTGTAGAAGTTGACCTGTTCCATGCGACGGCACACGCCGGGGGACATCGATAGAGTGCCGTATAAGGAGTCGAAGAAATTGGACCACTCGGCTAAAAAGATCCATGCTGCCTTATTGCTCAGCCTCCGCCAGGCAAGCTCGGCCATTGTGATGGCACATTTCTGGCATGCCCTTCTGGGCTCTCTGAATGATGTGATTTCTCATCTTCCTGCGGACCTCTAGACTACGGTTAAGCAGGTCTAGGACCAGGGTCGTGCTGTGGCTAAACAGCAACTTCAGACTGCCCTGGACATTGGAGACTTCTGTGCCTGCTCGGTGGCAGCCACGGTTTCCATGCGCCATAGGGCTTGGCTGCGGATCTCGACCTTCACAGCAGACACCCAGCACAAGCTGGCGGATATACCTTTCTTAGGCACTGACCTATTTGGGCCTGGTGTGGAGG
Source organism: Neoceratodus forsteri (assembly GCA_016271365.2). Taxonomy (NCBI): domain Eukaryota; kingdom Metazoa; phylum Chordata; order Ceratodontiformes; family Ceratodontidae; genus Neoceratodus; species Neoceratodus forsteri. Next base: position 1,481,604,638 of record CM057453.1, on the reverse strand, counting down.
GTCACCTCCAGTGCATTGGGAAGTCCAGTGCCACCCTAGACTCTGTGACATCCACCCAGAAGGACCCCAAGGGCTCTAAGCAGCAGAAGCGCAAGCCCTTTCGGCCCTCTACTCTTGTAGCAAAACTAGCCCAGCATCAGTCTGGACAGCAGGCTCAATCCGGGTGACCTCTGGCCAAGTCCATGTCCTCGGTGGTCCGAAAGCCTGGAAGAAAGGGACCTGGTGGCTCCTCAGCCGTATCCTCCTGCTTCAAGCCTGCTCAGTGACGGGATGGGGGTTGCCACTGTCATGCCCGCCATGCCTCCCCTGAGTCCTCCTGTAGGGGGCTGGCTCCGCCACTTCATTTCTGCTTGGTTCATTGTTATCACAAACAGGTGGGTTCTGGAGGTGGTCGATCAGGGTCTGCCCCTGGAATTCAAGTAGTACCCTCCAAGCTGAGCCCTTGCCCCACATGAGGACTTGGTATTCACAGACACTCGGTCAACTCTTCGCAAGGAGTTTGTGGTCAGAGTTGTGGATCCTCTGGAACAACCAGGGTTTGTCTCCAGGTACTTCCTGGTGCCTAAGCAGACGGGCTGGCACCCTATTCTAGATCTGCACAACCTGAACAAATTCCGCAAGTCCCACACCTACAGGATGGTCACTCTGTCCCAGATAATACCATCTCTGGAGCAAAACATGTGGTTCTGCTCTCTGAATCTTTGGGACACAGTATTTCACATCCCGATCCGTCCATCTCATCGAAGGTTCCTCTGCTTCCAAGCAAAGTGAACTCTTTACAAGTTCCAAGTTATGCCTTTCAGCCTCTTTTCAGCCCCCAGGGTCATCACCAAATGCATGGCAGTGGTGGCAGCTTACCTGAGGTGTCGAGAGGTCTGGGTGTACCCCTACCTGGACAACTGGCTGATTGCAGGTCCCTCCAGGTATGAGGTGGAGCGGTCCAGGGACCTGGCCCTCCAGACCTCCATTGACCTTGGCCTCCTGGTCAGTGAAGCCAAGTCGGAACTCGTGCCCTCGAAGGTGATCAGCTTCCTCGGGGCAGAGCTTGACTCATGCCAAGCCAGAGCTCAGCTCCTGGCGGACAGGGCAGAGGTTCTCTCCTCCTTTGCTTGATAATTTCTGGTTGGGCACTTGCGCCCTGCCTGGGACTTCCTGCACCTTCTGGTTTACATGGCAGCCTGCACCAGCGTGGTACGATGGGTCCATTGGCATATGCGCTCCCTGTAGTGGTAGATGGCCTGCCAGTGGTCTCCGCACAAAGGTCACTTCGACCAGCTGGTCACTGAGACCCAGAGGATGTGGGACGCCCTCCAGTGGTGGCTTGTCCCAGAGCATCTGCAGGAAGGGATCCCATTTGTCCACCCCAAGCCGATGGTCATCCTGACGACTGCCTCTCTCATGGGCTGGGGTGCCCATCTTGGGGAACACAAAGTCCACTGGCTCTGGACCCCTCAGGAGTCCCGATGCCACATCAGTTTGCTGGAGGTCTGAGCAGTCCAGCTGGCGCTGACTGCCTTCGCTCCATTTGTTCGGGGTCTAGTGGTAGAAGTCCAGATGGACAACACGACGTACTAACACAATGTGTTACTCAAGGTCAGGAGGGCAAGGCTCAGGTGATCCTGGTGGCTCCAGACTGGCCCTGCCAGCTTTGGTACCCCAATCTCCTCAGCCTCGGCAACAGGCTCGCGAGGCATCTTCCCAAACACCCAGACCTGCTTTCAGGGGAAGGTTCTCCACCCAAACATTCAATCCCTGCACCTGATAGCCTGGTTCCTGAGCGGCTAGAGTTCCAGGCTTTGGTCTCTCCGAAGATGTCCTCACTGTCATGGAGGCATCTAGAAAGGAATCGACCAGAAAGTACTGTGCCTTCAAATGGAAGAGATTCTCCATTTGGTGTCGGGGCAAGGGGTTAGACCCTTCGTCCTGTCCAGTGACTAGTATTTTGGATTATCTGTGGTCTCTTTCCCAAGGGGGACTTCAGTCGACTACCCTTATGGTGCACCTGGCAGCCATCTCTGCTTGCCGTGCACAGGCTGGTCGGTAGTCGGTGGCACAAGAGAAGGTGGTCTAGCTCTTTTACAAAGGTGTAGATCAAATGTTCCCTCTGGTGCGTCAACTACCACCACCATGGGACTTGTTGCTGGTTTGGGCAGAGCTCATGGGCAAGCCATTTGGAGATGCACAGGTGTGAGACGTCTCACCTGTCATGGAATACCACCTTCCTGGTGGCTATCACGTCAGCCAGAAGGATCAGTGAGCACCTTGCACTCTCGGTGGAGTCTCCTTACGTGGTCTTCCACAGGGGACAAGGTTGTCCTGCAACCCAACCCTAAGTTCCTCCTGAAGGTTGTGTCGGAGTTTCACCTGAATCAGGTGATGACTGTTCCGGTGTCCTTCCCGAATCACACCTTGGATGCTGAACACAGGCTCCATACTCTGGACCTGAGGCGAACGCTTGTTTATTACAAAGAGCGCACAGCTGGAGTTCAGGGAGAGGTTCGCCAGCTGTTTCACACAACATGAAGTTTTGCTGTATTCTGACTATATGCAGTTAGCCTCAGCACTTGAACTGCTCTGGAGAGGAAAGAGTTAACTCTATGCCAAGGCATAGAACGTTGAGCTTGAGCTCAATTTTCAAACCTCTGTCCCAGGCACTCTAGTGTAACCGTCAGATTCTTTACTCCGCCTTATGGTGAAGTCACTTTGGAGATTCTTTCCTTCACTTCGGTTCGGTTGTGGTAAAATCGGTAGGTTTAATAAACTGCTTCTTTATTTTTTCGGTCTTTACATCTCTGTCCCGGTACAGTAAGTGTATTAGTAGGTAGCAGTGTGGTTTGTAAAGAAATTGTTTTGGTTTTTCTGTTTCTTCTCGGTCGATCCAGTTGAGAACCAAAGCAATTTCCTGTTCTGTTTTTTTACAAGTGTTTTAGTGTGGTTTTCCAGTATCTATCGGTTCCTGAAAAAAAAAACGTTGATTTCTCCGGTTCTTTCATCCGACCCGTGACACGGTTGAAACCAATAGATTTGGTAGTCGCCTGGCTTGAACGCTAGTAAGGGTGACTTTGTGTTAAAGGCATGTCTGAGAAACCCAAAAAGAAAACCGGGCCCACTGGGTTTCAACACTGCACTGAGTGTGGGGAGGCTTTTGCCAAGGCTGATCCCCACCTCATCTGTGTGTATTGTCTGGGGTTTGACCACTTCAAAGAAGACTGAAAAATCTGCAGGAACTTTCCTAAGGCCACTGTTGATAAACATTTAAGTCGGCTGAAGGAAAGGGAGGCAGAAAAATCTGCTGACCCGGATGGCCAGCCCGGTTTGGTTCCAACTGAACCTGAGGGAGTGCCCACTGACCTGGGTGATACCTCCTCGGCCAAAAGGAGAGCCGATTCTACGGAATCGGTCCCTGCAAAAGGAAAGCGCAAGTCAACCGGTTTGGATCCCAGTTCCCATGGTCCGACCACTGACAAGATAGCCAAAGCGATCGCTATTGTGCAGTCGCTTCGCCCGATTCCGACCGAACCGACACAGAGATGGTCGGTTCGGTCAGTCTTGTCTGCTTCTGAGTATGACCCTGAAGCATTTTATGAGGGCGAGTGGGAAGGAGACGAAGATGATGAAGATGAGGATTATGAAGACCTAGATGAGCCTATTGAGCCTGACATCTCCCCAGACAGGCCTTCTAATGTGTCTCCTCCCAGGCTTTCTGAGTCCCGCTCCCACTTCTTGTTTTACAAGAAGGTAGCTGAGACTCTACAGCTCCCAGTGGAAGAAGCTGAACAGGATCAGGAGGAGCCAGACTATGTTGAAATGATGGATGTCCCAGAGTCAAAAAGGGTGTCTATCCCTCTGCACAAGTCCCTGGGGGAAACGGACCCCAAAAATATTACAGTTTCCAACATCCATACCTCCTGTGGGTAAGAAAATGGGCAGGAGGTGTGCTCTGTCAATCCCTGGTACAGATTTCCTTAGTAACCATTACAGCCATGTTGGGGTAGTGCAAACTGCAGCCTGTGACAAGGCTAATATTCCCCTGGCGTCTCACCCCCCAGATAAGGATTCCAGGAAAGTGGATGCCATGGCAAAGAAGCAGTACTTGGCATCCTCTTTGGGACTCAGGCAGTCCAGTTATATGGGACATACAGCCAGATACCAGAAATCCAGGTGGGATTTGGTTCTGGAGCTGGCTAAGAATGCCCCTCCCCAGCTGGCCAGGGAGCTGGAGCAGGTGGCTGTAGATGGCATCGAAGCTTCTAAGGTCCAATTTCATGCTACTGTGGACTTGAATGATGTTCATTCTAGAGTCATGGCTACATCTGTTTCCAAGAGGAGATTTGCCTGGCTTAGGTGTACCAGTTTATCTCAGGATACCCAGACCAAGGCCATGGATTTTCCTGTCACTGATAACTCTCTGTTTGGAGAACAAACAGAGACGTACTTGAAAAAGATGGACGAATACAGGACCACATACAGGAGTGCTGCAGCCAAAGAAAAGCAGACCACTCCTCAGGGACAGCAATCCAGGGCTGGCAGGAGCAGGCCTTTTCACAGGCCTTTCTACCAGGCCCAGGCCTCTTCTTCTTTCCAGCAGAGGGGGTTCTTTAGGGGAAGAGGCAGAAGAGGGATGACAAGAGCGGCATCCTCCTCTCTGTCCAAGCCCCCTGCCAAACAGACATCCTGATGTGTCAGCCAGGGTCGCTTCCCCAATTCCTGTAGGGGGCAGTCTGGCTTACTTTTTCCTGGCCTGGAAGTCTTGTCACTTCAGATAAGTGGGTCCTGGAAGTAGTGAGCCAGGGTCTTGCTCTCAGCTTCAGCATGTTCCCAAAGTTGAGAGCAAAGGCTTTCTGTCCTTCCTCGGAAGAGGAAACACAGGCCTTAGAAACAGGTTTTTTCTCTACTGCTTCTGCAGGCAGAGGAGTGTGTACCTCTTATTCACAGGGGAAAAGGATTGTACTCCAGGTACTTCCTTACCCTAAAAAAGACAGGGGAGTGGTGACCCATCCTGGATCTATGGTACCTAAAACACATACTAAAGCCAGAGTTCAGGATGGTAACTCTGGGAATTATTCTTCCCCTCTCTGAGACCAGGAGACTGGCTAGCCTCTCTGGATCTCAAGGATGCCTATTTCCACATACCTGTCAGGCAGTCCAACAGAAAGTACCTCAGATTCAAACTGCCCATAGGCCATTACCAGTTCAGAGCAATGCCTTTCGGCCTAACATCTGCCCCAAGGGTATTCATCAAATGCCTAGCAGTAGTGGTGGCCTTCCTCAGAAGACAAGGCATCCTACTGTTCCCTTACTTAGACGACTGGCTTATAGTAGGTCAGTCCCCAGACCAAGTCAGGTCAGCTCTAGGGGTCACTCAGAATCTTCTACACTCCCTAGGATTCATCCTAAATCTGGAAAAGTCTGTTCTGGAGCCAGTTCAGCTTCTCACATTTATAGGGAGTGGAGCTGGACACTGTTCAGGCCAGTGCCTTCCTTCCTCTATTAAGGGTCCAATCCCTCACCTCTCTGGCCTCCTCTTTTCGTCCACTTGTGTCTCGGCCAGCCAGACATTTCTTGCACTTGCTAGGCCACATGGCAGCCTGCACTGCAGTAGTGCAAGGGGCAAGGTTTCAGATGAGGGACATCCAATTTCACCTAAGAGCCTTTTGGTCTCAGAAAAAAGATCCCCTCTCCAAGTTGGTTCCAGTGTCCCTAACTTTGGTTCAGGCCCTCCAGTGGTGGCTGGAAGAGGACAATTTGAGGCAAGGGGTTCCTTTCCTCAGTCAGGCTCCCACAGTGACTTTCACCACAGATGCTTCTCTGCCGGGATGGGGAGCCCACCTGGATCAGCATACTGCTCAGGGGACTTGGTCCCATCAGGAGTCTCTCCTTCACGTAAACCTTCTCGAACTCAGGGCTGTCTTTCTGGCCCGTCACACATTTTCGACTTTTAATTCAGGGGAAAGTGGTGCAGATCAGGACAGACAACACCACAACCATGTGGTACATCAGCAAGCAGGGGGCACTTGATCCTCGGCCTTGTGCACCGAGGCCATGAAAATATGGTCACTAGCTTATTCCCTGTAGGCTTCCCTGATTGCCATGCATCTTCCAGGGAAAGACAGTGTACTCGCAGATGCTCTCAGCAGGATTCCTCAAGGTCATCACGAATGGGCCCTGAATTCTCTCATCCTTCAGACCATTTTCAAGAGATGGGGCACTCCAGAGACAGATCTCTTTGCAGCCCTGGACAACCATCAGCTCCCTCTATTCTGCTGCAGTTCCCCTCTGCGGGGGTCTCTTCCTCTAGATGCCCTCCTGTTGGACTGGACCAAAAGGTTTCTCTATGCTTTTCCTCCCTTTCCTCTGATATTCAGGGTTCTAGTCAAGATCAGGTCCCAACCCTGCACTGTGATTCTGATAGCCCCGGATTGGGCCAGACAGCCTTGGTATCCTCTACTGTTGTCACTATCAGGGACAGTTCCCCTGTGCCTTCCCAGACAGTTTAACCTCCTCACCTCTGCTCAGGGAAGGATACTGTACCCCAGCCTTCACACACTCAGGCTCAAGGCTTGGTTCTTGAGGAGCTAGAATATGCAGACCTGCATCTCTCACAATCAGCTCTGGATATCCTTAAGGCCAGTAGGAAACCTTCTACTAGGAAAACTTACGATTTTAAATGGAAGAGGTTTGGGTTCTGGTGTTCCCAGAGGCACATTCAGCTGATATTGCCACTGCCCTAGATTATTTGGTATATCTTAACAGTTTAGGCCTTCGGCCTACCACTCTCAAGGTGCATTTGGCAGTTATTTCTGCTTTTCTTTCGGCTGGAAATGGCTCTTTTCTAGCTTCCCACCCAGTTTTCAAGAAATTCTTTAAAGGTTTGGTTCACATCAGTCTTCCCTTCAGGGATCCGACTCTTTTGTGGGACTTGAATATCTGTATTGCCCAGCTGATGCAGCCTCCCTTTGAACCTCTTTGCTCAGCTGAGCTCAAGTATCTGACTTGGAAAACTATTCCTGGTTGCTATTACCTCTGCCAGGAGAATCGGTGAGTTACAGGCTCTGTCAGTGGAACCTGATTTCATTTCATTCCATAGAGATAAGGTGGTCCTTCGCACAAATAGGAAATTCCTCCCTAAAGTGGTATCAGACTTCCATCTGAACCAATCTATGACATTGCCTGTATTTTTCGCTGATCACTCCTCCTCTGGAGCGAGAGGATTACACAGTCTCGATGTAAAGAGGGTTAGTTACTACTTAGAATCCACCAAGCCTCATAGAAACATAAGTCCCTCTGCCTAGGGAAATTCCCCTCTGTCAGGAGGGTCGCCACTGTTACCCCTATTCACAAGGGTGGTGATAGGACGCTCCCAGGCAACTACCGTCCTATCTCTATCCTCTCTCCCCTCTCTAAAGCTTTAGAGAAAATTGTTGCTAGCCAAATATCTGATTACCTCAGGAAATACGATGTCCTCTGTCCTGAACAACATGGATTCAGAGTCGGTCATAGCACCAGTACTGCTCTCCTGGAGTTTGCAAACTTCCTCCATAACTCACTTGATGCAGGCTCCCTTGCTGGTGCGGTATTTATAGACCTATCAAAAGCCTTTGATACCGTCTCACACCCTCTCCTGTTAGCTACACTTGCCAGTGTGGGCTTTGCCTCTGGTCCGGTCTCCTGGTGCGCCAGCTATCTGTCCAACCGTTCACAACGTGTTAGGATTGGTGGCACTCTTTCTGATACCTACCTAATCCGCTCAGGAGTTCCCCAGGGCTCCATACTTGGTCCTTTACTGTTCTCTCTCTTCCTCAACTCCCTGCCCAACGCTTGTGCAGGAAATGTCCTACTCTTCGCTGATGATGCAGTACTCTTTGCCTCCGACAGTAACCCCTGCTCTCTCCAGAACTCCCTCCAGCGTGCTACACCTCGGCAGAAACCTGGTTCTCTGACCACCGTCTCGTCATCAACCTTAAGAAAACTAAATCTATGCTTTTTACACACCCTCAAAATAAGTCCAGCAACTTTCCTCTCTCTGTCCACTCTGCCCTTAAGCACCCCATAGAACTTGTACGCTCTTATAAATACCTTGGCATAATCTTCGACTCTGCTCTCTCCTTTCATAACCACATCGCTGCCCTGACCTCTGCCTCCAATGCGCGGTTGGGTATCCTCTACCGGCACAAAAATGCCTCCCATAAGCGCCTCTGCTTGGCTGTTACCTCCTCGATACTATCCTCAATCGACTACGGCCTTCCGGTATGGGCGAGCAGACCAGACGGTTCACCAGCAAGGTATGCCTAACGCTCAATAAAGCCTGTCGACTTACCAGTGCCCATAGACTCACCCATACCTGCCATCTATACTCCATGTCCTCTATACTCAACCTTGATGAGCGCCTCCTGTTCCAAACCTGTCAAATTGCCTATAAAGCTCTCCACGGTCTATCCCCGCCTGGCCTTGCTAACTCTATTCACTGATCCAACTCCTCAGCACGAACTCGCATCTCCGGCAGAGCTGCCCTTGTCGTCCCAAGGGCACGGACCACCCAGGGCCAAAGGGCTTTCCTCTATAGAACCCCCTCCTGGTACAACTCCCTTCCAGCAAGCATCACGAATGCCCCCTCGCTGGCTAGCTTCAAATACAGCCTGAAAACTCACCTGCTCACTTCACACCCTGCCACTGCCCCTGACCCCACCCACCTCCACCCCCTTGACACAAAGCTTGCTGAGCTGCACTTCTCCTTATCCCAGCTCCTGCCAGCCTCCTTTCAACTCTTCTGCCCTACCGCCTACTTAAAAAAAAAAAAAAAGGGATCACATATCCTACTTTTCTGCTGATAACTGTGTTCAAACACCATGAAGTCTTGCTATATTACAACAATAGCAGTTAGGCTCAGCCTCCGAACTGCCCCGGAGAGGAAGGAGTTAACTCCAGAGGATCTGGAGTTCTACAGCGCGAGGGCGCTGTGCCAAGGCTCTATCTGGCCAGTTTCAAATGAAACTGTTAGATTCTTTACTCCGCTTCACTGAACAGTCGCTCCGGAAATCAGCTCCTTCAGCTCGGTTCATTCTCGGTTCAAGCGAGTATTTTTCGGTTCATTTGAACCGCAAAAGTATTTATTTTACCGCATTTTGGTTAAAAGCTCTATCTGGTAAACCGTAAGTACAAAATTAAAGTCTGTGTGAAATTCAATTATCGGTTCGGTTTTGAACCCATCGGTTTGCTGATTTTAATGTTTTAAAGTGTTGGTTGGGCTTTTAGAGTGCGGTTCCTGTTCTTATCGGTTCTAAAAACCTGGTTTTAAATAGATTTTTCAAATACCCGTGACACGGTTAGGAACCGATATGGGTGTCTTGCTCTGCACTGCCATCAAAAGGGCAAGTTTTTGGATAGGCTGGCATTATGTCTGAGAAACCCAAAGAAAACCGGCCCACTGGGTTTCAACACTGTGATGTCTGTGGGAAGCCTTTCCAAGGCTGACCCACACACCACTTGTGTCTATTGTCTGGGGTTGACCACCTCCTGTCAGACTGCCAGGTGTGTAAAAATTTCCCAGCCACCCTGGAAAAGAGATTGGCCCGGCTCAGGGAACGAGAGGCCAAAAGTCCGCTGACCTGATGGCTAGCCCGGTCCAGTACCCACTGGACCAGAGGGAGTGCCCTCTGACCAGGGCGAGACTTCCTCAGGCAAAAGGAAGGCTGGTTCAGAGGAACCAGTCCCAGTTAAAAAGACAAAGAAATCAGTAGGTTTGGAGTACAAAATTGCCTCTCCAACTGCTGCAGAGATAGCTAAAGCCATTCAGATCGTCCAGTCACTGTCTCAGGGACCTGTCGAACCACCAACAGTTGGTAAAAGGTTGGTTCGTTCAGTTCCAGTGGTTCAGGAGTATGATGTTGAGGAATTTTATGAACCACAGGAGGGGAGGAGGAATTTGATCAATATATGTGTGGCTGGGAGGGTCTGGACGTGCCCATTGAACCGGACATTTCTCCAGACAGACCTTTAGAATCTCCTCCTATTCTGTCTGAGTCCCCTTCTCATTTTCTGTTTTATAAAAAGGTTGCAGAAACCCTCCAGCTTCCTTTAGAGGAGGCTGTGGATGAGCAAGAGGAGCCTGATTATGTAGGAATGATGGATATACCAGAGTCTAGGAGGTTGTCTATTCCTTTGCATAAGTCATTTAGGAAGCAAACAACAAAGATTTTAAAATCCTCATTCTGTCCCTCCTGTAGATAAAAAATGGACAGAAGGTATACTTTGTCAGGCTCTGATACAGACTTCTCACTGAGCAGTGTAGTCATGTAGGTGTGGTACAAGCTGCAGCCTGTGACAGGATACATATTCCCTGGCCTCACATCCTCCTGATAATGATTCCAGGAAGATTGATGCCATGGCTAAAACAGTATATGGCAGCTTTTGGGACTCAGGCAGGCAAATTATATGGCTTATGTAGCTAGATATCAGAAATCTAGATGGGACACAATATTGCAGTTAGCCAAGCAGGCCCATGGCCAGCTGGCTAGTGAGGTTGGAACAGGTGGCTGCTGATGGCATTGAAGCCTCTAAAGTTCAATTTCATACTGCTGTTGATGTTAATGATGTCTCCTCTAGGGTCATGGCCACTTCTGTAGCTTCTCAGAGTTGGCATGGCTCAGATGCACTAATCTGTCCCAAGATACTCACCAAAGGCTATGGATTTTCCTGTAGGGAAATTCTCTGTTTGGGGAACAAACAGAAAACTATATGAAAAGATGGATGAATACAGAACTACCTACAAAGTGCCCAGGCTAAGGAGAGGCATGCCACTCACAAAGGCACGCCTCCCAGGGTAGGGCAGGCCTTCCACAGGCCTTTTACCATCCTCAAGCCTCCTCTGCTTTTTGCACAGAGGGGTTCTTCTGAGGCAGGGGGGTAGACGAGGCACAGTAAACTGGCCCCTTCCTCCAGCCTAAGGTTGTTGCCAAGCAGGCACCCTGATGGGGTGCCCAGGGCCGATTCTCCTGTACCAGTGGGGGCAGGTTGGCTTATTCAGCCAGAACTGGCTGTCCTTAACTCGGACAGATGGGTTCTGGAGGTAATAGGCCAGGGTCTGGTTCTCAGCTTCAAACAGTTTCCAAAGATGAGGCCAGACATTTTCCACCTGCAAATCCTTCAAAGCCCTTGCTTTGGAAGCAGAGGTTTCTTCTCTTCTGGACTGCAAAGCAGTGGAAGGTCCCTCCTTGCCATCAGGGCAAGGGCCATATTCAAGATACTTTCTTACCCTAAAAGACAGGAGAATGGCGGCCCATTCTAGATTTAAGGTACCTGAACAAGCATCTTTTGAAACCAAAGTTCAAAATGTTGACTGGCAATGATTTTGCTTTTCTCTAAGGCCAGGACTGGCTAGCTTCCTGGACCTCAAGGATGCCTATTTTCATGTTCTGATCAGGCCTTCTCACCGAAAGTACCTCAGGTTCGAACTGCCCTCAGGCCACTACCAGTTCAGGGCAATGCCTTCGGCCTTACCTCTGCGCCAAGGGTATTCACAAAATGTCTAGCTGTGGTAGTGGCTCACTTAAGAAGGCAAGGGGTTGCTGTGTTTCCCACTGGACGACTGGCTCATTGTGGGTCAGTCTCCAGATCAGGTGAATCCCACTTGCAAGTCACCCAGCTGGCTTCTCACTTCCCTGGGATTCCTAAATTTACCAAAGTCAGTTCTGGAACCAGTTCAGGTCCTAACTTTCATAGTTGCAGAATTGAACACAAAGTTAGCCAGGGCATTTCTTCCATCGAGAAGGGTAGACAGACTCATTGCCCTGGCATCCTCCTTCACCCTGCGAGTCTCTAGACCAGCAAGGCATTTTCTGCAACTCCTGGGGCACATGGCTGCTTCCACAGCTGTAGTGCAAGGAGCAAGATTCCAGATGAGGGACATTCAGTTCCATTTGAGGGCCTATTGGTCTCAAAGGAAGGACCCCCTTTCCAAATTGGTTCCAGTGACTCAAACTCTGATCCTGGCCCTCCACTGGTGGCAGGACCGAAGCAATCTAAAACAAGAGGTTCCTCTTCATTCCCATTTCCCACTCCCTCACCCTCACCACGGATGCCTCCCTGTTAGGGTGGGAGCTCACTTGGCGACCTGTCCACTCAGGGAGTGTGGTCTCCTCAGGAATCTCTGCTCACATCAATCTTTGGAACTCAGAGCTGTCTTTTAGCTCTTCAGGTGTTTTCAGCTTCTGTCCAGAACAAAGTGGTTCAAGTCAGGACAGACAACACCACCAATGTTACATTATCAACAACAAGGGGACTCGGTCATCCAGCCTTGTGAGCAATCAAGTTGTGGTCTCTGGCTTACTCCTGAACACCTCCCTGATAGCAGTTCACCTCCCAGGAAGGACAAGAACTCTCAGGATGCCTCAGCAGAATTTCCTCAGGGCCATCACGAATGGGCTCTGAATCCACAGATGCTGGGGTCTGTTTTGCCAGATGGGGCACCCTCAGATAGATCTTTCGCAGCCCCAGACCACCACCAACTCCTCTATTTTGTTGCAGGCCTCCAGTGCTGGGCTCAGTCCCCTGGACGCCTTTCTGTTGGACTGGAAAGGAAGTTCCTGCATGCCTCCCCTTCTCTTCTTTTCAGGGTACTAGTGAAAATCAGATCTCAACCCTGCAAAGTGATTCCTGATTGCTCCCAGATTGGGCCAGACAGCCCTGGTACCCTCTGCTTCTGTCCTTGACAGTTCCCCTGCCCTGAGCCTGCCCAGAGTCCACGACTTGCTGGCCTGTGCACAGGGAGAGTGTAGGTCCGGACCTCAAATCCCTCCATCTCAAGGCCTGGCTCTTGAGAAGTTAGAATTTTGATTTACACCTTTCTCAAGGTGTCCTGGATATTTTAAAGGCTTCAAGGAAGCCTTCCACTAGGGCCACTTACAATTCTAAGTGGAAGAGGTTTTCCATCTGGTGCTCTGAGAAGCAGATTATTCCAGAATCCGCAGATCTTCCCATTTTTCTGGACTATTTGGTCCATTTAAATTCCCTAGGCCAGCTACCTTAAAGGTTCATCTGGCAGCTGTCTCTGCTTTTGTGTCAGCAGGGAAGCCTGCCTCCCTTTCTTCTCACCCTGTGTTTTCCAAGTTTTTTAAGGGGTTACTTCATACTAACCCCTCTTTTCGGAACCAGCTCCTGCCTGGGACCTGAATGTTTGCATTGCTCAGTTAATGCAACCTCCCTTGAGCCTCTGTCCTCAGCAGAGCTCAAGTATCTAACTTGGAAAACTGGTTTCTAGTGGCTATCACTTCTGCCAGACGACAAGTGAATTACAGGCCCTGTCAGTGGAAGAAGATTTTATTTTTCCACTAGAGATAAGGTAGTCCTCAGGACTAATAGAAAGTTTTGCCTAAGGTGGTTTCAGATTTCCACCTGAACCAATCCATCTCTCTCCCAGTATTTTCACTGAGCATTCTTCTTCAGGTGAGAGGAGACTGCACAGCTTGGACGCCAAAAGAGCCTTTGTTACTATTTGGAATCCACCAAGGGTCAAGGTGTCTGAATCTCCAACTCCTTCCTTACTTGGCGGCGAGGTTGGCAAAAGGAAACCTGCCAGTAAGAGGACAATTGCAAGGTGGATTGTCTCTTGTATCCAATTTTGTTGCCAAAACTAGGTAGAGAACCCCTCAGGACTGAGGGCCTACCCACCAAGTGTTGGTATAGCTGCTGCCTCTAGCGGCTGCTAGAGACATTCCCATTTTGGAAATTTGTCAAGCTGCTACCTGGAAGACAGTTCACACTTTTACCAAGCATTATTCCCTGGATGTCCAGTCAAGGAGAGATGCTCTGCTTGGTACAGCTGTGCTCAGAGCCTATTTCCTAAGTAGGTTCTGACCCTCCTCCATGGAGGTACTGCTGTGTAATCTGCTATTGTTATAATATAGCAAGACTTCATGGTGTTTGAAGAGAAAATTACTCACCTTAATAATTGCTTTTCTTCTCATGGAGTCTTGTTATATTATAACCACCTCCCTCCTGCCCCTCTCAGAACTTCTACTTGGTAGGTGCAAATTAGTGCAAGCACTGTGTCATGCCATTGTAGTTTTTTCCTTTACCTCTTTCTTTTAGGTTAGGAACTAGGTTGTTTCGCTTAGGTAATATATTGTCCCCTTCCTGGACTTGAGTCTGGGGAAGGGGGTCTCAATAGTGCTTGTCAAGGGGAAAACTAATAATAATACCATTATTCATTGTTATTATGGTTATTGTGTTTCTATTGTTGTTTATATTGTTGTTATTACTACTAGTAGGTAGCATTTGGCTAGTGTAGAGTTTTCCACGAGACTTGTTGCTTAGTGTTAGCTTCATGAAGATCTGACAGTTTCATTTGAAACTGGCCAGATAGAGGCTTTGGCACAGGCCACACAGAACTCCAGATCCTCTGACACCTTCTCCGGGCAGTTCAGAGGTTGAGCCTAACTGCTATTGTTATAATATAGCAAGACTCCATGAGAAGAAAAGCAATTACTAAGGTGAGTAATTTTTTCTTATGGCTCGTATCCCCTGTAACATGACTGTACCTTCTTGCTGAACTGTGTTTGCTGATTGCTTCGCCTTACATGTAACCTGCCTGTGCCTTTTGCTGTACTGTATTGCTTTTGTCTCTTATATGTATGTCTTTGTCTCCCTTCTTGATGAGGTACCTTTGTAAATGAGCCTCAGACTCAAAGGTTGTTAAACTGATGTTAAAAAAATAAATAAATAAATAAATAAAACTACTCCCAGCTGTTTCTCACTTACGGGGAGGTGGGTAAAGGCAAGCCCGCCACCAAGAGATCTATTGCTAGGTGGATTGTCTCTTGCATACAGTTCTGCTACTCAAAATTGGGGAAAGAGCCACCTGAGGGCTCACTCCACCAGAGGTACAGCTGCTTCGGTCACAGCAGCTAGAGACACACCCTTAGTGGAAATCTGTAAAGCAGCCACCTGGAAGACTGTTCACACATTCACCAGGCATTACTCCCTGGACATTCAGGCTAGAAGTGATGCTAGGTTTGGTACTGCAGAGCCTGTTCCCAAAATAGGTTCTGTAGTTCCCTCCTCCTTGGGGGTACTGCTTGGTAGTCTGTATATAATCAGAATACAGCAAGACTTCATGTTGTTTGAAGAAAAAATTACTCACCTTAGTAAATGTGTTTCTTCTAATGGTATCTTGCTGTATTCTGACCTGCCTCCCCTCCTAGAACCTAGTTGTTTTGGGTTGTGGGTGGGTAGGTGCAGTGTTGCACCCCAGGGGTATACCTGGGTACCTCTTCTTAATTGAAGTTTGTTTCTTGTTCCCTTGTTTTATTACCTACTTGGATTCTTTTGGGGGTCTCGACTTGAGTCTTTGGACCCTAAAATTGATGTCTTTTGCCCTTTGGCACAAAAGTTTTAAAAACAATTTCTGGGTTGTTAGTTGCTTAGTATAGGGCTTGTAAGAATCTGATGGTTACACTGAAGATTGCCTGGGACAGGGGTTTGAAAACTGAGCTCAACATTCTATGCTTTGGCATAGAGTTAACTCTTTTCTCTCCAAAGCAGTTCAAGTGCTGGTGCCAACTGCATATAGTCAGAATACAGCAAGACTCCATTAAAAGAAACACAATTACTAAGGTGAGTAATTTTTTCTCGTCACCTACACTGAAGTGACACCTGGCAGACCTGCAGCCAAGCCAATGATTGCAGGCAGATCACATCCTGCATTGATCTCTGCTATAGGTTGGCAGGTAGGGAGCCTCCCAGAGGGCTAAGGGCTTATTCCACTCACCATCCCGCTGAGATGGTGGCTGCTTCTAGGGATGTCCCTATCCAGGAAATCTGCAGGGCTGCTACCTGGAAGTCGGCACATACCTTCATTTGCCATTACCACATTGACCTTGAGTCACGCCGGGATGCTGGTTTTGGAGCCTCAGTTCTCCAATCTCTGTTCCCTAAGTAGGGGGTGTGCACCTTGCCTTCCTCTTCCCGGAGAACTGCTAGGAGTCTGCCAGAAAGTGTGGCAGAACATCATATCCATGTCCCTAGAAACACAGGTTACTCACTTGTAACAGTGGTTCTAGGAGTGGTATATGATGTTAATCCACACGGACCCACCCGACCTCCCCAGCTTTGGTTCACACACTCTGCTTTCCAGCGGGCAAGATCTGGTGTCATGGGGTGGAGCCAAGGGAGTTACCACCTGGGTGGGTGGGAGGAGCCAGCTTGAAGACATTTCTGGCAAGTCTTAAAGGGAGAGGCAACTGCCAGAAAGTGTGGATGAACATCATATACCACTCCTAGAACTACTGTGAGGTGGCAGGGGAAACTGACCTGCCTGGTCTCCTTCTGTCCTAGAGTTTCCTATGTACTTAATTTGAGTCCACATACACTGTCTTATGAAACCATAGACAAGGTCACATTTACATTTCCTTAATGTTGCTGAGCACAGTAGAACAAGTGTGTTTTTATTAAGAATTATACAATAGTTACAACTAACAGACTAATTGGCGAAGAGCCAGGGGGTTATCGTAGCCCATGCCCATGAATGGGAAAAAGAGTCCCAACCAGTAGAATTTTGCACCAACATAACATCAGTCTGCCCATCTGCCCATACTCCAGATAGGATGCTTGGAGGTATAGTTAGAGGATTTGACGGTAGGAGGAAGGAGGTGATACTGCCCCTGTACAGGTCCCGTTAAGGTCACAGGTGGAGTCCACACCTTAGGAAAGACAGGGACCCCATAGAGACTGTATAAAGGAAGGCCATGAGAATGATCCAGGGGCATCAGTGGAGGTCATTTTGAGGAATGGCTTAAAGACTATAAACTGGAGACAAGAAGGAAAGGGGGAGGTTATAACTGAGACATTCAAGTTCTTGAGAGTAATCAACAGGTTGAACTGTGAGGAATTAATTGTTTACAAGGAAAGAGAACACAGTGATTAGAGGACAAAGTGGAGATGGGGGGTTTGGTTTCGAGGGATAGTGATGTAAAAAGTTCCTTTTCATGGAGTAGGTGGTGGATGAATGGAATAGACTGCCCAGGGAGGTGGTTGAAGCCAAGACAGTGACAAGGTTTATAAACGTGCGTGGGATAGATACTGTATAAGGAAGTAGTGAGACCTCAACCACAGATGGACGAAGGGAAAGGATACTGAGGGAAGGGGATGGCATTCAGTCACTAGAGCTACAAGATCTTTAAATCCAGCCTGGCATTAGGCTGAGCATGGAGGAGGGCAGGGAAGTAGCTAGACTGGATGGGTTTCTAGGTCTTTTTCTGCCAGCACAATCTAAGTTTCATTGTTGCTTTGGAAAAAGTGGTTCCCAATTTGTCCTCACTACTGTGAAATTAAAACATGACAGGAGGAGTCTGCTCCAGTGACCCTAAAGCAGTGCAGAAATTTGAGGAAAGACCTGCTCGACCAAGGTTCTAGTTTAATAAATTATGTAAATACAAAGAAGTTCCTGTTGATTACGCTTCTAACTGCCAATGTTTCTTGACCCTCCCGGTCACTTCCTCAGGGAGGAAGACCTTGTTAGGTTTCAGAATCTCTGCTCCCTTTGGCTCTTGAAGGTGGCAACAGTTTGGTTGGGGCCCTGGGGCATCAACCATTTTTTCCAAAAGGAAGGAAAAAACTGTTCATCAGCTCAAATAAAATGTAGAGATGCAATACTGTACAGAGTATATAGGAGATGCAATGCAAAACACTGCTGTTATTAAATAATATTCTTGATCCTTAGCCTGTCTGAATGCCTTTCAAATTAGACTCTGGTGTTACGGCTGCATAGTGTAGCTATGCAGGACAAATAAGGAAACAAAATTAAGCTCCTAGCACTAGTGATTCTGAACTTAGCCCTTTATTCTCACTTACCCAGAGAGCGCTCTACTTTTTAGGTTTCTGATTGGCTGTATCCTGTTGCCCACCTGATTCACCCATCATTGCGGACTGTCTCCAGACTCCCTCGAGACCCCCACAACTCTCACAAAGTTCAGGATATTCTCCCCGTGGGGTGCTCCCTGTTAGTTTCCCAGTTTAATAATTGCTTAATGCCATTTGTGTCTTTAACATTATGTTAATACCATTGCATTCGTAGTCATTGTGGCTCTAACAGTAGCTTGTTTCAATACTGGAATCACTGTAGCCTCCCACCAGTCCCCAGCAGTAACCCAGTCTCAGTAGATGAGCTAAATAACTTTAACGGGAGTGCTAATTCTACAGCTAGCTCCTTCAAGACCCTTAGGTGAATCCTATCTTGTCCTGCAGATTAGATCCTCTTAAAGCTAAGAGCATCTCCAGTACCTTGTGTCTTGTAAATATTACAATGCAGTTATCAATTTGTTCTTCTTGACCCTGTTCTTTTATTTCCTGCACTAAATTCTTAACATCATATACCGAACAGAAATATCTGTTTAGTTCTTCTGCCTCTTATTCTTGGTCTGTGATTATGGGCCCATCCACTTTCAGTAGTGCCACTGTGTTGTAGCTGTTCTTGTGTCTGTTTTCAGACCTGCCACTGTTTACTGTTGCTAGCCGTTTTTCTAATCTATTTTTTTAATCAAATATTTAAAACTTTTTAGTTTCTCTGCTTGTAGGCCTTTTTATCCCCTTATTTCCCTCTGTAATTTTCATATTAGCCTCACTGGTTTTAATCATCTTTTTTTTTTTGTTTGCTGCCTGCTATTCTGTCAATACTAAGTTTTGCTTTTAGCAGAATCCATTGCTCATTGACATTCTTCCCAGCCATCTCTCTATGCCAGTTCCCCTTCCTTGAAATTATCTATTACTGAACTTGTCTGTTCTGTAATTACAGTACATTGTTTGGCCCTTTTCCATTTCCAATTTTCTTGTAATTATAAACATGACAATATTATAATTGCTTCCTGCTAGTGGTTCAGTTGTCTCGCAGTAAATTATATCACTTTCTATGTTGCTTGATACCAAGTCCAGGATTACACACACACACACACACACACACACATATTATGTTGCTTATATAATGGTTAAGATTGCAGTTATTTGTTTTTTGTACTAGTAATCTCTGTGCTGTAATGGAAAGAGGGTTTTTACTAATGGGCAATATCAGTCACAGGCATTAACTGGCAAACTGGGGGTGGCAGGTAGTAGTTCAAGTTCAAGTTTATTGTAGGAAAACTCCATTGAGCAAGCTCATTCACAAGGAGGTCCTGTGACATATAGACTTACACAACATACATACATAGTTAATAAATAGTATATACATAAATGCAAACGTCACATAATACAAGCAAGATATACATACAATGACACCACATGGGATGACCTCAGGTGGTAATAACTAAAGTAACATAGGGTGGCGACTTATAGATAGCATACTGATACTTGAAACATGGTACTGGTGTTTGCAATAAATACATTTTGGCAGATGGGACAAACAACAGAATAAAATGGATAAGGGAGGTAGGAATGGTTTGATAGTGTGATCAGAGGAGTATTTATATAGAGCCAGGAGTAGGAAGGGATAGCAGGAGTTAGATTGCTGCAGCAAGGTAGCAGATATGAGCCAGGAGCCGGTGGGTGGAGTTGTTTCTTAGTATAAATGAAGTGCAAACAATAAGTAGTTAATATGCACAAAGCAATTATGGTCTTACCAAAGGATGCACATGACACAATGGGGGGAAGAGGCTTAATGACAGTTGCAGGTATCTTTTATTTTAGCTGCGCATAGCACTTATAGAAGTTAATTGAAACTGTGCTAGTTAATTCAGTCGGTCTATAATTGGTTCCAAATAGAGGGAAGAGGTATGCGCAATATACGTTTACTAAGGGCAGCAGGGCCGGGCTTGAGCGCAAGCCCAATAGCCCAGCCAGATGAAAGCCAGCTGCTGGTCTCAGAGCAGCATTCTTCGATGGGTTCTACCCACGGAGATACCCCCCTCTTCTCCTTTTGTGGAGCCACCTCCGCCATCCCTAGACCAGCGGGAGCCAGAGGACAGAGGTCATCCGTCGGGTGCCATAGTTCCAGGTTCACCCCCAGACCGAATGTCTGAGATTCTGCAGGTCCCTTCTCAGGTTCATCCAGTGGGCCTGTCAACACCATCACCTGCCTTTCCTCCTGTCGCCCCCCACAATTCCTCTGTCGGGGCCTCCGTTGGGCTACTCTCCAGCTGGTTACCCACACTTTCATCAGGTTCCAGGGTATCCCCCAGCACGCTACCAGACATTGGGCTTCTCGATGTTGGAGTACGCTTCTTTATACCCTTCGCTGGGTTACCTGATGCCCAGGTTTCATATGCCAGGATACCCGATGACTGGGCACTCTTCGGGGTTCTAGCAGGTTTACCAGCCACCTCTGCCTCTTCCCCAAATGTAGGTGGGATTTTAGGGCCATTCTCCAGTCTTGGTGGTCTCGGAGCTGGACAGCCAGCACCAGGTGAGAACCCCGTCTCTCCGGCTCAGCCTCCCAGACCTGCTTCCCAACTGGAACCGCGCCAGTCTACATCAGGCCTGCTTCCCCGCCAAAACCACATCAGTCTACATTGGGCCTGATGAATGCTCTTCCGTCAGTCCTGACATCAGGCAGTGTTCCTCCTAGGACTCTGGAGGACTCTCACCTAGACGTTGGTCTGTCAGAATCCGAGTCTGAGTCTTTCTTTTTGGCTTCAGGGTTTGAGACTTCCCCAACGTTAGAACCTAAGCTGAAGGAGTCCCCACCTCCTAAAACAAATCGCGGAGGCCTACAGCTGGAAATCCGATGCTCAGGACCCCAAACATCAGAGACTGGCTGAGCACTTGGATATCCAGGAGACTGCTCATGTCCTCACTCTTCCGTGGTTGGAGCCTCCACTATATGGATGATTCTTTCCTGTATTCCGGCAGTGGCGAAGAAGGCTGTAAGGACCTGTCGGACTCCAGAGGGAAAGGATCACCTCAGTGTCCACCCTAAGGCTGGCTCGTTAGTAATCATGGTGGCCCACAACAGGTCCACCAAGCCCAGGCATATGAGCATCTCCCCTCTGGTCCAGGGTAGCTTTCGATCAGTTTGGGAGAAGTTTATTCTTCCTCCACTCTCGCCATGCGTGCCCTGAACTATGTGGCAGTATGTCAAACCAGGTAGAAAGGGGGTAATACTTTCTTTTCATCCTGGTCCTAAAGAAGATGGGAGATCTGCATCCCATTGGTCCTGCACTATTAAATAAGCTGTCAAAGGTAATCAGCCAAGAGCATTAAGCACTTTAAAACTATGCTGATTTCTTCTTATGACTCTTTGAATCATTGCTGTTGTAACAATAACTGATTTTCACTATTGTATTAATATCGCATTTGTATGCCTTGTATTGACCAATATTTGCATCTGGTATGTGTAATGTATTTATGATGTTTTATATGTCAGGCATGACTGAAAAAGGGCTGTGCCCAGTTATTGTACCTGGTTAAAAATAAAACAACCAAATAAGTGCTGGTGTATGAGAAGTCGCTGTTCCACCAGTTGGAGCCAGTACTTGAGGCCATGCCGGACTCAGAAACCAAGACTGTATTGGCCGGCACTATCTGGTCAGCCAAAGTCGCCTGTCACCACTTTCTGGGGGCCACTTCTTAGCCAGGGGCACTGCTATGGCTGTCTGTCTAAGGAGATTTTCCTGGCTCAGGGTGTCAGGCTTGGCACCTGATGTCCAGGCAGCTATCCAGAATGCCTCCTTCGGGGTTCTGCCCTGTTCAGGTGGGGGGGGGATGCCCAGGATATCATTACCAGCCTCCAAGATAAGGGCAAGGCCCTGAGGTCGGTTCACACTATGTACCACCTCAAATCCAAGGTACATGGAGGCAGTATAGCGCAGTGGTTTAAGGCTGTGAGCTGCAAACCTAGCGACCTGGGTTTGAATCCTTCAGCCCCCCACTTACATTCTGTGTGACCCTGAGCAAGTTACTTAACTTCTTTGTGCTCCCAGGTCACACCTGTAAACAAGCTTAAGCTTAGTGTGTCTCTCCTGGTTAACAAAAAAAAAAAAAATAGCCATTTCTAGGGACATGGATATGTTGTTCATCCACACTCATTGGCAGGTATCCTTGCTGCTTTAAATCTTGCCGGAAGGTCTTCAAGCTTGCTCCTCCCACCCACCCGGGTGGTATAACTCTCGGCTCCGCCCCATGACGCCAGATCTTCCTTACCGCTTGGAAGCTCAGGTTCCCTCCTTAACGCTCTGCGTTTGAGACTGGTTCCTATTTCTCCGTTTGCGGATTTAAAAATAAATTTCGCGAAAAAGACTTCAGTCTTCGATCCCTCGCGGCTGCGATGGACAAATCGACTCCCAGTTTTCGGAGATGCCCATGCGGGTGAAGATGTCTGGACGGATCCTCACGTGTGTCTACTGCTTGGGCCTTGAGCACAACCCGCGGGCTTGCGACCTCTGCTCATCTTTCTCGACCTCGTCCTCGAAGACCGTGCTGCCCGATTGCAACTGGGCCGTCCGAAGCGTTCCCTCGGTGAAGTCCAAGGAGGCCCGGTTGGCGGTGTCCGCGGCGGCGGGCTCGGCGGATCAGCTCGAGCGGATGATCGCCCTCGAAGAGGAGGCGGCGCGGGCCGTATCTTCCTCGGCCGCGGCATTTATCCCGCTCTCTCTGGGTTCTTCCTACACGGCTTCTTTTAAGGAGCTTTGTCTGTCCCTCTCCACTAAGGGAGAAGGGCCTACGTCTGCTGGACCTTATTCTCGGTCCAAAAAGAAGGACAGGGGTAAGTCCCTCCGTCGACGCTCTTGGGAGCGGGAAAGGTCCCTCTCCCCGAGTCGTCGACCGTCGGCTTCGGTCGACCGCTCGGCTTCGGCCACTGGCCTCACTGTGTCCCCGTCAGGTCAGTTGACCGAGACTCCCACCGACGAAGTCGAGATTTTTCTCGACCCGTTGGACGGGCTGTCGCCTTTAGCAGCCGAGATTCCCCTCTCCCCGGTTCCCCCGGGAGGAGTTGAGGATCCCGTGGGCTCGCCTGTGCCTCCGGTTCCGGAGCCCTCGGATGGACCATCCGAGCCGAAGGGAGTGCCGGTTCCGGCCGACACCTCCCCGCACCGACCTCGAAAATTCCGGGACTCTCGGTCTCGGTCTCGGACCTCTTCGCGGTCCAGCCGATCCCACCGTCATAGGCGGTCTCGGTCTCGGCACCGCTGTAAGCGGCGTCGCCGCTCGTCCTCGTCCTCCTCCTCGGACGAGGGGAGGCTTCGGCGTAAATTACATCGACAGTACGAGGACCTTATGTTGCAACAGCTCCTCCTGGCCGGGAGTAAGCCGACCCCGTCGCCTTCCCCGGCCATTAAGTGGCTGTCACCGGAGCGGCCGACACAACCCCTCGACTTATCCGAGGAGCCTATACCCAGGCCGGTTGTTCGGCCAAAACCAGCTGCTCCACCGATTCCGGTGGAACCTCCGCCTCCACAGCCACCAATTGGGGCTCCGACCAAGGATTCTCGGTCGGCTAAGGGTCTGCCCCATCGGCTGTCAGTTACCCTCACTCCCGACCGACCTCGGCAGGTGAAGGGTGGCTCAGGCCAGAGGCAGCTCTTCGAGGACTCTTCAGAGTCCGAAGATGATTCCTCCTTTTTCTCCAAGCGACTGGACTTGGAGTCTTCAGGAGGTCAGTCAATGGACGATAGCCCGTCGTCCTTCCTAGGACTGCTTCGGCTCATCTCGGAGTCCACCGGGATGGAGCTCGAACCCGTTTCCAAACAGGCCAGGTATCCCCTCACGGAGATTCTGGACCGAGGGGATTCTCCGACGGAGGCCTTTCCGGTGGCCGAGGCCATAGTGGGTCCGGCACTGGAGCTTTGGCAGCGCCCTGCTTCCTGTCCTGCGCCTTGGCCAGGATGGCCAAAGTATCGCGGTCCCTACCGGTTCCTTGTCGGTTTTGGAACACCCCTCTGCTGAGGGTTGGTTACCGACAGCGTTTTCCGGTACGCCCGGCAACGCCGGGATGTGGACAAACCTCCTGACAAGGGTCCAAGAAATTGGACTATGTCGGGCGAAAAGTCTACGCTTCGTCTCTCTCGGCCTTCGTCAGGCCAGTTCGGCCGTCCTCATGGCACATTTTTCTCATGCCTGTTGGGCTCCTGGATGAGTCATCCCTCATCTTCCCCGATCTGCAGACTACGGTTAAGCAGGTGCGGGACCAGGGCAGAGCAGTGGCCAAACAGCAGCTCCAGACTGCTTTGGATATAGGGACTCGTGCCAGATCGGTGGCGGCCGCGGTGGCTATCGTCGGCAGGCTTGGCTGAGGATATCCACCTTTACCGGATACCCAGCACAAGTTGGCGGATGTTCCCTTTTGGGGACTGACCTCTTGACCCTGGGGTGGAAGGTCACCTGCAGAGGATCGAGAGTCAATGCTACCTTGGACTCTGTCTCTTCGCTCAGAAGGGCAAGGCAACGCGCAGCCCTAAGCCCTTTCGTCCCTTCTGTGCCCCGGCGCCCGGCCAAGCAACGTCAGGGCCAGCAGGCTCGACCTTGGCATCCCAAACCCAAACCGCGGCTTCCTCTAACAGGTGGCAGGAGGAAAAGGCCCAGGAGGTCCCTCGGCGGTCCCTCCTCCAAGCCTGCCCAGTGGCGGGCTGAGGGTGTCGCCCCCATTCCGTCACCTTGCACCCTGGGTCCCCGTGGAGGCGGCTCCGCACTTCCGTTCCGCCTGGTCCGCTGTTACCACGGACAGGTGGGTCTTGAGGTGGTGGGAAGAGGCCTGCCTCTGGAATTCGAGCAGGCACCACCCTTCAGGCCGTCGCCCCTCGGGGAGCCGAGATCCCAGCCTCACTGGCGGCTCGTCGAGCCGACATCGCTCTCCTCCTCCAGAAGGAGGTGATAAGAGGTGGTGGACCCTCCTTCAGACCAGGGTTTGTGTCCAGGTGCTTCCTGGTTCGAAGCGGACGGGGGCTGGCGCCCATTCTCGACCTACCGACCTAAACAAGTTCCTAAGGTCTCGAACCTTCAGGATGGTCACTCTGGCTCAGATAATACCATCCTTGGAGCGCGGCGTGTGGTTCTGCTCTCTGGACTTGCAGGGCGCGTTTTCCACGTCCCTATCCGTCCGTCTCACCAGAGATTCCTTCGCTTCCAAGCGGAAGGATCCCTTTCGAGTTCAAGCCATGCCCTTGGCTTGTCTCCAGCTCCAGGGTCTTCACCAAATGCATGGCAGTGGTGACAGCATTCCTCTTGGCCCGAGGGGTCGGTGTACCCTTACCTGGGCGACTGGCTGATAGCAGCTCCCTCCAGGAAGGAGGCGGGTGGTCCAGAGATCTGGCCCTCCAGGTCTGCTCTCAACTGGGCCTCCTTATCAACGAGGCCAAGTGAACTCGAGCCAAAGCAGGTGATTCTATTCCTTCAGGCGCAGCTCGACTCTCTTGAGCCAGAGCGCGGCTCCCGGCGGACAGGGCAGGGTTCTTTCCTCCTTTGCCCGATCATTTCTGGTTGGGCAGTGCATCCCCTGCCGGGACTTCCTGCGCCTCCTGGGTCTCATGGCGGCCTGCACCAGCGTGGTCGTTGGGCCCGCTGGAACATCGTCCCTTCAATGGGGACTGGCCAGCCAGTGGTCCTGGCGCTGCGATCCTTTGGACCAGCTTGTGTCGGTGACTCAGGGATGTGAGCGCTCTCCAAGGTGGACCGTTCCAGATCATTTGCAGGAGGCATCCCGTTCGTCCGCCCGAGCCGGCGGTCTCTCTATCGACCGATGCCTCTCTGATGGGTTGGGGTGCCCATCTGGGGAACACCGAGGCTCATGGCCTCTGGTCCCCGGGAGTCCGATGCCACATCAACCTGCTGGAGCTCCGGCGGTCCGCCTAGCTCTCACCGCCTTTGCTCCGTTCCTCCGGGTCAAGTGGTCCAAGTCAGGCGGACAATACCACGACCATGTTCTATCTAAACCGCCAGGCGGGGCCGCGCTCCATGCTTCTATGCAAGGAAGCTCTCCGCATTTGGTCACTAAATGCGCAGCCTGGAGGCGGATCTCCTAGCCATTCATGTGGCAGGAGCCTCCAACACCTGGCCGATGCCCTGAGCGGATAGGGGCTGCATCCCACAGTGGTCTCTCCTGCCGGAGGTAGTACAGCATCTGTTCTCCCATTGGGGCACACCTCAGGTGGACCTGTTCGCCTCCAGGAGAGCGGCTGAGACTGTTCCATGCCCGCCCCCTCAGTAGGGCTCGCTGCAGGGGATGCCTTCTCGAGGCAGTGGACCCCGGGCCTCTTTTACGCCTTTCCCCCATTTCCCTTGATCCACAAGGTGCTTCTCAAGGCGAGGAGGGACAAGGCGCAGGTGATTCTGATAGCCCCAGACTGGCCTCGCCAGTTCTGGTACCCAGATCTCCTCAGTCTCAGCTCCAGGACTCGCGGCAGCTCCAGCTCGCCCGGACCTGCTCTCAGTCAATCAGGGAAGGTGTTCCATCGGACCTTCAATCCCTGCACCTGCGGCCTGGTTCCTGGCGGCTAGAGTTCC
Source organism: Neoceratodus forsteri (assembly GCA_016271365.2). NCBI lineage: Eukaryota > Metazoa > Chordata > Ceratodontiformes > Ceratodontidae > Neoceratodus > Neoceratodus forsteri. The sequence continues at coordinate 1,481,578,223 of CM057453.1, read as the reverse complement.
AGGCCTTGGGTCTTTCGACGAGGTCCTCAATGTAGTTGAGGCGTCCGTGAGGAGTCGACCAGAAAATGCTATGCCTTCAAATGGAAAAGGTTTTCCATTTGGTGTCAGAGCAGGCTTGGACCCTTCCTCCTGTTCTTAGCAAGCATCTTGGACTGTTATGGTCCCTTTCTAATCAAGGGCTTGGGTGACGACCCTAAGGTGCCTAGCAGCCATCTCTGCTTACGGGCGCGGGCGGGAAGCAGTCGATGGCGCGGGAGAAGGTGGTCTGGCGCTTTTCAAAGGCCTTGATCACATTTCCTCCAGTGCGGGAACCCCACCTCCGTGGGATCTACTGCTGGTACTGGCAAAGCTCATGGGCAAGCCATTCGAACCTATGCACAGGTGTGCTCTCTCTCATCTGTCGTGGAAGACCGCCTTCTTGGTGGCTATCACGTCAGCCAGAAGGATGGGAGAGCTCCAGGCGCTTTCCATCGAGTCTCCTTACCTGGTCTTCCACAGGGACAAGGTTGTCCTGCGCCCCAACCCGAAATTCCTTCCGAAGGTGGTGTCGGAGTTTCACCTTAACCAGGTGTTGACTCTGCCGGTGTTCTACCCCAATCACACCTCGGAGGCCGAATATAGGCTCCATACTTTGGACCCTAGAAGGCTCGCCTATTACAAAGAGCGACTGCAGTGAAATTCGGGGGAGAGTTCGCCAGCTGTTTGTCACCTACGCTGAAACCGCATCTGGCAGACCTGCAGCCAAGCGGACGATAAGCAGATGGGTCACTTCCTGCATAGATCTCTGCTATAAGTTGGCAGGCATGGAGCCTCCCAGAGGATAAGAGCTCATTCTACCCGCCATACTGCTGCATGGTGGCTGCTTCAGGGGCGTCCCTATCCAGGAAATCTGCAGGCTGCTACCTGAAGTCAGCAAACACCTTCATTACCCATTACCACATCGACCTTGAGTCACGCCGGGATGCTGGTTTTGGAGCCTCCGGTTCTCAGTCTCTCTTTCCCAAGTAAGTATTGGGGTGTCGTCTTGCCTCCCTCCTCCCGGAGAACTGCTAGGAGTCTGCCAATGAGTGTGGATGAACAACATATCCATGTCCTAGAAATACAGGTTACTCATCTGTAACAGGAGTTCTAGAATGGTATATGTTGTTCATCCCTACACACCGACCTCCCGGCTCGACGCACAACCTGAGCTTCCAGCGGGCCAGATCTGGCGCCATGGGGCGGAGCCGAGAGTTATACCACCCGGTGGGTGGAGGAGCAAGCTTGAAGACCTTCCGCAAGATTTAAAGCTGCAAGGATACCTGCCAATGAGTGTGGATGAACAACATATACCATTCCTAGAACTCCTGTTACAGGTGAGTAACCTGTATTTACTCACCTGTAACAGGAGTTCTAGGAATGGTATATGTTGTTCATCCACATGACCCACCGACCTCCCGGCTTCGACGCACAACCTGAGCTTCCAGCGGGCCAGATCTGGCGTCATGGGGCGGAGCCGAGAGTTATACCACCCGGGTGGGTGGGAGGAGCAAGCTTGAAGACCTTCCGGCAAGATTTAAAGCGGCTAGGATACCTGCCAATGAGTGTGGATGAACAACATATACCATTCCTAGAACTCCTGTTACAGGTGAGTAACCTGTATTTCATCACCAGACCAAGCAGCAGATGAAACAGCAGCATATGACGTCAGGCCAAGCGTCGGGCACCTTCAGCTGCAGCCACCCCTCCAACCAAAGCTCAGAGAGCCTTGGGGGCAGCTCTCCCCATTCGTCCCTCCATCTCTTGACTTGCGACCGGCCCCCCCCCCGCTTCCGTTGGGGGAGCCGGAGGGTGGAAGGTTCAACAGTCACCTGCCGGGATGGGAGGCAGTCACCACAGACTCGTGGGTCCTTCAGTTAATCAGACAGGGCCACACTCTGGAGTTCATCAAGAAACCCCCAGACAAGCCTCCAGGGATGTCTCAGTATCCAAAAGTGCACATTCCCCTCTTAAGGGAAAAAATCGAGTGTCTTCTGCAAAAGGAAGCAATAGAACCCATTCCGTCAAACCAGGTAGAAAAAGAGTATTACTCCCTCTTCTTCCTGGTCCTAAAGAAGATGGGAGACCTGCATCCCCTCTTGGAACTTGGCGCTCTAAAACAGTACATAGAGTACAAACGGTTTTGAATGCTGACCCTCCCAGGTCTGCTGTCCCTCCTGCACAAGGGACAGTAGCCCTGTGCCCTGGATATGCAGGATGCTACCTGCATATCCCAGTTTTTCAGGCCCATCGCCGCTACCTCAGGTTCGCTTTTCAGGGGGAGCATTACCAGTTCAAAGCCCTTCCCTTCAGTCTGTTCTTGGCACCCCGGGTTTTTACGAAGTGCCTTGCAGTAGTGGCAGAGGCCTTGAGGCACTGGGGCCACTATATGTTCCCCTGCCTCGACGACTGACTTCTGTCAGCCCTGTCGATGGAGCAGCTGGAACTTTGCCTTCAAACCCCAGGAAATCTTACTGTATTCTGACAAATGCAGTATGGTTTCATCATAGGACTGCCCCAGAGCCGAAATGGTTAATAGAACCTGTGCTAATAGTGGAATGTTAGGCTCAAGCTCGGTTTTCAGATCACTGTCCCTGGTTGCACTTTCTGCATTCGTCAAATTCTTTACTCTGCTTGCCTCAGTAAGACGTCTCCGGAGAGCTCTCCTTCACTCTAACTGAAGAAATTATTTTCTCGGTTTATTTTAAAGTCCATTTACTTTATTTTGATTTTTGAAGCACTGTCCTTGGTTCACAGGTAGAATTGGTTAGATTAGTGTAGTTTTGGTAAGTCTTTTCGGTTCCTCTTCAGTTCTTCCAACCAGGAAGAAACCAGTTTTATTTTTTGTCTTTATTTAAGTTAAATTTACCAGTTATCATCAAGTAAGGCAGTTTTCCTAGTTTAAATTTACCGTGGTAATTCTCGGTCTAGTTCGTTTTTTTACAACCAATCAATGTCACACACCAAGAAGCGAATGGGCCCCACAGGTTTCCAACATTGTACAGAGCGTGGGGAACCATTCTCAAAAGCAGATCCTTATCTTATTTGTGTGATTTGCTTGGGGTTTGACCACCTCAGAGGGGACTGTGATATCTGTAAGAACTTCTCTCAGTCAATGCTTAAAAGGCGCTCAAAGGAAAACAGTCGAAAACAGTGGGGGCATTCTCCAGGGCTGCAATAACACCTGATTAAAAAACCTATATGGTTTAAAATAAATGCAGCTAACCTTTTTTGAGTTATTAGGCATTTTAATATTGCTCCTGTGTGTACCATATCAAAAGTGCCGCCGCACTGGAAGACTGAGTGTGCCCAAGGCATCCTGTCCTGTGCTGGAAGGCTCATAAAAATGACAAGCGAGGCATATCTACACGGGAGGAAAAGACACATTGTGGCATGTAGAGGTATGTTACCTGAACCTCCACAACCAATTCCCTGTGAAAACGAAGCAGTCTAGTATACTTAAAATGATTATGAAAGTTACAGCTCCGAGTTCGGTCATGCGCAGTAGCATATAGCGCTACTGCGCATGTCCGAACTCAGAGCGCTAGGTGCTACTGCGCATGACCAAACTCGGAGCTGCAACTTTCATAATGATTTTAAGTACATTAGACTGCTCCATTTTCACCGGGAATTGGTTGTAGAGGTTCAGGTTACATACCTCTACGTGCCTCAGTGTTTCTTTTCCTCCCGTGTAGATACGCCTCGCTCATCATTTTTACAAGCCTTCCAGCACACGACAGGATGCCAGGGACACACTCCGTCTTCCAGTGTGACGGCACTTTTGACATGGCGCATCCAGGAGCAACATTAAAACGCTAAATAAGTTGAGAAAGGTTAGCTGCATTTATTTTAAACCATATAGGTTGTTTTAATCGTGCGTTTTTGCAGCCCTGGTGATTTCCCCCACTGTCTTGGACTGTTTTTCTTTAAAACACTGCAGGAGAAGATGTCTGAGCAGGCTGCTGAACTGGCTGGCAGACAAACCGATGTCTGGCCAAAAAGAACCAGAGGATCAGTCCTCTGACAAGGGTGACAGTTCTTCAGCCAACAAGAGATCTGCTGACCCTGCTGCTAACCTGGCAGCTGCAGGAAAGAGAAAAAGAAAGGAAAAACATTGAACAGTTGAACCGCAACTGAGTACCCCTGGTTCGAACCGCTGAGGAAATAGCAAATGCTATTAGAATAATTCAGTCGCTTCAACCGATAACCCTGGTTCAGGTTCTAAAGCGGCCACGTTTGGATGCCTCAAGTTCCACTCTGGTTGCTTGGAACCTGAGTTAAATAATTTTGCTGAGGATTATGATGATGATGGTGAGGATGAGGACTTTGGTGAACCCATTGATCTGGATGTGTCACCTGATCCTCATCATCCTAACTCCCCTGACAAGGGAACCGAGGACTTTACCTCTCATTTTAAATTTGTGAAACTGGTGGCTCAGTCCCTGGACTTCCCCACACAGGAATCAGCTGATGAGGAGGAGGAACAGAACTGTAGAGATATGATGGATGTTCAGGCTCCTAAAAGAGTTTTACTGCCCATCCACAAATCCCTGAAGAAGCAGGTTATGAAAATCCTGCATACCCTAACCTCTGTTCCACCAGTTGATAGAAAGGTGGAAAAGAAATATTGGGTGGCTAAGGGTGGGGCTGAGTTCCTATTTGGTCACCCTAGCCATGAGGGTGTGGTATAGGCAGCAGTCTGTGATAAAGCAGGCATTCCCCTAGAATCACACCCTCCTGACAAAGATTCCAGAAAGCTAGATTCTGTTGCAAAGAAGCAATATCTGGGTTCCTCCCTGGCACTTAGGCAGGCTTCATACATGTCCTATGTTGCCAGGTACCAAAGGACACTCTGGGACACTGTGCTGGAGATTGCAACATATGTGCCAGCACCAATAGCAGCAGACCAGGAGGAAGCTGCCAAGAGAGGGGCAGAGGCCTACAAGGTCCAATTCAGGATGGCAGTGGATAGCAGTGACACTGCAGCCAGGCAGATGGCTTTCTCAGTGTCTCTCAGGAGATTTGCTTGGCTAAGGACTACCAGTCTTACACCAGATACCCAGTCCAAAGTCATGGACTTCCCATGTGAGCCTTCATCTCTGTTCGGACAGCAGACTGAGGCTTACATGAGGAAGATGGATGAATACAAAACAGCGTACCAAAGTGCTGCTGCTAAGGATAAGACTCCTACCCCCCCCCAAAACCAGCTTGCCAGGGGTCATGGGGCAGACTTTACAGGCCATTCTCCCAGCCTCAAGCCTATCCACAATATCAACAGCAGAGAGGCTACTTCAGAGGCAGGGGCAGGAGAGGCACCAACTGAACCAGTCCCAGCACCCAGTGAGCACCTCAAAATAAGCAGACACCCTGAGGGATCTGCTCGGGTCACCTCCCCAGGTCCAGTAGGGGGCAGGCTGACCCACTATCTCCAGGAATGGCAATCCATCACCACAGATCGGTGGATCCTGGAGGTAGTGGGTCAGGGCCTTGCACTCAGTTTGAGGCTCAGACCAAGACTGAGGGCAAGAGTTTTTCAACCTTCCTCCCCCTCAGAGACACTCTTACTGGAAAAGGAGGTGTTAAACCTGCTTTCATTGGGAACAGTGGAGCCAGTTCCTCTTTTACAGAAAGGAAAGGGCTTTTACTCAAGATACTTCCTCACAACCACGAAAACGGGAGTGGCGACCCATATTGGATCTCAAGACACCTGAACAGGCATTTACTGAAACCCAAATTTAAAATGGTCACCTTAAAAACAATTCTGCCAACTTTGAGGCAAGGAGACTGGCTGGCATCTCTGGATTTAAAAGATGCCTACTTCCATATCCTAATAAGGCAGTCTCACGGAAAGTTTCTCGGGTTCAGACTTCCATCAGGCCACTACCAGTTCAGAGCAATGCCTTCCGGCCTTACTCCTGCTCCAAGGGTGTTCATAAAATGCTTGGCTGTGGTTGTGGCACACCTACGAAGGCAGGGAGTGACAGTTTTTCCATATCTGGACGGCTGGCTCTTAGTGGGGCAGTCTCCTCAACAGGTCAGGCAGTCTCTGGCCTTAACACAGGAACTGTTACAGTCTCTAGGTTTCTTGATAAACCAGCAGAAGGCAGTGCTGCAACCAGTACAGCTCCTGGAGTTTATAGGAGCAGAACTGGATTCAGTCAGAGGAAGGGCCTTTCTTCCTCAACTGAGGGCAGACACTCTCAGGCAGCTGGTAGGCTCCTTCAAGCCTCAAAGCCTCATGCCGGCCAGGCACTTTTTCCAGTTATTAGGCCACATGGCAGCCTCAACTGTGTCAGTGTCAGGAGCAAGATTTCGGATGAGAGATATTCAGTATCACCTTAAGCATTATTGACATCAGAAAAGGGACAGGGTATCAAAGCTGGTCCCAGTCACTCATACATTCATGCAGGCACTCCAGTGGTGACAGGATCTGGAAAACCTCAGACAGGAGGTCCCACTCCTCTGAGAGCAACCATCTCTGGTGCTCACTACAGATGCATCCCTACTAGGTTGGGGAGCACACCTAGGGGAGCATACTGTCCACGGTACTTGGCTCCAATGGGAGTCGTTGCTGCACATCAACCTGTTTGAACTCAGGGCGTTGTTCCTAGCACTTCAGGCACTCGCCAGCATGCTGCAAGAAAAGGTGGTCCAGGACAGACAACATGAGTACTGCGTATTACATCAACAAACAGGGAGGCACAAGGTCCACACCCCTATGCACAGAAGCTATGAAAATATGGACCCTGGCCTATTCCCTGAACATTTTGCTGTCAACAATCAACCTTCCAGGGAAAGACGATGTGCTAGCAGATGCACTGAGCAGAATAAATCAGAACCATCACGAATGGTCCTTAAACAAGCAAGTACTGCAGTTGGTGTTCAGAAGGTGGGGCACTCTAGAGGTAGACCTCTTTGCTTTCCCAGACAACTACCAGCTCCCTCTGTACTGTTGCAGACCTCCACTGAAGGGCACAGTACCACTGGACGCATTGACTCTGGATTGGACAGGGAAGTTCCTGTATGCCTTCCCTCTCTTCCCATTGTTGCTGAGAGTCCTGAACAAGCTCAGGTCCCAGCCAGCCACAAAGATCCTCATTGCCCCAGATTGGGCCAGACAGCCATGGTATTCTGTAGTTCTATCCCTCTCGGTAGCCAAGCCAATTAGCCTACCCAGGAGGCACAATTTGCTGGGCTTCTCCCAGGGCAGGATCCACTACCCCAGCCTTTGATCCCTCAGACTCAAAGCTTGATTCTTGAGGACCTAGAGTATGCAAATTTGAATCTTTCATAAAAACATAGAATTTGATGGCAGATAAGGACCGCTTGGCCCACCTAGTCTGCCCATTTTCCTACCTAACAGATAAGCTGCAGATCCTAATTAACCAACAGCTTACTTCTTCCTACCTCCCACTAGGACTGCCTTATGTCTGTCCCATGCATTCTTGAATTCCCCCACTGTTCTTGACTCCACGACCTCCTCAGGGAGGCTGTTCCATGCTTCCACAACCCTCTCTGTGAAAAAATACTTCCTCACATTACCTCTGAGCCCTCCTCCCTCTATCTTCAAATTGTGCCCCCTTGTTCTTGCACATCTCTTTTCTGAAAGATGCCACCCTCTTGGACTTTGTTGATTCCCTTGAGGTACTGAAGTTTCTGTCATGTCCCTCTCTCCTCCTTTCCTCAAGGGTATACATATTAAGCTCCTTTAGTCTTTCTTTGTATGTCTTCTGGTGCTGACCCTGCACCATTTTGGTTGCCCTCCTCTGGACAGCCTCCACTCTGTCTATGTCTTTGTGGAGATGGGGTCTCCAGAACTGCATACAGTACTCCAGATGGGGTCTCACCAACTGTCTGTACAGAGGGATAACAACTTCCTGTTTTCTACTATGGATGCCTCTCCCTATGCATCCCAATATCCCCCCAGCCTTCCTTACTGCCTTCTCACATTGCTCTCCCACCTTTAGGTCATCTGATATAATTACCCCCAGGTCTCTTTCCATTTTTACTGTTGTCAGTATCTCACCCCCCACTGTGTATTCTTGCCCTGGGTTTTTGTTTCCCATGTGCATTACCTTGCACTTCTTTGCATTGAATCTGAGCTGCCATACATTTGACCATTCCTCCAACCTTGCCAAGTCCCTTCTCATCCTTTCCACTCCATCCAGTGTATCAACCCTGTTGCAGATCTTTGTGTCATCTGCAAAGAGACATACGTTTCCTTCCAGTTGCTCTGCAATGTCACTTATAAAGACATTAAAAAGGACCGGTCCCAGTATTGAACCCTGCGGTACCCCGCTAGTAACCCTTCTTTCTTGACTGTGGACTCCATTTACTACTACCCTTTGCATCCTGTTGTCTAGCCAATTTTTTATCCAGGCTACCACCTTGGGACCCACTCCAAGGCTGGCTAACTTGTGTATTTATCTTTTGTGTGGGACTGTATCAGATGCCTTGCTAAAATCTAGGTAAGCCATGTCCACAGCCCCTCCCTGGTCTACCACTTTGGTCACCCAGTCAAAGAAATCTATTAGATTCGTCTGACACGACTTTCCCATCGTGAATCCATGCTGCCTTGGGTCCTGTGCCCCACTGGCCTCTAGGTACTAAACAATTCTTTCCTTCAGAAGTGATTCCATCATTTTACCTACCACTGAGGTCAAACTAACTGGTCTGTAGTTTCCTGCCTCTGTCCTGCTCCACTTTTGTGAAGAGGAATCACATCCGCCCTCCTCCAGTCCTCAGGTACCACCCCATCCTCCCAAGATTTGTTAAAGAGAGTAGTCAGCAGTGTCATTAGTTCTACCCTTAGTTCTTTTAGAATTCTTGGGTGAATCCCATCAGGCCCCATTGCTTTGTCCACCTTCAGTTTTATTAGTTCTTTCAGAACCCTTTCTTCTGTAAATGGACTGGTATCGACCCTCGTCTTCAGAGTGTTTCTCTTGTTTAATTTAGGTACCTCCCCCTCCTCTTCCTTTGTGAATACTGAGCAGAAATATTCGTTCAGTATCCCTGCTTTTTCATTGTCACCCTCTACCCACATTCCCTCCCCTTTATTAAACCTCAGTATCCCTCCTTTGGTCTTTCTTCGCTCTCTAATGTACCTATAAAAGGTCTTATCCCCCTTCTTAACAGAGTTGGCTATCCTTTCCTCGGTTTGGGCCTTTGCTATTCTGGCTGCCTTCCCAGCCTCTTTCTGCTTTAACTGATAAAGTTCTCTGTCCTTCTCCTTCTGTGTTTCCTTATGTTTCCTGAATGCTATCCTTTTCTCCTTAACCTTCCCTGCCACCTCTTTTGAGAACCATAGTGTTTTTTTCCTTCATTGTGTTTTGTTGATTTGCTTTACACAAAGGCTTGTTGCCTCTGTGATGGCTGTTTTGATTACTCTGCATTGTTCCTCCACCCCTCCTTCTTGCCTGTTTGCAAGTGCTTTTCTGAGGCACTCTCTCATTTTCCCAAAGTCAGCCCTCCTAAAGTCCAATACTCTTGCTTTTGTATGGCTTGATTGTATGGCTGTGTTTATCGTGAACCACACTGTTTGGTGGTCGCTTGTTCCCAGATGGCTACCCACTTCTAAATCTGAGATTCTTTCTCCATCCCCATTTGAGAGTACCAGGTCTAAGATTGCTCCCTCCCTAGTGGGTTCCAGTACTAGCTGTCTGAAGCATGCCCCCTGTAGGGCATCAAGAATGACCCTGCTCTTGGATGTGCCCGCAGCAAAGGTGCTCCAGTTAACATCTGGCATATTTAGGTCCCCCATCAACAATATTTCCCCTTTTTCTGCCATTCTAAGGAAGCCTTCTATCATTTCCTCGTCTGTTCCTTCCCCCTGAGATGGGGGTCTGTATACAACCCCCATGCGGATTGTGGTGCCATTTTCTGTCTCCAGGGTGACCTAGAGTGTCTCATCTACTCCCAGTTTATTCTTTAGTTCTGTTGCTTTGATCCCTTCCTTTACATAAAGAGCTACTACTCCTCCTCTTTTACCCTCCCTGTCCCTCCTGTAGATTGTGTATCCTGGTATGTTGACATCCCAGTCATGGTTCTCTGTGTACCATGTTTCTGTGACTGCCACAATATCCAGGCAACCCTCTTCCATCAAGGCCACTAGTTCCAGGGCTTGTTACACAGACTACGGGCATTGGTACTCATCACCCTCCACTTTTTGATGGCCTTACCCCTTTTAGCCCCATTTCTGTCCTTACTGCCTTTTTTTACATTTACTTCTGGCCTGCTCCCTAATGACTGCTCTACCTTGGTGTTTACCTCACTGATTACTGTTGTTTGTGGGGGGAGGCTGGGATTTCCCTGCTCCTTTTCAGTGCCTCCCCCCTTGGCTAGTTTAAATGCTTGCCAATGAAGCATTTAAACCTCTCACCTAGGATCCTGGTCCCCACCCCGGACAGATGCAGACCATCACACCAGTATAGGTCTGCATCCCTCCAGATGGCTCCCCAGTCCCCAGTGAAGCCAAAACCCCTGAGCTCCACACCAGTTTTTCAACCATTCATTGAATTCCCTGGTGAAGAGTACCCTAGCATCACCCTTGCCATAGACAGGCAGCACCTCTGAGAAGGTTACTGTATGCACTACTTGTCTAAGGCCCCTCCCCAACTCTACAAACTCCTCTTGCACTGCTCTGATTCCATTGCTAGCCAGGTCATTTGTCCCTAGGTGGACAATAACATCCAGCTCCCTCCCTCGTGCAGCTGCTCCCACGATCCTGAGGATTCGCTTCCTGTCCTCAAGCCATGGTGCCAGGCAGGCATCTTGCCTCCCTCTCCCCTTCTTCCCCCATTTCTACCCCCCCCAGTGATTGAGTCCCCCACCAGGAGTTGTTTCCTTCCCCTGTGGGGTCTCATGCCACCCTCCTGTGGGTCTCCTTTGTGAAGGTTCCTGTCATCCTCCTTGGTCTCCACTGCAGGTGCCTCCGTAGAGGAACCACTATCTACCAGAAGAGCGAATGAATTGTGGAGAGGTACAGTTGGAGGGATGCAACTCTGTTCCACCACCCTCTCCCTCCCTGAGCCCACCCTGGTCCAGCCTCTCCTCTTTTTTGGCAACCTCTGAGGTAGAGGCATTGGCCCTGGTGGTCCCTGGGTGGGGGAGGAGGTTTCATGAATCCTAGCCAGGTCAGCCTGGAGACGGGCAACCTCCTCCCTCAGACCAGAGATGTGCCTGCAAATAGGGCAGCATCGCAGCCTCCAGAATGTCTTCCGGAACACTGCCGCCCCACAGCCATTGCACTGCACCACTCCTATCATGTCTTATTTTGTGTCCCCTCTCCTGTTTCTCTGTATGCTTACTCTCTCCTCTCCTTACAACTCTTACCCTTCCTGTTCTGGGACAGTAACTTCCTATATTCTTCAGTAGCCTCCTCCTTCCTTGCTCAGTGTCAGACCAGCAGCAGCTGGGGGGGAGAGTGAGCTACTTTTTTCCTTTAGGGTTGACAAAACCAGTGTTTCTCTATGATCCTTCCCTTCCTACTGCCAAACAGGAAGTTCCTGTTGACAGTCAAATCCAGTGGCTATAAAAGTAGAACTCGCTTAGGGTAGGTGAGTGGAGGGGTGGGATGGAGGGCAATTAGTAAGAAAAAGGCTAGCAACAGGAAGTTGTAATTTGAGTCACCTGCTTTTATAGTGTCTAAGCCACACCCCCAATTAAGCTCTCTCTCTCTCTCTCCTCCTACTGGTTTAGCAAAGTAAACTGATACAGAACCCTTCCCAGCACAGAACACACACCGACTTTCTTTCAGAAGGGGTAATGGAGGTCCTTAGGGTATCCAGAAAAATCTATACTTCCAAGTGGAAAAGATTTTATTTCTGGTGCAGGGACAAAAGCTTAGACCATACCCAGGCTGGCGTATCAGTAGTTTTTAACTATCTCACCCATCTTCATTCTCTAGGCCTCAGGACCTCTACTTTGAAGGTGTATTTTGCTGCAGCGTCTGCTTACCTGTCAGCAGGTAAGCCATTCTCTTTGGCCTCTAATGCAGTGTTCTGAAAGTTTTTTAAGGGGCTACTGCATTTGCACCCTCCTCATAGAGTCCCTACCCCTGTGTGGGACTTAAACATTTGTATAGCACAGCTTATGTAGCCTGCTTTCGAGCCCATGTCATCAACTGACCTCAAGTATGTAACTTGGAAGGCTGTGTTTTTAGTGGCCAATTACTTCTGCCAGAAGAATTAGTGACATCCAGGCTTTGTCCATGGAACCCAGTTATGTGGCCTTCCATAGGGACAAAGTGGTACTCGGGACAAATTATAAATTTCTCCCTAAGGTGGTATCTGACTTTCACATTGATCAGTCCATCACCCTGCCACTCTTTTTTACTGATCATTCCTCCTCAGGTGAGCGTAGACTACATAGCTTGGATGTCAAGAGGGCTATTAGTTACTACCTAGAGCACACAAAAGGTCACAGAGGGGATAGAACTTAGCTCTTTCTGACCTGTGAAAAGGTTGGCAAGGGTAAACCTGCCACAAAGAAATCCTTAGCGAGATAGATTGTCTCATGTATCCAATTCTGTTATAACAAAGTGAGTAAGCAGTCCCCACAAGGGCTTAGGGCCCATTCTACTAGAGGGACTGCTGCATCTGTAGCATCTTCCAGACATTCCTCTACTGGAAATCTGTAAGGCAGCTACCTGGAAAACAGTTCACACATTTACCAAGCACTGCTGCCCGGACACCCAGGTCAGGAGTGATGCCAGGTTTGGCACAGCAGTTCTGCAGAGCCTGTTTCTTAAGTAGGTCCTCTGCCCGCCTCCAGAGGCACTGCTTGGGTAGTCTGCATTTGTCAGAATACAGTAAGATTTCCTGGGGTTTGAAGAAAACATTACTTAACCGTAGTGATCTTGTTTCTTCGAAGGAAATCTTACTTTATTCTGAGCTCCCACCCTTCCTCCCCTGATAGGACCTACAGGGCTCTGTATCACTAATGTTGGAAACCTGTGGGTACCTATTAGTTTTTTGGGCATCTGTTGACTTGAGTCTTAGAGATGCCTCCTGTTGTTGGGAGTTTCTGTTCCCCTAATAGGGGTATTTAGGGGTAGTAAACTTAGTTTGATAGTTAGTATTTAGCTTTTTCATGTTTCGTAAGAATCTGACTGTTGGAGGAAGTGCAGCCAGGGACAGTGATTTGAAAACCGAGCTCAAACCTAACATTCCGCTATTAGCATAGGTTCTATTAACCATTTTGGCTCCGGGGCAGTCCTATGGTGAGACCGTACTGCATTTGTCAGACTACAGTAAGAGACCCTTAAAAGAGACAAGATTACTATGGTAAGTAATGTTTCTTTTAGCTACCCTGGCCCTTTTTGTGCAAGTGGGGATTACTGTCAGCCATCCAAAGGTCCAAACTTGCCCCTTCCCATCACCTCCAGTTTATTGGACCATCCAAAGGTCCAAACTTGCCCCTTCCCATCACCTCCAGTTTATTGGAGCGGTTTTCGATATGGCCCAGGGTATGGCTTTCCTCCCTCTGGACAGGGCGGAAACTTTGCAGAAACAGGCTCGTCTGATAGCCTCCAGCAGGTGGATTATGGCCAGGTCAGTTCTCTGACTTCTTAGCCTTATGGCAGCAGCCTTCCCCACTGTACCTCTGGCCTGGCTTCACTTGCAAATTTCTCAGTGGACACCCAGAACGCAGTGGGATCAGAGGTTGGATGGCCTAGACCACATGGTCATGGTCTCCAGTTCGATGCAGTAGGATCTTCTGTGGTGGCTGGATCTCAACAACCTCAGCAAAGGGGTTCCCTTCCAGTCCCCTCCTCCAACCCAGACCCTCACTACAGACGCGTTGGGGATGGGCTGGGGTGCTCACTTGGAGAACCACATGACTCAAGGGCTGTGGTCTCAGTTGGAGCTCTCTCGGCACATAAATGTGCTGAAAATGCTGGCAGTGTTGTATGCTCGTCAAGCTTTCCAGCATTTGCTTTGCCAGGGCCCACTATTAGTCCAGTCGGACAATATGTGTGTAGTCTGGTACCGAAGCAAACAAGGGGGCACTCACTCGTATCCCCTCTGCAGGGAGGCAATGCAGATGTGGAATTGGGCAGTTCTGCATCGAATTCACCTCATAGCTGTTCACGTTCTGGGCATACAAAATGTCCTGGTGGACAGTCTCAGCTGCTCCAGAGTAAGAGCCCATGAATGGGAGATCAAGCAAGAGGTGGTCGAACACATTTACAACTTATAGGGTCATCCAGACCTGGAGCTGTTCACTTCCCCATACAATGCAAAACTACCCAGGTTTTGCTCGCTCACTCCCGGGCATGGTGCTTTCTGGTGAGACGTTCTCTCTCTTTGCTGGACGGGGAGGTTTTTGTACACCTTCCCTCCCTTTCCACTTCTGCAGAGGGTGCTGCTAAAGCTTCAAGCAGAGGGGGGCTCACATGATTCTGATAGCCCTGTATTGGCCTCGCCAACTATGGGTCTTGCTTCTTCAACAGCTTGCAGTGGAGCCTCCAGTCCCCCTGCTTCTCTGCCACGATCTCTTGACTCAGGAGAGGGGCGTGCTGGTCCATCCAGAGCTGAAGTCCCTTCACCTTCACACATGGCACCTCATGACATAGCTGCTTCACGTTATGGAGTTTCTCCAGAGTGGCTCAGGTCCTTGTAGAGGACAGCATAAGCTGTGAAATGGAAGTGTTTCTCCATTTGAGCCACCTTGAAGAGTTGGGACCCTTTTTCGTGCCCTGTTCCTCAGGTCATGGAATATCTTCTTCACCTCTCTGACCTGGGCCTGAGTTACTCTTCACTGAAAGTTCAGCTGTCTGTGATTTCTGCCCACCACACCGTAGTGGAGGGCAAAGCTGTGGCTCAGCTAGAGGTTTCTAAAACCTCCCTGAAGGGGATCCTCCACCTGAAATCCCCGGTACACAGTCCCACCTTGAGATGTCAATTTTATTTTGGAAAAACTAACCTTGCTTCCTTTTAAACTGGCTGGTAGTTGTGCTATGTGCTATTTATTGTGGAAAGTTCTGCTTTTAGTTGCAGTTACTTCTGCTCAAAGGATTTCTGAGCTTTAGGCCCTGATGTGTAAGGAACTTTATTTAATTTTTCTCAGAGACAGAGTGGCTCTGCATACCAGTCCTCAGTTTTTACCGAAGGCAGTTTCTGAGTTCACATTGAACCAGTCTATTCAATTTCCAGTGTATTACCCTGAGCATTCCAGTCGGAAGAGTCTATTCTGCATACCTTAAATGTTCAAAGAATCTTGCAATCTCACTTCGAGATAGAGCTCTTGCAGCAGGTAACACCACTAGGACTATACTGCCAAGCACTAGGATCCCACGGAAAAATTCTAGCTAGCAGTCTAAGGCGAGGGACAGCCACCCTGGCATCAGCCCCACCCCCATCACCAATGGTATAAAGGGGCCATCCCCTGGCACCACCTCAGTTTTTTTTTTTCCCCTCTGCTGTCGACCCATGTGTATCTGCTCCACGGGCACCTCCTGCTTCCAGTTGACTGCTATTTTCATGCTTCATGCAGTTACCATTTTTTTTTTGTTATATTACTACTTCATCGTGTATGTCTATCTAGCCATCTTCCTTATCAAAGTGGAAGAAACCGAAGTGCGCGTGCAGCAAGCAGATCCCAGCAAAAGACGGCCATTCAGTCAGCCTGCTTTGCCTAGGCCCCAACCACAGGCTGCACGACTGCCCGCACTGCCTAAGCTTCAATAAGAGGACCTGAATCCGCCATCTGAATACCTTGAAAGCGTACCTTCTTAGAACAGCAAATAGCCGCCATGCAGAAGACCCAGTCGGGGCACAGTTCGTCTTCCTCCTCTGCTAAGGACTCCTCCCCCAGAGAGAAGAAATCGAGCAGGAAGCACCATCATCTGGACAAGGACAGGTCCAGGATTGAATCCTGCCCTAGGTCCCCACACAAGACTTCCAAGTCCTGTGCCTCTGGTGCGAGGTCAGACTCAGCACCCCCGGTCTCCCTGGCTCTGCGAGGTTGATCGTTGAGGAAGCCCCCTGCCTCTTCTCAGGCACAGGTGGGAGTCTTCCAGGCTCTGGCTTTCTCAAACCCCCATGTACCTGGCTATCTGAACCCGCAAGCATGTGCTAGGGTCTCAGTCAGCAGGACAGGTGCATTCTTCATTGGTCGGCAGGTCAGAATCTGCCATCCACAAGGCCATAGTTTCTGGGTCATCCTACAGGACGACGGAGTCTGTCGACACCAGGAGATGCCAGGAACATGAGCGCCAGAAGAAGCATCACTTGCCTTTCAAATGATCGTCGGCCAAGGCTTCGGACCAACGTCAGGCCTCATCGCCCTTTGACTCCACTACAGAGCCAGACCAGATGCCTCCCTCTAAACCGCCGGCTGCTCTGCAGGGCCTGAACGATGACCTGATTACAGACCTGGCATAAGAGGGCCGGACACTTGCCTCCGAGGATACTGGAGACGTGGCGCCACCCCCTCCACCTTTGCCTCTTCCTCGGGAACCAGGTGGGGGGGCACCCAATGCCAGAGGACGCCATCCCACCAGAGCTGACATCCGACAAGAAGGTGCCAGAGAGGACTGTACCGCAAGGGCCAACGCCAGCAGCCCTTAACGCCCCCCTCCCCCGACGCCAGCACCCCAGCCAGACTCTGTCATCTCTTTGGCTAAGATTGGAGCTCTGTTCAATTGCTGGTGGAATACCATTAAAGGGGATATTTCGCTTCAGTTGTTGGAGCTGGCCTCCAACCTCACAAGGACCCCGACTCTGTCCCCCACCTAGACAGTTGTTTTCTAACCCCCCCCCGTGTTCACCCCTGCCACCCCCGATGCTGGCCTGTCCAATGTCAGGGGACAAGGTACAGCAGTATGGCCGCCACCCATCATCCAGATCCTCCTCCAGGAGACACGCATGGACATCCTCAGAAGGATCCTCCAGAGGCTCCTTCTCCTCCTCCGATTCTTCAGAGGATGATCTGTTAGCAGTCCTCCAATCTGGTGCTGACGTCAGTAAGTACATCCTTAGGTGCTCATATGACTCGGCAGACACCACCACTAGGGCAGTGGCTACAGGGATATGCCTCAGGTGCCACTCCTGGCTGAGGGTCTCAGGGTTTGCAGGACACCATCCTGGATGCCCCTTTCCAAGGGCCAGTACTTTTCAGTCAGGAGGCCGAAAAGCTGATAACTGGATTATAGGACTTAGGAAATGCAGTTTCTGAGGTCCAAAAAAAGTACAAATCTGAACCAGCCACAACCAGACGTCACTCCTTTCATAAGTAGCAGGTCCAACAAAGCAGGTGACACAACAAGGGGGGGGGTTATAAGAGAAAAGGTAACTCCTCCCATCCTCAGGAGCACAGGGACTTACGAGCGCTAAGAACGCCAGCGCTCCCTTGCCCACCCCAACAACCTCGGCATGACTTCCTGCCTGACCCCCCTCCTCCGGCAGAGTTGCAAGGGAGGCAGTAGGTGGGACATTCTCCCTTTACCTCAGATCAGTGGGTACTTCAGATCATAGAGAGGGGTTACGCACTGGAGGTCAACCAGATTCCACCAGACAACCCACCTATTCCAACCCATTGCTCCCTGTCCCACTCGGGCCTTTTAGAACAAAAATCCAAGCTCTCTTGAACAAGAGAGTGATCCAAGCAGTGCCACCTTCTTGAAGAGGAAAGGGATATTACTCCCACTTCTTTCTCGTCCCGAAAAAGACGGGACTTTTATCCCATACTGGACCTCAGTCAATGGAACACTTTTATCGAATAAAGAAGGTTCACCATGGAGACACTGCCGGGATTGCTGCTAATGCTTCGTCAAGGGGACTGGCTCTGCTACTTGGACATGGAGGACACCTACGTGCATATAAAGATCCTGCCCTCCCACAGAAAATACCTCCGCTTTACCTTCCAAGGAGAGCACTACCAGTTCAGAGCGCTACCAGTCGACCTTTCTTCAGCACCCATGGTGTTCACCAAGTGCCTGGCAGTAGTGGCAGAAGCTCTCAGGAGGCAGGGACATTACGTCTGCCCCACCTTCGACAGCTGGCTATTAACAGCTCCCATAAAAGAGCAGCTGGGTTGTTCACTGGAAGACACCTTCCACCTGTTCCAAGATCTGGGAGTTACCTTGAACATCCCCAAGTCATTCCCCTGTCCCACCCAAAGGTTACAGTATATAGGGGCAGTCTTGGACACTGTCCAGGGGAGAACCTTTCTTCCCTCAGACAGGTTAGATTGACTAAGGGCGCTGGCTCAGAGGATCATCTCCACAAATCAGATTCCAGCCAGAGTGGTACTGCAACTGCAAGGCCACATGGCAGCCGCCAGTGTAACAGTTCCCTTAGCATGTTTGCACATGAAGGTTCTCCAGCGGAACCTCAGGGTTCAATGGGACCAGCACTTGGACGACCTCAAACAGCCAGTCTGAGTCTCTAAAACAGTGTGTCGGACTCTGGAATGGTGACTCACCCCTTTCCCGGCTAGAATCCGGGGCTTCCTTCCAAAGCCCCAGTTGTCAGCAGATCCTAACGACAGATGCCTCGGGACTAGGGTGGGGGTCACATTTCAGAGACCATCAGACAAGTGGGACTTGGACCTCTTTGGAACACAGTCTCCACATAAGTGTGTTGGAGATGAGAGCTGTTCTGTACACCTTATAGGCATTCCAGATGATTCTTCTGCCAGGGCCCCTACTGATCCAGTTGGAAAACATGCCAGTGGTCTTCTGCATCAACAAGCAAGGGGGTACACACTCCGAACGCCTCTGCAGAGAAGCCATGAAAGTCTAGTACTGAGTGGTGTATCACAACCAGGAACTCACAGTGGTTCATGTTCCAAAAGCTCAAAACACCCTAGCCGACAGCCTCAGCTGCTTTCAGTCTCAGGCTGATCAATGGGAGCTGCTACAGGACATAGTAGATGACCTTTTCAAAATGTGGGGCCATCTAGAACTGGACCTCTTTGCATCACCACTCAATGCCAAACTGCCCAATTTCTGCTCGCTAGAACCAGGGCCTTGTGTTTTCTGGCAAGACACGTTGTTCCTCTCTTGGGCAGGGAGGTTCCTGTATGCCTTCCTTCCCTTCCCACTACTTCAGAGAGTGCTACTCAAGCTACAAGTGGAACAAGCTGTAATGATTCTCATAGCGCCATTTTGGCCGCGACAGATTTGGTTCCCATTGCTCCAACAGTTGACATTGGAACCTCCCAATTCCCTGGCCCCTGTTTCTTCGCTTACTCTCCCAGGAACAGGGAACTCTAGTATACCCGAATCTTCAGTCTGTACACCTGCATGTATTTCTCCTGCAGACCTGGTCAGGGGCAGGTATGGGATGTCTTTAAAGGTAGCGGAGGTCCTAGTGGCCATGAGGAAACCCTTGATTAGGGCCACATATGCCATGAAATGGAAGCATTTTTGCCTGTGGTCGTCATCCAGTCTCTTGGATCCTTTCACCTGCTCAGTGAATTCGGTACTGGAGTACCTTCTTTCCCTATCTGACAAGGGTCTCAGCTATTCATCCATAAAGACACACCTTTCTGCACTGTCAGCTTACCATGTACCAATGGAGGGCAGGACCCTGGCGAAAATGGATTTGTCCAAGATATTTTTGCACGGTATTATGCATATCAAGCCTCCCAGGAGAGACCCCATTCCCCCATGGGATCTTTTAATTATGTTAGAAAAGCTTACGTTGCCTCCGTTTGAGCCAGTCACAAGTTGCAAGCTACGCTTCCTATCTTGGAAAGCGTTGTTCTAGGATCGTGGATATGTTATTCATCCACACTCTTTGGCATGTCCCTTTCCCCTTTAAGGATCGCCGGAAGTCTTCAAGCTGGCTCCTCCCACCCGGGTGGTATAACCCTCGACTCCACCCCATGACGCCAGATCTTCCTTTCTGCTGGAAGATTTAGGTTGCCTCCTTCATACTCCTGCATTTTTTAGGCCCTTGCTTCAAAACCTTCGGTTATTCCAAAACTTCGTCTAGTTCAAATTAGCGATCGCGACTGCTTACCTTCGATTGTGGAAGACAAGTCTTCCCTAGTTCGCGGTGTTAAGTGCTGCAGAAAATGTCACACATCGATCCCCACACCATGCATGCGCCTGTCGCCTGGGTGTCAACCATTACACCGAGCGCGATTTTGTCTTGCATTTCACCTTGACAACCGTCTCACATGCCTGAAGTTAGGAGGCGGAAAACAGAATCCTCTGGTGAAATCAAAGGAGGCTTGGTGGGCGGTTTCCACGGCCGCGGGATCCGCCGAGCAATTGGAACGCATGCAAGCCTTCGAGGAGGAAGCGGCTGATGCCAGGGAATCCTCTTCTCGGACCTTCTTTGTTAATTTCAACCTGGGCTCCACCTTCTTGGGTTCTTTCCGAAAGTTGTGCCAATCTCTCCCGACTAAGGGGGAGGGTCCTGCGGGCATGCACTCCTCTTGGTCCTGTAAGCAAGAAAAGGACCCGGGATTGTCTTTGTCTCAGCGAAGACGGTCTTGGGATCGGGAGAGATATCAGTCCCAGGAATCAGCAGTGTCGACTTCGGTCGAAATTGCTTCTTTGACTGCTGGCTTCCCGGCTTTGCCGTCTGGCCAGTCGACCGAAGTGTTGATCGACGAGGTTGGAATAATCATCTACCAGACTGACCAATTATCTCCGACTCTGGTCAACGATTCTCTCAATTGAACTCTGGTCCTTTCTTGTTGGGAATCCTATCGAGGAAATGGTACCCGACCCTGGGAAATCACCGGTCCCGCCGGTGTTTCCCCAATGACCGTGTCAGCCTGTCTGATCTCGATTGAGGTCCAGGACCCCCTCGAACGAAAGGCCGAAGAAGAGCCAAACTGCGGCGCTACGAGGACCTCATGTGGCAACAGCTGATTTTGACCAGGCACAAGGCAACTCCAGCTCTCAACCTGGCCATTACGTGGCTTTCACCTCCCAGGCTGAAGCAGACTCCTTCAGAGCCGATTAAGTTGGTTCCCCCGCCTGCGAGGCCGGCGAAACCGCCAGTTCAGCCAGAACTGGTCTCTCCACCGATTGTGGTAGAACCACTGCCCAAGCAGCCTGTGAGAAGGGCTCCTTCTATGGAAGATAGACCAGACACCGGGATTCCCCGGCATCTTTCGGTCAGTGTCACCCCGGACCGCGCCCCGGTGGGTCGAAGGTGACTTGGGTGGTTGACCGTTGTATCTGGTTTCCTCTGATTCGGATGAGACCAGCCTACATTCTCATCCCGGGAATGATGAATCAGCTGGTGGGTTAGAAACAGAGGAAGGTCCTTTGTCCTTTCAGGGCATTCTTCACCTCATCTCTTGAGTCTACAGGGATGCCCCTGGAACATATCCAGAAAAAAGCAGAGTACCCTGTCACGGACATCCTCAAGAGAAGGGGATACCCCGATGGAGGCCTTTCCTGTGGCCGAGGCCATTGTTTGCCAGTCCTTAGAACTTTGGCAGTGCCCTGCCTCCTGTCCAGCTACATCTGCCCACAAGTATGTGCTGCCCATGGGGTCCCTATCAGGGGTTCACAGAGCATCCTTCGGCTGAGCGCCTGGTGACCGCCTCTCTGTTCAGGCGTACTGGCAGTTCTGCCGACACTGACCGACCTCCCGAAAAACAATCCAAACTCTTGGATCATTGAGCTCGGAAGGTCTGTGTGGCCTCATCTTTAGGCCTTCATCAGGCAAGTTCGGCCGTCATCATGGCACACTTCTCCCATGCCCTCTTTGGGTCTTTGGATGAAGTCTTTACTTCAAATATTGGACTTAAACCCCAACCATTGCCTGTGGCGTCTGTCGTATTTCTCCCTTAGAACAGTCCTTCCTCCTTCCCTAGGCCATCATGTCCAACCCTCTCCTATCTCATCTGACCTTCCTTCCCCACTCCCTATACTCCCTCCCCACTCCCTATACCCTCTCCCCACCCCACTTGCCAGGCCATGCCTACAGTACTTATCAAAGGACTCTTACATCTCAATCTTCTTCGCACTTTGACACTAGAGGAACTGCCACTCCTGCTTACTATGACTCTTCCAGTGATGTTTACTGTATAAACTTTAGCTCATTAACTTACGTCCATATATCTGTATCTATGCAATTGTATTTAAATAGCACTACCTCTTGTTGAACCTGTTGCTATGTTCTGGTGGAAGTACTGTATCTTGTTACATGTGATGGTTATATGTTATTATGTTGTTATTATTACTACTATGTAGTTATTATATACGTTCCCTCAACCTGTTATGTCTTAACCCTGTTGGGCAGTTGTTTTCAGGTCCATCTTGTAAATGAGCTTGTCTCAATGATGTTCCACCTGGCAAAATAAAGATTCTGATTGATTGATTGGCTGATTGTTGGTTTGATTGATTGAAGTCCTCCCACACCTCCCCGCAGACATTCAGACCACAGTTAAGCAGGTCCAGGATCAGGGATGGGCTGTTGCCAAACAGCAGCTTCAGACAGCCCTAGACATTGGGGATTCATGTGCCCGCTTGATGGCAGCTGCAGTTGCCTCTCGTCACAGAGCTTGGCTGAGACTCTCCTCTTTTCCGGCAGATACTCAGCACAAACTAGCTGATGTGCCTTTCCTGGGCACCGACCTTTTCGATCCAGGTGTGGCTGGTAACATTTAGTGTATTGAGCAGTCCAATGCCACCTTGGACGCTACTTCTGCTAAAGGTTCTTCGGGCAAGAAACAGCAGAAGAAGCCTTTTCGGCACGCTTCCCCTACGGCTCAACAGCCCTCCTTTCAAGCAGGGCAGCAGCAGCAGCAGGCTCAAGCTTGGCGCCCCCGGCTCAAGCCCGGGCCCTCCCAGGCCTGTAAAGGAGGCCAAGTTTCAGGTCCTGGATCCTCCTCATCCTCCAATCCTGTTTAGTGATAGTGCGGGGGCTGCCTCCCCCTCTCATCACACCAGCTCTGGGTCCTCCCGTGGGGGGCCTCCTCCGCCACTTTCTTTCTGCCTGATCCGTTATCACCACAGACAGGTGGGTCTTGGAAGTGGTCGGTCAGAGACTGCCTCTGGAATTCGAGCAGTACCCTCCAAGCCCCGCCCCTCTGGAGGAAAGAGTATCTGTCCAGACTCATTCGGCTCTCAGAGACGACATTGCTCAGCTCCTCCTCAAGGAGGCAGCTGCTCCAGTGGCAAATCCTCCAGCAGACCCAGGCTTTGTCTCCAGGTACTTCCTGGTGCTTAAGCGGACGGGGGGCTGGTGCCTCATTCTAGATCTGCACAACTTGAATCAATATCCCAGGTCACGCACCTTTCAGATGGTCACTCTGCCCCAGATCATACCATCCTTGGAGCGAAACATGTGGTTCTGTTCACTGGATCTGCAGGACACATTCTTTCACATCCCAATCCGTCCGTCTCATTGGCGGTTCCTCTGCTTCAGAGTCAAAGGGACCCTATACGAGTTCTGAGCCATGTTGTTCGGCCTGTTATTGGCCCCACGGGTCTTCACCAAATGCATTGCAGTGGTGTCAGCCCATCTCAGGCGTCGGGGAAGGGGGTCAGGATTTATGCCTACCTCGACGACTGGCTCTTAGCATGTCCCACCCAACAAGAGGTGGAGAGGTCCAGGGGACCTGGCCCACCAGACCTCTTCCCAGCTTGGCCTCCTGATCAGTGAGGCCAAGTCTGAATTCGTGCCTTCCCAGGTGATGTGCTTCATTGGGGCAGAGCTCGACTCTCGTCAAGCCAGAGCTCAGCTTCCAGCGGACAGTGTGGAGGTTCTCACCTCCTTTGCCCAATCATTTCTGGTTGGGCAATTGCACCCTGCCCAGGACTTTCTGTGCCTTCTGTGTTGCATGGTGGCATGCACCTCAGTGGTCCATTGGGCCCGGTTGCACATGCGTCCCCTCCAATGGGAGCTGGCCGCCCAGTGGACTCAGTGCCACGGTCATTTCAACCAGCTGATCACTGTAACCCAGAAGATGTGAGACGCTCTCCAATGGTGGACTGCCCCAGACCGGTTGCAGGAAGGGATCCCGTTCGTCTGCCCCAAGCCAACGGCCGTTCTCATGACTGATGCCTCTCTCATGGGCTGGGGAGCCCACATGGGGGACAAAATGGCCCATGGGTTCTGGAACCCTGAGGAGTCCCCGATATCACATCAACCTGTTGGAGCTCAGAGCAGTCTGACTGCCACTGTTAGCTTTTGCTCCTCAGCTCTGGGGTCAAGTGGTTCAAGTCCAGATGGACAATACCATGACCATGTTCTACCTCAACAAATAGGGCGGCATGCACTCCCATCTACTTTGCAGAGAGGCGCTCTGCATCTGGACCCTCGTCAGCCGTTTGGAGGCAGATCTCCTAGCCATCCATGTGGGAGGAGCCTCAAACCATCTGGCGGATGCTCTCAGCCACTTAGGCGAGACATCCCATGAGTGGTCTCTCCATCCAGAGATAGCTTACAGTCTGTTCTTCCACTGGGGCAAACCGATGGTGGACCTGTTTGCCTCTAGGGAAAACAACAAGCTGAGGCTGTTTCATGCCCACGCCCCTCAGCAGGGCTCACTGCAGGGGGATGACTTCTCGAGGCCATGGACCCCAGGCCTGCTCTGTGCCTTCCCTCCATTTCCCTTGATCCACAAGGTACTTCTCAAGGTGAGGAGGGACAAGGCAAAGGTGATTCTGGTAGTCCCAGACTGGCCGTGCCAGTTCTGGTATCCAGATCTCCTCAGCCTCAGCTGCAGGCCCCCGGAGCGGCTTCCAGCATGACTAGACCTGATCTCTCTCAGTCAGGGGAAGGCATACCATCCGGACCTTCAATCCCTGCACCTCACAGCCTGGTACCTGAGTGGCTAGAGTTCCAGGCTTTGGGTCTTTTCGAGGATGTCCTCACTGTGGTTGAGGCATCCAGAAAGGAACTGACAAGGAAATGTTATGCCTTCAAATGGAAAAGGTTTTCCATTTGGTGTTGGGACAAGGGCCTGGACCCTCTGTCCTGTCCAGTGGCTAACATTCTAGACTACCTTTGGTCCCTGTCCAAAGGAGGTCTTCGGTCATCGAGCCTTAGGGTGCACCTGGCAGTCATCTCTACTTACCGGGCACGGGCTGGTCAGGCACTTTTTCAAAGGCCTGGATCAGACATCCCCTCTGTTGCATGAACCTCCACCTCCGTGGGATCTACTGCTGGTACTGGCAAAGCTCATGGGCAAGCCTTCCGAACCAATGCACAAGTGTGCCTTGTCACACTTGTCATGGAAGACTGCCTTCCTGGTGTCTGTCACATCTGCCAGAAGGACAGGGGAGCTCCAGGTGCTTTCGGTGAACTCCCCATATCTGGTCTTCCACAGGGACAAGGTTGTCCTATGCCCCCACACAAAATTCCTTCCGAAGGTGGTGTCAGAGTTTCACCTTAACCAGGTGTTAACTCTGCTGGTATACTACCCTAATTACACCTTTTAGGCTGAGTACAGGCTCCATACTTTGGACCTGAGATGAGCTCTCTCCTATTACAAGGAGAGGACAGTGGAAATTTGAGAGAGGTTTGCCAGCTGTTTGTCACCTACGCTGAAGCTGCTTCTAGCAGACCTGCAGCAAAACAGACTATTGCACGGTGGATTACATCTTGCATCAGTCTGTGTTATGAGATGGCAGGCATAGAGCCTTCCAAAGGGATAAGAGCTCATTCTGCCTGCCATACCGCTGATTCTGTGGCTGCTTTCAGGGACATCCCTATCCAGGAAATCTTCCGGGCTGCTACCTGGAATTCAGCAAACACCTTCATTACCTATTATCACATTGACCTTGAGTCACATCGGGATGCTGGATCTTCCTGGACATAAAGTCTCCACCACCCACTTACACTGATGGAATCTATGCTGGAGATGCTAGGACCCAGCGGGAGCAAACATTTTGCAAGAGGGCCGGCGCCAGAGATGGAGCCGTGAGGAAGCGGCACCACGAGCCCCGGCTTGTGTGGTAAACACTGTCTCGGCGTCGACTCTCCAACCACCTCAGTTCCTTTTTTCCCCACAGTCGAGTCCGCTTCAGTGATGACGTTGCTCAGCCGCCGGGAGTCAGACTTCAAACTGCAGCGTAGTTTTCAGTTTGTTTTGTAATTTATCATGAAACAAGCACCAAATTAATTTAATTTTACTTATTAAGAAAGAAGCCTTCAGCCCTCCATTGACTGAGTCGACCATGAGCGGGTCAGGTGATGGTAAGGAGAATTCGTATGAAAGCTGTTCAGTCAGCCGGGCTGGGTCCGGTCCGCCACCCTCCCTGGAGGGTGGGTCTGACAATGGACGGTCCAGTGCTCAGGGAGATGGGCGGTCCCCCCCCACGAAAGCATAAAAGGAAACGGTCCCATTTGCAGCACCATTTGGCCTCGAGTTCTTCTTCTTCGGCACATAAGTCGAAAAAGAGAAGGCATCACTCGAGGTCACCTTCTGGTACGTCTGTGCATCGACAGTCGGCCATTGGGGCTAGGTTCTGGTCTCCTCCCCTCTCGGAGTCACTGGTTTCTGACTCTGGTGCCTGATCTCTTCGACATTGGAGCTTGTCCCCACCTATTGGACGGGCCTCCGATGAGCAGTTTCACCAGTGGGCTGCTCTTATGGAGCAGTGGGCTCGAAGGTTGATCCAGCCGCCTGGTCCGGTCACTCCGGGCCTTCGGGCCGCTTGAGGGATCGGGTAGGGCGGTTGGGCCATCCTGGTCATACAGCATCTTCGGTGCCGTCGACTCCGTGCTCAGGTGTTTTTCCCCTCATGTGGCTGCGGTGCAGTGGTTTACACCGATGCCTCTATCTCCTGTTAATTTCCCTTCAGATCACAGTTTTCAGAACCCTGGGACTCTTTTGGCACTGTCTGTGGTGCTGGCTCGGTTGGCGCCGTACACGGTGCCGTGGGCTCTATCGGCACCATCTGCAGCACCGTGTGCTGGGATGTTTCTGATGGCACCAACTTCCTTGCGTTCGGCGCCGGGTTCTTTAGTGCCGATGCTAGGTGCGGCGCCGTCCAGCCTCCAGGGCTTCTCGACTCTGATTCTTTCCTCTTCTAATTTTCATCCTGATTTTCATCCCTCTCCTGTCCACGCAGTCCCCCATGGATTGTCAAGAGATGATTCTGAGCCTGACCCAGATCTTCATCTGGGTCATGATGTTGAAGGAGCAAGGAGTCAGTCCTACTGCAGAGCCTGTAGTCGAAGACCTTTCCTTTAAGTCTGTGCTGAAAAATCTAAATTCCACTCTTTCTCTCCAGACTACAGAAATTGATCCTGGGAGGCTCTTAAGACTCCAATACTTTCATGTCTCGGAGAGCCCTGTGGAATTAACTCCTCCAGTACAACCATCCTTTGAGACCCTTTCTCAGATGGTATGGAACAACCCTGCTCTTATGCCCTCCATGGCCAAGTCCAGAGATAGGAAGTATGCTGCTCCCAAGGATCGACCCATTTTGACCTCACAAGCCTTTGCTGATCCCATTGTAGTCTTAGCAGAGAATGACAAGGCTGTCCTCCCTCAGGCATCTACGTTCCGGCCAATAAATAAAGAATCTCGTAAGATAGACACCTAAGGTAAGAGAGTCTTTGCTGCCCCCACCCTATGTATGCGTCTTGCCTGCTACCAGGGCTGTTTTTCTCAATATGAGTATGTCCTTTGGCATTCGCTTAAACAAATGGTGGAAGCTCTGCCAGAGTCTGAAACTAATTCAGAGCTACTTCACACCATAACCAGGAGTATCGAGTCCAATAACCAACAGGTTAAAGCTGCAATGGACGCTTTCAATACTGCTTCTCGAGCTGCAGTGGCGAGCATTTGTACCCGTCGCCATTCTTTGCTATGTACTTCAGGTTTCACGAATGGTGCCCAGTAGCAGGTCATTGCCTTACCCTTTGATGGAGTGTATCTGTTCGGACCCCAGGTGGAACAAGCTCTGGAGGCCACACAGCAAACTAGGTCAGCCATTAAGACAGCTCGACCCGCACCCATGCCCCTCTCGGGGAGGTGCCAACAAGAGCCAGTTTCACAACCGTCAGTCCTTTCGGGGCAAAGGCAGAGGAGGTTTTAACAAAAAACACACTCCACAGCCTCAAAAGAAAACGCAGCAGAATATACAAGGCCCCAAAGCGCTCAGTGCCTCCTCCTGCGTTCTTGGCCCAGGTCCCACCTCAGCTACCCGAGGGGGACGCTTCCTCAGTAGTAGGAGGTCGTCTGACTCAGTTCTAAAACCGGTGGAAGTCTATAACTTCAGACAAATGGGTCCTCCGGATAATCCGCTAGGGGTACTCCCTCAATCTTTCAGAAATCTCCCCGGATCACCCTCCCAAACGACAGACCAGGCTGTCGAAAGGACAGTCAGACCTTCTTGCCTCCGAGTTACAAGGCCTTTTGAACAACAGGGCAGTAGACGTAGTTCCACTGGACCAACAAAACACAGGTTTCAAACACCATGAAGTCTTGCTATATTATGACTATATGCAGTCAGCCACTGCAGCTGAACTGCCCCGGAGAGGAAAGAGTTAACTCCAGAGAGTCTGGAGTTCCACAGCGCGAGGGCGCTATACCAAAGCTCTATCTGGCCAGTTTCAAATGAAACTGTCAGATTCTTTACTCCACTTCACTGAACAGTCGCCCGAGATCAGCTCCTTCACATCGGTTCATTTCTCGGTTCAAGCGAGTATTTTCGGTTCATTTGAACCGGCAAAAAGTATTTATTTTACCGCATTTCGGTTAAAAGCTCTATCTGGTAAACCGTAAGTAGAAAATTTAAAGTCTGTGTGGAAATTCAATTATCGGTTCGGGTTTGAACCGATCGGTTTGCTTAATTTAACGTTTTAAAGTGTGGTTGGGCTTTTAGAGTGCGGTTCCCGGTTCTTATCGGTTCTAAAAAAACCTTGCTTTTAAAATAGGTTTTTTCAAATACCCGTGACACGGTTAGGAACCGATAAGGGTGTCTTGCCTGGCACTGCCATCAAAAGGGCAAGTTTTTGGTTAGTCTGGCATTATGTCTGAGAAACCCAAAAGAAAAACCGGGCCCACTGGGTTTCAACACTGTGATGTCTGTGGGGAAGCCTTTGCAAAGGCTGACCCACACACCACTTGTGTTTATTGTCTGGGGACTGACCACCTCCTGTCAGACTGCCAGGTGTGTAAAATTTCCTGCAGCCACCCTGGAAAAGAGATTGGCCGGCTCAGGAGCGAGAGGCCAAGAAGTCCGCTGACCCGATGGCCAGCCCGGTCCAGTACCCACTGGACCAGAGGGAGTGCCCTCTGACCAGGCGAGACTTCCTCGGCAAAGGAAGGCTGGTTCAGGGAACCAGTCTTAGTGAAAAGACTAAGAAATCAGTAGGTTTGGAGTCCAAAATTGTCTCTCCAACTGCTGCAGAAATAGCTAAAGCCATACAGATTGTCCAGTCACTGTCTCAGGGTCCTGCGAGACCACCTACAGTTGGTAAAGGTTGGTTCGTTCAGTGCCAGTGGTTCAGAGTATGATGTTGAGGAATTTTATGAACCACAGGAGAGGAGGGCCAATTTGATCATTACATGTGTGGCTGGGAGGGTCTGGGACGTGCCCACTGAACCGGACATTTCTCCAGACAGACCTTTAGAATCTCCTCCTATTCTGTCTGAGTCCCTTCTCATTTTATGTTTTACAAAAGGTTGCAGAAACCCTCCAGCTTCCTTTAGAGGAAGCTGTGGATGAACAAGAGAGCCTGATTATGTAGAAATGATGGATATACCAGAGTCTAGGAGGTTGTCTATTCCTTTGCATAAGTCATTTAGGAAGCAAACAACAAAGATTTTAAAATCCTCGTTCTGTCCCTCCTGTAGATAAAAATGGACAGAAGATATACCTTGTCAGGCTCTGATACAGACTTCCTCACTGAGCAGTGTAGTCATGTGTGGTGTGGTACAAGCTGCAGCCTGTGACAAGGCTAATATTCCTCTGGCCTCACATCCTCCTGATAAAGATTCCAGGAAGATTGATGCCATGGCGAAAAAAACAGTATATGCGCGCTTCTTTGGGACTCAGGCAGGCAAATTATATGGCTTATGTGGCTGGATATCAGAAATCTAGGTGGGACACAGTATTGCAGTTAGCCAAGCAGGCCCATGGCCAGCTGGCTAGTGAGTGGAACAGGTGGCTGCTGATGGCATTGAAGCCTCTAAAGTTCAATTTCATACTGCTGTTGATGTTAATGATGTTTCCTCTAGGGTCGTGGCCACTTCTGTAGCTTTCCGTAGGTTGGCATGGCTCAGATGCACTAATCTGTCCCAAGATACTCAGTCAAAGGCTATGGATTTTCCTGTTGTGGGTAATTCTCTGTTTGGGGTACAGACAGAAAACTATATGAAAAGATGGATGAATACAGACTACCTACAAAGTGCCAGGCTAAGGAGGCATGCCACTCCACAGAGGCACGCTCCCAGAGGTAGGGGCAGGCCTTTCCACAGGCCTTTTTACCAATTTCAGGCCTCCTCTGCATTTGCACAGAGGGGTTTCTTTAGAGCAGAGGTAGGCAGGCTACAAGTAAACGTCCCCTCCCTCAGCCTAAGGCTACTGCAAGCAGGCACCCTGATGGGGTGCCCAGGGCCGATTCTCCTGTACCAGTGGGGGGCAGGTTGGTTTATTTCAGCCAGAACTGGGTGTCCCTAACTTCGGACAGGTGGGTTCTGGAGGTAATAGGCAGGTCTGGTTCTCAGCTTCAAACAGTTTCGAAGATGAGAGCCAGACATTTTCCACCTGCAAATCCTTCAGAAGCTCTTGCTTTGGAAGCAGAGGTTTCTTCTCTTTTGGACTGCAAAGCAGTAGAAAGGGTCCCTCCTTGCCATCAGGGCAAGGGGCTGTACTCAAGATACTTTCTTACCCCAAAAAAGACAGGAGAATGGCGCCCATTTTAGATTTAAGGTACCTGAACAAGCATCTTTTGAAACCAAAGTTCAAAATGTTAACTCTGACAATGATTTTGCCCTCCCTGAGGCCAGGGGACTGGTTAGCTTCCCTGGACCTCAAGGATGCCTATTTTCATGTTCTGATCAGGCCTTCTCACCGAAAGTACCTCAGGTTCAGACTACCCTCAGGCCACTACCAGTTCAGGGCAATGCCCTTGACCTTAC
The DNA here is from genome assembly GCA_016271365.2 of Neoceratodus forsteri. Lineage (NCBI taxonomy): Eukaryota > Metazoa > Chordata > Ceratodontiformes > Ceratodontidae > Neoceratodus > Neoceratodus forsteri. The sequence goes on along the minus strand of CM057453.1, from coordinate 1,481,547,185 downwards.
CTCTGCGCCAAGGGTATTCTGAAATGTCTAGCTATGGTAGTGGCTCATTTAAGAAGGCAAGGGATTGCTGTGTTTCCTACCTGGACGACTGGCTCATAGTGGGTCAGTCCCCAGATCAGGTAAATCCCACTTGCAAGTCACCCAGCAGCTTCTCACTTCCTGGGATTCCTGCTGAATTTACCAAAGTCAGTTCTCGAACCAGTTCAGGTACTAACTTTCATAGGTGCAGAATTGAACACAAAGTTAGCCAGGCATTTCTCCCTCGGAAAGGGTAGAAGACTCATTGCCCTGGCATCCTCCTTTACCTCGCGGGTCTCTCGACCAGCAAGGCATTTTCTGCAACTCCTTGGGCACATGGCTGCTTCCACAGCTGTGTGCAAGGAGCAAGATTCCAGATGAGGGACATTCAGTTCCATTTGAGGGCCTATTGGTCTCAAAGGAGGGACCCCTTCCAAATTGGTTCCAGTGACTCAAACCCTGATCCTGGCCTTACACTGGTGGCAGGATCAAAGCAATCTAAACAAGGGGTTCCTTTCATTCCGCTTCCCTCCCTCACCTCACCACGGATGCTTCCCTGTTAGGGTGGGGAGCTCACTGGCGACCTGTCCACTCAGGGAGTGTGGTCTCCCAGGAATCTCTGCTCCACATCAATCTTTTGGAACTCAGAGCTGTCCTTTTGACTCTTCAGGCGTTTTCAGCTTCTGTCCAGAACAAAGTAGTTCAAGTCAGGACAGACAACACCACAACAATGTGGTACATCAACAAGCAAGGGGCACTCGGTCATCAGCCTTGTGCACCGAGCAATGAAGTTGTGGTCTCTGGCTTACTCCTGAACACCTCCCTGATAGCAGTTCACCTTCCAGGGAAGGACAATGTCCTGGTGGATGCCCTCAGCAGGATTTCTCAGGGCCATCACGAATGGGCTCTGAATCCTCAGGTGCTGGGGTCAGTGTTTGCCAGATGGGGCACCCCTCAGATAGATCTTTTCGCAGCCCCAGACAACCACCAACTTCCTCTGTTTTGTTGCAGGCCTCCAGTGCTGGGATCAGTCCCCCTGGACGCATTTCAGTTGGATTGAAAAGGGAAGTTCCTGTATGCCTTTCCCCCCTTTCCCCTTCTTTTCAGGGTACTAGTAAAAATCAGATCTCAGCCCTGCAAGGTGATTCTGATTGCTCCAGATTGGGCCAGACAGCCCTGGTACCCACTGCTTCGTCGTCCTTGACAGTCCACCCCTGCCCTGAGCTTGCCCAGAGTCCACGACTTACTGGCCTGTGCACTGGGGAGTGTGGTATCCGGACCTCAATCCCTCCATCTCAAGGCATGGCTCTTGAGGGTTAGAATTTGCTGACTTACACCTTTCTCAAGGTGTTTTGGATATTTTAAAGGCTTCAAGGAAGCCTTCTACTAGAGCCACTTACAATTCTAAGTGGAAAAGGTTTTCCGTCTGGTGCTCTGAGAAGCAGATTATCCCAGAATCTGCTGATCTGCCCATTTTACTGGACTATTTGGTCCATTTAAATTCCTTAGGCCTTAGGCCAGCTACCTTAAAGGTTCATCTGGCAGCTGTCTCTGCTTTTCTGTCAGCAGGGAAGCCTGCTTCCTTTTCTTCTCACCCTGTGCTTTCCAAGTTTTTTAAAGGGTTACTTCACACCAACCCTCCTTTTCGAGAACCAGCTCCCGCTTGGGACCTGAATGTTTGCATTGCTCAGTTAATGCAACCCCCCTTTGAGCCTCTGTCCTCAGCAGAGCTCAAGTTTCTGACTTGGAGAAACTGTTTTCCTAGTGGCTATCACTTCTGCCAGGCATAAGTGAACTACAGGCCCTGTCAGTGGAAGAAGATTTTATCCCTTTCACAGAGATAAGGTAGTCCTCAGGACTAACAGAAAGTTTTTTGCCTTAAAGTGGTTTCAGATTACCACCTGAACCAATCCATCTCTCTCCAGTATTTTTCACTGAGCATTCTTCCTCAGGTGAGAGGAGTCTGCACAGCTTGGACGTCAAGAGCCTTAAAGCTACTATTTGGAACGCACCAAGGGTCACAGGTTGAATCCTCCAACTCTTCCTTACCTATGGCGAGGTTGGCAAGGAAACCTGCCACTAAGAGGACAATTGCAAGGTGGATTGTCTCTTGTATCAATTTTATCAAAAACTAGTTAGAGAACCCCTCAGGACTGAGGGCTCACTCCTAGGGGTACAGCTGCATTTCTAGCGGCTGCTAGAGATATTCCCATTCTGGAAATCTGTCAAGCTGCTACTTGGAAAACAGTTCACATTTTACCAAGCATTATTCCTGGATATTCAGTCCAGGAGAGATGCTCGTTTTGGCACAGCTGGCTTCAGAGCCTATTTCCTAAATAGGTTCTGACCTCCTCCATGGAGGTATGCTGTGTAATCTGCATATAGTCATAATATAGCAAGACTTCATGGTGTTTGAAGAAAAAATTACTCACCTTAGTAATTGCTTTTCTTCTCATGGAGTCTTGCTATATTATGACCACCCTCCCTCCTGCCCCTCTCAGAACTTCTACTTGGGTAGGGGTGGCAAATTAATGCAAGCACTGTGTCATGCCATTTTAGTTCTTCCCTTCACCCACTTTATTTAAGGTTAGAGAATTAGGTATTTCTGTTTTAAGTAATATGTTGGCCCCCTTCCTGGACTTGAGTCTTGGGGGAAGGGGGGTCTAATAGTGCTTGTTAGGGAGAAACTAATAATACCATTATTCATTATTATTATTATTGCTGTTTATATTGTTGTTATTCCTACTAGTAGGTAGCCACTTGGCTAGTGTAGAGCTTTCACACAGACTTGTTGCTTAGTGTTGCTTCGTAAAGATCTGACAGTTTCATTTGAAACTGGCCAGATAGAGCTTTGGTATAGCGCCCTCGCGCTGTGGAACTCCAGACTCTCTGGAGTTAACTCTTTCCTCTCCGGGGCAGTTCAGCTGCAGTGACTGACTGCATATAGTCATAATATAGCAAGACTCCATGAGAAGAAAAGCAATTACTATGGTGAGTAATTTTTTCTTCTACTCCCACTACTTTCTAGTTCCAAAGAAAACTGGTGGCATGCACCCCATTCTGGATCTCAGAAAGCTAAACAAATTCCTCCACAAGAAAAAGTTCAAGATGATATCTCTAGGTACCCTTCTACCTTTGATTCATCAACATGATTGGCTAGCCTCCCTGGACATGCAGGATGCCTACCAGCACATTCTTATACATCCAAAGCAGCACAGATACCTGAGTTTTGTGGCATTGGGTCAACATTATCAGTTCAGAGTCCTGCCCTTTGGGCTATCCTCGGCACCACAAGTTTTTACAAATGCTGTGCAATTCTCGCAGTGCATTTCAGGAAAATTGGAATTCAGGTGTTCTCGTATCTGGACGACTGGCTTCTGACAAGCCCCTCAAGACAGGAAATGCTGGATCCTGTAGCCACGGCTGCAAACTTACTCACATCCATGGGAGTCCTGCTAAATCTCAACAGATCACAGTTGTAGCCCTCCTAAAAGCTCCTCTTCATAGGGACTCTTCTGGACACCTCCTGAGTGAGGGCTTTTCTCCCGGAGGACAGAAGGAGCGATATCCTGCAGCTGGCCCGGTACATCAGAGAAAACAACTCAATCCAAGCTATTTCAATGCAACGGATGCTGGGTCTCATGGCATCCTCAGTGTTCACTGTACCCCTAGCACATCTCCACATGAGGACCTCTCAGTGGATGCTCAGTACTCAGTGGTCTCCAACCACTCACCCTCAATCCTTTCTCATCAAGGTGACAGAACCTCTAAGGGAGTCACTCACCTGGTGGTCGCACGAGGACAACCTTCTGGAAGGGTATCCCTTGGCCCCTTTGGATCATCAGATCTCCATTACAATGGACGCGTCCTTGATGGCGTGGGGAGCTCACTGCCAGAATCTCCACACCCAGGGTATGTGGACTCCGGTTGAGTCCCAGCTTCACATAAACATCCTGGAAATGAAAACCATCCTCTTTGCGGTCCAGGCCTTGAAGGACGTTCTCTGTCACAGGAACATTCTGCTTCCGGCCCGGTGGCGCTGAGGGTTGAGGAACTGGATGCCACACCCCTTGTCACGCTGGCAACCCGGGTTCAGGAACGAGCCTGGGTCGTCGGGGGTTGGCAGGGGAGGACTAAGATTGAGCGTCCATGGACAGCTCTCTTAGTCCTGGGGTGGGTTAGGGGATCTTCCGTTGTGCTGGTAACCCCTGGTGGAGGCTGGGGGTGCTGCAATGCACGATGCAGAAGACATGGGGATCGGGGCAGTGGCAGATGTCTTCTGGGTGCATGCGGGAGCGCATGCACGCCGGGCGGGATGTCATGGCACATCAGTGCCACGGAAGGAAACGTAAGAAAATCCCTCTGCCCTCAGGTGAGGCGATGGCGATCTCTGGCAAGCCAACCCACCACACGCCTAACACTGGCTGACTCTCCAGTTCTCCTTGAGGTCTGGGGGCCTCTCCGTGGGGTCAGGAGAGCCCCAGATCTCGCATACCCTCTGTAGCTCCTGGAGCTGCCAGTTCAGGTGGGCAGTTGAGTATGGCGACTGTCAAGAGAGACCCTGAGAGATGCCACGAGGACAGAGTGTAGAAATAGAATATACAAAAAAAAAGAACATTCTGCTTCAAACGGTCAACAAAGCACTGATGTATTAGATCAACAAACTGGGCGGCACACACTCTTACCCATTGTGGAGGGAAGCTATGAGAGTGTGGGAATGGTGTCTGGAGCACAAGGCTCTAATTCATGCGGTTTACCTGCCAGGAGTGCAGACTGGCAGACCGTCTCAGCAGGACAGAGACAGAACCTCATGAGTGGTCTCTCAACCCAACCGTAGTTCAGTCACTCTTCAAAGAGTGGGGAACTCCAGACTTGGACCTTTTAGCGTCCCCACTCAACACAAAACTGCCTCTCTTCTGCTCTAGAAATCCAGGACCTGGCCTTGTCTGTCAGGATGCGTTCAGGCTGCAGTGGACAAAACGCTTTCTATACGCCTTTCCTCCTTTTCCCCTAATTCAGAGGGTGCTTCTCAAGTTCGAGTCGCAGGGAGACAAAACGATTTTCATTGCTCCCTTCTGGCCTCAACAAGTATGGTTCCCACTGCTCAACAGTCTGTCGGAAACCCCTCCGAAGGCGCTTCCCCTTCAGACAAACCTTCTGACCCAGGGTCCCGTGGTCCATCCCAATCTGAGGTCGTTTCACCTTCACGCTTGGCTTCTGAAGAGATAGAGGTGAATAGGTTCAATGTCTCTCGTAGGGTTTCACATATTCTTTTGTCTTCGCGTAAGCCAACAACCAGAAAGACCTATATAGCCAAATGGAAGCGTTTTTCTCTCTGGTGTGCAAAATCCTCTTCGAACCCTTTTTCCTGCCCACTAAATGAAGTCTTAGAGTACCGTTTAGACCTCTCAAATTCAGGTCTGCAATACTCTATAGTTAAAGTTCACCTTTGTGCTATTTCGGCTCATCATGAGCCGGTACTTTCCATGTCACTGGCTCAGTTACCTGTGGTTAAGAGGTTTCTTAAGGGTATTCTGCATACCAGATGACCTATCAGATGTCCAGTCGCAGCCTGGTACATTAATCTCGTGCTAGACACACTCACTCGAAAGCCCTTTAAGCCTCTAGCTACTTGCAAGTTGAAATTTCTCACTTGGAAAACGGCCTTCCTGGTGGCCATCACCTCGGCCCGTAGAGTTTCTGAATACATGCATTGGTCACAGAACCCACCCACCCCACCCGTACACTGTATTTCATAAGGACAAAGTAGTTCTTAGGACTCATCCTAAGTTTCTCCCTAAGGTTGTCTCAGAATTCCATCTAAACCAACCTTTGGTCCTGCCTACCTACTTTGCGAACTTCCAGAATGAAGTAGAGCGTACCCTTTAGTCCCTCGATGTTAAGAGTGCTGCGATTTTATCTAACTAGAAAAAAAGAAATTCACAAGGCTCTACAACTGTTTGTTTCCTTCAGTGACACCTGGCTGGGTCAACCTGTCACTATTAGGTGCATTTCAGCATGGCTGGTGGCATGCCTTCGCCACTGCTATTCTATGGCACAGGTTAAGCTGGAAGGCAGAGTGTACGCTCACTCTACAAGAGCAGTCACGGCATCTCTGGCAGAAATCCGTAACATGCCCATTGCAGACATTTGCGATGCGGCTACCTGGAGCTCAGTGCATACTTCTGTTAAGCACTACACCTTGGATGTCCATGCCAGATGACACCTTTCGTTTGGCAGGACTATCCATAACGGGCTTCTGTCCTGAATTGTGAGCTGTTAATTTTTCCTGCCTCCCATCTCGGGGGGATTATTAGCTCGGTACTCTCCCATCAGTGTGAATGAGTGGTGGAGACTTTATGTCCAGGAAGACACGGAAATTATGTACCTACTATAATTCTTGATCTTCTTGGACGAAGTCTGCACCACTCATTCACATGCCCACCCACCATCCCCCGAGCTCACCTTTCTGTTTTGGTCTTCACCCCCTCATTGACTCGGCTGTGAAGACTTCATTGTTGACCCTTCTTATATGGGTCGTTCAGACTATCTTATGTCTGATTTTGTTAAGGTTAGTCCTCTAGGTTAGTTCGCTGCATCTCCTCGGAAAAAGGTATTGAGGGTGGTTGGAGGGTCGGCACCAAGACCGGTCTTTACACGAGCCGGGGCTCGCAGTGCTGCTTCCTCGCGGGTCCATCTCTGGCGCCAGCCCTCTTGCAAAAAGTTTGCTCCTGCTGGATCCTAGCACCTCCGGCATAGATCCTGTCAGTGTGAATGAGTGGTGGAGACTTCGTCCAAGAAGATCCAAGAATTACGGTAGGTACGTCATTTCCATTTTGGGGGCCTCAGTTTTCCAGTCTCTGTTTCCTAAGTAGGGGGTGTGCACCTTGCCTCCCTCCTCCCGGAGAACTGCTAGGAGTCTGCCAAAGAGTGCGGGTGAACAACATATCCACGATCCTTGAAAAACAGGTTACTCACCTGTAACAGTAGTTCTAGGAGTGGTATATGTTGTTCATCCACACAGACCCACCAGACCTCCCCGGCTGCGGGCACACAACACCTGGCTTCCAGTGGGTAAGATCTGGTGTCATGGGGCGGAGCCAAGGGTTATACCACCCAAGTTGGTGGGAGGAGCCAGCTTGAAGACTTCAGACGATCCTTAAAGGGAAAAGGGACATGCCAAAGAGTGTGGATGAACAATATATACCACTCCTAGAACTACTGTTACAGGTGAGTAACCTGTTTTTTTTTTTTTTTTTTGGTTGCCATTACTTCTGTCTGGAGGATTTCTGAGCTTCAGACTCTGATGTGTAAAGAGGAGCCTTATTTGATTTTCCACAGGGATAGGGCATCCCTGCATGTACTGATCCCAAGTTTCTTCCGAAGGTAGTATCCGAGTTCAGTCTCAAACAGGACATTTCAGCTCCGGTTTTATTACCCAGAATACTCAAAGTGGAGGCCCTATTGCACACTCTGGATGTTCACAGAATTCTTTGTTTCTACGTAGATCGTACTTGATCTTCTAGAAAGACAGACCAGTTGTTTGTCTCTTTTTGCCCAGAAAATGTTGGATCTCCAGTGACTAAGCAGACACTGGCCAAATGTGTGGTCGGTTGTATAGTTTTCTGCTATCAGAAATACGACAAACCTTTACCGGGACCAATTAAAGGTCACTCCACTAGGGGTGGTGTCACTTCATTTGCATCCCTTAGGAATGTCTCATCAGTGAATCCTTGTGCAGCTGCTACTTGTCAATCCACATCTTCGTAAAGCACTACAGTCTGGACATTGCTTCAAGGAGAAGAGCAGGTTTTGGCCTTGCCATCCTCCAGGGACTACTCTCTTAAAGAGTACCAGTGGTTTACTGCTGTCTACAACCACCACCCTTCTGACCTAGATTCTGTCCTTGTACTGCTTGGGATTCGGTCGTAATAGTGTTACCTGCTGCAAGAGCTCTATCTCAAAGTGAGATAGTACAGTTACATAAGAACTTTCCATAACAGTAGATCTTCAAGAAGAGCTCCTGCAGCAGGTATGCTTTCCCTCCCACCTTCCCCCGGGGTTATATAACTTTCCTTATCTCTGGGGGATGTGAGAACCTCCTCGGTTCCCCATCCTTTATGCTAGTGGGGTCTCCGGCGGGAAAGCTGAGGTGTTGCTGGGGGACCGTCCCTTTATACCATTGGTGACATCAGGGTTGGGGCCGATGTCAGGGGGAGCGGTCCCCCACTTTAGACTGTTAGCTAAAATTTTTCCGTGGGGGCCTAGCACCTGGTGGCATAGTCCTAATGGTGTTACCTGCTGCAAGAGCCCTTCTCAAAGATGTACTGTAAGTTTTTACGTAACTGTACTTTAGTACACCAACAGAATCAAGTCTGTCTGGAAAATGGACTAACTTTTTCTTTTGTACCCAAGAGAGAGAGTGCTGCAGTTTCCAAACAATCCAAATGGTTGGCAAACTGTTGTTTTCTGTTACCAGAAGTATGGTAAAACCCTCCCGGAGGAGGTTAAGGGGCATTCTACCAGAAGCATGGTTGCTTCTGCTGCTTGCTTCAGGAATGTGTCGGCCGCTGACATTTGTGCGGTGGCCACTTGGAGCTCTGTCCACACTTTCACTAAACATTGCAGTCTAGACATTGCCTCTAGGCACAGAGCTGGCTTTGGAGTAGCTGTCCTCCAGGGCCTCCTGTCCTAATTTCTCTGCCATTTGTAATTTTTTTATTGCCTCCCGTGTTTCAGTTCCCTCTGATTCACATTGCTTGAGACTCCATCCTCAAGGTGATTACCTACTGCAAGAGCCCTCTTGAAGTAAGATAGTACAGTTACGTAAGAACTTACCGTAACAGTAGATCTTCAAGAGAAGCTCTTGCAGTAGGTAACAATTTTCCATCCCTCCCTCCCTCCTTCCCCTAAGTTTCTTTGCTGCTATTTCTCTACGAGCTCATTTTGGACTCATGGAGCCTCGTTTTCTGTTCTCCTGTTGCTCCTTTTCAGAGGTCTCCGGTGGGAGAACTGGAAGTCGGACATGGGGAACACCCACTGTATAGTGTCCCGCTGATGTCGGTCATGTGACGTCAGGTGGACAGTCCCTCATCAGACACTGCTAGTAAAATTTCCATGTGGTCCTGACGCCAGAGGGCGCAGTCCTCAAGGTGATTACCTACTGTAACAGCCTCTCTCGAAGATCTATTACGGTAAGTTCTTATGTAACTGTACTTTCCTATAGGAACGTACAGATACAGTATTCACATTTAATGACTTATTTGAGAATTATTTTGTTTACTATTACATTTGCTCTGAATAGGATTTTTACATGGAAATATTCTTACTTTAAAATATTTGGACTTAGCCAATCCAGTGGCGTTGGGGCTGAGGCACTGGGTTTGGAAATGAACAAGGGTCATTCAGCAGCCAGCTGTGGGAAGGAGAATTGAGCATCTCCAGGAAAGTTCTCCTCCCTCGAGGTTGACAGTGTTCCACTACTTGTCTGCCTCTTAGAGAAATTTGGGTGGCAGGGCACCAGGATCACGGAGGGTGAGGGAACCACACATGATGCTGGGGGCATCACTGTGAAGGTGGAGTGCACACGTCGTCTCCATTGAACACATGCAGTGGGCCCTGATGAGAAAACAGTAGAAAATCCACCCCTACCACAGGATGACACCCGATACCCCGCAAGATCCGCACTGGTAAGTGGACACCTCTGAGGAGGTCCTCAGGCAGAAGACAAAGCAGGAGTGAGTGAGGTAAGCCCTAGAGAAAGTTGGATAATTGGGCTGGGGGGATCGGTCGGAAAGGGGAAGTTGGGCAGAACAAGATGTCAAAATAAATAATTGCAAAAAAATTGGAATATTTAAACTCCATTTCTTCATTAGTCTGTATCAACCTTTATTACCCAAACATTTGTTTATGCTTTCTGTTGAAAAACCACATGTGATATGCTTGTTACTAATTCCTGAACCTGAAAAATAGTTCCTTAATTTAAGGACTGCGGATATTAGAATTGTTACTTGCAGCTCTATTTTAGGCCATTGTGAGTTATTAAGATAAGCAGAAACGCTGCACTAAAGAACAGTGTATTCCTCACACGGATTTTGAAATTTTTCATTTTTTTATTTTTTATACTTGTTAGCTGGATGAGCTTAAAGCCCTTTTTCTCAAGCGACAGGTTACATTTAAGTAAGCAATAACACCCAACAGGGTGGGCGGAATTGGGCAATACCGGACCGCCCAGGGGCATAATGAGGGCCCAGCGCGGAGGCAGAGGGCCTTATAGCCCCTGGAAGATCCGGTATTGCCTATACCGCCACCTGGAAGGTGGTATTGCACTTAGAAAATGGGTTATATGTAAAAAATATATATATATATATATATATATAAAATATATGTGTATATATATATATATATATATATATATTTAAGAACAATAAATAATAAAAAAGATTAAAAATTAACTTATAGTTACTTTATTAGTAAAGTAGTCCCTCTGCTGGTATCCTTACCAATTTATACCAGTAGAGGACAGTGCAATCTTTTACAGTTCTGCTGTTTTTCTGTTGCTGTGTACAGCATCTTCTTGGCTCCAGAACCATCACCTCCCCAAATTTACTTGCGTTACTGTTTTTTTTATCTTCCTGGACTAAGTCTCCATCACTCATTCACACTTGTGGGATAGCGCGGGCCTAGGATAGAGAGCCTAAAGATTTCAGAAGGGTCGGCGCCAGAGAGGGCCATGCATGCGCCTTCTGAGACTAGCTCGGCGCCTGTGTAAACCTACCGGCGTGGGCCCTCCAACTACCTCAGTTCCTTTTCTCCCGTCGTCGAGTGCGCTTGGATGTCGACGTCGCTCGTCTGCCGGAGTCGAAGTTTTCGTCTATACGACAACAGCTCTTAATGTTTTAATATTTTGAAGTAGTAATTTATTATTTTACGAAGAAGAAGAAGATTGTGAAGAAGAAGAAAAATAATTTCTTTCCTGCCATCAACGGAGTCGTCCTTAGACGGTAGCGGTGACGGTAGGAGGACTACGTTGAAAGTTTTATGGCAGAGGGCTGTGTCCGGTCCGCCGCCGCCCCTAGTTAACGGGGGGGGGTCTGACTACGGACAGTCCTGTGCTCGGGGGGAGGACAGCCCTCCGAAGCACAAATCTAACGGTTCCGGCGATCCGGCTCCGCTTGACCTCGAGCACCTCTTCCTCGTTCGGGGAAGAAGAATTGGTGCCGTTCGAGGTTGCCCGTTGGTATGTCTGCACGAGGAATGTTCATCTGGAGGGGTGATGGGCCCGAACCGACTTTGGTGGGTTCCTCTTGGCCCCGCTCCTTACGGCTGCTTTATCGACTCTGAGCTCCATCTCTGTCCTCGCTGGAGCTCCGGTGAGCAGTTTCACCTTTGGGTCGCTCCTATGGAGCAGGGGGTTCGACTCCAGTTTTCCTGGCTCTGTTCCTGATTTCGGGACCTCTGGGCCTCAGAGCCGTTGGACCGGAGCCGGGTTGATTGGATCACGTATGGTGAGGTGCCCTCTGAGTGCCTTTGCCATCGTGTCGACCCCTCGTGCCTTCCCCCCTCTCCCTTTTCCATGCAGGGGCCGGCACGGGCACCACCTTTCTCTTCTCCCCTTTCAGGATTTCCATTGGCATTTTCCTTGGCGCCGTGGTTGGGCGCCATGCAGCTCGATGCCTTGGTCAGTGGCCGTGGCTCCGAGTCATGGTCGGCGCCGTCCCTCGGTGCCTTGGTGGCGCGTGGCTCGGAGCCATAGTCAGCGCCGTGCCTTGGTGCCTGGTCAGCGCCGTGTCAGTCGGCGCCGTGGCTCGGAGCCACAGCTCGGGTGCCTTGGTCGGCGCCGTGCCTCGGTGCCTTGGTCGGCACCGTAGCTCAGAGCCATGGTCGGCGCCGTGCCTCAGAGCCATGGCTCGGTGCCTTGGTCGGCGCCGTGGCTCGGAGCCATGGTCAGCGCCTTGCTTGGCGTCGTGGGTCGACACCATCCCTCTGTGCGGCGCCGTGGTTTCTCTCTTCCTGCCACTGGTTGTCGGTGCCATCAGTAGTGCCGTGCACCCACGGGCTGCGACGTGCACCTGCGGGCGGATGCCAGGGGTGGCGCTGGGAGCACCCATGGGTGCCGCGGGTGACGCTGTGGGCACCTATGGGTTCCATGCATGCTTCAGGTGCCATGGGTGCTGCTGGTGCCTTGGGTACCGGGTTGACACCCGTGGGTGCCGCGGGCTGGTGCCCTCGGGTGCCATTGGTGCCCTCGGGTGCCATTCTTGCCATGGGTGTCATTGGTGCCATGGGCGTTGGAGGTGCCCTCAGTGCCATTGCTACATGGGTGCCGGGAGTACCTGCGGATACTGCCATGGCTGCCCTTGGGTTTTGCCCAGGTTGGCATAGACACTGCTTGGTGCCCTCCTGTGCCACGAGTGCTGCTGATGCCACACGGGTGCTACTGGGTGCTGTATGGCAGAATTAGTGACACATTTTTCCTTTCAGACTCATTCCACAGAACTTGTGGAGGGATGTTTACCGCAGAATGAACTCCTGTTCTGCGGATTATTTTTTTCCACACTTTTTAGTGAGTGATGGTCTATGTGGGATCTTGTGTCATCCAGCGGTTTTCTTCTTGGAACCCTGCTGTACCATTCTGCCAGCGGAATCTCATTCTGCTCAGCATTTTCTCTGCCCCCTACGTGGTATCAAGCTCCTCGACATCCTCCTGATGACGGAGTCTCTAGTGGCTCTGACCTAGACCTCTTATGGAGGTCTTTCTGGGGTAGAGGTGTATCTAGATGAGTCTTTCCTTGTCCTTCTGGTCAGTAATGCAGCGGACAGCTCATTTTATATACCGGAGGGTGTGTCATCTCTATCTTCAGAGTCCATGATGGAAAATCCTTTCAGTAGTTCCTCAGTAACTGGGTCCACTATAGTATTTCACTGCGTCCGTGGACCATACTCTTCAGCGTCTAGACTTTTTCAATCGTCAAGACAGTTATACTCTGTGGAACATTTTAATTTAATGGTCAGGGGCCGCTCTGACTCTTCCGCTCCTTTAATAGGGGTATATAGCCCCCTTGTGATATTGCCTCTTCAGTGGCGTCCTCGGCACAGGTGGTTAACTTCTCTCCAGCTGTGATTGTTAGTCCAGTCATGATTTCAATATGGACACTCAGGCTCTTTCCACACTCAGATGGAGAACATCTTCGTCTTTTGTATCAAGACAATCCTCAAAATAGCAGCCTGAAGGCCTTCTTTGGCTCGGACTAAAAAAAAAAAAAATTTTATATCATATGGTTTTTATCACAGCACATGGCCTAGCCGAAATTACCCGTTCCCCCCCCCCCCAGCTTTTTGAGGGGATCTGGTAAGATTCTCCTCTGCCCCGTGAGGCTGCCTCCTGATACGGTAAAGAGTACCTGATTTCTTCTTCTACGGGAGTCCCGATCCATGACGATATGGTCGCTCTTTCTCTAAGAGATTGCTCTCATTCAGAGACATTTTCTAGATCTAGGCGTCTGCCCAGTCTGTTAATTCTATTCTTTTATCAGGCTTTCTTTTCTGAACAGAGCCTTACAGCAGCAGAAGCGACTCTCCACAGAGTCGGAACTCAGTTTCCAGTTTTGCTTGCTTAATTTAACAGGCGTATTTTCCTTCTTGACGGATGGTCAAGTAGGTCCCTTTTTCTGAGGAAGCTTCTCAAATATTCACACCTTCGGTTCCTGCGCTCTGGTCCATGCCAGTCGCTCACAAAGCTATCCTCTTCAAGTGTGAGAGGGAGTGGTGATGTTTCTTTTTCAGCAAATGAACTAGAATCCTTTCCTACTCCTTTCAGGAAAGCCAGAGTGGTTAGTGCCTCACTACATTGACTCACTGCCTCTTTCAGTCACTTCAACAAATGGGTTAGCACTAACTTGGTCCGGCTGTGTCCCTCCTCGACGCACATCTGCCTCTATTGACCTTAGAAATCCAGCCCCTGGTTTTTGTTGGAATGTTTTTTTCCACAGTGGACACATCCTCCTGTGCACCTTTTTCCTTTCTTCCCTGAGTTCAGAGACTGCTGCTACAGTTGTACACACAAGGGCAGAATTATTCCTCTTGGAATATACAGTGGGTAGGATATGTTTTTACTAGACCACCGCGAGAGGCTTCTAAGTCGTGCTTGGCCTTCCATCAGGAAGATCCTGTGACTAAGTGGAGACCATTCTCCTTGACGGACTAACCCCACCTGGACCCCCTTGCTCACCAAATAAGGGGTTCAAGTGCTTCTGGACCTGTTGTTTACAGGTCAACCATACTGGATAGTGGGGATTCCCATCTGCACTTTCCGGTCTTCCCTGAACCAGTAGACTTTACCTCCAACTCTTTCAGTTCCTGAGGGTCCTTTACATTACATTAGTATATATCTTTGACACTATTACTTTTGGTCCTAGACCAAATTGTGAGGCCAGGTTCTTACCACTCTCCTAAAGTGGTAGTGGTTTCCTGGCAGACTTTCATTTTGTGCCCATTGCAGTCGTCTGTAAAGTGGTGAGTTACAACTCCAGCGTTTATCTTGTAAACACTATGTTCTAGATGCTATTTACAAGACAGCTCTTTTTTATTAGCAGGACAGTCCTTGGCCGTCCTTTCTGAGTGAACTCTATCTCCTACCACCCTACTCAGCGTTGTTGGTTTTAGCTTGGTAATCTCCCACAAGTGTGAATGAGTGATGGAGACTTAGTCCAGGAAGATATGGAAATTACGTACTTACCGTAATTATTGATCTTCTTGGACAGTCTCCATCACTCATTCACACGCCCACCCACCATCCCCTTGGTTCACTCATTTTTCTTTCCTGGTCTTCACGGTCCTATGATTCGGACTGTGAGGACATTATTCTTTAGCCTTTCTTGCAAAGGCCATCTGGGCCCTCTCAGGCCCAGAAACTCAGGATGAGTTATTCTCATTAGTAACGCTGCACCTCCTCGGTCGAAAAGGTACTGGGGCGGTTGGAGGTCGGCCTTGAATAGCCTACAGGCGCGAGCTAGTCTCATGTGTGCTGTGCATGCATGGCCTCTTGGCGCCACCCTTCTGAAATCCTTGGCTCCCGCTTGGTCCTAGTGCTCTCCGCGCTATCCCACAAGTGTGAATGAGTGATGGAGACTGTCCAAGAAGATCAATAATTACGGTAAGTACGTAATTTCCATTTTTTTGTTTCCCTTTCTTTTCTTTCTGTGACTGCAGTGTAACACCCCCACCCCCCGTTAAGCTTACTGGTGGTGGGATCGGGCAATCAGGTTTTGAAAGAAAAATTTAACATTAAACTCGTTTTTTTAAAAAGTCCATTTCCACATTCAAATTGTGCTCACCCATACTTGAAGGCACCCGCTAGCCTTAACTGCAGCCTCGCACTTGACCAAAAAAAAACGTTTTTTTAAAACACAAAATAAATGTTCCCCTAATTAGACAGTTGATAGCAGAGCTGCCTTCTTCAGATCTCATAGCCCATCACACCTAACTGCACAGCACCACAACTCAAATCCCAATTCCTGTACTGTGACTGCCATGCCCAATCGGTTTTGAAGATACCGCATTAAACATTTCCAACGCTCCGTCTTGTAACACACCTCATAAATAATTTAAAAATAGATTTTCTTTTTAAACTACTAGCACCAGCTGATCTCCCCGATTGCCCGATCCCACCACCAGTTAACTTAACGAGGATGGTTACACGTGGTGGGATCGGGCAATTGGGAAGATCAGCTGGAGCTAGTAGTCTAAAAAACAAACTTATTTTTAAATTATTCATGAGGTGTGTTACAAGTGGCAGACTGTTGCGGGACAGAGCCGGACTGAAATTTGGGTGAGTGGTGAAAGGTGGTTCTGTTGGCGAGAGCTGAATGCATATTGTGATGTCTGTCACCAGTTTCACTTTTATTTTTTTACTTCATTTATGTGGGAACTGATCGATCAGTTTAACTTACGTGGAGGCCGCTACTTTGTTAAACGTGACTGTGGCTGGATAGTGTGGTACAGGAACCTGTTCTTTCTGTCTTTTTTTAAAAAAGAAACGGGGGCGTCGCACAATGAAGCCAATAGGAGCAACGGCTTACTTTTACTTTCTGTTAGCGTGGCAGTGTGACATCTTGGTTGGGAGAGTGGTGCCATAGTAGAGAATATGGCAGTGAGAATTTTTTCACTCTCCCTAATCAGTGTGCTTTTTTTTTTCTTAAGAAGAAGCAAGTAAGAAGTGTTTTTGGGGGGATTGTAGCTCTCACTAAGCGAGAGGAAAAACATGGCGGGCATTTGAAGTTTTTTTGGATGCTTTCAGCCAATTACAAAGCAGCCTGGGCACCACTGGAGAATGGTACTCGGTGAAGGGGCACTTGGACTGGCTCTTATTTTTAGCTGAGCATCTATTGTCTGATAGATGCCCACCTAAATAAGTGTCTCAGCCAATCAGGAGAGAGAATTGTCTTTGTCTGTTTTCTAACAATCGATAAACAGGGACAAAAACCATTAATTAATACAATAAATTACAACAGTTCACTAACCAACACACAATATCAAAATACAAAAGATAAATAATTCAGACATAATACAAATATTCAAATGTTCATTTACATTTTTTTAAAACACAGGCTTTTTATAATCGAGTTAACCCAGTTTAAGATTTAACCTGAAGTTTAGTGAGAGCCAATGCAATGCTTTAAAAAGGGGAGTAACAAAGCCGGCCTGGTAGTACCGAGGGTTGAGGCACTAGACGTCACACCTCGCGCCACGCTGGCAACCCAGGTTCAGTGATGGACTCTGGTCGCTGGGGGTCAGCCGGGGGAGGAGAGCGATTAAGCGTCCTGACAACTGCTCTGTTACTGCCATCTCCTGGGTGATCCTAGGTATTGACAGTGCGGTCGGGGAAGCAATTGAAAGGGAGGAGGGGCTGACATCGGCCGAGGGCTCTGAGTAGACACATCTCAGCATGCCTATGCCTCATTGGCCATCCTCGAGTGCTGACATTGGCAGGGGAGGGCACAGAACAAGGAAATATCCTGCCCTGGATCTAAGCGATGAATCCCCAGCCCCACATCCAAGGGAGGAACCGGGGGCAGACTCTGCCTGTGTGCATGTTCCCTTGATGTTCAGTGGGAGGTTTGGGGAGTGCCTCCTCCACCCTGCCCGGAGGGTAATCCGGAAGCCCTAAAGGTAATTGGAGTGTGCCACACTCTAGGTAGCAGACTCCTTGGTCCTACTAGGGATGTTGAGGTGCAGTGGGGAGTTCTGAGAGAGGGATCAAGGGCAGCAGAGTTAGGAGAGCAAAGAATAAGGAAAAAAAATAAAACAAAATGAAAAAGGGAGTAACATGATCATAGTGACACATGCCTTAGATCACATGAGCAGGGGCAGAAGCCAGTGGGTAGGCCCAGCCAAAAGAGCATTACAGTAATGAAGTCTAAAAAACAGCTAAGCTGTGCAGTCATTTTGGTTGCCTCTAATGTCAGGTATTGTTGTTCCTTGCTAATGTTTCTTGACATTGTCAGCACCTCGCCCATTGTTGTTAATTATGAATTTGTGCTCGATGTTAAGTGGCGACCTTTGGAAAGCTCGATTTTTCTCCCGTGACTGGCCCCTGATGGCTCTGTCTTCTTTACGAAGCTGGGTTGCCAGCATCACGATTGATGATTGGTAGTCCTACTGCTTTGCCATTGGGACAGCAAATTTTCTTTAAACATTATTCTCCTAATATTTTCCAGAATTGCTGTAGGTAATCTTACTTGTTACTACATAGAGGATAATGTATGGTCCTCTATCGGTAACTGGTTTGTTGACCATCAAGAGGTTGCCAGGGTGACCATGTAAACCTCGAGAGCGAAGTGTGAGAGGTTTACATTGCCATGACAACCTTGAGACATTACGCAAATTTACTGCCTTTTTACAGACCTTTCCTGCCTCCTGTGTTTCAGTTCCTTCTGATTCACACTGCTTGCGACTCGTTCCTTAAGGTTATTACCTACTGCAAGAGCCCTCTCAAAGTAAGATAGTACAGTTACATAAAAACTTAGTGTAGCAGTAGATCTTCCAGAGAGGCTCTTGCAGTTGGTAACCTTTATCCCTCCCTCCTTCCCCCAACTTCTGCTGCTCTTCCTCTGTGAGCTTATTCAAACAACATGAAGTCTTGCTGTATTCTGACAATATGCAGTTAGCCCCAGCACTTGAACTGCCCCAGAGAAGAAAGAGTTAACTTTATGCAGAAGCATAGAACTTTGAGCTCGAGCTTGGTTTTCAAACCTCTGTCTCTGGTACTTACCAGTGTAACCGTCAGATTTTTTTACTCTGCCTAACAGTGAAGTTGCTCAGGAGATTTCTCTTCTGCTTGGTTCAGTAGAGTTTCAGTCAGTGTTCGGTTTGTCTAACCAATTTATTATTTTTTCGGATTTCCAGCCTCTGTCTACGTACAGGTAGTGTGGTAGATAGGTAGTGACTTGTATTTTATTTAATTCTGTATAAATTGTTTTTTCTCTCGGTTTCTCATTGGTCAGTCCGGTTAGGAACCAAACCTTTTTTTCTAATTTTTCTATTGAGTTGATTTTTTGTGGGATTTAGTGTGGTGTTCCGGTGCAGATTGGTTTCAAAAGAACTGGACTTTTTCTGGTTCTTTTACAGAACCTGTAACACGGTTTGTAGCTGGTTATTACCTGGCTTGGAAGCTTTAAGGGTAATTGTTTAGGCTGGCCATGTCTGAGAAACCCAAGAAAAAAAAAACTGGTCCCACTGGGTTTCAACACTGTACTGAGTGTGGGGAGGCCTTTTCTAAGGCTGACCCCCACCTCATCTGTGTTTACTGTCTGGGGTTTGACCACCTCAAAACAGACTGCCACATTTGTAAGAATTTTCCTAAAGCCTCTCTGGAAAAAATATTGGGTAGGTTGAAGGAAAGGGAGGCCAAGAAGTCTGTAGATCCGGATGGCCAGCCTGGTTCAGTTGCGACCAAACCTGAGGTGCCTGCTGACCTAGATGATACCTCCTCGGGCCAAAGGAGGTCAGACTTCGAGGGGTCAGGAAACAAAGACGTAATTCAGCAGTTTCGGATCCAGCACCACATACTACAACCACTGATGAGATAGCCAAAGCGATTAACATAGTTCATTCGCTTCGCCCGGTTCCATCCGAACCAGTACCGTCGGTTAGGGGGTCGATTCGGTCAGTCCGACTCCATCGGATTACGATCCGGATGTTTTTTATGAGGAGTGGGAGGGAGACGAAGAGTTTCCCGACAATGAGGATGAAGATAATGGCTTTGAAGGTCTGGATGTGCCCATTGAACTGGACATCTCCCCAGACAGACCCTCCAGTGCCTCCCCTCCCAGGCTTTCTCAGTCCCCTTCACACTTTTTGTTTTACAAGAAGGTGGCTGAAACCCTCCAGCTCCCAATGGTTGAAGCTGCTGAGGAGGAGGAAGAGCCTGATTTTGTCAAGATGATGGACATCACAGAGTCCAAGAGATTGTCTATCCCCCTTCACAAGTCCTTGGGGAAACTGAAAAAAAGATTTTACAGACTCCTAACTCGCTACCTCTTCTGGATGAGAGAATGGACAGGAGGTACATGCTATCAGGCTCAGGTACAGAGTTTTTATACAGTCATTGCAGCCATGTTGGGGCAGTGCAGGCTGCAGCCTGTGACAGGGCTAACATTCCTTTGGCTTCACACCCCCCCAGACAAAGACTCCAGGAAGGTCGATGCCATGGCCAAAAGCAGTATTTGGCATCTTCTTTGGGACCCAGGCAGGCTAACTATGTGGCCTATACAGCCAGGTACCAGAAGTCCAGGTGGGATACGGTTCTGGAACTGGCTAAACAGACCCCCCCCACCAGCTAACCAAAGAGCTGGAGGAGGTGGCTGTTGATGGAATCGAGGCATTCAAGGTACAATTCCATGCTGCTGCTGTGGACTCCAATGATGTGGCATCAAGAGTCATGGCTGCATATGTGTCTCTCAGAAGACATGTTTGGCTCAGATGTACTAGCCTTTCACAGGATACCCAGGCTAAGGCTGTGGATTTCTCTGTAGTGGTTACCTCTCTGTTTGGGGAGCAGATGGAGGGTTACATGAAGAAAATGATTGAGTATAGGACCAACTACAGGAGTGCACAGGCCTAAGGGAGGCAAGCCACTGTTCAGAAGCAGCAGTCTAGGGACAGGGGCAGGCCTTTTCACAGGCCTTTCTACCAAGCTCAGGCTTCCTCTCCTTTCCCATAGAGGGGGTTCTTTCGAGGGACAGGCAGGAGGGGATGAGCAGGGCTGCATCCTCTTCCTAGTCCAAGGCTCCTGTCAGGCAGACACCCTGATGTGTCAGCCCGGTTCTACTCCTCCATTCCAGTAGGAGGCAAGCTGGCTTACTACTTCCAGGCCTGGAAGTCTGTTACCTCAGACAAGTGGGTCCTGGAGGTAGTAAGCCAGGGACTGTCCCTCAGCTTCAAAAGGTCAGGTCTTTGCCACCTGCATCCATCTCAGAGACCCTTGCTCTAGAGGCAGAGGTTTCTTCTCTTCTGACTCTCAGAGCTGTAGAGGTAGTTCCTACTCAGCACAGGGACAAAGGCCTGTACTCCAGGTACTCCCTTACCCCAAAAAAGACAGGGGAGTGGCGACCCATCCTAGACCTAAGGTATTTGAACAAACACATCACAAAACCAAAATTCAAAATGGTGACTCTGGGAATGATTCTTCCCTCTCCAACGCCAGGGGATTGGCTAGCATCCCTGGACCTCAAGGATGCCTATTTCTATATTCCTGTCAGGTGCTTCCACAGAAAGTAGCACAGGTTCGAGTTGCCTGCATGCCATTATCAGTTCAGAGCCATGCCCTTCGGCCTAACATCAGTTCCAAGGGTGTTCACAAAGTGCCTTGCAGTAGTGGTTGCCTTTCTCAGAAGGCAGGGTATTTCCATCTTCCCATATTTGGACTGGCTAATTGTAGGTCAGTCCTCTGACCAGGTCAAGTCAGCTCTGCAAATCACTCAAGATTTGCTCAATTATCTGGGGTTTCTTCTCAATCTCCCAAAGTCTGTTCTCGAACCAGTACAAATTCTTAATTTCACTGGAATAGAGTTGGATACTATCCAAGCAAAGGGCTTCCTCCCTCTGGCAAGGGTAAAGGCCCTCACAGATCTTGGTTCATCTTTTCAACCTCTGGTCTCTCGTCCAGCAAGGCAGTTTCTTCAACTCCTGGGCCACATGGCAGCTTCCACTGCTGTGGTGCAAGGAGCCAGATTTCAGATGAGGGACATTCAGTTCCACCTAAGGTCCTTTTGGTCTCAGAAAAGAGTCTCTCTCACCAAATTGATTCCAGTGACTCGGACTCTGGTCCAAGCTCTCCAGTGGTGGCTGGACCAAGAAAACCTCAGACAGGGTGTTCCATTTCTTTCTCAAGTCCCCTCAGTAGTCCTAACTACAGATGCTTCTCTCCTAGGCTGGGGAGCCCATTCGGGAGCCCTCACGGCTCGGGGTCTGGACCCCTCAAGAGTCTCTCCTTCATATCAAACTTCTGGAACTCAGGGCAGTTTTCCTGGCCCTTCAGGTCTTCTCAGAATCTGTCAAAGGCAAGGTGGTGCAGGTCAGGACAGACAACACCATCAGTGTGGTACATCAACAAGCAGGGAGGCACTTGATCTGTGGCCTTGTGCACAGAGGCCATGAAACTGTGGTCTCTAGCCTATTCCCTTCAAACTTCCCTGATAGCAATTCATCTCCCAGAAAGGACAATGTACTGGCAGATGCTCTGAATGGTCCCTGCACCCTCACATCCTACAAGTCCTCTTCACCAGATGGGGCATTCCAGAGATAGATCTCTTTGAAGCCCTGGACAATCTTAAACTTCCTTTGTTTTGCTGCAGACCCCCAGTCCTGGGGAATGTTACTCTGGATGCTCTTATTCTGGACTGGAAGGGCAAGTTTCTTTATGCCTTCCTTCCCTTCCTCTATTGTTCAGAGTCCTGATCAAAATCAGATCTCAACCCTGCACAGTGATTCTGGTGGCTCCAGATTGAGCCAGACAGCCTTGGTATCCCCTGCTGCTATTTCTGGCAGTGTCACGTCCCCTGTCTGTCCTCAAGAGATACAATCTCCTAACCTCCTCTCAGGAGGATCTGGTACCCCAATCTCCATTCTCTCAACCTCAAGTCCTAGCTCTTGAAGAGTTAGAATATGCAGGCCTGCATCTTTTTCAAGGAGTTCTTGATATCCTGAAGGTTTCTAGGAAACCCTCCACTAGGAAAACTTATAATTCCAAATGGAAAAGATTCAGCATTTGGTGTTCTCAGGCATTTCGCCTGATTCTGCAAATATTGCTACAACCTTGGATTATCTGGTTCACCTTAATAGTCTGGGTCTTAGGCCTGCAACACCGAAGGTTCACCTAGCAGCTGTCTCTGCATTCCTTTCAGCAGGGAAGGGCTCTTCCCTGGCATCTCATCCTGTCTTTAGTAAGTTCTTCAAGGGTCTGGGTCATATCAACCCTCCCTTTCGAGAGCCTACTCCAGTTTGGGATCTCAATGTCTGCATTGCTCAGCTTATGCAGCCACCCTTCGAACCTCTGGCTTCGGCTGAGCTTAAGTACTTGACTTGAAAAACTGTTCCTGGTGGCTATTACTTCTGCCAAGCGGATTAGTGAATTACTGGCCCTGTCATTTGAGCCTGACTTCATTTCCTTCCATAAGGATAAGGTGGTCCTAAGAACCAACAGAAGGTTCTTACCTAAAGTGGTGTCAGATTTTCATCTGAACCAGTCCCTGTCTCTTCCTGTATTTTTCATTGACCATTCTTCTTCAGGGGAAAGAAGGATCTTACTTCGAGAAACAGCTCTTGCAGCAGGTTACACCATTAGGACTGAAGCCAGCAGGCTCCAGGACCCCATGGAAATTTTCTAGCTAGCAGTATCCAGTGGGGACCGCCCCCAATGTTGGCCCCTCCCCGACGTCAGGCATTATATAAAAGGGGACGGTCCCCTAGAATCCCCAGTTCTTTTCCCGACGTTGACTCATCAGCATCGGCCTCATGGACGCCTTATTAGCAAACGATGACTAGAACTTCTTCAGCAAAAACTTTTGCTTACTAAATCTCAGCATCTCCTGTTCCTTCCACAGGAGGACACCCCTCCAGGTATGCCTGCGGCAAACAGATCCCTTTCAAGGATCTCCATACGGCCTGTCTGTGGTGTCTAGGCCCAGAGCACGACACCAAGGCCTGCTCCATTTGTCAGCAATTTAACAGCCACACCAGGATCCACCGTCAAAAGGCACTCCAGGGGTTCCTGTTAGAGGAAAAGTTAAAAACTATGGAAAAAGACCCTGCCTCCAGAGGTGAGTCAGCCTCCAAGTCCCATAAGCACCAGGAGAAACACTGGGTCCACATCCCTGAACCGGGCCTCGGACTCACGCACCAGCTCCGGCTCCACGTGCTCAGACCGCTCTCCCTCCAGGGCTCACTCTCAGCCTCCACCTGTTAAGGTCAGATCCTCAGGCAGTCTTTCGGCTTCTCTCCACCCACTGAAGAGTTCCAGGACTTCGGATCCCCCCCCCCCCACAACGCCCTCCCGGGCCTCAGCGAAGTCTTCCAACCGTCAGAGGTCCAAGTCCTCCTCGAAGTCTGCTTCTGCCTACTCGGACAAACGCTGGGAACCCGTCGCCAGATCGGTCTCCCAGCCTCCCAGGGGACCTGATCCCCCTCTCAGGAAGACCACGGACCTGATGTCCCTCAAGCGGGCGTCAGAGCCTAAGCGTGCTGCTGATCCTTTACCGGCCAAACACCTGGCAGACGAGACATCCCGCAAGCACCCTATGTCGGTCAAGCGACCTTCGGAGCTGATGACCGCCCTCCTTTCACCGGTCGATACCAGTCGCCAGGGTTCATCGGAGGAGAATTTGAGGTTGCCTGATGACCAAGCAGGCAACACTGAAGACGCTGGGCTTCCTCGGGAGCCTTCGCCTGAACCGGCGACGGCCTCGGATCCAACGCCTGGCACCGGCGACAGGCCAACCGCAACGCCTGGCCTGTTGTCCAGCATGAACATACAGGAAGTTAAAGATCTCTTCACTTTTTGGTGGGACACTATCAAGAAGGATGTGGTCCCAGTAAGGCCCCCCCCCCCCCGGTCCAGACGGTGAACCCCGACCCCCAAGGAGCCTACACCACCTCCTAGGGGTAGATCCAGAGAAAGAAAGCCCCCTTCACGGTCTCCCTCAGGGTCCCCCTGCCCCAAGTGACCCAGAGGAAGAAAGCCCGCTCCACAGGAGGACAACTCAAGACCGGACTCATCGGATACCTCCAGGTCTCCTTCTCCCATCAGTCTTCCATCACCAGACCCACGAGACCTCCCCAAGTCACCTCCGGATGATCCCTCCTTTGCTGAAATCATGCAGCACATCCAGGAGAATATGGGATGGGAGACATAAGATCTAGACCCCGAACGACGGCACCTAGCTAAATGTCTTCGGCAGAAAGACCCTAAGTCTGCGGTGGCGCCATCCTTGGTGGATACCTTTTCGGACATCACCAAGGCCGCATGGAAATGTCTGCATTCCATCCCTGCTGTGCCGAAGAAGGCTGACCGCCTGTACAGGGCTTCTTTGGAGGACCCGTATTTGGCGCACCAACCCCTGGCTGATTCACTGGTCTTAATGGCCTCACACGACCGGTCTCAACAGCCACAGCATTTGAGCACCCAGCCACCGGACCAGGAATCCAAGCAATTGGATTCACTGGGGAGGTGCATGTATGTGGCTGCTACATGCTCCATTGGGTCACTGAACTACCTAACACACATGGTTCAGTTTCAGAACACCCTATGGGAACAGGGCCAGGACCTGGTTAAAGTCCTTCCGGATGGCGAGCAGAAGGAGGAACTTTTGAACATTCTTCACACAGGGTCAGACATGGGGACCCAAGTTTTGAGAGCCGCCTATGATTCGGCGGACTCTGTGGCCAGGGGATCAGCCTCGGGCATCTGTCTCCGGAGACACTCATGGCTACGTGTCTCCGGATTTACTCCGGACATCCAGAAAAATATTCTGGACGTCCCCTATAATGGAGGTGTCCTGTTTGGTGAAGAATCCGAAAAGGTAATCACCAAGTTACAGGACGCCGGGAAGGCAGTGAGGACTGTACAGGCCCAAGACTGGTTACTTTTGTAGGAATCCAGAATCATTTTTGCAGCTGGCAACAATGGCAACAGCCATGTTCCGGTCAGCAGCAAAGGGCAATTTCAATCAAAAGGCTCAGTCTAAGTCTTCCCCAGGCCAAGTTCAGAGATGCACTAAACCAGCCCAGCCGCAGGAAGCATTGCCGCCACAGCATGACTCCTTCTCGGGCCCCACCCCTCTTCTGGATCAATGGGAAGAAAAGGTCGGGGGTCGCATCTCCCGCCACCTTTCAGGGTGGCAGATGATAACCGCCGACCAGTGGGTTCTACAGTTGGTGGAGAGAGGACACTCTATAGAATTCCTCGATCACCCACCTTCAAGGCCTCCCCTGCTTTGCCATTACTTGGGACAGTACGCCCTGCTCATTCAGCAGGAGGTGCTAGTGCTTCTGGACAAAGAGGCCATAAAGCACATACCGCGGAACCAGAGAGGCACACGATATTATTCCCACTTCTTTGTGGTTCCCAGAAAGACTGGGGACCTCTGTCCAATCCTGGACCTTAGCGACCTCAGTGCTTCGGTGCTTTACAAACGCTTCCACATGGTGACTCTTCCAGGGTTAATTCCCATGCTCAAGCAGGACGCCTTCTTAGCATCACTGGACATGCAGGATGCCTACCTGCATATCCCTATAGCTTAGGCGCACAGAAAATTCTTGCGCTTCGAGTTTCTGGGTCGCCATTATCAGTTCCGAGCCCTCCCCTTCAGACTGTCCTCTGCACCTCAGGTATTCACGAAGTGCATGGCAGTCATGGCGGAAGCTCTCAGGAGACAAGGCCACTACGTGTCCCCCTACCTGGACGACTGACTCCTCATGGCCCCCTCTCAGGAGGTTCTGATGTCCTCGATTCATTGTACTCATTCCCTCTTCGTACCGTTGGGCATCACCATCAGTCGGGAGAAGTCGCACCTGGTTCCATCTCACAGACTGCAGTTCATAAACACAGTCCTGGACACTGTCCAGGGGAAAGCCTTTTTGCCCCAGGACAGATCGGAGCACATCAGATCCCTCATAAGGGATATCTTGGCAAAGAAGGCCGTTCCGGCAAGATTGGTCCTTTGCCTGCTCGGACACATGGCTACGGCCATTGCAACAGTCCCTTTAGCCCATCTCCACATGTGGGTGACCCAGTGGATGTTACGGGTGCAGTGGGATCAAAAGCAAGACCATCTGCAGCATCCAGTCAGGATCACGAATGCCGTCATCTGGGAATGGCAATGGTGGCTCATCCCAGAGCACCTTTCGTTGGGAGTCCCCTTCGTTGCGCCATCTCCAGTCGTGATGCTCTCCACAGACGCTTTGGGTCCGGTTGGGGAGCACACCTCAATGGTGTCAGATCTCAGGGTTCGTGGACGACCCAGGAAGCTCACCTTCACTTAAACATTTTGGAGATGAGAGCTGTCCTTTATGCCTTGCAGGCCTTCCAGTCGGAGATTCCACCGGGTACTCTTCTGCTGCAAACAGACAATACTGCAGTGATGTACTACCTCAACAAACAAGGAGGCACTCATTCCTACCCTCTTTGCAGAGAGGCCATGAGGGTGTGGGATTGGGTACTTTAACATGGCGCAGACCTTATTGCTGTACATGTTCCAGGAGTGGACAACGTTATCACAGACAGTCTGAGCCACTCTCAGGCCAGAGTCCATGAATGGGAACTACTCCAAGAGGTGGTAGAGGATGTTGCGCAGATGGGGGACACCAAAGTTAGACCTTTTCGCATCCCAATCCAACGCAAAACTGCCCAGTTTCTGCTCGCTAGATCCAGGGCCTGGTGTTTTCTGGTGAGACACGTTGTCCCTCTCTTGGGTGGGCAGGTTCCTCTATGCATTTCCTCCCTTCCTGTTGATCCAAAAGATTCTTCTGAAACTCCACAGAGAGCAGGGGACGCTGATCTTAATCACGCCCTTTTGGCCCAGGCAGATTTGGTTCCCTCTGCTGTACCAACTTTCTCAGTAACCGCCAGTGCCTCTGTCACCCAACTCTCACTTACTGTCCCAGGAGGCAGGCTCCTTGGTCCGTCCGGACCTATGCTCTCTGAACCTGCATGCCTGGCTCCTAAGGACATACCAGTCATGCGATACGAGGTCTCACAAGAGGTAGCACATGTTCTAGCGGCTGCTAGAAAACCAGCCACTCATTCCACATACACCATGAAATGGTGCAGATTTTGTCTCTGGGCTCAAGCACGGAGACTTTCCCCACTGGATTGTTCTGAGGGGTTCGGTATTAGACTACCTCCTGTCCCTATTTCAGGCAGGCTTGGCCTACTCCTCGATAAAGGTACACCTCTGTGCCATATCGAACTATCATGCACCTATAGGCCCGCGGTTCATATCCCAGTTGGAAGCCACACGTGCATTTTTGCGAGACGTTCTCCACCTTAGGCCTCCGGTTAAGGATCCCATTCCACCTTGGGACTTGCCCTTCGTCCTGGAGCAGCTTACACTGCCTCGTTTTGAACCAGTCATGGATTGCGAGCTACGTCTTCTCGCATGCAAGGCATTATTTTTGGTTGCTGTTACTTCAGCCAGGATTTCTGAGCTCCATGCACTCATGTGCAAAGAACCAGACAACACCGTAAATCTGATCAGCTTTTTGTCTCCTTCGCCCACAGGATGCTGGGTGCTCCAGTCTCTAAGCAATCTCTTTCCAGATGGCTTATACAGTGCATCACGTTCTGTTACCAGAAGCGTAATAAGTCCCTGCCGGGCTCGGTCAAGGGACATTCTGCAAGGGGCGTGGCTACCTCCTCTCTGCTGCTTTGAAGAAAGTTTCCACTTCCGCCATCTGTGCAGCAGCTACTTGGAGCACCATGCACACCTTCATCAGGCATTATAGCCTGGACATTGCCTCATGGCAAAGAGCTGGTTTTGATCTAGCAGTCCTTTAGGGACTACTGTCCTAGGCTCCAGTTCAAGTCATGATCTCTTACTAGCCTCCTCCCGTCTGAGAGATTTCCATAATTGCTTGGGAATCGGTCCTAATGGTGTAACCTGCTGCTAGAGCTGTTTCTCGAAGTAAGATAGTACAACTACGTAAGAACTTACCATAACAGTAGATCTTCAATAACAGCTCTTGCAGCAGGTAGTTTCCCTCCCACCATCCCCTCTGGAGATAGTTGTTCCATTTATTATCACCTAGGCTTCGGTGTTTACAACACCTCCCTGCTACATTCCTTCTTTGAAGGCGGATCCTCAGTATCCACTTCAGATGTCATCTAGCTACCGGGAGTCTCTGGCGGGAGAACTGGGGATTCTGGGGGACCACCCTCTTTTATATGATGCCTGACGTCAGGGGCAGTCCCCGCTTGATACTGCTAGCTAGAAAATTTCCGTGGGGTACTGTTGCTTGCCGGCTTCAGTCCTAATGGTGTAACCTGCTGCAAGAGCTTTTTCTCGAAGATCTACTGTTACGGTAAGGAAGTTCTTACGTAACTGCACTCTACACATTTTGGATGTAAAAGTGGCTCTTAGCTACTATATAGAGTATACTAAGGCAAACAGGCATGATTCTCTTCAATTGTTTCTCATTTATGGTGAAGTGGGAAAAGGTTAGCCTGCTCCTAAAAGGACTATTGCCAAGTGGATTGTCTCTTGTATACAATTCTGCTATGACAAATTGGGCAAAACACCCCATCCAGGCCTGAGGGCTCACTCGACTAGGGGTACAGCTGCCACTCTGGCTGCTGCCAGAGATATACCCTTGCTAGAAATGTGTAAAGCAGCCACCTGGAAAACAGTCCATACATTCACCAAGCATTACTCTCTGGACATCCAGGCTAGGAGTGGCACAGCAGTGCTGCAGAGCTTGTTCCCAGAGTAGGTTCTGCACTCCCTCCTCCCGGGGGAACTGCTTGGTGGTCTGCATATTGTCAGAATACAGCAAGACTTCATGTTGTTTGAAGAAGAAATTACTCACCATAGTAATGTTGTTACTTCTAATGGAGTCTTGCTGTATTCTGACCTCCATCCCTGTTTCCCCTCTCAGAACCTAGTTTTTGGGAAGTGGGCTTGCAGGTACAGTGTTGCACCTCAGGGGTGTACCTTGTACCCTCACTCTTTAGGATGGGGTAGTTGTTTTATTGGTGTTATTGTCTACTTTTTTTTCTTGGGTTCCCGACTTGAGTCTTTTTGGGCCCAAATTTTTGCCTTTAGCTTTTAATAAACAGTTTTCATTTTGAGTACTAGTTAGTTTGCTCGTACGAATCTGACGGTTGTACTGGTAAGTACCAGAGACGGAGGTTTGAAAACCGAGCTCAAGCTCAATGTTCTATACTTCTGCATAAAGTTAACTCTTTCCTCTCCGGGGCAGTTCAAATGCTGGGGATAACTGCATATTGTCAGACTACAGCAAGACTCCATTAAAAGAAACAACACTACTGTGGTGAGTATTTTTTTCTTTTGACTCCAGGAGCCTCTTTTCCATTCTCCTGTCACTCCATTTGGAGGTCTCCGGGAAAACTGGAAGGCGCGCATGGGGACCGCCCATTTTATAGAGTCACGCTGATGCAGTCACGCGACGGGTGGGCGGGCCCCAACCAGATACTGCTAGCTAAAGTTTCTGTATGGTCCTGACACCATGGGGCACAGTCCTCAAGGTTATTACCTACTGCAAGAGCCTCTCTCAAAGATCTGCTGTTACGGTAAGTTTTTACTTAGCTGTACTTTATGTAGTCAGCACTGGAAAAACACAACTGCTTCTGAGGAGATGATGTGTTAGCAAGAAGCAACATGGTGGTGTTTTGTTTATGTTTCGAACTTGTGAGCAGTGGTATATTGTTTTTTTTTTTTTATTTGATTTTGTGATAAAGTTAACTTTTTTTTTTTTTTTATGCGTGGGCTGTGAAGGAATTTACCCACACTTAAGGAAGCCAGTTAACCAATCGCAAACTAGGATTTTGGGATTCCGCTGTATAATGATGGGTATATCCTCTTAAAACTAGCCATTCAGCACACTAGTTTCCTTCTACTCTGAGGAGCACAACGCTGATTTTTTTTTTTTCCTAATTTGAAATGTTTGTTGGTGTTTCAGGTCAACGGTACAAAGTTTATTTTCAAAGAAGTTGGCACCTTCATTGTCATAGTTGATGCTTGCACAGGCAGCGTTGCTGAAAAAAGGTTCTTCTCCAGCACCGATGCTGCGCGTATGGTTGGATATTTAAACACTGGAATCCCACAGAGGTAGGAAATCCTTGGAACTTATTGTTGCTGTTATTTGAGTAGAAGTTCTTTGTTTTTACATAGTGACTCTCATTGAGAGTACAGGTATTTCAGTAGCAGTGTTCTCTTGTGTCAGTGACTATGTGATCACTCAGGGAACATAACCACCATCACCCTTTAGAGTTAGTTTGTTACTGGTGCTTTTAGTTGTGCCGTGGTGTAAAATCACTGTCATTAAAGGGACACTCAATCCCCCTAGGACTCCGATTGCCACTAGATTAAAGAATACAGGTTATGATTTCTCACATTCTGTAGAGGTTGCTGATGTAGCTGGTACTTTGATTCTGATTTACTTTTTTTCTTTTTAAAGTAAAAAAAAAAAAAAAAACATTGCCCACCATACTGGTGTTACCACACAAAAACATGTTTGTTTACATTCTTCACTCAACTTCCACTGCATCTTTTCTGGACTAGAGAATGCCCATAACAGTCTAGCCACTCGTGATGCTCTGGGAGGAAAGGAGACTGTAGCATCATGAGTGGCTGCACTGTTAGGGGTGTTCCTAATGTTCAGGAAGTGTGCAGTAAGAATAGATGAAGGATTTGCAGCAAAACAAGGTTGGGAATAATTGCTCCATTCCCATGTACTTCAGATCTGCTAAGAAAAGAAAGCAGATCACACAAACAACAACTTCTTTGAATTTTAGAGAAGATAATCATAATGTGCATGTTCAACAAGAAATAACATAATGTGAAAAGGGGTGACAGTGAAATTACTGAGGCACACAGGCTCTGGTATTATCGTTTAAATGCAGTATTTATTAACGATGCTAGGGAAATAAACACATTTATTGATGGTGCTAAAGAAAGAAACAAGCTCCCAACATTTCAGCAGCAGCACCTTTGTCAACACAAAATACACAGAACAAACCCATATTTTGCCTCATTATTGACAGATCAGATATTTGGACCCAAAAAGTGGTGTCTTGAATGTGCCTACCGTAAACCAACAGTGCAACAGAATATTTTTCCCTTAATATTCTTTGTTGGCATGGCGCTACAGATGCAACATTTTCTCAAAAGATTGTTTTTAAGTCAGGCTAGTTACCAGACAGGGTTAATAAAAACAATAGCCTACTGTAACAGTTACACGTGCTTTCCAGGTGCTTCCTATCCTCTCTCCCTCTGTTTAAAAAATATTTATACCAGGAGAAACCTGACTGCAGTGGAGCATGTAGTTTACAACAGTGTGTCAGAATATAGAATGGCAGACAGCTTCAGTCAGAAACTCTGTGGTTAAACGGTAGAAACTTTATTTTTTAGTTTGGGGCTCTGCTCCCTTATTTGGCCCACTATAACATTTCTACGCTTGCGTTGGAGCGTGTTGCACAGCTGCCTGACCATCTGATCAGTACAGCCCTGACTGAATGAAACAGCCCGTGGCTTTTATGGAGAAACAAATCTCATCAGCTGGGGTGGCACTGGGATAGATGAGACAGACTAGGCAAAGAAGCAGATGGTTTTTTTTTTTTTGTTTGTTTGTTTTTGGGGGGGTTCATTTAAAAAAAAAAATTCTATCACATGGGTAGAATTGGAAGATTGTACTAGTAAATATATTTAGAATATGCTCCAAATATTTTGTAGGAGAAAAAAAGTGGAGAAGGTATGTACAGTGAATATTCCTTAGACATCTGACTCTGTAAGGTAATCTGAATTTACTAAGCGGGATGGTATAGAAATAAATACACACAAATATATATATATATATATATATATATATATATATATATAAAATCTGTGTGTGTGTGTCTATATAGAATAATATACATGGGTAGCTTGGTAGAATGAGAATTTGGCACATCCAAGGTGTGTGATAACTTTATAAAACCTGAGAGCAAAGCTCAAGTGGTTAACATTAGCATCACACATTGAGGGCGTGTATAAAATTTGAGTTTTTTGCACACCTATGCATGTGTTGTTTTATCTAATTTATATAATTGTTGGGTAGTGTTTTCTTGCTGGGATCATTTTTGTAGTGTTTTCTTGCCGGGATCATTTTTATTTAAAAAAAAACAAACAAGGCACAGTTTGGGCAGTAGGACTAGTAGCACTGGTAGCTCAGGCATGGTCAGACTTCAGTGCGGGTTTTACTGTCACTGGTTTAGGGGGGAGGGAGATTATGAACCGGGAGTCACTTCAACAGGAACAAACTGGAGCTTGTGATGTTGATAGATAAACAACTAAACTAACGAACTGGTAAAGTAAGTGTGCTGGAGACAGTGAAGAGAAGCAGTGTGCGCATGCGCAGAATAAATTCTAACTCGATTTTCTTATGGAAGAAAATGTTCTCTAGTTATTGTAGTGGAATAAAAATGGAAAACTAGAAAAACGTGATATACCCGATAATAGGCAAAGCCGATCTGCGTGCACAGCACCTTGTAAACACTAAGCCATCTATATACATTGGCAAAAAGTAGCTAATATGTTAAAAGCCAAACAAGGCTTTCCTTTTCCTTTGAAGCGTCAGTGATGGCATAAGAGATAGAGAGATAGTGGTCCTGGACAGTAGCTGCTGTGTTTCTGAACCTTGGCAGGTTTGTTTTGTAATGCATCAGACTCACCTGGACCTACAGTAACACAGGTAAATTATGTATTACTGTACTTATCCTTGCAGTAACAGGTGTGGACAGTTCAGGAGATAACTGATGTCCATGTTGCAAACAGAAATAAGCCCCATTATGTTACAAATGTCATGATTTCCCTAAAAAGCAAAAAATGAACTAAATCTTTTAGCTGGGCGTAATATTGTGAAAGGCGTTAAAGCATAGAGTATAGTTTATGGATAGCCATACACAGCAAACCTGTGTCTGCATTGATAGGTTTCTATGGCACTAGGACCCTCGAGAGCAAAGTGAAGTTCCCTGGTTGCCATAGGAAACTCGACATGAAGACACAGGCTTGTCTGTGTGTGGATGCCCATGCGTTATCTTCTATATACATTATCTTCTTTAGTTTATGGGCATCCATGCCTATTTCAGGCAGTCTGCTCCATGTCAGTGAACAGATGTTTGGGGTGGGGGGGCACGTGAGGGTTGGTGGCGGGTTCAAACTACAGAGTCGGTGTGCAGCTAGTGACTATAGCTTCAGCTGCTTCTGTAAGTTTAAGTTAAAAGAAAAAAACTTACAACTCGATTGGCTAGAGGAAAGCAGCTATACAGCAGCACTCTTGAGTTGTTTTAAGCAATAATATCTGACAGTGTGGGTGGTATTGTGCTATACCAGACCACCCCATGGGTGTATTGAAGTCTTACACCACAGGCAGAGGGCTTTGTATCCCCTGGAAGGTCTGCTATAGCACAGTACCGCCCACCGCGGAGGGTATTATTGCATTTAGAAAAATGTTTTGTTTTTTTTTCTTGAAAAAGATGATAAAACATGAAAAACAGACAAGAATGGAAAAAAAAAAACCTTAAAAAGGTTATCTGCGAAGTGGTCTGTCCACTGCTGGAACTGGCAGTAGAGGGTGCTGTTACATGTGTTACTGTTGTAATCGGGCAGCAGAGACGGAAACTTGTTATTTCCCAGTCTCTGTTGCCTGATACCGGACCAGCAGGTTGGTGGCCTTAGCCAATCAGCTTCAAGGATTTCGCGACACATTTTCTAAGCTGCAGTATTGGCATCCCTACAGCAACACAACAAAGTTTTGATGTCACTACCGCAGCACAGCAACCCTGCTCTAGGCATGGATTTCTGTGCAGAACAACATTCCACCATATACTATATAGAGGATTGTGTATGAGTGCAGGAGAATCAGGTGACCGCTCCAGTCGACACTAAGGTGCAGGGCTACAAGTCCAACAAGAAGAAAAGCAAAAGGCCAGCACTCTTTTAAAATGCACAAGTGATTTATTCCTCACCACCAAAAAACGCCAAACATGGAGAGCACATGACGTCCCTGACCGGTTTCGCACTGACATGCGTCTTCAGAGGGAAGACGCACATTAGTTCGAAACCGATCAGGGCTGTTGTGTGCTCTCCATGTTTGGCGTTTTGTGGTGGTGAGGAAGAAATTGCTTGTGCAGTTTATGAGAGTGCTGGCTTTTGCTTTTCTTTTTATTGTGCATCAGCAATCGTACACAACAAGTCTGTTTTTTGATCAAGAGGTTTCTGTGGTAACAAGAGACCTTGAGATTGAAAAACAGACTTGTATGTGTACGGTTGCTCGTAAACAGTCTTTTATAGTGTATGGGCAACCATTTATTCTAAGCCTGTGTCCAAAAAACGTCCCCCAGTACTTAAAGTACCTTACTGTGGTGCAGTTCTTTCCAGTGCCTCTCACTTCCGGGCCAGCTCACACTGCCATGGCGGCTTCATCGCGCATGTGCAAAGATGTTCTAAGTTGTTATGCTGCAGTAGTGATGCAGCTAGTGCTAGTGCAACACAACAATGTGTCGTCACGACTGCAGCACAACAAGCTGATTCCAGTAACTGAATTTCATGCTCAATCACGTTCTGCCTTACACTATACTACTTTCAGTACAGCACTGCTGTGAAAGCGCAGTGCTATAGGGTTTTCTTTACTGCAAGTGTTTTTTTTTTTGTGAAGAATTTGCCAGGATGCTATAGTAATTGAAAGGCTCCATTTCAAAAGCAGGAAATGTGACTACACATAATCAAGTAACCAGGCACAAAAAAAAACGTTATTTTGCAAACTCCCAATTGATGGGGCTTTACCTAATGCAGTTAAAACACTTTTAAAGTCTACTTGAAGGAGATGAATTTCAAAGGATCCTCACACAGACTATGTTATAGTTTGTTTACTGTAGTCCTAACTTTTGAATTTTTTTACATGCAGGAATCCTGACAAAGATAAGAATTTCACGAAGCAAACTGTCCATTTTTCAGAAAGGAAAATCCCTGTTCCTAAAATCCCAGTCTTACTTGGCCCCCAATCATTTGGTTATATCAGCCAGATTTTGCTCTTTTATATACAGCTAAAAGAGAAACCTCGTACTGTATTGCCTCCATGGCCTATTTCTGGTTAATCTCCTCCTCTGTCTTAACACTCTTCACCCACTCTCACAACCTACTTTCTTAATGCCATGCTCTAAGAACTCATCTGGGAAAGCTGCCCTTCAAACAACATGAAGTCTTGCTATATTATGACATATGCAGACTACACAGCAGTTTGACCCAGCCTTCGAACTGCTCCGGAGGTGAAAGAGTTAACTTTCCATGCCAGGCATGGAATCTTGATCGCGAGCTCGGTTGAGAACTCTGTCTGTTGTTCTTCAAACTCAAACTGTCAGATTCTTTACTCCGCCTCACTGAACAGTCGCTCCGGAGATTTCTCCTGCTGCTTGGTTCATTTTGTCGGTTAAAAAGTTAATTTCTCGGTTTTAAACCGCATTTTGTCTATATTTTAACCACAACCGGTCGGTTCAAGCTCTGTCTGTGGTATCGTAATAGATAGGTTTTACATTATTTCTGTGTGGAACTTGCAAACGATATTATCGGTTCTGTTTGAATCGATCAGGTTGTTGTTAAACTTTATTAAATTGCATTTAAAGTGCGGTTCCTGGTTCTTATCGGTTCTAAAAAAACCGGATTTCATTACGTTTTTTTCCACAACCCGTGACACGGTTGGGAACCGATAAGGGTGTCTTGCTTGGCGGATTGCCGTAAACGGGCAAGTTTTTGGTTAGGCTGGCACTATGTCTGAGAAACCCAAAAGAAAACCGGCCCACTGGGTTTCAGCACTGTAGTGTCTGTGGGAAGCCTTTGCCAAGGCTGACCCACACACTGTGTTTATTGTCTGGGGTTTGACCACCTCAATGCAGACTGCCAGATTTGCAAGAATTTCCCTGCAGCTACCCTGGATAAGAGTTGGTAGGCTCAGGAACAAGAGGCAAAAAATCCGCTGACCGATAGCCAGCCGGTTGGTGCCAGCCGAACCGGAGGAGTGCCCTCTGACCAGGCGCTATTCTCGGGCAAGCGGAGGGCTGACTCGGAGGAGTCAGTCCCAGCAAAAAGGACTAGAAAATCAGCAGGTGTGGAGCCAAAATTTCCTTCTCCAACCGCTGCAGAGATAGCCAAAGCGATCAAAATTGTCCAGTCGCTTTCACCGGTTCCGACCGAACCAGCACCATCAGGTAAGCGGTCGGTTCAGTCGGTGCCACCGGTTCAAGAATATGATATAGAGCAATTTTATGAACCGGAGGAGGGGGAGGAAGATTATGAAGAGAGTGAATGTGATTTTGAAAGTCTGGATGTGCTCGTTGAACCGGACATCTCCCCAGACAGACCTTCAGGAGTGTCTCCCCCTAGGCTTTCTGAGTCCCCTTCTCATTTTATGTTTTATAAGAAAGTGGCTGAAACCCTCCAGCTCCCTTTGGAAGAAGCTGTGGATGAACAGGAGGAGCCTGACTATGTAGAAATGATGGATATCCCAGAGTCTAGGAGATTGTCTATTCCTTTACATAAATATTTTAGGAAACAGACAATAAAAATTTTAAAAGTTCCTCACACTATACCTCCTGTGGATAAAAAAAATGGACAAGAGGTACACATTGTTAGCCCTGATCACGAGTTCTTTCACAACAATGCAGCCATGTTGGGGTAGTGCAGGCTGCAGCCTGTGATAAGGCAAATATTCCCTTGGCTTCACACCCCTGACAAGGACTCCAGGAGGATTGATGCCATGGCAAAGAAACAGTACATGGCAGCATCCTTGGGACTCAGACAGGCAAATTATATGGCCTATGTTGCAAGATACCAGAAATCCAGATGGGATACTGTTATGGCTCTAGCGAAACAGGTCCCTGGCCAGCTTGCCAACCAGCTGGAGCAGGTGGCTGCTGATGGTATTGAGGCATCCAAGGTGCAATTCCATGCTGCAGTGGACTCTAATGATGTATCTTCAAGAGTCATGGCTACATCTGTGGCTTTTCGCAGAATGGCTTGGCTCAGGTGTACTAGCCTGTCACAGGATACCCAGGCTAAGGCCATGGATTATCCTGTTGTGGGTAACTCTCTGTTTGGGGAGCAGACAGAGAATTACATGAAGAAAATAGATGAGTATAGGACCACTTATAGGAGTGCACAGGCCAAGGAAAGGCAGGCCGCTCCTCAGAGGCAGCTTTCCAGGGGCAGGGGCAGGCCTTTTCACAGACCTTTTAACCAAGCCCAGGCCTCCTCTTCAGCCTATGCCCAGAGGGGGTTCTTCAGAGGGAGAGGCAGATGGGGTACGAGCAGGCCTGCTCCCACCCCTCAGCCTAAAGTCCCTGCCAAACAGGCACCCTGATGGGAGGGCCAGGGCCGATTCTTCATTACCTGTAGGGGACAGGCTGGCTTACTTCGTCCAGGACTGGGAGTCTTTAACATCAGACAAGTGGGTCCTGGAAGTAGTAAGCCAGGGACTGGTTCTCAGCTTCAAAAAATTTCCAAAGATGAGAACCAGATCCTTTCCACCTGCAAATCCATCAGAGGCTCTCGCTCTAGAAACAGAAGTCTCAACCCTCCTGGCTTTCAGAGCTGTAGAAAGGGTACCTCCCCTACACCAGGGCAAAGGACTGTACTCCAGGTACTTCCTTACCCCAAAAAAGACAGGAGAATGGCGGCCCATCCTGGATCTCAGATACCTAAACAAGCACCTTTTAAAACCAAAATTCAAAATGGTGACTCTGGGAATTATTTTACCCTCTCTAAGGCCAGGGGACTGGCTAGCGTTCCCTGGACCTCAAGGATGCCTACTTCCATGTTCTCATCAGAAGCTCCCACCGAAAGTACCTCAGATTGGAACTGCCCTCAGTCCATTACCAGTTCAGAGCAATACCCTTCGGCCTCACCTCTGCCCCAAGGGTATTCACAAAATGCCTGGCAGTAGCAGTTGCTCATTTAAGAAGGCAAAAGATTGCCATCTTTCCTTACCTGGACAACTGGCTCATAGTGGGCCAGTCTCCAGACCAAGTCAAATTACACCTTCAGGTTACCCAGCAGCTGCTTACATCTCTAGGTTTCCTTCTCAATCTCCCAAAGTCAGTTCTAGAACCTGTTCAGCTACTCACCTTCATAGGCGCAGAACTGGACACAAAGCAGGCCAGAGCTTTCCTCCCTCTAGAAAGAGCAAAGACCCTAGTAGCTCTGGCCTCCTCCTTCACTCTGCAGGTCTCTCGACCAGCAAGGCATTTTCTGCAGCTCCTAGGGCACATGGCTGCCTCCACAGCAGTAGCGCAGGGAGCAAGATTTCAGATGAGGGACATTCAGTTCCATTTGAGAGCCTTCTGGTCTCAAAGGAGAGATCCTCTAACCAAATTGATCCCAGTAACTCGAACCATGATCCAGACCCTACAGTGGTGGCAGGATCAGAGCAATCTGAGACAAGGGGTTCCTTCATCCCTCAATCTCACTCCTTGACCCTTACTACAGATCGTCCCTCTTGGGGTGGGGAGCTCACATGGGCAACCTCACCACCCAGGGATTGTGGTCCCCTCAGGAATCTCTGCTCCACATCAATCTGTTGGAACTCAGAGCAGTTTTCTAGCACTTCAGGTTTTCTGCATCTGTTCAGAACAAAGTGGTACAGGTCAGAACAGACAACACCACTATAATGTGGTACATCAACAAGCAAGGGGGCACTCGGTCTTTGGCCTTGTGCACCGAAGCAATGAAGTTGTGGTCTCTGGCTTATTCCCTTCAGGGACACCCCCTCATGGCAGTTCACCTCCCAGGCAAGGACAATTTCCTGGCAGATGCTGTCAGCAGGATTTCCCAGGGCTATCACGAATGGTCTCTGGATCCCCTAGTACTGGAGGTAGTATTTGCCAGGTGGGGTACCCCTCAGATAGATCTTTTTGCAGCCCCAGACAATCACCAACTTCCGCTATTTTGCTGCAGACCCCCAGTGTTGGGCTCAGTCCCTCTGTATGCCTTCCTTCTCAACTGGGAAGGGAAGTTTCTCTATGCCTTCCCCCCCCCTTCCCTCTCTTGTTCAAGGTGCTAGTCAAAATCAGATCTCAACCTTGCAAGATGATTCTGATTGCTCCAGATTGGGCCAGACAGCCCTGGTATCCACTCCTTCTGTCCTTAGTCCACCTTCCCCTGTGTCTTCCCAGGAATCACAATCTGTTTAACCTGTGCCCAGGGGAGAGTTTGGTACCCAAATCTCAAATCCCTCAATCTCAAAGCCTGGCTCTTGAAGAGTTAGAGTTTGCTGACCTACACCTTTCTCAAGGTGTACTCGATATCTTGAAAGCTTCTAGGAAGCCTTCCACCAGGGCTACTTATAATTCTAAATGGAAAAGGTTTTCCATATGGTGCTCTGGAAAGCATATTTCCCCAGAATCTGCTGATTTGCCCACAGTCCTGGATTATATGGTCCACTTAAATACTTTGGGGCTGAGGCCAGCTACCCTGAAAGTGCACTTGGCAGCTGTCTCTGCTTTTATATCAGCAGGAAAGCCCTCTTCTCTTTCTGCTCACCCTGTATTCTCCAAGTTTTTCAAGAAATTGCTTCACACCAACCCTCCATTCAGGGACCCTGCTCCCGCCTGGGATCTTAATGTTTGCATTGCTCAGCTTATGCAACCCCCCTTTGAGCCTTTGTCTTCAGCAGAGCTTAAGTACTTGACTTGGAAAACTGTGTTTCTGGTAGCCATCACTTCTGCCAGACGCATAAGTGAATTACAGGCTTTGTCAGTGGAGTCTGATTTTATCTCCTTTCACAGAGATAAGGTGGTCCTCAGGACTAACAGGAAGATCTTCCTGGACATAAGTCTCCACCACTCATTCACACTAGTGGGATTAGCGCCGGAGGCACTAGGACCTATCGGGAGCAAACTTTTTGCTGGAGGGTCGGCGCAAGAGATGGCGCCGCGAGCAGCGGCTCGAGCGGCAATGACCATCTCGGCGACGACCCTCCAACCGCCTCAGTTCCTTTTTTCCCGCCGTCGAGTGCGCTTCAGTGACGACGTCGCTCGCCTGTCGGGAGTCAAACTTCAAACTAGCGCATAGTTTTCAGTTTATTTTTTTGTAACATTATCTCGATAGTAGTATCGCTTAATTTTATTCTATTTTCTAATATTTTAAATTTAACTTACTTGAAGAAGTCTCGGCCTACTGGATGGGTCGACCATGAGCAGGTCAGGTGTGGTGGAGACTTCGTATGAAAGCTGTTCAGTCAGCGGGCTGGGTCGGTCAGCCTCCTTCTCCTCAGCGGGGTTCCGACAGCGGTCAGTCCGATGCCGGGGAGGGCGGTCCCCGTCGGCAGAAAAATAAGCGGTCGCATTCTCGGCACCGTTCGACCTCGAGCTCTTCTTGACCCACAGGTCAAAGAAGAGGCATCACTACGAGTCGCCCTCTATGGTATGTCTTGCGCGTCGACGGTTGGTTATCGTAGCTAGTTGCCGTTCTCCTTCTTCAGAGTCGCCAACTGCTGGTGACCGTCGTCCTCGACATCGGAGCCCCTCCACGCCTGTAGGTAGGGCTCCAGATGAGCAATTTCATCAGTGGGCCGCTGTTATGGAGCGGTGGGCTCGGAGGTTGGTTCTCCTGCCTGGCTCGGTTGCCACGGAGCCCCTGGGCTCCTCCAGCGATCGGGTAGGGCGGTTGGACCTTCCTAGTCGTTGTGGCGCCTTCTTGGTGCCGGTGACTCACGCACAGTGTCCCCCTCACATGGCTGCGGCGCGGGGCCACACGATGCCCTTATCTCCTGGTTTATTTCCTTCTCTAGCTTTCCAGGTTCCTGGGGCATTTCCGGCGCCTTCCGGGGTCTGTTGGCTTGTCGGTGCCGTTTTCGGTGCCGCTCGGCCTTGCGGCGCCGTCTGCGGCGCCCGCGTGGTCTCGACGCCGTCTGCGGCGCCGCATCAGTCTTCTTGATGCCGTTAGGTCTAAGCCAGCGCCGTTGGCGGCGCCGCTTGCAATGCTCAGCGTGCCTCTTGACCCGTGCCCTCTCGCGGTGCCGTTTTCAACCCGTTTTGCCTTCTGGCCCGGGGCCTTAGGGACTCTCCTTGTTTCTCTGCTATTTCCTCCTCTCTAATTTCCTCCTTTCCTGACCAATCAGTCCTTTCTGGACCATCAGGAGATGATGTTGAGCCTGACCCAGACCTTCGGTTGGGTGATGAAGTGGAAAACAGGATCTTTCTTTGCTACAGAGCCTGTGGTTAGGGACCTGTCCTTTAAGTCTCTGTTGAAGAACCTGAGATCCACTCTTTCTCTCCAAACTACAGACATCGATCCTGGAAAGATATTAAGACTCCAGTACCTTCATGCTCGGAGATCCCTCAGTTTGACTCCTCCGATCCAGCCTTCCTTGAGGCTGTCTCAAATGGTATGGAATAATCCTGCTCTTATTCCTTCAGTGGCTAAATCCATTGATAAGTATTCAGCTCCCAAGGATCATCCATTTGGCATCCCAAGCCTTTGCGGATCCTATTGTAGTCCTGGCAGAGAATGATAAGGTCGTTCTTCCTCAAATTACTACAGCTCGACCTATTAACAAAGAGTATCGTAAGATTGATACATTAGGTAAGAGAGTCTTTGCTGCCTCCACTCTAAGTATCGTATTGCCAGTTATCAAGGCTATTTTTCTCAGTATGAGTATATCCTGTGGCACTCTTTGAAAAGAATGGTTGAAGCTCTTCGGATTAGGACTCAAGTCAGAGCTTCTTCTGGCCGTTACTAGGGTATTGGGTCAATAACCAACAGGAATAGAAGCAGCTATGGGCCTTTTCGACACTGCTTCTCGCTCAGCAGCCGCGGGATTTTGTACTCGGCGCCATTCCTGGCTCGTACTTCAGGCTTCCACGAATGATGCTCAGCAGCAGGTAATGGCGCTGCCTTTGATGGCTCTTTTCTTTCGACCCTCAGGTGGAACAAGCCTTGAGGCCACTCAGAAGACTAGGTCGGCCATGAAGTTAGCCAGACCTCCGCCTGCTCCCTCTGGGGCATGTGAACAGGCG
Source organism: Neoceratodus forsteri (assembly GCA_016271365.2). Taxonomy (NCBI): domain Eukaryota; kingdom Metazoa; phylum Chordata; order Ceratodontiformes; family Ceratodontidae; genus Neoceratodus; species Neoceratodus forsteri. The sequence goes on along the minus strand of CM057453.1, from coordinate 1,481,504,890 downwards.
TCAGTTTCATAGTCGTCAGTCCTTTCGAGGCAGAGGCAGGGAAGCTGCAAAAGCCAACCTGCCCAACCTCCCAGAAAGCGCAGCAGAAAGCGCGGGGTCTAAAGCCCCAAGCGCCACTTTATGTGCTGGCCCAAGTTCCATCCACATTGCAGGTGGAACTTTCTCCTCCAGTGGGAGGTCGTTTGATGTACTTCTGCAACCAGTGGAGTCATAACCCGGACAAATGGGTCCTTAGGATAATTTGCGAGGTTATTCTCTCAATTTTTGAAACCCCCAGTGTCCTCCCAGGCGACAACCCAGGTTGTCGGCCTCTCAGTCAGACCTCCTCGCCCGACATCAGGGCCTTCTAAGCAACAGGACAATAGAACTGGTGCCCCGCATCTGCGGAGCACAGGTTCTACTCCATTACTTCCTGGTTCGAGAGAGTCTGGAGATCGCCCCATTCTGAACCTCAGAAAGTTAAACAAATTTCTCCCCAGGGAGAAATTCAAAATATTTCCCTAGGTACCCTGTACCCTTGCTGCATCAACACGACTGGCTGGCCTCCCTGGATATGCAGGGCGCTTGCCAGCATATCCCCATCACCAACCCACACTAAGTTCCTCGGGTTTGTAGCTCTGGGTCAGCATTATCAGTTCAGAGTCCTGCCTTTTGGGCTATCCTCGGCACCTTGGTCTTTACAAAGTGTTGTGCAGTTCTCGTGGCGCATCTCAGAAAGATCGGACTCCAGTGTTTCCCTACCTGGACGATTGGCTTCTAGCAAGCCCCTTCCAGCCGAGGACTTTGGAAGCCGTGCAAGCGACTTCTCGTCTTGTTCGATCCATGGGAATTCTGCTGAATTTGAAAAATCACAACTGCAGCCTCCCAGAGCTCCTTTTCATAGGGGGCTTCTAGACACCTTTTCATGAGGCTTTCCTTCCAGAGGACAGAAGACTCGACATCCTTGGATGGCCCGTTTCATCGGGAGAACAATGGTTACAGCTCTCTCGATGCAGCGCATGTTAGGTCTCATGGCGTCCTCGGTGTTCACTGTACCCTGGCCGGTTGCGCTGAGAACCACCCAATGGATGCTCTCCACTCAGTGGTCTCCGACCTCTCACCCCAGTCTTATCCCATCAAGGTGTGGGCCCCTTGAAGGTCTCTCACCTGGTGGACTCAAAGAAGCAATCTCCTGGAAGGGTTCCCTTTGCTCCCCAGATCATCAGATCTCCATCACCACAGATGCATCGCTAATGGGATGGGAGCTCACTGTCATCCCCTCCACTCCAAGTGTATGGACTCCAGTTCGAAACTCTTCTCCCACATAAATGTCCTGGAGATGAGAGGCGGTCCTCTCACGATCGAGCTCTGAAGGATATCCTTTGTCACAAGAACATTCTCCTTCAAGCGGACAACAAAGCTGTGATGTATTACATCAACAAACAAGCGGTGCTCATTCTTGCCCCTTTGCAGGGAAGCAATGAGGGTGTGGGAGTGGTGCCTGGAGCCTAAGTCTCTGATTCAGGCGGTTTATCTGCCAGGTATACAAGCGATCTAGCGGATCACCTCAGCAGAACGAGGCAGACCTCACAGTGGTCTCTCGATCCAGCCGTAGCTCGGTCACTATTCAAGTGGGGACTCAGACCTGGACCTTTTGCATCCCCTCCAGCATAAAACTGCCTCTCTTCTGCTCCAGAAATCCAGGGCCTGGCATTTTCTGTCAGGATGCGTTCAGGCTGCGGTGGACAAAGCGTTTTCTTCGCTTTCCACGATCCCTCTAATCAGAGTTCTCCTCAAGTTCGAGTCTCAGGGACCAAAATGATTCTCATTGCTCCCTCCTGGCCGGCAACTATAGTTTCCTCTGCTCAACAGTATGTTGGCAGCCTCTCGAGACCACTTCCCTTGCAAATCAACCTTTTGACTCCAGGGTTCGTTGGTCCATCCCAACCTGAAATCACTTCACCTTCATGCTTGGCTCCTGAAGAGGTAGAAGTGAATCGATTCAACGTCTCTCGTAGAGTCTCGGACATCCTTCTGGCTGCTGTGAGGAAGCCAGCCACCCGAAAGCGTAAAGCTTCAAATGGAAGCAGCTTTCTCTCTGGTGTGCAAAGTCCTCTTGGAATCCCTTTCCTGTCCTCCTGACAAGGTTCTGGGTATCTTTTGGACCTATCAAACTCAGGTCTCCAGTACTCCACAGTTAAAGTTCACCTTAGTGCCATCTCAGCGTTCCATGAGCCGGTTTCTTCCTTGACTCTGGCTCAGCTTCCTATGGTGAAGAGATTTCTTAAGGGGATTCTTCATACCAGACCCCTGTTAGGCGTCCAGTTGCAACCTGGGACATTAACCTGGTGCTGGACATGCTCACTCGGAAGCCTTTCGAGCCCTTAGCTACCTGTGAGCTAAAATTTCTTACCTGGAAGACTGCCTTCCTGGTGGCCATTACCTCAGCCGCATGGGGTCTCGGAATTCATGCCTTGGTAGCCGGACCCTCCGTATACTGTATTCCATAAAGACAATGTAGTTCTCAGTACTCATCCTAAATTTCTTCCCAAGGTTGTGTCAGAATTCCATCTAAACCAACCTCTAGTGCGTCCCTCTTACGTAGCTAATTTCCAAAATGAAGAGCGATCTCTTCATTCCTTGGATGTTAAGAGAGCCTTGCGATTCTATTTAGATAGAACCAAGAATTTCCATGAAGACTCAGCAACTGTTTGTTTCTTTCAGCGACACCGGCTGGCTCAACCCATCGCTATTAGATGCATCTCATCATGTTTAGTGGCATGCCTTGACATTGCTACTCCATGGCTCAAGTTAAATTGGAGGAGGTAAGTACGGGTCACTCTACTAGAGCGACTCACGGCATCTTCAAGGTTCGCAATGTTCCAGTGGGATATCTGCGACACGCCACCTGGGGCTCAGTGCATAACCGTTAAGCATTATGCACTGGATGTTCATCCAGGCGACATTCCGCGTCGGCAGAACTATCCTTAATGGTCTTCTATCTTAGGCAGCGTGAGCTCTGGCTCTCCTGCCCCCTTTTGGGGGATTATCAACGGTACTCTCCCACTAGTGTGAATGAGTGGTGAGACTTATGTCCGGAAGATATGAAAGTGCAGTACCTACCGTAATTCTTGATCTTCTTGGGCGACTCTCCTACTCATTCCTCCCTCCATCCCGAGCTCACGCTGTGTTGGTCTTCACTCCCTCAAATCTTTAGGCCGTGAGGACTTCTTTGCTGACCCTTCTTACACGGGTCGTACGGACTATCTTATCTCCGTTTTTTGGTTAGATTTACTCTTTACGTTAGTTGCGCTGTACCTCCTTGGTAAAAAAGGTACTGAGGCGGTTGGAGGGTCGTCGCCGAGATGGTCATTGCCGCTCGAGCCGCTGCTCACGGCGCCATGCCTCGCCGTGCCATCTCTCGCGCCGACCCTCCAGCAAAAAGTTTGCTCCCGATGGGTCCTAGTGCCTCCAGCGCTAATCCCACTAGTGTGAATGAGTGGTGGAGACTCGTCCAAGAAGATCAAGAATTATGGTAGGTATGTAATTTTTCATTTCTAGGGACATGGATATGTTGTTCATCACACTTATTGGCAGGTATCCTTGCCGCTTTAAATCTTGCGGAAGGTCTTCAAGCTGGCTCCTCCCACCCACCGGGTGGTATAACTCTCGGCTCCGCCCCATGGCGTAGATCTTCCTTACGCTCCAGGCTCAGGTTCCCTCATTAACGCTCTGCGTTTCACGACTAGTTCCTATTTCTTCGTTTTGCAATTTGAAAGTTTTTGCTAAAAAGGCAGGTCTTGATCCTCGCGGCTGCGATGGACCGTCGACTCCGGTTTTGGAATGCCTGTGGGCTCGAAGATGTCTCGGACGGATCCACATCCGTGTGTCTACTGTTTAGGCCTTGAGCACGACCCGGGACTGCGACCTGTGCTCTTCTTCTCGGCCTCGTCCTCGAAGACCGTGCTGCCCGGTGCAACTGGGCCGTCCGGAGAAGCGTTTCCCTCCGGTGAAGTCTAAGGAGGCCCGGTCGGCGGTGTCCGCGGCGGCAGGCTCGGCGGATCAGCTCGAGCAGATGATCGCCCTCGAAGAGGAGGCGGCGCGGGCCGTATCTTCCTCAGCCGCGGCATTTATCCCGCTCTCTCTGGGTTCTTCCTACACAGCTTAATTTAAGGAGCTTTGTCTGTCCCTCTCCACTAGGGGAGAAGGGCCAACGTCTGCTGGACCTTTTTCTCGGTCCAAAAAGAGGGACAAGGGTAAATCCCTCCGTCGACGCTCTTGGGAGCGGGAAAGGTCCCTCTCCCCGAGTCGTCGACCGTCGACTTCGGTCGACCGCTCGGCTTCGGCCACTGGTCTCACGGTGCCCCCGTCAGGTCAGTTGACTGAGACTCCTGTCGACGAAGTCGAGATTTTTCTCGACCCGTTAGACGGGCTGTAAGCCCATAAACCGAATTCTCTCCCGGTTCCCCGGAGGTTGAGGATCCGTGGGCTGCCTGTGCCTCGGTTCGGAGCCCTCAGATGAACCCTCCGAGCCGAAGGGTGCGGTTCCTGCCGACACTTCCCGACCTCGGAAGAGCCGAGCTCTGGTCTCGGACCTCTTGGCGGTCCAGCCGATCCCGCCATCGCCGGCGGTCTCGGTCTAACACCCTTGATAGCGGCGTCGCGTCCTCGGACGAGGAGAGCAAGCATGCTGAATTCGTCGGCAATGCGAGGACCTCATGTGCAGCAACTTCTGACGGGGTAAGCCGGCGCAGTGGCAACTGACCATTAAGTGCTGTCATGGGCGGCCGGCCACAGCCCCTCGACTTACCGAGGCCTGTACCCAGGCGGTTGTTCGGCCAAAACCAGCTGCTCCACCGATTCGGTGGAACCTCCGCCTCACAGCCACTGTTTGGGGCTCCGACCAGGGATTCTCGGTCGGCTAGAGGTCTACCCATCGGCTGCCGGTTACCCTCACTCCCGACCGACCTCGGCGGGTTGAGGTGGCTCAGCCAGAGGCAGCTCTTGGGACTCCTCCGAGTCCGAGGATATTCCTCCTTTTTCTCAGCGACTGGACTTGAGTCCTCAGGAGGACAGTCTATGGACTGATAGGCCGTCGTCCTTCCTTCCTAGACTGCTTGACTCATCTCGAATCCACCGGGATGAAGCTCGAACCCGTTTCAAGCAGGCCAGGTATCCCCTCACGGAGATTCTGGACGAGGGATTCTCCACGGAGGCTTTTCTGGTGGCGAGGCCATGAGTGGGTCGACCCTGGAGCTTTAGCAGCGCCCTGCTTCCTGTCCTGCCTCCGGCCAGGATGGCCAGAAAGTATCACGGTCCCTACGGTTCCCTGTCCGGTTTTCCAGGCACCCCTCTGCTGAGGGTTGGTTACCGACAGCGTTTCCGGCGTGCCCGCTGGCGCCAGGATGATGGACAAACCTCCCGACAAGGATCAAGATCGGATTATGTTGGTGAAAAGTCTATCCTGCGTCCTCTCTCGGCCTTAGTCAGGCAGTTGACCCGTCCTCATGGCACATTTTCTCATGCCCTGTTGGGCTCCTGGATGATTATTCCTCATCTCCCGTGGATCAGCAGACTACGGTCAAGCAGGTGCGGGACCAGGGCAGGGCAGTGGCCAAACAGCAGCTCAGACTGCTTTGGATATTGGGGACTCGTGCCAGGTCGGTGGCGGCCGCGAGTGGCTATCGTCGGCGGGCTTGGCTGAGGATATCCACCTTTGCGGATCCCAGCACAAGTTGGCGGATGTTCCCTTTTGGGGACTGACCTCTTGACCCTGGGGTGGAAGGTCACCAGAGGATCGAGAGTCAATGCTACCTTGGACTCGGTCTCTTCCGCTCAGAGGACAAGGCCTGAAACCACAGCCTAAGCCCTTTCGTCCTTCTGCGCCTCCGGTGCCCGGCCCAACAACGTCAGGGCCAGCAGGCTCGACCTTGGCATCCCAAACCCAAACGCCCGGCTTCCTCTAACAGGAGCCACGGAGGAAAAGGCCAGGAGGTCCCTCGGCGGTCCATCCTCCAAGCCTGCCCAGTAGCGGGCTGAGGGTGTCGCCCCCATCCGTCACCTTACCCCTAGGTCCCCCGTGAAGCGGCTCCGGCACTTCCGTTCCGCCTGGTCCGCTTTACCACGGCCAGGTGGGTTTGGAAGTGATGGAAGAGCCTGCCTCTAGAATTCGAGCAGGCACCGCCCTTCAGAACCGTCGCCCTCGAGAGCTTGAGTCCCAAACCTCGCTGGCTGACTCGTCGAGCCGACAACCGCTCTCCTCCCCTCCAGAAGGGGGTGATAAGAGGTGGAGGACCCCTCCTTCAGACCCAGGGTTTGTGTCCAGGTACTTCCTGGTTCCGAAGCAGGACGGGGCTGGCGCCCATTCTCGACCTACGACCTAAACAAGTTCCTAAGGTCTCGGAACCTTCAGGATGGTCACTCTGGCTCGAAAATACCATCGCATGGAGCGACCTGTGGTTCTGCTCTCTGGATTTGCAGTGCAGCGTTTTTCACGTCCCTATCCGTCCGTCTCACAGAGATTCCTTCGCTTCCGGCGGAGGGATCCCTTCGAGTTCAAGCCATGCCCTTGGCTTGTCTCCAGCTCCCAGGGTCTTCACCAAATGCATAGCAGTGGTGACAGCATTCCCTCGCGGCGCGGGGTCGGGTGTACCCTTACCTGGAGCGACTGGCTGATAGCAGCTCCTCAGGCAGGAGGTGGGTGGTCAGAGATCTGGCCCTCAGGTCTGCTCTCAACTAGGCCTCCTTATCCGAGGCCAGAGTCGGATCTCGAGCGAAGCAGGTGATTCTGTTCATCGGGCGCAGCTCGACTCTCTTGAGCCAGGCGCGGCTCCGGCGGACAGGGCCGAGTTCTTTCCTCCTTTGCCCAATCATTTCCGGTTGGGCAATTGCACCCTACAGGACTTCCTGCGCCTCCTGGGTCTCATGGCGGCCTGCACCAGCGTGGTCCGTTGGGCCTGCTGGAACATCGTCCCCTTCAATGGGGACTGGCCAGCCAGTGGTCACAACGCTGCGATCCTTTGGACCAGCTTGTGCCGGTGACACAGGGATGTGGGCAGCTCTCCAGTGGTGGATCGTTCAGGTCATTTGCAGGAGGGCATCCGTTCGTCCGCCCGAGCCGGCGGTCTCTCTGTCGACCGATGCCTCTCTGATGGGTTGAGGTGCCCATCTGGGGAACACGGGCTCCGGCCTCTGGTCCCAGCAGGGAGTCGATGCCACATCAACCTGCTGGAGCTCGGCGGTCCGCTAGCTCTCACGCCTTTGCTCCGTTCCTCCGGGCTCAAGTGGTCGAGGTCAGGCGGACAACACCACGACCATGTACTATCTAAACCGCCAGAGGCGGGGCCAGCTCCATGCTTCTATGCAAAGGGCTCTCCGCATTTGGTCACTCGTGCGCAGCCTGGGCGGATCTCCTAGCCATTCATGTGGCAGGGCCTCAACACCCTGGCCGATGCCCTGAGCTGGATAGGGGCTGCATCCCACAGTGGTCTCTCCTCCCGAGTAGTACAGCTCTGTTCTCCCTTTGGGGCACACCTCAGGTGGACCTGTTTGCCTCCAGGAGAGCAAAGCTGAGACTGTTCCATGCCCGCCCCCCTCAGCAGGGCTCGCTGCAGGGGGATGCCTTCTCGAGGCAGTGGACCCCGGGCCTCTTCTACGCCTTTCCCCATTTCCCTTGATCCACAAGGTGCTTCTCAAGGCGAGGAGGGACAAGGCGCAGGTGATTCTGATAGCTCCAGACTGGCCTCGCCAGTTCTGGTACCCAGATCTCCTCAGTCTCAGCTCCAGGACTCGCGGCAGCTTCAGCTCGCCCGGACCTGCTCTCAGTCAATCAGGGAAGGTGTTCCATCGGACCTTCAATCCCTACCTGACTGCCTGGTTCCTGAGCAGCTAGAGTTCCAGGCCTTGGGTTTTTCGACGAGGTCCTCAATGTAGTTGGGCGTCCCGTAGAGTCGACCAGAAAATGCTATGCCTTCAAATGGAAAGGTTTTCCATTTGTGTGTCAGAAGCAAGGAGCTTGGACCCTTCCTCTTGTTCCTTGGCAAGCATCTTGGACTATTTATGGTCCCTTTCTAATCAAGGGCTTGGGTCGAAGCGACCTAAGGGTGCACCTGGCAGCCATCTCTGCTTGCAGGCGCGGCCGGGAAGCAGTCGTTAGCGCAGGAGAAGGTGGTCTGGCGCTTTTCAAGGCCTTGATCACATTTCCCTCCGATGCGAGAACCTCCACCCTCCGTGGGATCTACTGCTGGTATGGCAAAGCTCATGGGCAAGCCATTCGAACCTATGCACAGGTGTGCTTTCTCTCACCTGTCATGGAAGACCGCCTTCTTGGTGGTTATCACGTCAGCCAGAAGGATGGAGAGCTCAGGCGTTTCCATGAGTCTCCCTACCTGGTCTTCCACAGGACAAGGTTGTCCTGCGCCCCACCGAAATTCCTTCCGGAAGGTGGTCGGAGTTTCACCTTAACCAGGTGTTGACTGCGGTGTTCTACCAATCACACCTCGGAGGCGAATATAGGCTCCATACTTTGGACCCTAGAAGGCGCTCGCCTATTACAAAAGCGCACGGCGCTGAAATTGGGAGAGGTTCGCCAGCTGTTTGTCACCTACGCTGAAGCCGCACCTGGCAGACCTGCAGCCAAGCGGACAATAAGCAGGTGGGTCACCTCCTGCATAGATCTCTGCTATAAGTTGGCGGGCATGGAGCCTCCCAGAGGATAAGAGCTCATTCTACCCGCCATACTGCTGCATCGGTGGCTGCTTCAGGGGCGTCCCTATCCAGGAAATCTGCAGGGCTGCTACCTGAAGTCAGCAAACACCTTCATTACCCATTACCACATCGACCTTGAGTCACGCGGGATGCTGGTTTGGGACCTCGGTTCTCAGTCTCTCTTTCCCAAGTAAGTATTGGGGTGTCGTCTTGCCTCCCTCCTCCGGAGAACTGCTAGGAGTCTGCCAATAAGTGTGGATGAACAACATATCCATGTCCTAGAAATACAGGTTACTCACCTGTAACAGGAGTTCTAGGAATGGTATATGTTGTTCATCCTACCACCTCCCGGCTTGACGCACAACCTGAGCTTCCAGCGGGCCAGATCTGGCGTCATGGGGCGGAGCCGAGGTTATACCACCGGGTGGGTGGGAGGAGCCAGCAGAGACCTTCCAGCAAGATTTAAAGCGGCAAGGATACCTGCCAATAAGTGTGGATGAACAACATATACCATTCCTAGAACTCCTGTTACAGGTGAGTAACCTGTATTTCTTGCCTAAGGTGGTTTCAGATTTCCACCTTAATCAATCTTATCTCTTCCAGTGTACTTCACTGACCATTCCTCCTCTGGTGAGAGGGCTGCACAGTTTAGATGTGAAGAGCCCTTAGTTACTACATAGCGCACCAAGAGTCACAGGTTTGACTCCTCAACTGTTCCTCACTTATGGTGAGGTTGGTAAGGAAACCTGCCACTAAAAGATCCATTGCCAGGTGGATTGTCTCTTGTATCCAATTTTGTTATAAAAAACTGGGTATGGTTCCCCCTTCAGGCCTGAGGGCTCACTCTACCAGAGGTACAGCTGCGTCCCTGGCTGCAGCCAGGCACATCCCTATCATAGAGATATGTCATGCAGCTACCTGGAAAACAGTTCACACTTTCACCAGGCATTACTCCCTGGACATCCAGGCTAGGAGTGATGCTCGGTTTGGCACAGCTGTGCTTCAGAGCCTATTTCCTAAGTAGGTTCTGTCCCTCCTCCATGGAGGTACTGCTGTAGTCTGCATATGTCATAATATAGCAAGACTTCATGTTGTTTGAAGAAAAAATTACTCACCTTAGTAATGTTGTTTCTTCTAATGGAGTCTTGCTATATTATGACCCCCCTGCCTGCCCCTCTCAGAACCTCTGCTTTTGGGATGTGGGTGGGCAGTGCAGTGTTGGCACTTCATAGATGCCCACCTTGTTTTTCACCCCTTTTTTGGGGTGTTTGGGTGTTGTGTTTTTATTTTTTGGATCCCCTGACTTGAGTCTCTGTTTTGGGACCAAAAAATGTGTTAATATTTTAGTAGCCAGTTGGCTAGTGTAGGTTTACAGCTTCCACACAGAATCTTAGTGAGTTTTGCTCGTAAAGATCTGACAGTTTCAGTTTGAAGAACAACAGACAGAGTTCTCAACTGAGCTCGCGCTCAAGATTCCATGCCTGGCATGGAAAGTTAACTCTTTCACCTCCGGAGCAGTTCGAAGGCTGGGTCAAACTGCTGTGTAGTCTGCATATGTCATAATATAGCAAGACTCCATTAGAAGAAACAACATTACTAAGGTGAGTAATTTTTTCTTTTATTTCTTATTTTTTAGTTTATAGTTAATTTACCCTGGATGCAATGCAGCATCTTGTTTCCAATAAGGTCCTGCTTTGATACATTTCCGCAGATGGGTGGAATAGATCACTGGAAGGTTAAGTGACTTACCCAAGGTCATACTGTGAGTATTTAGCTCTAGTACACCATTTGTTAGTGAAATGAGGGACACTGACTCTGATAATGAGGGACACATTCTCAAACATGGAGATACAAGCTCAGCCATTGCCTTTATTTGTACAAAGTTTATTTTTTATTTAGCATCTTAGAATATAATTAATTTCTGCTTCAAAGGCTGAACTCACAGCACATTCTCTGTGCGTGCAGCACCTTTTCCATGAGGGACAGGGCAATTTTAAGGGGTAAAATGAGGGACACTTGAGAGGTATGCCTGCACCTGAAGTCCTCTGGTTCCCAAGCTGGTGCTCTAACCACTAGATTACACTGCCTCCTGTGCCTTCTCTTACAGGCTCCCCTTCTCTGGACTAACCTTCTTTTTCTCTGCTCTGCCTCCTCCCTTTCCACCTTGAAGGTGCTGCTTGCACCTCTACCTAACCCTTCCTCATCCTTTTCTCTCTCCGCACCCCTCCTTCCATCCTTGTACTACCCCTGTTTACAACTCCACCTTCATTCCCTTTTCTGTCTGAGGAGGTCCTCACTTCGCAGTTTGTGTATCTGATACCACCTGGTGCCTAAATGCCTTCCGATAACTTAGAACTGCAAGAACTGTACTGATCATTTGCACCATTTCATGATGTATTTTATTGCATGCAGGGTTGGAAGTGGAAAAAAATTGTTGGGGGAGCCCATCTCCTTTGATGCAGGAATGAACCTACATAACTGTGATCTAGGGACACATGCCCTGGTTATATGTTGCATTTTACCACTTCAGTCAGTTTTATGCCTTTAAAGTAGTATATTTTACCCAGGAGCAGTCCTTCTCTGTTTTGCTCCTGGAACTCAGAGAGACTTTTAGTTTCATAGAAACATACATAGAAACATAGAATTTGACTGCAGATAAGGACCGCTTGGCCCACCCAGTCTGCCCATTTCCCTACCTACTGGATAAGCTACAGATCCTAGTTAACCAGCAGCCTACTTCTTCCTACCCTCACCCCCTAGAATTGCCTTATGACTGTCCCATGCATGCTTGGATTCCACCACTGATTTTGACTCCACAACCTCCTCCGGAAGGCTGTTCCATGCATCCACAACCCTCTCTGTGAAAAAATACTTCCTTAAATTACCTCTGAGCGCCCCTCTATCTTCAAATTGTGCCCTCTTGTTCTTGCACACCTCTTTTTTTGAAAGATGCTACCCTCTTGGACCTTGTTGATTCCCTTGAGGTACTTGAAAGTTTCTATCATGTCCCCCCTCTCCCTCCTTTCCTCGAGGCTATACATATTAAGCTCCTTTCGTCTCTCTTCATATGTCTTCCAGTGCAGACCCTGCACCATTTTAGTTGCCCTCCTCTGGACAGCTTCCATCCTGTCTATGTCTTTGCGGAGATTGGGTCTCCAGAACTGCACACAGTACTCCAGATGGGGTCTCACCAGCTGTTTGTACAGAGGGATAATAACTTCCTGTTTTCTACTGGTGATGCCTCTCCTATGCATCCCAGTATCCCCCAACCCTCCTTGCTGCCTTCTCCATTGCTTGCCACCTTTAGGTCATCTGATATGACTACCCCAGGTCCTTTCCATTTTGTTGTTGTTAGTATCTCACCCCCATTGTGTACTCTTCTCCTGGGTTTTGTTTCCCAGGTGCATTACTATGCACTTCTTAGCATTGAATCTAAGCTGCCATACATTTGACCATTCCTCTAACCTTGCCAAGTCCTTCTCATCCTTTCCACGCACCCTGTGCATCAACTCTGTTGCAGATCTTTGTGTGAGTCTGCAAAGAGACATACTTTTCCTTCCAGTCCTTCTGCAATGTAACTATAAAGACATTGAAGAGGACCGTCCTAATACTGAACCCTGCGGTACCCACTAGTAACCCTCCTTTCTTCTGAGTGGACTCCATTTACTATTACTCTCTGTGTCCTATTCTCCAGCCAATTCTTTACCCAGGCTGTCATCTTGGGACCCACTCCCAGGCTGGCTAACTTGTATATTAATCTTTTGTGTGGGACTGTGTCAAATGCCTTCCTAAAGTCTAGGTAGGCCATGTCCACAGCCCCTCCCTGATCTACTACTTTGGTCACCCAGTCAAAGAAATCTATCAGATTCATCTGGCATGACATTCCCGCTGTGAATCCATGCTGCCTAGGCCCCTGTGTCCCTCTGGCCTCTAGATACTCGACAGTTCTTTCCTTCAGAAGTGATTACATCATTTTCCCTATCACTGAGGTTAAACTAACAGGTCTGTAGTTTCCTGCTTCTGCCTTGCTCCCACTTTTGTGAAGGGGAATCACATCTGCCCTCCTCCAGTCCTTGGGTACCACCCCATCCTCCCATGATTTGTTAAAAAGGGTAGTCAGTGGTGTCACTAGTTCTACCCTTAGTTCTTTTAGAATTCTGGGATGAATCCCATCAGACCCTATTGCTTTGTCCACCTTCAGTTTTAAGAGTTCTTTCAGAACCCTTTCTTCTGTAAATGGGCTGGTATCAACTTCTTTATCCAGAGTGCTTCTACTGTTTGTTTTATGTACCTCCCCCTCTTCATTTGTAAATACTGAGCAAAAATATTTGTTTAGTATCTCTGCCTTTTCACAGTCTCCCTCTGCCCACCCTCCTCCCTCCCTTTATTAACCTCACTATCCCTCCCTTGGTCTTCCTTCGCTCCTGATGTACCTATAAAGGTTTTATCCCCTTCTTAACTGAGTTGTCTATCTTTTCCTCGGTTTGGGCCTTTGCTGTTCTGACTGCCTTCCCAGCCTCCTTTTGCTTTAACTGATACAGTTCTCTGTCCTGCTCCTTCTGCCATTCCTTGTACTTCCTGAATGCTTTCTTTTCTCTTGAACCTTCACTGCCACTTCCTTTGAGAACCATAGTGGTTTCTTACATCTTTTGTTTGTTGTATTGCTTCACACAAGGCTCGTTACCTCTGTGATGGCAGTTTTATTATTCCCATTGTTCTTCCACCCTCCTTCCTGCCCATTTGCTAGTGCATTCCTTAGGCACTCACCCATTTTGGCAAAGTCAGCCCTCCTAAAGTCCAGTACTTTTGTCTTTGTATGGCTTGACTCTATTGCTGTGTTTATTGTGAACCATACTGTTCGATGGTCGCTAGTTCCCAGATGGCCACCCACTTCTACATTTGTGATCCTCTCTCCATCTCCATTTGAGAGAATCAAGTCTAATATTGCTCCCTCTCGAGTGGGCTCCAGTACTAGTTGTCTAAGGCATTCACTCCTGGAATGGAGTTCCCCCAGGTCTCCCCCCCCTCAATTTTCACCACTGACTGCCTGTACTATTTATCATGTACTTTGGGTCCCATAGTGTCTCACTGCACTATTTGTATCTGCAGTTATCCCCACTAGTGTGGATAAAGACCTCACCATGCGTGAATTATTAGACTTATGCTCACATGTGCAAAGAAATAAAGGATATGCCATGGCCCTAATGAAAATGTTATTGATATCCTCCCCCCGAATGCATTTTAACCTTATAGTATCACAAATGCAAAGCTGTGAGTGATGTCAAAAGGTCCAGCAGCACGAGGGAAAATAGCAGTGATATTTTCATTTGGTCCATGACATATCTGATTTATGCCATGCCTTTTATTATGCAGTTGCAAGAAAAAAAACTCTGTCCTGATTGATCAGTGGCTACATTCAACAGTGATGTTATCCCAGCAGAAGCTCACTGTACGAAGAAAATGCATCAGAGCGCTAGTCACTATCCCTCCATTGCCATTATGGACCTAGTATGTGGATAATATCATTGGTATTCTCACTCTAGGCTCCCATCGTGACAGAAATATCACTTCCATTTGCTGTTGTTTTTTTTTTTTTTTTAAATCACCCTCACGGGTATGGCAAGATTAGGCATATTTATTTATATTGCACTCAGTCCAGCATTGACACTGCGTGCTTTACAGAGATATACCAATGATGACACTGTACTATTCAACATTAAAACTAACGAAAAATAAAATCAGATTATATGTACAATGATAGATGGGGAAGTGTACTTAATGAGAAATTAATGGTTGCCTGAGGTGTGGATGCTACATAAACCTTGGCGAAGCCGGAGGAGTTTATTAAAGCATCCCACACTGAGGGCTGTGATTAATTCATCTTCATCTTCAATATTATAATTGCTGGGCATCAGTTTTTCTAGCCTTCATTTAGTGTTTGTGACTTCCTGACACACACACACACACACACAGTCACTCTCACACAGACAGGCACACACATTTTTTTAGCTAGTTATTTATGATTGTTGGTAAATTGTTGTATTTCTGTTTATTTCGTCGTTGCGATCTTATCGCAGTTTAAAGTACTAGAGCTCTTCCCGCTGCCACTTTGTGTTGTGTGCAGCCACGGAACAACAGGATCAACCAGATAGCAAGCGAGACTCGAAGATGCTCTGTAGTGCAGTTTTCAAATGGTAGGATCAACCAGATCGTTTTTAGGCTAATGTGGTGGGTTTGTTTAAAAAAAAAAAAAAAAAAAAAGACGGAGTAGAAGTCAGATTGGCGGCTCTCGCTAAGTGGGTGAGCTGCCATGTTTGAGAACTGAAAGCCCGCCCTGGATCACACGCACAGCGAATGAGGAAGCAGGTTTCCGTGACTGACTCTGCGTGTGTTTCCGATTACAACTCGCGAGTTACAATGGGAAATTATAACTCAGTCAGGCAATGTAAAAAATTGCTGACCAGTTGTTATGTCCTATTAAAAGCTTGATCAAACAGGAATGTTTTCATTGAGGCTTTAAGGGCTTCCACCATGCTAGCTGAATGAATGTAATAGGGGAGCGAATTCCAGAGAATAGGGACTGCCACTCCAAAAGCTCTGTCACCAGAAGATTTAAGCTGGGCCTGAGGGACAGCCAACAAACCAGTGTCAGTGAAGTGGAGAGGGCGAACTGGGTGGTATGGATTCAGGAGCTCCTTTAAGTAGTCAGGTCCCAAACCATGTAGGGCCTTGTGCTTCACATCAACAAGCAGATGTGGAAGGTGATGGAGGAATGCAAAGGCAGTCAGTGCAGAGCACACAAGACCAGCGTAATGTGACCATCTATGAGGAACCCATCAAAATCCAGGCAGCAGCATTCTTCACTAGCTGCAGGCGATGCATCAAACCTTCAGATAGCCCTAGGTATAGAGCATTACAGTAATCCAACTTAGAGGTGATAAATGCATGGATAATTGTCGCTAGGTCATCCTGAGCTAAGTACGGCTGGATCCTGGTGATATTCCAGAAATAAAAGAAGCCAGAGCAGACAACAGAATACACCTGCTGTTCAGATGTCAACCTGTCATCCAAAATAATCCCCAGATCCTTAACTGCACTAACTGCAATGAGGCAAGGGCATATGAAGCGTAATCGCCGAACACGCCCGCGAGCGTGCTGCAAAATTAGCTGGGGTAGCAAACAAGTTGACCAGCATGTCCTCTTCCTTTGGCTATTTTTGTGGGCTTTCCAACTATGACAAATTAATCTCTTGGGACTTTGGCCGGGAGGTGGAGCTCAGCCACGCGGATGTTGTACCCGAGTTTCTCAATCAGGTCTGCACGGTACTGCACTTAACTGATTGGCTCCGGTGTCAGGTAAGAGGTCTGGCTAGTAAGGAACACCATGTTTAAATGCCCCAGCAATTTAAGGTACTGCACTGCATTTTCACTTGAACCAGCTGCTGTGGAAGAGAAGGACAACTAACTCCGGAGCAAAGAAAAGATTTGTGTTTAGGGGGACTCTGAGATCAAACGCCATCCACCCATTCCAACGCTGACTTGAACAGAGCTAAGAAAGCTGTTAGCAAGCTACTGCTGCCTGTCACTGTGACCTGTGAGTGGAGCATAGCTGCAAGCCTTCCTCCGGAAGAGAAGAAATGTTTTTGACCCACCATGGTCTGATGACCGTGGTGATGTTTGGACTTTTACTCTTTGGTGTTGGTGGCATTGGTGTCATTGCTGGTGGCAGGTTGGTGGCAAGTGGCAACAACGGGACTGGAGTGCCACTTCTCTGGACTGTCTGGACCCTGGCCATCCTGCCTATCATCTAGTCAGGAGTGGAGAGAGTACCGTGGAGTATGGAGTCCGAGGTTGAGAGAAAAGCAAGCAAGCACTCAAGTATTTGCACTGTTTTTATTTCCATTCTGATTTATTTTAAGATTAGCCATACATGTTTGAAATCTAGCCCTTTTCTAACCCGCCTGTCCTCCATTTAAATTAAAAGTAACATTTGTGCTGCTGTTTGGTTTGAATTATAGTCTTTTTTTTTTTTTTTTTTATCCCACCTGTCCTCTGTTTGTTACATTTTAGTCTGCTACATTTATAGCATTTTTCCAACCCTACCCACCTGTCCTCCGTTTAAATTGTTCAAACAACATGAAGTCTTGCTATATTATGACATATGCAGTATAACCCCAGGTTAGAACTGCTCCGGAGGTGAAAGAGTTAACTTTCCATGCAGGGCATGGAACCTTGCGCGCGAGCTCGGTTGAACACTCTGTCTGTTGTAGCTCAAACTTAAACTGTCAGATTCTTTACTCCGCCTCACTGAACAGTCGCTCCGGAGATTTCTCCTGCTGCTCGGTTCGTTTGTCGGTTAAAAAGTGTAATTCTCGGTTTATTTACCGAAATTAAACCGCAGTCGGTTGGTTCAAAGCTCTGTCTGTGGTTTTGTAAGTAATAGATAGGCTTACTTTTATTTTCTTCTGTGTGGAACTTGTAAGCGTCTTTTCGGTTGGTTTGAACCGATCACATTAGTTTTAAATTAACTTTCTAGTCCTTTAGATGCGGTTCCGGTTCTTATCGGTTCTAAAAAGCAGATTTTATTACGGTTTTTTCCTCGACCCGTGACACGGTTGGGAACCGATAAGAGAGTCTTGCTTGGCGGATTGCCATTAACGGGCAAGTTTTGGTTAGGCTGGCACTATGTCTGAGAAACCCAAAAGAAAAACCGGACCCACTGGGTTTCAGCACTGTGGCCTCTGTGCAGAAGCCTTTGCTAAGGCTGACCTACACACCACCTGTGTATATTGTCTGATGTTTGACCACCTCAATGCAGACTGCCAGATTTGTAAGAATTTTCCTGCTGCCACCGTGGAAAAGAGAGTTGGTAGGCTCAGGGAAAGGGAGGCCAAAAAGTCCACTGACCCAGATGGCCAGCCCGGTTCGGTTCCAACCGAACCTGAGGGAGTGCCCTCTGACCAGGGCGATACTTTTCTCGGGCAAACGAAGAGCCAGCTCTGAGGAGCCAGTTCCAACTAAAAGGGCTAGAAAGTCAGCTAGTGTGGAGCCAAAAGTTCTTTCTCCAACTGCTGAGGAAATAGCTAAAGCTATTCAAATTGTCCAGTCTCTTTCCCGGTTCCGTCCGAACCGACACCATCAGGAAAGCGCTCGGTTGAGACGGTTCCACGGTTCAAGATTATGATTTTGAGGATTTTTATGAACTGGAGGAAGGGAGGAGGTATAAGGAGAGTGAATGTGATTTTGAAGGTCTGGATGTGCCCATTGAACGGACATCTCTCAGACAGACCTTCAGGGTCTCCCAGGCTATCTGAGTCCCTTCTCATTTTATGTTCTATAAGAAAGTTGCTGAAACTCTCCAACTCCCTGTTGAGGAAGCTGTTGATGACCAAGAAGAGCCTGATTATGTAGAAATGATGGATATTCAGAGTCTAGGAGACTGTCTATTCCCTTGCACAAATCCTTTAGGAAACAGACAGTAAAAATTTAAAACTCCTCACTCTGTCCTTCCTGTTGATAAAAGGATGGACAAGAGGTATACATTATCAGGCTCTGATACGGAGTTCCTCTCTCAGCAATGCAGCCATGTGGGAGTAGTGCAGGCTGCAGCCTGTGACAAGGCTAATATTCCTCTAGCCTCTCACCCTCCTGAAAAGGATTCCAGGAGGATGGATGCCATGGCAAAGAAACAGCACATGGCAAGCATCTTTCGGACTCAGACAGGCAAATAATATGGCTTATGCAGCTAGGTACCAGAAATCCAGATGGGATACTGTGCTGGCCCTAGCAAAACAAGCCCCTGACCAGCTTGCCAGGGAGCTGGAGCAGGTGGCTGTGGATGGTATTGAGGCATCCAAGGTGCAATTTCATGCTGCAGTGGACTCTAATGATGTTTCATCAAGAGTCATGGCTACATCTGTCTCTCTTCGCAGAATGGCCTGGCTCAGATGTACTGCCCTGTCACAGGATACTCAGTCTAAGGCTATGGATTTTCCTGTTGTGGGCAATTCTCTGTTTGGGGAGCAGACAGAGAATTATATGAAGAAAATGGATGAGTATAGGACCACCTATAGGAGTGCACAGGCCAAAGAAAGGCAAGCCACTCCTCAAAGGCAGCATGTCAGGGGCAGGGGCAGGCCTTTTCATAGGCCTTTTTACCAAGCCCAGGCCTCCTCTTCTGCTTATGCCCAGAGGGGGTTCTTTAGAGGAAGAGGCAGAAGGGGTTCTAGTAAGCCTGCTTCTACCCCTCAACCCAAAGCCCCTGCAAACAGGCTTCCTGATGGGGTGGCCAGGGCGATTCTCCACTACCAGTAGTGGGCAGGCTGGCTTACTTTGTCCAGGACTGAAGTCTTTAACATCAGACAAGTGGGTCCTGGAAGTAGTAAGCCAGGGACTGGTTCTCAGCTTCAAAAATTTCCGAAGATGAGCCAGGTCCTTTCCATCTGCAAATCCATCAGAGGCATTTGCCCTGGAAACAGAATTTTCTTCCCTCCTGGCTCTCAGAGCTGTGGAAAGGGTCACCCCTACACAGGAAAGGATTGTACTCCAGGTACTTCCTTACCCCAAAAAAGACAGGAGAATGGTGGCCCATCCTGGATCTCCGGTATCTAAACAAGCACCTTTTAAAACCAAAGTTCAAAATGGTGACTCTGGGAATTATTTTACCCTCTCTAAGGCCAGGGGACTGGCTAGCCTCCCTGGACCTCAAGGATGCCTACTTCCATGTTCTCATCAGAGCTCCCATCAAAGTACCTCAGATTGAACTGCCCTCAGGCCATTACCAGTTCAGAGCAATGCCCTTCAGCCTCACCTCGGCCCGGGTGTTCACAAAATGCCTGGCAGTAGCAGTTGCTCCTTAAGAAGGCAAAAGATTGCCATCTTTCCTTATCTAGACGACTGGCTCATTAGGCAGTCTCCAGACTAGATCAAACTACACCTACAAGTAACTCAGCAACTGCTTACATCTCTAGGTTTCCTTCTCAATCTTCCAAAGTCAGTTCTGGAGCCTGTCCAGCTTCTCACCTTCATAGGCGCAGAACTGAACACAAAAAAGCTAGAGCCTTCCTCCCTCTGGAAAAAGCAGGGCGTTGGTCTCTGGCCTCTTCTTTCACCCTGCAGGTCTCTCGGCCAGCAAGGCATTTTCTGCAGCTCCTGGGGCACATGGCTGCTTCTACAGCAGTAGTGCAGGGAGCAAGATTTCAGATGAGGACATCCAGTTCCATTTGAGAGCCTTTTGGTCTCAAAGGACAGATCCTCTAACCAAATTGATCCCAGTGACTCGAACCCTGATCCAGGCCCTTCAGTGGTGGCAGGATCAGAGCAATCTGAGACAGGGGTTCCCGTCCTCCCAGTCTCACTCCTTGACCCTTACTACAGATGCATCCCTCTTGGGGTGGGGAGCTCATAGGCGACTTCCTACCCAGGGGTTGTGGTCCCCTCAGGAATCTCTGCTCCACATCAATTTGTTGGAACTCAGAGCAGTTTTTCTAGCACTCCAGGTTTTTTCCACATCTGTTCAGAACAAGGTTGTTCAGGTCAGAACAGACAATACCACTACAATGTGGTACATCAGCAAGCAAGGGGGCACTCGGTCTACGGCCTTGTGCACCAAAGCAATGAAGTTGTGGTCTCTGGCTTATTCTCTGAACGCCTTCCTTACGGCAGTTCACCTCCCAGGCAAGGACAATGTCCTAGCGGATGCTCTCAGCAGGATTTCCCAGGGCCATCACGAATGGGCACTGGATCCCCTAGTATTGGAGGTAGTATTTGCCAAATGGGGCACCCCGCAGATAGATCTCTTTGCAGCCCCAGACAATCACCAACTTCTCCTTTTTTGCTGCAGGCCCCCAGTGTTGGGCTCAGTCCCTCTGGATGCCTTCCTACTCAGTTGGGAAGGGAAGTTTCTCTATGCTTTTCCCCCCTTCCCTCTTCTCTTCAAGGTGCTAGTCAGAATCAGATCTCAACCCTGCAAGATGATCCTGATTGCTCCAGATTGGACCAGGCAGCCCTGGTACCCACTCCTCATGTCTTTAGCAGTCCACCTTCCCCTGTGTCTTCCCAGGAATCACAACCTGTTAACCTGTGCCCAGGAGAGAGTTTGGTATCCGAACCTCAAATCTCTCAATCTCAAGGCATGGCTCTTGAAGAGTTAGAGTTTGCTGACCTACACCTTTCCCAAGGTGTATTGGATATCTTGAAGGCCTCTAGGAAGCCTTACACCAGGGCTACTTATAATTCAAAATGGAAAAGATTTTCCATATGGTATGCTGGTAAGCATATTTCCCCAGAATCTGCTGACGTGCCCACGATCCTGGATTATTTGGTGCATTTGAAGTCTTTGGGGCTGAGACCAGCTACCCTAAAAGTGCACTTGGCAGCCGTGTCTGTCTTCTTATCAGCAGGTAAGCCTTCTTCTTTTTCAGCTCACCCTGTGTTCTCCAAGTTTTTTAAAGGGCTGCTTCACACCAACCCTCCGTTCAGGGACCCTGCCCCGGCTTGGGATCTTAATATTTGCATTGTCCAGCTTATGCAACCCCCTTTTGAGCCATTATCTTCAGCAGAGCTTAAGTACTTGACTTGGAAAACTGTGTTTCTGGCAGCCATCACCTCTGCCAGGCGCATAAGTGAGCTGCAAGCATTGTCAGTGGAGCCTGATTTTATCTCCTTTCACAGAGATAAGGTGGTCCTCAGGACTAACGGAAATTTTTTGCCTAAGGTGGTTTCAGACTTCCACCTTAATCAATCCATGTCTCTTCCTGTGTACTTCACTGACCATTCCTCCTCTGGTGAGAGGAGATTGCACAGTTTAGATGTCAAAAGAGCCCTTAGTTACTATATAGAGCGTACCAAGGGTCACAGGTTTGAATCCCTCCAATTGTTCCTCACTTATGGTGAGGTTGGTAAAGGGAAACCTGCCACTAAAAGATCCATTGCCAGGTGGATTGTCTCTTGTATCCAATTTTGCTATGAAAAACTGGGTAAGATTCCTCCCTTAGGCCTGAGGGCTCACTCTACCAGAGGTACAGCTGCGTCTCTGGCTGCTGCCAGGGACATCCCTATCCTAGAGATATGTCAAGCAGCTACCTGGAAAACAGTTCACACTTTTACTAAGTATTACTCCCTGGATATCCAGGCTAGGAGTGATGCTCGATTTGGCACAGCTGTGCTTCAGAGCCTATTTCCTAAGTAGGTTCTGTCCCTCCTCCATGGAGGTACTGCTGTGTAATCTGCATATGTCATAATATAGCAAGACTTCATGTTGTTTGAAGAAAAAATTACTCACCTTAGTAATGTTGTTTCTTCTAATGGAGTCTTGCTATATCATGACCTCCCCCCCAGCCTGCCCCTCTCAGAACCTCTATTTTTGGGATGTGGGTGGGCAGTGTAATGTTGGCACTTCATAGATGCCCACTTTATTTTCACCCTTTCTTAGGGTGCTTAGGTGTTATGCTTATTTTTCTTTCTTGAATCCCCTGACTTGAGTCTTTGTTTTGGGATCAAGAACAAAAATGTGTTTTTGTAGTTAGTAGCCAGTGGGCTAGTGTACGTTTTCGGCTTCCACACAGAGCCTTAATGAGTTTTTGCTCGTAAAGATCTGACAGTTTAAGTTTGAGCTACAACAGACAGTGTTTTCAACCGAGCTCACGCTCAAGGTTCCATGCCCTGCATGGAAAGTTAACTCTTTCACCTCCGGAGCAGTTCTAACCTGGGGTTATACTGCATATGTCATAATATAGCAAGACTCCATTAGAAGAAACAACATTACTAAGGTGAGTAATTTTTTCTTACATTTTGGGCTGCTGGATTTATAGCCTTTTTCTAACCCGCATGTCCTCCATAATTAAAAGTTACATTTTGGGCTGTTGGATTGCGGTTGTGTCTTCCTGGTGTACAGTCGCTTCTTTCTCGTTGTGTGCTCAGTTGGAGGTCATGCTGTGGTATGGAGGACAACAACCAAAATTGGTGCAATATTAAATAATGGAAGCAGGACATTGTCCCCTTATATGCTGCCCTCCACGCTGCATGGCTGAACAGTACTGCGCACCAACTTCAAGGAGGGTGTATTCACTGTTTTTAAATTTCATCAGGGATCCTTTTTTGACTGGAGCACATTTGAGTTGACAGATTTGTGCTTGTTTTGTTTTCTGAGACACTGCATCATCGGCACTCCTTTGTTATGTAAAGTGATTTTTAAAACCCTGGGTGAGAAAAATAGCAACATAAGTAATGCAGCATTGGAAAGCTGCAAGGCAAAAGGATTGGGAGTCTGCATTTCAGATGAAGTTTCCCCCCCTCCGGACATAATTTAGCCCTATTCCATTTAGTGAAGCAAGCTAAAATCGGGGATTACAATATACTGCTGTGTTTTGCCCACTTTTTTATGAGATAGTATGGCCCATATAATGTAACCACTTCTTTTTAATCTGGTGAGCCCTGAGGTATTTTTTGGTGTGCTGCAAGTAAACCAGTAATGCTTACTGTGTGCAAAACCTGAAATGATTTAAGGACTGAAAGAAAAGTGATTGTCTGGAAGAAGTTAAGGAAGTGTCAGCCAGGCACACTACATTGTGCTAATCACTAAAGGCTTAGGTTTTCAATGAAAACATAGACGGAAACAAGGCTTTTTTTTTTTATCTGAATCACAATGCTTGTTTTTTAATAAAGATCAGGCAAAATGATCTCCTCTCAAGACCCGCTGTCATACCCACTTTTTTAAAACGTCAGGTGGACGCTGTTACCTATAACTTCCCCAAGTAACTCACTTCGTGCAGTTACTGTGCTATGTTTTGTGTGTATGTGAACCAAAACTAAAGTCCATCAGTTAAATGTTAGCACCCATGTTGACCTGGGTTTTCTTTGCCCCTGTGCAGAATAACACACTGTAATAATTCTAGAAAAATGTACTGAACCTTGCCTCATCAGGCAGAATTGTTGTTTGCTGCTCTTTAGAATATAAACCATACTGAGAAGGGGTCACAGGGTAAAAAATATTTGACTTGGGGGAAAAAAACAGAAATAACTAGGGAACCTGTCTGTGCCACCTATACTACGGTTTGTAAGGAGTAGATAAAGGAAATTGAAGATCTTCCTGGACATAAAGTCTCCACCACTCATTCACACTAATGGTAATACGCCAGAGGCACTAGGACCCAGCGGGAGCCAAACTTTTTCAGAAGGGCCAGCGCCAAGATGGATCTGTGAGGAAGCAGCACGCGAACTAGGCACGCGCAGTATAGACTATCTCGGCGTCGACCCTCCAAACGCCTCAGTTCCTTTTTTCCCCGCCATCAAGTGCATTTCAGTGACAACATCGCTCGCCCGCCGGGAGTCAAGCTTCAAACTTGCAACTTAGTTTTCAGTTTTATTACTTTGTATTTTATCATGAAAAGTACTGATTACATTTAATAAAATTAGTTTTGTACAAGAAGTCTTCAGGTGACCATGAGTGGGGCAGGTGACAGTAGGGAGACTTCGTATGAAAGCTGTTCAGTCAGTCGGGTCGAGTCGAGTCTGGTCCGCCACCCTCTCCGGGGGGTGGGGGGGCTGACAACAGACAGTCCAGTGCTCGGGAGGTGGGATGGGCGGTTCCCCCGAAAGCATAAAAAGAAACGGTCCCATTCATGGCACCGTTAGGCCTCGAGTTCTTCAGCTCACTGGTCGAAGAAGAAACGGCATCACTCGAGGTCGCCCTCTGGTACGTCTGCACGTAGACGATTGGTGTGTTGGGGTCATGGTTCAGTCTCCGTCTCTGTTGGAGTCTCCGGTTTCTGTTCTGACTGCTGGCTTCTTCGACATCTGAGCCCCTCACCGCCTATTGGAGCAGCATCCGATTAGCAGTTTCACCATTGGGCTGCTCTTATGGAGCAGTGGGCTCGGAGGCTGTCCTTACTGCCTAAAAGTAGCCAGTCTGTCGCCGAAGCCTTTGGGCCTGTCAATTTTGGATCGGCAGGCAGGCCGGTTAGGACTTCCAGGTCGCACAGCGCCTTCTTCAGTGCTGTCGACTCCGCGCTTCGGTGTCTATACCCCTCACATGGCTGCAGCACAGGGGTCCACACCGATGCCTTTGTCTCCCGCCATTTTTCATTCTTTACCTTCAGATTGCAGTATCGACTTCTTCGGGGTGCCACTGCCTGTGGTGCCGGCTTCTCAGGCACCAAGGTCCTTTTACGGTGCCACGTGTGGTGTCAGCGCTGTTCGTGGCACCGCATGCCCTGTCGACGCCGTCCTCTGTGCCGGGGTGGTGTCAGCACTGTGTGCGGTGCTGGGGGATGGCACCATGGTGGTCTATGCTGCGCTCCCTGTTGGCACCATGCGTGGTGCCAGTTTCTGTGTTGGCGCCATCTTTGTTGTTGGCACCGCTCTCTTTGATGGTGCCACATAGTTTATAGAGGTTTTTGACTCCAATTCTGTCTCCTCTTCTTCTTCCTCCTCCTTATTTTCACTCCTTTCCTGTCTATACAGTCCCCACTGGACTGTCAGGAGATGATCCTGATCTTCGGCTGGGTGATGATGTTGATGCTGATTCTGCCCTGGGGGCAGGGATCAATCCTCTTGCAGAGCCTGTGGTGGAAGACCTTTCCTTTAAATCTCTGCTCAAGAACTTAAATTCTACTCTTTCTCTCCAGACCAGGGAAATCGATCCTGGGTAGCTTCTGCGCCTCCAGTATCTGCATGTTCCAGAAATCCCTATGGATTTAGCCCCTCCGGTACAGCCCTCTTTCAAGACTCTTTCTCAGATGGTGTGGAAGAATCTGGCTCTTATTCTCTCTGTGGCCAAGTCCATAAATAGGAAATATGCCCCTCCCAAGGATCGCCCCATCTTGGCCTCACAGGCCTTTGCTGATGCCTTAGTGGTCCTGGCAGAGATTGATAAGGCTGTTCTTCCTCAGGAGTCCACAGCCCATCCTATAAACAATCTCCCAAGATCAGCACCTTGGGTAAGTGGGTCTTTGCTGCTTCAACTCTGGGCATGCGTATTGCTAGCTATCAGGGTTATTTTTCTTAATACGAGTATGTTCTTTGGCATTCGCTCAAAGCAACGGTAGAAGCTCTGCCTGAGTCAGAGGTTTCCTCAGAGTTACTACAGTCCATAACTCTTCAGCTGCAAAAGAAAATGCAGCAGAAAGCACAGGGCCCAAAAATGCAGTGTGTCACCCTCTGAGTTTCCGGCCCAGGTCCCACCTCAGCTGTCTGAGGGGGACTCTTCCTTGGCATTGGGAGGTCATCTGACTCAGTTCTACGACCAGTGGAAGTCTATAACATCAGACAAATGGGTCCTCGGGATAATCCATGAGGGGTACTATTTCAATCTGTCAGACG
Organism: Neoceratodus forsteri; assembly: GCA_016271365.2. NCBI lineage: Eukaryota > Metazoa > Chordata > Ceratodontiformes > Ceratodontidae > Neoceratodus > Neoceratodus forsteri. The sequence continues at coordinate 1,481,478,887 of CM057453.1, read as the reverse complement.
CCCCCACTCCAATCATCCTCCCAAGCGACAGCCCAGGCTGGCTGCTATGGAGTCAAATCTTCTTGCTTCCGAGGTGCAAGGCCTTCTGAACAACAGGGCATAGAAACATAGAATTTGACGAGATAAGGACCACTTGGCCCACCTAGTCTGCCCATTTTCCTACCTAACAGATAAGCTGCAGATCCTAGTTAACCAACAGCTTACTTCCTCTTACCCGCCCCTAGGACTGCCTTATGCCTGTCCCATGCATTCTTGAAGTCCCCCACTGTTCTTGACTCCACGACCTCCTCAGGGAGGCTGTTCCATGCATCCACAACCCTCTCAGTGAAAAAATACTTCCTCACATTACCCCTGAGCCGTCCCCCCTCTATCTTCAAATTGTGCCCCCTTGTTCTTGCACATCTCTTTTTCTGGAAGATGCTACCCTCTTGGACTTTAATTCCCTTGAGGTACTTTAAAGTTTCTATCATCTCCCCTCTCTCCCTTCTTTCCTCAAGAGTATACATATTAAGCTCCTTTAGTCTTTCTTCATATGTCTTCTGGTGCAGACCCTGCACCATTTTGGTTGCCCTCCTCTGAACAGCCTCCATCCTGTCTATGTCTTTGCGGAGATGGGGTCTCCAGAACTGCACACAGTACTCAGATGGGGTCTCACCAACTGTCTGTACAGAGGGATAACAACTTCCTGTTTTCTACTATTGATGCCTCTTCCTGTGCATCCCAGTATCCCCAGCCTTCCTTACTGCCTTCTCACATTGCTTGCCCACCTTTAGGTCATCTGATATAATTACCCCCAGGTCCCTTTCTATTTTTACTGTTGTCAGTATCTCACCCCCCATTGTGTACACTTCCCCCTGGGTTTTTGTTTCCCATGTGCATTACCTTGCACTTCTTTGCATTGAATCTGAGCTGCCATACATTTGACCATTCCTCCAACCTTGCCAAGTCCCTTCTCATCCTTTCCACTCCATCTTGTGTATCCTGTTGCAGATCTTTGTGTCATCTGCAAAGAGACATACTTTTCCTTCCAGTCCCTCTGCAATGTCACTTATAAAGACATTAAAAAGGACCGGTCCCAGTACTGAACCCTGCAGTAGAAACAGTTCCACTGGATCAATGAAACACAGGTTTCTACTCCCATTGCTTTCTGGTTCCAAAGAAAACTGGCGGCATGCGCCCAATTCTCGATCTCAGAAAGTTAAACAAATTCCTCTACAAGGAAAAAGTTCATGATGATATCACTCGGTACCCTGCTACCTTTGATTCATCAGCACGATTGGCTAGCCTTCCTGGACATGCAGGACACCTGCCAACACATTTTCTTGCAACCAAAACACCATAGATACCTAAGGTTCATGGCATTGGGTCAATACTATCAATTCAGAGTCCTGCCTTTTGGGCTATCCTCGGCGCCTCGAGTTTTTACAAAGTGCTGTACAATTCTCGCGGCGCATTTAAGGAAAATCGGAATTCAAGTATTCCCATATCTGGACGACTGGCTTCTTGCAACTCCCTCCAGATAAGAAACCCAGGGGGCCGTGGCCGCAGCCTCAAGTTTCCTCACGTCCATGGGAGTCCTGCTAAACCTGAAAAAGTTGCAGTTACAGCCCTCCCAGAAGCTTCTTTTTATGGGAGTCCTTCTGGACACTTCCTGTGTGAAAGCCTTCCTTCCAAAGGACAGAAGGAGTGATATTCTTCAGATGGCCTGCTTCATTAAGAGAACAGCTCAGTTCGAGCTCTCTCAGTGCAGAGGATGCTGGGTCTTATGGCATCCTCTGTTTTCACTGTGCCCTTGGCTCATCTCTACATGAGAACCACTCAGTGGATGCTCAAGTACTCAGTGGTCACGAACCACTCATCCTCAGTCCTTTCACATCAAGGAGACAGAACCTCTGAAACAGTCCCTCACCTTGTGGTCTCAGGAGTGCAACCGTCTAGAAGGATATCCCTTCGCCCCTCTGAATCCTTAGATCTCCATTACCACGGATGCATCCCTGATGGGTTGGGGAACTCACTGCCAGGATCTCCACACCCAGGGCACGTGGTCCCAGGACGAGTCTTAACTCCACAAAAACATTCTGGAAATGAGAGCTGTCCTCTACACAGTCCGAGCTTTGAAGGAAACACTCTGTCACAAGAATATTCTACTTCAACCGGACAACAAGGCAGTGATGTATTGCATCAACAAGCAGGGCGGTGCACACTCTTACCCATTATGTAGGGAAGTAATGAGAGTGTGAGAATGGTGTCTAGAGCACAAAGCTCTGATTCAGGCGGTTCACCTGCTAGAAGTACAAGACGAGCTGGCAGACCGACTCAACAGAACGGGGACAGATCCTCAAGAGTGATCTCTCGACATAACCATCGTTCAGTCACTCTTCAAAGAGTGGGGAACTCCGGACCTGGACCCCTTTGCATCCCCACTTAACGCAAAACTGCCTCTCTTCTGCTCCAGAAATCCAGGACCTTGTGTTTCTTGTTTGGATGCATTCAGGTTGCAGTGGACAAAATGCTTCTTTACGCATCTGTCTCTCCCCCCCCCCGCCTTCAGAGAATACTGCTCAAATTGGAGGCACGGGGGGGGGCAGAATGATTCTCATTGCCCCATTTTGGCCTCGTCAGATCTGGTTTCCTCTAATCAACAGACTATCGGAAACCCCTCCAAAACCGCTTCCCCTTCAGATGAACCTTCTGGCCCAGGACCCTGTAGTTCATCCCAACCTGAGATCTCTTCACCTCTATGCATGGCTCCTGGGGAGATGGAGGTGAACAGGTTTAATGTTTCTCGTAGAGTTTCAGATATTCTTTTAGCTGCACGCAAGCCAGCTACCAGGAAAACCTACACAGCTAAGTGGAAATGTTTTTCTATCTGGTGCGCAAAATCCTCTTGGAATCCTTTTTCCTGCCCACCGAATAAAGTCCTGGAGTATCTTTTAGACCTCTCAAACACAGGTCTGCAATACTCTACAGTCAAGGTTCTTCTTTACGCAATTTCGGCATATCATGTGCCAGTACATTCCATGTCTTGGCTCAGTTACGTGTAGTTAAAGAGGTTTCTTAAGGGTATTCTGCATACCAGACTGCCTGTTAGACTTCCAGTTGCAGCCTAGAACGTTAACCTTGTGCTAGACATGCTCACTCGTAAACCTTTTGAGCCTCTAGCCAATTGTGAGTTGAAATTCCTTACTTGGAAGACTGCCTCTCTAGTGGCCATTGCTTCTGCTTGTAGAGTATCAGAAATACACGCTTTGGTCGCAGATCCACCGTATACTGTATTTCACAAAGACAAAATAGTTCTTAGGACTCATCCTAAGTTCCTCCCCTAAGGTTGTCTCAGAATTTCTTCTAAATCAATCTTTAGTCCTTCCTACCTACTTTTCCAACTTCTAGAATGAGGGAGAGCGTACCCTTCATTCCCTGGATGTAGAAAGAGCTTTGTGATTCTATCTGGACAGAACAAAATAAATTTGCAAGGCTCAGTAACTGTTTGTCTCTTTCAGCACGACCGAGTTGGGTCACCCTGTTGCAATCAGGTGCATTTCAGCTTGGCTGGTGGCATGCCTTCGTCACTGCTACTTCATGGCACAGGTCAAGTTGGAGGGCAGATTGTACGCTCACTCTACCAGAACAGTCACGGCATCGCTGACAGAAATTCGTAATGTCCCCATTGCAGACATTTGCAGTGCGGCTACCTGGAGCTCTGTGCACACTTTTGTTCAAATCAGTTTTATTTATATGGCGCCTTTCAAATGCCAAGGCGCCTCACAGACATTAAAACAACTTCAGCATAAAATTACATATGTTATATGTAGTATAAAATAGCAGTAGACGGTCAGCAATGTTAGATTAATCCCCGAAAGCTTGGCTCCATAAAACAGGGCCTGTTTAAATAATGAGCACTTTGCCTTGGATGGCCATGCCAGACAACATCATTCATTGGCAGGACAATTCTTAATGGATTTCTGTCCTAAAAAGTGAGCTGTCTCTCTCCTGCCGCCCGTCTCGGGGGATTATTTAGCTTGGTACTCTCTCATTAGTGTGAATGAGTGGTGGAGACTTTATGTCCAGGAAGATATGAAATTACGTACCTACCATAATTCTTGATGATCTTGGATGAAGTCTCCACCACTCATTCGCACACCCACCATCCCCCGAGCTCACTTCTGTTTCTGGTCTTCCCTCCTCCAATTTGGGCTGTGAAGACTTTGTGTTTTGACTGTTCTTACACAGGTCATTCGGACAGTATTATTTCTGATAGGCTAGTCATTCTCTAGGTTAGTTACGCTGCACCTCCTCGGGAAAAGAGGTACTGAGGCGGTTGGAGGGTCGACGCTGAGTTGGCCTCATGCCTTACTACACCCCGACCGTGCTGTAAAATATGGTTTACACACACCCCTTTATGCCTTATTACTTACATATACTGTTTTGTTGTTTGCCTATGGCTTATTTGTATGTCTTCCAATTCCCATATATTGGTAATGTATACTGTTGTGTTGATTACATTTTATTGTATGCCTTCCAACTCCCCCACCCTCCAGGATGCACAGTGAGATGAGCATCTTGTTGTTCAGTGTGCCCTTCCTGGTGAAACTCTTAATTAATTAATTTGTTCTTCAGTGTGACTATAACACCCACCACTGTGAGATGTATCAAAGGTTGGGATGGGTGCCCTTGGAAAGAAGGAGAAAAAGGATTTGGGCAACTGTAGTACACAGAACCTTAAAAAATAACAAACCCCTCTGCCCACTAGATAAATTAGCTAAACCAAACTATAATTTCCATTTGAGAAACAAGGATTCCAGAGACCTGATCATTCCTAAATTTAAAAACCAGTATGGAAAAATGTCCCTCCAGTATAAGGCTGCGAGTGTATGGAATAAGATTCCTCCACAACTTTGTAAGATAGAAATTTCCTCTGATGCTTTTAATACCATTTTATATATGGATGTAATACGTGAGCTGCATTTTCTAGAACTATATAAAGCACTGTAATTGCCCATGTACTTATATTCATTTATGGCTATTTTGTTTTTATTTTTATGGATATATTATATGTATGTATAATTTTTTTGAGTGTGTAACTGTGAAAACTAAATGCAACATCTGAATAGGAACACCTTGTAAACAGGGTATCTAAAGCCCTATCGGTGTATAAACTCTTAACTCCTGTATAAGTAAAGTTTTTACTACTACTACTAGAAAAACAAATTTAAAGGGGAGGGAGAATGTGGAGATCTGCCCACCCTTTTTACCCAGTTTAGATTGTAATGTATTCCTTGTTCTCCCTAACACTGTTGAAATTGTATTGTTCCTGCTTTTCCTTCACATTGTGAACTACACTGTATTTATTGGGATTCTGCCTGTACATTGATTGCACCTGTATGTAAGTTTTGTTGTGCCACTTTGTTGGCTTGGGTCATGCCTGAAAACGATCCCTTGGATCAGTGCACTTACCTGGTAATCAAAGACTTAATTAAATAAATAAATCTGACAGCTAGTACAGGCATAGAGGAATCGGGAAGGGGTGGAGGAGGAGCAAAACAGGAGGATACTGGGGGCAGGAGAGGGAGGGTAGTTCAATGCAGTGGATGCGGAGCGGCAGTTTTTCTAGGAATAATGTGAAAAGCAGGGGGGGATGCCTGGTGTGCAGGCACCTGGGGCAGCTCAAGGTGGAGTTAAATTGGTTAAGATGGGAATTGGAGAGACTGGGGGTGGATGGAGGAAGGGACAATTGAGTGGTGAGGAACAGATTAGGACTGCTACGGGTCAGGTGGATGGGAAAATAAGAGGGGGAATAGGTGGGTTGTCAAGGCGTCCAGGGACACCATCTACACACAGACCAGACGGTACTGGAATAGGGGATTGGCAGGAGGTTAGGAGAAATGGAAGGTGGGAAGGGGAAGCTACACAAAGAGGAAGGATAAGGGAAGGAAATGCTAAGGCTTGTTCAGAAGTAGGGGAGCCACCATCACACAGGTTTACTGTACTGGCAGGTCTGGAGGACCGGGGCACGTTGGGGGTCGGGGCTCGAAAAACCATAGTGGAAAAGGTCAGCAATATGGGGATGGGAGGAAGGAGGCATACACAGTCAAGGAGGGGCTAAGGGTAAAGGGGAGGATGGAACAGTGGGAGAACAAGGAAGGAGGAGGACTGCAACGGATAGCAGGGGGACACCCGGGAGGATGCAGACGAATTGGGGCAGGGGAGAAACTAGGAGAGGGCAGTGCAGTGGGGGTACAGAAAGGTGGGCCAACAGGTTGAACGGGGAACAAGTGAAGGGGGAGGAGGCTGGCCCACCAGGGGAGGATAGGTGGACAAAAGCAAATACTGGAGTGGAGGAAAATATGTTGGTCACTTGGGATTCCATTATCAAGGGTATACACTGGGTAAGGAAATGAGACCCGAATAGGAGAATGAACGTCGAATGTGTGCCAGGGGTGGAAGCAGGGTGGGCAGGACCTAGGATCAAGGAAATGATGAGGACGGCGGGGGTAAACCCCACTTGATCATTCACATAGGGACAAATGACATGGCAGGAAATGAGATAGGAGTGATGCAACAAAGGTTTAAAGACCTAGCAGGGAGCTGCAGGGGAGTCAGTGAGTTCGATGACATTCTCTGAGGTAATCCAAGTCCACAGTGCCAGTACAGGCAGAAAAAAGATGAGTTCAGCAAGTAGCTAAGGGACTGATGCACATGAGAGGGGTTTCATTTGCACTGGAGGGTGGGGGAACATATGGAAGGATGAAGGACTATATTCAAAGGACAGTCTGCCCCTCAGCGAGGAGGGGCCTAGAGAGCTTAGGGGAAAACTGGTAGAATACATGAATGGGGCCCTGCACTTAAACTGATTAAGGGGGCGTATAGAAACATAGAAACATAGAATTTGACAGCAGATAAGGACCGCTTGACCCACCCAGTCTGCCCATTTCCCTACCTGATGGATAAGTTGCAGATCCTAGTTAACCAGCAGCCTAATTCTTCCTACCCCAACCCCCTAGAATTGCCTTATGACTGTCCCATGCATGCTTGAATTCCACCACTGTTTTTGACTCCACAACCTCCTCGGAAGGCTGTTCCATGCATCCACAACCTCTCTGTGAAAAATACTTCCTTAAATTACCTCTGAGCCACCCTCTTCTATCTTCAAATTGTGCCCTTGCCTTTGCATACCTCTTTTTGAAAGATGCTACCTCTTGGACTTTGTTGATTCCCTTGAGGTACTTGAAAGTTTCTATCATGTCCCCCTCTCCCTCCTTTCCTCGAGGCTATACATATTAAGCTCCTTAAGTCTTTCTTCATATGTCTTCCGTGCAGACCCTGCACCATTTTAGTTGCCCTCCTCTGGACAGCTTCCATCCTGTCTATGTCTTCTATGAGATTGGGTCTCAGAACTGCGCCGTACTCAGATGTGGTCTCACCAGCTGTCTGTACAGAGGGATAACTTTGTTTTCTACTGGTGATGCCTCTCCTATGCATCCCAGTATTCCCTCAGCCTCCTTGCTGCCCTCTCACATTGCTTGCCCACCTTTAGGTCATCTGATATGACTACCCCCAGGTCCCTTTCCATTTTGTTGTTGTTAGTATCTCACCCCCCATTGTGTACTCTTCCCCTGGGTTTTTGTTTCCCAGGTGCATTACCTTGCACTTCTTAGCATTGAATCTAAGCTGCCACACATTTGACCATTCCTCTAACCTTGCCAAGTCCCTTCTCATCCTTTCCACCCCACCTTGTGCATCAACTCTGTTGCAGATCTTTGTGTCATCTGCAAAGAGACATACTTTTCCTTCCAGTCCCTCTGCAATGTCGCTTATAAAGACATTGAAGAGGACCGTTCCTAATACTGAACCCTGCGGTACCCCACTACTAACTAGAGAAGGCATGGAGGTCACGGTTGGTGAGGGGCGGCTGGAAACTAGCTGGCACTCCTCCGCAAATGGGGGTAAGAAATAGAAGGGATGATGGAAATGGGGGTCGAAAGGTTTGGAGGGTCATGGGAGGAAGTAGAAGAGAGGACGATGGAAATGGAGGGTGAAAGATTTGGAGGGTCATGTGTGAGAATGCTTGAAGTCCGGGCAACAAGATTGCAAACATAGAGGCCACCATGGCAGGGGAGAACCTGGATCTAGTCACCATCACTGAGACCTGGTGCAGTGAAGGCCAGGACTGGGATATGGCAGTACCAGGTTTTACTCTGTTCAGAAGGGACAGGGTTGGAAGAAGGGGGGAGGTAGCGCTCTACGTAAGGGACAGCATAAAGGCTGCACAAATACAAGGAGAACGAGGAGGCTGAAGTACTGTGGGTCACTCTGGAGAAAAGGAATGTTATCCATGCAGGAGTGATATACAGAGTTCCAGCACAGACAGAAGAAGTAGATGGGAAAATGCTGAAAGCAATCCAAAGGCTGGCTCCTAAGGGAGAGTTGTTACTAGACTTCAACCTACCTGATGTGGATTGGAGACTTCCAGCAGTGGCAGGTTCCAGGAGCAGGGACATCCTAGAACCCTTGCAGGGGGCGTTCCTCAGGCAGCTTTTATTGGAACCCACTCGTGAGGGAGCAGTACTGGACCTAGTGCTGATGACTGGGGACAGTGTTGCTGATGTTACAGTGTGGGACCAGTGACCATTGTATGTTGTGGTTTAGCATAAAAACTGGGCTTGCACCGAACTGCACAAGGATGAGGGTCATGTATTTCAGGAGGGCTGATTTCAAGACAATGGGAGAATGCCTCAGGGACACCCTGACAGGGTTAGGGATGCTAGGTGGAGTCAAGGACCAGTGGGCAAAAATTAAAGAAGGCATCAAAAGAGCTACAAATCTCTGTGTCAGGCAGGTCTGCAAGGGCAGGAGGAAAAGAAGACCACTGTGGTTCTCTAGAGAGATAGAGGAAATGGTAAGAGCGAAAACTAGCATTTAAAAATACAAAAAAACACAGGAAGAAGAGGATAGGTTAATCTACCAAGACAAACAAAGGAAAGCAGGGAAGGCAGTGAGGAGAGCAAAGGCACAAACAGAGGAGAATATTGTCCAGTCAATAAAAAAAAAAAATGGGATAAAGCCTTCTTTAGATACATTAGCGAAAAGAGAAAGATCAGTGGGGGATAACAAGGGTGAAGGGGGGGTCTGTGAAGAAGGGGGCCAAGGGAAGGCGGACATTGTGTATCTGGCCTACTAGTGCTGTGTTATTTATGGTGTTGTATTTATTATTGTTGTCTAATCTACTCCCTTTTATTTTATCACCTGTGTATAATTCTCTCCCTGAATTTATCTACCTAGTGCTTTGTAATTTGTCTCCTGATGCTTTGTACTTGCTGTATTCCTGTGCCGTCTCCATGGCAGAGGTCGTGCCTGGAAACGGTTCTTGAACCAGCGTACCTACCCAGTTAACAAATAAATAGTGAACAGACACTTTTGTGCAGTCTTTACAATAAAAGGGGTAGGTGACAGGCCAAAGATAATGAACAGGGGCAAAATTGTAGGGAGGTAGGCACTAATATTTTCATAGAGGAGGAAGTCCTCAGAGTACTAGCAAAATCCAAAGTTGACAAGGCAGTGGGACCAGATGGGGTTCACTGTAGGATGCTGAAGGAGCTCAGAGAGGTGCTGGCAGCACCATTGGCAGTTTGATTCAACTTATCACTGGGTACAGGGGTGGTTCTGAAGGGTTGGAGAAGGGTGGATGTGGTCCCACTTCGCAAAAATAGGAATAGGGAGGAGGCAGGAAATTAGGTGATAGCATAGGTGTAATTTATGCCAAAAAAGTGGCTGCACAAAGTAACTTCCTAAACGTCCGTAGTGACATTCAACATTACGCAGCGTCTTCACGCAGGCCCTGTTCACTGATGTTGAATATACCTTAAGCTTATTCACACCGCAAAACTCCCAAAAAAAGAATCACATACAAGTAAGTGCAAGTTCAAGAAAAAATTAGATCTTATATGTGTCAATCTTCACTATTCATTACCGTTGGGTACTGGCCTGACCAGGGGTCAAGATCCCGTGGGAGCTCTTTTTTTTTTTTTTTTTTTGATGGGTGGAGTGATGCCATTGGCGCCAACCTTGACGCCGACACACTGCGTGGCGCTCGCGGATTGGCCGTTGGGTGCTGTCGACTCCGCCCTCCCGCCAGTTCTTTGTCTCCTGCCATTGAGGTCACCTCATGGAAACTCTGCTGTTGAGAGGCCTGTAAGAGTTTCTGAAGCCTTCGGCTCCATTCAAGTCCATCGACTCCGTTCATTTACCTGCTGGTTCTGTTGCACCCACTCGATGTCGCCTGAGAAATTAAAGTAAGATTGTTCCTTTTTTCTTTATTTGCAACGTCGGGGTCTTCTTTATTGTTGTTTCTTCCGTAGGTCATGTCTCGGTCGGGGGGGCAAGAAATCTGTGAAGACAGGATGGCCCCCTATGTGTCGGTGCCTGTGCGGCCATAAGTATTCTGTCACCGACTAGCATGACCGTTGCCTCGCATGTCTTGGCCCGCTTCACAACATGGATTTGTGCGACGCCTGCTTCTCCATGGACCGTCACGTCATCGAACAACGTGCATGGAAAGTTGGACGAGCTCCACCGACTTTCGGGGGACGGGTGCGCGCTCGTCGGGCCAAGCCGCGTTCTCTCGGCCTTTCCTCCGGATCCCCTCCTGGATCTATACGGACCGAGGAGGAGGGGGCTTCTGCTTCTCTTAGCCTAGCCATGGCAGAAGCCCCCTCTGTGGTGCAGGAGACACCGCCTTGGCAGTCACTCCTTCGGGGGTGAAGGATCCCCCCGGTGTCATGCCCTAGGCTCAGAAGGCCTGGGTCGATGCCGTCTGTCAGCACAGTCTGGGGCCTTGGTGCTGTTTGCAGCACCGTGGGCCCTGATGGTGCTGCCATCGGCGTGGTCCATTGCTCGGCGCTGTTGGCTCCGCTTGTGGCGCCGATGGTACTCACGGCACCGTGGGAGGCTCTACGGCGCCATCCTCAACTGTCTCTCACCCTGACGCTGTCCGTGGCACTGTGGTTGAGTACGGCACTGTGTTGAGCACTGGAGCTGCTCGCGGCTCCGAGCGAGGACACGGCCCTGTGGGGGTTTCGGATCTCCGCGCCGTCGGAGCCATCGTTGGTGCCATCTCTGTCCTCTGCATCACTCGCTGCACCTTGGGGCAGGTCGGCGCCATGGGGGTTTCTGACCTCTGGCCGTTTGCATTGCTGGGAGCGTGGTTGGAGCCATTGTCGGTGCTGTCTCTGGCCTTGGCGCCTCTTGCGGCGCTTTTGGTCGGGACGGCACTGTGACAGGCTCCGGCTCCGAGGCTGCTGCCATTGTTGGAGCCGTGTCCTCTTCCTGCATCATTTGCAGTGCGGTTTGGGACGTTAGCACCATTCTGGTGCAGTCTCTAGATCTGGTGCCCTTTTCAGTCATGATGGTAGCGGGCGTCCACGTACTGTCTGGCGCAGGACTTCGATCTCCACCTCTTCGGAGGAGGAGGAATCTGACTCTGAGTTGAACAGGAAGTCTGACTCTTTGGAGTTGGCTGCTCACGTGGACACCTTAATAGTGTCCTCAACAGGCCGGAACCAGCCCCCCTCTGATGAGCGGACAGAGGGTCCAGGGTGCTGCCCAGCAGCCAGTGGTGCAGGCCACCATTGCTCTGCAGCCTGTACTCTGAGGGTTTTCTGACCCCTCAGTGGTGGTGCCCCCCTCAGGTGGTGTGCCTGGATCGCCCAACTTTGGGGCCAATTGGAGCACAAACAGGAGGGGAGGGTGCTGCTCCCTGGATAGCCCCTTTGGAGGCCGACCAGGGCTGCCAGCTGCCTAGGCTGTCTCTCGAGGAAGAGGGCGCTTTCAGATTCCGAGGGCTCGAGGGGTATGGGATCCATGCGGCGGCCTTTTTCTGGAGCTCACCCGGGCTCTGGGAGAAGTCGTAGCACAGATCTCCGCCCTTCACTTTTGGTTTCCTCGAGAGGGCCCCATTCTTTCGAGGTAGGGGACCGTCCTTCTGGACTTTCACGGTCCTGGTCACCTTACATTGGGGATTCTCCAGGGCGCAGCCTAGGCAGTTCCAATTTGGTTGCTCAGCTGTCAGCTGTGGAGTTTTCCAGAGCTCCTTCTTTCCCTAGGGCTCCTGGTGCACTCCCTAGCCCAGGTGGAGGTCAGCCGATTCCTGTTGTCGGCTATGCCCCCACTCCTGTGCCACATTCTCCGGCGCTCCCGGGTGGTATTGGTCCTAGTGGTCCTCTCTTCTGGGAGCATTTCAGAGCGGTGGCTGCTCAGTTTTCCTCTTATGTTAGGGCTGTGGACAGACAGGTTTTTCAACCTCCCTATGAGCAGCCAGCTTCTGAACACCTGAGGTCCTCTGACTCCTCATCCCCCTCTTCTGGGGGAGAGGGGCCATCTGTCCACATCTCCCCAGCTGGTTATCTCGCTGAGTATCAGTGATTCCTTGTGAGGATGTTAGGGGACCTGAACATCACCCCACCCACTCAACACAATCCAGAGCACACGGTGTGCACCTTTTTAGGTGATTTCAGTGCGGACACCCTTGTGGTGCCCCCTGGCCTGCTCCCTTTCGGGAGGCGTCGTTGCATTCCTGGCAGAGACCCTTTTCCGGAGTCCCAGCCCCTAGGGTTCTCTGCCAGTGGTATTGTGCCCCCGAGTCTCCAGGTTCCATGCCTTATACCCAGTCAGGATTGACGCAACTGGATACTCCTGGTGAGCTTCACGCCCTTAGCCGTGACCGGCCCCTAGATCAAGATTCCATGGATTTTGACTTCTGGGGAAGGATGACGTTCTACTTGGCACGGTTGCTGCTCTCTATTGCAGCACATCAGGCCCACTGTGCTAGCTATGATAGGTTCTTATGATCCAGGTTAGGTCAACTCCTAGCCTCGATGCCAGACATGGAGGAAACCAGACAAGCCATTGCGCACTCTGCACGTGGCCTGGAGCTAGCAAGGCACCAAGCAAGGGCATCGTGTGACGCCAATGAGGTAGCTACCAGGGTCGTAGGGACAGCGATCTGCACTAGGTGGATGGCATGGCTGCGTCTCTACCGGTTGTCACCCTTGGCCTGGCGTAGGGTGATTAACTCCGCTCACCAAAGAACCTGTCTTTTCTCCCATAGGGTGAGACGGCGTCTGTTGGGGCAACTTCCTACCCCCTCGGGGGGACCCCATCTCACTCTCCCAACTCCCGGGCCTCTCCAGACCCGTGAAGGTTCTCCCTCTTGGTGTGTGGCCACTGAGAGCTGAAGGGATTCTGACCCTTAGGGTTTTAAGCCCCTTCGGGGCGGCTCGGCACTCACCCAAAGGTAATGAATGGTGAAGATTGACACAGATAAGATATGAAAATTACGTACCTACCATAATTCTGATCTTTCTGTGTATCTTCACCATTCATCACTATCCCACCCTCCATCCCCCTGGTGCCTCAGCCTCTGGGTCCCCTTCCCTGTTTGTGCCCTCTTCCTTGTCCCTCTCCTTTCTGTCAGTCAGGAGTGGGATAACTTTGGGCACATAGGGGGATAATTCTTCTGGGGGGAGAGTGGTTAGCAAGGGGGGCACTCCTTCTTCAGTTCTTTGGCTCCACCCCCTGTGGGGTGGAAGGTGGCAGTTGCCCTCCTTTCTTTCCTTCCTGTTCTCCCCATCAGTCCTTTGATTTCCTTGTCCTCAGACATAACCTTTATTAATTTAAGAAACTAGGTTTCTTACACAAAATTATTTCCTTTTGAAGGGGGGGTAGATATCCCTGTATCCTGTCTTTTCTTCCAGAATAGCCATTCTGCTTTTGTTGGAGTTATTGCCAGTGATTCTGTGCCTCAAATTCTGGCAGTTAGCCTCTTGGCTACTTCTTCGCAGTTCCTATACAATCTGAAGATGGGTCAAGGTTCCAGGGTATATTTTCCATTTTTCCCCCTCTCACTCTCATCCTTATTCTAAAATCCTTAACCCACCTTCCCTCCTCTTTTCTACTTCCAGAGATTGGGGCCCCTACCGAATCCCCTTAGTCTTTCAAACTTTTTCTGTCCTCTCAGTCGTTTATCTCTCGTTTTAGTTTATATATTTTTTCCTTTGTCTGTCCCTTGGACTTCCTTGTCCCACCCTCCCAACCCTCTTTCTCACCTCTCGACAACTCAGAACTGGTGGGAGAACAGAGTCGACAGAACCTAACTGCCAACCTGTGGCTACACAGTCGCGCCGGCCTCAAGGCGGCACTGATGATCGGCCAACTCTGCCCATCCCCTAAAAAAAGAGCTCCACGGGGTCACGACTTCCGGCCAGTACCCAAAGGTGTTGAGTGGTGAAGATACACAGAAAGATCAGAATTTCGGTAGGTACGTAATTTTCATTTTTATTAAGCAAGCAAAAGAACTTCAGATGATGAATATATCTTATCAGAGGCATTGTATCTTCTCATGGCAATATCGGCATTATCTGTAAAATAAAAAGTAAGATACAATTTATTTCTATACTAAACAACAACATGTGCAGTCGACATAAATGACCGTGTGGTGGGGGTGTAAGTGAACAGTCGGAGTCCCAATTTTTGCTGTAAACAAACGGTTAACATGATATTTCCATATGCAATGATGTGTCACTATCACTGGAAATTATAGACCTGTCAGCCTCACATCAGTAATGGGCAAGGTTATGGAATCACTGTTGAAGGAAAGGATTGGGGAATACCTTGAAGCAACTGGATTGCAGGATTAAAGGCAACATTGTTTCACAGTAAGGAGGTTTTGCCAGACAAACCTGATTGAGTTCTTCGACTGAGTGACCAGGGAAATGGATCAGAATGGAGAAACAGATGTGGCATACCTGGATTTTAGGAAGGTCTTCGACACCATTCCACATAAAAGATGAACAAGCTGGCCTGTCTAGGAGTGGGACAGAAAGTAGTAAACTGGGTAAGAAGTTGATTGAGTGGCAGGAGTCAGAGGGTGGTGGTAAATGGGGTCCACCCGGGAAAAGGCGGGGTGACAAGCAGGGTTCAGGTGTTTGGCAGCAGTGTTTTAATGCTAAAAAGTGCAACATTGTGCACTTGGATACAGAAACCTGAGGGCTATGTACCAATTGCCAGGGGAGGTACTGGCAACCACCAAACAGGAAAGGGACCTGGGGGTAATAATTTCTGATGACCTGAAGCTAGTGAAGCAGAGTGAAAAGGCAGTGAGAAAGGCTAGTAGAATGCTGGGATGCATAGAGAGGGATATGACCAGTAAGAAGGAGGTAGTGTTGCCCCTGTATAGGTCACTAGTAAGACCACACCTCGAGTACTGTGTCCAGTACTGGAGGCCTCACCTCTGGAAGGACAGTGATAGAGTGTAGGTGGTACAGAGGCGGGTAACCAAAATGGTGCAGGGACTGCATCAGAAATCCTATGAGGAGAGACTAAAAGTACTGAATATGTACTCGCTGGAGGAAAGAAGGGGAAGTGAGATATGGAAACATTCAAATACATAACAGGTATTAATACGGTGCAGGAAGGTGGCATTTATTTATTTGTTTTTTTGTTTACCAGGTAAGTACACTAGACAGCAATGTTGCCTATATTCAGGCACGACCCGGGAGAGTACAGACAGGGGAGACCAGAGTCAACATTAAAGAGTATTTCATGACACAGCATGAGGTGAGAACAAACATTTGAACAGTATACAGCCAGGTACAGTCATTATCAGTGATGACAAAGAGAAACAGATAACATTACATTAATTATTTTCGTCTGATGATACATCAGTGACTACATTGACACGACAAACAGCAAACAAAACTTAAATGAAGTAGCATTATAACAATAGGATTTCTGCTGGGTGTGGGAAACGTTCAGATTTTGGAGACCAGCAGGAATCAGTAAGTGCCATAGGGAGGAGAAAATGCTAGGAGAAAGGATCAAGTTACAGCACAAGAGCAGCAGTCAGATTCTAATAGGTGTGCCCGAAGACCCAGTTTAAAGACCTTGTGGGATTTGGAGAGTTTGATGTGGGAGGGAATGGAGTTCCAGGAGTGGGGGGCAGATATGGCGAAGGATCGTTCTCCTTTTTTTGTGAAATATCTGGGCATTTCAAGTTGGGTTTGAGCAGATGCCCTGAGGAGGTATGCTTGGGAGGGCTGAGTTAATAGTTCGGCAAGGTATTTAGGGACCCCGTTCTGATCATATTATCAATTGTACAGCCCGCAGAATAGTGTCTGAGCGAGTCTAGGGAGAGCCAATTTAGTTTCGAGTAGAGCAGGCAATGATGGGTAAATCTGTGAGCGGAGAGAGCAAATCTGCATATACTGTTATAGCAGGTGCTCCATTTCTGGAGCTCTCCTTTGCTAGCTTTAAGGTAAACCTGAGAGCAATATGTCAGAGCAGGGAGGAGAAATCCTTGTGCATAGTAAGCCAGGCAGCATCATTGAGGAGGACCTAATTTTAAAGGCAAGACCAAGTTTTGAGTAAACTGTCTTACATGTAGCGCAATGTGAAGGTTAAAGTTAAGAGATGGTCGAGTGACTCCTAGATACCTGAAGGGAGTAGCAAGATTCAGAGAGAAGTCATCTAGAGAATGTATCAATAAGTCTGGAGTAAGAGATCTGATTCTTGACAGGGGGCCAAAAGCATAGTTATGGTTTTCTTAGCATTAGATTGAGAGCCTGTTCTGTAGAAGCAGCTCTGTAAGCAGTTGAAGTCTGCTTGAAGATGTGCTCTTACTGATAAGGGATCTTTACCACTGGAGAGAATCACTATGTCATCAGCATAAAGGATCAACGAGGAGGAGGAGCAGGGAAGGGAGGGCAAGTTGTTAATGAAAAGGGAGAAAAGTAGTGGGCCAAGAATAGATCTTGGGGGACTCCAACAGAGGTAGGGGAAAGATTTGAGACGGCGGATTCAATTTGGACAAATTGCAACCTCCCTGAGAGATAGCTATCGAACCAGGAGATGGTCGACAGGTCAAAGCCAAGGCGGGACAGTTTGGAAAGTAGCAGAGAGTGAGTCACAAGGTCAAATGCCTTTGTGAGATCGATAAATATGGCCCCAGTGAGCAGGCTGTTATCCATCGCTGTAAGGACTGCATTTGTCAGCTGAAGTAGTGCAGTTGTGGTGCTGTGTCATGTTCAGAATCCGTGCTGGGTAGGGGATATAAGGTTGTGAAGGTGCAGGTAATTTGTGACCTGAGTAGCGATGGCCTTCTCGAGAAGTTTATTTAGGGTAGAGAGAATGGCAATCGGTCTATAGTTTGACAGATTTTTGGTATCCCCTTTTTTGTGAACATGGACAATGCGATTTCCACAATGTTGGTACCGTTTGGGTTATTATGGAAAGATTAAAGATTCTTGCAGTAGGAACAGCAAGGGCAGGGGCTGCCTGCTTCAAGAAGCAGCATTAGCCCATCCGGGCCAGCAGATCCATAAGGGGATACTGATTTGAGTGAGATGGCACTCGGTGGAGGAGACTAATGTGAGACGAAAAGGGGTTTCATGCGAAAGTTGCACCTCAGGAGGAGGTGAAAGAGGTTGGTTGAATTTCTCAGTGTATTCGGAGAGATCCGAGAATTGTGCATTAAGAGTATTAGCAATAGTAGGTAACTTATTACAGTTTGCGTCATTCAGTGTCATGTCGGTAATGGCTGTCTTGGGTCTTTGCCCAATGAAATTTTTGATGTGGTTCCAAAAACCCCTGGTTTCCGCAGAAAGACAGACTCGAGGACAAGGGGTCACACTATGAAGGGGGAGACGAGGAAATATTTCTTCACGGGGGGGGGGGTGGAAGCCTGGAACAGCTTCCCAGCAGAGGTGGCTGGTGCCAAAACAGTCGCAGGATTTAAGCATGCATGGGACAGATACAAGGGGACCTTGGAAGGAACACAAGGGGTAGGGACAACCGGAGATTGTGCAGCGGCTGTGGTGACACAGTAGGCAGGGAAAATGAGCAGACTGGGTAGGCCAAAGGGGTATTCATCTGCCGACACCTTTTATGTTTCCTCCAAGATCTCCTTCCCAGCTGGCCGGCAACCTCACCACAGATGCGTTGTCTCTTAGGTGGGGAGCCCATTGTCAGAGCCACCACACTCCGGGAGTCTGGAGCCCGATGGAATCTCATCTTCACATCAATATCCTGGAGACAAGAGCAGTCCTGTACGCCCTTAGGGCCCTACTGGACTATGTCAACAACAAGGTAATCCTCTGGCAGACAGACAAGACAGTCAAGTACTACATCAACAAGCAAGGCAGAGCATACTTTTACTCTCTTTGCAGAGACGCTGTAAAAGTGTGGGAATAGTGTCTGGAGCAGAACATTCTGATCCAGGCGATTTATTTGCCAGGGGCTCAGAACAGTCTAGCAGACTAGCGCAGTTGCACAGAATCAAATCCTCACAAGTGGTCCTTAGCTCCAGACATAATACAGTCTCTCTTCGACAAGTGGGGAACCCCAGAATTGGACCTTTTTGCATCCCCACTTAATGCCAAACTGCCTCGATTCTGCTCCACAAATCCAGAACATGGTGTGTTTTGCCAGGATACATTCAAGCTACGGTGGACAGATCACTTTCTATACACATTTCCTCCTGTTCCTTTGGCTCAAAGAGTACTTCTCTAGCTGGAGGCTCACAGGGGGTGAGATGATTCTCATTGCACTGTACTGGCCTCGACAGATTTGGTTTCCTCTACTCAACAACTTGTCTGTTGCCCCTCTGAGACTTCTCCCCCTACGGATAGACTTTCTGATACAGGGGTTGTCCCTGGTTCACCCCAGCCTGCGCTCTCCATCTCCTCACCTAGCTCATAAACAGATAGAAGTGAACAGGTACAGGGTGTCCCAGAGGGTCTCTTAGAGTCTCCTGGCTGCTCATAAGCCCTCTACGAGAAAAACTTTCATGGCTAAGTGGAGGCATTTTTTGGAGTGGTGCTCTAAATCCCATATAGATCCATTCCGTTGCCCACCAGATAAGGTTCTGGAGTACTTGCTGGATCTTTCTGATGCATGATTACAGTACTCTTCAGTTAAGGTCCATTTATGTGGTGTCTCCACTTACCACGAGCCAGTTCAGAACCTCTGCCTAGCACAGCTGCCCATTTTTAAGAGATTCTTGAAGGGCATCCTGCACACTAGGCCCCCAGTCAGAAAATCTGTCGCTGCCTGGGACCCCAATCTGGTGTTGGATATGTTCACCTGTAAGTCATTTGAACCCCTGGCTACTTGTGACCTCAAATTCCTACTTAGGAAAACTGCATTTTTGGTGACCATCACCTCTGCTCGCAGGGTCTTTGAAATGCATTCTTTAGTTACAGACCCTCGGTATACTCTTTAATAGAGACAAGTTGGTTCTCCGCACCAACCCCCCCCCCCCAAGTTTTTACCCAAGATGGTGTCATAGTTCCACCTGAATCAACCCTTGGTACTGTCTACATACTTTCCAAACTTCCAGAATGATGGGGAGCGCACCCTTCACTCTCTGGATGTTAAGAGCCCTCAGATTCTACCTAAATAGAACTAAGGACTTCTAGCAGTGCAAGCAGCTGTTTGTCTCTTTCAACCCCAACCATGCCAGTTATGATTAAATGCATTTCCACATGGATTATTGCTTGCCTTCTCCAATGTTGTTCCATGGTGCAGGTCAAGTTGGAAGGCCAAATTGGTGCCCACTCCACCTGAGCGGTTGCTACATCCTTAGCAGAGATTTTCTGTCGCTGTCGCTGTCGCTTACATTTGCAGATCAACTACCTGGAGCACAGTGCACGCTTTCATTAAGCACTGTGCCTTGTGAGCTGGAATAGAGAGAGACTCTGAAATTAAAGCTACTAAAAACAAAATACAGGGGCTAAATAAAATAGAAACAGAGCTGGCCTTACACTATCTAAAACAGACCTATTATGAGGAGGGCTCCAAAGCGGCAAAGCTACTAGCCTACCGCTTTCGGCAGAGGGCAACTGGGGCTACCATAACTGGGATAAGAAGACCCAATATCAGGAGTATTAAGGCACAAATGGGAGCATATAACAGACTCCTTTGTATCATATTATAAGACTCTATATGGGGCAGAGAAGGTGACCCCTGTAGAAGATACAGCCAAATTCCTAAGGGGATTAGGGTTACCCAAGTTAAATAAGACCCAAGCACGGACCCTGATGGCCCCAATAACAACAGCCGAGATAGTTGCCACAATCAAAAACCTGAAACCAAGCAAATGTCCAGGCCCAGATGGCTACAGTAGTGAGTTCTACAAGACTTTTGCCCCAGAGGTTACAACCTTTTTGAAAAGGATTTTTGATTCAGTCTGGCTGGAGGGAGAGACAGTACCATCATCTTGGTACATCACCATCACAGTAATTCCCAAAGAGGGAAAGGATCTTAAGGAATGTAGCTCCTGTAGGCCTATCTCCCTCTTAAATATAGATTATAAAATCTTTACAGCCATTTTGGCAAACAGAACAAACCCACTACTGACTCAGATCATAAAACCGGATCAGACTGGGTTTATCGAAGGGCGACAGGCCCAAGAAGGGGTCAGGAGAACATTCAGTGTCATAGACCTGATAAATAAACATTTCACCCCAGCTTGCCTTCTCAGCCTAGATGCCGAGAAGGCGTTCGATTGGGTCGATTGGCACTTTCTGTTTGCAGTGAGAGGCTGTTCTTCCCAGGGCCTTTCCTGGCGGCCGTGAAGTCACTATATGCGGCCCCACAGGCCTGTGTTAGAGTCAATGGGGGCATCTCACAAAGGTTTACCCTGGGTAGAGGAACCCGACAGGGTTGCCCGATGTCCCCACTACTGTTTGCAGTATACATTGAACCTCTGGCACAGGCAGTCAGATAGGACCCGCGTATAAGGGGACTTGTAACATGGCATTAATCGGTCAGTGGAAATCAGGAGCCATGATAGGCGCAAGAGCGTCACGGGACCCTAGCCGGAGTGGGCATTAACCCAGCTTATATGCCGTGCCCGCTGAGGTAGTACCACGAGCAGCCAGACCCCCAGCATAGCAGCATTGGGTCCTGTGCCCAGCGAGACGAGGAGCGGCGGGCCGGCAGCCTCACTAGCCATCCGAGCTCGGAAACGGGGAGGGGGGACCAGAACCCGTGGCGGACATCTGCGACAGGCTTCACCTGGCCAGCGGGACATGGAATGCAGGATAGTGCGGTGTGCTTTTCAGTCTCAGGAGGCGTCGCGATGGAGCAGTGGGTGGACGAGCAGTGGTGGGGAGCAGGAGCGGCTGGCAGCGTGGTGCAGCGGACAGTGGACGGGGCAGGTCTGCAAGTGACACAGTGCGGGACGAGCGAGGAGAGCGACGAGATAGGAGCAGGGCCGTGCTGCAGCGAGGGGGCGGAGCAGCCAGCATATGTGGTGTGGTGGAGAGCAGGGCAGCATCGCAGGTCGCAGAGGTGCGTGTCATGTACAGCCAGCCGGGAGGGGGCACAGTGACCAGGATACCAGAAGTCAGAGGGGGCTGGGGGGCCCAGGACCACAGTAGCGAGAGCAGGAAAAGGTGCCGAGGAGTGAGTGAGTGAGGCAGACAGCCTGCCGAGGAGACACCAGTAGCTGTCTCCCACAGGACTGGATGCACTGGAGCGCAGCAAGGTGGAGCAGAACACAGAGAAAACGACTGCTTGGGCATGCAGTGTCTTCTCAGACTGGCTGGAGGAGAATTGCATGACCCTGGACATTGCCACAGTCACAGTTCCACAGCTGGCAGAGACACTGAGGCACTTCTATGGCACAGTCCAAGCCGGGGAGTACAGCGTCAGCTCGCTGGTGGGCATCAGAGCTGGTCTCAACCGATACATAAATGGCATGGAGGTCAGACGCCACATGAACATCATGACAGACGCAGAGTTCAGAACTGCCAACAATGTCTCTCTGGCAGTGCTGAAGAGGTATCGGCGGGCCGGCAAGGATGTCACAGCGCACTTCCCCATGATAAGCCTCGAAGATCTGCGGCGCATCAGGGACTGTGAGACCCTCAACCCCTGCACAGCGTATGGCCTCGTCAGGCGTGTGTGGTTTGAGATCCAACTTGGCCTGGCACGGAGAAGGCGAGAGGGACTGAGGCAGCTCACCCAGTTGTCATTTGTGCTGGACAGAGATGCAGTAGGGCAGGAGTTCCTGGCACTGGGGTTCAATGAGGCCACCAAGAACCACAGCAACGCCACTGAGATGAACAGGCAGAGTCTTCGGGGGGTCCTCTACGCGCAGCCTGGTAGCGCCTTCTGCCCAGTGGCCCTCTATAAGGACTATGTTAGCAGATGCCCTGAGGGAGCTCCCGCTTTCTACCTTCACCCCCTCCGCCTCCCCCAAGAAGAGCTGGACAGGCACCAGCTGTGGTTCTCCAGACAGCCAATGGGCAGGAACTGTCTTGGGGAGATGATGGCCCAAATCTCCAACGATGCCCAGCTGTCCCGCAGGTACACCAACCACAGCGTGAGGAGCACTGCTGTGCAGATGCTGACAGAGGCTGGTCTCGCATCGTGCGAAATAATGTCAGTGACAGGCCACAGATGCAAGACCAGCCTACGCAACTACTGGTCCCCAAGTGTGTCCGACCGGCAAAAGTGGTCGCATATCCTCTCTGCGACTGACAGCCCAGCCTCCAGCGCCGCACCCAGCCCACAAAGGGAGCAACTGTGTAGTCCAAGCCCCCTCACCCGCCACAGCACGGCACACGGAGACGCAGACACCCGGACCATGGGGCACCGGCAGCAGTGGAACCTCAGCAAGCTATGCGGACCCTGCCCACACCACCATCCCCAGCGAGGAGGACTCCACGTCCGCCCAGCCATCACACCATGCAGTGGAAGAGCGGCAGCCCGACAGCCGTGCGAACCTACTGAGAGCGCCCATTATGGGACGCGCCACCGAGCCAGCGGGCTTCCACTGCCACAGCTTCACTGTCCATGGCACGGTGAATTTCTTCTATGGAACGAGGCTGCCGGTGATGGAGAGCAGAAGCAGCTGGCCGGAGGAGCAGAGTGCAGGGCACACCCAGCAACAGCACGGTCAGCCCAGCTGGAGCAGGGCAGCACCAGAACAGTGTCCCGGAGGCAGCAGGAAGTGAAAGCCCCCGGCATGCACAGCGTGACTGCAATCCTTGTCACAGCGGCCGACCTGTGCACTGGAGACCTCCCGCGGCGGGTATGAGGAGGATACCTGCACCGAACTGCACAGAAGCGGAACTGGGATGTTGGATGCACGCATCCACGCGATTCTTGGGACAAAAGTTGATGACCACATCTGTATGTATGTATGTAATGTTATAGACCGTTGTCTGAAACTGAAGTAAAGCTTTACAAAGTTCGCACCGCCTCCGTCTGTCATTGTTCATGTCGCACAGTGGGCCCCTGCCAGATGCCTCCACCGACCCTCGACCCATGTTACAAGCGCATTAATCCACTCCGTCGGTGACATCTAATCACGATTGATGCATCGAGGGTGGCCTCGCCTCGGGCTGCTCCCCCATGCATCAATCCAGCATTAGATGCCACCTTCGTCGTGGCTTAACGCTTACTTGTAGTGGGGAACAGGGAACATAAAATATCCTTATACGCGTATGATGTATTGCTATACATAACAAATCCAGAAGAGTCCCTGCCTAAAGTCTGGGACCTACTGAGTAAATTTTGTGCACTGTCAGGATATGCTATAAATAAGAACAAAACTGAAATCCTAAAATGTTGTTATACACCTTCCCCTGAAGTGAACACACTCCTTCTCATACAGTGGAGCTCCTCAGAAATCATATATTTGGGAACCTACATCCCCTAAGAATTTAAATCATCTTTTTGTTAATAATTTTGATCCCCTCTTCATACAGATCAAACAAGACATAGTAAAATGGGAACTATTGAACCTGCCTTTCTACTACAGAATTGAAACAATTTCCATGAATGTCCTGCCTAGGTTCCTGTACCTCTTTCAATGTCTCCCGGTCAGGATTCCTCCAGCACAATTTAAGAGCTGGCAGAAAATAATAACGGCTTTCATATGGGCCAACAAAAGACCTAGAATTAAAGCCCTATTGCTTCAATCTAACAAAAAGGATAGGGGAAGGGCAGTCCCTAATTTGGAAGACTACTTCCTGGCATCCCAACTTCGATGCGCCCTTCACTGGTCAACACCAGGCTATCAGGCATTATGGAAGTTTATCAAGGGGGAAGTCACGGAGGGTACCCCTTTGGAAGTAAGAATATTTATTCCCAAATCATTGATACAAGACAAAGCCCTCGCATTATATGCAGTTAGGAAAACCCTAGCAGCAGTGCATAGACTCTTGGTAAAGTATAAATGCCTTGGGGAGCTGTGGCTACTTAGGAGATTCATGTGGGATGGAGACTTTGAGCCGGCGAAGCAAGACTTTACCTTTAGGAGATGGAGTAGGTTGGGTCTGAATTCCCTTAGTCAATTCCTGGACAGGGACATAACCAGGGAATTTAGAGATATCAAAACAATTTCAGCTGAGGAATTCAGACCATTTCAGGTATCTCCAACTTAAGACCCACGTTCAGAATCTTCAGAAGCAATACGGCACCATACCACAGCAACAGGGACTTCAGGTTGTGATGAGTGGGATTATGACCTCACAAACAATTAAAGGACATATCTCTGCTATCTATGGGGCACTTAGAGATAAAGGTGGGAGGCACTCTGCCCATCTTAAGTGTAGGTGGGAAACTGAGCTGGGGGAACAACTACTAGAAAAAGAATGGGACTCTATTTTTAATCAGGCACACCATACAACGTATTCCCAGAGGTGGAAAGAATTTACCTGGAACATCAGATCACGCTTTTTCATTACGCCGGTGGTAAAAAAATAAATGGGATGGGGGACAAATTCCAGCCTGCTGGAGAAATTGTGGAGTTGAGACCACTCACTATCAGCATGTCCTGGGGCTTTGCCCGGGTCTGACCCCATTCTGGGAAGAAATCACTAAAGCCCTTGAAAACATATTCTCCTTAAAAGAACCTCTTAAAAACAAACATCTGGTGTTGGGGTTAGTACCCAGAGGAGTAAAGATCAAGTATATCTGTGGAATATCCTGGTGACCTCGGCCCACAAAGCCATTTGAAGAAAATGGTTACAACCAACCCCACCTCAGCTAGAACATTGGTCTGAGGTGGTCGGAGAGATCTAGGATATGGAGGAACTGACTCTCAGGATTAACTCTAGAGCCTCTGCATTTTTAAACAGATGGACAAGATGGACAGTGTGGAGGGAGGCTCAGGAGAGGGAACCAAACGAAAGGGGGACGGTCGGAGATAATCTCCTATGAGGGAATCTCCTAATGCAAGATACAATAAACTAAGCTCACTTAGCAGTGTTTAAATGAAATGTGAAGGGTAAACCGGGAATTATGACAGAAATCTTATAGTATTTAATGAAGAAATGGATTGAAGTTATAGTATAGCAAAGCCTGCTTCATATGTTATATACTAATTGTAAACAGCCTCTCTTTTGAAAAAAGTGGAATGTTGCAACATCTGAGAAAATAAATTCTATATGTATGCCTGTAATTCCAATAAACTTGAATTTAAAAAAAAAAAGCTCTGTGCCTTGGATGTCCATGCCAGAAGTAAAGTTCCAAAAGATTTCTGCAAACACTGATCATGGTACGGTGCACGCCCAGATATACAAATTAGACTCCTCCAAAGGGAATGCACTCAAAGCAGGAAAGAATGCACTTGACCACAATTAAAGTTGAGCTGCTTTAATGACGAAGGGTCTGTTTACCAGAAGCGCCAAGGCACTCTGTGGTACTCCATGCAGCGCCAAAGCACTCTGTGGTACTCCATGCATTTGTAACACTTGTACCATCTAAAATAAATTACACTCATTCCCAGGCAACCATTTTGAATAAGGTTAAGCATGGAAAATTTCAACTCACATATGAGTTCTGGGGCTGAGTGAGAACACTTTTTAAAGCAGCTCAGCTGTAATTGTGGTCAAGTATATTCTTTCCTAATCTGAGTCCATTCCTGTTGGAGGAGTTTGTGATGTCCATGCCAGGCAGCATTCCTCTTTTAGCAGGACAATCCTTAATGGACTCTTGTCGTGAGTGAGCTCCAGCTCGTGCTCCCTGCCCGTGGGGGGTATTCAAACCCATCAATGTGAATCAGTGGTGAAGATATGGTCCAGAAAGATACGAAAATTAACATACTCACCATTATTCTTGATCTTCTTGGACCATCTTCACTATTGATTCATATACCCACCTGCCATATCCCTGGGCTCCCACTCTCTCTGTTCTTTGGTCTTTATCCCCTTGTTTTTGGTTTGGGCTGTGAAGACACTGCTTTGTTGTTAGTGACCATTCTTATACGTGTCGAAAGGGCCATCTTATGCCCTTTTTAGATTAGGTGTTTTACTTAGGTTGCGCTGCACATCCTTGGTAAAAAGGTGCTGAGGTGGTTGAGGGCTGGTGCCAAGGTAAGCCATGCAGCGGGAGCTAGTCTCGCGGTGCTGCGCATGCACACAGCTTACCTCAGTGCCAGCCCTCCTGAAATGTTGGCTCCTGCAGGGTTCTAGCACCTCCGGCTCAGAGCCCATCGTGCTAATCAATGGTGAAGGTGGTCCATGAAGATCAAGAATTAGGGCGCGTACATAATTTTCATTTATTTGTTAGTTAACAAAAGTGCAAGTATGTGAAGGATGTTCATTTAAATTGAGCCAAATCCTGATATTCCCCCTTCTTAACAGAAGCTCAATGAGTCAAAGATGATAATTCTGGAGGTACCTACTGTCTGCAGACTTAAATGGGCATTTAGACAGTAACTGGCTACCAAACCTGTGAAATCATTCTTCACAATGTAACATCTGTACAAGCACTAATCAGCTAAATTACTTGTATACTGCCAGCTAGAATTGAACTTTCAATAGGAAGCATTCTGAGAAACTTAGTCTGATAGCAGAATCTCTGGAAGAAAGGATCCTCCAAGGTCTATGATGTATAAAATCAGATGGTACTGTATATGTACGACGAGTCTAGTGTCGAAACATCTGGGATCTAGGGTTACCACCTTTTAAGAAGCCCAAAGTGGGACATTTCTTACTGAGACAGGATTTTTCACAGGACAATATGTCATCTTGACCAATGCAACAGTCATGTTTTCTCTAAATAAATAGAATTAAGACTAAGTGTTGCAGTTTTTTAGTTGTTTCTTTGTTTTATATTATTTTAAGGTATTTTAGTTAAGTTATTATAGTTTTTTTGCAACATTTAGAGGAAAATCAGAAAATATTTTTTTCTACTGTAATATCATGACATTTAGCATTTTTCATATTTTTCTGCAGGACACAGCTGTCCAAATCAGGACTGTCCTGCTAAAATAGGGACAGGTTGTAACCCTACTGGGATCTCAAATTAGCAGCCTAATGTGAAAAGTTTGCAGCAGCAAATATATCTGGAGAATTTGTGGCCAGCAGTAAACAAAAGGAAAAAAGTCCATTCAGCTTCATCCTGTCTGTACAGTATGAGAACTGAACACAAATTAAGTCAAACTTTAACACGAGTGTGTTTCTAATCCAGAATATTTATGGTGTGTGGCAGTACTGATGTCTAAGCTTATTTATTGGTTGGCAGCACCCTCTGGTGGTGATTTTTAGAAACTGTGCCACAGTTTTAAAGATGGTCAACCAGATCTCTTTCTTTCTTTCATTCATTCATTCATTATGGTTATTCAGAAGTAATCTGAATCTGTTGAACCAAACTCATTTACAGAGGCATCCAGAACAAGTACAGGTTTAAAGGTCACAGTTAAAACTAAGCATAAATACTCACTTTGAGGCCCAGTTTGTCAAGTATTGAGATCTAACATTGCCTAAAATCGAATTAAAGTATAGTGAAATGTTATTTCAGTTTAATGGAGTTAAGAAATGATTTTTACAGAGTTAACTGTCCTTACGTATTCTTGATCTTCCTGGACATAAGTCTCCACCACTCATTCACACTATTGGGATCTGTGCCGGAGGCTCTAGGACCCATTGGGAGCAAACTTTTTGCTGGGGAGTCGATGCCAGAGATGGTGCCACGAGGAACGGCGCCGCGAGCCCCAGCTCGCACGGCAATGACTATCTCGGCGTCGACTCCTCAACCGCCTCAGTTCCTTTTTTCCCGCCATCGAGTGCGCTTCAGTGACGATGTCGCTCGCCTTTCGGGAGTCAAACTTCAAACTAGCAGCATAGTTTTCAGTTTTTA
Source organism: Neoceratodus forsteri (assembly GCA_016271365.2). Taxonomy (NCBI): domain Eukaryota; kingdom Metazoa; phylum Chordata; order Ceratodontiformes; family Ceratodontidae; genus Neoceratodus; species Neoceratodus forsteri. The sequence continues at coordinate 1,481,450,741 of CM057453.1, read as the reverse complement.
TTATTTTGTAGTTTTATCTCGATTCAGTATCGCTTAAATTATTCTTATGTTTAAATAAAAACGATAAAGAAGTCTCAGCCTACACTGACGGAGTCGACCATGAGCAGGTCAGGTGACGGTAGGGAGACTTTGTATGAAAGCTGTTCAGTCAGTCGGGCTAGGTCCGGTCCGCCGCCTTCTCCGGAAGGGGGGGGGTCTGACAACGGTCAGTCCAATGCCCGGGGGGATGGGCGGTCCCCGCAGAAGCATAAAGCCAAATGGTCGGATTCTCGGCACCGTTCGGCCTCGAGCTCTTCTTCGGCCCGCAGGTCTAAAAGGAGAAGGCATCACTCGAGGTCGCCCTCTGATACGTCTGCGCGTAGAAGTTCGGTTATCGGGGCTAGTTGCCGGTCTACTCCCTCGGAGTCGCCAACAGCGGCTTCTGGTAGCCGACGTCTTCGACATCGGAGTCCTACCCTGCCCGCAGGTAGGTCTTCAGATGAGCAGTTTCATTAGTGGGCCGCTCTTATGGAGCAATGGGCTCGGAGGTGGGTTCAGCTACCTGGCTCGGTCGCTGGTGGGCCTTCGGGCTCTCTGGGCAACCAGATAGGGCGGTTGGACTTTCCTGGTCGCGCGGCATCTTCTTCGGTGCCGTCGACTCTGTGCTCAGGTGTCTCCCCCCCCCCCACATGGCTTCGGCGCAGGTGGCCACACCGATGCCCTTATCTCCTGCTCTTTTTCCTTCAAAACCTGTTTTCGGTCTCTGGAGTGCTCGGCGCCCGGTAGCCTCATGGCGCCGTCCTCAGCGCATCGCTCAAGGGCGCTGCAATTTGCTTCGGCGTCACCTGCGCGCCGTGCGGCATTTCGCGCCAGCGTGGTTCCTGGCGTCGTCTCGGCGCCAGGGGCCTCGAGGACTTCCTTTTGTCTCTTTCCTCCTTCCTCTTCTGGCTTTCATCCCTTTCCTGTCCATACAGTCCCTCCTGGACTGCCAGGAGATGACGTTGAGCCTGACCCAGACCTTCGGCTGGGCGATGAGGTGGACGAAGCAGGATCTTTTACTGCTGCAGAGCCTGTGGTCGAGGACCTGTCTTTTAAGTCTCTGCTGAAGAATATGATTTTCACACTTTCTCTCCAGACTACAGACATCGATCCTGGGAAATTGTTAAGACTCTAATACCTTCACGCATCAGAGATCCCTACGGATTTGACTCCTCCGATTCAGCCTTCCTTCGAGACGCTGTCTCAAATGGTGTGGAATAATCCTGCTCTCTCCATCGGTGGCTAAATCCATTGATAGAAAATATTCAGCCCCCAAGGATCGTCCTATTTTGGCATCTCAAGCCTTTGCGGATCCTATTGTAGTCCTGGCAGAGAATGATAAGGTCGTCCTTCCTCAAACCACCACAGCTCGACCTATTAACAAGGAATCTCGTAAGATGGACACCTTAGGTAAGAGAGTCTTTGCTGCTTCTACCCTAAGTATATGTATTGCCAGTTACCAAGGCTATTTTTCTCAGTACGAGTATATCCTGTGGCACTCTCTCAAGCAAATGGTTGAAGCTCTTCCAGAGTCGGCTTCAAAACCAGAGCTTCTTCAAACCATTACCAGGGTATTGAATCTAACAACCAACAGGTTAAAGCAGCCATGGGCGTTTTCGACTCCGCTTCCGTTCAGCAGCTGCTGGTATTTCACACCGCCATTCCTGGCTGCGCGCTTTGAAGCTTCACCAATGATGCGCAACAACAGGTAATAGCATTGCCTGATGGTGCATATCTTTTTGGTTCTCAGGCCGAGCAAGCTGTAGAAGCTACTCAAAAGACTAGGTCAGCCATTAAGTTGGCTAGACCCCCTCCTGCCCTCTCTCGAGGGCATGCCAGTAAACGTCAGTTTCATAATCGTCAGTCCTTTCGAGGCAGAGGCAGAGGAAGTTTCCATAAAAACCAACCTGCCCAACCTCAAAAGAAGGCGCAACAGAAAGTGCAAGGGCCCAAAACGTCCAGCGCTACCTTATGAATTGCTGGCCCAAGTCCCACCTCAGCTGCCCGAGGTGGACTTTTCCTCTCCGGTGGGAGGTCGGCTGATGCACTTCTACAGCCAGTGGAAGTCCATAACCTCAGACAAATGGGTCCTTCGGATAATCCGCAAGGGGTACTCACTCAATTTTGTGGAAACCCCTCCGGATCGTCCTCCCAAACGGCAGCCCAGGCTGTCTGCCTTTCAGTCAGACCTTCTCACCGCCGAGATTCAGGGCCTTCTAAACAACAGGGCAGTAGAACTTGTGCTGCTGCATCAACAAAACACGGGGTTCTACTCTCATTACTTTCTGGTTCCAAAGAAGTCTAGGGGAATGCGTCCCATTCTAGATCTCAGAAAGCTTAACAAATTTCTCCCCAAGGAGAAATTCAAAATGATTTCTCTAGGAACCCTGTTACCCTTGCTTCATCAGCACGACTGGTTAGCCTCCCTAGACATGCAGGATGCTTACCAGCACATTCCCGTTCTCACCCGAGGCATCACAAATTCCTGAGGTTTGTGGCTCTGGGACAACATTATCAGTTCAGAGTCCTGCCTTTTGGGCTATCCTCGGCGCTGCGAGTTTTTACAAAGTGTTGTGCAGTTCTCGCAGCGCACCTCAGAAAACTCGGAATACAGGTGTTCCCTTATCTGGACGATTGGCTTCTGGTAAGTCCTACCAGGCAAGGGACTCTGGATGCCGTAGAGACGACCTCTCGACTCCTTACGTCCATGGGAGTCCTGCTAAACCTCAAGAAATCGCAGCTGCAGCCCTCCCAGAGGCTCCTTTTCATAGGGACCCTTCTGGACACGTCCTGTGCGAAGGCTTTTCTCCCAGAGGACAGAAGGAACGATATCCTTCAGATGGCCCGTTACATCGGAGAGAACACATCAGTTACAGTGCCCTCGATGCAACGGATGCTGGGCCTCATGGCATCCTCAGTGTTCACTGTACCTCTGGCCCGTCTGCACATGAGAACCACCCAGTGGATGCTCAGTACTCAGTGGTCTCCAACCACTCACCCGCAGTCCTATCTCATCAAGGTGACAGAATCCTTAAAGAGGTCTCTCACCTGGTGGTCTCAAGAGGACAATCTCCTGCAAGGATACCCCTTTGCCCCTCTGGACCATCAGATCTCCATTACCGCAGACACTTCTCTAATGGGGTGGGGAGCTCACTGTCAGGCTCTCCTCACTCAGGGTGTGTAGACTCAACTCAAGTCCCAGCTTCACATAAATGTCCTAGAAATGAGAGCCGTCCTTTATGCGGTCCGAGCTTTGAAGGACATTCTCTGTCACAAGAATATTCTCCAAACGGACAACAAAGCAGTGATGTATTACATCAACAAGCAGGGCGGTGCTCATTCTTACCCCTTATGCAGAGAAGCGATGAGGGTCTGGGAATGGTGCTTGGAGCACAAGGCTCTAATTCAAGCAATCTACCTGCCAGGTGTACAGAACGACTTGGCAGACCGTCTCAGCAGAACAGAGACAGATCCTCACGAGTGGTCTCTCGACTCAACCATAGTTCAGTCACTATTCGAAGAGTGGGGAACTCCGGTCCTGGACCTTTTAGCGTCCCCACTCAACACAAAACTGCCTCGCTTCTGCTCCAAGTCCAGGGCCTGGCATTTTTGTCAGGATGCTGCTCAGGCTGCGGTGTGGACAAAACGCTTTCTTTACGCCTTTCCGCCTCTTCCTCTAATTCAGAGAGTACTCCTCAAGTTCGAGTCTCAGGGAGACAAGATGATTCTCATTGCTCCTTTTTGGCCTCGACAACTGTGGTTTCCACTTCTCAACAGTATGTTAGCAGTTCCTCCGAGACCACTTCCCCTGCAGATGAACCTTTTAACTCAGGGACTGGTGGTCCATCCCAATCTGAGATCTCTTCACCTTAATGCTTGGCTCCTGAAGAGGTAGAAGTAAATCGGTTCAATGTCTCGCGAAGAGTTTCTGATATCCTTCTGGCTGCGCGGAAGCCAGCCACTCGGAAAACTTACACAGCTAAGTGGAGGCGTTTTTCCCTCTGGTGTGCAAAGTCCTCTTTGAATCCCTTTTCCTGCCCTCCAGATAAAGTTTTAGAGTACCTTTTGGACCTCTCAAATTCAGGTCTCCAGTACTCTACAGTTAAGGTTCACCTTAGTGCCATTTCAGCGTATCATGAGCCGGTTTTTTCTCTTTCACTGGCTCAGTTACCTATGGTTAAGAGATTTCTTAAGGGCATTCTGCACACCAGACCCCCTACAAGACGTCCGGTTGCAGCCTGGGACATTAATCTTGTGCTAGATATGCTCACCCGGAAACCTTTTGAGCTCTAGCTACCTGTGAACTAAAGTTCCTCACCGGAAGACTGCCTTCCTAGTGGCCATTACCTCAGCCCGTAGGGTCTCTGAGATACATGCCCTGGTCACAGACCCTCCGTGATACTGTGTTCCATAAGGACAAAGTAGTCCTTCGACTATCCTAATTTCTTCCTAAGGTTGTGTCAGAATTTCATCTTAACCAACCTTTGGTCTACACTCTTATTTTATGGACTTCCAAAATGAAGGGAACGCTCTTCATTCTCTGATGTTAAGAGGGCCTTGCGTTTCTACTTAGATAGAACCAAGGATTTTCGTAAAGCCCAGCAACTGTTCGTTTCCTTCAGTGAGGCCTGGCTGGGTCAACCTGTCGCTATTAGATGTATCTCAGCATGGCTAGTGGCGTGCCTTCATCACTGCTATTCCATGGCGCAGGTTAAGTTGGAGGGTAGAGTTTACGCTCACTCTACCAGAGCGGTAGCGGCATCCCTAGCGGAAATCCGCAACGTGCCCATTGCAGACATCTGCAATGCAGCCACCTGGAGCTCAGTGCATACTTTCGTTAAGCATTATGCACTAGATGTCCATGCCAGACGACATTACATTCTTCCTTTGGCAGAGCCATCCTTATTGGACTTCTGTCTTAAGAAATGTGAGCTCTTGGTTTTTCCTGCCGCCCTCTCGGGGGATTATTAGCTCGGTACTCTCCCAATAGTGTGAATGAGTGGTGGAGACTTATGTCCAGGAAGATGTGAAAATTATGTACCTACCGTAATTCTGATGATCTTGGATGAGTCTCCACCACTCATTCACACGCCCACCCTCCATCCCCGGCTCCCCTTCTTGTTGGTCTTCACTCCTCAAATCTTTAGGCCTTGAAGACTTCTTTGTTGACCCTTCTTACAGGGTCGTCTGGACTATCTTATGTCCGGTTTTAGGTTAGGCTACCCTTCTAGGTTGAATTACGCTGCACCTCCTTGGTAAAAAGGTACTGGCGGTTGGGGAGTCGACGCCGAGATAGCTATTGTCATGCTGAAAGCTGGGGCCTCATGGGCACCATCTCTGGCACTCACTCCCCAGCAAAAAGTTTGCTCCCGATGGGTCCTAGTGCCTTCGGCGCAGATCCCAATAGTGTGAATGAGTGGTGGAGACACGTCCAAGAAGATCAAGAATTACAGTAGGTACGTAATTTTCATTTCATGCCAGTTATGTATTCTGATGTGCGTTGACCAATTTCTGGTAAATAAACGATTTAGCTTTGGGGTGCCCTCTGATCCACAGAGTGCCACTCTCCTCACCAGCTACTGCTCTTTCTTTCCATGTTTCTATGACATCAAGAACACCATAGTGTATGGTGGACATTAGTTCAGTATAGCTTTCAGCAACGTCTCAAAAGTTGTTCTGCTGTAGTAGTGATGCTCGTACTGTAGCAGAACAACGTTTTGTTGTGCTGCAGTACAGATATCACAAAACAATACAGCAGGTCAGACTCACGCTACTATAGATAGTGCTTTTGTAGCGCTAAACCAAGCGCCTGAGTATTTCCATTTAAAATTACGTGAAACTCGAATGCCTGTTTTTCTTTTTTGGGGTGGGGGGGTGATGTGATCATGATAACCAGTTTCATTCACAAGTGGTCGGGAGTAATGGTTGTTTGGAGGGGGGGGACATGGCACAGTTCCTAGGTCTAAAGGCATACAGAGTGGAGACTGAATCTGATCATGGATCCATAAGCAAATGAATCCAAATTGTGTGAGTGATGCTTTTAAACTTGTTTGTGGGGGGGGGAAAGCCCTCTTGAGTGGTTGTTCCACCATACACTATATAAAATAGTGTACGGGAACCCAAATGCACAACAAGGCTATTCTTCCACCTCGTGGTTACCATGATGGCAAGGACCTCTCGAACTTCGCTCTCAAAGTCTGTCTGTCTCATGGTAACCACTCATCTTGTTGTATATGGGCTGCCATACACTATTCTATATATTCCATGCTATTCATCTGAGTGGCCTAGAATGGTGTTACTGATGTCATGCAACGACCAGGCAGTATGAAAACTGAGCAGCAGCTGGGGTAGTTGCAAAGGCAGCAAAAGTAGATTATTAATTTAACAGATAAGGGTCATAAACATGTCAGAGTATTGGATGGACACTAGAATGACAAAAGAAGTGCATGTAGAGGTGCAATAAACTGTTTCCTGACCCCTTCAGGTGACATCTATATGAAGTAAGCAGCCTCCAGAAATGAGACCCAATTACTGTTCATAGTTTTTAGCATGAAATAAAGTTTTATATACATGTTTGTGATGGATTTGAGTGTTGTGTATTATGTGTATTTGTTGTGTTGTCCATTCTACAACTTGATGTTTTTCTGCATCTGGTTTGACCATTTGATACAAGATGGCTCTGTAGATAGCCCATGCTTGTGTAGTCTCAGCCTGTTGTTAAAAACTAATATTTTACCACTGCTGTTGATAGGCTACATGACAATCCGTTACGGGCGATCAGCCTCATGACATTTTGCTCCCTCCAGATCCTGGGAACCATTGCAGGAAAGTGAATGTTTCCTAGTGAAAGGTAAGTTATTAATTTAGGGGGTTCAAAACATATAAATAAAATTGTGTTGCGGTATTCCATTTCAGTGGGAGAGAGGGAACAAACCGTCATGGGGCGAATTGCCCATAGCAAATTGACATGCTGTCCTGTTGACGTATGTACAGAAGGCAGACCTGTACAAACTAAACATATCAAAATTATGCCTTTCACAGTGTCTCCATCTCTCGTCGCCCAAATGTGGAACATGGGACCTTAGTCTGTCTTTGTATTTGTTCTGTACCCTCCTTGTCATATCTGAAAATAGTCATTTAGTTGTCTAGTGTACCTACAGTACACAGTTACCAAAAACCAAATAAATAAATAAGTTGGGAAGAAAATGGTCAAAATGTAGGGCACAGAATAACCACTTGGCAGTACTGTATTAGTTTACAATACAGTGAAAACCAGTGAGCTTGTGTATCTTATCTGTGTCAATCTTCACCATTCATCACAGATGGGTACTGGCCGGAGATCAGAACCCCGCGGGAGCCTTTTTTTTTTTTAAAAAGGATAGGCGGAGCCGACCCAGCATCGGCGCCACCCTCGAGTCCGACGTACTACGTGGCGCTCTAGGATTAGCCGTTAAGCTGTGTCAACTCTGCCTGCCTACCAGTTCTTCGTCTCCCGCCGTCGAGGTCGCCTCGTGGGAAGCCTTGAAGAAGTGTTTTTTGAAATTTTAGGCCTTAGCCTTCTATCGTCGATAGTTCGTCGGTCTACTAGTTCTAGTCTGCCCTACTCAACGTCGCTGGTAAGATCTTTCCATTATTTATAGTTTTGGCGACGTCGAGTCTATTTTTGGTGTTTTTTTCCGCAGGTCATGTCGCGGTCGGAGGGCAAGAAATCATCTAAGGCAGGGCGGCCCCCTATGCATCGGTGCCCATGTGGCCGCAGTTTCTCCGTGACCAACCAGCATGACGGTGTCTCGTATGTGTGGCGGCTTCCGACATGGATTCGATGCGGCGCCTGCTTCTCTATGGACCGCCGTGTTCTCGAACGGCGTGGAAAGTTGGACGAGCTCCGCGACTTTCGGTGATAGGATTCGCACTACGTCGGGCCAAGCTGTATTCTCGGCCTTTCCTCTGGGTCCCTCCCGGTCTCTCACGGACGTGGAGGAGAGTCTCAACCCCGTAGCCTAGCCTTGATTTGAGGCTCCTCCCAGCGCAGGCCCGTCCTGCTTCCTCCGGGAGGCGGGCGGGAGGCGCCGCTTATGGCAATCACCCTTTGGGGTGAAGGCCCCTGAGTGTCGCTCCCGCGTTCGAAGGCCGGGTCGACGCTGTCCTCCGACGCCGTCGGTCAGTGCTGTCGAGGCCTCCGGTGCCGTTCATGGTGCCAAGGGCCTTGTCGGCGCCGCCTCATCTCTCGGCACCGTGGGCTCTGTCGACGCCGCTTGCGGCGCCGGTACTGCTTGCAGCACCGCAACCCTGGATCCGGCGTCACCTTTTGCTATGTCTCGCCTCAGTGCCGCTCTTGGTGCCGAGGTTGAGCACGGCGCCGTGGGGTCGTTGGTCGGCGCCGCCTTTGGCACCGTCTCTGCTGGCGCCGAGAAGCCTGGCGGTGCCGCCTGGCGCGGGTCCCATTTTCGGGTCGGCGCCGCCTGGTTCTCGGTGCCACTTGCATGCGGGGGCGGGCAGTGTCGTCGCGCCGCTTGACCCCGGTGCCGCTGTCGTGGGGAGCCTGGCGGTGTTTGCGACTCCGGGGCCACGCTGGGCTGCCGCCGTCTCTGTCCCAGTGCATCCCGGTGCCAGTGGACTTGACAGCGCCCAGCAGCTGGCCCTAGCTCCGGACCTCTGGTCCCGGCTGTCCTGCCACCTTCTGCCAGCCCGCCTGTGGGGCGTGGAAAGCAGCGGGTGCTGCCTCGACCACTGCCACGACTTCTGGGCCCTTCGCGAAGGTTGCTTTTCCTTGCCCTCCTACCATCTGGCTTAGGGCCTCGGATTCCACCTCTTCGGGGTCGGAGTCAGGCTCAGAGTCGGACGAGCAGTCACACCCTTCGGGGTTGCCTGCACAGGAGGGTGAACCAGTGGTCTCTTCGACGACTCGGAGTCAGCCCTCTCTTGAGGAGCATCGGGTTCCCCTCCAGGTCGGGGTCAGTGGCACTGACCAGCAGGCTATGGTGCGTGCCACTATAGCCATGCAACCTGGCCTGGAGGGTGCCTGGACCCTCAGCAGGTGTCACCTCCGTGGTGTGTCTTGATCGCCCGACTTTGGGGCCCATCGAAAGCCTCACGGGTGGGGAGGGTGCTGCGCCCTGGATTTCCCCCTCGGGGACATCCCAGGGCTGCCAGCTACCTAGGCTGACCCTCCCGAGGACCAGGACTCTCTCGGACTCTGAGGGGTCGAGGGGTGTGGGGTCCATGCATAGGCCTTTCTCTGGGGTCCACCCGGGTCCTGGATGAAGCCGGAGTGCGGACTTCCGTCCTTCCCCTTCCGGGTCCTTGAGAGGGTCCCATTCTTTGAAGGCAGGGGACCGTCCTTCTGGACCCATACGGCCCCGGTCGCCTCACTGGGGGGATTCTTCTGGGTGCAGCTTAGGCAGTACCAACGTGGTTGTACAGCTGTCGGCTGCGGAGTCTTCCGGGACACCTTCCCTGGGTGTCCATGGTCCGCTCCCTAGCCCTGGCAGAGGCCAGCCGATTCCTTCCCTCAGCTCTGCCCCTACCCCTCTGCCGCATTCTCCAGCGCTCCCAGCCATTCTTGGTCCTACCGGGCCTTTCACCTGGGAGCAGTTCAGAGCAGTGGCTTCTCAGTTCCCTGCCTACGTTAGGGCCTTGGACAGTCAGGTTTTTCAACCTTCCCCCGAGCAGCTACCCTCGGAGCATATGGTGACCTCCAGCTCCTCATCCCCCTCTTCTGGGGGAGAGGAACCATCTATCCATATCTCTCCTGCCGCTGATCTTTCCGAGTATCAGCGTTTCCTCACAAGGATGTTGGAGGACCTTCACCTTTCCCCCCATCCACGAGCAATCCAGAGCATGCGGCGCACGCCTTTCTAGGCGTTGGATAAAGCCACCCTTGTAGTGCCCCCCTGGCCTGCTCCCTTTCGGGAGGCGTCCATGCGTTTCTGGCAGAGGCCCTTCCCTGGAGTTCCTGCCCCTAGGGACCTCAGCCAGAGGTATTGCGCTCCTCCAGAGTCTCCAGGTTCTATGCCTCATCCACAGTCCGGATTGACACACCTGGACACTCCTGATGGGCTTCGCGCCCTCCACCGTGACCGGCCCCAGATCAGGACTCTTCGGCTTTTGATTTCTGGGGGAGGAAGACTTTCCACTCGGGATCGGTTGCTTCTCTCCATCTCCGCTCATCAGGCCCACTATGCAGCCTACAACAGGTTCTTGTGGTCAGCGCTGGGTCAGTTCCTAGCTGTTTTGCCTGACTCAGAGCAAACCAGGCAAGCCATCGCACACTCTGCACGTGGCCTGGAGCTAGCAAGGCACCAAGCAAGGGCATCTTACGACACCAATGAGGTAGCTACCAGGGTAGTAGGGACAGAGATCTGCACCAGAAGATCGGCTTGGCTTCGCCTTTCCCGGTTGTCACCCTTGGCCCGGCGTAGGGTGCTCTGCTCCGCCACCAGGGAACCCTATCTCTTTCTTCGTGGGGGCGAGACGATTTGTCGGGCAATTCCTCCGCTCTTCCCTCTGGGGACCCCTGCCTCGCTTCCCCCACTCGGCCTCCTCAGGCCCAGAAGGTTCCCCCTTAGTGTGTCACCCACTGAGGACTAAGGGACACTGTCCCTTAGGGTGCAATTAGTCAGTCCCCTTCGGGGCTTGGTACTCACCCATCTGTGATGAATGGTGAAGATTGACACAGATAAGATATAGAAATTACATTCTTACCGTAATTATGATCTTTCTGTGTATCTTCACCATTCATCACAATCCCACCCGCCATCTCCCTGGGGCTCCAGTCTCTGGATCCTCCTCCCTCTGTGCCTACCCCTCTTTGAGCGGGGTAAAGTTAGGACACACGGGGGTAATTTTCTTCCCCAAGGGGTATAGTTCGAGTGGCACTTCCTCTCTACTATTTATCCTCACCCCTACGGGGTGAGAACTGGTGGTTGCCCTCCTTCTGTTGTCCTTCTATTTAAAAAAAAAAAAGACAACCCTTTTTTTTTTTTCCACCGGAAATCTTTACAGAGAGAGTACTGAGTCCCTGTACCCTGTCCTTCTCCAGAATAGCCGACTCTGCTTTGGGGAGTTTTGCCAGTTATTCTGTGCCTTGAATTCTGGCAGATGAGCTTTGCCACTCCTTGCAGTTCCTATACAGTCTGGTGACGGACAAGGGTCTTGGATCCCTGTTACCTCTCACTCTCTCCTGAATTCTCTCCCCCCCCCCTTCCCTTCTTCCTTTTCCAGAGATTGGGGCCCCTACCCAATCCCCTTAGTTTTACTTGTTCTGTGCTGTCCTCTCAGTCGTTATTTCTCCTTTTAGTTCAGTTTTCTCTTCCTTTTTCTGTCCCTTGGACTCTCTTGTCCCACCCTCCATCCCTTCCTCTTACCTCTCCAGCGACTCAGAACTGGTAGGCAGGTGGAGTCGACACAGCTTGGCTAATCCTCGGCGCCACGTGGTCGTGGAAGCCTCGAGAGCAGCGCCGATGCTGGGTCGGCTCCGCCTATCCTTTAAAAAAAAAAAAAAAAAAGCTCCTGCGGGGTCCTGATCTCCAGCCAGTACCCATCTGTGATGAATGGTGAAGATACACAGAAAGATCATAATTACGGTAAGAACATAATTTCTATTTGTTTCCTGTTGACTGATTGTTAAATGATTCCTGGTAGTCGGGTTACATATGGGGCCCTTCCACCCTGAAATGGGTGCCAGCCCGAGTTCCTCTGTGCCAAGGAGACCCTTTCTGGTACAGATCCAGTGTGGGACTCTTCAACAGATGTTCAGGGGCTGGGGTAAACCCATAGCACCAGTCAGTAAAGGCAGTGTCCACACCCAAAAGTACAGTTCTCAAGTAGGGCATTTATCCTGGTTCTCAAAGTTACATTCAGTTCTTCATACTTATTAGTGGTTCCCCACAACCATCTCAGTCAATGTTTGGGTGTGTTTCCTCCACCTCCTTCTCCATCCTGCCTCTCCAAGTCAGGTCAAGACACGGAGTCTTAGAATGTGATTGATGCATATCAGGCTCAGGACCTCCAGCAGAAACTTACTGGAAGTATCCAGGACGAGGACAACTGCTGGGAGCAGATCCTTCGCCCACTCTGTGCCCTTGCTGTGGCGTAAGCTCCCCGCTGTCCTGTAGTCAGCCAGCTCCTCGAGTCCTTTCCGCACAGGGCTCCCGAGACTACCTGTTAAATAGTAGCAAGTGCACGTGCACCTGAAAAAGGCTAGGCTGAACAAGAATGTTGCAGGGACAACCGTTACTTCAAACTCCTCTGACTATTTATGCCAGGTCTTAACCCCACTCAAGGCGTTTCAAATCTGTGTACCTATCACTGTTGTGTATTAACTGCCCTGTACTAAAGTACCTGCTGCAAGTGTCTAGTCATTATGTAACCACACCCTATATGGCTTAAGTTGTCTACCTATGAATGTGACATTCTATGATTTATTTTTTTTTTTATTTATTGTATAATCGGATTTACAACTTTTGAGCCAGCGGCTCATTTACAAAGGTACCTCATCACAGAGAGGACACACATGGTTAACATAATTTCTAGGGACATGGATATGTTGTTCATCCACACTTATTGGCAGGTATCCTTGCCGCTTTAAATCTTACCGGAAGGTCTTCAAGCTGGCTCCTCCCACCCACCCGGGTGGTAAAACTCTCGGCTCCACCCTATGACGCCAGATCTTCCTTACCGCTTGGAAGCTCAGGTTCCCTCCTTAACGCTCTGCGTATAAGACTGGTTCCTAATTCTTCGGTTTCGCGAATTTAAAAGTTTTTGCACTTCTAGACTTCGGTCTTCTATCCCTCGCGGCTGCGATGGACAAATCGACTCCCGGTTTTCGGAGATGCCCTTGCGGGCAGATGATGTCTCGGACAGATCCGCACTCCACGTGTGTCTACTGTTTGGGCCTTGAGCACGACCCGCAGGCTTGCGACCTGTGCTCTTCCTTCTCAGCCTACGTCCTCGAAGACCCATGCTGCCCGTTTACAACTGGGGCGTCGAGCGTTTTCCTCGGTAAAGTCAAAGAGGCCTGGTTGGTGGTCTCCAGGGCGGCTCCGGCAGATCAGCTGAGAAGATGATCGCCTGAAGAGGAGACAGCGCGGGCAAGCATCTTCCTCGGCTGCGGCATTTATCCCGCTCTCCCTGGGTTCCTCTTATACAGCTTCTTTTAAGGAGCTTTGTCTATCCCTCTCCACTAAGGGAGGGACCAACGTCTGCTGGACCTTCTTCTCGGTCCAAAGAAAGACAAAGGTAAGTTCCTCCGTCGGCGCTCTTGGGACGGAAAGGTCCCTCCCGAGTTAGTCGGCATCGACGATTCGATCGTTACCGCCACTGGTCTCACGGTGTCCCGTCAGGCCAGTTGACCGAGACTCCATCGACGCAGTCGGATTTTCTCGACCCGTTGGATGGGTTGTTTGCCAAGCGAGCCGAGATCCTCTCCGGTTCCCCGGTGGGGAGTTGAGGATCCGTGGGCTTGCCAGTGCCTCCGGTTCCGGAGCCCTCGGGTGAACCCTCCGGAGCGAGGGAGGCGGTTCCCCGTCCCTTCCCCGCCCTCGGAAAAGCCGAGGTTCTCGGTCTCGGACTTCTTGGCGGTCCAGCCGATCCCACCGTCATAGCGGTCTCGGTCTCGGCACCGGGTATAGCGGCGCCGCCCGCTCGTCCTCGGGCGGGGAGGCTTCGGCGTAGTTCGTCGCTGATGCGAGACCTCGTAGCAACAGCTCCTTCTGACCGGGGAACAAACCGGCGCCGTCATATTCCGACCATTAAGTGGCTGTCACGGATGACGCAAACAACCTCGACTTACCGAGGCCTGTTCCCAGGCCGGTTGTTCGGCCAAAACCAGCTGCTCCACCGATTCCGGTGGAACCTCCGCCTCCACAGCCGATATTTGGGGCTCCGACCAAGAATTCTCGGTCGGCTCAGGGACTGCCCCATAGGCTGTCTGTCACCCTCACTCCCAATCGACCTCGGCAGGTGGAGGGTGGCTCAGGCCCGAGGCAGCTCTTTGCGGACTCTTCAGAGTCCGACGGCGATTCCTCCCTTTTCTCCAGGCGAGTAGACTTGGAGTCCTCTGGAGGTCAGTCGATGGATGATAGCCCTTCGTCCTATCTGGGATTGCTTCGGCTTATCTTGGAGTCCACCGGGATGAAGCTCGAACCTGTGTCTAAGTGGGCCAGGTATCCCGTCACGGAGATACTGGACCAAGGGGATTCCCCTACGGAGGCTTTTCCGGTGGCCGAGGCCATAGTGGGCCCGGCCTTGGAGCTCCGGCAGTGCCCTGCTTCCTGTCCTGCGTCCTCGGCCAGGATGGCCAGGAAGTATGTGGTCCCTACCGGTTCCTTGTCTGGTTTTCAGGAACACCCCTCAGCCGAGGGGCTAGTTACTGACAGCGTTTTCCGGCGCGCCGGGAATGATAGGGACGTGGACAATCCTCCCGACAAGGAGTCCAAGAAATTGGACTATGCCGGGCGCAAAGTCTACGCTGCGTCCTCCCTCGGCCTTCATCAGGCCAGTTCGGCCGTACTCATGGCACATTTCTCTCATGCCCTGTTGGGCTCCTTGGACGAGGTAGTTCCTCATCTTCCGGCGGACCTGCAGACCACGGTTAGGCAGATGCGGGACCAGGGCAGGGCAGTGGCCAAACAGCAGCTTCAGACTGCTCTGGACATTGGAGACTCATGTGCCAGGTCAGTAGCGGCCGCAGTGGCTATGCGCTGTCTGGCATGGCTGAGGATATCCACCTTCACTTCGGATACCCAGCACAAGTTGGCGGATGTCCCCTTCCTGGGGACCGACCTCTTCGGCCCTGGGATGGAAGGTCACCTGCAGAGGATCGAGAAGTCCAATGCTACCTTGGACTCGGTCTCATCCGCACAGAAGGACAAGGGCCGCAGACCACAGCCTAAGCCCTTTCGTCCCTCTGCGCCCGCGGCACGTCCGGCCCAGCAACGTCAGGGCCAGCAGGCTCGAGCTTGGCATCCCAAACCCAAGCCCTCGGCTTCCTCCTTCAGGAAGCAGGGAGGTAAAGGCCCTGGAGGTCCCTTGGCCAGTCCTTCCTCCAAGCCTGCCCAGTGACGGGTTGAGGGGTGTCACCCCAACCCGTCGCCTCACCCCAGGTGCCCCCCGTGGGGGGGTGGCTTCGCCACTTTCTTTCTTCCTGGTCCGTTATGACCACAGACCGGTGGGTGTTGGAGGTGGTGGGAAAGGGCCTGCCTCTGGAGTTCGAGCAGGCCCCACCCTTCAGAGCCGTCGCACCTCGGGGGGCCTCGGGGTCGAAGCCTCGCTGTCGGCTCGCTGAGCCGACATCGCTCTCCTCCTCGAGAAGGAGGTGATCAGAGAGTGGCGGACCTCCCTCAGACCCGGGTTCGTGTCCGGGTACTTCCTGGTTCCGAATAGACGGGGCTGGCGTCCATTCTCGACCTACACGACCTAAACAAGTCTCTTAGGTCTCAACCTTCAGGATGGTCACTCTGGCTCAGATAATACCATCCTTGGAACACGGCGTGTGGTTCTGCTCTCTGGACCTGCAGGGCAGCATGCTTTCAAGTCCCTATCCATCCGTCACATCAGAGGTTCCTTCGCTTTCGGCGGAGGGATCCCTTTTCGAGTTCCAAGCCATGCCCTTCGACTTATCTCCAGCTCCCAGGGTCTTCACCAAACGCATGGCAGTGGTGACAGCATTCCTGCGGCGCCGAGGGGTCCGGGTTTACCCTTACCTGGACGATTGGCTGATAGCAGCCCCCTCCAGACAGGAGGTGGAGCGGTCCAGAGATCTGGCCCTCCAGGTTTGCTCTCAGGTCGGCCTCCTCATCAATGAGGCCAAGTTGGAACTCGAGCCAAAGCAGGTGATTCTTTTCATCGGGGCAGAGCTCGACTCTCTTCGAGCCAGAGCACGGCTCCCGGCGGACAGGGCCGAGGTTCTTTCCTCCTTTGCCCAATCATTTCTGGTTGGGCAATGCTCCCCTGCCGGGACTTCCCTGCCTCCTGGTTCTCATGGCGGCCTGTACCAGCGTGGTCCGTTGGGCCCGCTGGAACATCGCCCTCTTCAGTGGGGGCTGGCCAGCCAGTGGTCCCAACGCTGCGATCCATTGGACCAGCTAGTGACAGTGACCCAGGGATGTGGACGCTCTGCAGTGGTGGACCGTTCAGTTCATCTGCAGGAGGGCATCCGTTTGTCCGCCTCGAGCGACAGTCTCTCTATTGACGATGCCTCTCTGATGGGTTGGGGTGCCCATCTGGGGAACACCGAGCCACGGCCTCTGGTCCCAGCGGAGTCCCGATGCCACATCAACCTGCTGGAGCTCAGGCGGTCCGCCTAGCTCTTACCGCCTTTGCTCCGTTCTTCGGGGTCAAGTGGTCGGGTCCAGACGGACAATACCACGACCATGTACTACCTAAACCGCCAGGGCGGGACGTGCTCCATGCTTCTATGCAAGGAAGCTCTCTGCATCTGGTCACTCGTGCGCAGCCTGGAGGCGGATCTCCTAGCCATTCATGTGGCAGGAGCCTCCAACACCCTGGCCGATGCCCTAAGCCGGATAGGGGCTGCGTCCCACAAGTGGTCTCTCCTGCCGGAGGTAGTACAAGATCTATTCTCCCATTGGGGCACACCTCAGGTGGACCTGTTTGCCTCCAGGGAGAATGCGAAGCTGAGGCTGTTCCATGCCCCCCCTCAGCAGGGCTCGCTGCAGGGGGATGCCTTCTCGAGGCTGTGGACCCCGGGCCTCTTCTACGCCTTTCCCCCGTTCCCCTTGATGCACAAGGTGCTTCTCAAAGCAAGGAGGGACAAGGCGCAGGTGATTCTGATAGCCCCAGACTGGCCCCGCCAGTACTGGTACCCAGATCTCCTCAGCCTCAGCTCCAGGCTCCCGAGGCAGCTTCCAGCTCGCCCGGACCTGGTCTCAGTCAGTCAGAGGAAGGTATTCCATCCGGACCTTCAATCCCTGCACCTGATGGCCTGGTTCCTGAGCGGCTAGAGTTCCAGGCCTTGGGTCTTTCCGACGAGGTCCTCAACGTAGTTAAGGCGTCCCGTAAGGAGTCGACCAGAAAATGCTACGCCTTCAAATGGAAGAGATTTTCCATTTGGTGCCAGGGCAAGGACCTGGACCCTTCCTCCTGTTCCTTGGCGAGCATATTGGACTACCTTTGGTCCCTTTCTCAGCAAGGGCTTAGGTCGACGACCCTTAAGGTGCACCTGGCAGCCATCTCTGCTTACCGGGCTCGGGCCGGGAAGCAGTCGGTGGCGCAGGAGAAGGTGGTCTGGTGCTTTCTCAGAGGCCTTGATCACATTTCCCCTCCGGTGCAAGAACCTCCACCTCCGTGGGATCTACTGCTGGTACTGGCAAAGCTCATCGGCAAGCCATTCGAACCAGTGCACAGGTGTGAACTCTCTCACCTGTCGTGGAAGACCGCCTTCTTGGTGGCTGTCACGTCAGCCAGAAGGATGGGAGAGCTCCAGGCACTCTGCATCGAGTCTCCTTACCTGGTCTTCCACAGGGACAAGGTTGTCTTGCGCCCCCACCCGAAATTCCTTCCGAAGGTGGTATCGGAGTTTCACCTTAACCAGGTGTTGACTCTGCCAGTGTTCTACCCCAATCACACCTCGGAGGCCGAATATAGGCTCCATACTCTGGACCATAGAAGGGCGCTCGCTTACTATAAGGAGCGCACGGCTGAAATTCGTGAGAGGTTCGCCAGCTGTTTGTCACTCACGCTGAAGCCGCACCTGGCAGACCTGCAGCCAAGCGGACTATAGGCAGGTAGGTCACCTCCTGCATAGATCTCTGCTATAAGTTGGTGGGCATGGAGCCTCCAGAGGGATAAGAGCTCATTCTACCCACCATACTGCTGCATCGGTGGCTGCTTCAGGGACGTCCCTATCCAGGAAATCTGCAGGGCTGCTACCTGAAGTCAGCACACCTTCATCACCCATTACCACATCGACCTTGAGTCACGCTGGGATGCTGGTTTTGGGACCTCGGTTCTCCAGTCTCTATTCCCTAAGTAGGGGTGTGCGCCTTTCCTCCCTCCTCCGGAGAACTGCTAGAGTCTGCCAATAAGTGTGGATGAACAACATATCCATGTCCCTAGAATACAGGTTACTCACCTGTAACAGGAGTTCTAGGAATGGTATATGTTGTTCATCCACACGACTCCATCCGACCTCCCCAGCTTCGACATGACAACATGAGCTTCCCAGCAGGCCAGATCTAGGCCATGGGGCGGAGCCAAGAGTTTTACCACCCGGGTGGGTGGGAGGAGCCAGCTTGAAGACCTTCCGGCAAGATTTAAAGCGGCAAGGATACCTGCCAATAAGTGTGGATGAACAACATATACCATTCCTAGAACTCCTGTTACAGGTGAGTAACCTGTATTTACAGAGTACAGTCAAGACAGAATAACAGATTTTTACATGTTTACAGAATACAGACATACGGAATCGACATAGTTTTACATTGGTTGCATAAACAGATACATAGTATTGCATACAATTGCTTGAACACATGTGTAGTTAAATAAACATTTCAAGTAGTACCAGCAGGTACTGGCAGAGGAGAGAGGGCCCAGGGGGATGGGGGTGGGTGGTGGGTGTTCAACCCAGTGGGCCATGTCACTTATTGTATGCACTGTCACATGATTGTATATGTAACTAACTCCAGTCGCCCTTAAAAAAGGGATACGCTGGTCTCAGTGGGCCTACCCGGTTAACAGAATCGAATAAGTAAGTAAATAATCTCATTTATAAAATGGGCAAAGGAAATCTGGAATCCTGATTGGCTGGAATCCATTTCCAGCCATGTCCTTATCAGGACATATCCTAACAACCGGCACTACTTGTGCCAACCAAGACACGGCACATGTGGAAATCAGTGCATGCCACCAGTCTCCCGCTATGCCTCCTCAGCTAGCATTCGACAGAACAGCTGCAGCGGGAGAGTGGTCACAGTGGCAGCAGCAGAGAAACGAGGGGGGAAACACAGAACTGTTTTCTTTCAAGTTCTGTGAAAAAAAAGCAGCGTATGCAGGGTTCCCCATTGTAGAAACCCCAAACGTTTAATTTATGTGAACAGCTGACTGCCCTGCCTGTTCATGCCATTGCTCCCGCTAACTGTTCTATTCAGGATACATGGACCGTTTCTTTGATCTGCGGACTCCCGCACATTCTTGATATTCTGTAAAGGGACAAGTGCCTATCAGAAGAGTCAGCATATTACTGCCAGCAAAGAAAAAAAAAAACCTTAAACAAGTTATTTTTTATACCAGTTACAGTTTGAAAACGGCAATGCAAGAAATCGGTCTGTAAGGCAGCTGCTGTGTGACACATTCACTCCTAGTCAAGCCAGACGCTTAGCGGACCGCCCCAACACACAACAACTCGTTTTTTTTGTCAGTAATTGCCAAGATCCTGACCTGTGTTCTCTTCTTCTGCGCTGCTTGGTAGCCGATGTAGTCTACCGCAATCAAGCCGCTGAATGGATTCACACAGAATTCAAATCCTGCTACATCCCACTCGCAAACAGGTCAGCGACCGTCGCACCAACATACTCTCAAGAAAAAGAAAAAACAGATCTGCTCCCCTACGCTGAAACTTGTATTAACGTCCCGATATAACTTTCAAAAACTGCACCACACTGCTATTAATTTTAAATTAATTTCCTCACTGTTCAGAACCAGGAAGCAAGCGCTGTCTGTGTAAGGCGGCTGCTGAGAGACATGCTCGCTCCCACTGCAGCCAGCTGTTTACTTTAAATAACACAAAAAAATCACTTAAGAAGAGAAATTTTAAACAAATGACTAAGTAGCCACACAAAACATGCAGCTTGGGAACGAAGGGAGTACCAAGTAACAACACGGAATAGGGCACAGTTCGCTGACATTTGCTCTAAGTGAATCTGACTGCCTAAAGTAAATTATTTAAAAATGCAACCTCTGCAGACAACAAAGAAACATACAGTATGTGTGTGTGTCTCATTTTTTTTTTTTTTGTGGGGGAATGGAAATAGCAACTTAACCTGGCCAGAAAGTGACGGGGGAGGATCTATTACTGAACAAGCTAACAGTACATAGGGGACTACTTTATCTTTCTAACTCAAAAATCTCTTTCCCTCATCTTTTCACTTTCACAATGTTTTCTTTTATATATTACATTTTTACTTGGGAAGGGCCCGTTTATAAGTGGAATAAGCCACTCGAGGTGTGGTTTATGGCTTGATAAGAGCAGGTGCTAAAGTCACTCGGCGCAAGCGCCTCATGCCTCATTACGCACCGGGGCGTGCTCTTATCAAGCCATAAACCACACCTCGTCATGTCTTATTCCTTACATGGCAGCTTTGCTGGGCATGTTGTACAAATTCAGGCATAACACAATCTCATCTTCTGCCATACCGAGCATGTTATTCAGTCAAATGCAATTCAGTTTTATTCAGTTCAACGCCTGATAATGTGCTCAGAGTTCTGATTTGAAATTAAAGTACATTGGAAGATCTTCCTGAACTAAGTCTCCATCACTCATTCACACTAGTGGGATAGTGCCGGAGGCGATAGGACCAAGCGGGAGCTAACATTTTTCTGAAGGGTCGGCCTTCCGGTGAGTTCGCGCATGCGCAGCACCACGAGACTGACTCGCGCTTGAGTAGGCTATCTTAGCGTCGACCCTCCAACCACCTCAGTTCCTTTTCTCCCGCCATCAAGTGTGCTTGGATGTCGGCATCTTTCATCTGTACGACAACAGCTTTTAGTGTTTAATTTAACTATTTAGTAGTAATTTCTTATTTTTCGAACAAAAAAAGAAGATTATGAAGAAAAATAAATTCTTTCCTGCCATCAACTGAGTCGTCCTTAGACGGTAGCGGTGACGATAGAAGACTTTGTTTGAAAGTTGTTATGGCAGAGGGGCTGTGCCCGGTCCGCCACCCTTAAGTAACGGGGGAGGGTCTGACTACGGACAGTCCTGTGCTCGGGGGTGAGGACAGTCCACTAAAGCACGAATCTGGTGGTGCCAGGGATCCGGCTCCGCTTAGCCTCGAGGTCTTCTTCCTCGTTTGGGGAAGAAGAATTGGTGTCACTCGAGGTTGCCCGTTGGTACGTCTGCAGGAGGATTGTTCGTTGGAAGGGGCGATAGGTCTGAACCAACTTTCGTGGGTTCCCCTTGGCCCCTCTCCTAACGGCCGCATTCTCAACTCCGGACTCCGTCTCTGTCCTCGTTGGAGTTCTGGTGAGCAGTTTCACCTCTGGGTCACTCCTGTGGAGCAGAAGGTTTGACTTTGCTTTTTTTCATGACTGTGTTCCTGTTTTTGGGGTCTCCAGGCCTTGGGGCCGTTGGACCGGAGCTGGGTCAATTGGATCAGGATGAGCGCTGTGCCCTCTTGGTGCCTTTGCCATCGTGTCAAACCCTTGTGCCTACCCCCCTCTTCCTTTTCCATGCTGGGGCCGGCACGCGCACCTCCTTTTTCGTTCTCCCCATCTTCTCCATTGGCTTTTCCATGGTGTTTTTCCTGGCGCCGTGCCCGACGCCTTGGTGGCACCACAGGTCCGGCACCGTGGCCACTGGTTTGGCATCGGTGCTGTAGGCAGTGCCGCTGGTGTTTGGGTCGACGCCGTGGATCAGCACCATGGCTCGGTGCCGCACTCAGCGCCGTGGGCTCTGTGTGGCGCTGTGGGTGCTGTCATTGTTGCCTTCGTTGCTGGCACCACTGGTGGTGCCATGGGTGTCTCACGGTGCTACGGATGCCCGCAGGTGCTCGTGGGTGGTGCAGGCACCTGCGGGTGCAACGGACGGCGCCAGGCACCCGTGGGTGGCATGGGTACCATGAATCCATGGGTGCCATGGTACCTTGGGTGCCCCAAGGATTGCTGCCATGGGTTTCTTGGGTGCCATGGGCGTCGGGGGTCCCCTTGCGTGCCATTGGTGCCGAGGATACCTGCAGATTCTGCCGTGGGTGTCCTTGGGTGTCTCCCAGGTTGGCGTAGGTACTTCTTGGTGCCCTCCTGTGCCACGAGTGACGCTGGTGCCGCAGGGGTGCCAGTTGGTGCTGTCCAACAGAACTAGGGACAGATCTCCGTTTGCGGACCTCTTCTTCCGTGGGACTTTTGGCAGGATGTTTCCACAGAATGAAGTCCTGTTATGTGGATTATTTTTTCCACACATCTTAGTGGGTGGCGGTCTGCATCGGGTCTTGTATCATCCTGCGGTTTTCCGCCGATGGGACTCTTCTGTTATGTCCTGCCAGCGGAATCTCTCATTCCAGTCAACACTTTCTCAGCTCCCTACATGGTGCCAAGCTCCTCAACACCCTTCCTGGTGGCGGAGTACTAGTGGCTCTGACCTAGTCCTCTCTTTGGGGTCCTTCTGCAGTAGAAGGGCATCTAGATTAGTCTCCCCCTGTCCTTCTGGTCAGTGATACAGCGGATGACTCATTTTATATACTGAAGGACACGCCCTCTCTATCATCAGAGTCTGTGATGGAAGCTCTTTTCAGTAGTTCCTCAGTAATAGGGTCCACCATAGTGTTCAGACTGCATCTGTGGACCATACACCTCTGCGTCTAGACTCTTTCAGTCGTCAAGACAATTACACTCTGTGGAACATTCTAATTCAATGTTTAGGAGCTGCACAGACTCTTCCGCTCCTTTGATAGGGGTATACAGCCCCCTTCTGATGCTGCCCCTCTGGTGGCTTCTTCGGCACAGGTGGTTAACATCTGTGTAGCTACTATTATTAGTCCAGTCAAGAGTTCAGTTATGGATCCTCAGGCTCCTCCTGCTCCTCAAAGGGATGACATCCTTGTCATTTCTGTATCAGGCAATCCTTGCAAAATAGCAGCCTGCAACCTTGTCAGGCTCGGACTAATGATAAAAAACAAAACAAAAAAAACACACTTTGGATCTGGTCAGGTTCCACCTAAACCCTGAGGTGGTAGTCTCTAAACTTCGGTAAAGAGTACCTGATTTCTTCTACCCAAGGGGCAGTCCGATCCAGCGGTGGTGTAGCTCACCTCTTTTCTCTAGAGAGATTTCTCTTATTACGAGATATTTCCAAAACCTAGGCATCTAACCAGTCTGTTAGTCCCTTCTTTTTTTTAAATCAGGCTTTCTTCTCTTGATCAGAGCCTCACAGCAACAGAAGTGATTCTTCAGTGAGTCGGAACTTAGATTTCTACTTCCATGCTTGCTTCAACTTAACAGACAACATGCTCCTTTCTTGACCATAGGTCAAGTAGGTCTTTTTCTGAGATAGCTTCTCAAATATTCACACCTTCAGTTCCTGCGCACTGGTTCCGTGCCAGTCACACACGAAGCTATCCTCTACGACTGCGTGATGGAGCTGTGATGTTTTTTTGTGTTTTTTTTTCAATAAAGCAAACTAGAGTCCTTCCTACTCCCTTCAGGGTGGCCGGAGTAAGTAGTGCCTCACCGCATTGAGCCACTTCTGCCGCTATTCGGTCACCAGATGGTAATATTCTGAACCTGTCTAGCACTTTCTCTGGTTAGTCCCGCAAAGTCGAGTCTCAAGATCATTTTATCATCTTCTTCAAAATTCTGCCTTTGGCAGGACAGCAAGGTGTTGATGGTCTCCTGCATATCAGTCCGTGGTTTGGTACTCCACGCAATTACAGGAAACAGTTCTGGGATCTGGCTTTACGGCCCACGACTCCCATCCAGGAGTCTGGCTCCAGAGAGCTTTCTCCACTTTCCTCTTTTTCTTCTCTCTCCCCCTTCTCCTTTTTCACCTCTCTCTGTATGTCCATGTGTCTGTCTGTGTGTCTCTCTCTCTCTCTCTCTCTCTCCACAAGCTGAGTCTCCTTTTAACTTCTGCCTGTTATTAATCACCCCCCCCCGGGCATGACTGATATCAGCAGTCCTAGAAAACCTTTCTGTACAGTACAGGAACTCTATCCAGAAAAGCAAAGAGGGATATACAAAGGGTTAAAGAAAAAAAATTAACCACAGAGACAAAGTGTTTAACATTGCTTGAAAGGGATAGTCAAGAAAACACCCCGGCACTTTAAATCTCACAGTTTTAATTCAGGGTGGACCTTTTCTTTAACTCAAGTTGTGCGCCTTCTTCACTTTGCTAGCTTCACTGTGTTTTAAGGGATTGCTGCATGCCTCATTTTTCATTGCGATTGGCTTACCTTGGTTGTTAAGGGTGGGTCCTGGGGTTGCTTGACCATTGTAAATTAATACAAATTTCTAATCTTCCTGGACATAAAGTCTCCACCACTCATTCACACTAATGGGATCTACGCCGGAGGCGCTAGGACCCAGCGGGAGCAAGCTTTTCAAGAGGGTCGGCGCCAAAGATGGAGCCGCGAGGAAGCGGCACCGCGAGCCATGGCTCATGCAGTAAAGACTACCTCGGCATCGACCCTCCAACCACCTCAGTTCCTTTTTCTCCCCACCATCGAGTGCGCTTCAGTGACGACGTCGCTCGCCCTCTGGGAGTCAAACTTCAAACTTGCAGCATAGTTTTCAGTTTATAGTTTTGTAATTTATCTTCAAAAGTAACCAGTAGATTTTAATTAAATTTATTGATTAATAAAGAAGTCTTCAGCCCTCCATTGACTGAGTCGACCATGAGCGGGTCAGGTGATGGTAGGGAGACTTCGTTTGAAAGCTGTTAAGTCAGCCGGGCTGGGTCCGGTCCGGCGCCCTCCCTGGAGGGTGGGTCTGACAACGGATGGCCCAGTGCTCAGGGAGATGGCGACCCGAACATAAAGGAAACTGTCCCATTTGCGGCACCGTTCGACCTCGAGTTCTTCTTGGCACAGAGTCGAAAGAAGAAGGCATCACTCAAGGTCACCTTTTTGGTATGTCTGCGTCGGCGGTCGACGGTCGTCGTCAGGGCTGGGCACGACCTCCTCCTCTCGGAGTTGCGGTTTCTGGCTCCAGTGCCTGACCTCTTAGACATTGGAGCCCGTCCCCGCCTGTTGGATGGGCCTCCGATGAACAGTTTCACCAGTGGGCTGCTCTTATGAAGCAATGGGCTCGGAGGTTGGTCCAGCTGCCTGACCTGGTCACTTCGGGCTGCTCGAGGGACTGGGTAGGGCGGTTGGACCTTCCTAGTCGCGTGGCGCCTTCTTCGGTGCCGTCGACTCTGTGCTCAGGTGTTTTCCCACCCTCACATGGCTGCGACGCAGGGGCCCACACCAATGCTTTTATCTCCAGTTAATTTTCCTCCTTTTCCTTCGAATCGCAGTTTTTGGAACCTTGGGACACTCTTGGGGACGTCCGCGGTGCCGGGGGCTCTCTCAGCGCCATCCATGGTGCCAGGGCCTCTGTTGGCGCCATCCGCAGTGCCAGGGGCTCTGTCAGCAACGCCAAGGGCTCTGTCTGCGCTGTCCGCAGTGCCGGGGGCTCTGTCAGCGGATGCTGTGGCCCTTGGTACCGTGTCCTGGGCTGTTTCAGATGGCACCGACTTTCTTGGGTGCAGCGCCGTGTTCTTCATCAGTGCTGATGCTTGGTGCAGCACCGTCCAACCTCCAGGGCTTTTTGACTCCGATTCTTTCCTCTTCTAATTTCCATTCTGATTTTCACTCCCCCCTGGACTGTCAGGAGATAATTTTGAGCCTGACCCAGATCTTCGTCTGGGTGATGATGTTGAAGGAGCAGGAGTTAATCCTGCTGCAGGACCTGTGGTTGAGGGCCTTTCCTTGAAGTCTCTGCTGAAAAATTTAAATTCCATTCTTTCTCTCCAGACTACAGAAATCGATCCTTGGAAGCTTTTAAGACTCCAATACCTACATGTCCTGGAGATCCCTATGGATTTAACTCCTCCGGTATAACCTTCTTTTGAGACCCTTTCTCAGATGGTATGGAACAACCCTGCTCTCATCCCTTCCATGGCTAAGTCCATAGATAGGAAGTACGCTGCTTCCAAGGATCGACCCATATTGGCCTCACAAGCTTTTGCTGATCTCATTGTAGTCACAGCAGAGAAGGACAAGGCCGTCCTCCCTGGGTATGCCTATTGCCAGCTACCAGGGCTGTTTTTCTCAATATGAATATGTCCTTTGGCATTCGCTCAAGTAAATGGTAGAAGCTCTGCCGGAGTTGGAAACTAATTCAGAGCTACTTCACACTATAACCAGGGGCATCGAGTCCAATAACTAGCATGTTAAAGCTGCAATGGATGCTTTTGATACTGCTTCTCAAGCAGCAGCAGTGGGCATTTGTACCCTTCGCCACTTCTGGCTAAGTACTTCGGGTTTCACGAATTATGCCCAGCAGCAGGCCATGGCCTTACCCCTCGACGGTAGGTATCTGTGTGGACCCCAGATGGAACAAGCTCTGGAAGCCACACAGAAGACTAGGTCAGCCATTAAGATAGCTGGAGCCGCTTCCCGCCCCTCTCGGGAGTGTAATAAATGTCAATTTCATAACCGTCAGTCCTTTCGGGCGGGGGCATTAACAAAAGCCACACCCTGCAGCCACAAAAGCGCAGCAGAAGACACAAGCCTCCAAGCGCCCAGTGCCATCTTCTGAGGTTCTTGGCCAGGGTCCGCCTCAACTGCCCAGGGGGACTCTTCCTCAGCAGTGGGAGGCGTCTGACTCAGGTCTCGACCAGTGGAAGTCTATAACATCAGGCAAATGGAGTGCGTCTGGATAATCCGCGGTGATGTGGCTATTCTTTCAGAACCCCCGGATCATCCCTCCCCAAAGCGACAGCCCAGACTGTCGGTAGTACTGTCAGACCTTCTTGCTTCCGAGGTGCAAGGCCTTCTGAACAACAGGGCAGTAGAAGTAGTTCCGCCGGACCAACGAAACACAGGATCTTATCTGTGTCAGTCTTCACCATTCTTCACAGATGGGTACTGGCTGGAGATCAGGACCCCGCGGGAGCCTTTTTTTTTTTTTTAAAAGGATAGGCGGAGCCGACGCAGTATCGGCGCCACCCTCGAGGCCGACGTACTACGTGGTGCTCAAGGATTAGCCATTAAGCTGTGTCGACTCCGCCTGCCTACCAGTTCTTCATCTCCCGCCGTCGAGGTCGCCTCGTGGGAAGCCTTGAAGAAGTGTTTTTCGAAATTTTAGGCCTTAGCCTTCTGTCGTCGATAGTTCATCGGTCTACTAGTTCTAGTCTGCCCTACTCGACGTCGCTGGTAAGATCTTTCCATTATTTATAGTTTTGGCGACGTCAAGTCTATTTTTGGTGTTTTTTTCCGCAGGTCATGTCCCGGTCGGAGGGCAGAAATCATCTGGCGGCCCCTATCGTCGGTGCCCATGTGGCCACAATTTCTCCGTGACCGACCAGCATGACCAGTGTCTCGTGTCTTAGCCGCTTCACGACATGGATTCGTACAGCGCCTGCTTCTCTGTGGACGCGTGTTCTCGAACAGCGCGTGTGGAAAGTTGGACGAGCTCCGCTGACTTTTGGAGGTAGGATCCGCACTCGGGCCAAGCCGCGTTTTCTCGGCCTTTCCTCCGGGTCCCCTCCCAGTTGTATACGGACCGTGGAGGAGGGAGTCTCAACCCCCCGTAGCCTAGCCTTGGTTGAGGCTCCTCCCGCGGCGCGGAAACCCGTCCGCTTCCTCCCGGGAAGCGGGAGGGCTACCGCTATGGCAATCACCCCTGCCGGTGAAGGCCCCTGGTGTTGCTCCGCGGTTCGGAAGGCCGGTCGATGCCGTCGGTCGGTGCTGTCGAGGCCTCTGGTGCCGTTCGCGGTGTCGAGGGCCTTGTCGGCTCCGCCTCGTCTCTCGGCACCATGGGCTCTGTTGACACCGCTTGCGGCACCGGTACTGCTCGCGGTGCCGCGACCCTGGATCCGGCATCGCCTTTTGCTATGTCTCGCCTCGGCGCCGAGGTTGAGCACGGAGCCGTGGGGTCGTTGGTTGGCGCCGTCTTCGGCGCCGCCTCTGCTCGCGGCGCCCGAGAAGCCTGACGGTGCCGCCTTGGCGCCCGGGTCCGTTTTGGAGAGCGTCGATGCTGCTTCAGTTCTTGGTGCCGCTGGCGGCGCGAGGCGAAGCGGTGTCGTCGGCATCGAGCCTACTGTCCAGGCGGTTGGCGCCGCCCGACCCTCAGTGCCGCTTCGCGGCGCCCGAAACCTGGCGGTGTCTGCGACTCCGGGGCGGCCGCTGGGGCTGCCGCCGGCGCCGTCTCTGTCCCCGGTGCCGCTTCCGGTGCCAGTGGACTTGACAGCGCCGCGCCTGGCCCTAGCTCCGGACCTCTGGTCCCGGCTGTCCTGCCAGCCTCGCCCGTGGGGCCATGGAGGGCGCGGGTGCTGCCTTGGCCACTGCCACGACTTCTGGGCCCTTCGCGAAGGTCGCTTTTCCTCGCCCTTCTACCGTCTGGCTTAGGGCCTCGGACTCCACCTCGTCGGAGTCGGGCTCAGAGTCGGACAAGCAGGCACACCCTTTGGGGTTGCCTACACAGGGTCTCTTCGACAAGTCGGAGTCAGCCCCCTCTTGAGGAGTGTCAGGTTCCCCCCCAGGTCGGGGTCAGTGGCACTGACCAGCAGGCTATGGTGCGTGCCACTATAGCCATGCAACCTGGCCTGGGGGGGGGTCCTGGACCCCTCAGCAGGTGTACCCCCTCCCGTGGTGTGTCTTGATCGCCCAACTTTGGGGCCCATCGAGAAGCCTACGGTTGGGGAGGGTGCTGCGCCCTGGATTTCCCCCTCTGGGACATCCCAGGGCTGCCAGCTACCTAGGCTGACCCTTCCGAGGACCAGGACTCTCTCGGACTCTGAGGGGTCGAGGGGTGTGGGGTCCGCGCGTAGGCCTTTCTCTGGGGTCCACCCGGGCCCTGGACGAAGCCGGAGTGCGGACTTCTGTCCTTCCCCTTCCGGGTCCTTGAGAGGGTCCCTTTCTTTGGAGGCAGGGGACCGTCCTTCTGGACCCGTACGGCCCCGGTCGCCTCACTGGGGGGATTCTTCTGGGCGCAGCTTAGGCAGTACCAACGTGTACAGCTGTCAGCTGCGGAATCTTCCGGGACACCTTCCCTGGGTGTCCGTGGTCCGCTCCCTAGCCCTGGCAGAGGCCAGCCGATTCCTTCCCTCGGCTCTGCCCCTACCCTCCTGCATTCTCCAGCGCTCCCGGGCATTCTTGGTCCTACCGGGCCTCTCACCTGGGAGCAGTTCAGAGCGGTGGCTTCTCGGTTCCCTGCCTACGTTAGGGCCTTGGACAGTCAGGTTTTTCAACCTTCCCCCGAGCAGCCACCCTCGGAGCATATGGTGACCTCCAGCTCCTCATCCCCCTCTTCTGGGGGAGAGGAACCATGTGTCCACATCTCTCCTGCCGCTGATCTCTCCGAGTATCAGTGTTTCCTCGTGAGGATGTTGGAGGACCTTCACCTTTCCCCCCCTTTCCGCGAGCAATCCAGAGCATGCGGCGCATGCCTTTCTGGCGTTGGGCGCCACCCTTGTGGTGCCCCTGGCCCTCTCCCTTTGGGAGGCGTCCATGCGTTTCTGGCAGAGGCCCTTCTCCGGAGTTCCTGCCCCTAGGGACCTCAGCCAGAGGTATTGCACTCCCACAGAGTCTCCAGGTTCTATGCCTCATCCACAGTCCGGATTGACGCACCTGGACACTCCTGATGGGCTTCGCGCCCTCCACCGTGACCGGCCCCCAGATCACGACTCTTCAGATTTTTATTTCTGGGGAGGAGGACTTTCTACTCGGCACGGTTGCTTCTTTCCATCTCCGCTCATCAGGCCCACTATGCAGCCTACAACAGGTTCTTGTGGTCAGCGCTGGGTCAGTTCCTAGCTGCTTTGCCTGACTCGGAGCAAACCAGGCAAGCCATCGCGCACTCTGCACGTGGCCTGGAGCTAGCAAGGCACTAAGCAAGGGCATCGTATGACGCCAGTGAGGTAGCTACCAGGGTAGTAGGGACAGCGATCTGCACCAGATCATCGACATGGCCTCGCCTTTCCCGGTTGTCACCCTTGGCCCGGTGTAGGGTGATTTGCTCCGCTCACCAGGGAACCTATCTCTTTTCCCTAGGGTGAGATGGCGTTGTCGGGGCAAATTCCTTCCCCCTCTGGGGAGACCCCGTCTCTCTCTCCCCACTCTCGGGCCTCCTCCAGGCCCAGAAGGTCCCACTTAGTGTTCACCCACTGGGGGCTAAGGACACTGTCTGTTGGGTGCAATTGGTCCAGCCCCTTAGGAGGCTTGAGTACTCACCCATCTGTGATGAATGGTGAAGATTGACACAGATAAGATATAGAATTACGTTCTTACCGTAATATGATCTTTCTGTGTATCTTCACCATTCATCCAATCCACCATCCCCTGGGGCTCCAGTCTCTGGATCCTCCTCCCTCTGTGCCTACCCCTCTTTTAAGCGGGGTAAAATTGGGACACATGGGGGGGTAATTTTCTTCCTCAAGGGGTACAGTTCGAGTGGCACTTCCTCTCTACTATTTATCCTCACGCCTACGGGGTGAGAACTGGTGGTTGCCCTCCTTCTGTAATCCTTCTGTTTAAAAAAAAAAAAAAAGACACCCCTTTTTTTCACCAAAAATCTTTACAGAGAGAGTACTGAGTCCCTGTACCCTGTCCTTCTCCAGAATAGCCGACTCTGCTTTTGGGAGTATTGCCAGTTATTCTGTGCCTTGAATTCTGGCAGATGAGCTTTGCCACTCCTTGCAGTTCCTATACAGTCTGGTGACAGACAAGGGTCTTGGATCCTTGTTACCTCTCACTCTCTTCTAAATTCTCTCTCCCCCACCCTTCCCTTCTTCTTTTTCCAGAGATTGGGGCCCCTACCCAATCCCCTTAGTTTTCCTTCTTCTATGCTGTCCTCTCAGTCGTTATTTCTCCTTTTAGTTCAGTTTTCTCTTCCTTTTTCTGTCCCTTGGACTCTCTTGTCCCACCCTCCATCCCTTCCTCTTACCTCTCCGGCGACTCAGAACTGGTAGGCAGGTGGAGTCGACACAGCTTAACGGCTAATCCTCGAGCGCCACGTAGTACGTCGGCCTCGAGGCGCACAATGCTGCGTCTGCCTATCCTTTAAAAAAAAAAAAAGGCTCCTGGGGTCCTGATCTCCGGCCAGTACCCATCTGTGATGAATGGTGAAGATACACAGAAAGATCATAATTACGGTAAGAACGTAATTTCTATTTTCTACTCCCATTACTTTCTAGTTCCGAAGAAAACTGGAGGCATGCGCCCCATTCTGGATCTCAGAAAGTTAAACAGATTCCCTCACAAGGAAAAGTTCAAGATGATATCTCTAGGTACCCTTCTAACTTTGATTGATCAACACGATTGGCTAGCCTCCCTGGACAGGCAGGATGCCTACCAACACATTCTTATACACCCAAAGCACCACAAATACCTGAGGTTTATAGCGTTGGTCAACATTATCAGTTCAAAGTCCTGCCCTTTGGGCTGTCCTTGGCGCCGCAAGTTTTTACAAAGTGTTGTGCAATTCTCACAGCACATCTGAGGAAAATCGGAATTCAAGTGTTTCTATACCTGGACGACTGGCTTTTAGCAAGCCCTTCCAGGCAGGGATCTCTGGACGCCATAGCCAAAGCTTCAGACTTCCTCACTTCCATGGGAGTCCTGCTAAATCGCAACAAATCGCAGTTGCAGCCCTCCCAGAAACTCCTTTTCATAGGAACTCTTCCGGATACCTCCTGTGCGAAAGCTTTTCTTCCAGAGGACAGAAGGAGTGATATCCTACAGATGGCCCGGTACATCAGAGAAAACAGCTCTGTTTGCGCTATCTTGATGCAATGGATGCTGGGTCTCATGGCATCCTCAGTGTTCACTGTACCTCTAGCTTGTTTCCACTCGAGAACCACTCGGTGGATGCTCAGCACTTGGTGGTCCCCAACCACTCACCCTCAGTCCTTTCCTATCAAGGTGACAGAACCTCTAAAGAGGTCACTCACTTGGTGGTCGCAGGAGAACAACATTCTGGATGGGTATCCCTTTGCTCCTCTGGATCACCAGATCTCCATTACCACTGACGCGTCCCTGATGGGGTGGGGAGCTCACTGCTAGAAGCTCCACACCCAAGGTACGTGGACTCAGAACGAGTCCCAGCTTCACATAAATGTTTTAGATGTTTGAAATGAGAGCCGTCCTCTATGCAGTCTGGGCCTTGAAGGACGTACTCTGTCACAAGAACATTCTCCTTCAAACGGACAGCAAAGCAGTGATGTATTACATCAACAAACAGGGCGGTGCACACTTTTACCCATTATACAGGGAAGCTATAAGAGTGTGGGAATGGTGCCTGGAGCAGAAGGCTCTAATCCATGCAGTTTACCTACCAGGCGTGAGGAACGAACTGGCAGACCATCTCAGTAGGACGGAGACAGATCCTCACGAGTGGTCTCTCGACTCATCTGTCGCTCAGTCACTCTTCAAAGAGTGGGGAACTCCAGACCTCGACCTTTTTGCATCCCCATTTAACGCAAAACTGCCTCTCTTCTGCTCCAGAAATCCAGGACCTGGCATTTTCTGTCTGGATGCGTTCATGCTGCGGTGGACAAAACACTTTCTATATTCCTTTCCTCCTCTTCCTCTAATTCAGAGGGTGCTTCTCAAATTCGAGTCTCAGGGAGACAGGATGATTCTCATTGCTCCCTTCTGGCCTCGACAGATATGGATCTTCCTGGACATAAGTCTCCACCACTCATTCACACTATTGGGATCTGCGCCGGAGGCACTAGGACCCATCGGGAGCAAACTTTTTGCTGGAGGGTCGGCGCCAGAGATGGCACCGCGAGGAACGGCGCCGCGGCCCTAGCTTTCGTCAGTAACGACTATCTCAGCGCGACCCTCCAACCGCCTTCAGTTCCTTTTTCCGCCGTCAGTGCACTTCAGTGATGGCGTCGCTCGTCTGTCGAGTCAAACTTCAAACTAGCAGCATAGTTTTCAGTTTTTTATTATTTTGTAGTATTATCTCGATACAGTATCACTTAAATTTATTCTTATTTTTAAAATAAATACAATAAAGAAGTCTCAGACTACCTTGACGGAGTCGACCATGAGCAGGTCAGGTGACGGTAGGGAGACTTTGTATGAAAGCTGTTCAGTCAGTCGGGCTGGGTCCGGTCCTCCGCCTTCTCCGAAGGGAGGGTCTGACAACGGTCAGTCCAATGCCCGGGGGGATGGGCGGTTCCCCCGGAAGCATAAAAATAAACGGTCGCACTCGGCACCGCTCGCCTCGAGCTCTTCTTGAACGCAGGTCTAAAGAGAAGGCATCACCCGAGGTCGCCTCGATATCGTCTGCCTAGACACTCTCGGTTACGGGGCTAGTTGCGGTCTCCTCCTTCGGAGTCGCCAACCTCTGCTTCGGTAGCTGACTGGCTTCGACATCGGAGCCCTACCCTGCCCGCAGGTAGGTCTTCAGATGAGCAGTTTCATCAGTGGGCAGCTCTTATGGGCAATGAGCTCGGAGGTTGGTTCGGCTACCTGGCTCGGTCGCTCGTGGGCCGCCGGGCTCTCTGGGCGACCAGGTAAGCGTGTTGGACCTTCCTGGTCGTCACGGCACCTTCTTGAGTGCCGTCGACTCCGGCAAGTGTTCCCCCCCTCACATGGCTGCAGCGCAGGGGGCCACACCGATGCCCTTATCTCCTGCTCTTCCTCCTTCAAAACCTGTTTTTCGGAGTCTGGGAGTGTTTTCGGCGCCCTCGGCGTCATGTGGCCTCTCGGTGCCGTCCCCGGCGTCGATGCTATGCTCGGCGCCTCGCGGCGTCATTCTCGGTGCCGTGCGCCTCCTCGGCGCCGGCGGCTCTCGGGAACTCCTCTTTTCACTTGTTTCCTTCTTCCTCCTCTTCTGAATTCATTCCTTTCCATACAGTCCCTCCTGGACTGTCAGGAGATGACATTGAGCCTGACCCAGACCTTCGGTTGGGTGATGAAGTGGACGAAGCAGGATCTATTACTGCTACAGAGCCTGTGGTCGAGGACCTATCCTTTAAGTCTCTGTTGAAAAATCTGAGTTCCACACTTTCGCTCCAGACTACAGACATCGATCCTGGAAACTGTTGAGACTCCAATATCTTCATGCCTCGGAGATCCCTACGATTTGACTCCTCCGATTCAGCCTTCATTCAAGGCGCTGTCTCAAATGGTATGGAATAATCCTGCTCTTACCCTTCGGTGGCTAAATCCATTGATAGAAATATTCAGCCCCAAGGATCGTCCCATTTGGCATCTCAGGCCTTTGCGGATCTATTGTGGTCTGGCAGAGAATGATAAGGTCGTTCTTCCTCAAGCTCACTACAGCTGACCTATTAACAAAGAATCTCGTAAGATACACACCTTAGGTAAGAGAGTCTTTGCTGCTTCTACTCTAAGTATCGTGTTGCCAGTTACCAAGGCTATTTTTCTCAGTGTCATTATATCCTGTGGCATTCTATTAAACAGATGGTTGAAGCCCTACCGGAGTCGGACTCAAAGCCAGAGCTTCTTCAAACCATTACCAGAGGTATTGAATCTAATAACCAGCAGGTTAAAGCAGCCATGGATGCTTTTGACACTGCTTCCCGTTCAGCGGCTGCTGGTATTTGCACCCGGCGTCATTCCTGGCTGCGCACTTTGGGCTTTACGAATGACGCACAGCAGCAGGTGATGGCATTGCCCTTTGACGGTGCATATCTTTTTGGTCCTCCGGTAGAGCAAGCTCTAAAAGCTACACAAAAGACTAGGTCAGCCATTAAGTTGGCTCGACCCCCTCCTGCCCCCTCTCGAGGGCATGCCAGTAAACAACAGTTTCATAATCGCCAGTCCTTTCGAGGCAGAGGTAGTTTCCATAAGAACCAACCTGCCCAACCTCAAAAGAAGGCGAACAGAAACGCTATGGGCCCAAAGGCGCTAGCGCTTACCTTATGAATTGCCGCCCAGTTCCATCTCAGCTGCCCGAGGTGGACTTTTCCTTCCGTGGGAGGCGCCTGATGCACTTCTACAACCAGTGGAAGTCCATAACCCCAGACAAATGGGTCCTTCGGATAATTTGCGAGGGTATTCACTCAATCTTGTGGAGACCCTCCGGATCGTCCCCAAGCGACAGCCCAGGCTGTCAGCCCTTCAATCAGACCTTCTGCGGCGAGATTCAGGGCCTTCTGAACAACAGGGCAGTAAAGTGGTGCCACTGCACCAACGAACACGGGTTCTCTCCCATTACTTTCTGGTTCCAAAGAAGTCCGCGGAATGCGCCCATTCTAGATCTCAGAAAGCTAAACAAATTTCTCCCCAAGGAGAAATTCAAAATATTCTCTAGGAACCCTGTTACCTCTGCTCCACCAACACGACTGGTTAGCCTCCCTAGATATGCAGGGCGCTTACCAGCACATTCCTGTTCACCCGAGGCATCACAAATTCCTGAGGTTTGTGGCTCTGGGACAGCACTATCAGTTCAGAGTCCTGCCCATTGGCTATCCTCCGCTCATGAGTTTTACAAAATGTTGTGCAGTTCTCACAGTGCACCTCAGAAGATCGAATTCAGGTGTTTCCTTATCTGGATGA
This sequence comes from Neoceratodus forsteri, assembly GCA_016271365.2. Lineage (NCBI taxonomy): Eukaryota > Metazoa > Chordata > Ceratodontiformes > Ceratodontidae > Neoceratodus > Neoceratodus forsteri. The sequence continues at coordinate 1,481,415,312 of CM057453.1, read as the reverse complement.
TTGGCTTCTAGCAAGCCCTTCCAGGCAAGGGACTCTGGACGCCGTGGAGACGGCCTCGCACTTCCTTACGTCCATGGGAGTTCTGCTCAACCTCAAGAAATCGCAACTGCAGCCCTCCCAGATGCTCCTTTTTATAGGGACTCTTCTGGATACCTCCTGTGCGAAGGCTTTTCTTCCAGAAGACAGGAGGAACGATATCCTTCAGATGGCCCGTCACATCGGGGAAAACAGCTCAGTCACAGCTCTCTCGATGCAACTGATGCTAGGCCTCATGGCATCCTCAGTGTTCACTGTACCCCTAGCACGTCTGCACATGAAAACCACACAGTGGATGCTCAGTACTCAGTGGTCCCCAACCACTCACCCACAGTCCTATCTCATCAAGGTGACAGAACCATTAAGGAGGTCACTCACCTGGTGGTCTCAAGAGAGCAATCTCCTGGAGGGGTATCCCTTTGCTCCTGTGGACCATCAGATCTCCATTACCATGGACGCATCCCTAATGGGGTGGGGAGCTCACTGTCAGGCTCTCCACACTCAAGGTCGTGGACTCAAGTCGAGTCCCAGCTCACATAAGCGTCCTAGAAATGAGCCGTCCTTTATGCGGTCCGAGCTTTGAAGGACATTCTGTGTCACAAGAACATTCTCCTTCAAACGGACAATAAAGCAGTGATGTATTACATCAACAAGCAGGGCGGGGCCCACTCTTACCCCTTATGCAGAGAAGCAATCAGGGTATGGGAATGGTGCTTGGAGCACGAGGCTCTAATTCAAGCGGTCTACCTGCCAGGTGTTCAGAACGAACTGGCAGACCGTCTCAGCAGAACAGAGACAGACCCTCACGAGTGGTTTCTCGACTCAACCATAGTTCAGTCACTATTCAAAGAGTGGGGAACTCCAGACCTGACCTTTTTGCATCTCCACTCAACGCAAAACTGCCTCTCTTCTGCTCCAGAAATCCAGGGCCTGGCATTTTCTGTCAGGATGCGTTCAGGCTGCGGTGGACAAAGCGCTTTCTTCTCTTCGCCTCTTCCTCTAATTCAGAGGTACTCCTCAAGTTCAAATTCCAAGGGGACAAAATGATTCTTATTGCCCTTTTGGCCTCGGCAGCTGTGGTTTCCACTACTCAACAATATGTTGGCAGTTCCTCCGAGACCACTTCCCTGCAGATGAACCTTGACTCAGGGACCAGTGGTCCATCCCAACCTGAGATCACTTCACCTTCATGCTTGGCTCCTGAAGAGGTCAAGTGAACGGTTCAATGTCTCGAGAAGAGTTTCAGATATTCTTCTACAGCTGCGGAAGCCAGCCACTCGGAAAACTTACACAGCCAAGTGGAAGCGTTTTTCGCTCTGGTGTGCAAAGTCCTCTTTGAATCCCTTTTCCTGTCCACCAGATAAGGTTTTAGAGTACCTTTTGGACCTCTCAAATTCGGGTCTGCAGTACTCTACAGTCAAAGTTCATCTTAGTGCCATTTCAGCGTATCATGAACCCGTTATTTCCTTAACTCTGGTTAAAAGATTTCTTAAGGGGATTCTGCATACCAGACCTCTTACAAGACGTCCAGTCGCAGCCTGGGACATTAATCTTGTGGTAGACATGCTCACTCGGAAACCTTTCGAACCTCTGGCTACCTGTGAGCTAAAATTTCTCACGTGGAAGACTGCCTTCCTAGTGGCCGTTACCTCAGCCCACAGGGTCTCTGAGATACATGCCCTGGTCACAGACCCTCCGTATACTGTGTTCCATAAGGACAAAGTAGTTCTTTGTACTCATCCTAAATTTCTTCCTACAGTTGTGTCAGAATTTCATCTAAACCAACCTTTGGTCCTTCCCTCTTATTTTGCGGACTTCCAAAATGAAGGAGAGCGTTCTCTTCACTCTTTGGATGTTAAGAGGGTCTTGTGTTTCTATCTAGATAGAACCAAGGATTTTCGCAGAGCTCAGCGACTGTTCGTTTCCTTCAGTGAGACCCGGCTGGGTCTACCTGTCGCTGTCAGATGTATCTCATCATGGCTAGTGGCGTGCCTTCGTCACTGCTATTTCATAGCGCGAGTTAAGTTGGAGGGTGAGTTTCGCTCACCTACCAGAGTGGTCGCGGCATCCCTAGCGGAAATCCGCAACGTGCCCATTGCAGACATCTGCAATGCGGCCACCTAGAGCTCAGTGCATACTTTCGTTAAACATTATGCACTAGATGTCCATGCCAGACGACATTCTTCCTTTGGCAGAGCCATCCTCAGTGGACTTCTGTCCTAGAAACGTGAGCTCTTGGTCTCTCCTGCCGCCCTCTCAGGGGATTATTAGCTCGGTACTCTCCCAATTGTGTGAATGAGTGGTGGAGACTTATGTCCAGGAAGATATGAAAATGACGTACCTACTGTAATTCTTGATCTTCTTGGATGAGTCTCCACCACTCATTCACACCCTCCATCCCCCGAGCTCACCTTTCTTGTGGGTCTTCACTCCCTCAAATCTTTAGGCCGTGAAGACTTCTTTGTTGACCCTTCTTACACTGGTCGCCCAGACTATCTTATGTCCGTTTTTTTAGGTTAGGCTACCCTTCTAGGTTAGTTACGCTGCACCTCCTTGGTAGAAAATGTACTGAGGCGGTTGGAGGGTCGACGCCGAGATAGTCGTTACTGCACGAGCTAGGGCTCGCGGCGCCGTTCCTCGCAGCGCCATCTCTGGCGCCGACCCTCCAGCTCCCGATAGGTACTAGTGCCTCCAGCGCAGATCCCAATAGTGTGAATGAGTGGTGGAGACTCGTTCAAGAAGATAAAGAATTACGGTAGGTACGTAATTTTCATTTCCCACTGCTCAACAGTCTGTCGGCAACTCTCCCGAAGCCACTTCCCTTTCAGACGAATCTTCTGACCCAGGGGCCTGTGATCCATCCCAATCTGAAGGCACTTCACCTTCACGCTTGGCTCCTGAGGAGATAGAGGTGAATAGGTTTAACGTTTCCTGTAGGGTTTCAGATATTCTCCTGGCTGCGTGTAAACCAGCCACTAAAAAAACCTACACATCCAAATGGAAGCGTTTCTTTCTCTGGTGTGCAAAATCCACTTAGAATCCTTTTTCCTGCCCACCAAATAAAGTATTGGAGTACCTTTTGGACCTCTCAGATTCAGGTCTGCAGTACTTTACTGTCAAAGTTCATCTCTGTGCCATTTCAGCTTATCGTGAGCCGGTACATTCCTCGTCTCTGGCTCAGTTGCCTGTAGTTAAGAGGTTTCTTAAGCGCATTCTGCATACCAGACCTCCTATCAGACATCCAGTCACAGCCTGGGACATTAACCTTGTGCTAGACATGCTCACTCGGAAACCTTTCGAGCCTCTAGCTACCTACGAGTTAAAGTTCCTCACTTGGAAAACGGCCTCCCTGGTGGCCATCACTTCAGCCCGTAGAGTTTCTGAAATACATGCTCTGGTCACAGTCCCTACCCCCGTACAGTGTATTTCACAAGGACAAGTATTTCTTAGGACTCACCCTAAGTTTCTTCCCAGGGTTGTCTCAGAATTTCACTTAAACCAACCTTTAGTCCTGCCTACCTACTTTGCTAACTTCCAGAATGAAGGGGAACGTACCCTGCATTCTTTGGATGTTGAGAGCACTGCGATTCTATCTGGATAGAACAGAAGAAATTCGCATGGCTCAACAACTGTTTGATCTTATCTGTGTCAATCTTCACGTTCATCACAGATGGGTATCTGCCAGAGGTCAGGACCCCGGGAGAACTTTTTTTTTTTTTTTTAAGGTTGGGTGGGCCGACACACCATCAGCGCCACCCTCGGGGCCGACACACTGCATGGCACTCGCGGGTTGGCCGTTAGGCTGTGTCGACTCCACCTGCCTGCCAGTTCTTCATCTCCCGCCGTAGAGGTCACTCGTGTGGAAGCTGAAGAAACTTGAGGCCTGCTTCGCAGTTACTCTTCCTACGCTGTTATCATGCTGAAGTCCATCGGTTACACCTGCTGGTTCTGTGTTGCTTTACTCGACGTCGCCCGGGAAGATCTTTCCATTATTATATTTTTTGCGACGTCGAGTCTGTTTTTGGTGGGTTTTTTCCCGTAGGTGATGTCTGGGGAGGCAGACATCTTCAAGGCCAGATTTACATTGTCGGCGGTGCCCATGCGGCCGAAGTTTTCCGTCACTGCCAGCCGACCCGTGTCTTTGGTGTCTTAGCCCGCTTCGCGACATGGATTGAAGTGATGCGATGCCTGCTTCTCCATGAACGCCCGGCGTCGTGAGCAACGCGATACCGGTAGAATGACTCTGCTGACTTTACCGGGGTGGTGCGCGCCAGCCGGGCCAAGCGCGCTCTTTCGGCCTTTCCTCCGGGTCCCCTCCGGTTCTATCGGACCAAGGAGGAGGAAGCCTGCAGCTACTTGTAGCCTAGCCATTGCTGAGGTTTCTTCTGCGGCACAGGAGGCCCGTCCTGCTCCTTCCCGGGGTGGCGGGAGGCGCCGCCAGGCAATCGCACCTTCCGGTGAAAGGCTCCTCCGGTGTCGCTCCCGCAGGTCTGGCAGTCGGCACCATCCTCAACGCCGTTAGCGGCGCCCGTTGGAGGCCCTCAGCACCGTTACATGGCGCCATAGGCCCCTGACAGGCCTTCATTGGCGCCGACTTGTCCATCTGATGCCGTGATCTTTGTCAGAGCCATTCACAGCGCTGACACTGCTAGTGGTGTGGTGAGAACTACTACGGTGCTGTCCTTTTCCATGTCTCGCCTCGGCGCTGGGGTTGAAACCGCGATGCGTGTCCTCGAGGCCGGCGCGTGGAGACCGGTTTCCTCTGTCAGCGCTGTCCTCGGCACTGCCCTGCTGTCTGCCGAGGCGGGCAGCACCGTGTCTGCCTTGAGCCATCCTGGGCCGCCCCTGCCCTCGGCGCTGAGGAGCCAGGCGGCACCATCGGTGATGCCGATGGTGCCACCGGGGCTGTCGGCGGCGCCGTCAGCAGCGCCGAGGAACCGGATGCCACCGTGACTGGTCCCGGCTCTGGATCTCTTGTTCGAGCTGGGGCCACACCTCCCTCGGATTCCGCTCATGGGGCTGTGGGAGGTGCTGGCACCGACTCGGGCACAGCTTAGGTCCCTGGGCCTGTTGCCAAGGATGGCACTGCCCGCCCTCCCACGGTTTGGCACAGGGCCTCGGACTCTACCTCCTCGGAGACTGAGTCGAGCTCAGAGTCGGACGTGCAGTCTGACCCTTTGGGGTTGGCTGTTGAGGTGGGTAGCACGGTAGTCTCTTCGACAAGTCGGAGTCAGCCCCCTTCTGAGATGAGGTCGGTGGCTGCCGAGACTAGGGTCAGGGGTGCTGACCAGCAGGCAGTGTGCAGGTCACCACAGCCCTGCAGCCTGGTCTTGGCGGTTTCACTGACCCCCTCAGTTGTGGTACCCCCTCCAGTGGTGTGCCTCGATCTCCCAACTTTGGGGCCGATCGGAGCACCTGCGGGGGGGGAGGGTACTACACCCTGGATAACCCCTTCGGGGGCTGCCCAGAGATGCCAGCTACCTAGGCTGGCCCTCTCGATGAGGAGGGCTCTTTCAGATTCCGAGGGGTGTGGGGTCGGCATGTTGGCCTTTTTCTGGGGTCCACCCAGGCCCTGGAAGAAGCCGTAGTGCGGATCTCCGCTCTTCCTCCTCGGTCTCTTTGAGAGAGTCCCATTCTTTTGAGGTAGGGGACCATCCTTCTGGACCTACACAGCCCCGGTCGCCTCACAGGGGGGATTCTTCTGGGCACAGCCAAGGCAGTACCGATTTGGTTGTTCAGCTGTCGGCTGTGGGGTCTTCCGGGGCACCTTCTTCCGTGGGTGCCCACGGTCCGCTCCTTAGCCCAGGCGGAGGTCAGCCAACATCTCTTCTCGGCTCTGTCCCCATTCCTCTGCCACACTCTCCTGTGCTCCCAGGCATCCTCGGTCCTAGTGGGCCTCTCACTTGGGAGCAGTTCAGAGCGGTGGCTGCTCGGTTCGCTGCTTACGTTTGGGCAGTGGACAGCCAGGTTTTTCAACCTCCCCCTGTGCAGCCACCCTCTGAACAGACGGTGACCTCCAGCTCCTCATCCCCCTCTTCAGGGGGAGAGGAACCCTCTGTCCACATCTCTCCATCTGCTGATCTCTCTGAGTATCAGTGATTCCTCGTGAGGACGTTGGAGGATTTGCACCTTACTCCTTCCACTACCAGCAATCCTGAACACTCGGCGCATGCCTTTCTAGGTGATTTTGGCGAGGTCACCCTTGTGGTGCCGCCCTGGCTGGCTCCCTTTCGGGAGGCATTGTTGCGTTCCTGGCAGAGGCCCTTCTCTGGAGTTCCTGCCCCAAGGGATCTCAGCCAGAAGTATTGCGCACCCCCGGAGTCTCCAGGTTCCATGCCTCATCCACAGTCTGGATTGACGCAGTTGGAAACTCCTGATGAGCTTCGCGCCCTTCACCGTGACCGGCCCCCAGATCAAGACTCCTTGGATTTTGATTTCTGGGGTAGGAGGACTTTCTACTCGGCACGGTTACTTCTTTCTATCTGTGCACATCAGGCCCTCTATGCAGTCTACAACAGGTTCTTGTGGTCCAGGCTAGGTCAGCTCCTATCCTCATTGCCTGACACGGAGCAAACTAGACAGGCCATTCCACTCTCTGTGCGTGGCCTGGAGCTAGCAAGGCACCAAGCGAGGGCATCCTATGATGCCAACGAGGTAGCTACCAGGGTGATAGGGACAGCAATCTGCACTAGGCGGACGGCATGGCTGTGTCTTTCCCGGTTGTCACCCTTGGCCCGGCGTAGGGTGATTAACTCCGCCCACCAGGGAACCTATCTCTTCTCCCGCAGAGTGAGACGGCGCTTGTTGGGCGACTCCCTTCCCCTCCGGGAGACTCCGTCTCTCTCCCCACTCTCGGGCCTCTCAGGCCCTGAAAGGTCCCACTTAGTGTGTGTCACCCACTGAGGGCTAAGGGACTTTGTCCCTTAGGGTGTAAAAGAAACCCCCCCTTCAGGGGGGCTCGGTACTCACCCATCTGTGATGAATGGTGAAGATTGACACAGATAAGAAAATTACGTACCTACCGTAATTATGATCTTTCTGTGTATCTTCATCATTCATCACAACCCTACCCTCCATCCCTTTGGGGCCTCAGTCTCTGGGTCACCCTCCCTCTCTATGCCTCCCCCTCTCCTCCTTAGGAGTGGGATAAAATATGGACACACAGGGGAGTAGTTTTCCAGGGAGAGTGTATAGCTCAGGCGCCACTCCTTCTCCAGTACCTTGGCTCCACCCTGTGGGGTGGGAGTTGGCAGTTGCCCTCCTTCTCTCCTCCTCTCTGTTTCCGTCCAATCTATTTCTCCTAAAACAAAAAAAACAAAAACTTTTTCACCAAAAATTTTTCCTTGAGATAGTGCTGAATCTCTGTACCCTGTCCTTCTTCCAGAATAGCCAACTCTGCTTATCTGGAGTGTTTGCCAGCTATTCCGTGCCTTGAATTCTGGCAGAAAGCATTGCTACTCCTTGCAGTTCCTATACAATCTGGAGACGGACCAGGGTCTGGGATGTCTTATCCTTCTCCCCTCTCTTCCTAAATTCTTTACCCACCCTACCCCCCTCTTCCTCTTCCAGAGATTGGGACCCCTCCCAATCCCCTTTAGTTTCTAACCTCTTTTGTCCTGTCAGTCGTTATTTCTCCTTTTAGTTCATACATCTTTTCCTTTTTCTGTCCCTTGGACTTCCTTGTCCCACCCTCCACTCCCTTCCTCTTACCTCTCCGGCGACTCAGAACTGTCAGGCAGGCGGAGTCGACACAGCCTAACGGCCAACCCTTGGCGCCACATACTGCGTCGGCCCCAAGAAGCGGCCCGATGGTGTGTCGGCCGCCTACCCTAAAAAAAAAAGAAGCTACCGAAGGGTCCTGACCTCCAGCAGATACCCATCTGTGATGAAAGGTGAAGATACATAGAAAGATCATAATTACGGTGGGTACATAATTTTAATTTTCATTCAGCAAGACCCGGCTGGGTCAACCTGTCGCTATTAGGTGCATTTCAGCGTGGCTGGTAGCATGCCTCTGCCACTGCTATTCTATGGCACAGGTTAAGCTAGAAGGCAGAGTGTACGCTCACGCTACTAGAGCAGTCGCGGCATCTCTGGTGGAAATTCGCAACGTGCTAATTGCAAACATCTGCAATGCGGCAACATGGAGCTCAGTGTGTACTTTTGTTAAGCACTATGCTTTAGATGTCCACACAAGACTACATCTGTCGTTAGGTAGGACTATTCTTAATGGACTTCTGTCCTAAGTATGTGAGCTCTTAGTTTCTCCTGCCACCCGTCTTGGGGGTTTGTTAGCTCAGTACTCTCCCATTAGTGTGACTGAGTGGTGGAGACTTTATGTCCAGGAAGATATGGAAATTATGTACCTACTGTAATTCTTGATCTTCTTGGACGAAGTCTCCACCACTCATTCTCACGCCCACCCGCCATGCCCCAAGCTCATGTCTCTGTTTTTGGTCTTCACTCCCTCAGTGGTTGGGCTGTGAAGACTCTGTTGTTGACCCTTCTTGCATGAGGTTAGTTATGCTGCACCTCCTTGGAAAAAAAGGTACTAAGTCCGTTGGAGGGTTGACACCAAGGTAGTCTGTACTGCACGAGCCATGGCTCGTGGTGCCACTTTCTCGCAGCTCCATCTCTGGTGCTGACCTTCTCAAATAGTTTGCTCCCGCTGGGTCCTAGCGCCTCCGGCGTAGATCCCATTAGCATGAATGAGTGGTGGAGACTTCGTCCAAGAAGATCAAGAATTACAGTAGGTACATAATTTCCATTTTTACAGTCTCACTGTAAAATATGGAACTGCATAATCTCTATATGGGATAGAGTTTCTGAGAGGTAAAATGCGTACTATCCTTCATAATGAGGTACAGTTAATAGGTATTATCAATGCAGTGCTAGAAAAATACAGAAATTACCCTCAATAACCTGTTGACAAAGACTTTTGTCACTTGCATTTCATTATGGTGTTTCTGTCCTGTGACTAAGAAATTGTGCAGTAATTGCAACTTTTACTAGTCGGCCCTGCTGTGCTTGCTCTGTTCTAGCAGTCTGTAAACAAACAAAAAAAATGAGAGAACAGAATAAAGAGTAATAAGTCAAGTAATTAACTGTGGTCCCCAGTAAATAAACTTTAAAGAAGTGTGTGTTAATGAAATGTATGTTTTTTCTTCTAGGTCCATAGTTCTGTTAGGTATACGAGGTGAAATCAATGGACAACACAATATTTCAGAAACACTAGTATCCTTGGGAACAGCTAAAGCTGCACAGCTCAAAGGCAAAGGTTTGTACCGTCTACAGTACATAGCAAAACACACACACAGAGGGAAACCCTGAGTACCCATATCTTAGAAACATAGGTGGTAGTGGCAGAAAGACTTCAATCAGCTGGCCTGTCAGCGCAGTGGTAGCACTACAATTCATGACACCAGTGACCCAGGTTCGGGAACGAGCCTAGGTTATTGGAGGGCCAGTCGGTGGAGGATGGTTGAGTCTCCCAGCTGATGCTCACCTCCGTAGGGTGGAAGGGTGCCTCCTCTCTGCTATGATACTGCCACTTGGATGACCACAGGTGATGGTATAAGCTGGAGCCAGAACTCAGAGAGGGAGACAGTGATGCTCTGATGCACATAACACACTTGCATGCTCACATCAGTACATTGACCACCTGACATGTGAGGGATGGAAACCGAAAAGTGAAAATCCCCTGACCATGCACAGTGACATCACTGCTTGTTGCAGGTTCTGCACCACTGACTGGGCTCGAACTCCAGACACTGACAGTTTACTTCTGTCCGGGGTACAGGTCCCGACCTTTGTCAGTCCTTCCGGGGTTTCTTGGGAACACTGGAATGAGGCAAGTCCCAGAGATGGCTAGTGATGGGGCTGAACAGAGCGGCTGGTTGATGTAGATAACAGTCAGGTGTGCAGGGGGCATAATACTAAATTAACAAAAAAAAAGACTTTAAACCCATCCAGTCTGCCCAGAGTTACTGCCTATATCTTCATCAGACAAGTTGAAAATTGTAAAATGAAAATTGGTTATTTTGTAGGATTTTTTAAAGTTGTGCTAATATGAATAACTAATTCTGTAAACAAAAAAAAACTAAAAAATTAAATATTACAGAAAAGAAAGTACTGGGCATTCTAATTTGTTTTCCCATTTTTATGACTTCCTGGAATATTCATTCCTAGGTTAAATAGTCTTTGACACCTCTGGCAAATTTATGGAAATTATATACAATGCTAGATCTTTTTCCTGTGTTTCCTGTATTTTATTGTTAGTTTTTTTTATTATTATATTCCCTTTGTTCTCAGTAAGGGAATTATAGAGAAACAGAATCCTTGTCCTCTGGACTTTTATCTGCTCCTGCTATATATGTGTGTGCACATCATATCATAATTTCCTGCTCTTGACATCAGTCGTTTCCAAGAGAACTGCGATTCATAGTGATGACGTCATGTGAGATGGACAGGAGTCAATGAAGTCTGAGGGCTAAGGATCCTCTTTTCAAACAGCTGACTTGAGTAATAAAGAAAGAACTGTGAAAGATAAACAGAGAAGATATGTGAAATGTAAACAGAATAATTTGTAAATATCAACTTTTTAAACTGGGGAGGAGAGGAGCACAGCCACAATGGCTTCTCCCTACACACACATGAACAGTGTCTGTCTCATGGGCAGTGACAGACACGGAGGGTAGATTAAGAGGGGGCAAACAAATACATGGAGAGCAGAGAAGGGGGTGCACAGAAGGGGTGACAGTCACAGAGTAATGGACAGACTTAGCTCATGGAAGACAGTTTTAATAACACTGGAAGTCTCCAGAACAAAATGGAGAACCTTCAAGCAGTGCTGGGGAAAGCTAGCCACAGCTGACAACAACCAGGGTAATATGGTTAAAACAGAATCATGACTGGGACCTCACTATCCTAGGATATGCTGATTTCAGAAAGGATATGGGGTAAAGGCAGGGAGGGAGGGGGCACTTTACAGGACAGAATACTGTAAAAGTGACCTGGGAGGGGGTTGGCAGGCATATGAACATTTTGGGTGCAGCAGGTAGTAGAAAATGGGAAAACTTTAAGAGTGGGAATTGCATACATTCCATCAAACCAGCGTGAAGAGGGAGCTAGGGAGAAAATTAGAATGGTTACGACCCCTTTGAACATGGTACTAAAGAGTGATCTTAATCTCCCAGATGTGGACTGGGAAATATCAACAGCTAGGAGTCAACAAGCCAGGCCCTTGTATGTTCCTTACAAGAGGGCTTCCTTGAAAGAACCCAACAGGGAGGGAGCAATACTTGTTCTAGGATTGTGGATATGTTGTTTATCCACACTTATTGGCATGTCCCTTTCCCCTTTAAGAATCGTCAGAAGTCTTCAAGCTGGCTCCTCCCACCCACCCAGGTGGTATAACCCTCGACTACGCCCCATGATGCCAGATCTTCCTTTTTGCTGGAAGATTCAGGTTGCCTACTTCGTGCGCCCGCATTTTGTAGGCCCTGGCTTCAAAACCTTCGGTTATTCCGAAAATTCATCTAGTGCGCATTAGCGATCGCGACTGCTTATCTTCGATTATGGAAGACACGTCTTCCCCAGATTGCCCGGTGTTCGTGGGGCCAGAAAATGTCACACACCGATCCCCACACCGCATGCGTCTTATTTCCTGGGTGTTGACCATGACACCTCAAAGTGAGATATTTGTTTTGCATTTCACTCTAATGTCCTCGTCGACCATCTCTCACGCCTGAAGTTGGGGAGGCCGGAAAAACTGAACCCTCCAGTAAAATCAAAGGAGGCTCGGTGGATGGTTTCCATGGCCGTGGGATGCGCTGAGCAATTGGAACTCATGAAAGCCTTCAAGGAGGAAGCGGCTCGTGCTAGGGAATCTTCCTCTTGGAGCTTCTTCATTCCACGCAACCTGGGCTCCACTTTCTCGGGTTCTTTCTGAGAGTTATGCCAGTCTCTCCTGACTAAGGGAGAGAGTTCTGCAGGCACGCACTCCTCTTGGTCCCATAAGCGGGAAAAGAACCCGGGATTGTCTTCGTCTCAGCGAAGATGGTCTTGGGATCAGGAGAGATCTCGGTCCCAGGAACCGGCAGTCTCGACTTCGGTCAAAATTGCCTCTTCGGCCACCGGCTTCTCGACTTTGCCATCTGGCCAGTCGACCGAAGTGTCGATCGATGAGGTTGAAATAATCGTCGACTCGATCGACCCATTGTCGCCGACACCGGTTGACGATTCTCTCAGTCGGACTCCGGTCCTTTCTTTCCCTGACAAGAAGACCCGGCCCACTGGGAATCCCATCGAGGAAGTGGTCCCCGACCTTGGGAAATCACCAGTCCCACCGGTGTCTCCCAAGCGACCAAATCGGTCTGCCCGACCTCAATGGAGGTTTAGGACCCACTCAACCGACAGGCTGAGGAAGAGCCACAAGCGCTCAAAAAAGAGGCGACGCCATTGGCCTTCTTCATCCTCCTAGGATAAGGAGAGGCTGCAGCGGAAACTCCAGCACTACGAGGACCTCATGTGGCAACAGCTGATTTTGTCCGGGCCCAAGCCGACCCCAGCTTCCACCCCAGCCATTACTTGGCTTTCGCCTCCCAGGCCGAAGCCAACTCTTTTGGAGAGGTTTAATTCAGCTCCTCTGCCCACAGAACCGGCAAAACCTCTGGTTCGGCCTAAACCGTTCTCTCCACCGATCGCGGTGGAACCACCACCCAAGCAGCCTGTGGGAGGGGCTCCTTCTAAGGAAGATAGCCCAGTCACTGGCTTCC